>CM038672.1:700683952-702133952 GCA_021605145.1 Aegilops bicornis | reverse complement strand
ACCAGTCTTCAATGACGACGAGTCCGGCGCGTAGATTGTCTTCGGCATTGCGAGGCGGGTTCTTCTCCAAATTCCATATACTTTTCAAATAGTGTCCGGCTTTTGATAAATGCTGCGCTCCTTGGCTTCTACGCCCAATAATGGTCGTCTTCCACGTGTTTAAATGAATGCGAAAAGCCAGGGTATTTTTACACTTACCCCCCTAGCTGCGCAAATGAGCCGCCCACAAAAGGGGCGAGGATCTAGATCTGAGTCACACCATCCTCCCTCATAGCTTTCATCAGGCGCCCGGACAAAGACCCATTCCATCATGGGCCGATCGGCGGCTCCTCCTCTCGCGCTCCCAGCCCTCGGCCTGAAATTGGGAGAGATGCTCAGGTCCCGCATAGCGAGCTAGTTATACTCCAAACCAAGGGATTTCTTCCCCGGCCTTCATGGTTCGGTTCGAGCCGGACTTGCCACCTACAAGGCGGAAAGCAAGCGGAGAGTGTCCCGATCCCTCTAAAGGAGAGCGGGTGTGCTTTATCTCTTATCTAGTAAGAGGACTCGGATTTCCAATTCATCCGTTTCTCCGGGGCTCTTGGAGTTCTATGGCCTCGGTTGCACCACCTTACGCTTTGCCTCCATTTTACACATCGCGGGCTTCGTGGCCTTTGCGAACTGTTCTTGGGCATCGAGGCTCATTTTGCGATGTGGAAGAGATTATTCTGCCTTGTACCCCGTTCTCATGAGGGGTCAATATATCAAGTGGGCAGAGCCGAACTATGGCGCATCGCGGGACGGATATCTATCCGGAACCCAAGAAGGCATCCAAGACTGGCCTTTAGAATGGTTTTACATGGAGGGCGTCCCGCTGCGGATCCTGTTCGGATCGGTCTTCGGATTTTAGCAACGCCTCAAGAAGCGCCTAAGTTGGCGCCGCGAGCCCAGAGGGAAAATGACCGGGACGTCCTTTACTTGATGAGCCGAATAAGATTACTGGCTCATGCCGGATTGACCATGCCTGGAGTCATGGCAATCTGCATTATGAGGGGAGTGCAGCCGCTCCAATATAGGGGCCACCCCATGTGGGATTTCAACGGGGAGGATGATGCCACCCGCCATGGCCGCAAAGGGCCGGGATCGGTCACCGAACTAGTGAAGACCTTGTCCGCCATGTACAAAGGGGAAGAGGAGGATTTTCTCCACGTCAATCCTTTGAGCGAGTTTTCTTGAATAATCCTCGGAGTTGGGTAAGCAAATACCTTAGTGGCCTGTCTGATCCATGTTCCGTGGTTAGATATCTCATTTCATGGTTTCTCTGCGAGAAGCTGCGCCGGGCCGTGGAGAAGATACACAGCCCGCCCCCACAACCCGAGGATCCGGAACGGTCCCTCGATCCGGCCTCCGAAGAGGATGCGAATATAAAGATGGAGTTGATCGACGGGGTGTTCCACCAACTTAGCATCGACAATGCTTTGGTTGCCATTACGGCCGATTACCCCGGAATACTTCCAGCCTCACAGGTAACTGAGACCGAGGTCCCAATACTCTGATAATGACCCATCCGTGCTTATTTCTAATCACCACGTATTTGATGGTCTTTGATAGGGTGCCTTTGAGGCGGGAGGCCCGAGCCAGCGACTAGACAACAAAGGCGATACAACACTAGTAGAAAAGGGCCTATTGTCCCGGTTGGTAAGGGCCTTTAGTCGGTTGGTGAACCGGGACTAAAGTGTCGATACTAATGCCTCCCCTTTAGTCGGTTCAATCGAGCCCGGGACTAAAGGTCATGACCACGTGGAGCTCCACCTTTAGTCCCGGTTGGTAACACCAACCGGACTAATGGAAATTTTATGATTTTTTTTTTGAATTTTCATTTGAAATTTTATTTGAAATTTTATTTGAATAATATTTTATTTTCAAATTTCTGAATTATTTTAACCCCTAATCTCTAATCAGCACCCCTCATCACTGCTCAATTTATCATCTTCTCTAATCACCCTCATCATTCCAAATCACCTAATTTCCCGAGCGGTCACCCATCCTCCCACTCACCCAGCTGAGCACGCTTAACTTCCGGGTTCTATTCTCCCTCGTTTCCAAGTCTGCACTTGTTGTTTTCCGACAATAGTAAGATATCAATCCTATTAACCCTCGGGAATTTTGCTTGAGCATGAATTGAGACATTTCCTGTTTGAGTTTCAAACTATTGTTTTCAAAAACAATAATTATTTAGAAAACAATAGTTATTTTGAATAATTAGTTTGACCATGGTTTGACCATAGTTTGACCACAGTTTGACTCTGATTTGACCAGATTTGACCAAAATTCAAAATAAGCGAACAAATTATTTAGTAACACTAATATTCTAGAATAATTAGTTTGACCATGGTTTGACCATGGTTTGACCATAGTTTGACCATAGTTTGACCACGGTTTGACCAGTTGACCAAAATTCAAAATATTTGAACAAATTATTTAGTAACACTAATATTCTAGAATATTTAGTTTGACCATGGTTTGACCATTGTTTGACCACAGTTTGAAATTTTTTCGATTTTTCCACTCTAGATATTAAAAGCCCGTAACTTTTTACATTAGGTCTTTGAGGATTTTGAAAATGTTTAACGGGGTTCCCCCTGTTAAATTTGGATGTAACTTTTCGAGTAGATGATTTTTCATATAAAAAACTTATTTTCCAACAACTAGACCACATATCACATGGGAAACTTATTTTCTTTTATTTTTTGACATTTCCATCATTTTCTTTTATTTTTTTTAAAATTGAAAAGGCGATCCACGGGGGGGGGGGGGGGGAGAGTTTGAAAATGGGACCTTTAGTACAGGTTCGTGAGGGGAACCGGGACTAAAGGTCTCAACCCCATTAGTCCCAGTTCGTGCCTCAAACCGGGACTAAAGGTCTACTCTTTGGTCCCGGTTTGAGGCATGAACCGGGACTAATGGGCATCGCACCCTTTAGTCCCGGTTTGAGGAACAAACCGGGACTAAAGGGCACAGGTGAACCGGGACTAATGCCTTAGCCGCACGAATCGGGATAAATGCTCACATTAGTCCCGGTTCTGGATTGAACCAGGACTAATGGGCTAAACTTGCCTGGACGAAAGCCCTCTTTTCTACTAGTGCGGCCCTGCAGGCTAAAAAGAAGTGCGGTCCAGATCGAAACTCCGCCGCAACGGTATAGCGTGTCACCATATACCTGGGATTGATTCCTGGAAGGCGTACTAACGCTGGTGCTCTTTCCAGGAAAAAGAGCGCTCGCCGAACTGAGTCCGGAGAGGTTGCCAATCGAGCCTCCGTCGGACAGGCTCCAAAGCCGGGTCCAAAAGCGAGGCGAAGCGAGGCGTCGTCGGATGCTCCTCCGACAGAGGATGCCGACAGATTGTCCGCCACCAACTCAGAGGTGGAGAGTGCCATGAATCACCGGCGCCGCCGGACAGTTCTTCGTGACGCATGTTTCTCCCAAGAGGCCTTGGAAGCCTTCAATTCGGGATATGCGCACCTCCGTGCCGCTCAAGGTGGTCTAGCCAGAGCCACGGAGCAGTATGTAAAGGACATACGGGTGAGGAAATTTGACAGTTATATAAGCAAGTAGCCCCCGAGACTTAAAATAGTTAGAATAACTGATTTAAGGATCATTTGTTATGCAGGATCTTGCAAAAAAGAATACCCGACTGTCTCAGGAGCTCGAAGAATGCAAGGCCCAACTGGAGGCCGCACTAGCCGCTACAGGGGGAGCCATAAATAGTTTGTGAAGTGCGGCGTGTGTGTAAATCTGACAACAATATTGCAGATGGCGCCGGACTAGATCCGGACAAGCAACAGCTCTTGCGCCGGTTGAAGGCCGGCGAGAGCGTGCTTACGAGGGTGCGGCAGGAGAAAAATAAACTCCAAGATGCCACCACCCAACTGGGTGAGGAACTAAAGGATGTTCGTGCCCAGTTGTCTGACTCCGTAAAGGAGAATCGACGGCTTCGTCACGGCATTTTTAGTAAGTGCTTGAGTGAACTTTGAAAGAGTTCGGCGAAGAAGGAGACTAACATAAACATGTATGTAGGTTTTCTCACAGGTCGTCCGGAAGAGGAGATGCCTAGTTCGCCGGGTGATCTTCTTCCCGAACTGCGCCAGCTGCACGAACGAGTTCGACAGGTGATGAAAGGCGTCGGCCAGGCCTTGTGCCCATCTATTTCCCTGCCCGAAGGCATTGGAGAGCTGGCAGAGCGGCTTCAAGGAGCACGGCGGCGCTTCCGACTATGGAAGATATCGGCCTGCCGTCAGGGCGCCAGGGAGGCCTGGGCCATGGTGAGGACGCGGTACACGGTTGCTGACACAAACCACATGGCCGAGGTCGGAACTGTGGGGCCTGATGGGAAGGAGATCCCTGTAAGCTTAGTGTACGGCCAAGTAGAATTGGCCGCTAATTATTCCCAGCAAGATTGTAAATTAGATAGCCTATTAGATGGCATTGAGGAGGAATAAAATGAGTCGAGTTGACTATGTAATTAAATATGACATGAAAAATGTCTTCTAGCCGGATTGTAGATCATTTGTCATAGCGGACCTTTTCGCTTCGACCTCAGGACCCAATACTCCGGAGTGTGTCCGAATACCTTCGTGGTTATATAAGAACCGAGGTATGCATGGAGACAAGGCGTAGGGGTCATTATTGCCGTATCAGACAACCCAACTAGTTATGTTATATTACATGGATAGTAAGAAACATCTTCCAGGGAGAATAGTTCCATTAAGGGTTCCTTTCGCTGGGATGCATGCCCTAAAGTGCATGTGAAAACTGCTAAGAAAGCAGAAAATCATCTGGGGGCGGATGGATAAATAGTTAAAAATCATCTTTCAGTTCACCGACCGAATATTCCCTTAAGAACACTAGCTTTCGGCTTCACCCAGTCTGAGGTACACATCCGGCTGACCCGGCAGTAACAATCACAGAGGTGCTCCCTATACCACCTAGCCGAACAATCGAGAATGTAGGGGTAAGCACAGGAGCCAGGCAACCCAGCTTGGCCAAAACTTAAGTCATATCGATGCATATAATGGTGAATAAAAGGTACATGCGGAAGTTTGACACATGTGTTGGGCATGAAGCCCGTATAAATAAACACGGTAAAGAAGCCCCGGAGTATAATGAGCGGACAGCGCATCAAGTATGTGCGAACAAAGCGCAAACGAGCCTCTAAAGGCTTGAAAAAGAAAGGGGAGGAAGGAGAGAAATAAAAGACAGCAAAAAATAGAAAATGTGGACGGAGGAAGGAAACGAACTTGGAGTCCGGCGCTTAGGCGTAGAATCTTCGTAGACGGGCTGCGTTCCATGGGTTCGGCTCGAGTCGGTTATCCGATGCGTTTCGCAGACGGTATGCTCCGCTGGTCAGGACCTGGTCGATGATGAAGGGACCTTCCCATTTGGGCTTGAGTTTGTCCTTTTTCTTGTCCGGCGGCGTAGAACTAGTTCGCCAACGTTGTAAGCTTTGGCCCGTGCTTCCTGCTTTGATATCTTCGAGCCTCTTTGTTGATAAAATGCGGAACGAGCTTTTGCCACATCGCGCTCCTCCTCCAATGCGTCCAAACTATCCTGCCGATCGAGCTCGGCTTCTCTTTCTTCATACATGCGCACGCGAGGTGAGTCATGAATTATGTCCCAGGGCAAGACTGCCTCCGCGCCGTACACCATAAAAAATGGTGTGAATCCGGTAGTACGATTCGGCGTGGTCCGCAGCCCCCAGAGTACGGAGTCGAGCTCCTCAACCCGGTGCGTGTTAGATTCCTTGAGGGACCACACTAGTCTGGGTTTAATGCCGTCATGATTAGACCGTTTGCTCGTTCGACTTGACCGTTGGTCTGAGGGTGATAGACTGAGGCGTAATCGAGCTTGATGCCCATGTTTTTGCACCATATTTGACCTCAATGGCCGTGAAGTTGGTGTCGTTATCAGTGATGATACTGTGGGGGACGCCATAACGGTGCACTACCCCTGATACGAAGTCTATCACCGGTCCGGATTCGGCCGTTTTAACAGGCTTGGCCTCTATCCATTTGGTGAATTTATCCACCATGACCAATAGGTATTTTTGCTTGTGGGTTCCTCTTTAAGGGGTCCAACCATGTCAAGCCCCGATCATGAATGGCCAGGTGATGGGTATAGTTGTGCGGGCAGTGGGGGGCATGTGGCTTTGGTGAGCAAAAAGCTGGCAAGCGACGCATCGTTGGACTAAATCCTGCGGATCTGCCCGCGCCATCGGCCAATAAAATCCTGTCTGGAAGGCCTTTCCTACAAGGGCTCGGGCTGCGGCGTGGTGCCCACCAGTCCGGCATGAATTTCAGCCAGAGGTTTCGACCTTCCTCTTGGGAGATTGAGCTTTGAAGGTCTCCTGTAGTGCTTTTCTTATAAAGCTCTCCCTCGTGTACTTTATAGGCTTTAGATCGCCGTGCATTATGCAGCGAGCCTCATTTTGGTCTTCGGGGAGTTCCTGCCTAGTTAGGTAGGCTGGGAATGGTTCCGTCCATGGGGCGATAACCGCCATTATTTCGTGGGCGGAGGGTGTTATCTCGGTGGCAGAGCCTCCGATTGTGTCAGAGTGTTCGGCGTCAGGCAGTGCGGTTGGGTCTGGATTGTTATTTCCGGACCCCCCTTCCGATAGTACGGATGGCTTGAACAGCCGTTCGGGAAGACGCGTTAGGCGGACGGCATCGCGTTTTGCACCGATGCGTGCCAATATGTCCGCTTTGGTTGTTATCCGGGCTATATGATGAAATTCGAGCCCTTCAACCGCGTCTTGACATTTTTAGGACCGCATTGCGGTATGCTGCCATTTTCGGATCTTTGGCGTCAAAGTCTCCGTTTATTTGAGATATCGCGAGGTTGAATCGCGCACCTCTAGGCGTTTAATGCCCATGGAGATCGCCATCCGGAGGCCGTGCGAAAGGGCCTCGTATTCGGCTGCGTTGTTGGAGTCCGTATACATTATCTCGAAGGACATATTGGACTGTGTCCCCGGTTGGGGACGTCGGACGACGCCAGCCCCAGGCCGGCCAACATTTTGGAGCCGACAAAGTGCATGATCCAATTATAGTATGCGACGTACTCTTTAGGGAGTTCGGCTTCGGTCCATTCGGCCACGAAGTCGGCCAAAACCCGCGACTTGATAGCTCGTCGTGGCTTATAGGTTATGTTGAATGGAAGGGGCTCTATGGCCCCTTTAGCAATCCGGCCCGTCGCGTCGCGATTGTTTATAATGTCGTTAAGAGGTACTTCGGAGGCTACCGTTATCGAACACTCTTGAAAGTAGTGTCGCAGCTTCCGGGATGCCATGAACACCGCGTATGCTATCTTTAGGTAATGTGGGTACCAGGACTTGCATGGAGTGAGGACAGTGGACACATAATAAACCGGACTTTGAAGAGGGAACCGGTGTCCATCTGTTTCTCGTTCGACAACGAGCACCGCGCTGACAACTTGATGTGTTGCGGCGATATATAATAGCATTGGTTCACCCACGTTGGGCGCGGCCAGGACCGGATTTGTTGCCAATATGGCTTTTATCTCTTCTAGTCCCGTCGTGGCGGCATCCGTCCACTCGAAGTGTTCGGTGCGGCGGAGGAGGCGGTAAAGGGGTAACGCCTTTTCTCCCAAACGGGAAATAAATCGGCTTAGAGCCGCTACGCATCCAGTCAATTTTTCTATTTGTTTGAGGTCTTTTGGAATTTCCAATTATGACAGAGCTCGGATCTTGGCTGGGTTTGCTTCAATTCCTCTACCGGACACAATGAAGCCCAGGAGCTTTCCAGCTGGAACGCCGAAGACGCATTTTTCTGGATTGAGCTTGATGTCATATTTTCCAAGATTGTCGAATGTGAGCCTCAAATCGTCTACTATAGTTTCGACATGCTTGGATTTGATGACCACGTCATCTACATATGCTTCCACTATTTTGCCGATATGGTTTGCCAGACATGTCTGAATCATGCGCTGATATGTTGCGCCGGCGTTTTTGAGCCCGAAGGGCGTTGTGTTGAAGCAGAATGGGCCGTATGGAGTGATGAATGCTGTTGCAGCTTGGTCTGGCTCCGCCATCTTGATTTGGTGGTAGCCGATGCAGCGTCGAGGAAGCACAATGAGTCGTATCCTCTTTGTAGCATCGATAATTTGATCAATTCGAGGGAGGAAGGGATCCTTTGGGCAAGCCTTATTAAGGTCTTTGAAATCAACACATAGGCGCCAGATTTGTCCTTCTTTGGTACCATCACCAGATTTGCTAACCAGTCCGGATGTTTTATATCTACGATGAATCCGGCTTCGGAAGTTTGGCTAGCTCCTCTTCCATGGCATGTCTCTTGGGTTGGAAAAGCGCCAAGAGCCTGTTTGACCGGCTTGAATCCTTTTAGGATATTTAGGCTGTGCTCAGCCGGCCGATGTGGGATTCTGGCATGTCCGAAGGATGCGAGCAAAAATGTCCCGATTTTCTCGTAGAAATTCTCGTGGTCTTGGCGTCTACATCAGGGTTTAATTGTGCCCCAATGGAGGTCGTCTTTGCAGGTCCGTTGGGTGGACTTGGAATTTGACTATTTCATCCGTAGGTTTAAAAGAGGTGGACTTGGATCTTTTATCAAGTATCACATCGTCCCTGTTCACCGTGGAACGCGTCGCAGTGAGTTCCTCAGCCGCTAGGGCTTCGGATAGTGCCTCGAGGGCTAGTGCGGCTGTCTTGTTTTCAGCGCGGAGTGCTATGTTCGGATCACTAGCGAGAGTGATGATTCCGTTAGGTCCGGCATTTTAAGCTTCATGTACCCATAATGGGGTATAGCTTGAAAAATTGTGAATGCCTCTCGCCCCAATAAAGCATGATATCCGGCTTTGAGCAGGGCCACTTGAAATGTGACCTCCTCGACTGTAATTGTCCGTGAGGCGAACACTACGTCCAGTGTGATTTTTCTGTGCAGCATGCTTCCGGCTAGGGATTATTCCTCTAAAGGTTGTCTGCTTCGCTCAATGCGGTTCTAGTCTATTTCCATTTTTCGGAGGGTTTCCTCGTAGATGAGGTTCAGTCCGCTGCCGCCATCCATGAGTACCTTTGTAAGGCGAAAGCCGTCCACTATTGGACTGAGAACCAATGCTGCTGGTGCTCTGGCAGTTCGGAATTTGGGTTCGTCACTGGCATTAAAGGTAATAGCCGTCTCACTCCATGGATGTATTGTTGCTACTTGGTAGACTTCGGCAAGGTTGCGGAGTGTTCGTTTCCGCATGTTATTTGATGCAAAAGTCTCGAAGACTGTTAACACCGTAGTGGTATTGCTGGGCTGGGATTCTGAAGCTAGAAGCTCTTCGCCACTTTTGGCCACCTGCCGTAGTATCCAACATGCTCGAAGGCTATGAGTTGGAGTGGCGCCCTCTGTGCTATGAATTTTGCAGGGTCCGTTTAGCCAACCCTCCAGTACGGTTCTGTACCCTTTAGGGGGTTTTGGTTTTTTGGTGTTTAACCCAGGTGCTCGGTGATGATGCACCCTTTTATTTCGGACTAGGGATGTATTCGGGGCTGGATTATCCCAAAATTTACTTTCAGTTTTCCGAGCACTCTCCATCGCACAATACTTTTGTACTATAGTCAACAAGTCATCAAAGCGTGTAATTTCGCGACGACTTATGGCATTTAGGATTCCCTTGTCCGTGCAATTATTGCAGAAAAGTGAGATTGCGTCCTCCTCTCGGTACTCCTTTATCATGTCCATAACCAGGAGGAATCTGGCCCAGTAATGATGTACTGTTTCAGCGGGCTCTTGCCAAATTCAGGATAGATCGCTAATGTTTGGGTGGGCGGGTGGAACTAGATCCGGAACCCCGTCCAATTTAAGACTCAGGGGCCGAGAAGTTTCCGAACTTGGAAGTTTGGATTTTTGAATGCTATCCAATGAATCCATCCCGCCGCCTGACTTTAAGTTCAGGGCTTGATCTACGTCCGTCCCTCTGCGGCAATCCGACATGGAGGGATCGGGAATTCGGACGTAGCTAGTCCTTAAGATAGAAGAAGAATCGTCGTATTGCTCTTCTATCACAACAACATGATGGGTAGCCTGGGGAGAGTTGATCTCTCTCAGATCGGTTTTAAGCCCGATCTGGTCGTAGTCTGTGGTGACTCCCAGTGCGGCGATGCGATCCAAGAGCTCGTTTACGGAGGAGAGCTCGATCGGATCTAACTGCTCGGCGAGTTCCGAGTTGACGTGAAGATTTGTTTCGATGACCGAGAAGTCATCGTCGGCGGTGGCGAACTGGCGATCATGAGAAACCACCTAGCCGGAGAGTTTGGCCGATAGACAAAGCTCCTTTAGCAACAGAGCCGTCTTTAAAGACGGGATGAGGCATCCTCCTCGATGGCGGCAACAGGCCGGAACTCTCAATGAAAGCACCAATGTCGATTGTCAAACCGGCGGATCTCGGGTGGCGGGTCCCCAGCTGTGCGTCTAGGCGGATGGTAACAGGAGACAAGGGACACGATGTTTTTACCCAGGTTCGGGCCCTCTCGATGGAGGTAATACCCTACTCCTGCTTGATTAATATTGATGATATGGGTAGTACAAGAGTAGATCTACCACGAGACCAGAGAGGCTAAACCCTAGAAGCTAGCCTATGGTATGATTGTTGTTAGATCCTCACGGACTAAAACCCTCCGGTTTATATAGACACCGGATAGGTTAGGGTTACACAGAGTCGGTTACAATGGTAGGAGATCTACATATCTGTATCGCCAAGCTTGCCTTCCACGCCAAGGAAAGTCCCATCCGGACACGGGATGAAGTCTTCAATCTTGTATCATCATAGTCTAGGAGTCCGGCCGAAGATGATAGTTCCGCTATCCGGACACCCCCTAGTCCAGGACTCCCTCAGGGAGAATCATCTGGGAGCTGCTTTATGGAGTACATGTCTATGGAGGAAGGAGTACATCAAGCTTCCAAACTAGACACCTCCTCCTCCGGTGAGTGATCAGGGCACTCCGCCTCCTCCTCCGGCGAGTGATCAGGGCACTCCGCCACCTCCTCCGCCTCCTCGGGCGTGTGATGGCACTCCGGCTCCTCCTTTGCCTCCTCCTACGAGCACTCCGCCTCCTCCGGCGCGTGAGGGCACTCCGGCTCCTCCTCCACCACCTCCGGCGCGTCGGAGCACTCCGTCTCCTCCGGCGTGTCAGCGGAATCCGCCGTGTCAGCAATGGTGGAGGAGAAACGCCGCCCCTCCGGCGGCTAGTAGTACAAGCAGAGGCGGGAAGCAATTCAAATATAGTCCATCTCTCAAGGCTCCAGAAAAATTGCCATATGAGAGGACTAACAAGGAAAACAAGGACATCTGTCATGCCCAAGTAAGGGACCATTTTTCACGAAAACCTCCACCTCCGAAGGAAACGGTAGATCCGGTGAAAGCGAAGCGGACTATCGATGCCCTCAAGCGACCACCACCGCCTCCGCCGAATTCCAACTATGTCCACCTTATTAAAAACACATATAAGGAAGCGGAGCGGTCCGGAAGTACTTGCAGTGATGCAAGGTTAGCAGAACAAACAAGTGGGAAAAATTCCCTAGCTCGGCGAACAGGCGAACCAAATATGCCCCCAGCTCAAGGTGTCTAGCGATATCATCGCTAATCATCCGGGGATGGTGCCCGGTACCAATCTTGCTGATTACCTGAGCAATGATGTAGAGTATGAGATAATAGAGGCGGACACCTTGACATACGAGTATGGGAAGCCTCTTGTCAAATCTGATCATCCTCCTCTATCAACGATGATGTGAAGATGGCATGAATGGTACATGAAAACCTGCAGCGAGTCTGGGAAGAATAGTTTCATGCTGAGAATTAAAAAGGAGCACGACTTCTTTGGAATTGAGTTGTTGTCTGTTGAATTTGTGGAGCTATTCCAGTTACACAATCAAATCGCCCTCGACAAACAACTCACGACTTGCTACTGTCTGTAAGTATTACTTCTGTAATTAAGTCTCTATATATATCCCAGCTCTTTCATTGCATGTATATATATTTATCCTCACTATATTATGCAGGTTGAAGATCGTCGAATGCAGAAAAGCACAAATCTATGACATTGGGTTCATTAACCCAAATATCATACATGAATGGACGGTTAAAAATAGAGTCACGGATACCGAGGACAACTTGCTACAATCGTTGCTTGTAAGTCAAAATAAATAAAAAATACTCTTTTCTTACAGTTGCAAGTGGGTGTTACTGTCTTGTGCATATTCAGTTTCCCTTACTCAAGGTTATAGTAATGTAATTGATAAGTTATGCATGCGTGCATAGATTCCACTTTATTATGCTAAAGATTAAGCTTGACCGGGGAGAAGTAACTGTCTTAGACTCGAGACGAAAAGATCCCCAGGAGTATGCGGACATGACTGAAATGCTCTAGAAGTAAGTTCAATCAATCATTATCGCACCATATCGGCAACTTTGTTCATTTCCTGATATCAAGTAATTATTGTCTTTATCTGGCAGGGTTTGGAAAGAGTTCACCGCAATTGTTCCGGGACTGCCGACGGAGCTGCGATTTACACACCCGAAAGTAAGTACTACTAGCTAGTTCCGCGCATCTCCCATTGATTCACTAGTAGAAAACGGACCTAATATGAGACACATTAGTGCCGGTTTGGTTTCGAGCCGGCACTAATGTGTCCATTAGTGCCGGTTCCAACGGCTAGCCGGCCGTCCTCATTAGTACCGGTTCGTGGCGAACCTTTAGTACCGGTTCGTGCCACGAACCGGTACTAAAGAGGGTGGTGGCAGGGTGTTGTCAGTCTGGGGCCCGTCTAGCATCGTTAGTACCGGTTCGTGGCACGAACCGGTACTAAAGGTCGATTTATTACATAAACCCTTCGGCCCACCGAGCCACTCTGTTCTTCCCCTTTCCCTCACTTCTCCTCTGTTCTTCCCCTTTCCTCTCGAGCTCCTCACAAATTTTGCCCAAAATTTGTCAAGATTTGAAGGCCCCCATCCATTCAAATGATCACAAAGGTTAGCAACTTTGTCCTTTCAACTCTCATTGCTAGATTAGCTCTTGCAATGCTTTGTATAGTGATTAATTTGGGAGGAATTATATTTGCTAGTATTTGATTTATATGCAATTTGAGGTCAAAAATAACACTTAGTTTGCATATGTAGGTGTGGTTTACTTAGTGCCTTCTAAATCTCCGTCGTAACCACTGCCGATCGCACATCCGTCCCGTCAGGCACCACCTTGTGGTGAGGCTCTAGTTCATGAATGTTTTACATTACCAAATTGATGTTTGTGTGATTTGGATATATAGTTACTCATATAATTATCTTACCCGTCGTTGTTTGTTATACATAGTGCCATGGTTTTGATATCCGTCCCCGTCGGCCCTCGTCCTTGTTATGATTCGGATGTGGTATATTCTCTTTTAAAACTAGTTGTTGCATTTCGTGTTTATGACAAATTATGCCCATCAAGTTGACATAGATATTTTTATCTAGGAGGTATGTGAACCAGAAATTCCAACCGACCCTATTGTCGAGAGGTTAAATTTAGTTGAAAGAGAAAGCGAGTATTTGAAAGAAAATTTGAAAAGAATTGAGGGGAGAAGATGGAATTGGAGTTGCATGTTGCCGATGTAAATCGATGATCACAAGATCAAGATGGAGAAAATGAGGTTGAAGATTAGAAAGATTAGAAAATATGCCATTGATAGTGTGGCTTGGTATCATTATGCTGTTGGATCAATTGTTACCTTAGTTGCGATCTTCATCGCATTTGTTGTTGCATTTAAATTCTTTAGCTAGAGAGTTATTTGTATGTTGCATTTAATTAAGTGTTGTATATGAACTTTATGTATGAACTTGTATTAATTTGGTCTATTTGGTGTTGTGTAATGAAGATGAGCCGACAATGGACGTATGATGACCGATGCTCTCCGAAGTTCATTAATGGCGTGCATACTTTTCTGCGGGCCGTGAGGCAAACAAGCGGGCAGATGGTTTTATGCCTTGTCCATGTCTTTGGCTGTAAGAATGGTCCACGATTACTCTCGTCAAGAACCATTCACGTCCACCTATTTGAGTCGGTTTCATGCCCCACTATAATGTTTGAACCAAGCACGGAGAAAGAGGGGTTATGATGGAAGACAATGAAGAAGAAGAGGACGACTGACGGCTATCCTGGCCATGGGTTCCCCGAATACGATGATACAACAATGGGGAAGAAGCTGAGCCGGCAATGCGGGAAGAAGCTGAAGAAGAGGCATTAGATGAGCCCGCTGATGATCTAGGTCGGGCCATTGCCGATGCAAAGAGAAACTGCGCAAGTGATCTGGAGAGGACGAAGTTGCAGCACATGTTAGAAGATCACAAGAAATTGTTGTACCAATTGCGAAGGTGACAAAAAAGTTGGGCACCACACTTGAATTGCTGCAATGGAAGGCAGAGAATGGTGTATCGACAAGGGATTTGGAAAGTTCTTTGGTAATGATAAAGAATATGCTTCCAAAGGACAACGAATTGCCCGAGAGTACGTATGAAGCGAAGAAGGTTGTTCCGCCCTCTAGGGTTAGAGGTGCAAAAGATACATGCATGCCCTAATGACTGCATCCTCTACCGCGGTGAGTACGAGGATTTGAACGCTTGCGGTATGCGGTGCATTGCGTTATAAGATCGGTCGTGATGACCTTGGTGATGTCGGCGGCGCCCAGAAGAAGATTCCTGCCAAGGTGATGTGGTATGCTCCTATAATACCACGGTTGAAACGTTTCTTCCAAAACAAAGAGCATGCGAAGGCGCCGCGGTGGCACGCAGAAGACCGTAGGAAAGACGGAAAGTTGAGAGTACCCGCTGACGGTTCGTAGTGGATAAAAATCGAGAGAAAGTACAGGGAGGAGTTTGCAGGTGACCCAAGGAACGTATGGTTTGTTCTAAGCGCAGATGGCATTAATCCTTTTGGGGAGCAGAGCAGCAACCATAGCACGTGGCCTGTGACTCTATGTTTGTATAACCTTCCTCCTTGGTTGTGCATGAAGCGGAAGTTCATTATGATGCCAGTGCTCATCCAAGGCCCTAAGCAACCCGGCAAAGACATTGATGTGTACCTAAGGCCATTAGTTGAAGAACTATTACAGCTGTGGAATGGAATAGGTGTATGCGTGCGTGGGATGAGCAGACGGGAAGAATTTGACCTCAAGGCGTTGCTGTTGTTCGTGACCATCAATGATTGGCCTGCGCTTCGGTAACCTTTCAGACAGACAAACAAGGGATACCGCGGATGCACGCACTGTTTGGATGATACCGACAGTATATATTTGGATAGTTGTAGGAAGAATGTGTACAGGGACATCGTTGATTTCTTCCAACAAGGCATCCGTAAGAAAGAAAGGCAAGCATTTCAAAGGTGAGGCGGATCACCGGACGAAGCCTTGCCACCGTCTCGGGTGCTGATGTACATGATATGGTAAAGGATTTGGAGGTAATCTTTGGAAAGGGTCCTGGCGGAAAACCTGTTCCGAAGGACGCTGACGGACGCGCACCCATGTGGAAGAAGAAATCTATATTTTGGGACATGCCATATTGGAAAGACCTAGAGGTCCGCTCCGCAATCGACGTGATGCACGTGACGAAGAATCTTTGTGTGACCCTGCTTGGCTTTTTGGGCGTGTATGGGAAGACAAAAGATACACCAGAGGCACGGGAGGACCAGCAACGTATGCATGGAAAAGACGGCATACATCAGGGTCAGGCCAGCTACGCTCTTACCAAAGAAGAGAAGGAAATCTTCTTCGAATGCCTGCTCAGCATGAAGGTACCGTCGGCTTCTCATCGAATATAAAGGGAATAATAAATATGGCGGAGAAAAGTTCTAGAACCTAAAGTCTCATGACTGCCACGTGATTATGGCGCAACTCCTTCCGGTTGCAATTGAGGGGCTTCTACCGAAAAGCGTTCGATTAGCCATTGTGAAGCTATGTGCATTCCTCAATGCAATCTCTCGAAGGTAATCGATCCAGAAATCATACCAAGGTTACAGAATGATTTGGTGCAATGTCTTGTCAGTTTCGAGTTGGTGTTCCCACCATCCTTCTTCAACATCATGACGCACGTCCTAGTTCACCTTTGCGAATAGATTAATGTTTTAGGTCCTGTATTTCTACACAATAGGTTCCCCTTTGGAAGGTTCATGGGAGTCTTGAAGAAATATGTTCATAACCGTGCTAGGCCAGAAGGAAGCATCTCGAAGGGCCATGAAAATGAGGAGGTCATTGAGTTTTGTATTGACTTCATTCGACCTTAAGGCGATTGGTGTTCTGAATCGCGGCATAAGGGAAGACTGGAAGGAAAAGGCACGCTAGGAGGGCATCAAATAATATGTATGGACGGGCATTCTCTCCTTTGAAGCACACTACAGTTCTATAGAATTCCGCCTTGGTGGCTCCATATATGGAGGAACACAAGAATTTTCTACAGTCCAAACACCGGAGAAGTCTCGACGACCGGATTACACGCGAACAAGCGAGGACTTTTGCGGTTGGTTGCGTAAACGCGTCTGAATGATGGCGATATTCAAGATGACCTGTGCTCACTGTCCTAGTTACCATCTTTGAATATAATGACTATCAAAGGGTACCAGATAAATGGGAATACATTTTACACGATCGCCCAAGATAAGAAGAGCACCAACCAAAACAGTGGTGTCCGCTTTGATGCAACAACCAACACGGGAAAGGAAACATATTATGTTTACATAGAGGACATATGGGAACTTAACTATGGATCAGGTGATTTGAATGTCCCTTTGTTTCGGTGCAAATGGGTCAATATGACACGAGGCGGGGTAACGGAAGACCCGCGATGCGGAATGACAACAGTGGATCTCAACAATCTTGCGTATGCGCATTTAACCATTCGTCCTAGCCAATGATGTGGCGCAGGTTTTTTATGTGAAAGACATGTCTTCCAGGCCGAGAAAAAGAAAAGATAAGGAAGCGAATGGATCATACGACGAGCCAAAGCACCACATAGTTCTTTCAAGAAAAAGAAGCATCGTGGGAGTGGATGACAAGACAGACATGTCAGAAGATTATGAAAAGTTTGATGAAATTGCTCCATTCACAGTGAATATTGACACGAGCATCTTGTTAAATGATGAAGATTTTCCATGGTTACGGCGCAAAGGGACACACCTTGAAGAAAAAGTTTCACACCGAAAGATCTGGGATGTGATCGGCTGCACTATCATCACTTTCTTACGTGTTTCACACCCAGGAGGGAATGTCTGTAATAGTTAGGGTAGTTATGTGTTTTGGCATTTGAGCCGAAGAAATTTTATGTGCAAACAAATTCTTTTCATGCATTTACTGATTTTTCCAGCTAAATGACCCTGAAATTGAAAAAGCATTTCAAATGAACTCGTAAAAGGTTGAAAGTTGGCATGGTATCATAATTTCATACAAATAGCATGTGCAAGAAAGTAGAGAGGGTTACGGCAAAAACTGGATGCACTTCGTGTACAAATTGGACAATCTCTTTCGAAGTATCAGGGTTTCCGACGAAAACTGAACTGTTACAGAGGCATTTCATTTTTTAAATAACCTAAGCATTACCAAATTTAATATAATGATAAAACACACTAATATTAAACATAAGAAAAAAGAATCACTGAAAAAACTTCTTTTCAAAGTTAAGTTATTCACAAACTAGTGATTCACACAAATTTCAAATAATTCAAAATTTAAACTATTCAAATTTGTAAACTACCGGCACTAATAGAAAGTTTGTAATTTTTTGTACCTAAAGCAAAAATATTCACAAAGAAACTCTAAATACAGCAAAAAACAACTCAAAAATAAATAAAACAAAAATAAATAAAGCGAAAAAAATTAAGAAAAAAAAGCCCGCCTACTGGGCCAAAGCGGCCTGCATACGACTAGTAACACAACCTTTTGTTGGGCCAGGATGTAGGGCTCAAAAAGGCCCAATAGGCCCACTGGGAGAAGAGGGCAGGTAGGCCCAGTAGGCCTGGTTAGGAGAGGAGCTCGAGAGAGCTACCACACTGGGGCTTATAAACCAGTGCGGTAGCCCCTCGACTTGCGAGGTGGGACTAAACTTGCGCACCGCCTGGAGCCAGCGCACCCCCTTTAGTACCGGGCCGTGGCTCCAACCGGTAGTAAAGGCCACCGCTTTAGTATCGGTTGGTGCCACGATCCGGTACTAAAGGGTGTGCGCTTCCCGCCGCTTGGCCTGGCCAAAACAGACCTTTAGTACCGGTTGGTGGCTCCAACCGGTACTAAAGGTCCATCCTATATATACAACACTTGAAAAAGTTCAGTTCCCCTCTGTTCTTCCCTCTGTTTCCTCCCTCCGTCGCGCCGCCCTGCCCGATCGTCTCCGCCCCGCCCTAAATCGCCGACCCGGCCGTCCCGCCGTCGCCCGGCCCCGTCGGCGTCGCCGCCCAGTCGTCCCGTCCCGTCGCCGCGCCCGCCCGCCCGTCCGTCGCCCGCCGCCCGCCCCATCGTCGCCGCCCGCCCGTCGTCCCTCGCCAGTGAGCTCGCCCCGGCCGCCATGTCCACTCACACACACACACACACACTACACACACACTACACACACACACACACACTACACACACACACACATTAGTTTGATTGTTATAAATTTTTCTGTTTTTAGTTATAAAAATGTTAGAAATTATTCTATTTTTTAGTTATATAAATATTAGAAATGTTATAAATGTTTTCTGTTTTTTAGTTATAGAAATATTTATAGAAATGTTAGCAATTTTTCTGTTTTTTAGTTATATAAATATTAGAATTGTTATGGAAATGTTAGTTATACAATCAGGAAATTTTAGAATTAGTTTTAGTTAGATGAATTAGATTAATGTCAAATTGTTAGAATTTGCATATATAAAGAATTTTAGTTATCACAATCCAATCATTTAAAAAATGTTACTTTTTGCGGGCATATAGTATTTGTTCTCGACGATATGCCCGGCCCGCATCCTCGCCGTCGACCCGTTCGCGACGACAGACTGCATGAGGGGACCCATGTCCGGGACTGGGCTCCGCCGGGCTGGCACTGGGAGGTGCTACCTGGAGGGGCGCGCCGCTTGGTGAGGAACCCGACCTCGGGTCCCGTCGTCGACTTCGATCTTCTTTGGTGGCGTTCACGTGGGCCACATTCGGTGCAGAGGCAGCCGGCCCCGCCGCAGGTGGTGCGTCGCCGTGTCAGGGAGGAAGATGAGCACGTCCATCGCTACATGGCTGCTATGGACGACGTCAGGTTCTCCACTACTTGGCGGGTTCTTTGGGCAGATAACCGGAGATATGATCTGTGATGGTTCCTTCTCTTTGGGTGTGCACCGCCACGCCCAGAACCGCAAGTGGCGCCCTAGATTCTTCTGTAGTACTCGATCTTTATTAGGTACCTAGCCAGTGATGTATTTGATATATAATATTCGAGACGATGTATTCGAGATTATATATATTAAGACGATTGATGATGTATTCGAGATTATATATTCGAGACGATGTATTCGAGATTCAGTTTTTCCTTATTGATTAATTGCATCCATGCATTGTAATTTTGAGTACTAAATTGTTTTATATTTCTTCTGTATTAGTTAAGTAAAAGCTATGGCGGACAATACCGGCAGAGAGAGAGAGAAGAGGAATTGTTCGACATCATACGCAGCCCTCACAGGCTAGATGATCTGAATGAAGCAGATGACGGCTCCCAATATCTGAACAATACCGAAGAGGGTGATGAAAAGATATTCGATCTCGACGACCGGGCTGATGAAGTCATGAACTATGATTATGATTATGACACAAACAATGCTGATCTTCAAATAACAAACACTACCGGCGAGGTATATTTATATAATAAGCAGGCATCATGGTGATCATCACA
The DNA here is from genome assembly GCA_021605145.1 of Aegilops bicornis. Lineage (NCBI taxonomy): Eukaryota > Viridiplantae > Streptophyta > Magnoliopsida > Poales > Poaceae > Aegilops > Aegilops bicornis. The sequence continues at coordinate 702,114,031 of CM038672.1, read as the reverse complement.
TGTTTTTTTATTGAAGATATATTAACGAATCGATCATTCTTCTTTCAGCCCTCCGGATCGAGCAAATCTGCTTCTCTGCATGACAGGGACAAAGCGAGGCCCAGGCAGATTGTTGAAGGAAGGTGTAAAGTACAACATCGAATCCATCAAACCTAGTGGTGAACCCCTCATGCCTAAGAACATTGCGAACAAGTGGACTCGTCAGTGCGGAGTTCTTGTGAAGGACAAACTCCCGATCTCCATTTAAGAATGGAAAGAGCCAAAGACTAAACGTCCAGGTGTTACTTGGGTCGACGATAGATCCAAAAAAGACCTTGTGAAATCTCTGATGGAACATTTCACCCTACCAGATCATTTCACTGAAGCAGATGTGGAGAAAGTCAAGGCCGCTGCTCTTAAGAAGATGGCAATTGCATTCAACACCCACAAGAAAACTGTATGGGCCAAATACCTCGCTAATGAAAGGAAGACTCCAGATTTCAAGGGAACACTGGAGAAGCAAAGAGAGCACTGGGATGATTTCGTGACCTTCAAGGATTCAGAATTAGCTAAGGAACGGTCAATAAAAAACAAGGCAAATGCCGCAAAAAAGATGCAGTTCCATAGGCTGGGTCCAGGTGGCTACGCGGTGGGATTGCCTAAGTTGGATAAGTCTGAGCAAGAGATGTTGGATGCAGGGGTCACTCTGGTTACCCGGCACTGGCCCCAGTGCAGAACTTGGTTCTATGCGCATGGGGAGCGTTGGACCCAAAGATGGCGAAGTTTTATGGAAGGCAAGTCTAAAAGGAGCCGAACAAAAGATAATTGACGCAATAGATGAAGCTCGAAGGGGGTGTTCACGCTATGAGAGAACGACGAGCTTCTGGCATACAGGAAATCCTAAACACCCGGGAAGAACACGAGGCATGGGCGTTATTCTCGGTATGAGGGCTTTTCGGATTGGAATGGCGACTACAGGACCCGTGCAAGAAAGAAGATGGAGGAGGAGACGAAGAGGAAGCTGGAGGAGGAGCAGAGGAAGCAGGACGCAGAACGCCTTCAAGGCCTAGAAGCAAGGCACGCGGACCTGGCACTCAAATTCCAGCAGCAGCAACAGCAGATGGACTCACTTAGCCAGGAAAGGGGGTCTAGCAGCGGCAGCAGCAAGCGGATGATCGTCCAGCATTGGATAGCACCGTCCCATCCATGTCGAGAAGCAGTGTTGGTTCTGCCCCGGGCGACACACTGCTGGATACAAACCCTGTGGATGAGATCATAGAGAACACTAACTGCGAGCTACACTCCAAAATAAAGAACATATCCATGAAGGTGGCGGACGGCGTTGCTTTTCCAGTTACCCCCAAAGCAACCTACCATTGCATCCCGATTCCAGAGGGCTATGCTCGTGTCATGGTTGATGAAGTGGTGGACCCATATTCAGGGCTAACGCTTGACATTCCTCGAGGTGAAGACCAGCGCACACTGGGAGAGGCCATACATCGTATCATCCTATGGAGAAAGGATTGCATCATCTTTCGAAGTCCACCAACACTGCCGCCCGCCGACTCCTCCTCGAAGTCCGCCACCGAGTCAAGACTCCCGCCTCCAAGTCCACGAACGCGTGAGACGACTCCTCCTCGAAGTCCGCCACCTCCTCCAAGTCCCCGAACGCGTGAGCCGACTCCTCCGGTTTCAAGCCCAAAGACAGCGTCATGCCACTTCTCCGGTTTCAAGTCCGGCACCGTGTCGCCACACCTCCTGCTTCAAGTCCGCACATCGTCAGCCACTTCTCCTAGTCCAAGTTCACGCCACCGTCTCCGCCGGCTCAGCAATCGCAGAAGAGACATCCCGCAGCTTTGGTGCGTAGCGGTACGAGTCGAGGTAGTTCAGGAAGTACAGGCGAAGGCAAGCGATATAAATATGGTCCAAGCCTCACTCATCTTCCTCAGAGGCCTGACGACATGACTGAGGAGCAAAACGCAGCCATAGTGCAAGCCCAAGTGGACGCCCATTTTGGACCGAAACCGGCACCGCCGCCAAAGGAGAAAGTGCCTGAGAAAGTACTTGACCACTTCAATGGCTAGAGAACCAGCTCCCAAGCCTGTTGACTCGGACTATGAGCGCCATATCAGGAAGGCAAATCGAGCACGACTATAGAAGGAAGCGAGCTCAAGATCGAGCCAACAAGCAGCTGGCAAAAAATGCGGGAAAACCATTCCCCAGTTGGGAGAACAGGCGGCGCAAGCGATCCCCCCGCTTGTTGTGCCAACAACACATGAGAGGAGTAGTACGCGCGCCAAATATTATTGTGGGCAAACCGTTAGCGTTCCCCAGCATGGCGATGTGGTAATAACAAGGATCATATAATGCAGGCTCAAATGCTCAATATCTCTGTTGGACAACTCCTCAAATTCGAGCCCATGCCTACGCTTAAAGAATCGGAAATAGCATGGCAATATTGCCGGGGCAAACCTTTGGTCCATCCGGACAAGGTCAAGGACCTTCCAACAAGAATGTATCAATTGCATCAATTGTACATGAACATTACCAAGATTTCCAATCGAGAGTCCCTCATGGTGAATGTCAAGCATGCGCATTATTACCATGAGAAAGCCCTGTCCATTGAGTATCCAGAACTATTTCAGTTATTTAATCAAGACGCACTTTTCGACAAGTCTATAAATGGGTTGCTATTGTCTGTAAGTGATTTCTTTCTGTAATTTAAGTCTCAAGCTAGTTATGTAGTGATAATTTTGATCAACCATTACATGTAATTATCCTCACTATATTCTTTTTCTGTGGTATTATATGCAGGATGAAGATGTATGAAATGAAAAAAGCTGGACGCTATGGCGTTGTGTTCATTAACCCAAATACCATTAATCAGGATATATGGGAGATTGAACATTGTCGAGCTGCTGTAGAGGAAAGCATGCTAGAGTTCTTGAAGCGCCTCAATACCAATGAAGATATACTACTTCCTTACAAGTTCCCGTGAGTCACACTGTCTTGTACTACAAATTCTGTTTTTGCTTACTAGCTAGCTAGATGTTAATAATTAAGTGTATACGGTTTACGGTAGTTGATTAATTTTATGCACATGCCCGCTTAATTAAGACATGCAAGCATTAATGCGTATGCAGTTGGCACTGGGTCTTGTTAGACCTTAAAGTTGAGGAAGGAAAAGTTGAATTATTGGACTCACTAACTAAAGAAGATAAAGACTACACCATCGTGAAAGGGATAGTCAACAGGTAATTTCAATCATTATTAACTATTAGTTCCTGATATGAACTATTTAATAACCCCTTTATTAATTTTCTTTGCCGGCGGGCAAGGCATGGGCAAAGTTCATCAAGGTGACTCCAGGCACGTGGCCAAAAAAGTTGTTTTAGCATCGACCCAAGGTAAGTAATTAAGTAGTACTAGCTAGCTACCATCTCTTTAATTCTTGTTTCAATATCATTAATTAATTATCATGCTTGATTAATCATTATCTGATTCAATTCCATTCTCGTAAAGGCCCTGAGGCAGGCGTGGGGAATAATCCGTGTGCATTCTACGTTTGCGAGAACATTCGCATGATGACGTGCGAAAGGAGCAGATCTGATAGACAGGAATGGGTACGTTTTTGTCAGAACACTATTCACACCATTATCAATATCTAGTCACACAACAACACACATGCATATTGATCGAAAGTGCTATTGTGAGCTCGAGCTCACAGGCACCCTTTGCTACAGTACAAACGAAAAAAATATTTAAAAAGTTCAAAAAAATCTGAATTTTTTTGGTAACAAACATTGATATATTTTTCACATGCGTACAAATTTTCATGACAAAATGACATTCATGCAGTCTCAGCAAAAAAACAAATCGATGCTCCAAAATGCTTCCAAAAACAGTTTTTTTGAAGCATGATTTTGTTTTTTTGCTGACACCTCCACAAATGTCATTTCATCACGAAAATTGGCATGCATGTAGAAAAAACATCAAAGTTTCTTGACAAAAAAGTTCAGATTTTTTTGAATTTTTTTACTATTTTTTCGGATTTTACTGTTCATCCGAGATCACTGGTGCCCGGGATCAATTCCTCCGCGTTCCATATTGATCTCCTTCTTAACAGTTCAGAGAGGTGCGGGATAAGCTCCTAGCATCGCACCGCATACAAGCACTTCAAGAGGAAATATCCGGATTTTCGCTCGACCAGGTCATAGATCCCAAAGGAGAATACTATTACCCGCTACCGCCCCATGAACCACTTGTCATCGTGCTCTGAAGGCACCAAGGCAACATGTTCGAGAAAAAATTGTATATGTATATACATGTGTATGTGTGAATAATTAATGGTGTTGGATGTGAGACATTCGATGATATATATATATATATTATATATATATATATATATATATATATATATATATGAGGTTCTACGTACGAGAAAATCTATATATTTATATATATGAATAACGTGTAAAATTTTTAGTATCGTGAAATACCAGCAACAAAAAAGAATTAAATGAAAAATAAAGCCAAATTGAAAACACAAAATTAAAGCAAAAATTAAAAAAACACCCAAACATTTAGTACCGGTTGGTGTTACCAACCGTACTAATGTCCAACACGCACTGGCCTGGCTCTTGCCACGTGTTTGCACTTTAGCGCTGGTTCGTGACGAACCGGTACTAAAGGGGGGACCTTTAGTCCCCACTCTTTAGTGCCGGTTCGCCAACCGGCACTAAAGGCCGTCACGAACCGGCAGTAAAGCCCGGTTCTGCACTAGTGATTCTAGCTAGTTTCATCAATACCATTTAGCATGCTTGATTATCAGTTTGATTGAACTCTACTTCTCTTAAAGTGCTCGTGGAAGGAAGCCGGGAATGATTTTGTGGATACTACGTTTGCGAGTTCATCTACAACTCGACGGCCTCTAAGCGAGGCTAATCTGAAAATCAATATGAAGTACGTAAACAAAAATATTCATAATTTTATTTTATTACCATCAATTGCGTTGATTTTCATTCATATATATGTATTGACCCCCCTCTTTAAATTAGTTGTGGCAGATGCGGGATGAACTCCTACCACAGATCGCATACGAGCAATTCAAGAGGAATTGGCGGGATTCTTTCTTGACCACGTCATACCTAAAGCCGAAGAATACCATGTGGAAGTTGGAACCGATTTTAGATGTTAGGGATTGTAAGACATGTTATATTGTATATATGTAATAGCGTCGGATAGATATACGAAAACATGTTGTTCGACCAATCTCTCGGAGAAAGAGAGGTCTCACTTCTCTCTCTACATATATGTTCATGACGATCTTCTGTAATTAATGGTTCCTTCATTTGCTTACTAGCTAGCGTGTCGAGTTCTCTCTATACGTGTAGTAGCTAGCGTCGACCAAGAACGGAGAAAGATAGGTCACTTCTCTCTATTAGCTAGCTAACACAATATGAAACCCCTATATTAACCCTCCAAAACCCCAAACACCCCCCCCCCCCCTGTTCGTCAAATATTCAGCAGCAGGGGTTCCGGTCCACACGGTCCGATGCCTCCATGTTCGTCTATCACCAGGGCGCCGCTACTGCGTACCTTCTCATGTACGTCGATGACATCATCCTGACTCCGTCCTCGCTAGCGCTACTTCAGCAGGTCACCACTCGCCTTGGCACCGAGTTCGCCCTCAAGGACTTGGGGGCTCTCCACTACTTTCTCGGCATCGAGGTCGTTCGCCGTGCCACTGGCTTCTTTCTGCATCGGCAGAAGTACGCCTACGAGCTTCTGGAGCGAGCCGACATGCTTAACTTCAAGCCTGGTTCCACGCCTGTCGACACGAAGGCTAAGGTGTCCGCCATCAAGGGCTCTTCGGCGTCCGACGCTCCCTTCTACTGCTCCATCATCGGTGCTCTTCAGTACCTCACGCTGACGCGGCCGGATATCCATTATGTTGTTCAGCAGGTGTGCCTTCACATACATGCCCCTCGTGACACTCACCGAGCTCTGGTAAAACATATCCTCCGGTACGTACATACGTGGCACCATAGCCATGGGTCTCACCCTGACGGCATCCCCCGACACCAGCCTCGTCGCCTACTCCGACGCCGACTGGGTTGGGTGTCCCGACACTCGGCGCTCCACTTCCGGCTACTGTGTCTACCTCGGGCCCTCTCTGATTTCGTGGTCGTCTATCGACAACCCACGGTCTCACACGATCGAGCGTCGAGGCCGAGTACAGAGTTGTGGCCAACGCCGTCGCGGAGTGCTCCTGGCTACGACATCTACTTCAGGAATTGCTATGTGAGGTCCCCAAGGCCACGCTTGTCTACTGTGACAATGTCTTCGCGGTCTACCTCGTTGCCAACCCTGTTCATCATCACCGGACGAAGCATATTGAGCTCGACATCCACTTTGTTTGGGAGCATGTCGCACTTGGTCATGTTCGAGTTTTGCATGTGCCCACCGATCAGCAGTTCGCTGATGTTATGAAAAAAGGATGACCTACCTCGACTTTTGAGGGCCTTCGGTCCAGCTTTTGCATCACTGGCAACGCTTCGACTGCGCGGGAGGGGGGGGGGAGGGTGTTGAACATGTATATACGTATGTAGATCCGGGTTTTCTATGCCGCACATGTAGTGTCTCTCTCCCTCTGTCTTTACGTGTATCTTGGGAGAAAACACCGGTCGCACCCCTTTTACCTATATATGTGAGTAGTGCACGATCAATGAGAACATCGATGCACACCATCCCTTCTACACCAAGGAAGGAAATGTCTTGCTATGCTTTCTTGCAGTTTGGAGAAGTGACTCAAGTAAAGGTTTGATATAGCTACTTGGGAGCTACTGTAGAATCTAGCTAGAGGCCGGCACTTTTATGATGAGTGGAGGCGAACATAGTTACGTAGTATTAACTAATAAAGCATAGGTCGGCCATTAGCCCTAGCTAGAAGACATGCATATCAGCATGGTGGAGTAGTCACTAGTAGATAGTGTCCATATATATGCTCGCTGCTGAGAGATGATTGTGACGAAAGAATCGTCGTTGCCAAAAGCATAATGATAGTGGATCAACAGCGGCTGGGGTGCGTCCGAGGGGGCATCCTCGTACGGCTAAAGGAAGCGCCCCCACCCGCACCAGGACGGAAAAATATCTACTGTAGTTTTGTCGTACCACATTCTCTCTCCCTCTTCCCGTCTCTCAAATGCCAACATGAGAACCAATTATATGCGCCATGGAGCCTAAAAAAGAAGAGAATCAGGCCTGTTTGACAGGTGACCATCAGCAGTATCCTCCTGTGAACTCGCCTCGCACCAAACCACGTGACCACGGTCCCACAACGCTACCCTGCGCTCCACACACTCTCTATCAGTGCCAGGGTGAACTCCCACCCACCCATGCAGCTTGCAATCACTCGTCGGGTGAATGGAAGAAATCTCATCAGCAGAAAAATCAGGGGAAAACAGAGAGAGAGCCTTCAACTTTGGGTGCCTTCCCTTTTTCTATTTTCTTCAAAGTGCACATAGTTGCACATGAACGGCCAGCCTTTCAGTTGCAACTCTCTCTCTCTCTCTCTCTCTCTCTCTCTCTCTCTCTCTCTCTCTCTCTCTCTCTCTCATCAGTCTGTACAAGTTCAATAAACTCAGAATGATATTTTTTTTGTTTTGTTTTGAGGAATAAACTCAATATATATACTTGTACTGCAGTCACGTGGACCTGGATTTATACCCCATATCCCTCTCATTCTAAGTTCAGCTGAATCCCCGTTATTTCCCACTCGTCCTCCTCCATTTCTAGACTCTAGTCACAGAGAAGCGCCTCCCCTCAACTTCTTAGTAGCCATCTTCTGTTCTGGCGTGCTCCATGGAGAAGGCCACGCCGTCGTGGTTCCATGTGCAGGCGGCGGCGGCCGACCTGCCGCTATCGTTGGTGCTGGAGCTGGGCAACCAAGACCGGGACGAGCCGTTACCGACGGCAGACGTGAACGGCAAGACAGTGCGGCTGTTCGAGTGCCTCTTCTGCAACATGGCGTTCCTCAAGCCACAGGCGCTCGGCGGCCACCAGAACGCGCACCGCGCGGCACGCGCCTGCGGCTTCAAAAACCCCTACAACGTCGGCCCATCTGGAGGCACCGCCGTCGCGGCCGCGTCCAACGGGCTGCTGTGGGAATCTAGCACCGGCCGGTCTATGTATTGCACGTCCATCACATCGCATGGCGGCGCCGGGGCGGCGCCCTGCAAGCCCGACGTTCTATGCTTCCCCGAGAACGCGCTGCCCCTCGACCGGTTCCTCAGCCGCGACGGCGAGGTGGGCACTCTCAGCTTGTCAAGGGCCTCGGTCCCAAGCAGCGCTGGCAAGCCGCTGGACCTCGAACTACGCCTCTAGCGTGGTCTGCTTGTTGCTGCCATCCTTATTTCACAGGTGACTATTTCATTTGAGGCAAATTCCCATGCACTGATATCACAATATATACCGTGAATGAACTATGTTGCTTCCTGCTTACTTGCCAGAGGGCAAGGTATTGGGCTCCCAAGTGAAATAGTTTGTAGCAGGTAGTATTCCCTTGGTGAGAAACCAAGGTGTCCATCCATAGGGACATCGGTATCCCTGAAATAGTTATGTACCCTTCTATCCTACATGATCGTAAATTAACATTGTCCTTGAGATGTGAAAGTAAGAAGTTAAGCATTTGCTAAACTTCAATCTTCCTTGTGTCGGGTTGAAGTGAGTTGTTCTAAAAAAGATTTTATGAGCGCTATCAAATCATCAAGGACTAAGAGATAGTTGAGCATGCAAAGCTTGCTAACCAAAATCTCTGACATAGACCCTTCTGGAAGAATGAGAATAATGCAATTGTTATGGCCGAAAACATGGTTTGGAATGAACAACAAAATTTTAATTCTCGAACTTTTGCATGTAAATGGTATCATGACCTCCTCATAAGAACTTTTATAAGAAAAGAATTAATGCTTAGAATGTTTCATCATGAAAGTAATAGCGATGTTGGCATTTTTGTATTCTTTATTATCGATACCTCGCTTCATAAATGTGTGGTCATATTTACTAAGCTTGGTATTCACTTGGGGAAAAGCGGAGTCTAAACTTGAGGGAGCTGATACATCCATTTTACATCATTATTTCATAATATAAATTATGCATAATTATCCTTGTTTTCATGTTATCACATCAAACTGGTGCCTCTTTCCTCTTAATTTACATGTACCGGAGGAGGGGGTTGACGAAACTGTGTGAAAGCACCAAAACATGTATCAACAAAGAAAATAATTTTCCACAGCTCAGAAAAATATCAAAAATTGAAGAAGTTGTTTTCATGTGCAAACTGAGCAAGGGGAAAGAGCCCGCTTGAGGGGGGGGGGGGGGGGGGGCTCCAATAGGGTCCACATGTCCAAGCCTTGATTTGTGTGATAGTGGCGCTTAGGGCCCACGGGGTATACTCCGACGCTCTTCGGCGCCCCTAGGCCTAATTTACCCTGAAAACCAGTTCTATTTTATGGCACTTTTCCATCGCCATCTAAGAGGCACAAACTAAGTGGGGAACCTTTCTTCCCTCGGGGTGGGAGGGCTATTTCTCAGGGTTTCTTCCCCTTTGGGAGGGGAAATATAAGCCATCGACATGACCAACACCTTGTTAACCGGGGGATCATCATCAACATCATCACCAGCACCATCTCCACCATCATCCATATCCAACCTAGTTTTCAATCTATTAACTATTACCTCATATAAGTTTTTGTGATCACTTCCTAGTGATATATAATTGCAATTTGTACTCTTGCAATTATTCTCTTGATTAAACAAACATACAAACAATCTATGTAGCTTTTAAAATGATTCCTCACTATTTCCCATTGACGAGTTCCTTCAACTCCTCGTTGGGTTCCACACTTTAGTTATTGGAAAGATCTACAGTTGATCAACTACACTAGTGGGTTATCAACCCATCATGGTGACATACACCACGAAGAACTCGCAATTGCCTCCATTTTCCTCGTCCCCTCATCAGTGCTCGCCTTGGGAGGATGGTGCCAGGAAGATCTTCTAGTGACAACAATATCCTCCATCTCCTTGTAGTACCCTGATCACCAACATTGGCCGTGTGACAGGCATGCCTGCACCTAGATCCCACTGCATTGCATCCGCCGACAAATCCGACGATGACACGTCCATCACCTTCTTGGTCGCGTCGGATGCCACCTTCCTTCTATGTCGCTAGTCGAATCTCGTAGTTGTCGATCAATTCCCAAAAGTGCACAGCCTTCCTCTTCTCCACCCTCACCTCCTCCATCCATTACCCCCTTGTCGGCACGGAGGCTCCACATCCACCACCTCACCCTACCCTACCATGGCCGCAATCTCTTTGAAGGAGAACGTCGACATTGCGCTAGTCGAGTAGATAGACTTCGATCAGGATTTTTAGAGGAAGAGGAGATCATGTGTCCGGTGTGGTAGGAAGGAGATAAAGGAATGCATAACAAGAAAAATAATCTGGAAGGTAATGCCTCTTGCTCCAAAAATGCTTTTGCTATCCTAAATGTAGTCCCTAATACATATTATCATGAGATTGCTTCCAAAAAGAACAGGGAGGAGGCCGGCCGCATCCTGAGGGGTTATTTTCGTCCAAAATTGCCCATTGTCCCTAATACGCACTACAAAGTGGAAGTCATGAAAATATTATGTGCACTAGATTAAGGAACGGAGGGAGTATAATCTTCTATGGATGATGAGAATTAGGGAAGTCGCATCTAACTCCTACACCATTTGATTAATCAAACAAAAAATCCTCATGAATTCCCACTAGCAGTTAGATGTGACTTTTTTTAAACACTCATCTAAATGAGAGCTAGCCACACTAAACCTTCTATATCTAAATAGCTAGCCCACAACTAATAGATTTTTCCCCACATGTGTGTTTCCACATCACCTCAATTATTGATAACCATCCGATCAAAACTGTGTGACATCAACAAGTCATTTTTGTACTCATATGTCATATATCTTTTACGTTAATCTATATATCCATACAAACAATTGCACCTCATCAAGTCATGCATATTATACTGTTTGTATTAATCTATCAATGCAAACAATGCCAATTTAGTCAGTCATGCATGTCTCTTCTCTTTTGGGGGAATCAAGTAAAGTACCTCATCAAGTCTTCCTCTATTTTTTACATCAATTTGTCACATGTTTTATATATAGATTTTTTAAATGAATACTCTTACGTTTATTTGTCCATCGCTTGTAGTTTTTTTAAACACTTATTTATGCATCGGTTTCAACCTGACGCTGCAAATCGTACCATTAATCTCTCCCCACTACTTTTGGTTTTTCCAACACCCTTTGTACGGGTACGTACAAACTAGAGTCATGTTCATATGCCATCTCATATCAGAAAAGATCAGCATGTGTTACTTCTGCGTTTGTGTTGCTTTCCCCTACCATGATGCTACATCCTACAGCATGCAAATCGTACCATCAGATCTCTCCCCACTGCTTTTGGTTTTCTGCAGATGGCAACTGGGCCGACGATATGATTGGCCGTTTGAGATGAGTGACGGACGACACCGATGGAACAAATACATCAAAAGCCAACTCGGCCAACGATGGGACAAATACAACGATGAAAAGAAATATACAGTACATCAAAAGCCCTTCGTGGACGCGGAGGAATTGATCCCGGGCACCAGTGATCTCGGATGAACAGTAAAATCCGAAAAAATAGTAAAAAAGTTTAAAAAAATCTGAACTTTTTTGTCAAGAAACTTTGATGTTTTTTCTACATGCGTGCCAATTTTCGTGATGAAATGACATTTGTGGAGGTGTCAGAAAAAAAAACAAAATCATGCTCCAAAAAAACTGTTTTTGGAAGCATTTTGGAGCATCAATTTTGTTTTTTTTCTGAGACTTGCATGAATGTCATTTTGTCATGAAAATTTGTACGCATGTGAAAAATATATCAATGTTTGTTACCAAAAAATTCAGATTTTTTTGAACTTTTTAAATATCTTTTTCGTTTGTACTGTAGCAAAGGGTGCCTGTGAGCTCGAGCTCACAATAGCACTTTCGTTCTCTTGTGCATATGTGCCCCTTGCAGCCCTCTCTCGGGTATCTCATTGAGTCGCACGTCGATTTTTTTTATATAAAGGGTGCTTTATTAGTTAGAAGGTTTAAGCATTACACTCGATCTCTGCATAACTGAGATGCACACTGCCATAACAAGTCTAAGCTCCAAAAATATCGAAAAAGGCGGAATACAAGAAATCATGTGGAGACTGTATAACGCCTAAGATGTAGGATTCGAAGATCATATTGCCATCCATCTTGGGTAATCGCATTAGCCTCCAAGCGTGTACACACCTTCGTAAACAGGTTCCGATTCTCCACACGTTGTAGAAACGACCATAAGCGGAGCGTACCGGTACATCTATAGATAACCTGCAGAAGAGAAGAACTTTTACCATTAAAAACTTTATCATTTCACCAAATCACGACAAGCACTCTCATCCTGAGAAGAATTCTAAACTTGTTATTGATACCATGTAATCAACTGCCAAAAATATTAGTAACACTATGTGGAGGATACAAGCGAGAACCTACTTGGATGACTGACCATATAGAACGAGCCAATTTGCATTGGAAGAACAAGTGTTTTAAGGTCTGGTCATGGTGACAAAAAACACACTGCGCACTTTCATGACAATTCCTCTTAATAAGGTTATCTTTGGTAAGAATGACTTCTCGACGAAGATACCATGCAAAGGTTTTATTCTTGAGTGGTATCTTCATCTTCCAAATCATTGTATTATTATCAACTGGCACATCTGACTGGATCAACCCTCTATACACGGACTCCACCGAGAAAATGCCACTCACGTGTAGGTTCCAATGAAATACATCGGTCCCTTGCGATAATTGCACAGTGGACAGGCATTGTACCAAAGTGTTCCACGATTCAAGTCTAGGACCAATTAAATCTCTCATGAACGTCACATTCGGCGGAAGAATTCCATAATAGTGGCGGTAGTATCACCCTTGTGGCGCACAATATTGTATAGGGCAGGATATTGTTCCCGGAGAATGGCATTGCCTAGCCACTTATCCTCCCAAAATATAATGTCCGATCAGTCAATAATGGCAAACGATGTCCATAGCGGAAGAAATGTTTCTTCGTAGCCATTAGACCAAGTTGATTGAGCAGCACAAAAGAGCTTTTTTTTTCAGGCTAACGACTGATGCGTCTCCAACGTATCTATAATTCTTGATTGTTCCATGATATTATATTATCTGTTTTGGATGTTTAATGGGCTTTACTATACACTTTTATTATATTTTTAGGACTAACCTATTAACCGGAGGCCCAGCTCAAATTGTTGTTTTTTTTCTATTTCATTGTTTCGCGGAAAAGGAATATCAAACGGAATAAAACCTCCGGGAGGGTTATTTTTGGAACAAATGCAATCCAGGGGACTTGGACTGGACGTCAAGAAAGAAACGAGGAACCCACGAGGCAGGGAGGCGCGCCTGCCCCCCTGGGCGCCCCAACCACCCTCGTGGGCCACTTGTAGCTCCACCGACCTACTTCTTCCTCCTATATATACCTACGTACCCCGAAACCATCCAGGAGCACCACGAAACCCTATTTCCACCGCCGCAAACTTCTGTACCCATGAGATCCCATCTTGGGGCCTTTTCCGGCGCTCCGCCGGAGGGGGCATTGATCACGGAGGGATTCTACATCAACACCATAGCCTCTCCGATGATGTGTGAGTAGTTTACCTCAGACCTTCGGGTCCATAGTTATTAGCTAGATGGCTTCTTCTCTCTCTTTGATTCTCAATACAAAGTTCTCCTCAATCTTCTTGGAGATCTATTTGATGTAACTCTTTTCGCGGTGTGTTTGTCGAGATCCGATGAATTGTGGGTTTATGATCAAGATTATCTATGAATAATATTTGAATCTCCTCTAAATTCTTTTATGTATGATTTGTTATCTTTGCAAGTCTCTTCGAATTATCAGTTTGGTTTGGCCTACTAGATTGATCTTTCTTGCAATGGGATAAGTGCTTGACGGTGTCCTGGACTAGGGGGTACTCATCATGTCATTTCCTGATCTGTTAGATTGGGCCGAGGACCCCCATGGCCGTATACTCATGGGCCAGTTCGGACAGCTGCCGCATACAAGGAAGATTCCACAAGACTTGGCGATCAAGACAAGGACTCCTCCCCACCGGTGTATTCGGCTAGGACTCTTGTTATCCTAGGCCTCTGGTGCATTATATAAACCGAGGTCAGGCTAGTCGATAAATAGAGACATACACAGTTATACCATAGGCTAGCATCTAGGGTTTAGCCTCTACGATCTCGTGGTAGATCAACTCTTGTATCACTCATATCATAAAGATCAATCAAGCAGGAAGTAGGGTATTACCTCCATCGAGAGGGCCCGAACCTGGGTAAACATCGTGTCCCTCGCCTCATGTTACCATCCGCCTTAGACGCACAGTTCGGGACCCCCTACCCGAGATCCGCCGGTTTTGACACCGACATTGGTGCTTTCATTGAGAGTTCCACTGTGTCGTCACGATAAGGCTTGATGGCTCCTTCAATCATCCACAACGATTCGATCTATGGTGAGGTTTTCCCCCCAGACAGATCTTCGTATTCGGCGGCTTCGCACTGCGGGCCAAATAGCTTGGCCATCTGGAGCAGATCGACAGCTACGCCCCTGGCCACCAGGTCAGGTTCGGAAACTTGAACTAGACGGCCGACATCCGCGGAGACTTGATCTTCGACGGATTCGAGCCCATGACAGGTGCGCCGCATAGTCCCAATAAGCATGACTTAGATCTGCCGTCTGACGGTGTTCGGGAGAACGCACCTGCAGCTGCCCTGGCCTTAGATTCTGAGCAGATCGTGCCATCCGAGGATGGGGGGATAGACCCCGCCACGGAGGCCGCACATTCATCGGCTATAGAGCCGAACACAGACTTCGCCTCCATTAAAGTCTATGCCATCGGACTCTCGAACTCGTCTCCGGCTATAGGCTCCGAACCGCGCGCATCCGTGCCTATCGGATCTGATTGGCACTGATTATGGAGTTCACCTCTGCGGATATCTTTCAGCACTCGCCCTTGGGCGATGTGCTAAGTTTATTGAAATCTCTCTCCCTGTCAGGAGACTCCCGGCCGAACTATGTCCGGCATTGACCACGTCACGACCTGCATCGGCGGGGTCAACTATTGCTTCTTCAAGCCGGTGTCCATCACGCCGACCTACTTCGACTCATCGGCCGACATCGAGGCTTCGACATCTCGGCTAGACTGGGGCCTTCATCATCTCTTCATCAACCTACTCCAGTGACTTTGGCGTCACCAGCCGACCAGCTTCGTCACGATTAGCTGGACCGAGGGCTTTGCCTTGGCAAGCCAACCTTCGCCAGCATTGCCATGCCGTCGCTTTATTGCCCATCAGGCAATGGGTGTGCGGATCGAGTCCCAATTTTGGGAATCATCTTCCTTCGGATTGCTACAACAAATAAACCAGGTGCTATTAATCCTAGTATTTTTTGCTTGTTTGGGTTCATTTTTTCAAAGGAATTATTACTCTGGTTTGTCCATCATATGTACACAGGTCTATCAAATGGTGGCCGCATTAACGATGGTCGCATGGGGTTCGGTCAGTCTCCGTACATAGTCCGGCGAACGCCGCATCCGGAACTCGGACCGACCTGTGAATTCAGGCCTTGCCACGCCTTTACCGCATCACGCCGACGCCCTGCATCAACATTGACTTCGGCGCCAGGACATATTTATTTTATTACTCACTTTGCATAAATTATTTATTATGCAACATTTTTTTAAATTATTATTATTACTATTATCTCCGGTTTGCACTATTTTTTGTGCACAGGAAAATGATCCAGCCGGACTATATCCTTTGGCGTCACCTCGGCTGGACGGGGGGCTTCGTCAACACTTCATTACCCCATGCCGGGGACTTCGGCATCACTCTGCTGGCCTGCACTGACCGTGCTATACCACCACTTCGGAGTGCCGAGCTCTTTGCTCCGCCACCTCGGGACCGACTTGGGGGATGAACCTTGTCCCGCATCAAGCTCGGACCGCGTCATCAATACCGAACACATTAACCAGCTAAGTTGCCTTCATGCTCAAAGTTTTAAATTTTTAACTTGTGTTCGGTTCGACCAAGCATTATACCTTTTTGGAAAAAAGTTGCTTGTAAAAAAATTCCTTGTCCAAACTTTGTTTATGACGAACAAATTCAAATACCCAGTTCACTTGGGGGCTTCTTTCATGAAGCCTTTCCTCTTGCATATGATTATACTTGTACGGCTTCGTTCCTTGTTTGTGTATTATGCCACAATATGCACCATATTGACTTAAGCGATTTGCAAGCTGGGTTGCCTGGCTCCTATGCTTACCCCTACGTTCCCGATTGTTCAGCTAGGGAGTAAAGGGAGCACCTCTGCGATTGTCACAACCGGGTCATCCGAGCTCTGACCTTAGACTGGGTGAAGCCGAAAGCTAGCGCTCTTATTGTTTTCAATCATGGTCGGCACACAACGGAACTCATGAGTACAAAAAATCTATTGCACAAGTCTCATAGTAACAATGAGCACCGAAGAAAGGTATCGGTGGGGGTACTATTTTCTTCGAAGATGCTTCTTACACTTCGTCAGTAATATAGCATAAGTTCCCTGAGCGCGCTTTGTCTGTTACAGCCTTATGGCCTGATTGCCTGGTTATTGGAAACACCGTCGATATTCTCGACAGGTGGAGTACATAACACTTTTCGGTCCTTGACCGAAGAGGGAGAAGTCGACGGTCGGTTAAGGCGCGTTTAAAGTTCGGGTGAACATAGATATGATATAAGTACTTCGGTACATACAATCATTCTTTTACCCAAGTCACTTGGGGGCTCTTAAGTTTATTTGAGCCGTTTTATAATAAGTGTTTCTCTTCTTAGTCGTTACAAAGTTTTTATTATTATTATTGTTATTATTCCTTTTTTCGACACAAGTATATGGTCACTAGCTGAGGAGCCTAATTTCTCTCTCAAAACCGCTAGAGTTTAGTTTGCTAAACTGGCCTAATGAGAAGTGCTCCGCCTTCGGGATAGGAGGTTGAAGCCATAGGCTGGCCCACTTGAAGTCTTGAGATAGGATGTGTCATGTTAAAGCACGCCAGAAGCACTTTTTTAGTCCAATTTTCAGATTGGCACCGAACACTTGATCTAGTTCAGACATTAAACTTTTGAATAAGTTTTTTGGCTTTTCGAGCCTATGGCACTTCTAAACTATTTGTGTGTTTCCAGCATTAGTCTCGCAGTGCAACGCCGGACACCTTTAGGGATTCGGCAAAAACATTCTCGGATATTGCCATATATGCATCGGTTTCGAATTGTGTCTTCAGTCAATAGTTGGGTTGCCCGGCTCCTGTGCTTGCCTCCTACATTCCACTTTGTTCGGCTAGGTGTGCAAAGGGAGAACCACTGCGATTGTGCTTCCAGCTCGCATAGTTAAGCACCTCAGTGGAGAAAGCCGAAAACTGACTGTCACAATAGGCGTAAACTGGTCAGCGATCCGATGACTATGTTAAATGACGGGCCATTCATAACATTGGCCGAAGTGTTTACGGCTTGACCTTGGATGTCGCCGAAGACTAACCGGGAGCTCATAACTAGCTTCCCCAATTTAAAGCTCCTATGACTAAGCGAAAGTTATAAAGCCCGCATATCTGATTGCCTCGTTTCCGCTAACACAACCGCCTTCGGGCACTGAGACGTTGGCTAAGGGTTCTCTTGTTATTGCGGAAACACCCTGTGTAGTATCTACAAAGGGGTAGAAGCCGACGATGGGCCACTTTCAACTGATAAACGGTCGCAATGGAGTCAAAATAATGATGTAAAGTACTTGGATACATAGAATCATTCCACATAATCTGTGATTTTACTCTGGGTAACGATCCTTAATTCGGCCACCCATGCCCACATTAAGGTTCGGGGGCTACTGGGCTTTGCGCTCATTATTTACAAATATTAAAGGGGCACATCGATCCCCTGATCTGGGGTTGCCAGCTGACAAGTGTCTCGGGGGCTACTGTATTGCCTATTACAATGCAGAAAATTCCAACTGCCAAGTGTTCGGCTTGACCAAACTATGGGCAAACGTGTCTTCGGATAACAATAGGTACCATTTGGACCTATCCGGCGTCAAGCTAAATATATTACGGCAAATTTTCAAGACCCTCTCTCAAGGGCCCATTCGCCGATCACTATTATCTCTAATATATTAAACTGCATTTTTATTCCTATGTATGCTGCCGAGCTAGGAGTTGATCCTCAGGCCGATTTCGCGCATCGGCCTGAGTCTCAGGGGCTACTGGGAGCAGCGGTTTCATGTTTTCCTGCAGGTGCATCTCGGGTTTTAGACTGATACACACCTTGAGGGCTACTGGATATATCCTCGGCAGAGAATAAACTGCACCAGTCAAAAATATTCACAAAAAATCAGCCCGCTGTCGGGTGGTGCACCACCTTGGAAGCAGTCCGGCATAAAGCTCGGGCGCCGGCGGCTAGCTCCATAAAGGGCATTTCCGGCATTAAGCTTGGCTAAACTCCTTCAACCTTTTTGAACCAAGATGATCTATGACATCTCGGATATAGTCCGGCGTAGGAGCTCGGATACATTTCGGCGTTGGAGCTCGGAAACAGTCCGGCATTGGTGCTCGGCTGCAAAAGATACCTCGAATGCAGTCCGGCGTTGGAGCTCGGACGCAAGAGGACATTGCCTCCCGGGAACAACTTCAAACCTGAGGTGTGGCATAAAAATAACAAGGCATTGATAAAGGTCGGAAACTTAAAGGGGCTCCTCGGATACCCGACGTGTAAAATCGTCGGATGCACTTCGGCGATCCTCAAGATCGAGGATGAGAAGATTTGTTGAACCAGTTTTCAAGACCGACAACCAAAGATGAAGAACAGTTCAGAAGAATCGAGGAGCGTCCCTAACTTGAAGACCGGTTCAGGGGGCTCTTGGCGGTGTCTGGACTAGGGGTACTCATCACGTCATCTCGATCATTAGATTGGGCCGAGGACCCCATGGCCGTATACTCATGGGCTGATTCGGACAGCCACGCATACAAGGAAGATTCCACAAGACTTGGCGATCAAGACAAGGACTCCTCCCCACCGGCGTATTCGGCTAGGACTCTTGTTATCCTAGGCCTCTAGTGCCTTATATAAACCGAGGCTAGGCTAGTCGATAGATAGAGACATACACAATCATACCATAGGCTAGCCTCTAGGGTTTAGCCTCTACGATCTTGTGGTAGATCAACTCTTGTATCACTCATATCATCAAGATCAATCAAGCAGGAAGTAGGGTATTACCTCCATCTAGAGGGCCTGAACCTGGGTAAACATCGTGTCCCCTGCCTCCTGTTACCATCCGCCTTAGACGCACAGTTCGGGACCCCCTACCTGAGATCCGCCGGTTTTGACACCGACAGTGCTTAGCTTTGGGTTAAATCTTGCGGTGTTTGATCCCAGTGACAGAAGGGGAACCGATACGTATTGTATTGTTGCCATCGAGGATAAAAAGATGGGGTTTATATCATATGCTTGAGTTTATCCCGCTACATCATGTCATCTTGCCTAATGCGTTACTCTGTTCTTATGAACTTAATACTTGATAACCCACAATTGTAGGTGATCGCAACAGCTTTCGAGGGTATTGTATTCAACCCAAATTTATTGATTCGACACAAGGGGAGCCAAAGAATATTCTTGAGTATTAGCTGTTGAGTTGTCAATTCAACCACAGCTGGATAACTTAGTATCTGCAGCAAAGTATTTAGTAGCAAAAGTGGTATGATAACAAAGGTAACGGAAGAAAAAGTAAAGCTAAATGTTTTTGGGTTTTTGCAGTAGTTGTAACAGTAGCAACGGAAAAGTAAATAAGCGAAGAACAATATATGAAAATCTCGTAGGCAATGGATCAGTGATGGATAATTATGACGGATGCGATTCCTCATGTAATAGCTATAACATAGGGTGATATAGAACTAGCTCCAATTCATCAATGTAATGTAGGCATGTATTTCGTAAATAGTCATACATGCTTATGGAAAAGAACTTGCATGACATCTTTTGTCATACCCTCCCGTGGCAGCGGGGTCCTAGCGGAAACTAAGGGATATTAAGGCATCCTTTTAATAGAGAACCGGAACAAAGCATTAGCACATAGTGAATACATGAACTCCTCAAACTACGGTCATCACCGAGAAGTATCCGATTATTGTCACTGGGGTTGTCGGATCATAACACATAATAGGTGACTATAGACTTGCAAGATAGGATCAAGAACACACATATATTCATGAAAACATAATAGGTTCAGATCTGAAATCATGGCACTCGGGCCCTAGTGACAAGCATTAAGCATATCAAAGTCATAGCAACATCAATCTCAGAACATAGTGGATACTAGGGATCAAACCCTAACAAAGCTAACTTGATTACATGGTAAATCTCATCCAACCCATCACCGTCCAGCAAGCCTACGATGGAATTACTCACGCACGGCGGTGAGCATCATGAAATTTGTGATGGAGAATGGTTGATGATGACGACGGCGATGAATCCCCCTCTCCGGAGCCTCGAACGGGCTCCAGATCAGCCCTCCCGAGAGAGATTAGGGCTTGGCGGCGGGTCCATGTCAGAAACGCGATGAAACTTTCTCTGATTTTTTCTCCCTAACGTGAATATATGGAGTTGGAGTTGAGGTCGGTGGAGGTCCAGGGGCCCACGAGATAGGAGGCGCGCCCTGGGGGCGTGCCCCTGTCTCGTGGACAGGCCCTGGCCCCGGTGTGTATTTCTTTCGCGAAATTCTTATTAATTCCAAAAAGTGCCTCTGTGGATTTTCAGGACATTCCGAGAACTTTACTTTTCTACATATAAAACAACATCATGGTAGTTCTGCTGAAAACAGCGTCAGTCCGGGTTAGTTTCATTCAAATCATGCAAGTTAGAGTCCAAAACAAGGGAAAAAGTGTTTGGAAAAGTAGATACATTGGAGACGTATCAACTCCCACAAGCTTAAACCTTTGCTTGTCCTCAAGCAATTCAGTTGATAAACTGAAAGTGATAAAGAAACACTTTTACAAACTCTGTTTGCTCTTGTTGTTGTAAACATGAAAAGCCAGCATTCAAGTTTCAGCAAATATTATGAACTAACCATAGTCACAATAACACTTAGGTCTCACAATTACTCATATCAGTAACATAATCAGCTAGCGAGCCATAATAATAAAGTTCGGATGACAACACTTTCTCAAAATAACCATAACATGATATAACAAAATGGTATCTCGCTTGCCCTTTCTGAGACCGCAAAACATAAATGCAGAGCACCTTTAAAGATCAAGGACTGACTAAACAATGTAATTCATGATAAAAGAGATCTAGTCAAGTCATACCCATTATAAACCAATAGTAATGAATGCAAATGACAGTGTGCTCTCCAGCGGGTGCTTTTAATAAGAAGGGTGATGACTCAACATAAAAGTAAATAGATAGGCCCTTCGCAGAGGGAAGCAGGGATTTGTAGAGGTGCCAGAGCTCGATTTTAAAATAGAGATTGAATAACATTTTGAGCGGCATACTTTCGCTGTCAACGCAACAACTATGAGATGGTTGTATCTTCCATACTACATGCATTATAGGCAGTTCCCAAACATAATGGTAAAGGTTATACTCCCCCAACCACCAACAAGGATCAATCCATGGCTTGCTCGAAACAACGAGTGCCTCCAACTAACAACAGCCCTGGGGGAGTTTTGTTTAATTATTTTGATTTGCTTTGATCTTTTTGGATGATGGGACTGGGCATCCCGGTTACCGGCCCTTTCTCGTGAATGAGGAGCAGAGTCCACTCCTCGTGAGAATAACCCACCTAGCATGGAAGATATAGGCAGCCCTAGTTGTAGCATGAGCTGCTCGAGCATACAAAACAGAATTTCATTTAAAGGTTTGGAGTTTGGCACATACAAATTTACTTGGAACGGCAGGTAAATACTGCATATAGGAAGGTATAGTGGACTCATATGGAACAAATTGGGGTGTAAGGAGTTTGGATGCATAAGTAGTATTCCCGCTTAGTACAAGTGAAGGCTAGCAAAAGACTGGGAAGCGACCAACTGAGAGAGCGACAACAGTCATAAACATGCATTAAAATTAATTTACACCGAGTACAAGCATGAGTAGGATATAATCTACCATGAACATAAATATCATGAAGGCTATGTTGATTTGATTCAACTACATGCGTGAACATGTGCCAAGTCGAGTCACTCAATTCATTTAAAGGAGGATATCATCCCATCATACCACATCATAATCATTCTAATAGCATGTTGGCACGCAAGGTAAACCATTATAACTCATAGCTAATCAAGCATGGCCCAAGCAACTATAATCTCTAAATGTCATTGCAAATATGTTTACTTCATAATAGCTGACTCAGGAACGATGAACTCATCATATTTAAAAAAACAAGAGAGGTCGAGTTCATACCAGCCTTTCTCATCTCAATAAGCCCATCATATATCGTCATTATTGCCTTTCACTTGCACGACCGAACGATGTGTATAATAATAAGAGTGCATGTGCATTGGACTAAGCTGGAATCTGCAAGCATTCAACTCAAGAGAGAAGACAGGTAATATGGGCTCTAAATTAAATAAAAAAACATGCATAAAAGAGCCACTAAACATTTTCAATACGGTCTTCTCGACCCCCAAAAGAAAGAAAAGAAAATAAAACTATTTAAATGAGAAAGCTCCCAACAAGTAAAAAGAAGAACTAGAAATCTTTTTGGGTTTTCATTTTAATTTTTACTACCAACATGGAAATTAAACTAACCAATTTTTTTGGTTTTTTCTTAAGATTTAACAATCACACAAGAAGAAAGCGAGAAAAAGAAATTTAAAACTAGCGTGGATAATACAATGAAAGAGTATGAGCACCGACGACTAGTGTGTGAACATGAATGTAAAGTCAGTGAGAAATACGTACTCCCCCAAGCTTAGGCTTTTGGCCTAAGGTGGTCTAGTACCAAGGATCGCCTGGCTGATATCCATAAGTGAAACCGGGCTTGTACTGAGATGCAGCGGCAACTGCCTCCTGAGCAGCAGCGTGTTGGCGAGCTGCCTCCATTCCCCTCTCATATTCAGCTGCTTCTTCCCTGGTGACAACATATCTTCCTTTTGCCTGATAATCAAAAAGGTAGGGAGCAGGAAGAGTAACAGGGACGACATTGCGTCTGTCATAGATTAGTCGATAATGGAGGAATTGTTCATTCCTCTCAAGAAAATGATGATTGAGCATAGCTTCTTTATCCAAATAAACAGGAGGTAGAATCATATCCCCCTCTCGTGGGGCTATATTAAGATAATTAGCCACACGGGTTGCATAAATTCCTCCAAATAAATCCCCCTTTCTACTATTATTCTGCGACCTACGTGCAACTATTGCCCCCAAGTTATAACCTTTATAACCTGACACGGCACTCTTGAGGACACAAAGATCAGGGACACACATGTGACATGCTTTGTCCTTACCATTAATGCATCTACCAATAAAGAGAGCAAAATACTGTATAGCAGGAAAATGAATGCTCCCTATGGTAGCTTGTGCTATGTCCCTACATTCTCCCATAGTAATACTAGCAAGAAAATCTCTAAATTCACATTTGCGAGGATCATTAATATTACCCCACTGCAGGAGTTTGCAAGCAGTTATGAAATCCTCTAAATCCATGGTATAAGATGTATCATAAATATCAAACATGACACTAGGAGAATTACGCGTACAGTTATATTGGAACCTCCGCACAAAGGAATCAGTCAATTGATAGTACTGAGGACACTTATCTTGTAAGAAGTCCTCCAGCTCGGCATTACGCACATACGCGTCAAATTCCTCCTTGAAGCCTGCTTCGACCATAAAATCATCGACTGGCCACTCACAAGCCCGTACATTTGCGTCCCTCGGCGATTCAACATATTGCTCACGTATAGCAATCCTTGGCCCTTTCTTTGCCGACGAACCACCTTGGTACATTCTTCTAAGCATAATTCTTTTTCTGAAAATTTCTGAAATATTAGTAACTTCAAAATAAAAGTGAATAAAACTAAACAAGATAGATAGCAACTACTCCTACAAGTGCCTAGAGCCTATATCATGCATTAGAATTGCTTGGGACCTCAAAATTTTAACATGCAAGCTCAAGAACATGGTCACCTATGCAGCAAAAATTTGCAATGAATAAAGCACTAAAACAAAAACTAATTGGACCAATGGAGGAGTCACATACCAAGCAACAATCTCCCAAAGCAGTTTTGTGAATGGAGCTTTGAGCAAAGAGATCGAAAATCGCAGCAAAACTAGCTAGAACTCGTGCTTGAGCTGGATGGGGATTTTTTTGGGTAGAAGATGAAGTGTGTGGTGCTGGCATAAGTGGAGGGGGGCCACTAGGGGCACACGAGACAGGGGGCGCGCCCTATAAGGGGGGCGTGTCGGGGGTTGGGTGCGACATATGCCAAAGGATGGCTTATCATGGTGGGGCGAGTAGAACGTCGTCGGTGCCTGGAAATGGGATGAGGCGAAGGCATGCACGCCGGCGAATCTTACCCAGCTTCAGGGCTCTCCGTGGAGATAACACCCCTACTGCTCCTCTGCGGGGTCTCCGCATGATCACTATGGCAAACTGAGTACAAGGTTGCTCCTTGAGCTGTTCGGGGTGAGGAAGGAGAAGGGCACGGCTAGCTCTTCTCTTCCCTCTATGTGTGTCTAAAACTATTAGGGTCCAACCTCTTGCATGGGTGCCCCGGGGGGTTTATATAGGCCTAACCCCCGGGGGTACAATGGTAATCCGGCTGGGCGCGGGTCCCAGCTGTCTGTCTCTCCGGTCGTCGTCTCCTCCGCCGACTTCTGGGGCCCGCAGAATAGTGGGCCCCAACCCGCTTGACATGGGGCCGACAGTTACTGCCATGCAAGGGTCTTGCCGGCGGATTATCTGTAGCGTCTCTAATGACGCCCTTGGTCATGGGGTCATGGCGACAGCTGCCGCCGGCGGGCGGTCACCATTCCTTTGTCTCGTCTGGTTAATGGCGTGCGGGCCCGTGGGAGGGGACGGCCGACTCCTGGGGGCCGACTCCCGACGGGTCCGTCTTCCGGCGCTCTTGCCGTCTTCTGCACCTCCGCCGATAGGCGGGTCCCGTCGTCTCTGGTCGTTCTGATAGGCCGTCGTGGGTACAGGGATCTGCCCATGGGGCTGATGTCAAGGCGGCGTAACAAGGTTGCCACGGACGGAGATCTCCGTCAAGACGGCAGATCAGGCCATGCCTGCCCCTCATGAACGGGGCAGGAATGGGCCGTGCGGCGGCCATATCCCATCCCATCTGTAGTTGCGTAGGCAGGAGGTGGTTGGAGTCACGGGCCCACTTCCCTTAGTCGGCTTCTCCGGAAGCCGCCAGTTGGGAGTCGGCTCATCTTGAGGCCGTCTCTGGAACTCGGCTGGGAGGGGCAGTCGGCGGCTCTGCCGCCGACTCTCAGAAGGCGGCTCTTCGTCTTGGGGTCTTGAGGCGACTCTGCCAGATGTTTTGAAAGGTCCAGGGGCTCGGGTTTGCCTACCCGTGGCCCATTACTCCGACAGTAGTCCTCGAAGCTGGTGAGGCGCCGAGGGCAACATGTCGAGGAGCCTCAACAGTTTCATCCCTCTGACGGAAGAATCTGGGCTTGGCTTGCCGTCTTTCTCTTAGGCCGACTAGCTGGAGTTGGCCTCGCAGGAGGCCGTCTTGCCCCTCAAAGGGTTTGAAGGTTGCGGTGGGATCCGGGCAGCTTGCCTGATAAGCCTCCAGGCAGCTGCCCGTCGCGGGCCCGTCACGCGATACCACGCGGCAGGGTCAGTCTGCCCACCCACGCGCGTGAGAAGACAGGCCTGTCAGGCGGGGGCCGCCACTACCGCGCCTTGGCGCACGGGCGGATCCGCCATGCCGCTGCTGGCGGTTGGGTTCCCACGCCGTTATCGCGCCAGCAGAATTTCGTGGGTCAAATCGTGGGGGTCGTGGGGTTTTTGGGCGCAGTTAATCCCACGCCCGCCCCGTCGGCTTCTCCGCCTATAGGCCTATAAGTAGGCGGGAGGAGGGGGGCGACGGAGCACGCGCACCCATCTACCTGCCTCCCCCGCTTCCTCTCGCTCCTTCTCCTCCTCGCTTTGTCTTCCTCTTGCCGCCGCCGCACCGAACCACGCCACGCTGCGGAGATGAGCTCCTCCTCCGCCACTGCGCCTCCCGCCGCGCGCTCCGGCGTGTGGGACGGCTCCGAGGTGGACGACGACATAATCGAGTTCTTCCGCCAGACGCGCCGCATCCCCGGCAAAAACCTAGTGCGGACCCGTGCCGCACCGGCGGGCGAAATAACGCCGGCGCCGGAGGAGGGCGAGCGGGTTATATTCCGCTCGCACCTCATGCGCGGACTAGGGCAGCCGGCGAGCGGCCTCTTCAGCGCCTCCCTGGAGTTCCACGGGCTCCAGCCGCACCACCTCACTCCGAATACGGTGGTGCTGCTGGCTGCCTTCGCCGCCTTGTGCGAGGGCTTCCTCGGCGTTCTCCCCACCATCAAGCTGTGGGGGGAATTCTTCCAGGCCAAGCTCGGCACGCACGTCGCCGGCGTGCCAGCTCTATGCGGCACCTTCATCACGATGCAGAGGCCGGTGGGCGACAACCCCTTCCCTGCCATCCCGCTGATCAAGTCGGTGAAGATGTGGCAGCGCTCCTACTTCTACGTGAAGAACGTCGCTCCTGGAGGCAACTGGGTCAACCTGCCGCCTAACGGAGCCGGCGAGTTGGCGGGGCGGCTCCCCAGCTGGTCCCATCGGGCCAGGACGCTGACTCCTGCAGGCGCCGCCATTGCCGTAGCGACTCCAAGGCCGACGCAATGACGGCCCGATCGGGGCCGACTTTGTTGCCGCGCCGTGGCGCCGAGTCCTTCTTCCGCTTCCAAGGCCGACCTTTTATCTCGATCGGCCGGATGAGCGCCACCGACCCTGGGCCACCGTTTGTGCTCCAAGGACATGCCCCACGCGGAGGTGGCGGACACGGTGAACTTCCTGGCGAACTGCAATCTCTCGGCGGATTGGCAGTTCGGCAAGGAGCCATACTCGCGCGCCAATCCCCCGCCTGTGGTAAGTCATATCTCTTCCTCTTCTGTTTTCTTTTCAGCCGAATCCGACTCTGATTTTCTTTGGTTTTTCCGAGTCAGAACCCCCTCATGCAGCCCTCAGCCGGCACCACGGGGCCGGCCCGTGAGTTCGTCCCCGACCGGGCGGAGAGCGACGTCGACGACCCCGACTTGGGGGTGGCAGCGATGGAGGCCGACGCCGAAGGAGGGGGAGGAGGAAGGGCTGACGACTTCAGGCCCTCGGCTACTTTCGGCGACTGGCCTGAAAATGGCGGCGAGACGGAAGTAGTCCCCCGCCGCCAACCGAAGGTCGGCCATCCGGGCGCGAGTTCCTCCGCCGGCTTGGGTGGTCGAGGCGGCGCGAAGAAGCGTCGGGCCGGGCCGAGCTTGCCAGGCAGCCGGGCGAAGAAGTTTAGGCTAACCGCTTCCGCAAGGAAGTGAAGAAGCCGCCGCTGGTCTCCGCGTAAGTGCTTCTATTTTGTCTTGTTTTCTTCTGGTTCATTTTGTCCAAATCTTTTACATGCCTTCTTCGCGTCAGGGCTCCCCTCACCTTAGAGAGGGTCGCCGCTGCCTCCGTCATGGGGTCGGCAGAGACGTCCGCCAATACTCGACGGATTGACCCCGCCGCCGACCTCCAGGAGGCGACGGAGCGGAACGCGCAGGAGAAGCGCGACGAGGAGGAAGCCGCCCGCCTGGAGAAGGCGGAGGCCGAGAAGGCGGCAGCTTCCGCCCAGAGGAAGCTGGAGGAGGCCAAAGCCGCCGTCGCAGCTAAGCAGCGAGCCGAGGAGGCCGCGCGCCTCCAATCGGCGCTACTCGTCACCCTGCTGAGCTTTGCGCCGCCGCCGCCGGAGTTCACAGGGCAGACGGAGGGAGCCGCCAGCAAGTTCCCCGTCATGGAGAGGGAAGGCGGCGACGCCTCCCTGTCGGGCACGGCCGCAGCCGCTTCGCCCTCCGCCGCCCGAGAGCGCCAGCGAGGCAAACAGCCGGGCGGACCCGCTGTGCCGCCGACCGACAACGGGTTGTGGCGAGGTTGCTTCTTCAAGTCGCCTCGCCAGCCGCCGCCGTCTTGAGAAGGCGACTTGGCGCCACGCCTTTGGAGACCGGGCGCCGCCCGGCTCGGTATTCCAGACGCCGAGGCGACAAGCGCCGCCACAGGGAGTGCGAGGAGGCGGCACAGGTCCGCTGAACACGGCGCTTCTGGACGTCCAGGCGAAGCTGCGAGCTGAGGGCGACGCCATCCAGAACTGCACCAAGGCGCACCTGGCGTCGCGAGCCGTCGTGCGAGTATGTTTCTTCTTTGAGTTTTTCTTGTTCTTCTCTGTGGGGGCGTGCCAGCGCACCCACTCGGTGTAGTCCCCGAGTTTCGGGCCGGGCCGAAAGGTGCTCTCGAACTCTATCTGTTGATTCCAAATTTTTACCTTTGTCTGAAATTCTTATCGCAGGAGTATCACAACCTCCACGCTACTGCCTTTAACCGCAATGTTGAGGAGCTGGGCAAGCGGATTGCCGACTTGTCGAGCAGCCGAGGTGAGTCTTCTTTCTTCTTCGCGGGGGCGCGCTGGCGCACTCATGGCTGTAATCCCGAGATTCGGGCCGATCACGAGCGGTCGGGCCGGATCTTCCTGGCGACCTTCTTAGTTGACGACTTAACGTTCTTTTTCTTTTTATCCTTCAGAGGCCAACGCCACTCTCCGACGGCAGTTGGGCGCAGCCGACACCGCCTTGCGTGCCAAAGGGGAAGAGTGCAGCAAGCTCGCCCGCAGGCGTGACCTGCCGCCACGCAGCTGGCGGAGCAAAGGGAGCTGCTTAAGGCGGCGCAGGACGAGGCGGAGAAGAGAGAGGCAGCTCTCCTGGCCGAGTTCGAGAGCGAGCGCTCCTCCTGGACCGACAAGGAAGCACTGCTGACCTCCGGCTTCCATGAAATCGAGGACATCGTCGACGGCGAGTTTCTTTACTTTCTTCCTTTGGGCCGCCGACTATAGGTCAGGCCGACTCCTGGTTTTTTGATTTGCTTCTTCTTTTTCTTGGCAGACTTCTTCCCCGGCCATACGCAGGCGGCCAATCAAGCCATCGAGGCTGATCGTGAAGCGCGAAGGGCGAGTGGTGCTGAGATCGCCGCCAACGCCCCCCGGACCCTTGACGAGCAGCTCCTGAGCATTGAGGCTCGTCTGCGGCTAGCCCATCGGATGATGCGCCGGCTTCAACGTGTCGGCGCCCAGGCGATCGCTACCCTGTGGCAGGACATGCCGGTTCTGCGCACACCCAGCCGGACTGCCGACTGGCTGGAGGTCGCGGCTGGTCTTCTTGAGGCCTGGAAGGGTTCCGCGGCCCGGGCTGGAGCGCGCCGGGCCTTGGAATTCATCAAGGCGTGGTATCCAGGGCTGGATCTGGACCGGCTGGCCGCGTTCCGGTCAGAGGCCCAGGCGGAGCTGCTGGCTGCGGAAGACGCCCTCATTAAGCGTGCAGCGGCGATCGCCGACAACACGGACACGAGCGTCTTCATCCCTGAGCGGGCTGAGGACGGCAGGGAGGCGCCGCCGGAGTGGTTCGGGATGAACCCGGATTACGACGAGGACTCGGCGGAGGTGATTGGCTCCAGCGCCAAGGAGGAAGGCGAGGCGGAGGACGGAGATGAGATGGAGGCGCCAGAAGACGGAGCGGGCTGTTGGGGAACGTAGTAATTTCAAAAAATTTCCTACGCACACACAAGATCATGGTGATGCATAGCAACGAGAGGGGAGAGTGTTGTCTACGTACCCTCGTAGACCTAAGCGGAAGCGATCACAACGTAGAGGAAGTAGTAGTACGTTCTCCTCGCGATCCAACCGATCCCAAGCCAAGCATTACTCGGCGCCTCGAAGTTCTTGGCACACGCTCAGCTCGGTGGCGCTCCTCGGGCTCGATCCAGCAAAGCTCCGGGAGAGAGAGTTCCGTCAAGACGACGGCGTGGTGGACGATCTTGATGTTCTATCGACGCAGGCTTCGCCTAAGCACCGCCACGATATGGCCGAGGTGGAATATAGTGGAGGGGCACCAGACACGGCTAAGAGATCCAAGAGATCAATTGTTGTGTCTTTGGTGCTAGCCCTGCCCTCTATTTATATGTTGAGCCCCGGGTCGAAACTTGGAGCAAAAGCCTCCTCAAAGTCGGTTTTGCCCGAAAGGCAAGAGTCCCACTCGGACTCAGGACCAAACGCCACAATCCTTGGCGTCTGGCCCAGACGCCATGGGCCTCGGCGTCGGCCCAGGGCAGACGCCAGTGGTCTCCGGCGTTTGGCCCCGGCCTCATAAAACTCCTTTTGCACCGACCTAAAGCCTCATGGGCTTGACCCCTTGGCCTAAACATATCATCCAATATATGAATCTTTACGTCTCGACCATTTCAAGACTCCTCGTCATGTCCCCGATCTCATCCGGGACTCCGAACTCCTTCGGTACATCAAAACATGTAAACTCATAATATAACTGTCATCGAAACCTTAAGCGTGCGTACCCTACGGTTCGAGAACAATGTAGACATGACCGAGACACGTCTCCGGTCAATAACCAATAGCGGGACCTGGATGCCCATATTGGCTCCTACATATTCTACGAAGATCTTTATCGGTCAGACCGCATAACAACATACGTTGTTCCCTTTGTCATCGGTATGTTACTTGCCCGAGATTCGATCGTCGGTATCCAATACCTAGTTCAATCTCAAGCATCGCAAGTCTCTTTACTCGTTCCGTAATACATCATCTCACAGCTAACTCATTAGTTGTAATGCTTGCAAGGCTTAGTGATGTGTATTACCGAGAGGGCCCAGAGATACCTCTCCGACAATCGGAGTGACAAATCCTAATCTCGAAATACGCCAACCCAACATCCGCCTTTGGAGACACTGTAGTACTCCTTTATAATCACCCGATTACGTTGTGGACGTTTGGTAGTACCAAAGTGTTCCTCCGTAAACGGAGTTGCATATTCTCATAGTTATAGGAACATGCATAAGTCATGGATAAAAGCAATAGCAACATACTAAACGATCGGGTGCTAAGCTAATGGAATGGGTCATGTCAATCAGATCATTCAACCAATGATGTGACCTTGTTAATCAAATGACAACTCCTTTGTCTATGGTTAGGAAACATAACCATCTTTGATTAATAAGCTAGTCTAGTAGAGGCATACTAGTGACACTCTGTTTGTCTATGTATTCACACATGTATTATGTTTCGGTTAATACAATTCTAGCATGAACAATAAACATTTATCATGAAATAAGGAAATAAATAATAACTTTATTATTGCCTCTAGGGCATATTTCCTTGATCTCCCACTTGCACTAGAGTCAATAATCTAGATCACATCGCCATGTGATTTAACATCAATAGTTCACATCTATATGTGGTTAACACCCATAGTTCACATCGACATGTGACCAACACCCAAAGGGTTTACTAGAGTCAGTAATCTAGCTCACATCGCTATGTGATTAACACCCAAAGAGTACTAAGGTGTGATCATGTTTTTGTTTGTGAGAGAAGTTTAGTCAACGGGTCTCGCCACATTCAGATCCGTATGTATTTTGCAAATTTCTATGTCTACAATGCTCTCGCACGGAGCTACTCTAGCTAATTGCTCCCACTTTCAATATGTATCCAGATTGAGACTCGAGTCATCTAGATTAGTGTTTAAAACTTGCATCGGCGTAACCCTTTATTTAACCTTTTCACTTCCATAATCGAGAAAACACATCCTTATTCTACTAAGGATAATTTTGACCGCTGTCCATTGATCTACTCCTAGATCACTATTGCACTCCTTGCCAAGCTTAGTGGTAGGGTATGCAATAGATCCAGTACACGTGATGACATACTTTATAGAACCTATGGCTGATGCATAGGGAATGACTTTCATTCTCTTTCTATCTTCTGCCGTGGTCGGGTTTTGAGTCTTACTCAATCTCACACCTTGTAACACAGGTAAGAACTCTTTCTTTGACTGTTCCATTTTGAACTACTTCAAAATCTTGTCAAGGTATGTATTCATTGAAAAATCTTATCAAGCGTCTTGATCTATCTCTATAGATCTTGATGCTCAATGTGTAAGCAGCTTCACCGAAGCCTTTCTTTGAAAAACTCCTTTCAAACACCCCTTTATGCTTTGCAGAATAATTCTACATTATTTCCGATCAACAATATGTCATTCATATATACTTTATCAGAAAGGTTGTAGTGCTCCCACTCACTTTCTTGTAAATACATGCCTTTCCAAAAGTCTGTATAAAATCATATGCTTTGATCAACACATCAAAGCGTATATTCCAACTCCTGAGATGCTTGCACCAGTCCATTGATGGATCGCTGGAGCTTGCACATTTTGTTAGCTCCTTTAGGATTGACAAAACCTTCTGGTTGCATCATATATAACTCTTCTTTAATAAATCCATTAAAGAATGTAGTTTTGACATCCATTTGCCAGATTTCATAAAATGTGGCAATTGCTAACATGATTCGGACAAACTTAAGCATCGCTACAGCTTGAGAAAATCTCATTGTAGTCAACACCTTGAACTTGTCGAAAACCTTTTTGTGACAAGTCGAGCTTTGTAGATAGTAACACTACTATCGGTGTCCGTCTTCCTCTTGAAGATCCATTTATTTAACATGGCTTGCTGATCATCGAGCAAGTCAATCAAAGTCCATACTTTTGTTCTCATACATGGATCATATCTCAGATTTTATGGCCTCAAGCCATTTCATGGAATCTGGGCTCATCATCGCTTCCTCATAGTTCGTAGGTTCATCATGGTCTAGTAACATGACTTCCGAACATGATTACCGTACTATTGCAGTGCGGATCTTACTCTGGAAGACCTACGAGGTTTGGTAGCAACTTGATCTGAAGTTTCATGATCATCATCATTAACTTCCTCACTAATTGGTGTAGGAATCATCGAACTGATTTCTGTGATGAACTACTTTCCAATAAGGGAGAAGGTATAATTACCTCATCAAGTTCTACTTTCCTCCCACTCACTTCTTTCGAGAGAAACTTCTTCTCTAGAAAGGATCCATCTTAGCAACGAAAAACTTGCCTTCGGATCTGTGATAGAAGGTGTACCCAATAGTTACCTTTGGGTATTCTATGAAGACGCACTTCTCGATTTGGGTTTGAGCTTATCGGTGAAAACTTTTTCACATAAGCATCACAACTCCAAACTTTTAAGAAACGACAACTTAGGTTTACTATTAAACCATAGTTCATATGGTGTCGTCTCAACGGATTTAGATGGTGCCCTATTAAACGTGAATGCAGCTGTCTCTAATGCATAACCCCAAAATGATAGTGGTAAACCGATAAGAGACATCATAGATCGCACCATATCAAATAAAGTGCTTGATTCTGACGTTCGGACACACCATAACATTGTGGTGTTCTGTGGGCGTGAGTTGTGAAACTATTCCACATTATTTTAATTGAAGACCAAACTCAGAACTCAATTATTCGCCTTTGCGATTAGATCGCAGAAACTTTATTTTCTTGTTACGATGATTTTTCCACTTCAATCTGAAATTCTTTGAACCTTTCAACTATTTCAGACTTCTGTTTCATCAAGTAGATATACCCATATCTGCTCAAATCATCTTGTGAAAGTCAGAAAATAATGATACTTGCCATGAGCATCAACACTCATTGGATCGCATACATCGGTATGTATTATTTCCAATAAGTCAAGAGATTGTTCCATTGTTCCGAGAACGGAGTTTTAGTCATCTTGCCCAAACGGCACGGTTCGCAAGCATCAAATGATTCATAATCAAGTGATTCCAAAAGTCCATCAGCATGGAGTTTTCTTTATGCGCTTTACACCAATATGACCTAAACGGCGATTACCACAAATAAGTTGCACTATCATTATTAACTTTGCATCTTTTGGTTTCAATATTATGAATATGTGTATCACTATGATCGAGATCCAATGAATCATTTTCATTGGGTGTGTAACCATATAAGGTTTTATTCATGTAAATGTAACAACAATTTATTCTCTTACTTAAATGAATAACCGTATTGCAATAAACATGATCAAATCATACTTATGCTCAACACCAAATAACACTTATTTAGGTTCCATACTAATCCCGAAAGTATAGGGAGTGTGCGATGATGATCATATCAATCTTGGAACTACTTCCAACACTCATCTTCACTTCCCCTTCAACTAGTTTACATTCATTACGCAACTCCTGCTTTCAAGTTACTACTCTTAGCAACCGAACCAAAGATCAAATACCGAGGGGTTGCTACGAACACTAGTAAAATACACATCAATAATCTGTATCTCAAATATACCTTTGTTCACTTTGCCATCCTTCTTATCCGCCAAATACTTGGGGTAGTTCCGCTTCTAGTGACCAGTTCCATTGCAGCAAAAGCACTTAGTCTCGGGCTTAGGTCCAGACTTGGGTTTCTTCACTCGAGCAGCAACTTGCTTGCCGTTCTTCTTGAAGTTCCCTTCTTCCTTTGCCCTTTTCCTTGAGACTAGTGGTCTTGTCAATCATCAACACTTGATGCTCTTTCTTGATTTCTACCTTCGTCGATTTCAACATCACGAAGAGCTCGGGAATCGCTTTCGTCATCCCTTGCATACTATAGTTCATCACGAAGTTCTAGTAACTTAGTGTTGGTGACTAGAGAATTCTGTCAATCACTATCTTATCCGGAAGATTAACTCCCACTTGATTCAAGCGATTGAAGTACCCGGACAATCTGAGAACATGCTCACTAGTTGAGCGATTCTCTTCCATCTTTCAGCTATAGAACTTGTTGGAGATTTCATATCTCTCAACTCGGGTATTTGCTTGAAATATTAACTTCAATTCCTGGAACATCTCATATGGTCCATGACGCTCAAAACGCCTTTGAAGTCCCGATTCTAAGCTGTTAAGTATGGTGCACTAAACTATCAAGTAGTCATCATATTGAGCTAGCCAAACGCTCATAACGCCTACATTTGCTCCTGCAATAGGTCTGTCACCTAGCGGTGCATTAAGGACATAATTCTTACGTGCAGCAATGAGGATAAACCTCAGATCACGGATCCAATCCGCATCATTGCTACTA
Source organism: Aegilops bicornis (assembly GCA_021605145.1). Lineage (NCBI taxonomy): Eukaryota > Viridiplantae > Streptophyta > Magnoliopsida > Poales > Poaceae > Aegilops > Aegilops bicornis. The sequence goes on along the minus strand of CM038672.1, from coordinate 702,078,658 downwards.
ACATTTTTCAATACAATTTTCTAGGAACACATATAAAAACATAGGGAAGCAACAACGCGAGCTATTGATCTACAACATAATTTGCAAAATACTACCAGGACTAAGTTCATGATAAATTAAAGTTCAATTAATCATATTACTTAAGAACTCCCACTTAGATAGGCATCTCTCTAGTCATCTAAGTGATCACGTGATCCAAATCAACTAAACCATAACCGATCATCACGTGAGATGGAGTAGTTTTCAATGGTGAACATCTTATGTTGATCATATCTACTATATGATTTACGCTCGACCTTTCGGTCTCCGTGTTCCGAGGCCATATCTGCATATGCTAGGCTCGTCAAGTATAACCTGAGTATTTTGCGCATGCAAAACTGGCTTGCACCCGTTGTAGATGGACGTAGAGCTTATCACACCCGATCATCACGTGGTGTCTCGACACGCATTTAACTTTGGCAACGGTGCATACTCGGAGAGAACACTACTTGATAATTTTAGTGAGAGATCATCTTAAAATGCTACCACAATCAAAGAAAAATAAGATGCATAAAGGATAAACATCACATGCAATCAATATAAGTGATATGATATGGCCATCATCATCTTGTGCTTGTGATCTCCATATCCAAAGCACCGTCGTGATCACCATCGTCACCGGCGCGACACCTTGATCTCCATCGTAGCATCGTTGTCGCGTTTACGCCATCTATTGCTTCTACGACTATCGCTACCGCTTAGTGATAAAGTAAAGCAATTATGTATGCGTTGCATTTCATACAATAAAGCGACAACCATATGGCTCCAGCCGATTGCCGATAACTTCGGTTACAAAACATGATCATCTCATACAATAAAATATAGCATCACGTCTTGACCATATCACATCACAACATGCCCTGCAAAAACATGTTAGACGCCCTCTACTTTGTTGTTTCAAATTTTACGTGGCTGCTACGGGCTTAAGCAAGAACCAATCTCTCCTACGCATCAAGACCACAACGATTCTTCGTCAAATAGACTCGCTTTTAACCTTCTCAAGGACCGGGCGTAGCCACACTCAGTTCAACTAAAGTGAGAGAGACAGACACCCGCCAGCCACCTTTAAGCACGAGTGCTCAGAACGGTGAAACCAGTCTCGCGTAAGAAGCGTCTGGCGTAATGTCGGTCCGTGCCGCTTGATCTCACATTACCGCTGTTCCAAAGTATGACATGCTGGTTGGCAGTATGACTTGTATCGCCCACTACTCACTTGGGTTCTACTCGTGCATAACATCAAACCATTAAACCTAGGCTCGGTTGCCACTGTTGGGGAACGTAGTTATTTCAAAAAATTTCCTACGCACACGCAAGATCATGGTGATGCATAGCAACGAGAGGGGAGAGTGTTGTCTACGCCCTCGTGAGACCAAGCGGAAGCGATCACAACGTAGAGGAAGTAGTCGACGTTCTCCTCGCGATCCAACCGATCCCAGCGCCGTTACTCCGGCGCCTCGAGTTCTTGGCACACGCTCAGCTCGGTGACGCTCCTCGGGCTCGATCCAGCAAAGCTCCGGGAGAGAGAGTTCCACAAGACGACGGGCGTGGTGACGATCTTGATGTTCTATCGACGCAGGGGCTTCGCCTAAGCACCGCCACGATATGACTGAGGTGGAATATAGTGGAGGGGGCACCAAGACACGGCTAAGAGATCCAAGAGATCAATTGTTGTGTCTTTGGTGCTAGCCCTGCCCTCTATTTATATGTTGAGCCGGGGTCGAAACTTGGAGCAAAAGCCTCCTCAAAGTCGGTTTTGCGAAAGGCAAGAGTCCCACTCGGGACTCCAGGACCAAACGCCACAATCCTTGGCGTCTGGCCCAGACGCCATGGGCCTCAGCGTCTGGCCCAGGGCCAGACGCCAGGGTCTCCGGCGTTTGGCCCCCTGGCCTCCGCAAAACTCCTTTTGCACCGACCTAAAGCCTCATGGGCTTGACCCCTTGGCCTAAACATATCATCCAATATATGAATCTTTACGTCTCGACCATTTCGAGACTCCTCGTCATGTCCCCGATCTCATCCGGGACTCCGAACTCCTTCGGTACATCAAAACATGTAAACTCATAATATAAGCACATCGAAACCTTAAGTTGCGTACCCTACGGTTCGAGAACAATGTAGACATGACCGAGACACGTCTCCGGTCAATAACCAATAAGCGGGACCTGGATGCCCATATTGGCTCCTACATATTCTACGAAGATCTTTATCGGTCAGACCAAGCATAACAACATACGTTGTTCCCTTTGTCATCGGTATGTTACTTGCCCGAGATTCGATCGTCGGTATCCAATACCTAGTTCAATCTCAAGCATCTTGGCAAGTCTCTTTACTCGTTCCGTAATACATCATCTCACAGCTAACTCATTAGTTGTAATGCTTGCAAGGCTTAGTGATGTGTATTACCGAGAGGGCCCAGAGATACCTCTCCGACAATCGGAGTGACAAATCCTAATCTCAAATACGCCAACCCAACATCTGCCTTTGGAGACACCTGTAGTACTCCTTTATAATCACCCGATTACGTTGTGACGTTTGGTAGTACCCAAAGTGTTCCTCCGGTAAACGGAGTTGCATATTCTCATAGTTATAGGAACATGCATAAGTCATGGATAAAAGCAATAGCAACATACTAAACGATCGGGTGCTAAGCTAATGGAATGGGTCATGTCAATCAGATCATTCAACCAATGATGTGACCTTGTTAATCAAATGACAACTCCTTTGTCTATGGTTAGGAAACATAACCATCTTTGATTAATAAGCTAGTCTAGTAGAGGCATACTAGTGACACTCTGTTTGTCTATGTATTCACACATGTATTATGTTTCCGGTTAATACAATTCTAGCATGAACAATAAACATTTATCATGAAATAAGGAAATAAATAATAACTTTATTATTGCCTCTAGGGCATATTTCCTTCAGTCTCCCACTTGCACTAGAGTCAATAATCTAGATCACATCGCCATGTGATTTAACATCAATAGTTCACATCTATATGTGGTTAACACCCATAGTTCACATCGACATGTGACCAACACCCAAAGGGTTTACTAGAGTCAGTAATCTAGCTCACATCGCTATGTGATTAACACCCAAAGAGTACTAAGGTGTGATCATGTTTTGTTTGTGAGAGAAGTTTAGTCAACGGGTCTTGCCACATTCAGATCCGTATGTATTTTGCAAATTTCTATGTCTACAATGCTCTGCACGGAGCTACTCTAGCTAATTGCTCCCACTTTCAATATGTATCCAGATTGAGACTCAGAGTCATCTAGATTAGTGTTTAAAACTTGCATCGACGTAACCCTTTACGACGAACCTTTTTCACTTCCATAATCGAGAAAACACATCCTTATTCTACTAAGGATAATTTTGACCGCTGTCCATTGATCTACTCCTAGATCACTATTGCACTCCCTTGCCAAGCTTAGTGGTAGGGTATGCAATAGATCTGGTACACAATATGACATACTTTATAGAACCTATGGCTGATGCATAGGGAATGACTTTCATTCTCTTTCTATCTTACTGCCGTGGTTGGGTTTTGAGTCTTACTCAATCTCACACCTTGTAACACAGGTAAGAACTCTTTCTTTGACTGTTCCATTTTGAACTACTTCAAAATCTTGTCAAGGTATGTATTCATTGAAAAAAACTTATCAAGCGTCTTGATCTATCTCTATAGATCTTGATGCTCAATATGTAAGCAGCTTCACCGAGGTCTTCCTTTGAAAAACTCCTTTCAAATACTCCTTTATGCTTTGCGAGAATAATTCTACATTATTTCCGATCAACAATATGTCATTCACATATACTTTATCGTAAAGGCTGTAGTGCTCCCACTCACTTTCTTGTAAATCTGAGCCTTTCCAAAAGTCTGTATAAAATCATATGCTTTGATCAACACATCAAAGCGTATATTCCAACTCTGAGATGCTTGCACCAGTCCATTGATGGATCGCTGGAGCTTGCACATTTTGTTAGCTCCTTTAGGATTGACAAAACCTTCTGGTTGCATCATATACAACTCTTCTTTAATAAATCCATTAAAGAATGTAGTTTTGACATCCATTTGCCAGATTTCATAAAATGTGGCAATTGCTAACATGATTCGGACAGACTTAAGCATCGCTACAGTTGAGAAAATCTCATTGTAGTCAACACCTTGAACTTGTCGAAAACCTTTTTGTGACAAGTCGAGCTTTGTAGATAGTAACACTACTATCAGTGTCCGTCTTCCTCTTGAAGGTCCATTTATTTAACATGGCTTGCTGATCATCGAGCAAGTCAATCAAAGTCCATACTTTTGTTCTCATACATGGATCATATCTCAGATTTTATGGCCTCAAGCCATTTCATGGAATCTGGGCTCATCATCGCTTCCTCATAGTTCGTAGGTTCATCATGGTCTAGTAACATGACTTCCAGTAACATGATTACCGTACTATTGCAGTGCGGATCTTACTCTGGAAGACCTACGAGGTTTGGTAGCAACTTGATCTGAAGTTTCATGATCATCATCATTAACTTCCTCACTAATTGGTGTAGGAATCATCGAACTGATTTACGTGATGAACTACTTTCCAATAAGGGAGAAGGTATAATTACCTCATCAAGTTCTACTTTCCTCCCACTCACTTCTTTCGAGAGAAACTTCTTCTCTAGAAAGGATCCATCTTAGCAACGAAAAACTTGCCTTCGGATCTGTGATAGAAGGTGTACCCAATAGTTACCTTTGGGTATTCTATGAAGACGCACTTCTCCGATTTGGGTTTGAGCTTATCAGGTGAAAACTTTTTCACATAAGCATCACAACTCCAAACTTTTAAGAAACGACAGCTTAGGTTCTTTGTTAAACCATAATTCATACGGTGACGTCTCAACGGATTTAGAAGGTGCCCTATTAAACGTGAAAGCAGCTGTATCTAATGCATAACCCCAAAATGATAGTTGTAAACCGATAACAGACATCATAGAAAGCACCATATCCAAAAAACTGCGGTTAAGACGTTCTGACAAACCATAACATTGTGGTGTTCGGTGGCGTGAGTTGTGAAACTATTCCACATTATTTTAATTGAAGACCAAACTCAGAACTCAATTATTCGTCTTTGCGATTAGATCGCAGAAACTTTATTTTCTTGTTACGATGATTTTTCCACTTCAATCTGAAATTCTTTGAACCTTTCAACTATTTCAGACTTATGTTTCATCAAGTAGATATACCCATATCTTCTCAAATCATCTTGTGAAAGTCAGAAAATAACGATACTTGCCATGAGCATCAACACTCATTGGATCGCGTACATCGGTATGTATTATTTCCAATAAGTCAGTAGCTTGTTCCATTGTTCCGGAGAACGGAGTTTTAGTCATCTTGCCCAAACGGCACGGTTCGCAAGCATCAAATGATTCATAATCAAGTGATTCCAAAAGTCCATCAACATGGAGTTTTCTTCATGCGCTTTACACCAATATGACCTAAACGGCAAGTGCCACAAATAAGTTGCACTATCATTATTAACTTTGCATCTTTTGGTTTCAATATTATGAATATGTGTATCACTATGATCGAGATCCAATGAATCATTTTCATTGGGTGTGTAACCATATAAGGTTTTATTCATGTAAACAGTAACAACAATTTATTCTCTTACTTAAATGAATAACCGTATTGCAATAAACATGATCAAATCATACTTATGCTCAACACCAAATAACACTTATTTAGGTTCCATACTAATCCCGAAAGTATAGGGAGTGTGCGATGTGATCATATCAATCTTGGAACTACTTCCAACACTCATCTTCACTTCCCCTTCAACTAGTTTACATTCATTATGCAACTCCCGTTTCAAGTTACTACTCTTAGCAACTGAACCAGTATCAAATACCGAGGGGTTGCTACTAACACTAGTAAAATACACATCAATAATCTGTATCTCAAATATACCTTTGTTCACTTTGCCTTCCTTCTTATCCGCCAAATACTTGGGGTAGTTCCGCTTCTAGTGACCAGTTCCATTGCAGCAAAAGCACTTAGTCTCGTGCTAAGGTCCAGACTTGGGTTTCTTCACTCGAGCAGCAACTTGCTTGCCGTTCTTCTTGAAGTTCCCCTTCTTCCCTTTGCCCTTTTCCTTGAGACTAGTGGTCTTGTCAATCATCAACACTTGATGCTCTTTCTTGATTTCTACCTTCGTCGATTTCAACATCACGAAGAGCTCGGGAATCGTTTTTGTCATCCCTTGCATACTATAGTTCATCACGAAGTTCTAGTAACTTAGTGTTGGTGACTAGAGAATTCTGTCAATCACTATCTTATCTGGAAGATTAACTCCCACTTGATTCAAGCGATTGAAGTACCTGACAAACTGAGAACATGCTCACTAGTTGAGCGATTCTCTTCCATCTTTTAGCTATAGAACTTGTTGGAGATTTCATATCTCTCAACTCGGTATTTGCTTGAAATATTAACTTCAATTCCTGGAACATCTCATATGGTCCATGACGCTCAAAACGTCTTTGAAGTCCCGATTCTAAGCTGTTAAGTATGGTGCACTAAACTATCAAGTAGTCATCATATTGAGCTAGCCAAACGTTCATAACGTCTACATTTGCTCCTGCAATAGGTCTGTCACCTAGCGGTGCATTAAGGACATAATTCTTACAGGCAGCAATGAGGATAAACCTCAGATCACGGATCCAATCCGCATCATTGCTACTAACATTTTCAATACAATTTTCTCTAGGAACACATATAAAAACATAGGGAAGCAACAACGCGAGCTATTGATCTACAACATAATTTGCAAAATACTACCAGGACTAAGTTCATGATAAATTAAAGTTCAATTAATCATATTACTTAAGAACTCCCACTTAGATAGGCATCTCTCTAGTCATCTAAGTGATCACGTGATCCAAATCAACTAAACCATAACCGATCATCACGTGAGATGGAGTAGTTTTCAATGGTGAACATCTTATGTTGATCATATCTACTATATGATTTACGCTCGACCTTTCGGTCTCCGTGTTCCGAGGCCATATCTGCATATGCTAGGCTCGTCAAGTATAACCTGAGTATTCTGGCGTGCAAAACTGGCTTGCACCCGTTGTAGATGGACGTAGAGCTTATCACACCCGATCATCACGTGGTGTCTCGGCACGACGAACTTTGGCAACGGTGCATACTCAGAGAGAACACTACTTGATAATTTTAGTGAGAGATCATCTTAAAATGCTACCGTCAATCAAAGAAAAATAAGATGCATAAAGGATAAACATCACATGCAATCAATATAAGTGATATGATATGGCCATCATCATCTTGTGCTTGTGATCTCCATATCCAAAGCACCGTCGTGATCACCATCGTCACCGGTAGCGACACCTTGATCTCCATCGTAGCATCGTTGTCGTTTACGCCATCTATTGCTTCTACGACTATCGCTACCGCTTAGTGATAAAGTAAAGCAATTACAGGCGTTGCATTTCATACAATAAAGCGACAACCATATGGCTCCAGCCGATTGCCGATAACCGGTTACAAAACATGATCATCTCATACAATAAAATATAGCATCACGTCTTGACCATATCACATCACAACATGCCCTGCAAAAACAAGTTAGACGTCTTCTACTTTGTTGTTGCAAATTTTACGTGGCTGCTACGGGCTTAAGCAAGAACCAATCTCACCTACGCATCAAGACCACAACGATACTTCGTCAAATAGACTCCGTTTAACCTTCTCAAGGACCGGGCGTAGCCACACTCAGTTCAACTAAAGTGAGAGAGACAGACACCCGCCAGCCACCTTTAAGCACGAGTGCTCGTAGCAGTGAAACCAGTCTCGCGTAGCGCCAGCGTAATGTCGGTCGGGCCGCTTCATCTCACAATACCGATGATACAATGTATGACTTGCTGGTTGGCAGTATGACTTGTATCGCCCACAACTCACTTGTGTTCTACTCGTGCAAAAACATCAAACCATAAAAACCTAGGCTCGGATGCCACTTGTTGGGGAACGTAGTAATTTCAAAAATTTCCCTACGCACACGCAAGATCATGGTGATGCATAGCAACGAGAGGGGAGAGTGTTGTCTACGTACCCTCGTGACCGAAGCGGAAGCGATCACAACGTAGAGGAAGTAGTCGACGTTCTCCTCGCGATCCAACCGATCCCAGCGCCGTTACTCGGCGCCTCGAAGTTCTTGGCACACGTTCAGCTCGGTGGCGCTCCTCGGGCTCTGATCCGGCAAAGCTCGGAGAGAGAGTTCCGTCAAGACGACGGCGGCGTGGTGGCGATCTTGATGTTCTACCGACGAGGGCTTCGCCTAAGCACCGCCACGATATGACTGAGGTGGAATATAGTGGAGGGGGCACCGCTGACACGGCTAAGAGATCCAAGAGATCAATTGTTGTGTCTTTGGTGCTAGCCCTGCCCCTCTATTTATATGTTGAGCCCCGGTCGAAACTTGGAGCAAAAGCCTCCTCAAAGTCGGTTTTGCGAAAGGCAAGAGTCCCACTGGACTCCAGGACCAAACGCCACAATCCTTGGCGTCTGGCCCAGACGCCATGGGCCTCGGCGTCGCCCAGGGCCGACGCCAGGTCTCCGGCGTTTGGCCCCGGCCTCCATAAAACTCCTTTTGCACCGACCTAAAAGCCTCATGGGCTTGACCCCTTGGCCTAAACATATCATCCAATATATGAATCTTTACGTCTCGACCATTTCGAGACTCCTCGTCATGTCCCCGATCTCATCCGGGACTCCGAACTCCTTGGGACATCAAAACATGTAAACTCATAATATAACTGTCATCGAAACCTTAAGCGTGCGGACCCTACGGTTCGAGAACAATGTAGACATGACCGAGACACGTCTCCGGTCAATAACCAATAAGCGGGACCTGGATGCCCATATTGGCTCCTACATATTCTATGAAGATCTTTATCGGTCGGACCGCATAACAACATACGTTGTTCCCTTTGTCATCGGTATGTTACTTGCCCGAGATTCGATCGTCGGTATCCAATACCTAGTTCAATCTCTGCATCGGCAAGTCTCTTTACTCGTTCCGTAATACATCATCTCACAGCTAACTCATTAGTTGTAATGCTTGCAAGGCTTAGTGATGTGTATTACCGAGAGGGCCCAGATACCTCTCCGACAATCGGAGTGACAAATCCTAATCTCGAAAATACGCCAACCCAACATCTGCCTTTGGAGACACCTGTAGTACTCCTTTATAATCACCCGATTACGTTGTGACGTTTGGTAGTACCCAAAGTGTTCCTCCGTAAACGGGAGTTGCATATTCTCATAGTTATAGGAACATGCATAAGTCATGGATAAAAGCAATAGCAACATACTAAACGATCGGGTGCTAAGCTAATGGAATGGGTCATGTCAATCAGATCATTCAACCAATGATGTGACCTTGTTAATCAAATGACAACTCCTTTGTCTATGGTTAGGAAACATAACCATCTTTGATTAATAAGCTAGTCTAGTAGAGGCATACTAGTGACACTCTGTTTGTCTATGTATTCACACATGTATTATGTTTCCGGTTAATACAATTCTAGCATGAACAATAAAAATTTATCATGAAATAAGGAAATAAATAATAACTTTATTATTGCCTCTAGGGCATATTTCCTTCACGGGCGACCAGCCTCAGCTCGACCACGCCTCCAAAGAACGAGCCGCGCCGTCTGTCGGCCGCCGGAGATGATCAAGCCGAGACTGCCCAGCCGGCCGCCCCGACGCCTGACACCGTCATCTCCTCCGGCCCTCCAAACCCGTCTGCCGCTTCCTAGGCTATTGTCTTGCCTTTATTTTATCTGCTTTGATAGTCGTTGAAAAAACTTGTTAATTCGCACAATTCCACCCGCGGGGTGTATTTTGAACTTCTGCCCGAAGATTCGGCCACGAGCCTATGCTGTGTAAATATTATCCTAATTTTATCTTTTCTTGCTCATTGCTCTTATGGCTCTTTCCTTTGCCGCCTTCCCTTAGTCGCCGCCTTGCCCGTCGGACAGCCGCTCTACGGACTGCCGTTTGGATCAAGTGCTTGGCTACCCTTGAGAAGGCAAGTACTTGGCCATTTTTTAGAGTCTTTTAAACAAGTTGGATAGAAAGCGGCAAGCCGACTACTCAAGAGTCGGTTTTTGCAAAAAGGGGCTGGAAGCCGGCTTAAGCTATGTTTATGCTTTGGGTCCTTAGCCATTTTTCATGTGGGCGCCCGTTCTTCCTTACTCCTGCCCACCAAACAATCGCTCTGCGAGCTGCGGCTTCTGACAGGAGACGGCTTAGGCACCGCGCGTTACTTGTCTGACTGCAGGAAGCATTTCATAGCGCATATGGCGAGTCCCCGGGCCGACTAGTCGAACCCGGTGCCAAGCGGCATAACAAAGAGTAACATACTCGAAGGCATAATTCTTATCGTACAGATAACAAAAAAGGGCAGTCCCCGAGCTCGTCTCGGGGGGCCCGAAGTCTTGGTACTTAATCACAAAAGGTAGCGTGGTACATACTGCATCAACTGTAAAATCTTCGGAGAAGATTCGCATTCCATGGCCGCTCGGACGCTTTGCCGGAGTCGTCCCTCTTGCATGCTCGGGGCTTCTGAGCGTCGATCAGGTAGTAGGAGTCGTTGCCAAAGACTTTGGCGATGATGAAGGGCCTTCCCAAAGCGCCGGCTTATCTTTGGCGGGCTGTTATTTGGATCAGCCGGAGCACAAGGTCGCCCTCTTGGAAAGATCTTGGCTTGACCTTCCTGTTGTAGTAGCGGCGCAGGCTCTGCTGGTAGATGCTGGACCGGCTGAGTGCCAACAGCCGGCCCTCTTCCAGCAGATCGACGCCGTCTTGTCGTGCTTCTTCTGCTTCCTCCTCGGTGTACATGGTGACTCGCGGAGAGTCGAACTCTATATCCGTTGGGATGACGGCTTCGTCACCGTATACGACGAAGAAGGGTGTGAAGCCGGTTGACTTGTTTGGAGTCGTGCGCAAACTCCAGAGGACGGCTGGCAACTCCTCAAGCCAGCAGCCGGCCGAACGCTCCAGTGGTTCAACCAGTCGAGGCTTGATGCCAGACAGGATGAGGCCGTTTGTCGCTCCACCTGGCCGTTTGACTGCGGATGGGCAACGGACGATAAGTCCAGTCGGATGCCTTGCGTCGCGCAGAAACGGGCCTGGGCGCCTTTGGCAAAATTTGTGCCATTGTCGGTGATGATGTTGTGTGGTACACCGTACCGAGTCATGATGTCGGCGATGAAAGTCACTGCAGTAGGACCATTCAACTTCTTGATGGGTTTTGCTTCTATCCAGTTGGTGAACTTGTCCACCGCGACAAGTGAGTTAGACCGCCTCGTGCCGTTTTGAATGGTCCCACCATGTCCAGGCCCCAAACAGCAAAGGGCCAGGCGATGGGGATAGTCTTGAGTGCGGAAGCCGGCTGAAACGGCTTGGAGCGGAACATCTAGCACCCCTTGCATTTTTGAACTAATTCTTTGGCCTCTTCTAGGGCAGTTGGCCAGAAGAAACCGTGTCGGAAGGCTTTGGCGACGAGTTCTCTTGAGGCCGCATGGTGGCCGCACTCGCCTTGAGGAATGTCTTCGAGAATCGCTTGGCCTTGCTCTGGCTTGACGCAACGCTGGTAGACACCAGTGACGCTGTGCCTGACCAGCTCTCTGTTGACTATGGTGTAGGTTGCCGCTCGGCGTTGTACTTGCCGAGCCAAGATTTCATCGGTTGGTAGCTCTCCGCTTACTAGGAACTTCAGGATGGGGTGGGCTCATGAGGGTGCTGCTATTTCTTCAACTGTCAAGATCGCCACTTGACGAGGGCGGCTGGCTGGAGGCGGCGGGCTGGAGTCTGCAGCCGCTTCTTTGGGTTGAAGAAGTCCCCGGCCGACCAGTGCAGTCCGGGCCAAGTTGGAGTCTTCGCAATGGTCATCGCAGTCCGGCCGGCTTCGATCAAGCGGCATTCTTGGGGCCGTCTGCCGGAATTCTCGTGCCGTCTGCTGAGGCTTTGGAGTCGGATCCTACTTCTTGAGGGGAGCCGTCACAAAATGGAGTCTGATTCGGTGACGGCTTGATGATGGCTTGAGGAGGCGCTGAAGGGCGACGCCGGATGGTATTACTGGCGGGTGGACCCGATTCGTGCTGTGGTATCCGCTTGGTCGTTGTCGTTTCTTGGCACGTGGAGGAACTCGCACCCCTCAAAATATCCACTCAATTGTTGTACCAGGAAACGGTAGCTCGCCATGTTTGCATCTTTGGCGTCCCAATCGCCAGATGACTGTTGGACCACCAAGTCGGAGTCGCCATAACACAGGATCCGGCGAATGCCAAGTTCTTTGGCAAGCCGGAGCCCGTGAATGAGCGCCTCGTATTCGGCGACATTGTTGGAGGCGGAGAAATGGATCTGCAGCATGTACTTGAGATTATCGCCTGGAGCATGAGGGGAACATACTTTATGGCAACGCGCTTGTTGCCGTTCGCTATGTTGACGGCCGTGGAGTAGTCAACTAGCCAGTCTTCCGGCTTCACGGAGCCGGTGTACTTGGTTGTATCTCGGGAGTGTGGAACCTCTGGGAAGGGCTCGTCTCGGATGCGAGGTCCAAACAGTATGGGCCCAACTTCGTCTTCTTCTTCGGCGCCGAGGATCGGTGGAGTCGGTCGATCCGGTGGCGGGCGTCGTTTTCTCCGACTCCCTCTCGGCGGCCAAGGCGGTCATCGAGAGTCGGATGCTCGACGGGTGGCGGGGAGACTCGCCTTTCTCTGCGAGGAGGAGGAGGAAGGTAGTCGTCCCGCCGCTCCACCGCTCTTGGGCGGCCGTCTTGGTCGCGCTCGATGGAGATGTGAGTCTAACTGTGGCTGACAGTCGGATCCTTGTTTTTTCTTCCACGGACACCGCCAGTCGGCATCCGAGACATCGCGCCTTGATCTCGGCGGGGAGGTAAGTCGTCGTTACATCGCGGCGCCTCCGGCGGCCCGGCAGCCGTCTGCTTGGCGCGGCAGCGTCGAGGAGCCGGACTTCGCTCCGTCATCAGCGGCGCCCTCGCCCTCGAACTTGTCCAGCTTCGTCCGCGGCGCTGGGCGGCGCGGATGTTCTCCGCGGCGTATGCATACAGGCGATTGGCCCCGAATAGGTTAGCGATGGCTACGCTGCTGCTGGACGCGCCGCTTAGGCGGTTAGGCCCGGGCCGGAGCCGGGCGAGCCGCCCACAGCGCGATCCATCTGACGCTGGTAGGCTTCTGACAAGTGTCTCATGCTTGCCAGCTTCCTCGCTCCTTTAAGGAGCTGAAGGCGGCGTGCCTCCAGCATCTCGGCGCCAGCGTCTTCCGAGATAGGCGCGGTCAGGTCTTGCAGAGCCGCGTCGAGAGGGTCATGAGCTCCTTCACCGGAAGGCTCGCCATGGCTGATGACGAGCACTTCTGTGACGGTGCTTCCGCCGCTCTCTGCGCGAGGGAGCGGCTCATCGTAGATCACCACGTTGGTGGGGAACGCATCGAGCGACGCGGTGTCGGAGTCGACCAGCATCGGGTCGGTGGAGCCTACGGACTCCAGGTTGGTGGCAGGCTCGCCGGCGACGTGGAGTTGTTCAAGGAGGCCCGCGAGGAGGCTCTCGGGGCCGCCCGTGCCTGCGTCAGATGCAGGCTCGTCGGAGAGGCGAACCTCGCCGACAAGTTCGGCGAGGCAGGCCGTCACAAGAAGCGATCTCAGCGCCATGCGCGTCGGCGCAGAACTCCGTCTGGCGTGCGGGCTGGCTGCGCTTCGCCAGGGGAGGAAAAGGGTTCCGCCTGCAGCAGGTCTCCGGACGACGGTGCACCTAGCCCAACAGTGGGCGCCAAATGTCGAGGTTTGGATGCGACATATGCCAAAGGATGGCTAATCATGGTGGGGGCGAGTAGAACGTCGCCGGTGCCTGGAAACGGGATGAGGCAAAGGCATGCACGCCGGCGGATCTTACCCAGCTTCGTGGTTTCCATGGAGATAACACCCCTATCGCTGCTCTCAAGGGTCTCCGCATGATCACTATGGCAAAGTGAGTACAAGGTTGCTCCTTGAGCTGTTCGGGGTGAGGAAGGTGAAGGGCACGGCTAGCTCTTCTCTTCCCTCTATGTGTGTCTAAAACTATTAGGGTCCAACCTCTTGCATGGGTGCCCCGGGGGGTTTATATAGGCCTACACCCCGGGGGTACAATGGCCGTCTGGGCGCGGGTCCCAGCCGTCTGTCTTTCCGGTCGTCGTCTCCTCCGCCGACTTCTGGGGCCCGCAGACTAGTGGGCCCCGCCGATGGCCCGGCATGGGGCCGACAGGCCTTGCCCGCCGCGGGCGGGTCTTGCCGGCTGTGGATTACTATAGCCGCGTCTCTAATGACGCCAGCTTGGTCATGGGGTCATGGCGACAGCGCCACCACCTGGCGGGCGATCACTGTTGCCATTCCCTGTCTCGTCTGGTTAATGGCGTGCGGGCCCGTGGGAGGGGTCGGCCGACTCCTGGGGGCCGACTCCCGACGGGTCCGTCTTCCGGCGCTCTTGCCGTCTTCTACACCTCCGCCGACAGGCGGGTCCCGCCGTCTCTGGGTCGTTACGGCGACAGCCGTGGGTACGAGGATTCGCCCATGGGGCTGATGTCAGGGCCGGTGTGGCAACAATGCCGCGCCGGACAGAGATCTCCGTCAGTACGGCGCACTGTGGCCATGCCTGCCCCGCATGAACGGGGCAGGAATGGGCCGCGCGGCGGCCATATCTCATCCCGTCTGTAGTTGCGTAGGCAGGAGGTGGTTGGAGTCGCGGGCCGACTTCCCTTAGCCGGCTTCTCCGAAGCCGCCAGTTGGGAGTCGGCTCATCTCGAGGCTGTCTCTGGGACTCGGCTGGGAGGGGCAGACGGCGGCTCTGCCGCCGACTCTCAGAAGGCGGCTCTTCGTCTTGGGGTCTTGAGGGCGATGCGCCCGATGTTTTGAAAGGTCCAGAGGCTCGGGTTTGCCTACCCGTGGCCCATTACTCCGACAAGGCGCGCCCTCCACTCTCGTGGCCTGGTGCTTGCCCCTCCTGCAGTGATTTCAGTGCCTAAAATTCTCAAATATTCCAGAAAAAATCATACTAATTTGCAGGGCATTTGGAGCACTTTTATTTTCAGACTATTTTTTAATGCACGGATAATTCAGAAAACAGACAGATAATAGTATTTTGGCTTTATTTATTCTGAATAACAGAAAGTAAAAAGTGGGTACAGAAGGTTGTGCCTTCTAGTTTCATCCATCTCGTGATCATCAAAATGAATCCACTAACAAGGTTGATCAAGTCTTGTTAACAAACTCATTCCGAATAACACGGAACCGGAGAGATTTCGAATAACACTAAGTTACCTCAACGGGGATATGAAAATCCCCAACAATAAGAACATCATACTATTTCTTGACAGTAGGGAGAGGAAATTCAAAACCTCCAATAATAATAGTTGGAACTTTTCCAAAAGAATTGATGCTATGAACTTGAGATTGTTTCCTCGGAAAGTGTGCCGTATGCTCATTACCATTAACATGAAAAGTGACATTGCCTTTGTTGCAATCAATAACAGCCCCTGCAGTATTAAGGAAAGGTCTACCAAGAATAATAGACATACTATCGTCCTCGGGAATATCAAGAATAACAAAGTCCGTTAAGATAGTGATATTTGCAACCACAACAGGCACATCCTCACAAATACCGACAGGTATTGCAGTTGATTTATCAGCCATTTGCAAAGATATTTCAGTAGGTGTCAACTTATTCAATTCAAGTCTACGATATAAAGAGAGAGGCATAACACTAACACCGGCTCCAAGATCACATAAAGCAGTTCTAACATAATTTCTTTTAATAGAGCATGGTATAGTTGGGACACCCGGATCTCCAAGTTTCTTTGGTATTCCACCCTTAAAAGTGTAATTAGCAAGCATGGTGGAAATTTCAGCTTCTGGTATCTTTCTTTTATTTGTAATGATATCCTTCATATACTTAGCATAAGGATTTACTTTGAGCATATCAGTTAAGCGCATACGTAAGAAGGTAGGTCTAATCATTTTAACAAAGCGCTCAAAATCCTCATCATCCTTTGACTTGGATGGTTTAGGAGGAAAGGGCATGGGTTTCTGAACCCATGGTTCTCTTTCTTTACCGTGCTTCCTAGCAACAAAATCTCTCTTATCATAACGTTGATTCTTTGATTGTGGGTTATCAAGATCAACAGCAGGTTCAATCTCTACATCATTGTTTTTGCTAGGTTGAGCATCAACATGAACATTATCATTAACATTTATCGCTAGGTTCATGTTCATCACCTGATTGAGTTTCAGCATCGTAAATAGAAATATCATTGGGATTCTCGTGTGTGTCTACAGTAGGTTCACTAGAAGCATGCGAAGTCCTATCATTTTTCTTTTTCTTCTTTTTAGAATAACTAGGTGCCTCTAAATTATTTCTCTTAGAATCTTGCTCGATTCTATTAGGGTGGCCTTCAGGATACAAAGGTTCCTGAGTCATTCTACCAGTTCTAGTAGCCACTCTAACAGCAAAGTCATTTTTATTATTTAATTCATCAAGCAAATCATTTTGAGCTATAAATACTTGCTCAGCTTGAGTAGCAACAATAGATGCATATTTGCTAACGAGGTGAAGTTCATCTTTAACTCTAGCCAGATTATCACTTACACGTCCTATCTCGAAAGCATTATTCTTTAACTCTCTACCAACATAAGCATTAAAACTTTCTTGTCTAGCCATAAAGTCATCAAATTCATCTAAGCATGGGCTATGAAATTTAGTAGAGGGGATTTCAACTTTATCATATCTATAGAGAGAATTTACCTTTACTACCTGTGTCGGGTTATCAAGACAATATGGTTGTTCAACAGGTGGTATATTAAGACCATGTATTTCTTCAATAGGAGGTAAATTCTTAACATCTTCAGCTTTAATACCTTTTTCTTTCATTGATTTCTTTGCCACTTGCATATCTTCAGGACCGAGGAATAAAACACCTCTCTTCTTCGGAGTGGGTTTAAAAATAGGCTCAGGAATTGGCTTAATTGGTTCAGGAATTGCCTCAGGAATTGGCTCAGGAAGAGTCCAATTATTTTCATTAGTCAACATATTATTCAATAATATTTCAGCTTCTCGACTGTTCTTTCCCTGAAAACACAACCAGCACAACTATCCAAGTAGTCCTTGGAAGCATCGGTTAGTCCATTATAAAAGATATCAAGTATTTCATTTTTCTTAAGAGGATGATCAGGCAAAGCATTAAGTAATCGGAGAAGCCTCCCCCAAGCTTGTGGGAGACTCTCCTCTTTGATTTGCACAAAATTATATATTTCCCGCAAGGCAGCTTGTTTCTTATGAGCAGGGAAATATTTAGCAGAGAAGTAATAAATCATATCCTGGGGACTACACACACAACCAGGAGCAAGAGAATTATACAAAGTCTTAGCATCACCCTTTAATGAGAACGGAAATATCTTAAGGATATAAAAAATAGCGAGACTTCTCATCATTAGTAAACAAGGTGGTTATGTCATTTAACTTGGTAAGATGTGCCACAACAGTTTCAGATTCAAGGCCATAAAAAGGATCAGATTCAACTAAAGTAATAATTTAAGGATCAACAGAGAATTCATAATCCTTATCAGCAACACAGATAGGTGAAGTAGCAAAAGCAGGGTCAGGTTTCATTCTAGCATTAAGAGACAACTGCTTCCATTTAGCTAATAAATTTTTAAGATCATATCTATCATTGCAAGCAAAGATTTCCCTAGCAGCTTCTTCATTCATAACATGACCCTTAGGAACAACGGGCAATACATAATCATTGGGAGAACCTTCATCATCACTATCATCAATAATAGGTTCTTGAATTTCATTCCCCTAACTCTAGCAAGTTGTTCATCAAGAAATTCACCTAATTGCAAAAGTAGTATTACACGTAAGTAGTTTCATCATGCATAGCAGAAGTGGCATCATCAATAACATGCGACATATCAGAATTCATAGCAGTAGCAGGTTTAGATGTCGCAAGCCTACTAATAACGGAAGGAGAATCTAGTGCAGAGCTAGATGGCAGTTCCTTACCCCCCCCCCCCTCGTAGTTGAGGGGAAAATAGTAGTTCGATCGTCTTTCAAGTTCTTCATAGTGATCAACAGATATAAATCCCAAGTGACTCAGAGAATAGAGCTATGCTCCCCAGCAACGGCGCCAGAAATTAGTCTTGATAACACACAAGTGTAGGGGATCGCAACAGCTTTCGAGGGTATAGTATTCAACCCAAATTTATTGATTCGACACAAGGGGAGACAAAGAATATTCTTGAGTATTAGCAGTTGAGTTGTCAATTCAACCACACCTGGATAACTTAGTATCTGCAGCAAAGTATTTAGTAGCAAAAGTGGTATGATAATAAAGGTAACGGAAGCAAAAGTAAAGATACATGTTTTTGGGTTTTTGCAGTGGTTGTAACAGTAGCAACGGAAAAGTAAATAAGCGAAGAAAAATATATGAAAAGCTCGTAGGCAATGGATCAGTGATGGATAATTATGCCGGATGTGATTCCTCATGTAATAGATATAACATAGGGTGATATAGAACTATCTCCAATTCATCAATGTAATGTAGGCATGTATTCCGTAAATAGTCATACGTGCTTATGGAAAAGAACTTGCATGACATCTTTTGTCCTACCCTCCCGTGACAGCGGGGTCCTAGTGGAAACTAAGGGATGTTAAGGCCTCCTTTTAATAGAGAACCGGAACAAAGCATTAGCACATAGTGAATACATGAACTCCTCAAACTACGGTCATCACCGAGAAGTATCCCGATTATTGTCACTTCGGGGTTGTTGGATCATAACACATAATCGGTGACTATAGACTTGCAAGATAGGATCAAGAACACACATATATTCATGAAAACATAATAGGTTCAGATCTGAAATCATGGCACTCGGGCCCTAGTGACAAGCATTAAGCATAGCAAAGTCATAGCAACATCAATCTCGTAACATAGTGGATACTAGGGATCAAACCCTAACAAAACTAACTTGATTACATGGTAAATCTCATCCAACCCATCACCGTCCAGCAAGCCTATGATGGAACTACTCACGCACGGCGGTGAGCATCATGAAATTGGTGATGGAGGATGGTTTATGATCACGACATCGATGAATCCCCCTCTCCGGAGCCCCGAATGGACTCCAGATCAGCCCTCCCGAGAGAGATTAGGGCTTGGCGGCGGCTCCGTGTCGTAAAACGCGATGAAACTTTCTCTCTGATTTTTTCTCCCCGAACGTGAATATATGGAGTTGGAGTTGAGGTCAGTGGAGGTCCAGGGGGCCCACGAGATAGGAGGGCGCGCCCTCTGTGGGGGCGCCTGTCTCGTGTGGACAGGCCCTGGGCCCCCTGGTGTATTTCTTTCGCCCAGAAATTCTTATTAATTCCAGAAAGTGCCTCCGTGGATTTTCAGGACATTCCGAGAACTTTTCTTTTCTACACATAAAACAACATCATGGTAGTTCTGCTGAAAACAGCATCAGTCCGGGTTAGTTTCATTCAAATCATGCAAGTTAGAGTCCAAAACAAGGGCAAAAGTGTTTGGAAAAGTAGATACATTGGAGACATATCAATACTCTAGATGCATACTGGATAGCGGTCGATGTGTGGAGTAATAGTAGTAGATGCAGGCAGGAGTCGGTCTACTTGTCTCGGACGTGATGACTATATACATGATCATGCCTAGATATTCTCATAATTATTCACTTTTCTATCAATTCCTCGACAGTAATTTGTTCACCCATCGTAACACTTATGCTATCTTGAGAGCAGCCACTAGTGAAACCTATGGCCCCCGGGTCTATTTTCCATCATATTAATCTCCAGTCAACTAGCTATTTCTGTCGTTGTTTATTTTGCATCCTTTACTTTCCAATCTATAAAACAAAAATACCAAAAATATCTATCTTATCATCTCTATCATATCTCACTTTTGCAAGTGGTCGTGAAGGGATTGACAAGCCCTTTATCGCGTTGGTTGCAAGGTTCTTTTTTTGTATGTAGGTACGAGGGACTTGCGTGTGGCCTCCTATTGGATTGATACCTTGGTTCTCAAAAACTGAGGGAAATACTTACGCTAATTTGCTGCATCACCCTTTCCTCTTCAAGGGAAAACCAACATTGTGCTCAAGAGGTAGCAAGAACACTAAAAGAAATATGTCAACTAGTGACCTTCTGTCAGTGACCCTGGAAGAATTGGTCATAGATCTATGACCATTTCAGACCAATTGGTCAAAAGCTGTCTGGGGCTCCAAACCCTAAACTATAACGACCATTTTGGTCGAAGGTCGTAATTTCCTTACATGAAATGGTCATAAAGCAGATAGCACTGGTCTGCTGCCTTATTTCTAGCTGATCATGACCAATATAGATGGTCATAACCTTTTAAATTGTGGTGGGTTGCTATGACTAGGCGTCACCTCATCAGTTTTGCCTATGTGTCATGTCCATGTGGAAGTTTTTGCCCTAGGTTGTGAAGCAACCTATATTTCTGTCATTCCCAAAATTCCGAAAAAAATCTCATAAATTCTTTGGGTCATATCTTCGTCAAATATGTAAAAAACCTTCCTTGCCTAGTTCAAAAATATTCATTTTTCTATTCTGTTCAGAAAAACACTTTGCGAAGGAAGTACCACTTCGGCATGTCCAAATGGTATCCATTTTCTACAGTGCTTTCCTATGCCCAAATAACCATCCTCCACCAAATGCCAGCTCAATCCATTCATTATTTTGAGCCCAGCTTCAACATTCGTATTTATGTCCAGTGTGGTACTTTGCAAAGCAAGTACCAGCTAGGCTCCTCCTTTTGAGCTGAAATTTTTTTAAGACGGTCTTCTTAGTAACTGATCATCCTCAACCAAAACTCACGCCCATTAGCCATGTGCATTTCCCGTACCGCTAATCAAACACTTGGCTGCTTATTCATGTTTGAGCATCGATCGGTCTCCTCGTGAGAACCTTATGTTGTGATTTTCTTCCTAGCACCTACCTGGGGAGTGCCCAACCCGCTAGACATGCCTAGGCGCCCAGAACACATGGTAACGCCACGGTCATGCGGTGACCACGCGGCGGGCATGCGAGTTTACGCGCTCTAGAGATGGGGCCCTCGGCCACCGTCCAAACCTCGATGTATCGCCACCAAACCATGTATTTATGATTAAATAGGTACTTATGTAACTATAAATGATTTTTGGAAAAAATAAATAGCAAACTATGAGGCAGCTGCAGTTCAAATTTGACCCGCTTCCTTTGAATCGATGGGAATTTGTCTTTTCACGAGAGGTGGACCAAAATTTTACACCCAACCATTTGGTCAATTGTGCATTAAATATGTCCTAGTATTTTAGAAAATTGATTTGGTACAATTTTGCAACAAATATATGGTAGGTCCTTCACAAAAACCTCATTTCGGGCACTCGAAAAATCGAAAATGAATTTTCCGTGCAAAGAAATGAAAACTCCCTTAGGCAACATTGTTTGGAATTCCAAGATGCACCCTTGTGCACAATATGAGATCATTTGAACAAACTATGCCATGAATGTGGCCATAAGATTGATCGTTTGGCTTGAAAGCCATGAATCTTCACGCATGATAGCTCATTTCGGAGAACACTTTTTTAAAATAATTTCTGTATTATAAGTTTATTATTTTTCCTGGAAACTTGGTCACATATAATGACCCAATGCGAAGGTTTTCCAAAAATTTTATTTTTTTTGAATTTTTTATGCCCGTTTCAAAATGCTGTCAAAACGGCGGGAATGACGGTTCCTAGCTAGTGGTTGAATCTTGGAATTTTTTGGTGTTTCGATGATTAAATAGATACTTATGTACCTAAAAATGATTTTTGGAAAAAATAAAGAGCAAACTATGGGGCAGCTTCAGTTGTAATTTGACCCGCTTCCTGCTGGATCGGCGAAAATTTGTTTTTTTTACCAGAGGTGGATCAAAACTTTCAACACCCAACCATTTGGTCAATTGTATATTAAATATGGACTAGTAATTGAGAAAATTGATGGAGTCCAATTTTACAACAAATATTTGGTAGGTTCTTCACAAAAAAAACCATTTTTGCCACTCGAAAAATGATTAAAAATAGCTAGAAAGATCAGAAATGCGTAAAAAATGGTCCTTGTCCATAAAATATGGTCTAACTCTAGTGAAAATTTGTGTGGTGCCCTTTTGCAAAATATTTTTGATAGCCACTTCACAAAATCCCTCTAGTTTTAGTACTTGAAAACTCTTTTAAATCACTGGTTTTCCGAACCAATCAGAACCATTCCCACGGATCGATGACATGGCGCCCATCCATCCCTCCATCCATGCCTCCATCCCACATCCATCCATCCATCTATCTACAGAAAAAAGGAAAAAAATTGAAAAAGAGATACCCCACCCGCAACCCAAACCCTAGCTCAGATCTCCCCATCTCCTCGCCGCCGCCGCTCCCTCCCGATCCTCCGTCTCACCCCCTCCTCTCCCCTCAACCAAGGGCAACCCTTCCTCCCACCCACCGCCGACCTCGCCGTGCTCCTCACCCACCGCCCACCTCTTCCCTCCCTCCCCTCACCATCTCTCCCTACCCTATGCCCCAGATCGAGTCGAGCAAGTCGGCCGACGCGCTAGGGTTCCGTCCCTCCGCCCCTGCCGTCACCGCGATCGCCCCGGTGCTCCCCGCTCCGCCCTAACCCGACCCTCGAGATCCGCGCTGCCGCCGAGGCCGCCGGAGAGATCCTCGGGGTAGGCAGGCCCAGACTAGAGGGACAACCCGGGGATGTTCGGGATGCGGGCGAGCGGCGCGGCGGCGTCGTGGGTGGTTGGGCGGATGGGCACGGACGCGCACCTGTACGACGACCCAGAGGACGCCGCCATCCCGGCACTGCTCGACTCCCGCTTCGACGCCGACAAGGTCGACGCGCTCAAGCGCCTCCTCGCCCTCATCGCCCAGGGGGTCGACGTCGCACACCTCTTTCCCCAGGTCCATCCCCTTCTCCCGCTCCCCCTCCCTTCTCAACTCATCTGATTCCGGCGACTGAATTGCGTTGGCGCTGGGCGCAGGTGGTGAAGAACGTCGCGGCGCAGTCGCTCGAGGTCAAGAAGCTCGTCTACCTCTACCTTCTCCACTACGGCGAGATGTAAGCCGCCTCATCTGCATTTCGCCTTGCCTCTGCTCTGCTGTGATCTCAGTCCCTTCCGCCAGATCCGGGCTAAGTAGATTATGATGTGATTATGGCGATCTCTGCAAAGTAGCCCTATTTGGTAGTTCATGTGATGCGCTTTAGGATTTGCCGTTGCAAAGTGATCTTGTTGCTGAAGTAGCGTTGTAGGCTTGTGCTTCTGTCCATAATGATTCCCTCTGTTTGAGGGTGTCCCGGCTGCAAAGGTGGTTAGTGGGGTGCCTCCCTCTGTTCACAGTTCACACTATTAATACTGCTCCTAGATGTTAAAGCAAGTATCATCTATAATGATAGTGGGATTTACTATCATAATTTTGAAATCCCTATTATAAAAAATACTGAAATATTAGTACTGCTCCTAGATGTTTCTCGAAAATTAATGATATTCGTTTAACTTTTACTGGGCTATAGAGCCAAGTATATGCACACTATGGCAATATGCAGCCTTGAGATAAATTTAAATATTTTCCAAGGGTGTATTAACATGTGCCGGTTGATATATACGTTAGGGAGTAGTACGATCAACCCTGCATGAACCATGCGTGTTGGTGATACTCCTCTCTGGATTCAATTGATTCTTTTTGTGTGTTCTTGCGCGAGATCTGAGATTCTCGGGCGCCAAGTGGAAGATATATACTTTGGGTTTGGACAAATTTCTTTCATTCAGCTTCGTTTGTTTATGCGGCTTGAGGTTCCCTTTTGCGGTGCAGGCAACAACAGAGGACGAATTCGGAATTCGCTTGTGGGATCTCAGAATGCTTAGGGCAGTTTACCTGACTCATGTCAAACTAGCTAGCTACGATCGAGGCATACATGCATAGGCACCTGCTACTACAGGGCAGGCAACTGCTACAGCCGGTGAGTTGATGACAACCGTGAATTTATTTTGTTTTCCCACCACCGGCTGCAAGTTATGAATCGTAATATGGGTCCTTTTTGTTATGACATGCTCTTGTGAAATGGTGTGAAATTTTGTTTCTGTTTGGGTTTGTACTTTTTGCCTACCACACCTATGTATATCATTTGTTTTATCAGTATTGCTTACAAGATGATGATAAGATTTATCATATGTGCAATTTCAGAAAATTCTGCTTGTTCCGTATGCTCCATTAGTTTGTTCCAAGAACCGCTCAGGAAGGTGACCCAGCAATCCATTACAGAGTAGTATGTGTAATGTTCCTAGCTGCTGGGTGCTTGCTTAGCATGGTGATGGTGCCCTGCTTCTTGGTTCCTGCAGCTGCTGGTGAGCTTGGTGAGGTCCTACCGATGCGCGAAGGAGAGCGTGGACATGGACGTGGCGAAGCTGGAGGCCGCGCAGCTGGCAGAGGCCATCAGGAGGGAGAAGCAGCCGCACGGCGGCGACGTCGTCCGGATCGTGAGCACCAGGAGCAAGCCGCAGCTCGTCGCCACGTTCCGGTGCTACAAGTAACAACATGGCAGCGACATCGAAGAGGTTTATTAATTATCACCTCTTTTTGTGTCTAACTAATACTCCCTCCGTTCCTAGATATAGGATGTATAGTTTTTGGCACGAAAAATTAAAGAACGCACGTGGAAGGAAAATTTCATAAGTTTTGAGTGAGATTACACATGACTAATTAACATGAGAAGATAGAGGAGCTTACATGATATAAGGAAATGTAATCAAATCCCTAAAAAATATCCAAACGAGTGGTGCAACGCAATACACCTTATATTTCGGATTTTTTCACAAAAATCTATACACCTTATATCAAGGAACGGAGGGAGTAGTAGCAATGTACAGTATATCTGTCAAGTATCCGGTTCACGGACCAACTGGTGAACTGAAGCGCTTGTTCTTGTTGCTGCTGATGTTGTTGCAGGACATGAAGCAGTACAGTAGCAGCCAGTTTGCAAGGATGCTCAAGATTGCTGTCTGGTGCCTCACATCTCCTGGAAAGCACTTTTCATAGGTACGCCACGGCACACAGATCAACCTCACCCTGCGCCCCCGCTGGTGGCTGCACTGCATCACGCGTAGCCGCGAGTGCGACGCCAGGCTCGTCGTGCCCATGGGGGAACAGGTGAGGCCATCGGATTCTGCCGTCATCGGCGGCGTATCGCATAATTTTTTTAAATTTCCTAGTGTTGTTCTGTTGGCTCGTCTCAGTAGGATTCAGTTTGGTGAGGGTTGACATGATTGGTGATGCCGTATTATTGTGTCGGTTTGACTTGAGTTGTTGTATAGTTAGGGTCACTTGTCGTGTCAGGGTGTCTGACTACAATCTTTGGCTTGCCTGATGCTAAATTCTAGATACTGGGTAGGATGATACTTTGTGGAGAAACAGTTGTATACAGATTCTATCATTGTGTTGTATAGTGGGTATCTGATTCAGTAGCAAATTATGAAAAGGGATACAGTCCATGCTTTATTGTAACACATGGACATCTCACTTGGTATCTTGTGCTAGTGCTGCTCCCTGTGATAGAGTAGAATGATACTTCGTGGCATACATTCTCTGTCTCTGTTTAAGAACGATCTGTATTTGGCTGATTGGTGCTTAACCAGATTGAATGTATCTCCAAATAATCGTGTAATGAGTAGGTTTGCTAGGAGAAGTATCATTACCATTTTATGGAGTCCCTCGGTTCATAGGCTGAGCAGCTCTGTTCCAATGTGTGCTTCCTTTTATGCTGAAGTGTACGTTTCCCCTTGCACGAACAGTAAGACCACGTAGAAGCGCAGAAGGATCTGTTTTAGCAAAAGACACCGTCAAGTCAGTCCTCAAGTAGTCTTTTACGGCTACATAACTTTTACTCCATGTCTTGGTTCATATGCTACAGAAAACTGCGGCTCTGCGTTTAATTCATTTCTTATACATCTCTATAAATTAGTAATAGCAGTTTGGATTGCTCTGTCTTCACAGTGCTCGAATGGATTAGATTTACAACTCAATGGTGAACACTAATCTAGTGAACGAAAAAATGGAACAAAAACATGTCCCTTTTTCTTCACATGACATACTGAAGTAAAACCCAACTGAAACTGAATTGTTCATGTCGAGGGATTAAACACAGCACGTGCAGTTTTCTACTCCGTTTAATATACTTGTGCATCGTGTGCTTATACTACCATTTGCTTGGTTCTTAACACAGGTGAAGTGTCTGGCTATGCTTCTCACTGACCAGTCACACTGGCAAGTTGAACGCGGAGGGAGACGACCCTCGTTACCACTCTGTACGCTGATCTTGATTCGCGGTATGGCTAATGTTTCCCCTCCCTGCTCTCAGTTCATCCTTGGACCTTGTGTTTGTGTGATGGTTTTTCGAATCTCTTGCAGACTGGGGTGTGCAGTACGTCCGCAGGTGCCACGGATCTGGAGCCTGATGTTGCTGCTGAAGAGCAGAGCGATCAAGCTCCCCCAAAGGGACATCTAGAGGGCTTTACTCATCAGGTGAGCTGATGTTTGCCCGAGCGCTTTGACTAGTGATGCTTTTTTTCTGAGAGAGAGAGAGAGAGAGAGAGAGAGAGAGAGAGAGAGAGAGAGAGAGAGAGGTGATATTGATGTTGTGGTTGCTGTTCCGTGCTTTGTGAGATGGTAGTTGGTAGTGGGATAGGCTGTTGTCCTTGTTGGGTAGAATGTTTTCCTTGCCCTGATCTGATCTGTGTGTCGTGCCTGTGTTTCGGTGTTGGTAAGATGTCAGAATCCAGCAACAGATGTGAGGCTTGCCACTGAATAATTTTGTTGGCCAACTTTTTTATAAACTGAACACCTGGAAGAAAAGGCCTATGCAGTATTGCTTAGTCTATACTTAATACTATATAGATTTTACAACCTGATATGATCAGCGGAGAATAAAACAGTGCAAGTGCCTGCCAGTAGCACCATGATCAACTTTGCATACTAGTAGCTGCTATACACATCTAGATTTCATCATGAGTAGTTATTCTAGGCATAGAAGCTGAACCCATCTTCAACAGTTATTCTAAACACATTTGATGTGTGACCTGTTAATGAAGTATTGGTTGGTTGTGATTCCAAGCATAGATCTCTTGACGTTACTACTTGTTACCTCAAGCATGTTGTCTTGACATACTGCATTTCGGTCTGAATATGTTGGCAAGAGTGTCTAAATTAATTTAGTATATATGCACATTTCATCTTAGTCTCTCAGTATGGTTGGATGTGTGCTTCAGGGGGATAAACTGCTATCTATGCTCGTTATTGGCTCTGAAGTTTTATGTCTGTCCAGTGTGTAAGGAGCTCTAATTTCTCTCTCTAGCGCCTAAATTATGCCATGTGTACCAGGGGGAGCTAGATGTATGATGTACGACAACGGGAACGGGAGCTGGTGAAGAAAGGAACCTGCTGGGACAACCAAATCGAGTCCCATCTCTACATGTTGGTTTTGCTCCCTTGCGCAGCAGTAAATGCCTCTGCAAACATGATACTATATATATGCATGTAATAGTCAGCAGTTAGCGTGTGGCAATGAAGTGAACCATCATATTACATTTTGCTTTGTCTTGTTGATAATGCCATACGTCTTGCAATCAAATTTCATTTCTGTTTGTTATGGTAATATAAATATTCGTGCTGTCTAAATATTCATAGTGCTATAGAACATCTAGTAACAATAAATATGAAATTGTAAATAGCAAAAGATTCTTGTCTTGCGCGGTCTAAGTCTAAGGAAATAAAAAAATTGCTTATACAATTTCATCTACGTTGAATTTATATATCAGAATGCCTTTCATTTCTTTAGTTTGATTGTTTCCCTTGTATTCAATATGCTTCTAATGGCTGATCCTTCCATTTTTGTTGTGGCATCTTTTTTTTCACAGGTGTTGTGTGTTCCGGAAGATGGAAGAGGAAGAAAACTAATTTTTGTTGAACTAAATTTTTTGTATTCTGTTTGTTGTATGTATGATTTGATAATTTTGTATAGGGACATGTGATACTATTTTGTAGTGCTTTATGGCCTGTGATGTAAACATATTTAGTGATGAATTATGAAATTATTTCAAAATTTATTGAAAAGGAGAATCATTTGTATGAATATGGGCCGCATATATGTGAATGGGCTGAAAAGTGTACTGGACCAACTCCAAGATTGAATTATTATTTGACTGTATAAAAAGGCAGAATGTAAACCAGAAAATGGGCTGCACAAAATAGTACCTATATTCTTGAAAGGCCAAACGTGCATAGAAGTTGATGGGCTGAACAATAGGGCTTGGCCCATGTAGCTGATAAAAATTAACAGAAATAAATATACTAAATGGGCTGAATTTTTGGGCTCGGCCCATGTAAAACAGCTAATCAGACCGGGCTGAATCTTGTCAGTGACCTTTTTAATTGATCGTAATTTTGCCACGTCAGATTGCCACGTCGGATCCGACATGGCCTGGGCAGACAGCCAGTGACCAAAACAAAAGGTCATGGGTTCAACGACCTTCTGTTTTGGTAAATAGCGTCTATGACCTTCTCACGAGAAGGTCGTTAATTTCATTCTGTTGCCAGCTATTGACCTTCTGTTTTTGGTCACAAAAAGGTCGCAAATGAAAAACAATGACCATTCAGTGACCAATAGTCAAGGTCACAAGTTGACATATTTCTTGTAGTGGAAGGATTTCTGGCGCCGTTGCCGGGGAGTCTACGCACAAGTCAAGACATACCAAGTACCCATCAAAAACTCGTATCCCTCGCATTACATTATTTGCCATTTGCCTCTCGTTTTCCTCTCCCCCACTTCACCCTTTCCGTTTTATTCGCCCTCTTTTCTGTTTGCCTCTTCTTCGCTTGCTCCTTGTGGTTCTCTCTGCCATCATGTCTGAAATTGGGGAGGTTATCATTGATAAGGACAATAATAATAATATGCGAAACTTTGATGTTTTTGATAATCCTCCTGAAGAACCCACTATCTTGCATACTAAAAAATTTCGAATCGGTAGTGGTAATATTATTGGAAAAGGAGTTATTCAAGATTTCTTTACTTGTGTCGGTGCCCTACCCAATATGGGTGGGTCTATTCTTCATAAAACTAGTAGTCTTGCGGATGCTATATCTTTGCTCGTAGTTGAACTTGAAAGACAATTTATTCATATGCATCCTTGCATACAAAGGATTTTCCTAGAGTTTTCCAATATCGAACATTCTTCTGTTAAGCGAGCAGCTACTATCTTTTTGGCACATGAGTTCAGATTTATAGTAAAAGAAGCCAATGAAATTTTTGCGCATTATAGGGTAGACGTCGGCCGTCCTCCCATAGAAGCAATATTTTTTATCAAGAAGCATAATGCGCTTACAATCTTTAGATCATGTTGCTTTTAATGAAAACCTTAGAAAGAAGGTCCCTGTCGTGGTTCTAAGACTGCCAGTAGAATGGGGGGTAAGTATGAGGAGGCAAGATCCTATCTATGGTGAAGTTGTACACACGAGTTTTACGAGTTCAGGCCCTTCACAGAGGAAGTAATAGCCCTACGTCTCGTTGCCCGGAGGCGGTCGATTGGATTATGTATGTGTGTGTTACAGGGGATGCGAACCCTTGTGCCAGTGGAGGGGGTGGCTTATATAGAGTACGCCCAGACCCCAGCCAGCCCACGTTACAAGGGGTTTAAGGTACATAAAGAGATGGTGTTACTGGTAACGCTAGTAATAAAGTGACATAAATGATCATTAAGTCTATGGGGTAAACGCCCGACCGTTGCTGTGTAGAGTGACTTTAGATCTTCTGTTCTGTCGAGTGATAATTCTTGCGGTCGAGTGTCTTCGGGTCTTCCGAGTCGAATGCTCATGGTCGAGTGGATGATGCTATCCCTCGAATGCTTCTGGTTTTAGGGTGATGTCCTAGGGGAGGGTGTCTAGGTCAGGCCTATAACCCTACCCTAGGTACATAACTTCATCATTAGCCCCCGAATGGTTTAGGGTTCGAGTGGAGAAGGAGTTGAGAATACCTCCGACTCAATTTTCGCGCTTCGGAAGCGCCTTACTGAGATCAAATGAACAATCATGATGACTTCAACTTCTTTTTCAGTCGCCTTGATCCATTCTTAGTTTGTCGAGTGAACTTTTACTGAAAAAGCTTCGAGTGTGGATATGGAAAATATCTTTCGTCTGACAGGTTGCTCTGCTGCTTGCGGATCTTGTGGGATTCAAATTTCGGGAAGCGCACGGGGCGGAGGAGGCCGTGGTAATCGGAGAAGATTAGGCAGGGGCGCCTTGATCCCTGTGCCACCTTTTCCGCCACGTACCGCGTGCGCAATTGTTGCGGGATTTGACGGGATTGCTTGGACCCACAAGTCAGCCACTCGGGAGCAGACCTCATATAAGGCGACGCGGATGGGGTTTTCTGCACAGTGCGCCTCATTCTCCTCCTTTCTCCTCTGTTTCTCCACTGTATCCACTTCTCCTCTGGGCGCCACCGGCTCGTTCGAGCTCCATCCGCTGCAATGGGGAAAGAGAAGACGGCGGCCTTGGAGCGTGCGAAGAAGGCGATGGCGAAGGCGAAGGGGAGGAAGACCAGCTGGGGCGGATCTTTGTCGAGATCCGGCCTGCCGCGCGGCTCGATCCAGGGCGATTGGATTCGGCCAACGATCCGGCAAGACAAAATCGATGATCTGGTTGAGGGGGGACTGATTCCCCACGGATCAGGGCGGCTCCCGGAGGACGAGACCGAGTTGCGGCCGCAAGAGGGTGAGCGTGTCCTCCTCGCCACCCACGTTGACCGTGGTTTTTCTTTGCCTCCCCACCCTTTCTTCCGAGGTTTCTTGAACTTCTTTGGAGCACAACTTCATCACGTTTCCCCCAACACCATCGTGTACCTTGCTGCATTCGTGTCCATGTGCAAGAATTTCCTGGGTTGTCGACCACACTGGGGTCTCTTCAAACACATTTTCACCTGTCGTTCTCAGTCGGTCAAAAAGGCCAATCCGAGTGATGAGAGGACACATGTGATCCAGATGTGTGGGGGTCGTGGGGTCCAAATGAGAGGTAAGAGTACTTTCCCAGCCATGATTCTCCCCGAGTCAGTCAGAGGGTGGCAATCGACCTGGTTCTACTGCAAAGACCAGCCAACTCCAGGCCAGCCGACTGGGCTTCCCCCCTTTTCCATGGCTCGAGTCGAGAAGCCCTCTACCTTGAAAGTGACTCCGGCGGAGAAAGTGGAGGTGAAGGTGCTGGTCGAGCGAGCAGTCCAGCTTGTTCCTGATGGCGTGACTGGCATGGATCTGTCGGAGGTCTTCCTCAGACAGCGCATTCAGTCGCTTCAAGCTCGCGACCATCCGATGTGGATGTATTCGGGCATCGATGATACCACTCGGATCCACCCAGAGGAAGTTGACGAGGATACGGTGGAGCAGTGGCTAAGAGGCATCACTGGCGACAAGGATAACCCTAGGGGGTCCAGGAGGATCCCTCCACTCGACAACTCATATGAACCAGACAAGGTTCAACTCTAAACTTCCGAGTGTTTTCTTGATCTATCATGTAATTACTTTTTGCCAATCGACTGACATTTGATCCACTTGTTGTCTTCCAGGCCCTCACTGAGATGTACACGATGCCCAACGGAGAGCAGGAGCAGGACCCGGAAGGGGAGGTGAGCGGAGGCGAGAGCGGTGAGTGGCATTCTGACGGAGGAGAGGACGACGAAAGCGATGACTCCAGCGACGGCGAGGAGGTCGACTCGCCTCCCCGCACCGAAAGGCGATCCAAGCACTCCCATGATCCGGCGAGTATCCGTGGCAAAGTGATACATCTCCGTCGTATCTACTTTCCAAACACTTTTGCCCTTGTTTTGGACTCTAACTTGCATGATTTGAATGGAACTAACCTGGACTGACGCTGTTTTCAGCAGAATTTCCATGGTGTTATCTTTGTGCAGAAACAAACGTTCTCAGAATGACCTGAAACTCCACGGAGATTATTTTTGGAAAATATAAAAAAATACTGGCGAAAGAATCAAGGCCAGGGGGCCCACACCCTGTCCACGAGGGTGGGAGGCGTGCCTACCCCCCCTGGGCGCGCCCCCCTGCCTCGTGGGCCCCCTGGTGCTCCACCGACCTCAACTCCAACTTATATATTCACGTTCGGGGAGAAAAAAAACAGAGAGAAGGATTCATCGTGTTTTACGATATGGAGCCGCCACCAAGCCCTAATCTCTCTCGGGAGGGCTGATCTGGAGTCCGTTCGGGGCTCTGGAGAGGGAAATCCGTCGCCTTCGTCATCATCAACCATCCTCCATCACTAATTTCATGATGCTCACCGCCGTGCGTGAGTAATTCCATCGTAGGCTTGCCGGATGTTGATGGGTTGGATGAGATTTATCATGTAATCGAGTTAGTTTTGTTAGGGTTTGATCCCTATTATCCACTATGTTCTGAGATTGATGTTGCTATGAATTTGCTATGCTTAATGCTTGTCACTAGGGTCCGAGTGCCATGATTTCAGATCTGAACCTATTATGTTTTCATGAATATATGTGAGTTCTTGATCCTATCTTGCAATTCTATAGTCACCTACTATGTGTTATGATCCGCAACCCTCAAGTGACAATAATCGGGACCACTCCCGGTGATGACCGTAGTTTGAGGAGTTCATGTATTCACTCTGTGTTAATGCTTTGTTCCGGTACTCTATTAAAAGGAGGCCTTAATATCCCTTAGTTTCCAATAGGACCCCGCTGCCACGGGAGGGTAGGACAAAAGATGTCATGCAAGTTCTTTTTCATAAGCACATATGACTATATTCGGAATACATGCCTACATTGCATTGATGAATTGGAGCTAGTTCTGTGTCACCCTATGTTATATCTGTTACTTGATGAACCGCATCCGACATAATTATCCATCACCGATCCAATGCCTACGAGCTTTTCACATATTGTTCTTTGCTTATTTACTTTTCCGTTGCTATTGTTACAATCACTACAAAACCCAAAAATATTACTTTTGCTACTGTTACCGCTACTATCATACTACTTTGCTACTAAATACTTTGTTGCAGATATTAAGTTATCCAGGTGTGGTTGAATTGACAACTCAACTGCTAATAATTGAGAATATTCTTTGGCTCCCCTTGTGTCGAACCAATAAATTTGGGTTGAATACTCTACCCTCGAAAACTGTTGTGATCCCCTATACTTGTGGGTTATCAAGACTATTTTCTGGCGCCGTTGCCGGGAGTGTAGCTCTATTCTTTGAGTCACTTGGAATTTATATCTGCTGGTCATTATGAGGAACTTGAAAGACGAGAAAACAAAAATGTATCCCTCAACTACGAGGGGAGGTAAGGAACTGCCATCTAGCTCTGCACTTGATTCTCCTTCTGTTTTGGGTAGACTTGCGACACCCAAACCTGCTTCTGCTATTAATTCTGATATGTCGCATGTTATTGATGGTGCCACTTCTGCTATGCATGATACTTATGATGAAACTACTTCTATGCTTGATAATACTGTGCCACTAGGTGAATTTCTTGATGAACAACTTGCTAGGGCTAGAGAGAATGAAATTATTGAAACTCATTATATTGATGATAGTGATGATGAGGACTCTACCTCTAAATATGAATTGCATGTTGTGCCTGAGGGCTATGTTATGGATGAAGAAACTGCTAGATATTTTCTTGCTTGCAATGATAGAAGTGATCTTAAGAAATTATTAGTTAAGCTGAAACAAAAATCTCTGAATGCTAGAATGAAATATGATCCTGCTTATGCTACTTCACCTATCTTTGTTACTGATAAGGATTATGAATTCTCTGTCGATCCTGATATAATCACTTTGGTTGAATCTGATCCTTTTTATGGCTATGAATCTGAAACTGTTGTGGCACATCTTACTAAATGATATAGCCACCCTATTCACTTATCATGAGAAATCTCGCTACTATTATATCCTTAAAATATTTCCTTTCTCATTAAAGGGTGACGCTAAGATATGGTTTAATTCTATTGATCCTGGTTGTGTGCGTAGTCCCAGGATATGATTTATTAATTCTCTGCTAAATATTTCCCTGCTCATAAGAAACAAGCTGCCTTAAGGGAAATATATAATTTTGTGCAAATTGAAGATGAGAGTCTCCCACAAGCTTGGGGGAGGCTTCCCCAATTAATTAATGCTTTGCCTGATCATCCTCTCAAGAAAAATGAAATACTTGATATCTTTTATAATGGACTAACCGATGCTTCCAGGACCACCTGGATAGTTGTGCTGGTTGTTTTTCATGGAAAGAACACCAGATGAAGCTGAAATTCTGTTGAATAATATGTTGACAAATGAAAATAATTGGACACTTCCTGAACCAACTCCTAAGCCAACTCCGAAGAAAAGGGGTGTTCTATTTCTCGATCCACGAAGATATGCAAGAGGCAAAGAAATCTATGAAAGAAAAAGGTATTAAAACTGAAGATGTTAAGAACTTACCCCCTATTGAAGAAATGCATGGTCTTAATTTACCGCCTGTTGAAGAAATACATGGTCTTGATAACCCGACACATGTAGTAAAGGTAAACTCTCTCTATATATATGATAAAGCTGAAATCCCACCTACTAAGCTTGCTAGCCAATGCTTAGATGAGTTTGATGACTTTATGGTTAAGCAAGAAAACTTCAATGCTTATTTTGGTAGAGAATTAAAGTGCAATGCTTATATGATTGAACACTTGGGTGATTATATGTCTAGAGTTAAAGGTGAACTTAAACTCATTAGTAAACATGCTTCTATGGTTACCACTCAAGTGAACAAGTACTTAAAGCTCAGAATGATTTGCTCAATGAATTAAATAGTAAGAACAATGATTATGCTGTTAGAGTGGCTACTAGAACGGGTAAAACGACTCAGGAACCTTTGTATCC
Source organism: Aegilops bicornis (assembly GCA_021605145.1). Lineage (NCBI taxonomy): Eukaryota > Viridiplantae > Streptophyta > Magnoliopsida > Poales > Poaceae > Aegilops > Aegilops bicornis. Next base: position 702,043,522 of record CM038672.1, on the reverse strand, counting down.
TGAAGGCCATCCTAAGAGAATTGAGCAAGATTCTCAGAGAACTAATATTGATGCACCTAGTCCTTCTAAGAGGAAGAAAAATAAAAAGGATAGGACTTTGCATGATTCTAGTGAACCTGTTATAGACACACCTGAGAATCCCAATGATATTTCTATCTCTGATGCTGAAACACAATCTGGTAATGAGCATGAACCTAGTGATGATGTTAATGATGATGTTCATGTTGATGTTCAACCTAGCAATAATAATGATGTAGAGATTGTACCTGTTGTTGATCTTGATAACCCACAATCAAAAAATCAACATTATGATAAGAGAGACTTTGTTGCTAGGAAGCACGGTGAAGAAAGAGAACCATGGGTTCAGAAACCCATGCCTTTTCCTCCTAAACCATCCAAGAAAAAGGATGATGAGGATTTTGAGCGCTTTGCTGAAATGATTAGACCTATCTTTTTGCGTATGCGTTTGACTGATATGCTTAAAATGAATCCTTATGCTAAGTATACAAAAGAAATTGTTACAAATAAGAGAAAGATACCGGAAGCTAAAATTTCCACCATGCTTGCTAATTATACTTTTAAAGATGGAATACCAAAGAAACTAGGAGATCCAGGAGTACCAACTATACCATGCTCCATTAAAAGAAACTATGTTAAAACTGCTTTATGTGATCTTGGAGCCGGTGTTAGTGTTATGCCTCTCTCTTTATATCGTAGACTTGATTTGAATAAGTTGACACCTACTGAAATATCTTTGCAAATGGCTGATAAATCAACTGTTATACCTTTCGGTATTTGTGAGGATGTGCCTGTTGTGGTTGCAAACGTTACTATCTTAACGGACTTTGCTATTCTTGGTATTCCCGAGGACGATTGTATGTCTATTATTCTTGGTAGACCCTTTTTGAATACTGTAGGGGCTGTTATTGATTGCAACAAAGGCAATGTCACTTTTCATGTTAATGGTAATGAGCATACAGTACACTTTCCGAGGAAACAACCTCAAGTCCACAGTATCAATTCTATTGGAAAAATTCCAACTATAATTATTGGAGGTTTTAAATTTCCTCTTCCTACTGTCAAGAAGAAATATGATATTCTTATTATTGGGGACGTTCATATCCCCGTTGAGGTAACCTAGTGCTATTCGAAAATTCTCCGGTTTCATGTGATTCGGAATGAGCTTGTTAACAAGACCTGATCAACCTTGTTAGTGGATTCCTTTTGATGAGCATGAGATGGATGAAGTTAGAAAGAACAACTTTCTGTACCCTCATTTTACTTTCTGTTATTTAGAAGAAATAAAACAAAAATAGTATTTTTTTGTCCGTTTTCTGATTTATCCGTGCAATAAAAAATACCCCGAAAATAAAAGTTCTCCAAATGTCCCGAAAATGAAATATGATTTTTTCTAGAATACTTGAGAAAATCTGGCACTGAGAACACAACATGGGGAGCAAGCACCTGGCCACGAGGGTCCAGGGCGCGCCTCCTGCCTCGTGGGCCCATGGTGGCTCCCCTCCACTTATTCCTGCACCCACACACTCCTTCTTCCTCCCAAAAAAATCACCAACCAGCTCAAGCACGAGTTCTAGCTCATTTTGCTGCGATTTTCGATCTCCTTACTCAAAGCCCCATTCACAAAACTGCTTTGGGGGATTGTTCTTCGGTATGTGACTCCTCCAATGGTCCAATTAGTTTTTGTTCTAGTGCTTTATTCATTGCAAATTTTTGCTGCTTAGGTGACCCTGTTCTTGAGCTTGCATGTCAAATTTATTTGGTCCCAAGTAGTTCTAATGCATGATATAGTCTCTAGGCACTTGTGGGAGTAGTTGCTATCAATCTTGTTGGGTTTGGTTCACTTTTATTTGAAGTTACTAAAAAATTTAGAAATTTTCAGAAAATGATGAAGAGATTTTTGAGGGGTTCTTCGAGTCGAAGCTCGAAGGATAAGCAAAGTGAAGAAGAGGAGAGACCCAAATATAATCTGCCTCGCACCGCGGAGGTTCGGCCGTGTGAATGGCCTTGTGATGATTTTCTGAGAGCAGCCGGGATTTATGATGATTTTTATGAGTTGGTGAGAATGCAGGCCTCACCGATTTCCTCCGCAACCAACGCAAACAGTATCTCTTACTCACCAATATCTTTGTGCAAAATTTTCATTTCCATTCTAGGAGGTCACCACCTTGGTGGATTTTTATTTATATGATGAGTATAAGGAGATGCCACTTAGTGAATTTTGTCGGGTTTGCAAGTTGCCCTTTCCGGGCATCATAGAGGAACCACATCGCGATGATGTGGCGGGGTTTATTGATGCAATTGCTGTAGGGGAAACGAGGAAGGTTTCCGACGCACGAATCACTAGCATACATTTTCCTGTTCTACGTTACTTTGCTATATTTGCTAGTAGATGCTTAATTGGTCATGGAAACTGTGGAAACCTAAGTGCCCCTGATATTGTTATTTTAGGCCATGCCTTGTTTCGTGATGACACATTTAGTATGGGCGCTATTGTTGCAAGGCGGTTGAACCTTAACCGTACTAAAGGCCCCATCTTGGGAGGCATCTTCGCCTCGCGCCTCGCTGCACACTTTAACATACCTACTACATCATTGATGGCGCGCGTTGCTGCGCCCGCCCTTTTTTCCAAGAGATTGGTAGTAATTCCTACAAATATATGGAGGTAATAAAGGGATTTCATCTTTCTATTATTTCAAAAATAACAATGTAGCCATTCAATTTATTTTGAAGCAACAGTACACATATTTGGAAGACATATATGGTCATATGAAATTGATAAACATGACACAAATTTCTCAATCCAATACTTGCTGCATCATAATGGTTAGTGTGCTAGCCGGCATCAGCTGGAACAAACTGAATCTTCGAAAATAACAAAAACCAAAGGAAATCATTTAATAAACAAACTACTTGGGGTGACATTTGGTGCAAGCTATAATAAAATAAAAAAGAAAATATAAAGCAATTTGATAATAAATACGCATGAAAGGTAGCTTCCAAACAACCAATTTATTGAAGGGTAAGTCTTGTTTATGTGTTACAAACATTCTAGTCATAAATCTGTAGGGGTGACATTTTGGCCGGAAACATTTTTACTTAAAAAAAGGAAAATGAAATCTAGTAGATCCATGGCCATGCTAAAAAATAAATATGCATTGGTAATGGGAGTGAGATCCCCTAGTGGAAATGGGAAATATAATGCAGGAAGTAAAACCAAATTCCCTTGATCATGGCCTCAACACCCTTCCAGTATCGGTGAAGCAAACACGTAAACAATATTTCTATCGAAGTACCAAGGAGCACTGCCATATAAAATAGGAGGGACAATTGAAAGAGTTGTATACACACAAGTTAAATTGTGTAAAGGTTTTTAAACATCTTTTCAATCTATGGAAATAAGATTGCTAGTTGTTGAGCTTTCTTTATGATGGACTTGTTTCGAATTACCATATATTTACTTTTTTTATTTCAAGGAAATATATCTTTGTAAATCTTGGAATGGACATCAACTATTATGAAAAGGCACAATGGTTGCTTTGTGATGTCTATGATTCTAAGAAGCCAAGTGGTTGTGTTGTGTTATAACTGCAGACAAAAAAATACTTACCATTCATGCCCACGTCTAGTGGACACCTCAAGAACGATTACACTGTAAATCAACTCCAGTACTTCTGAAATGAACAAATGAGCTCAGGTGTTCAAATTTTAAAAAATGTCCTTGAATTTTATCTTTGCTTTTTGGAAAGGATATATACTTCCAAGACAACTCAATGTGTATGCTCCCAACATAGAACCAACAAAGAGTACCAGAACATGAAAGTCACCGTTGGATAGTGATATATAGTACCCCCTGATAAACATTAAAAAACAACACTTTTCATATATGTTGCTGCTGCAGAAATTCTGTGCTTCAGGTAAAAGCGGTTTAAGTTCTTTACGTGCTAGTTGCAAAATAATAAACACAACTTGGTACCTAATTCATAACAAGGTTGACTAAATTCAGTGTTGTTAGCTAGCTAACTGTCGTAGAATCAAATGTAATTGTTTCTTTATGGCGTTTATTAGTAAAAATAATACTATTTGCATATTAGTAAAGATATTTCATTCAAAATTTTGTGCTAACTGAACGGCAGTATAACCCCCAATCAAGTAACATACCTAATGTATAGCATTTTGTGAGATACATCCAAGAAGGGTGTGCACTGATGCACAAGCGCAAAGAGATGTCCCTCCCAATAAACATCCTCACAATGGTACCCTAGCTGTGTTCATGGTGTGCTTAAACCAGATTAACTTAGAGAATCTGCATAGACCAATTTACTTTACATCAATGTTGGAAGATCAATTCAAGAAACAGTCAAATTTTACAAGAGAAGTAGCAGTGGCTATATATAGAGAGCAAATACTTACCTCCAGGTCGCCAGAATCACTATTGGGTGTTACAAATGAACTGGACGTGATAGAGTTGCCACTGACCATTGGGGAATTCTGTGCTCACCGACTTTGTTCAGTAGTCCATTAGCTGCCTCTGCTTGGATTTGATCTCCTCTGGTGGCTTGAGGGATTCAGAAAGAGAGAAAATGAGAGAGCAACATCAATGTCAATGTGTCGATGCCATGGTAGCCTTTGATCCATCCTTTTGCACATTTTGACTCGCAAGTGCAGTAACAATTTGATCGCTAAAAGATTCTGCAGAGAAAAAATTAACATGACCGGTGAAGCAAAATTTCTTGTGTAAATCAAACATGATAATAGGATTGCACTCAATTTCATGATCAATTGAAAAGATAAATAGTTAGTGTGATATCCAGTACCTCACTTTGGCTGCTTGCAAATTACATATGGAGTTGCAACAACTCAGTCGTAAACGACGGCATGGCCTAATATATTCATATGTACTTCTATGCTTAATGCAAACTAAAATGTTCAAGGATTCTAGACTTACCTGGAAGCCAAATCCATGCTAAATCAATTCAAGAGATCAATCAAGAACTACCTCTGCACAAGAAACATCCAAAAGTAATAGCACCTTGAGATTGCAATCGGTGGAAGATTAAAATACTGCAAAGCATCTAAATATTCAATGATCGTGGAATTGGAACTGCAGCGCTTCATTGCATACTTATATCTATATTGTATCCACATAATTAGCTGCTTTTAAAACCAAGATCTGACCATTGAGCAGTTTTATGTACTGGATCTTCCTTGAAATAATGCAACAAAGAATGTACGACAAAGCTAGCTAGCCTTCAACGTACCATCAAAGATGTATGAGCCTGCTAACTTGTATGTAAAATTCATGGACTATTTAACAAGTTCAGTACAGTCACTCGCGGGTCCCAAAGCACAACAATTTGATTACACAATATCAGTTCTGGACCTTATAATCTCAGATTGGAAACTACAGGCATTTTTCCGGCGAGAGCAATTGCCCTTCATGCCACGGCCGGTGTTTGGGATGGGCTCTGTTCTGCAGATCGCGATGGCGTACCTAGAGGGGGAGGGGTCTGGTTGCCGGCAGAGGTCGGAGACGGGGAGTGGAGCGCCGTACCCATCGCCATAGCCGATGGGAACAATCGGCGGCGTCATCACCATCGCCGTGGTGGAGCAGAGAGGGGAGGTAGAGGAGTGGTCGGAGATTAAGGCAAGGGAGGACGTCGAGCCTTGATGTTTGGATCGATCTGTCGCCCGACATGTTTGTCACCAGTCATGGGGACCGGATGGGAGAGGCGGACGAACAGAGAATAGGAAGGGGCAACCTGCGTGGGTGAGAAAAAGGAGATTGGGGTGGGAAGGAAACGCTCGATGACCGTCCGTCCAAGATCGGACGTTTCTTCCTGCAAGCGAACGAGAGGGTCTCGATTTGGTTTCGGGAGTAGCTGGCCGTCGGACAGTCGGCCCAGGAGCAGCCCACGTGCGACAGGAGCAGTATCGGACGGCCAGCAATGATCGAGCAATGAAATCCGATGGCCACAAACACGAATCGCTGAGAGAGCTTGTATTAGGTGCGGTTATACTGTCCTTAAATTAGTCATTATGAGAAAGAAAAAAAGTTGGTACCTTCTATTTTTCTAGATTATAAGAGTATGGTAGCACATGATTTCATTGTTAAGAACAGGAAAAAGGGGCTTAACTATAGATTGTTATTTGATAAAAATCATCTTGAGATTATTACTTTGCCTGCTCCTTCCTTGTTTGATTTATCTGCAGGCAAGTACCTTGTTCCGTTGGAGGCCATTTACGCCTACCGGGACCCCACATCAGCTACAGAGCTAGAGCCGGAACCACAATTTGATCCTTCACGACAGTCTGTTTATCAGTGGAATCCGGAGGAGATTGCCAACCAGTGGCAACCCGAGGCTCCATCTCAGTACGACCTCAATTACAACTTTGGATATCCGCCAGGCCAACCGTGGCCATAGACCAACTTAGGCCAAAAGTAAGCTTGGGGGAGTACGTATTTCTCACCGACATTACATTCATGTTCACACACTCATTCCAGTTGTCGATGTTCATACTCTTTCATTGTACTATCCATGCTAGTTTATTTTCTTTTTAGTTTTCTTCTTGTGTGTTTGAAAAACCTTAAGAAAAATCAAAAAAAATAGTTGTAGCTTTTAGCTAGTTTACTTTTCATGCTTGTAGTAGTAATTAAAAAGAAAACCCAAAAAGATTTCACGTTCTTCTTTTGCTTGTTGGGAGCTTTCCCGTGTAAATAGTTTTATTTCTTTTCTTTTCTTTGGGGGTTGATAGGAGAAACCATGATGAAAATGTTGAAGTAGCTCTTATATGCATTATTGTTAATTTGACCAAGAGCCCATATTGCCTTTGTCTTCTCCTGTTTATTGAATGCCTGCATATACCAGCTTAGTCCAATGCACGTGCACTATTATTATTATACACACCGTTCGGTCGTGCGAGTGAGGCAATAATGATGATATATGATGGACTGATTGAGATAAGAGAAGCTGGTATGAACTCGACCTCTCTTGTTTTTGTAAATATGATTAGTTCATCATTCCTGATTTAGTCTATTATGAATAAACATGTTTGCAATGACAATTAGAGATTATAGTTTCTTATGACATGCTTAATTAGCTAAGAGTTTATAATGGTTTACCTTGCGTGCCAACATTCTATTAAAATGGTTGTGATGTGGTATAGTAGGGTGGTATCCTCCTTTGAATGATTCGAGTGGCTTGACTTGGCACATGTTCACGCATGTAGTTGACACAAAATCAACATAGCCTCTACGATATTTATATTCATGGTGGATTATATTCTACTCATACTTGCACTCAATGTTAATTAATTTTAATGCATGTTCATGACTGTTGTCACTCTTTAGTCGGTCGCTTCCCAGTCTTTTGCTAGCCTTCACTTGTACTAAGCGGGAATACTACTTGTGCATCCAATCCCTTAAATCCCAAAGTTATTCCATATGAGTCCACCGTACCTTCCTATATACAGTATTTACCTGCCGTTCCAAGTAAATTTGTATGTGCCAAACTCTAAACCTTCAAATGAAATTATGTTTTGTATGCTCGAATAGCTCATGTATCAACTAGGGCTGTCTATATCTTCCATGCTAGGTGGGTTATTCTGAAGATGAGTGGACTCCGCTCATCATTCACGAGAACATGTCTGGTCACCGGGATGCCCAGTCCCATGCTTTAAGCAAACTAAATCGAAATAATTGCAAACAAAACTCCCCCAGGGCTGTTGCTAGTTGGAGGCACTCATTGTTTCGAGCAAGCCATGGATTGATGCTTGTTGGTGGTGGGGGTATAAACTTTACCATTCTGTTTGGGAACCGCCTATAATGTGTGTAGCATGGAAGATATCGCCATCTCTCGGTTGTTATGTTGACAATGAAAGTATACCGCTCAATATATTATTTATCTCTTCAAAATCGAGCTCTGGCACCTCTACAAATCCCTGCTTCCCTCTGCGAAGGGCCTATCTATTTACTTTTATGTTGAGTCATCACCCTCTTATTAAAAATCACCAGTTAGAGAGCACTGCTGTCATTTGCATTCATTACTATTAATTTATATTGGGTATGACTATGATTCAATCTTTTTTACCATGAATTACAATGTCTAGTCAGTCCTTGATCTTTAAAGGTGCTCTGCATTTATGTTTTGCGATCTCAGAAAGGGCTAGCAAGATACCATCTTGTTATATCATATTATGATTGTTTTGAGAAAGTGTTGTCATCCGAGATTTATTATTATTGCTCGCTAGTTGATTATGCCATTGATATGAGTAAACATGAGACCTAAGCGTTATTGTGAATGTGGTTAGTTCATAATCTTTGCTGAAAACCTGAATGCTGGCTTTACATATTTACAACAACAAGAGCAAACAGAGTTTGTAAAAGTTTTTTTATCACTTACAGTTTATCAACTGAATTGCTTGAGGACAAGCAAAGGTTTAAGCTTGGGGGAGTTGATACGTCTCCGTCTTATCTACTTTTCCAAACACTTTTGCCCTTGTTTTGGACTCTAACTTGCATGATTTGAATGGAACTAACCCGGACTGATGTTGTTTTCAGCAGAATTTCCATGGTGTAATCTTTGTGCAGAAACAAACGTTCTCGGAATGACCTGAAACTCCACGGAGATTATTTTTGAAAAATATAAAAAAAATTGGCGAAAGAATCAAGGCCAGGGGGGCCACACCCTGTACACGAGGGTGGGAGGCGCGCCTACCCCCCTGGGCGCGCCCCCTGCCTCGTGGGCCCTAGTGCTCCACCGACCTCAACTCCAACTCTATATATTCATGTTCGGGGAGAAAAAACCAGAGAGAAGGATTCATCGCATTATACGATACGGAGCCGCCGCCAAGCCCTGATCTCTCTCGTGAGGGCTGATCTGGAGACCGTTCGGGGCTCCGGAGAGGGGAATCCGTCGCTGTCGTCATCATCAACCATCCTCCATCACCAATTTCATGATGCGCACCGCCGTGCGTGAGTAATTCCATCGTAGGCTTGCTGGACGATGATGGGTCGGATGAGATTTATCATGTATTCGAGTTAGTTTTGTTAGGGTTTGATCCCTAGTATCCAGTATGTTCTGTGATTGATGTTGCTATGACTTTGCTATGCTTAATACTTGTCACTAGGGCCCGAGTGCCATGATTTCAGATCTGAACCTATTATGTTTTCATGAATATATGTGAGTTCTTGATCCTATCTTGCAAGTCTATAGTCACCTACTATGTGTTATGATCCGCAACCTCAAGTGACAATAATCGGGACCACTCCCGGTGATGACCGTAGTTTGAGGAGTTCATGTATTCACTATGTGTTAATGCTTTATTCCGGTACTCTATTAAAAGGAGGCCTTAATATCCCTTAGTTTCCAATAGGACCCCGCTGCCACGGGAGGGTAGGACAAAAGATGTCATGCAAGTACTTTTTCATACGCACGTATGACTATATTCGGAATACATGCCTACATTACATTGATGAATTGGAGCTAGTTCTGTGTCACCCTATGTTATAGCTGTTACATGATGAACCGCATCCGACATAATTATCCATCACCGATCCAATGCCTACGAGCTTTTCGCATATTGTTCTTTGCTTATTTACTTTTCCGTTGCTATTGTTACAATCACTACAAAACCCAAAAATATTACTTTTGCTACTATTACCGCTACTATCATACTACTTTGCTACTACATACTTTGTTGCAGATACTAAGTTATCTAGGTGTGGTTGAATTGACAACTCAACTGCTAATACTTGAGAATATTCTTTGGCTCCCCTTGTGTCGAATCAATAAATTTGGGTTGAATACTCTATCCTCGAAAACTGTTGCGATCCCCTATACTTGTGGGTTATCACAAAGCGACTGCACCGACTGGACAGACCTTGAAGCACCCTCGGACTTCTCCTCCGGCGCCGACTGAGAAGGCCCTGAAGCATTCCAAAGTTGTGGCACCAAATTCTCGGAAGACCCTGCCCAGAATCAAAATCGATATCCCCGTTGCTTCTGCGTGAGTGTTTTGTCTTCATTTTTTACCCGAGGTTCTGTGTTGTCTACCCTTTTCTTGGTTTGACCGAATGAATCTTGAAACCAGCAGTGCCGCTACCTCTGGGACTTCTGCTTACAAAAACGAGGACGAGGACATGGAAGGGTTACTTCTAACCCAGGTATGGCCTTCGTAATCTTGTCTTTGTTTTGTCAGCTCCTCCCAATGTCATTAATCTTCCAGACGAAGACGAGGATGTGCCGCTGAGGCCCTTGGGAAGAAGAAACAGGAAGACATCGACTGGTAAGACGCCTCAGTCGACGTCGGTGATGGAACCGGTAATCTAGGAGGCCGGCGATGCCAATCGGACTTCTGTCACCTTCTCCATGCCACTGTCGAGTGCTCAGCCTTCGGCGTTGACCGCACAGACCCCGGTCGATCCATCTTCGCTCTTCACTGTGCATCGCGTCCCAGAGGACCAAGTGGATGCCGCCAAGGAGGCTATACGCCAGGCAGGCATCATGATGGAGTAACTGAAGGTGGTTCGAGAGGCCAGTCAAGCTGCTTACAACGCCAGCTCAGCTCTCCAGAGCATCGTCCAGGTTGGTTGATTACCGATTGATCTTTTAGCTTGTCGCTTGTTCTGTTAAGATATGTTACCTAAAAATTATCCTTGAGCATCTTTTCATCGGTCTGCCTTTTGCATTTGTACACCCATTGGGTGTTTGAACTTGCTGCTGAATAGTTTTGCTTCTTGGGTCGACTAGGTTTGTCGACTGAATCTTTGAACCAGTGGGGGCACGCTGAGTGCACCCACTGGGTGTAGTCCCCGAGACCATAGTCGACTGCAACCAAATAACAAAGAGTTTCTTGTGTCCCCAACACACCCAATACAATGGTAAATTGTATAGGTGCACTAGTTCGGCGAAGAGATGGTGATACAAGTGCAATATGGATGGTTGATAAAGGTATTTGTAATCTGAAATTATAAAAACAGCAAGGTAACTAATAATAAAAGTGAGCGTAAACGGTATTGCAATGATAGGAAACAAGGCCTAAGGTTCATACTTTCACTAGTGCAAGTTCTCTCAACAATAATAAAATAGATAGATCATATAACAATACCTCAAAATGCAACAAAAGTCACTCCAAATCCAGTAATAGCGGAGAACAAACGAAGAGATTATGGTAGGGTGAAACCACCTCCAAGTTATCCTTTATGTTCTATCTATTCAAGAGTTCGTAGTAAAATAACATGAAGCTATTCTTTCCGCTCAATCTATCATAGTGTTCATACTAGAATAACACCTTAAGACATAAATCAACCAAAACCCTAATGTCGCCTAGATACTCCATTGTCACCTCAAGTATCCGTGGGCATGATTATACGATAAGCATCACACAATGTCATATTCATCTATTCAACCAACACAAAGTACTTCAAAGAGTGCCCCAAAGTTTCTACCGGAGAATCAAGATTTAAAACGCAGCCAACCCCTATGCATAGGTTCATGGGCGGAACCCGCAAGTTGGTCACCAAAACATACATCAAGTGGCACATGATATCCCATTGTCACCACAGATAATCATGGCAAGACATACATCAAGTGTTCTCAAATCATTAAAGGCTCAATCCGATAAGATAACTTCAAAGGGGAAACTCAATTCATCACAAGAGAGTAGAGGGGGAGAAACATCATAAGATCCAGCTACAATAGCAAAGCTCGGGATACATCAAGATCGTATCACCTCAAGAACACGAGAGAGAGAGAGAGAGAGAGAGAGAGATCAAACACATAGCTACTAGTACATACCCTCAGCCCCGAGGGTGAACTACTCCATCCTCGTCATGGAGAGCGCCGGGATGATGAAGATGGCCACCGGAGATGGATCCCCCCTCCGGCAAGGTACCGAAGGGGTCCCGATTGGTTTTTCGTGGCTCTGGAGGCTTGCAGCGGTGGAACTCCCGATCTATCTTCTGTTCTGGAAGTTTTAGGGTAAGTAGGTATATATGGGTGAAAGGAGTGCGTCGGAGGATCTAAGAGGGCCCCACGAGGCGGCGCGCCTGTGGGTGGGCGCCCCATTCTCGTGAGCACCTCCCGTATCTTCTGACGTGGGGTCCAAGTCCATCAGGTGGGTTTCCTTCCAAAAATAACTTCTCCAGTTGATTTCGTTCCGTTTTGACTCCGTCTGATATTCCATTTCCTCGAAACACTGAAATAGGCATAAAACAGCAAATCTGGGCTGGGCCTCTGGTTAATAGGTTAGTACCAAAAATAATATAAAAGTGGATAATAAAGCCCAATATTTCCTAAAACAGTAGATAAAGTCGCATGGAGCAATCAAAAATTATAGATACGTTGGAGACGTATCACTGATGCCCACGTCCCTCACGCTGCAGAGGCGATCTTGGGCTGTGGGCCGACTGAACAGTATCTGCCATCACAGGCCTGCTATGAATCCTATTTCGCGACTGAGACAGTGTTGGGTTCTGCTCTCCTGCTGCCCGGAGTAAGGCCCGGATCTGCATCAACCCTCTGCGAGCCTCTGACTGAGAAGGCTGAATTGACTCTGCTATACGGTCCGCAGCTGTGAGATTTTGAATCGGAGTGCGGTATACCTGAGGCTAAGGTGGAAAAGGTTGTCGTCGACTGGACTCAGTGATCCGCTACCGAGCACGCTCATCGAGTGCATGCTGAAGGTTGTCCAGTCGAGTGCGCTCAGCCAAATTGGCCAGGCGCACCTCCTCCAAGGCCCGAGCCTCGGGGGTTTCTCCAATGATGGGTGTGTGGAGTGCATCCATGTTGCGGCGGTGAAGCTCTTCCCTCTGCTGCGAAGAAAGGGGCTCGGGGCAGTACTCCTCATGAACGCGTGACGGGTCACCGCCACCATCACCACCGTCATCGCGGGGAAAGCCAGGAGGACTACGTGGTCCGTTGACCATCAAAACTTCAGCTGCGAGATCGCTGCTATCGCGCTCGGATGCAGTCTCGACGGAGCCAGTCGAACAGGCCGTAGAGAGTTTCGTCGGGCTCGATTGCCGCGACTTGTGGGGTGGCCGACTGACGGGTCACCGTGTGTCTCACCCACCGCTGAAGCCGCGACCGACCGGATCGCTTGCGCCGGCGAACAGCGGGGAGCGAGGACACCACAGGAGTCGACCGATACTGGGTCAACGGCTACCGGAGAAGGACGCAGCGAACGCATGCGCGAAAGTGCGTCGCCCCGCGAACGGGGAGCGCGTCAACGTCGAGGGGAGCTTCCTGAATCCAGGCGGAGTCGTCGGCAACAAAGACGAGCGCGCCGAGACGGATCTCACGGCCCTCAGCCAATCCACCGCCGGAAACCAAGATGATGGGAATCGGAAAAATCACAACCTCACCAAAAAGTCGCTAAGACACCGGCCCCATGGTGGGCGCCAACTGTCGTGGTTCTAAGACTGTCAGTAGAATGGGGGTAAGTATGAGGAGGCAAGATTCTAGCTATGGTGAAGTTGTACACACGAGTTTTACGAGTTCAGGCCCTTCGCAGTGGAAGTAATAGCCCTACGTCTCGGTGCCCGGAGGCGGTCGATTGGATTATGTATGTGTGTGTTACAGGGGGTGCGAACCCTTGTGCTGGTGGAGGGGGGTGGCTTATATAGAGTACGCCCAGACCCCAGCCATCCCACGTTACAAGGGTTGTAAGGTACATAAAGAGATTGCGTTACTAGTAACGCTAGTAATAAAGTGACATAAATGATCATTAAGTCTATGGGGTAAACGCCCGACCGTTGCTGTGTAGAGTGACTTTAGATCTTCTATTCTGTCGAGTGATAATTCTTGCGGTCGAGTGTCTTCGGGTCTTCCGAGTGGAATGCTCATGGTCGAGTGGATGATGGTATCCCTCGAATGCTTCTGGTTTTAGGGTGATGTCCTAGGGGAGGGTGTCTAGGTCAGGCCTATAACCCTACCCTAGGTACATAGCTTCATTAGTTCCTACCGATGTTCTAGTTGATAGAATTTCTGAACTCAATGATGATTTTGCTATTCAGAATAATGGGTTAGGTTTTTCTCTTGAATAAAGGCTCATGACTTTTTGCCAAAAGAATGCTTATAACGACGAATTGGTTGTTCAATATGAGGGGCCGAAGGAGGAACCAATACCTCCCGAGCTTGATCTTGGGGACTTTTTTCCCATTAAATTTAGCCGTTTTGATTACTTTTGTTTGCCACAAAGAAAACTTGCTGCTGAACGTAGGGAGTATGAGATGAGTTTTCGTGATTTGCCCTATCATTATCATGGCAATACTTAGATCTATCCTTGCCTTTATGCCTAGCTAGGGCGTTAAACAATAGCGCTTGTTGGGAGGCAACTCAACTTTATTTTTGTTTCTTTCTTTTTGGTTCTGTTTAGGAATAAATTTTTGATCTAGCCTCTGGTTAGATGAGGTTTTGTGTTTTAATTAGTGTTTGTGCCAAGTAAAACCTTTAGGATAACCTACGGTGATAGTTATTTGATCCTGCTGTAAAAAAACAGAAACTTTGCGTGCACGAGATTAGTTTTCATAATTCACATAAACGTGCTTTTCAGTTGATTCTTTTTGCAGTAGATTAATAAAACAATTACCCAGGACTTCCTAATTTGGTAGAATTTTTTAGGTTCCAGAAGTTTGCATTTGTTACAGATTGCTACAGACTGTTCTGTTTATGACAGATTCTGTTTTTCGTGTGTTGTTTGCTTATTTTGATGAATCTATGGCTAGTATCGGAGGTTATGAACCATAGAGAAGTTGGAATATAGTAGGTTTAACACCAATGTAAATGAATAATGAGTTCATTACAGTACCTTAAAGTGGTGGTTTGTCTTATTTCGCTAACGGAGCTTATGAGATTTTCTGTTGAGTTTTGTGTTGTGAAGTTTTCAAGTTTTTGGGTAAAGATTTGATGGATTATGGAACAAGGAGTGGCAAGAGCCTAAGCTTGGGGATGCCCTAGGCACCCCAAGGTAAAATTCAAGGACAACCAAAAGCCTAAGCTTGGGGATGCCCCGGAAGGCATCCCCTCTTTTGTCTTCGTCCATCGGTAACTTTACTTGATGCTATATTATTATTCACCACATGATGTGTTTTGCTTGGAGCGTCTAGTATGATTTGAGTCTTTGCTTTTTAGTTTACCACAATCATCCTTGCTTTACACACCTTTTGAGAGAGACACACATGAATCAGAATTTATTAGAATACCCTGTGTGCTTCACTTATATCTTTTAGAGCACGGTGGTGGTCTTATTTTATAGAAATTATTGAACTCTCATGCTTCACTTATATTATTTTGAGAGTCTTTTAGAACAGCAAGAAAAATTTCTTTGGTTGAAATTTTAGTCCTAAAAGTGATAGGCATGCAAGATAGGTATAATAAAAACTATCATATAAAGTGCATTGAATACTATGAGAAGTTTGATACTTGATGATTATTTTGAGATATGGAGATAGTGATATTAAAGTTGTGCTAGTTGAGTAATTGTGAAATTGAGAAATACTTGTGTTGAAGTTTGCAAGTCCCGTAGCATGTACGTATGGTAACCGTTGTGTAACAAATTTGAAACATGAAGTGTTCTTTGAGTGTCATCCTTTGTGTGGAGGTCGGGGGGCACGATGGTTAACTCCTACCAACCTACCTCCTAGGAGCATGCGTGTAGTGCTTGGTTTTGACGACTTGTAGATTTTTGCAATAAGTATGTGAGTTCTTTATGACTAATGTTGAGTCCATGGATTATACGCACTCTCACCCTTCCATCATTGCTAGCCTCTTCGGTACCGTGCATTGCCCTTTCTCACCTTGAGAGTTGCTGCAAACTTCAACGGTGCATCCAAACCCCCGTGATATGATACGCTCTATCACACATAAACCTCCTTATATCTTCCTCAAAATAGCCACCATACCTACCTATTATGGCATTTCCATAGCCATTCCAAGATATATTGCCATGCAACTTTCCACCGTTTCATTTATTATGACACGTGTCATCATTGTCATATTGCCATGCATGATCATGTAGTTGACATCGTATTTGTGGCAAAGCCACCATGCATATTATTTCATACATGTCACTCTTGATTCATTGCCCATCCCGGTACACCGCCGGAGGCATTCATATAGAGTCATATTTTGTTCTAGTATCGAGTTGTAATCATTGAGTTGTAAATAAATAGAAGTGTGATGATCATCATTCATAGAGCATTGTCCCAATAAAAAAAAGAAAGGCCAAAAAAAGGCCCAAAAAAGTAAAAAGGGGACAATGCTACTATCTCTTTTTCCGCACTTGTGCTTCAAAGTAGCACCATGATCTTTATGATAGAGAGTCTCTTGTTTTGTCACTTTCATATACTAGTGGGAATTTTTCATTATAGAACTTGGCTTGTATATTCCAACAATGGGCTTCCTCAAATGCCCTAGGTCTTCGTGAGCAAGCAAGTTGGATGCACACCCACTTAGTTTCATTTGTTGAGCTTTCATACATTTATAGCTCTAGTGCATCCGTTGCATGGCAATCCCTACTCACTCACAATTATATCTATTGATGGGCATCTCCATAGCCCGTTGATACGCCTAGTTGATGTGAGACTATCTTCTTTTTTTGTCTTCTCCACACAACCCCCATCATCATATTCCATTCCACCCATAGTGTTATGTCCATGGCTCACGCTCATGTATTGCGTGAAAGTTGAAAAAGTTTGAAAATTCTTGACTATGAAACAATTGCTTGGCTGAAACTGGGGTTGTGCATGATTTGAATATTTTGTGTCACGGAGATGGGACATAGCCAAACTATATGATTTTGTAGGGATAAACTTACTTTGGCATTGTTATATTGAGAAGACATAACTGCTTAGTTAGTATGCTTGAAGTATTATTATTTTTATGTCAATATTAAACTTTTATCTTGAATATTTCGGATCTGAACATTCATGCCACAATAAAGAAAATTACATTGAAAATTATGCTAGGTAGCATTCCGCATCAAAAATTCTATTTTTATCATTTACCTACTCGAGGACGAGCAGGAATTAAGCTTGGGATGCTTGATACGTCTCCAACGTATCTATAATTTTTTATTGTTCCATGCTATTATATTATCTGTTTTGTATGTTTAATGGGCTTTACTATACACTTTTATTATATTTTTGGGACTAACCTATTAACCGGAGGCCCAGTCCAAATTGCTGTTTTTTTGCCTATTTCAGTGTTTCGCGGAAAAGGAATATCAAACGGAATCCAAACGGAATAAAACCTTTGGGAGAGTTATTTTGGAACAAACGCAATCCAGGGGACTTGGAGTGGACGTCAAGAAAGAAACGAGGAAGCCACGAGGCAGGGAGACGTGACTGCCCCCCTGGGCGCGCCCCCACCCTCGTGGGCCCCTCGTAGCTCCACCGACCTACTTCCTCCTCCTATATATACCTACGTACCTCGAAACCATCCAGGAGCACCACGAAACCCTATTTCCACCGCCGCAACCTTCTGTACCCGTGAGATCCCATCTTAGGGCCATTTCCGCGCCTCACCGGAGGGGGCATTGATCACGGAGGGCTTCTACATCAACACCATAGCCTCTCCGATGATGTGTGAGTAGTTTACCTCAGACCTTTGGGTCCATAGTTATTAGCTAGATGGCTTCTTCTCTCTCTTTGATTCTCAATACAAAGTTCTCCTCGATCTTCTTGGAGATCTATTTGATGTAACTCTTTTTGCGGTGTGTTTGTCGAGATCCGATGAATTGTGGGTTTTTGATCAAGATTATCTATGAATAATATTTGAATCTCCTTTGAATTCTTTTATGTATGATGTGTTATCTTTGCAAGTCTCTTCGAATTATCAGTTTGGTTTGGCCTACTAGATTGATCTTTCTTGCAATGGGAGAAGTGCTTAGCTTTGGGTTCAATCTTGCGGTGTTCGATCCCAGTGACAGAAGGGGATCCGATATGTATTGTATTGTTGCCATCGAGGATAAAAAGATAGGGTTTATATCATATGCTTGAGTTTATCCCTCTACATCATGTTATCTTGCTTAATGTGTTACTCTGTTCTTATGAACTTAATACTCTAGATGCATGTTGGATAGCGGTCGATGTGTGGAGTAATAGTAGTAGATGCAGGCAGGAGTCGGTCTACTTGTCTCGGACGTGATGCCTATATACATGATCATGCCTAGATATTCTCATAATTATGCACTTTTCTATCAATTGCTCGACAGTAATTTGTTCACCCACCGTAATACTTATGTTATCTTGAGAGAAGCCACTAGTGAAACCTATGGCCCCCGGGTCTATTTTCCATCATATTAATCTCCAGTCAACTAGCTATTTCTATCACCGTTTATTTTGCATCCTTTACTTTCCAATCTATAAAACAAAAACACCAAAAATATTTATCTTATCATCTCTATCATATCTCACTTTTGCAAGTGGCCTCGAAGGGATTGACAAGCTCTTTATCGCATTGGTTGCAAGGTTCTTATTCTTTTGTGAAGGTACGAGGGACTTGCGTGTGGCCTCCTACTGGATTGATACCTTGGTTCTCAAAAACTGAGGGAAATACTTACGCTACTTTGCTGCATCACCCTTTCCTCTTCAAGAGAAAACCAACGCTGTGCTCAAGAGGTAGCAACGACCTGTTGTACTTATTAATCAAAATTTGAATGATACAATTGATATCAGCACAATGTAGGAGCCAAAGATGGCACCCTACCGATAAACCTAGCATATACTTTGTGAGGCTATGTACCTTGATATTAGAGATTCTTCCTTCGAAGATAAAAGATAAAGGAAATTTCCTGCATCTCTAAAGCCATCTTTTGAACAGAAGAGTTGAACACCGGCCAATGGATCTCGTTGTTTCGCTCGGTGCCATCATTTCACGCCAGATCTAGGGTAGGCGCCCCACAAGCAACGCGTCAGTGGGCCGGTCCAACATAGTCTTCCTTCCTTCCTCCCATCGTTAGTAACTTTCGTTTATTTCTCTCTAAATGAAATAGTTTAGTTTATTTTTAATTTTTTTGTTTCATTCTTATTATTTATTATATTTCAAAATATTCCTAATTTTATATTTGAAAAAATGAATTATATAAATTTCTAAAAATGTTCACCATACATTTAAAAATGACAACGCAATCTCAAAATATTGTTCACACAATTTTCAAAAACTTTATGTGTCATTCATAAAATGTGCATGATATTCAAAAACCATTCTCACATTTGAAAATTGGTTCATTTATTCGTAAACAAACATGGAAATATAAAACATTGTTCACGTATTTTTGAAAAATAATTGTAAAATAAAAATGTTTATGACATTATAAACGTTCATGAGTTTTAAAAATATGGTACACAACATTTTCTAAATGTCCATGAAATGTAAAAACTATATTATTGCAGTTTTTGAAAAATGTTCATATAGCTTAAAGACGTTCAGGACATTTCAAAAATATTCTAACACTTCAAAAATGTTTGAAGTTTCTAAAACAATGTTGATGACAATTTTAAAAATGTTCAACATGTTTTTAAAACTGTTAACTTATACATTAAATGTGCCGTTTACAAATATTCAAGATGTATTAAGATATTTAAAGAATGTTCAATGTGTATCTAAAAAATCTGGCCTGAAAAAAATATAAAATATATTTTCTTTGTATGAAAATTGTTCTTGTGTATTAAAAAGGTCGACATACATTTCGAAAAAACGCAAAAAGTAAGAATAATATATAAAAATGAAAAGTAAAACCCAATGAAAATGGATAGAGAAAACACAGAAATGAAGGAAAGTAAACATCTCGAAACTTCCCAAAACCCGACGGAAGGCTCTGCGAACCAGTCCCCAGAAGCTTCCCAAAGCCATTTCTTGGAACAGCCCACTTCAGGGGTTCAGGATGCTCCCTGTAGACAAGGCTATCGTTCAATGTACTCCCTCCGTTTCTAAATATAAGATCTTTTAGATATTTCAATATGGACTATATTCATAGTAAAATGAGCGAATCGACATTTTAAAACAAGTCTATATATATCCGTATGTAGTTCATATTAAAATGTCTAAAATGATAATATTAAGAAATGGAGGGAGTATATAGCTTTTGCACTGGCGAGATGGACGTCCGCGTTTGCCTCGTCTGGACCACTAACTGTTACGTTCGCTAGTTTTTCACACGTTTGATTTCGTTCTTTTCTCCTTTCCACCATTTTATACTGTGAAATGTCTAAAAAAATGTTCGTGCAGTTAAAAATTGTGCATAAAATTCAAAAAAATTGTTTATATATTTTGAAAAAAATTTCATGGCATTTTATTAAAATTTTCATGAAAATCTCAATTTTTGTCAGCGTAATTTGTTAAATATATTCGTATATACAGAAAAGTGTTCATGAAATTCAAAAAATGTTCAGCCTTTTAAAACAGATTCATGATTTTTGCTTAATCATGAAATATTTTTTTTACATAATTTAATGAATTGTTTATGCCATATAAAAAGTTTTTTTGGTACATTCATATGGTTTACAAAAAATGTTCACCTTGTGTTTGAAAATGTTCATTCTGTATTAGATAAATGTTCAGTGTGCATTTCAGAAATTTTGAACCTGTATTCAGATAACATATTCATTGTCTATTGCAATAAATTGTTAACATGTATCTGAAAAATGTTAATAATCTTGCATTAATGTTATTTCATTATGGAGCTTTGACTCAATCAAAAAAATTGTCAATGTATGGTACAATTATTTAAAAAACATTTTTTTCAGTTATTGTTCACTCGAGATTACATGAGCTCGAGCTCAATTTAACCGCGTCCCATATAGCGGCGCTATAGCAGCCGAGCAACAAGCGTGCTACGTTAAGTCAATTTTGCAGCCGATGAAATTATCATGATAATAGCACCTCTACAAGGTTAGCGCTAAATTTCTGCGCGCCTATGTCCTACTTGATGTGAGCATTTTTTCTCTTCTTTCATATTTTTTCTTTTTTTTACATTTGTCTACACTTCTAAATTTTCAAAAAATATATATTACCAGAAACACTCTACATAAAAATATTAGGAAAATGTCAATCTATCCTTTATAAAATGTTAAATGCGTGTCGAAAAAAATGTTTCTCATGTGTACAAAAAATGTATATAAAAAGAATACTATGTATATGAAATAGTTGATCATGTACCAAAAAATGTTAATGTTATATTTAAAAAATATTAACCATGTATAAACAAATTTTCTTATATATAAACAAAATACACAACGCATACGAATAAAGTAGTCATCAAACACAAATATTTCAAAACTGTTAATAATCTATTTCCAAAAGTTAAACGTGTACAAAAAATGTTCATGATGTATATGAAAATTTCAGAAATATTTGTTAATATTTCTATAAATAAAAATAATATAAAATGTTGATAATGTAAAAAATTCTAATCATATATTTCAAAAACATGTCAACATGTATAAAAACTGTTCATGATATATAACGGAAATCTAAAGTGTGTACGAAAACAAACTAGTCATTAAACATGATTTTTGAACAAAGAAAACAAAAGGATATCAATACGAGAAAATGGGTGAAGAAATGGAAAAGGAAAGAAAATAGAAAAAAAAGAAAATCTAATCCCAAAAGTGGAAACCGAAGAAGAGACCCACACAAAAAAAAAACAGAAGAAAACCAGGAAAGAAAAAGAAAACTGACAAAAATGGGCTGGCGCAGTAACTACGTCGCAGGAACAAAGCTTCAGACGAGACGGCAGGAATAGTCGAGTTAAGCGAGATTTAGGTTTCACGCTAAATTTTTGGCTCCAAATAGTGTTAGCATCCCTCTCTCCCTGGCACGCCTGCAGGAAGTCCAATTTTCGACTCGCTGAAGTGCCGGGCGAGATGGGCCGGCCCACTCACACGGGTAGGATAGTCAAGCATTCAAAAAATGTTGAACATATACAGAAAAATTGTTGATCGTGTATTACAAAAAATGAATTTTTTATCATGTATATAAAAGTGTTAATCAAATATTTGAAATAAATTGTGAACACGTATTTGAAAAATGTGAAAGTTGTATAAATTTTTTGACCATGTATTACGAAATTGACTGAAAATTTTGATAATGTATACAAAAATATAAATCAAGCATTTGAAAAAATGTTTAACAAGTTTTGAAAAATATTAATCAAGCATTTAAGGAAGTGCCAAATGTACTTAGAAATAATGTTGACCATGTGTTAAAACATATTAATATTGTTTTTGAAAAATTTATTCAAGCATTTGAAAAAAAAAATGTTTATGTGCATTGAAAAAATGTTGACCATTTATTATATAGTGTTAATCCTATACTTGAAAAATGTTAATCTAGATTTTGATCAAAACAAAAAGTGTTTATAGAAAAAAAAAGTTAAACATGTATACAGAAAATATTAATGTTATATTTGAAAATATTTAAAGGTGTGTGTAGCAAAAAATGTTGATCATGTACACACAAAAAAAAAAAAATCTTGTATTTCAAAATGTTAAACGTGTATTAGAACAATGTTGTTGACATATACAAAAAATGTTGAATGAAAAGCAAATGAAACAAAGAAAACTAATCTACATCTACACTACTATCAAACAATTGAACAAGAATTTTTCTAAACGCACCCCATAAATATACACGGGTCTATTACCACCACATGATTAGCCCACTAAACTTAATCTAACCGCTAACCTTGATCTAATTTGTTCTCTGTGTGGAATTAGCAATTTTATATTGACTGACCGTACTGCAGAGGAATGAACTACTCTACCTGTTTATTAGGAAACTATAATCACGGAAACTAATCACGGCCAGGTGGCCGCCCACCTCTCCTAAAATACAGGCCTAGGATGGCAACGCGCTGCCGTGCATTTTGTAGGAGATGAAGCCGATGTCAAAGGCGGCTGCGCCCGTGTGCCATGCGCCGCCGAAGGGAGGGGCTGCATCGCCCGCGTCCGGCCCACCCTTCCGCCTCCCCTGTGGCGCACGTCGTCCGCCGAGCCCCTCCCTCCTTATCTTGCATCTCTCGCCAGCCACCGGCCACCGCCGCGCCCATCCCCTCCTCCCAGCAGCCGCCCGCCTTCCCCTCCCCCTCATCTGCGCCTCTCGCAAGCCACCGCGACCGGCCTCCTCTGTGGCGTGAGACACCCGCCCGCCCGACGCTGGTGGGGATGCCATCCACGCACAAGCTATGCTGATTCATCTATTCTAAGTTCGCTTCTCTGCCAATGGTGAGTCCTGTGGTATATGCTTTCTCTTTTGATTGATACTGTACTCGGTATGAACTATGAAGCCGGACAAACTCTCTTTTGATTAGTAAGTGCGATGTGAACTAACGAAGCCGTACAAACATGGAGACATTGTACCAAGCAGCTGCAGCAACGGAGATAAAAATGGGGACATGTCACCCACTTCAATTTGTTGACAAGGTATAAGACGGCTACACACTGATTTGGAGCATCGTTTATTTCATGTTAACACCAAATTAGTTGATATCTTTAATTACCTATGTTTTTAATGGTTGCGAAAGTTACCACTTACTAATCTGAGGACCATTATTTTCTTGCTTAAATAAGAAAAGCGTCACAAATAGCGGTGAGATTGTAATCTAAAAGTTGTACGTTACAGATTTTGGATATGAATATATATATATATATATATATGTATATATATATATATATATATATGTATATATATATATATATGTATATATATATATATATGTATATATATATATATATATGTATATATATATATATATACATATATATATATATATATATATATATACGTGAAGGTGTATCTACTTGGGCTCGGCCCATCTTCCCTTTTTTTCTCTCTCTTTTGAGAAAGAGAAAAAAGTACGCTTGTCCACTGGGATTTGAACTAGAGAGCTCCTTGCCGATCAACAATGCACTAACCACTGCACCCGCCCCAACTCTTGTGCTCAAATACATCTTCTTATCCCTTTTCTTCTTTTGCCCTTTTCCTTTTTTCTTTTTTAGGGTTTTTTATTATACAGAACTGATTTGTTAAATTTGTTTATTCTTTTCCTTTTTGTCTTTTTCTCATTTGAATGACCTTTTTTCAAAATCAATGAACTTTTTTCAAATTCGATGAATTTTTTTATTTTGATGAAAAAAATTCAATTTTGAAGAGCCCTTTTTGAATCTGATGAACATTTTTTATTTTGTAAACGTTTTTTATTTCGATGAAAAATATCAATTTTGATGAACCCTTTTTTAATACGATGAATTTATTTTATTTTTAAAACTTTTTCTGAGAATCAATAAACATTTTTTCGAAAGTTGATATACTTTTCCTGAAGATTGATGAACTTTTGATCAAAATCAATGAACTTTTTTTAAAATCGATGGACTTTTTTCTAATTTGTGAACCTTTTTTGAATTCGATGAGTTTTTTTTCAATTTTGCTGAACTCTTTTTCAATTCGATGATGTATTTTCAATATTATGATTTCTTTTTTTTAAATCGATGGACTTTTTGAGAAATTTGATGAATTTCTCAAAATTGATGAACTTTTTTTTCAAAATCAATTAGCTTTTTTCTAATTCGTGATTTTTTAATACATGAACTTTATTCTAATTCGTGATTTTCTAATATCTTTGAATTTGAAAATTTGTTCATATGTTTTAAAGAAAAACGTTTTCTAAAATGTATGTGCAGTAAATAGCGCGGTTACAAAACTACTTAAAGTTCCCACGTTGTAATATATCAGTTTTTTCTTTGAGTATCTTGTAATATATCAGTTGGTCCTATTAGTTTGTTCCACAAAAAAAAAGGTCCTATTAGCTTTAGTGGTTAGACTACCTGCCACTGTATCGAAACAGCCCGAGCTTGAATCCTGACGGTAGCAAAAAAAAAAAAGGTTTCTCGCGCTACAATTTTGCTTCGTGTTCCTTGGCCGGCCCACCAGGTGCGGCAGCAGGCGCCAGGAGCTCCCAACTTTTGAGAGCAACTAGTTAACGAGCGCTCCTTCGGAAGCCTCGCAATGATCAGCGTCACTTGACGCGCTCTCAGCCATTCGTCACGTGTCGCGTTCTGGGTGCTCCCTCCGGATTTTGTTTTTTTTTTATTTTTTCACACGCGTTTTTGGCTTTTTAGATGGGGTTTTTTCCGGTCTTTTTAATGTTTTGGTTTTTCACCGGTCTTCCTTAGCTATTCGATCAAAAAAATTATGCGCCAAAAACGCGTTTTTCCCTTTCGCGAGAGTCACGGTTTTGCTTCCGCGAGAGGCATGGTTTTTCTTTCGCGAGAGTCACGGTCGTGCCTCTCGGATACGGAAAAAATTGTGTTTTCTATTTTTTTTTCTTTCGCTAGAGTCACGGTTTTGCTTCCGCGAGAGGCACGGTTGTGCTTTAGCAAGAGTCACGGCCGTGCCTCTCGAAAACGGAAAAAATGCGTTTTCTGCTTTTTTTTCTTTCGCGGGAGTCACGGTTTTGCTTTCACGAGAGTCACGGCCGTGCCTCTCGGAAACGAAAAAAATGCATTTTCTGTTTTTTTCCTTTCGCAAGAGTCACGGTTTTGCTTCCGCAGGAGGCACGGTTGTGCTTCGCGAGAGTCACGGCCATGCCTTCTCGGAAACGAAAAAAACGCTTTTTTTCCTTCCGCGAGAGTCACAGTTTTGCTTCCGCGAGAGGTACGGTTGTGATTTCATGAGAGGCACGGTTGTGATTTCGTGAGAAGCACGGGCATGCCTCTTTCGGAAAGGGAAAAAACCCGTGCTCCTGGTTCGGTTTTTTCGTCCAGTTTTTTTTTTTGAAAAAGAGTTCGTCAAAACCTATCAACATGGGATCTGGTTTTGAAGATCTTGACGCGAGGAGTCCAACGGTGAAAGCGGTTCGAAATTTGGACGCACGGTTTGAGAGATAAAACATTTTGAATAAACGGATATACGAAAAAAAGAAAAACTCCCATGTTGAGTACTCCTCAACTAGTTATTTCGCCGACTTTTTAAGAAATTGCTTAATGCGAGATATAGTCACCGCGCTCTCTCCCGGGCCAAATTCTTTCGGTCCAAAACTCGTAATCGCTGAGCGGGCCAAGGCCGAAATTCCTACCAAACCTCTTGTCGATCGAAACCTAACTCCAGTCCCCTCCTGTCTAAAAAAACAAGAAAAAAAGAAAAACTGCAGTCCCCTCCTCTGAATACCAAGCGGCTGGCGGCGGCGGACGGCGACAGCGGGCTGAGCAGCTCCCGGCATCCCCTCCCCCAGCTCGCCCGCCTCATCTCAATCGCAAGCGACTGCCGGCGGCCATCGTCTGCGGACGGCGACGGCGGGCTGAGCAGCTCCCCTTCCCCAGGTCACCGCCGTCCCCCCCTCAGCTCGCGGCCTCCCCTTCCCCTTCCCAGGTCGCCAGCCTCCTCGCCCCTGCTCCATAGGATCCCGGCAACGAGCTCGGCCTCCACTCCGGCCATGAGCAATCGAAAACCATCACAAGGTATGGAACTATGGATTGTACTGCACTACCCCTAAAAAAAAGAATTGTTTTGTTTTGTGAACGCTGCAGTCTCGTTCATGTTTTGAGACAGTCATTTTGTTTTATGCTAAGCTTAATTTGATCAGAAAATGGTTATCTTTGACACATATTGAACCCATTAGCAGTGGCAAAGTTACAGAATCATAAGGTTTTCGGTCGATGGTAATCTATTCATTACGTTGATAAGATTGCTTGCATTTCGTGTAAATTTTCACTACGGGAAGGAGCTATCATGAATGTTTGCATGATCCCCTGCCCGTGCTAGTTTCTGCTTTGTTATGTGCAAATCAAGATAGATATGTGTGCTTACAGCCTCCTGCAATCTACAGAAAGTACTGGTGCGAGTTACACGACTGCCGCATTTTGGTGCCCAGGATCATCTACTTTGTAGCGGCTTTCATGCGGTTAAGCGGTGCCGCAAGCACCACTTAAAATGGCGACGAGAAAAAATGGATAAACCTGGGTGTGATGAATTGCTGCTATAGTGTGCTGTCTATTATCAAGTACTTCCTCTGTTCATAAATATAAGACATTTTAGAGACTTGTGTCATGTCTCTAAAACGCCTTATATATGAGGACTTGTGTCAAGTCTTTAAAACGTCTTATACATGATCAGAGGGAGTATTTGTTAAACTGATGCCTGATTATATGTTTATTTTTATTTATTTATGTTGAAACGCTAGATAGGGCTTAGGATGCTATAGCGCACGCTGCTAAGAGGCTAGTGTGCTATTTAAAACTTTGCTTATACTGCTCTACTACTCCAGCAAAGTCGGCAAGGCCAATGGAGCCGCCTTCCCCACGCGCGGTGCTCGAGAACTTGACGCTGGTGGATGCCGATGCCCTCGACTGCGGTGTCTGCTTCCTCCCGCTCAAGCCGCCCATCTTCCAGGTACGTAGATACGTCCCCGCACGCACCATGGATATCTCCTGCGTTGCCAAGTATTTGTTATAACTACACCATAAGCCATGCTTCCAAACGTGCAGTGCGTGGTGGGCCACGTGCTATGCTCGCAGTGCCGCGACAAGCTGGCCTCGGCACGGAGCTGCCACGTCTGCCGCGCTCCGATGGACGGCGGCTACCGCCGGAGCCACGCCATGGAGAAGCTGGTGGAGTCCATCCGGGCGCCGTGCCCCAACGCCCCCTACGGGTGCGCTGCCAAACCAGCATACCACGACCTCCAGCCTCACATCCAGACCTGCCTGCACGCGCCGTGCCACTGCCCCGAAGAAGCCTGTGGCTTCATTGGCAGCACGGAGATGCTGCTGGTCCACTTCACCGCAGAGCACGGGTGGCCGTGCACCACCGATGTCCGCGCCGAAGAGCCGTTCCACATGGAACTCCACGAGGGCTTCAACGTCGTGGATGTTGTCGACCTCGACGGCGCCACGAAGCTGCTGTTCCTGGTAATGGTGTCGCCTGAGCGCCTCGGACGGGCCATCTCTGCTGTATGCGTACGTCCTCGTCGAGCCGACGGCGATGAACCGGTCTTCTATGGGCTGGAGCTGGAGTTCGACCGCCCCAGTCGATGGCATGGTGACCGCCAGAAATCCTGTTTCGACGTAGAATGCACTGATCTCTCCGATGGGCTGCCGAATGCCGACGACCGCTTCCAGTTCCTCGTGCCCCATCTTATTGTTCTACCATATGACGACGATCCCATCAACATCAGAGCCTGTATTTACACCCAGATCCGGTAGTTCGATGCATATGCCAAACTTGTTTTTGGATGTGCAGGCTTGAGCTTGATGATGGATATCAAAAATTGGAAATGCAGAACTCTTCCATGAATTTGTGTCAGTTGTTGAGTGAGATCGATGTCAATCGACGTATGCCTTAACTTGATTTTTTTTTATTTTGTTTGCGAAAGGCCTAAGGCCATATACAATTGACCTTACAAACACGTATGTACATAAAAATAAAATTACACACAAAGCCAGGGGTGCTGCGGTCTTTCTTTCTCATGCATCCACTGGCGGCGAGCGGTGATCATAGCTCGATGCCGCCTCTAGGCCTCCGCCTTGAAAGTATTGCCTTGCAGGGATAAGTATGGCTATTCATGTTTGTTGCATGTTTCATCAGCTTCTTATGCAAACTGTTACTGAGTAGAGGTCTTGTGCCAACAGAAATGGAGGAGATCTCTACATTTGTGAAGGATGCAATTTGCAACGACCATTGTCTAGGACACTGCCTTTATATTCATGGTGTGCCTGGTACTGGCAAGGTAACCAACCTTATTTCATGGCCGTCGTGATGGTTTGATTTCTTTTGCTTTGTTGACCCTATTGTTTTATAGAAATCCATGGTCTCAAATTAGCTTCTCCAGAGAATATCTACAAGGTATACGAACTTCTAAGTTAAGAAATGCCAAATTCCTACTCAAGCATAGCATATACATTCCATTATCAGTCAACATAGGTCCACTTTATTGAATATGCTGGTTATATATGAACAGTTGAGTGGGCATAGGATGGGATGGAAAAAAGCTCTTCATTATTAAACAGAGCCCTTTTCAGATGGCAAGAAAATTTGAAAGCAAGCAAACCAGCCAATTGTTTTGCTCATCGACAAGCTTGATCTCCTTTCCACAAGAAATCAGTCGGTAATATAATCTAGCTGAACTTAATTAATCAGCTGTACAATGTATAGTTTATTTTTGAGAAAATGCCCGATCTTGCCATCTTTTGGCCTTCTGATTGCTGTATGATATATGTTCATGTTCATTAACATTTGGATTAATCTTTCTATCAGGTCCTGTATAACATTCTTGATTGGCCCACCAAGCCAAATTCAAACCTAGTTATTATAGATACCTATAACTCTGTCTTGGTTTGTGATTTTGATCTCTAGCGTATTATTTATTCTTTGGTGTGTTGTTACTGAATGCAGTTATAGCAAACACAATGGATCTTCCAGAAAAACTATTGCTGCGTATCTAAGTAGGATGTGTATTCAGCGGCTATGTTTTGGCCCTTATAATTATATGCAACTGCAGGAAATCATAACAAGCCGTCTTAAGGGTACCGATGCCGATGCATTTGAAGATCAAGCTATTGAGTTTGCTTCTAGAAAGGTTTTGAACTTTGGATCACGGTATCATCTGCGTACATTTACTATTATATATTTGTGTATTTTTGTTCATGATTGTTCTTCTGTCATCTTATCTGAGATTTGATGAGAAACTATTTAAACACTAGGTCCTTCACTTGAAGGTTATTCGTTCGGACCTCCATGATGTTTCATACTCCCTCTGATCCAATAATAGGTGTTGCAGTTTTGTACTACAGTTGAATTAACCTTAGTTCAAAACTGCAACACTTATTTTGGAATGGAGGGAGTAGTAAATAATTAAGACAAGAGTCCCACGAACTAGTAGAGTGAATCATGTTTTGATAATTTTTACGCCCTTGCATTGTTGAATAGTTTGATATGAGGCATCTCATAATCACTGCTGGGTGGAATAAACAGAGTTTATCGACAAGACCATTGTGAGGCAAACGGTGTCGCTAACCCTAACCGAAGACCCAGTCTATCATGGGGTCATCTAGGATGCGGGAGTATGCGGAAAACACCAACACGCAAAAAAATTCCGAGAGACAGAACTAGTTAGTACAGCAGCTTCTACAACATTTTGCCATCGGATTCATTTTCATTGAGCTCGAGTGAGCTATTGGGGAGCGCTCTCTCTTGGTGTTGTAGAAACTGTTTGGGTGTTGCATCGTGTTCTTGCCAGACTTGCATGGGCCACCACTGTCGAGTAGATTCTGGTAGATAATTCGATACGGTATCCTGGCAAGGTGAGTACCCTTAGCATCGAGGTAAAACCCTACTCATAATTGTGTATATTGCGATGGGGGTGTACAAAATACAGATTGCAATCGAGAGATTGAAGTCTAAACTTGCTTCTCCTATCAACTAGCTCGGCCCAGACTTATGTAGGATCTTCCATCTACAGAGCCCATGGGCCGGCATGATGGCCTAGGGCGGAACCGACTTGAAGGGCCTCCTAAAGAATGCCCATGTTGTTTGAGAGAAAAAAAACATAATTAAATTATTTTCGTTATGTTTTTTGATGAAAGGTATTGTTATGTTTTCTGTTATACAATAGTCCGACATTAATCCGCCACTCGTCGGGCTGCATTAATGCCGGTTCAGTGCGACGTGGCCATGGCCATGATAGACGACGGGATGACTTTCTATCCGCCGCTTGGCTTGTCAAACACCTGCTATTTAAACACTACCATTGACAACACAAACGGCACCACCTCCGAGCCCAATCTCCCATAGTCTGAGCCGTCGGCACATCACCGTTTCCCTTGGGCCTCCTTCCATGATTGCCGACACAATGGTCAAGATCCCCGCAATGGGTGGTGGAAGAGCCTCTCGCCGTGCCGCGGGCATGACATGATGAGATGGTGTGTCCTTGTGCAAGGTCGGGAAGTCCGGCCGGCGTGCGCGCAGCATAGATGCGGGGCTGCCTCCGGGCTCGTCAGAGGAGAGTTTGGATGACGAGGACCGGACGGAAGATGGAGGAGGCGTCGGACCGACAAGAAGTTGGAACTTTTTTTTTTGGTACACTTAAAGGGCCGTATCATTTGGTGGGGGTGAAAGAGAGTGGCATTATTGAGGAGGGCATCGCATCCCATGGCACAGTGGCGTTTGGTAAGGTGACTGTATGATGAGAAATTCCTCTAGTGGCTGCCGACACATCGAATGGAATTATTGATGTGTCACAGTAGGACTTCCCTTTCCGTCGCCTCTAGAGCCCATTCCTGTCCACACCCAACCACTCCCCTCCACTCCAAGCGGCCATCCAAGTCCAAGTAGAGCGACTGAGCTCCAAACTGTCCGCCCGCCACTTTCCTCGCAGCTCACCAACACCAAACCACACTGCTTTCTGCTGCTGCTTCCACCACTACTCCGGCGAGGCGAGGTGAGGCGGCCGGCGGAGTGTTGTGTCTGTCTGCAGAGAGATGGAGGTGGCCCTCGGCTCGGCCAAGTCGCTCCTCGGCAAGGTGTTGACGACGCTGTCCGACGGCCTGGTGGCGGCGTACGTGGACAGCCTCCAGCTGGGCCACAACTCGGAGCAGATCAGGGAGAAGCTACTGCACACGCAAGGCCTGTTGCACAACGCCCAGGGGAGCCACGCCGGCGGCGACAACCCCAACCCTGGCCTGCAGGGGTTGCTGGAGAAGCTGAGCAGGGACGCCGACCAGGCAGAGGACCTGCTGGATGAGGTCCACTACTTCCAGATCCACGACAAGCTCCACGGCACCCTCTACGCCACCACCCAAGAGGCCGGCCATCAAGCTCTCCATGCTGGTACTGCTCTTCGCCACACCCTAGGCAGCTTGGTCCACTTCTTTTCTTGCTCGCGTACACCCAAGACCAAGAGGGATGGAGGTAGTGATGCCGCTGCTGCTGTTACCAGCCGCATCACCAAAAGGTCCAAAGCCAACTCTGCTACTGCTCATGGTGATGACATGCTGCATTTCGACCGATTGTCCATGTCCAGCAAAATCAAGTCCCTGTTACTGGGCATGGAGTCCCACTGTGACTCCGTCTCCAGTTTGCTCATTGGCAGTATCCCAAGAAACAGGACGGCAGTCGTCCTACATCGGCCTCAGACTGCTTCTATGATTATACAAGACACATTGTATGGTAGGACAGGCATTTTTGAGGAAACTGTCAACCGTATCACCACTGGTACGCAGACCGAGACTGTTTCTGTTCTTCCTATAGTTGGTCCAGGGGGTATTGGCAAGACAACTTTCGCCCAACATCTGTATAATGATGGCAGGACCGAAGATCACTTCAAAGTCAGGGTCTGGGTATGTGTATCCACTGATTTCGATGTGCTTAAGCTCACCAGGGAGATCCTTGCCTGCATACCTGCTGCAACTGAAGAAGGAGGAAGCAACCGTGTTGCAAACGAAACAACCAATTTAGATCATCTCCAGAGATTCATTGCGCGCCGTCTCAAGTCCAAGAGGTTTCTAATTGTCTTGGATGATATATGGAAATGTGACAGTGTGGACCAGTGGAAAACCCTGTTAGCTCCGTTCACAAAGGGGGAAACCAAAGGAAGCATGCTACTTGTCACAACCCGATTCCCAAATCTGGCAAAAATGGTGGGAACAGTTGATTCACTAGAACTGGCAGGTTTGGAGCCTAATGACTTCTTCACATTCTTTGAAGCATGTATATTTAATGGTGAAGAAGACAAACCTGACCATTACGAAGATGAGTTTGCTGGTATTGCACGAAAAATTGCAAACAAGCTAAAGGGTTCCCCATTGGCAGCCAAAACAGTTGGTAGACTATTGCATAAGCACCTTTCTCAGGAACACTGGAATGGAGTTCTTGAAAAGCATCAGTGGCTAAAGCAGCAAAGAAGTGATGATATCATGCCATCTTTAAAAATTAGCTATGATTGCCTCCCTTTTCATCTGAAGAAATGCTTTTCCTATTGTGGCCTTTTCCCTGAAGATCATAGGTTTACTTCTTCAGAAATCAATCATTTCTGGGATGCAATGGGCATCATAGACTCTAATCACCAAGCCGGCAGGGATTACTTGGAAGAACTAGTGGACAATGGTTTTCTCATGAAGGTATTCGACTGGGCTGATCGATCCTCCTATGTAATGCACGATTTAATGCATGAGCTGTCTAAGAGTGTTTCTGCACAAGAATGCCTCAGTATAAGTGGCTTAGATTTCAGAGCTGATGCCATCCCACAATCGGTACGACACTTATCTATCAACATAGAAGACAAATATGATGCAAATTTTGAGGAAGAAATGTGTAAACTAAGGGAGAGGATAGACATTGCTAATCTGCGGACTTTGATGATTTTTAGAGGATATGAAGAAAGGATCGCCAAGATTTTGAAAGATAGCCTCAAGGAAATAAATAGTCTGCGTGTCCTATTTATAGCAGTGAACAATCCAGAATCTTTTCCACACAGATTTTCAAAACTTATCCACCTCCAGTACCTCAAAATTAGTTCATCTCACAATGACAGGGAAATGAGGTTACCTAGTACACTATCAAGATTTTATCACTTGAAATTCTTGGACCTAGATGGTTGGAATGGTCATTCTGATTTGCCTGAAGACTTTAGCCACCTTGAGAATTTACATGCTTTCCATGCTACAAGTGAACTCCACTCCAATATTCGCAATGTCGGAAAGATGAAGCATCTGCAGGAGCTAAAAGAATTCCATGTCAGGAATGGGAGCATGGGATTTGAGCTGTCAGAACTTGGGGCATTGACAGAGCTTGAAGGAGGACTGATTATACGTGGTCTTGAACACGTGGCAAACAAGGAGGAAGCTACTGCAGCCAAGCTGAAGTTGAAAAAGAATCTGAAGGAGTTGGAATTACTCTGGGGCAGAGATGGACCAACTACAGATGCTGATATCCTTGATGCTCTTCAACCACACTCGAATCTTAGAGCACTTACAATTGCAAATCATGGTGGTACCGTTGGTCCTAGTTGGTTGTGTCTTGACATCTGGTTAGCAAGTTTAGAGACTCTCACTCTAGAAGGCGTATCTTGGAGCACCCTCCCACCTTTTGCGAAGCTACCAAATCTCAAGCGACTCAAATTGAAGAAAATTTCTGGAATGCAGCAGTTTGGGCTTCGATGTGGTGGCGCTCCAGGGAAATGTTCTATGCGCTTGAACAAAGTCGAGTTTTATGAGATGCCAGAACTTGCTGAATGGGCTGTGGAACCTAATTGCCATTCCTTAAGAAGCATTGAAGAAATCATATGCATCGATTGTCCCAATGTCTGTGTGATGCCCTTCTCGGAGGTTTCTTGCACCAATTTGCGCAGACTTCAAGTTTCCGGGTGCCCAAAGATGTCTCTGCCCTCCATGCCTCACACCTCCACACTGACAGATTTGGATGTTAAAAGAGGTGATTCAGAAACGTTGTTTTCTTATGATGGAAAGCTATTGGTTGTTAGTGGGTATGGCGGTGCTTTGGCCTACCACAATATGGATAAACTAGAAGATATGGCTATTGAAAATGTATCGTGCATATCAATGCAGTTCCCATCATCCAGCTCATTGCAGAAACTTAGCTTTAGAGACTGCAAGGGCCTGGTTCTTGTGCCTGTGGAGAATGGAGGAGAAATTCAAGAGGACAACTCATTGCTCCAATCAATAACAATATGGGGATGTGGCGAATTGTTCTTTCGGTGGCCCATGGCCATGGGAGAATCAGAGACCATTTACCCTTTCCCTGCTCCCCTGAGGAAACTTGATGTTTGGGGCGAGCAAAGCATGAAGTCGATGGCTCTGCTCTCAAACCTCACGTCTCTCACCAGTCTAAGCCTAATAAGTTGCGGTACATTAACGGTGGATGGGTTCAATCCTCTCATCACAGTCAACCTCAAAGAACTGCAAGTTACCAGCAGCAGCACCTTAGCAGCAGATCTGCTCTCAGAGGTGGCAAGGACCAAATTATTGCCTGCAGGTTACATGTCTAGATTGGAGAAGCTCATTGTGGATAACATCTGTGGATTGCTTGTTGCTCCTATTTGCAGCCTCCTCGCCCCGAGCCTCCACACACTTGAATTCCAGTATGATGGGAGGGTGAAAAGCTTGACGGAGGAGCAAGAGAAAGCGCTGCAGCTCCTCACCTCCCTCGAGAAACTACATTTTCTCTGGTGCTATGGTCTGCAGTCCCTTCCTCAAGGGTTACATCGCCTTTCTTCTCTCAAGGAGTTACATGTCGTTGGGTGTCTAAAAATCCAGTCGATGCCCAAGGAGGGCCTCCCGGTTTCGCTGCGAAAACTAGAGATGAATTGGTGCAGCGCTGAGATAGACGAGCAGATTGAGAAAATCAAAAGAACCAACCCACATTTATCCGTCGAAGAATAACTACACCCAAGGTAACACTTGTCGCCTCCCTATTTTTTTATTGATTTTCTATTTCTGCCTAATATTAACTTGTCAAATCTTATAGACTGGCAGGTTCCACTCCACCACACAAGTTGTCAAACCTGCACATTAATCAGCAGATGTGGGATACAAACCAACCGACTCTTCATTCCGCGACGCTTGCTGTTAACTCTTCATTCTGCTACATGAACTGAGGGAGGAATCATGGAATTACCAGGCTTGTGCTCTTTTTTTCGCATGAAGCAGCAGGGGTGAACAGGCCAATTTAACTGCTGGCGGTTCTTTTCTTACCATGAATGAATGAATGAATAAAGTGCCTTTATTTCCTCTTTCTTGAGTCCTTTGCTTTGACAGGAAGGATGATGCTGCCTGCTGCTTTGTAAAAAAGCAACTGATATAATATCATATACTGTACTCTCAAGTAGTATGTAGTAGAGAGGGCTTTCGTGTCTTGTCTTGGTGGTGCAGAATGGTACTATGAATGTAACCTTCCTAGTATATATAGTATCGTGAAGTGAAATTGAGTTGAGTATGCTTTCCAATTTGTTTGATTCTTGAAAAATGGAGTAGCAGAGAGTTACACTCTACAATTTTGGGACGGAGGGAGTAGCAGAGAGTGCTGCTCTGTCTTGTCTTGGTGGTGCATTTATTTTACAGAATGGTATTATCGTCAAGTGAAACTGAATCGAGTTGAGAAGAGAGGATGCTTTCCAATTTGTTTGGTTCTTGAACCTATTTAGCCTGATACTGAATTACTCCTGTAGGACCGGAGCAATGAGAATTATGCTTGGGCAGAGTACTGAAAGTATTGTACCCGGCTACAATCTCGCATGGAGATTGCATGCATGCAGGTTTAGGTTTCATTGGCTGGCATTTATCCTTCACACAAAGGTAATGAATGATCCACGTTCATTCTTTTTATTGGATTGGATCCTGCAGTCCCAGTACGTAGTGAATTTCACAGGTGATTCAGAGCAAACAAACAGTGCTGAAGCAATTCTCTATCTTGATATGCTGAAACGGACTTGACACTTTGTTCTCATTTTTGGGTTTCCCTACTACCACTAATATAATGCTCAAAAGTGTTGTGCACTGAAACATTGTAATCTCTGATGAATTGCTCGAATCGGTCCGTCGCCGGTGTTGCCCTTGCTTTCTGATGAATTGCCACATTCCTCAAGCACCACGTACCTGATATAATTGTGGTTTGATGGTGGGGGGGTGGGGTGGGGGAAGGCCATATCTCTCGGATGACCATGCAAATCAAGCCAAGAAGTGTGCCCATCGTGCATGCATGGTGAGAGAAGAGCAAAATGCGCCGCAAAAGACCACATGTACTCCTTGGCTATGATTTTCTCTTCAAAAGTTAAAATGCAACACATGACTCAGACATGCTGCTACATGATTTAGACTCATAATCTCCCCTTCAATCCTGCTGAAGGGGCTTGACGTCGATGATCCCTACCTTGATGCGCAGCTCCGGAAACAAACAGTTTTTTTTAAATAGTTTTTTTAGGTGAACAGTTCTTTTAATTTTTTTTTGAGTAACAACAGTTCTTTTAATTAAGTTGACATCAATTGGCCCCTGCCAAACGTGTTACAAGATCTGAAGCCTGGTAATTAACTAGGGAGCAGCCCATGAACTTGCTGATCCAGCCCACTAGAAAACACGTTCGCTCGAAGCTGGAGGTCTCTGGCCCGATCACGAAGCTGGCGCTCGCGCGGCATCAGGGTCGGCCTGATAAAACACGCAGCAAAATCTAAGCGCAAAAAAACCGCTCCCTTCAGGATTCAAACTCGCACCTTCACATTCTCGTACGAGTTCGAATAACCACTACAGATACTCGACTGCTGTGACTGAGAATATCGCCGATGATATAAGAACCACTGTAGGAGCAATATTTATTGCGGTATCATTGCTGTAACACTTAGATTTCTAAATTATTTGTAAAAAACGTGAATTTCAAAGGTTTGTTGATTTTGAAAATGTTCAACGTTTTTTTAAGAAAAGTTCACAAACTTGAGAAAAGTTCATTGATTTTGAAAAAAATCACAAAAAAATAAAAGGCTAATCAAATTTTGAAGAAAAGTTCATGAATTTTAAAATGTTTGTCAATTTTAAAAATGTTCAAAACTTTCAAAAAGATTCATCATTTTGAAAAGAAAACTTCATCAATTATACAAGAAAGTTTGTCGAATTTGGAAAAGAAGTCAATAGATATTGAAATGAGTTCATCGAATTTGAAAAAAAAAACTTCATCAATTCTTTTAAAAAGTTCACAAAAAATGAAAAAAAAATCATTGATTTTAAAAAATGTTCATCGGATTTGAAAAAAGTTCAATCGAATTGAAAAAAAGTTCATCAAATTAAAAAAAGATTGTCGGATTGGAAAAAATTTCACGCATTTAAGAAGACAAAATAGAAAACAGTAAAAAAAATAAAAAGAGAAAGGGAAAACATAGAAACCTAGGTGGGCATTTCCTATACACAGAAATGTAAAAAAAGAAGAAGGTATGCAGTTCACGACATCACGAGCTCGTGAGTTCAAACATGTCTCTTGCATCTATTTTTTCTTTTAAACAGAAAAGAAAAGAAAAGAAAAATAGTTAAGGGGGCTGGCCCAGCTTGGAGTGCTTCAGGCGCCCCTTTGCCATCGTCTCGGCACCACTGCGCCTACGGCAGTTCAGGATTGCCCGCGTACCTTTTCTTCGCGTAGATGAAAAATGGATATGCGCCTCAGAACAGCGCTGCTCCGCATGAACTCTTCCTCGACAACTAATCCGTGTAAGTCAGACGCTAATCCAAAAGGTAGATCTATTATTCGATGTTTACTGTAGGCTACAATACCTTTTTTCAATAAAGGGTAGGTTTTATTGGCTTAGAATGGAGCATCAAGATGATGCAAACACAAAGAGCACACATCGGGCCTCGCTGTATATCTATGATGCACACAACCAACATCAACGCACCACAAAAAACACATCAGCAAATAGCAAAGTCATATAAAACCAAATCTATGTCCAGGCGAGGAAAAAAGAAATAAATACAAAGCAATCAGATCCATGGTCGACAAGCTACAACAATGACAATATCCGCAGCAACCGTGTCATAACATCACACGGACGACGAGATTCTTCAACAACAACACCTTCAGAAAGGATCGACGCTCATGCGTCACCGTTACCGGACCCAACCATCCA
Organism: Aegilops bicornis; assembly: GCA_021605145.1. NCBI lineage: Eukaryota > Viridiplantae > Streptophyta > Magnoliopsida > Poales > Poaceae > Aegilops > Aegilops bicornis. Next base: position 702,004,893 of record CM038672.1, on the reverse strand, counting down.
AGGTCAAAATCTATGTTTTCACTATGAAGAATCAATCTGAGCATATCCAAGCAACACCTTCAATAAGGTAACGATATAAAAATATCGCCATTGCCAGGTATCAGATCTTCAAATTTTCCATTATTGTTGTTGTCGTGCGTCCACCCGGTTGATTTTTAGTTACCATGTACAAAGATTTGATCGACATGAATTAGTCAAAGCCTGATCTTGTAGATTTTACCCGCTCTTGAGACTGGGGTACTGCATTATATGTCCTGAAGTTCCTATGTTTTCCTATGCCGCCATCACGCTTGTGTCAGTTCTTGTCTTTAAATTTCATAGGATTCAAGTGGGCAAGGTATAAAAATGTTTATCTCTTACCAATCAGAAGGGTCCTAAAGCAATCAGTGAACAAAATAGCGATGAAAATATGCCCTAGAGGCAATAGTAAAATGATTATTATTATATTTCCTTAATCATGATAAAGGTTTATTATTCATGCTAGAATTGTATTGACCGGAAAATTAAATACATGTATGGATACATAAACAAATACCGTGTCACTGGTGAGCCTCTACTAGAATAGCTCGTTGATCAAAGATGGTTAAGATTTCCTACCCATAGACACGAGTTGTCATTTGATAACGGGATCACATCATTAGGAGAATGATGTGATGGACAAGACCCAACCGTTAGCATAGCATATGATCGTTCAGTTTATTGCTACTACTTTCTTAATGTCAAATACATGTTCCTTTGACCATGAGATCATGCAACTCCCAGATACCGGAGGAATACCTTGTGTGCTATCAAACGTCACAACGTAACTGGGTGGTCATAAAGATGCTCTACAGGTATCTCTGAAGGTGTCTGTTGAGTTTGCGTGAATCGAGATTGGGATTTGTCACTAACGGAGAGGTATCTCTGGGCCCTCTCGGTAATACACATCACAAGAAGCTTGCAAGCAAAGTGACTAAGGAGTTAGTTGCAAGATGATGTATTACAGAACGAGTAAAGAGACTTGCCAGTAACGAGATTGAACTAGGTATAGAGATATCGACGATTGAATCTCGGGCAAGTAACATACCGACAGACAAAGGAAATTACGTACGTTGTTATAAAGGTTCAACCGATAAAAGATCTTCATGGAATATGTAGGAAACAATATGGGCATCTAGGTCTCGCTATTGGTTATTGACCGGAGAGGTGTCTCGGTTATGACTACATAATTCCCGAACCCGTAGGGTCGCACGCTTAACGTCCGTTGAAGCTAGAGTAGTATTGGTATATTTGATGAGTGGTAACCAGATGTTCTTCAGAGTCCCAGATGAGATCCGGACATCACGAGGAGTCTCGGAATGGTCGAGAGGTAAAGATTTATATATGAGAAGTCATATTTTGGGTTCCGGAAAAAGGTGCAGTTTTTTCGGTATTATACCGGGAAGCTTCCAGAAGGTTCCGGAGGATTTCGGAGAGGTCCGGAAGTCCACAAGTGGGTTCACCATGACCCAAAGGCTAGCATGGGCTGCGGGGAGGCGCCCATGCCTTATTGGGCTAGGCGCACCAAGTCCTCAAAAGCCCATGTGGCTAGGGAAGGCAAAAAAGAAAGGAGACCTAGTAGGAATAGGATTGCACTTGGAGTCCAAGTCCTCTCCCTCTTAGTTGCGCCCTAGGGCTTGGAGGGGCTGTTTCTCACACCCCTCCAACTATATATAGAGGGGAGGGGGCACCCCAAGAGGATACACCAAGCCCTTGGCGCCCCTCTCTCTCCCGTTACTCTGTAGTTCCACCGCCTTGTCCCGGTGATGCTTAGTGAAGCGCTGTCGGTGCTCCACCAGCACCATCACCACCACGCTGTCGTGTTGGTTATGATCACATATACTTCTCCTCTCCCGCTTGCTGGATCAAGAAGGAGGAGACGTCATCGAACCGCATGTGTGCTAAACTCGGAGGTGCCGTCCGTTCGGCACTAGATCGGTTGGATTGTGATCGGATCGCAAAGAGTACGACTACATCAACCGCGTGATAAACGCTTCTGTTTAGCGATCTGCAAGGGTATGTAGATGCTCTCCCCTCTCATAGTTGTGCATGTCCATGGATAGATCTTGCGTGTGCGAGAAATTTATTGTTTTCCATGCAATGTTCCCAACAAATAGCATTAATCCTAATTCAACCAATGAGAACTCTTGATCTGGGTGATCATAAAGCAACATGAGTAAATTGTGGGTACCAAAATTAAGGCTTAGGACTACAACATATTTGTAAAGTATTTCATGAAGGAAATATGTCTTAGAGACAATAATAAAGTTATTATTTATTTCCTTATTTCATGATAAATGTTTATTATTTGTAAAGTATTTGTAAAGTATTTCACGCCTTCTCCATGCTCGCCATGCGCCACCTCCAGCTCGCGCTCGCGGGCGACAACGCTGTTGGTGTCGCCAACGGCGGCGGTGATGATGTCGTGGTCGTTGTTGAAATATATTGCTCACCTTTCTTCATCAGTTCAGACTTTTGGATGAGTTAGTCGGTTCATGAATTCAATATGGTATTAGAGCCAAGAGGTCTTGAGTTCAAGACCCTGCCAACACAGTATTAAATAAAACGATTCTGCGGACTACATCAATCCTACGTCTAAGGACTAAAATAGCCTAGACGTGATGGAAAATGTTGAAATATATTGTTCACCTCTCTCCATCAGTTTGGACTTTTGAATGAGTTGGTCGGTGCATGAATTCAATAGTCGTTCCCTGGTTCCCCGCCCCTCGTGTAAGGATACCCTGGACCGAGCTGCCGGAGTTCCTGGGGAGCAAAGGCTACACGCCTGACGACGACAAGTTCACTCAGCCGCGAGACTGCTTCAGCGTCGCCATCAACACGTCATCGGACTTGGAGCAGCACTACTGCGAGATGTACGTGCGCGATGGCCACGCCAAGCGCGTGTACTTCGTAGGACCTCTTGCGCCGCCAGCCGCCGCGGCGGATCACGCCACCGGCGTCAACTCACCGTGTATCGACTGGCTGGACTCGAAACCGGACAGTTCGGTGGCGTACCTGTGCTTCGGCAGCCTGGCCCACGTCTCCGATGCTCAGTTGACCCAACTCGCTCTCGGGCTGGAGGCCGCCGGCAAGCCGTTCATGTGGGTGGTGAGGGCCGCGGGGAACTGGACCCCTCCGGAGGGGTGGGAGGAGCGCGTCAGAGAGCAAGGGCTCCTCGTCACGGCCTGGGCCACGCAGACAGCGATACTAGGGCACCCGGCGGTGGGCGTGTTCGTGACGCACTGCAGGTGGAACTCGGTGCTGGAGACGGCGGCGGCAGGCGTGCCGGTGCTGACGTGGCTGATGGTGTTCGAGCAGTTCATCACGGAGAGGCTGGTGACGGAGGTGCTGGGGATCGGGGAGCGGCTGTGGCCACGCGGTGCCGCACTGCGGAGCACCAGGCACGAGGAGCAGGAGGTGGTCCCGGCCGGAGACCGTGCGCTGACGGCGTTCATGCGCCCCGGAGGGGCAGGGGACGCGGCGAGGAGCAGGGCGGTGGACCTCGCCACCAAGTGTCGTGGCACCGTGGCGGAAGAGGGCTCCTCCCACAGTGATCTGCGTCGTCTGGTCGATGATCTCATGGAAGCAAGATCCAAGAGGAGCTAGAGTTAATTGCATGAAAGTACCACAATTGGGGCAGAACATGCAGATTGGTACCACGATTGCTAATTTTCGTATGTTGGTACCAACTTTGGGACGGACCGTTGCAAATAAAGCTAAATGTCGTGCTTATATGTATTGACGCCCGAACTGACTGCTCGGGACCACCTGTTAGGTGCCACGGTGGCCAATTGGCGAGTGCCCGCGCGCTGGCGATGACGAAGTCGGCTCGGTCGCTCTTACCCGTTCTGGTCGGCCTCCATCCTCCCCCCCCCCCCCCACCATTCTTCTTCTATCTTCCTCCTCGTGTGTGCCCGCTCCCGTCGCCGCCCGCGTTCCCGACCACCACCCGCAGCACCGCGCCGCCACCGCCATGGTTCTCGAGGACGAAACCAGCAACGACCAGTCGAGCCTCCCATACATGCACTCCTCCTCCTCCAACGACGGGCTTAACCAGGTCAGTTCACTGGGTTCACTTGAGCTTGCGGTTTAGGGTTAGGTTTTCAGAATTGGTTTTTTTATTTGGGTGATTTAGCTAGGTTTTGATTTGGGCATTGTGTTTGTACGAGCTTGTTCAGGTCCCTTTCAGCCTTCAAGATCCCAATTACAAGGGGCTTGAGCTGGATCTGATGGTCTTCTGTGAGACGCACGGCAAGGCATCTAAGAGGCTTGTTGCCTTTGAAGGAACGGACACAGGTGATACGTCTACAACGTATCTACTTCAAACACTTTTGCCCTCGTTTTGGACTCTAACTTGCATGATTTGAATGAAACTAACCCGGACTGACGCTGTTTTCAGCAGAACTGCTATGATGTTGTTTTATGTGTAGAAAACAAAAGTTCTCGGAATGTCCTGAAAATCCACGGAGGCACTTTTTAGAAAATATAAAAAATACTGGCGAAAGAATCAAGACCAGGGGCCCCACACCCTGTCCACGAGGGTGGGGGGCGCTCCCACCCCCCTGGGCGCGCCCCCTGTCTCGTGGGCCCCCTGAGGCTCCACCGACCTCAACTCCAACTCCATATATTCCGTCTCACGGAGAAAAAAATCAGAGAGAAAGTTTCATCGCGTTTTACGATACAGAGCCGCCGCCAAGCCCTAATCTCTCTCGGGAGGGTTGATCTGAATTCCGTTCGGGGCTCCGGAGAGGGGGATTCGTCGCCGTCGTCATCATCAACCATCCTCCATCACCAATTTCATGATGCTCACCGCCGTACGTGAGTAATTCCATAGTAGGCTTGCTGGACGGTGCTGGGTTGGATGAGATTTACCATGTAATCAAGTTAGTTTTGTTAGGGTTTGATCCCTAGTATCCATTATGTTCTGAGATTGATGTTGCTATGACTTTGCTATGCTTAATGCTTGTCATTAGGGCCCGAGTGCCATGATTTCAGATCTGAACCTATTATGTTTTCATGAATATATGTGTGTTCTTGATCCAATCTTGCAAGTCTATAGTCACCTATTATGTGTTATGATCCGACAACTCCGAAGTGACAATAATCGGGATACTTCTCGGTGATGACCGTAGTTTGAGGAGTTCATGTATTCACTATATGCTAATGCTTTGTTCCGGTTCTCTATTAAAAGGAGGCCTTAATATCCCTTAGTTTCCGCTAGGACAAAAGATGTCATGCAAGTTCTTTTCCATAAGCACGTATGACTATTTACAGAATACATGCCTACAATATATTGATGAACTGGAGCTAGTTCGGTGTCACCCTATGTTATAGCTATTACATGAGGAATCGCATCCGACATAATTATCCATCACTGATCCATTGCCTACGAGCTTTTCACATCTTGTGTTTCGCTTATTTACTTTTCCGCTATTATTGTTACAATCACGCAAAACCCAAAATATTACTTTTGCCACCGTTACCTTTATTATCATACTACTTTGCTACTAAATACTTTGCTGCAGATACTAAGTTATCCAGGTGTGGTTGAATTGCCAACTCAACTGCTAATACTCAATAATATTCTTTGGCTCTCCTTGTGTCGAATCAATAAATTTGGGTTGAATACTTTACCCTCGAAAGCTGTTGCGATCCCCTACACTTGTGGGTTATCAAGACTAATTTCTGGCGCCGCTGTTGGGGAGCATAGCTCTATTCTCTGAGTCACTTGGTATTTATATCTGTTTATCACTATGAAGAACTTGAAAGACGAAAGAACCAAGATTTTGCCCTCAACTAAGAGGGGAGGTAAGGAACTGCCATCTTGCTCTGCACTAGATTCTCCTTACATTATTAGTAAGCTTGCGACACCTAAACCTGCTACTGCTATGAATTCTGATATGTTGCATGTTATTGATGATGCCACTTCTGCTATGCATGATACTTATGATGAAACTACTTCTGTGCGTGATACTACTTTGCCATTAGGTGAAATTTCTTGATGAACAACTTGCTAGGGTTAGAGAGAATGAAATTATTGAAGATGCTATTATTGATGATAGTGATGATGAAGGTTCTCCTAATGATTATGAATTTCCTATTGTTCCTGAGGGTTATGTTATGGAAGAGGAAGCTGCTAGAGCTATCTTTGCGTGTAGAGATAGATATGATCTTAAGAAATTATTAGCTAAATGGAAGCAGCAGTATCTTAATGCTAGAATGAAACCTGACCCTGCTTTTGCTACTTCACCTATTTGTGTTACTGATAAGGATTATGAATTATCTGTTAATCCTGAAATTATTACTTTTGTTGAATATGATCCTTTTTATGGCCTTAAATCTAAAACTGTTGTGGCGCATCTTACCAAGTTGAATGATATAGCTACCCTGTTTACTCATGATGATAAATCTCGCTATTATTATATCCTTAAGATATTTCCGTTCTCATTAAAGGGTGATGCTAAGACTTGGTATAATTCTCTTGCTTCTGTTGTGTGCGTACTCCCCAGGATATGATTTATTACTTCTCTGCTAAATATTTCCCTGCTCACAAGAAACAAGATGCCTTGCGGGAAATATATAATTTTGTGCAAATCGAAGAAGAGAGTTTCCCACAAGCTTGGGGGAGGCTTCTCCGATTACTTAATGCTTTGCATGATCATCCTCTTAAGAAAAATGAAATACTTGATATCTTTTATAATGGACTAACCGATGCTTCCAAGGACTACTTGGATAGTTGTGCTGGTTGTGTTTTCAGGAAAGAACAAATGTAAGCTGAATTACAATTGAATAATATGTTGACTAATGAAAATAATTGGACTCTCCCTGAGCCAATTCCTGAGGCAATTCCTGAACCAATTGAGCCAACTCCTGAGCCTATTCCTAAACCCACTCCGAAGAAGAGAGGTCTTTTATTTCTCAGATCCCAAGATATGCAAGAGGCAAAGAAATCAATGAAATAAAAAGGTATTAAAGCTGAAGATGTTAAGAATTTACCACCTATTGAAGAAATACATGGTCTTAATACACCGCCTGAACAACTACATTGTCTTGATAACCCGACACAGGTAGTAAAGGTAAATTCTCTCTATAGATATGATAAAGTTGAAATCCCCTCTACTAAATTTCATAGCCCATGCTTAGATGAATTTGATGACTTTATGGCTAGACAAGAAAATTTTAATGCTTATGTTGGTAGAGAATTAAAGAATAATGCTTTCGAGATAGGACGCTTGAGTGATTATATGGCTAGAGTTGAAGGTGAAATTAAACTCATTAGCAAATATGCTTCTATGGTTGCTACTCAAGCTGAGCAAGTACTTAAAGCTCAAAATGATTTGCTTGATGAATTAGATAATAAACCTCACTTTGGTGTTAGAGTGGCTACTATAACTGGTAGAATGACTCAGGAACCTTTGTATCCTGAAGGCCACCCTAAGAGAATCGAGCAAGATTCTCAGAGAAATAATTTAGAGGCACCTAGTTCTTCTAAAAAGAAGAAAAAGAAAAACGATAGAACGTTCCATGCTTCTAGTGAACCTGCTGTAGACACACCTGAGAATCCCAATGATATTTCTATCTCTGATGCTGAAACTCAATCAAGTGATGAACATGAACTTAGTGATAATGTTAATGATAATGTTCATGTTGATGCTCAACCTAGCAAAAATAATGAAGTAGAGATTGAACCTGCTGTTGATCTTGATAACCCACAATCAAAGAATCAACGATATGATAAGAGAGATTTTGTTGCTAGGAAGCACGGTAGAGAAAGAGAACCATGGGTTCAGAAACCCATGCCCTTTCCTCCTAAACCATCCAAGACAAAGGATGATGAGGATTTTGAGCGCTTTGCTGAAATGATTAGACCTATCTTCTTACGTATGCGCTTAACTGATATGCTTAAAGTAAATCCTTATGCTAAGTATATGAAAGATATCATTACAAATAAAAGAAAGATACTGGAAGCTGAAATTTCCACCATGCTTGCTAATTACACTTTTAAAGGTGGAATAACAAAGAAACTTGGAGATCCGGGAGTACCAACTATACCTTGCTCCATTAAAAGAAATTATGTTAGAACTGCTTTATGTGATCTTGGAGCTGGTATTAGTGTTATGCCTCTCTCTTTATGTCGTAGACTTTAAATGAATAAGTTGACACCTACTGAAATACCTTTGCAAATGGCTGATAAATCAACTGCTATACCTGTCGGTATTTGTGAGGATGTGCCTGTTGTGGTTGCAAATGTCACTATTTTAACGGACTTTGTTATTCTTGATATTCCCGAGGACGATAGTATGTCTATTATCCTTGGTAGACCCTTTTTGAATACTGCAGGGGCTGTTATTGATTGCAACAAAGGCAATGTCACTTTTCATGTTAATGGTAATGAGCATACGGTACACTTTCCGAGGAAACAATCTCAAGTTCATAACATCAACTCTATTGGAAAAGTTCCAACTATTATTATTGGAGGTTTTGAATTTCTTCTTCCTACTGTAAAGAAAAAATATGATATTCTTATTATTGGGGATGTTCATATCCCCGTTGAGGTAACTTAGTGTTATTCGAAAATTCTCCGGTTCCGTGTTATTTGGAATGAGTTTGTTAACAAGACTTGATCAACCTTGTTAGTGGATTCATTTTGATGATCATGAGATGGATGAAACTAGAAGGCACAACCTTCTGTACCCTATTTTTACTTTCTGTTATTTAGAATAAATAAAGCAAAAATAGTATTATCCGTCTGTTTTTTGAATTATCCGAGCAATAAAAAATATCCCGAAAATAAAAGTGCTCCAAATGCCCTGCAAATTTAGTATGATTTTTTATGGAATATTTGAGGATTTTAGGCACTGAAATCACTGCAGAAGGGGCAAGCACCAGGCCACGAGAGTGGAGGGCGCGCCCACTTTCCCTGGGCGCGCCCCCCCTGTCTCGTGGGCCCCTGGTGGCCCTCCTCCACTTATGCCAGCACCCACACACTCCATCTTCTTCCCAAAAAAATCCCCATCCAGCTCAAGCACGAGTTCTACCTCATTTTGCTGTGATTTTCAATCTTCTTGCTCAAAGCTCCTTTCACAAAACTACTTTGGGAGATTGTTGCTTGGTATGTGACTCCTCCATTGGTCCAATTAGTTTTTGTTCTAGTGCTTTATTCATTGCAAATTTTTGCTGCATATGTGACCATGTTCTTGAGCTTGCATGTTAAATTTATGAGGTCACAAGCAATTCTAATGCATGATATAGGCTCTAGGCACTTGTAGGAGCAGTTGCTATCAATCTTGTTTAGTTGTATTCACCTTTATTTTGAAGTTACTAAAATTTCAGAATTTTTTTAGAAAAAAATTATGTCTAGGAGAATGTACCAAGGTGGTTCCTCGGTGAAGAAAGGGCCCAGGATTGCTATACGTGAGCAAGACGTTGAATTACCGAGGGACGCAGATGTACGAGCTTGTGAGTGGCCATCCGACGATTTTATGGTCGAAGCAGGCTTTAAGGAGGAATTTGACGCGTATGTGCGTAATGCTGATCTGGAGGACTTCTTACAAGATAAGTGTCCTCAGTACTATCAATTGACTGATTCCTTTGTGCGGAGGTTTAAATATAATTGTACACGAAATTCTCCTAGTGTCCTATTTGATATCTATGATACATCTTATACCATGGACCTAGATGATTTTACAACTGCTTGCAAACTCCACAGTGCGGCAGTATTAATGATCCCCACAAATCTGAATTTAGAGACTTTCTTGCTAGTATTACTGTGGGAGAATCCAGGGACATAGCTCAAGCTACCATAGGGAGCGTTCATTTTCCTGCTATACATTATTTTGCTCTCTTCATTGGTAGATGCATTAACGGTAAAGATGAAGCATGTCATATGTGTGTCCCTGATCTTTGTGTCCTCAAGAGTGCTATGTTAGGTTATAAAGATTATAACTTGGTGTGACGCCCGGATAATTAAGCTACAGTGAACCTCTGCTAATGATGCCACATCACTTCAGTTACTCTTGCTAATCTCAGCGTTAGTTCAAAACCGATTCAAAATCCAAATTCAAAAACAAGTCAAAGAATTAAAGTTTTCAATTGTCAAATAGAAAATGTTCAAATTGTAGCAAATAAATCATAGATGATTATGGTGGTGAAACCACATTGTTGTGAAATGTTTGAATACTCCGAATTAAATAGAACATAAGCCAAAACCAATAATTAAATGCCCTTTATAAAATATAACATATTAAACTAATTAAGTTTGATGCCCATGATATATAGTGGCATTAGAATAAGTAGTAATACTATTTTTAGGAACTAAGATCACAATTATAAAAAAATAAAATAAAGAGAAACTAAAAGTAAAACGGTAGAAGAAAAATTAAGAAAAAAAAATACAAAAAAAAAGAGAACACCCCCCCCTCGCCGGGCCACGGCCCAGATGGCCTCGGGGCCAATCGGGCCGGCCCAGCCGCACCTCTCCTGGCCAATATGGCCCCTCACTCATGACCTAACCCCCGAACGCCCCACTCCCCTCACGATCCCCACCTCCCCCTCGTCTCCCTCACCCGCCACCACCACACAACACACACACACACACACACACACACACACACACACACACACACACACACACACGCACGCACGCACGCACGCACGCATCGTGCCGGGGAGAGGAGCTCCCCGCGCCCGATCCCCTCGCGTGCATCGGTGCCCCGCCTCCCTCCATCACCGGCGACGGCCAGCAGGCCGCCGCCCCGCGCCGCCGCCGCCAACGGCCCCATGTTGGCTGCAGCTTCATCACCGCGCCGCCCGGAGCCGCTCCGCCGATGCTTGTCGCAGACCACCGCCCCGTCGCAGGATCTCCTCCCCATCGCTCAGTCGTCCCCGTCCACCTCCTCGACCCCCGCTGCCCGAACCCCTACAACACCCCTGTGAGCCGCCGCCTCCCCTCCTTACTCCCTCTCTCTCCCGTCGTTGAGCCCCCGCTCGCGGCCGTGGTCACCGCGTCCACGGCTGCGCTCCGTTCGTGTCCCGCACACCCTGGCCTCCTCCCCGCATGGCCCGACGATGGTCACCGTCGCTCGCGACTGCGCCCGCTTCCACCCGCAGCCACTCCATGCTCGCGCGCGATGTCGCTGGGCGCCGGAGCTCGTCCCATGCGCGTGCTCCACCGTGCTGCCCGCCTAGCCTCGCCGCGCCGCTGCTTTGGCCACGGCCACGGCCGCCGTGCACCCCTGGACCTGCGCCCAATCGGGCCACGCCAGAATCGCCACCTGCGCCCGCTTTGGCCCAAAGGTTAATGGCACATGGGGCCCAGCCCCTGGAATGTTTAATAAAAAAAGAATTTTAAAAATAAATAAAAAAATAATAAGTAAATAAAAATGTTAACTAATTAGGTAATTAATTAACTTAATTAATCTTGTTTAATTAAGCTAAGAACATTAGTTACCTAATTAACTAATTAAACTGATTAATATGTTAATTAGATTATAGTACCTATGACATGCGGGACCCACACGTGAGCGACCCAGTCAACACCTCCGTTGACTGATGACGTCAGCATGCACTATTCTGGATAATGTTAGAATTAAATAATTAAATAAATTCTAAAAACAAATAAATCTTTTAAAATTAATATAAAATAAACCGTAGCTCGGATGGAAAAACTTTGTACATGAAAGTTGCTCAGAACAACGAGACGAATCTGAATACACAGCCGGTTCGTCCGCCACACACCCCTAGCATATCGAACACGCAACTTCCCCCCTCCGTTTCATCTGCCCGAAAACGCAAAACACCGGGGATACTTTCCCGGATGTTTCTCCCCTTCGCCGGTATCACCTCTTACCGCGTTAGGGCACACCTAGCACCGCTCATTGTCATGTCATGCATCGTCATGCTTATGTTTGCATTGTATTCATTGTTTCTTCCCCCTCTTCTCTCCCGTAGACTACGAGACTGATGCTGCTGCTGGTACCCCGATCAACTACTATGTTGACGACCCCTCCTTCTTGCCAGGGCAACCAGGCAAGCCCTCCCCCTTGATCACCAGATATCGCCTATTCTTCTCTATGCTGCTTGCATTAGAGTAGTGTAGCATGTTACTGCTTTCCGTTAATCCTATTCTGCTGCATAGCCTGTCATTGTTGCTACTGATTGTTACCCTTACCGCTATCCCACCGCTTAGTATAGGATGCTAGTGTTCCATCAAGGCCCTACACTCTTGTCCGTCGCCATGCTATATTATCGGGCCGTGATCACTCGGGAGGTGATCACGGGCATATGCTATATACTTTATACTGTTACATTACTTATGATACTGTTCGGAGATGGGGGTTGAAGGGGCAGGTGGCTCCATCCCGGTAGAGGTGGGCCTGGGTTCCCGACGGCCCCCGACTGTTACTTTGTGGCGGAGCGACAGGGCAGGTTGAGACCACCTAGGCGAGAGGTGGGCCTAGCCCTGGTCGGCGTCTGCGGTTACATCATTAACACGCTTAACGAGATCTCGGTATTTGATCTGAGTCTGGCCATTTGGTCTATACGCACTAACCAACTACGTGGGGAAGATATGGGCACTCGGCGTCGTGGTATCACCCGAAGCCTTCGTGACGTCGGCCGATCGAGCGGTGCGCCAGATTGGACCGCGTAACATGACTTCCTTTGTAATGGATGTTGCTAGGTGCGCTCGGCACAGCGTACACAAAGATGCGGGTGTGCTAAGGGCGATGGGCCTGCACTTCGCGGCTTAGGTTTAGACCGGCATGCTGACCTCTCTGTTGGTCTAGGTGGGGCTGCGACGTGTTAATCTTCCGCGGCCGGGCATGACCCAGAAAAGTGTGTCCGGCCAAATGGGATCGAGCGTGTTGGGTTATGTGGTGCACCCCTGCAGGGAAGTTTATCTATTCGAATAGCCGTGATCTTCGGTAACAGGACGACTTGGAGTTGTACCTTGACCTTATGACAACTAGAACTGGATACTTAATAAAACACACCCTTCCAAGTGCTAGATACAACCCGGTGATCGCTCTCTAACAGGGCGACGAGGAGGGGATTGCCGGGTAGGATTATGCTATGCATTGCTACTTGGAGGACTTCAGTCTACTCTCTACTACATGCTGCAAGACGGAGACTGCTCAAGCATAGTCTTGACAGGATTAGCTATCCCCTCTTATTACGGCATTCTGCAGTTCAGTCCACCGATATGGCCCTTTACACATATACCCATGCATATGTAGTGTAGCTCCTTGCTTGCGAGTACTTTGGATGAGTACTCACGGTTGCTTTTCTCCCTCCTTTTCCCCTTTCCATTCTACCTGGTTGTCGCAACCAGATGTTGGAGCCCAAGAGCCAGACACCACCGTCGATGATGACTCCTACTACACCGGAGCTGCCTACTACTACGCGGTGTGTCACCGACGCATTTACCAGGAGTAGTTTAGGAGGATCCCAGGTAGGAGGCCTGCGCCTCTTTCGATCTGTATCCCAGTTTGTGCTAGCCATCTTATGGCAACTTGTTTAACTTATGTCTGTACTCAGATATTGTTGCTTCCGCTGACTCACTTATGTCGAGCACTTGTATTCGAGCCATCGAGGCCCTTGGCTTGTAATATGATGCTTGTATGACTTATTTTACTTTTAGAGTTGTGTTGTGATATCTTCCCGTGAGTCCCTGATCTTGATCGTACACTTTTGCGTGCATGATTAGCGTACAATTGAATCGGGGGCGTCACAAGTTGGTATCAGAGCCGACTGCCTGTAGGAATCCCCCTTCCACACTCCTTGGCCGAAGTCGAGTCTAGTCACTTCAAAACTTTTACTAACATGGTTGTGTGCCTTACGGGCCCACGTCGCCATTGGGTGGTATTAGGATCTTTTACTCTTCGATCTGTACTCTGGGAATCTGATCTCTCTTCTATTCGGGTTAAATGATTTTTACTAACTCTGACTCTAGGTTCTCGATAATACTTTCTCCCGGAGAGACTCTTCAGTCCAGATGATTACTTTGTGCACCGAAGGATTCCGAAGATACCTTCCGATATTCTCTCGAGACCTTGTGCCCGTTGCTTTTGCAATTCCCTACCACTGCAATATCCCTATGGATAAATACTTACACCCGTCGTACTTACTTTTTACCCAGTCGATCTTGTTATTACAAGATACCTCGAAATTCTCTCTAATGTTCCGAGAATACTTTGTGCCTATTGCCTTGCAGTTCTTTGCTACATGAATACCCCTACGGATAATTTCTCGCACTTACCGAGTATCCACTCATCCCCAGATGATTCATGTATGTCACCAATCCTCGAAATACCATTCGATCTTTCGAAAATCCTGAGCATCCTATTGCTCTTGAAATTCTTGATTGCTTGCATTATGGTTAATCGCATAAGTCTAGTAATCTTGTTGACATCCATTGTCATTATCATTTTGAGTCCGTTGATTCGATTTGTTGCGAATGCTCGCAATCCTCAAACAGATCCTAGAATTCATCCTTCCAGCTCAGACATCATTTTAATCATGAACTGGTTCTCGCCAATTAAATTGTCGTCGATTGTGCCCCTAAGTCTATTGAACTTATCCATCCTTGATCAGAGCGTCTGCTTCTGATCCTTCGCTTTGTAAATCATAATTCCTTAGCAATTGAGCTCTAAGTTATTCAGTTGTTTCTATAATCCAATGTCTTTGCCTTGCTTCTTCCTCTGGTTGTGTGCCGATACTCACCCCAGATCCTTTGTTGGATTTTATCCGACAATGTCCTTCATATTCAATAACCTTGAGCCTTTCCTAGGATATATAATGCCTTTGGTAAATTGTATCCTTTGCTTTGTCAACCATGCTCTACTTTTGAGCTTGTGTTATTTACTCCTAAAGTCCGTGGTATATGTTCTAAGAAGCCCCGATGGCTTGAACCTATGCCTTCCTTAATATGTGTGAACTCGAAAGCTTTCACGAGTCATACTCTTCTGGTATTTTGCTAGATAAAATTTCTACACTACAGCTTCACCAAAAGCGAGAAGTAAAATGAAAGGTTATGCATTGAAGAAGTGGGAGTCGACCTTGAGCCTTTGCGTTCATGCCCATGGACCCGATGTGAAACTTATCATCGTAGCTTCTTGTAAAGATAATAATCCCCTTGTTATAGGTTCGTCCTGTATCTATGTTTGGTCCTTTGCGATCGTGGTTCCGACCATATTGTTCTTCTTTGATCCCATTCTCGGACAAGTTGAAGTACTTGTCTTCTGCAGGACAATACACATGTCCAACCTCTATTCTGCTCTACCTTCGAGTATACCCTCTGGTACCTCGAGAATATCACGGAACTACTTAACTTCTTATGAGTTCTTCATCAACCATTATTCTCGCCGATTCCAATCCCCCTCGAGTTTTGAGTTATTAGTCACTCGAGAACACCGATAAGTGTATCGATTCCGCACTCCGATTCAATACCTAAGTAATTTTCGTTGCTTATGAGTTTAATAATCCTTCAAGTCATTCCTAGCCTGATTGGCTATATCCTTATTGTGCTAAATTCTAACTGTGCTACCTGGTCCTTATTCCTGGAGCACAACTTTCGGTGATGAACTAAGCTTCGTCAATTTCCTCTTCTTATCATTTCACCTTGAACAACAAACTTGACCCCGAGTTTGTGTAGTATTTTTGGCTCCAATAATCTTTTGCTGCATCAGTCCTTTTGCTTGATGCAGTCGCTGATCAATCGCTTCTTCGTGGATCCTCTCGACAACAAATTATCGTGATCATCATCAACATTTTGACTCCTTCCAGGATATCAATGGAATTCATGATGATAAGTGCCATCCTCGTTCCTTGGTAATTTGAGTTACCATCGACAACATCCTTACCTTCCTTTCATCAAAAACTTGATCATGTTATGGAGCTCCTTGCTAACCAGCTTATGTTATGTTCTACCTTGGAGTATTACCATCTTTTATGTCAAGGATATTGTTGCTCCACCTCTTGAGAATTCTCGATATAGTAATACTTCTCGTCATTCGTTTTCTGATCCCCATGTTGTTTCTACCCTGAATACCGACAATTGAACTATGATGCGTGAATTGAAAATTTCTAGCAATCCTATTGCTTTGGAGTTAATGGTCGATAGTTCATTCTTAGACTATTGCTTATCAAATCACCGTTCCAACATTGATCATGCTACCTAAGCCCATATTTTGGGTGCAGCTTTTCAGCCATTGTTTAATTATGTATGTTTTCCTTGAGCATACATCATTATATCATTTGATCTGACAAATGTTATCTCCTTCTTCACATAACTATGGAAATCCACCTTTTTGGAAATCTCGAGGATTGTCACTGACTCCATCAGCTACCCCCTCGCCCCTTTCCTTGGTTTAATGATGAACTCTTGTTTTAGAATCGCTTCCATAGTTCATTTCCCGGGAATATTACAATGTCATCCCGTCAATTTGTGTTGTACCTTTTCTTCTCAGACATCCTGAGTCTGAGATATCCTGACACCGATCAGATCTGAATCTCGGTCAGATATGATGGTTGGAACATATATCCAAGAGTTATGTCATTGGTCTTTATATGACCCGGTAAGATGATGTCATGCCTAGCACACCTAGCCGGAGGACCTATTGTTATAGTTTCCTTTTAGCAAGGTTATCTATTCTTCCATGAGGATGTGGTAAGACTTATTCTATAAGTTGTTCCTGATGAATCCTTTGAGTATCAAAGTCTGATTTTTTTTAAAGACCATGTCAATGCTATCTCGAAGCATGTCTATGGTATTCCAATTTTCAACAAGAACATTTGAAGCCCAATGTTAAATGTTTCCTGCTCAATTATCCAAACACCGCTGTATGGGTATTGTCTTCAAATTCCTCTTCCCTTACCTAAATGGTTTCTACTTTCTATCATGTTGTGTATATCTTGCTCTGCTTGTCCTTGAGAAGGGTATACCCCTGGTATATGTGTCAAACACATTTTCCTTTCCATTGTTCTGTTTAGTCTAATGATCATATTTTCCTTTCCATTGATTTGTTTAACCTTCCTTGTGATCTATAGGATCTAAGCAGTAATATTCTTCTGCTTATCTAAACACCTTGGTGTACAACCGTGTTAGTAAGACACTGTTGCATTTGTCGACAGCATTCCGGTAACCACCGATGGACGAGAACTTTTCCTATTGGTCCGCCTCGTTCAACGAGCAGGAAAATGGTTCTATTCGTCCCTCGCCCTTGGTATCGATGTTGTTGCCGACATAACTAACAGGCTACCCTCTGACATGCCTTGCTATCGTGACCGTGCAAGATGTCAGCCCCCTTTCTACTTTAAACCACATGGTGGGCCCATAACCCACAATTCCACAGGATCGAAACCTGACTCTCCTGCACACCCCCCGGTTTCCCAAGTTATTCCTCGCGTGTGGCCTCGTATGTAATTCAAGGGCCACCTTCCTAGTGATCTATTCTGGTAACAGACGCAATACTTAATCTCGTTTCTTAGGACCCCTATCGCACTTTGTTTCAGACATCGAACGATTGCCTATCCCTTTGAAACTTCTCATGGTACCTTCTTACTTTGCTCTCGATATCTTCTTAAGTTTCAATTTGAGAGATACTTATGCTTCTTCCCGTGAGTTAACCGTCTGATGCTCAATTTTGTTAGAATTCATCCTTATAGAGTTTTTTTCCCTATTATCCTTTCGTAAGTACGGTGAAGATCCTGAAGGAAGAACGATAACTTCATCTTGATGCATTGATGCATAGGAATGGAGACATCAATGCTATGGATCGACCTCTTCGAGAAGAGCAACCAAGATCGATAAGATTCGTTAGAATTTCGTAACCAGACCTTTTTCCCCCGTTTTCCACCTCTTAAATCTCTGGACGAGATTTCTTGTAGTGGAGGAGAATTGTGACGCCCGGGTAATTAAGCTACAGTGAACCTCTACTAATGATGCCATGTCACTTCAGTTACTGTTGCTAATCTCGCGTTAGTTCAAAACCGATTCAAAATCCAAATTCAAAAACAAGTCAAAGAATTAAAGTTTTCAATTGTCAAATAGAAAATGTTCAAATTGTAGCAAATAAATCATAGATGATTATGGTGGTGAAACCACATTGTTGTGAAATGTTTGAATACTACGAATTAAATAGAAATGAAGCCAAAACCAATAATTAAATGCCCTTTATAAAATATAACATATTAAACTAATTAAGTTTGGTGCCCAAGATATAGTGGCATTAGAATAAGTAGTAATACTATTTTTAGGAACTAAGATCATAATTATAAAAAAAACTAAAATAAAGAGAAATAAAAGTAAAACGGTAAAAGAAAAATTAAGAAAAACAAAATACAAAAAAAAGAGAACACCCCCCTGATACGTCTCCGTCGTATCTATAATTTTTGATTGTTCCATGCCAATATTATTCAACTTTTATATACTTTTGGCAACTTTTTATACTATTTTTGGGGACTAACATATTGATGCAAAGTGCTCAAAGTGCAGTTCTGTTTGTTGCATGTTTTATGTTTCGCAGAAACCCAATATCAAACGGAGTCCAAATGGGATAAAAACGGACGGAGAATTATTTTGGAATATTTGTGATTTTTGGGAGGAAGAATCAACGCGAAACGGCGCCCGAGGAGGCCACGAGAGTGGCCCATGCCACCCCTCCAAGGGGCGGGCCCCCCTATCTTGTGGGCCACCCGTAAGGCGGTTGATGCCCTTCTTTGGCCGCAAGAAAGCCATTTTTTGGAAAACGAACTAGGCGAAGGTTTCAGGCCAATCGGAGTTACGGATCTCCATATATACACGAAACGGTGAAACAGAGCCAGGACACAACGCAGAAACAGAGAGATAGATCCAATCTCAGAGGTGCTCTCGCCCCTCCCAAGCCATGGGAGCCAAGGACCAGAGGGGAAACCCCTCTCCAATCTAGGGAGGAGGTCAAGGAAGAAGAAGAAGAAGGGGGCCTCTCTCCCCCTTGCTTCCGGTGGCGCCGGAGCGCTGCCGGGGGCCATCATCATCACCGCGATCTTCACCAACACCGCCGTCATCTTCACCAACATCTCCATCACCCTCCCCCTTCTATATTCAGCGGTCCACTCTCCCGCAACCCGTTGTACCCTCTACTTGAACATGGTGCTTTATGCTTCATATTAGTTTCCAATGATGTGTTGCCATCCTATGATGTCTAAGTAGATTTTCATTGTCCTATCGGTGATTGATGAATTGCTATGATTGGTTTGAGTTGCATGTTTTATTATTGGTGCTGTCCTATTGTGCCCTCCGTGTCGCCCAAGCGTGAGGGATTCCCGCTGTAGGGTTTGCAATATGTTTATGATTTGCTTATGGTGGGTGGCGTGATCGATCAAACACAAACCCGAGTAAGTAGGTTGTTTGCATATGGGATAAAAGGGACTTGATGCTTTAATGCTATGGTTGGGTTTTACCTTAATGAATCTTTAGTAGTTGCGGATGCTTGCTAGAGTTCCAATCATAAGTGCATAGAATTCCAAGTAAGGGATGATATGTTAGCTTATGCCTCTCCCTCAAATAGAATTGCAATAGTGATTACCGGTCTAGTAACATAGTCAATTTCTTAGGGGCAATTTCACAACTCCTACCACCACTTTTCCACACTCGCTATATTTACTTTATTGTTCCTTTAGTTAAACAGCCCCTGGTTTATATTTACGCCTTCTTCACTTTCTTGCAAACCTATCCTGTCACACCTACAAAGTACTTCTAGTTTCATTCTTGTTCTAGGTAAAGTAAACGTCAAGCGTGCGTAGAGTTGTATCGGTGGTCGATAGAACTTTAGGGAATATTTGTTCTACCTTTAGCTCCTCGTTGGGTTCGACACTCTTACTTATAGAAAACTATTGCGATCCCCTATACTTGTGGGTTATCAAGACCTTTTTCTGGCGCTGTTGCCGGGGAGTCATAGCGTGGGGTGAATATTCTCGTGTGTGCTTGTTTGCTTTATCACTAAGTAATTTTTATTTGTTGTTCTTAGTTGTTCTCTATCTTTAGTTATGGATATGGAACACAAAATACCAAAAAAATTAGAGGTACTTGCCACTCATGTAGATGGGGTAACTCCTAAAACCCCCGATTCTCATTATGTGAGAGATATTATGTATTACTTTGATAATCCTGAGAAAACCCCATTCAACTTTATAATGGGAGACACGTTGGATCAACGTGAATACTTTAGGGATTATCGCTCGACACAAAAAGGGAAACTATTATGGGATCAATTTATTATGTTGCATTGGTATGCCTGGAATCTATGCTTGAAATATGATATTACTTGTTGCTCTAGGATGGAGGCTCCACACCTTCCCTTTTCATGCAAATTTAATGATAATGAAACCTTAGCTTCTTATGCTAATGGTATATATGATTACTATGATGTGGAACAAATAGAAGAATTTGTTGCTTTTAAGGCTGCCTATGATATTGAAGCTTTGTTTGAAAAGTATGACGCTTTTGATGATGATGGTTATAGGCCAAAAAATCTTGCTATACTTGGATATTGCTATGAAAATTATGAATACAATTACTATATTAATGCTTTTATGAAGAAAGTCAACGCTGTCCAAGAAGAGACTAATATTTTGCAGGAAGCTATGGAAGAAGAAATTGATGAAACAGTGAGCTCATTGGATGAAAAAGATGATGAGGAGAGCGAAGAACAAAAGGAGGAAGAGCGGATTAGCTACCCGTGCCCACCTTCTAATGATAGTAACCCTCCAACTCATACATTATTTAATTCCCTTCGTGCTTACGAAGGATGATTGTTATGATCCGTTGATTCTCTTGAAATATCCCTTTTGATGATGCTTGCTATGCTTGTGGCCAAGATGCCAATATGAATTATGCTTATGGAGATGAACTTGCTATATTTCCTTATGTTAAACATGAAATTGTTGCTATTGCACCCACGCATGATAGTCCTATTATCTTTTTGAATTCTCCCGACTACACTATATCGGAGAAGTTTGCGCTTAGTAAGCATTATATTGATGGGTTGCCTTTTACCATTGCACATGATGATTTTGATGAATATAATATGCATGTACTTGATGCTCCTACTTGCAATTATTATGAGAGAGGAACTCTATCTCCACCTCTCTATGTTTCCAACATGATAGAATTGCAAGAAACTGCTTATACTATGAATTGGCCTTTACTATGTGTGCATGAATTGTTCTTTTATGACATGCCGATGCATAGGAAGAGAGTTAGACTTTGTTGTTGCTTGATATATGTTACTTTGTGCTCACTACTAAATTACAGATCATTGTTAATTAAAATTGGCTTTGATACACCTTGGGACCCGGGTGGATCCATTACTTGAGCACTTTATGCCTAGCTTAATGGCTTTAAAGAAAGCGCTGCCAGGGAGACAACCCGGAAGTTTTAGAGATTCATTTATTTCTGTTGAGTGCTTTCATATAGTTTAAAAACAAAAAAATAAAGTGGGGAACCCAAAAATTTTTCAAAAAGGAAAGTGAAAGTAAGAAAGACAAGCATCGTTGAAGTGGGAGAGCTCCTTGAACTTTGTTCATGCTCACGGCAACTTTGTGAATCTTGATTACAGAAACTTTTCAACAAAAATAATTATCCCCTTGTACAATTCCATTGTATTATAAAAATAATGTGCTAAAGTTTGCCTTTAGGATGTTTACAATGCTTGTTGGTTTGTACGGTGCAGGACAGAAACTTTGGCTGTAGTGTGCGAATTTTAATTTTTTACTGGAAAGTCAAATGGTTCTGATTCTTTTTGAGTTGTCTTACTATACAACTTGTTTATTTTTCCTAATTTGTGTATAATTGTTCAAGTACCATAAATATGGTGGATGTTAAGATTGCTACAGACTGTTCTGTTTTTGACAGATTCTGTTTTTGATGCATAGTTTGCTTGTTTTGATGAATCTATCAATTTATATCAGTGGATTAAGCCATGAAAAAGTTATATTACAGTAGAAAAAAAATGCAAAAACAAGATATAAATTGGTTTTCTACAGTACTTAGAGTGGTGATTTGCTTTATTATACTAACGGATCTGACCGAGTTTTCTGTTGAAGTTTTGTGTGGATGTAGTGTCTAATCGAGGATGTCTCGATATGAGGAAAAGGAAGAGAGGCAAGAGCTCAAGCTTGGGGATGCCCGAGGCACCCCAAGTAAATATTCAAGGAGACTCAAGCGTCTAAGCTTGGGGATGCCCGGAAGGCACCCCTCTTTCTTCAACAAGTATCGGTATGCTTTCAATTCGCTTGCTCATGCATTATGTGCAAGTCTTGGAGCGTCTTTTGCATTTAGTTTTCACTTTTCTTTTATGCACCATGCTGGTATGAGATGGTCCTTGGTTGATTTATAGAATGCTCTTTGCACTCACTTATATCTTTTGAGTATGGCTTTATAGAATGCTCTTTGCACTTCACTTATATCTTTTGAGTATGGCTTTATAGAATGCTTCATGTGCTTCACTTATATCATTTGAAGTTTGGATTGCATGTTTCTCTTTACATAGAGAACCGCCATTTGTAGAATGCTCTTTTGCTTCACTTATATTCGTTAGAGCATGGGCATATCTTTTGTAGAAATAATTAAATTCTCGTGCTTCACTTATATCTATTTAGAGAGATGACAGGAACTGGTCATTCACATGGTTAGTCATAAAATCCTACATAAAACTTGTAGATTGCTGAATATGATATGTTTGATTCCTTGCAATAGTTTTGCGATATAAAGGTGGTGATATTAGAGTCGTGCTGGTTGAGTAATTGTGAAATTGAGAAATACTTGTGTTGAGCTTTGCAAGTCCCGTAGCATGCACGTATGGTGAACCGTTATGTAACGAAGTCGGAGCATGAGGTGTTTATTGATTGTCTTCCTTATGAGTGGCGGTCGGGGACGAGCGATGGTCTTTTCCTACCAATCTATCCCCTAGGAGCATGCGCGTAGTACTTTGTTTTGATGACTAACAGATTTTTCGAATAAGTATGTGAGTTCTTTATGACTAATGTTGAGTCCATGGATTAAATGCACTTTTACCTTTCCATCATTGCTAGCCTCTTCGGTACCGTGCATTGCCCTTTCTCACCTTGAGAGTTGGTGCAAACTCTGCCGGTGCATCCAAACCCCGTGATATGATACACTCTATCACACATAAACCTCCTTATATCTTCCTCAAAACAGCCACCATACCTACCTATTATGGCATTTCCATAGCCATTCCGAGATATATTGCCATGCAACTTCCATCATCATCATATACATGAGTTGAGCATTTATCGTCATATTGCTTTGCATGATCGTAAGATAGCTAGCATGATGTTTTCATGGTTTGTCCGTTTTTTGATGTCATTGCTACACTAGATCATTGCACATCCCGGTACACCGCCGGAGGCATTCATATAGAGTCATATATTTGTTCTAGACATCGAGTTGTAAGTAAATAAAAGTGTGATGATCATCATTATTAGAGCATTGCCCCTGTGAGGAAAGGATGATGGAGACTATGATTCCCCCACAAGTCGGGATGAGACTCCGGACGAAAAAAAAGAAAAAAAAAGAGAAAGGCAAAAAAAAAGAGAAGGCCAAAAAAAGAGAATAAAAAAATGAGAGAAAAAGAGAGAAGGGGCAATTTTACTATCCTTTTACCACACTTGTACTTCAAAGTAGCACCATGTTCTTCATATAGATTGTCTCCTATGTTGTCACTTTCATATACTAGTGGGAATTTTCATTATAGAACTTGGCTTGTATATTCCAACGATGGGCTTCCTCAAATGCCCTAGGTCTTCATGAGCAAGCAAGTTGGATGCACACCCACTTAGTTTCTTTTGTTGAGCTTTCATATACTTATAGCTCTAGTGCATCCGTTGCATGGCAATCCCTACTCCTCACATTGACATCAATTGATGGGCATCTCCATAGCCCGTTGATTAGCTGCGTCGATGTGAGACTTTCTCCTTTTTTGTCTTCTCCACATAACCCCCATCATCATATTCTATTCCACCTATAGTGCTATATCCATGGCTCACGCTCATGTATTGCGTGAAAGTTGAAAATGTTTGAGAAACGTCAAAAGTATGAAACAATTGCTTGGCTTGTCATCGGGGTTGTGCATGATTTGAATGCTTTGTGTGGTGAAGATGGAGCATAGCCAAACTATATGATTTTGTAGGGATGAGCTTTCCTTGGCTATGTTATTTTGATAAGACATAATTGCTTGGTTGGTATGCTTGAAGTATTATTGTTTTTATGTCAAATGATAGACTATTGCTTTGAATCACTCGTGTCTTAATATTCATGCCATGATTAGACATATGATCAAGATTATGCTAGGTAGCATTCTACATCAAAATTATCTTTTCATCATTCACCTACTCGAGGACTAGTAGGAATTAAGCTTAGGATGTTGATACGCCTCCGTCAGATCTATAATTTTTTATTGTTCCATGCCAATATTATTCAACTTTTATATACTTTTGGCAACTTTTTATACTATTTTTGGGACTAACATATTGATCCAAAGGCTCAAAGGCTGCCTTCCTATTTGTTGCATGTTTTATGTTTCGCAGAAACCCAATATCAAACGGAGTTCAAACGGGATAAAAACGGACGGAGAATTATTTTGGAATATTTGTGATTTTTGGGAGGAAGAATCAATGCGAAACGGTGCCCGAGGTGGCCACTTAGAGTGGCCCACCCCACCCTCCGTGGGGGGCGCCTATCTCATGGGCCACCCGTAAGGCGGTTGATGCCCTTCTTTGGCCGCAAGAAGAAAGCTAATTTTTGGAAAACGATCTGGGCGAAGGTTTCAGTCCAATCTGTGTTACAGATCTCCATATAGACACTAAACGGTGAAACAGAGCCAGATGTAACACGTAAACAGAGAGATAGATCCAATCTCGAGGGGCTCTTGCCCTCCCAAGCCATGGGAGCCAAGGACCAGAGGGGAAACCCTTCTCCCATCTAGGGAGGAGGTCAAGGAAGAAGAAGAAGAAGGGGCCTCTCCCCTTGCTTCCGGTGGCGCCGAGCGCTGCCGGGGCCATCATCATCACCGCGATCTTCACCAACACCGCCGTCATCTTCACCAACATCTCCATCACCTTCCCCTTCTATATTCAGCGGTCCACTCTCCGCAACCCGCTGTACCCTCTACTTGAACATGGTGCTTTATGCTTCATATTATTTTCCAATGATGTGTTGCCATCCTATGATGTCCGAGTAGATTTTCGTTGTCCTATCGGTGATTGATGAATTGCTATGATTGGTTTGAGTTGCATATTTTATTATTGGTGTTGTCCTATTGTGCCCTCCGTGTCGGCATAAGCGTGAGGGATTCAGCTGTAGGGTTTGCAATATGTTTATGATTTGCTTATGGTGGGTTGCGTGAGTGACTGAAACACAAACCCGAGTAAGTAGGTTGTTTGCATATGGGATAAAAGGGGACTTGATGCTTTAATGCTATGGTTGGTTTTTACCTTAATGAATCTTTAGTAGTTGCGGATGCTTGCTAAAATTCCAATCATAAGTGCATAGAATTCCAAGTAAAGGATGATATGTTAGCTTATGCCTCTCCCTCAAATAGAATTGCAATAGTGATTACCGGTCTAGTAACGTAGTAAATTGCTTAGGGGCAATTTCATAACTCCTACCACCACTTTTCCACACTCGCTATATTTACTTTATTGTTCCTTTAGTTAAACAGCCCCTGGTTTATATTTACGCGTTCTTCACTTTCTTGCAAACCTATCCTGTCACACCTACAAAGTACTTCTAGTTTCATTCTTGTTCTAGGTAAAGTAAACGTCAAGCATGCATAGAGTTATATCGGTGGTTGACGGTGTCCTGGACTAGGGGGTACTCACCACGTCATCTCCCGATCTGTTAGATTGGGCCGAGGACCCTCATGGCCGTATACTCATGGGCCAGTCCGGACAGCTGCCGCATAGAAGGAAGCTTCCACAAGACTTGGCAATCAAGACAAGGACTGCTCCCCACCGACGTATTCGGCTAGGACTGTTGTTATCCTAGGCCTCTGGTGCATTATATAAACGGAGGCCAGGCTAGTCGATAGAGATATACAACAATCATACCATAGGCTAGCTTCTAGGGTTTAGCCTCTACGATCTCGTGGTAGATCTACTCTTGTACTACCATATCATCAATATTAATCAAGCAGGAAGTAGGGTTTTACCTCCATCGAGAGGGCCCGAACCTGGGTAAACATCTGTGTCCCTTGATTCCTGTTACCATTAGCCTTGACGCACAGATCGGGACCCCCTACCCGAGATCCGCTGGTTTTGACACCGACATTGGTGCTCTCGTTGAGAGTTTCGCTGTGTGTTCGGCAAAAGGTCGATGGCTCGCCTACAGATCAACTGCGACTTCGGCATCATCTTCACCAGCTCGACTGGTCACCTTGGTTCGACCAAGGACTGCACACTACCTTCGATCGTCATGTTCGGATGAGGGCCTTCATCAACATCAACTCCGATTCTATCAAGATCATGGAAGAATTATCCAGGGAGCCCGGGGCCTAAACGTCAACATTGCCCTCGGGCGACCATGCTGTTTTTCTGGACAGCAAACTTGTATCCGGTGCCACCGCCTCCTCAAGTGTCGTTTTAACGATTGCTTCGTTGGAATTGTGCGGAATTGAGTCTACAACAACCCTGGAAAATTTCATCGAGTTCCGATGGAGGAATCTCTGGCAATCCACGATATACCGGAGCCCTCTCAAATCTGGACGGGAATCTGGACGAGTTTAGGGCGTGGTGTCCAGCTGCTAGCTCGGACGTCCTTTGGAAGATCCAACCGTTGATCGGCTGCCAAATTCCTATATCTACCACCCCTCAAAATTTCAGCTCGATCCGACCGTCCAAACTCCGGCAACCTTTCGATTAGTGCATCACTTTTTGGATCTATTTTCTGCGCGAAAACGAATCTGACCCGAGTTCGTCTCTTTTATGAACGGGATTTCGGACGTCCTTTTTGAAGGAAGTTTTTTATGGGGTATTGTGTTTTGTTTCCGAACACATCCCACTAACTTTAAAATCTTCAGAACATGATCTTCACTATCATGCTGGTGTCAAACCAGTCCGGCAATATTGCTCCAAGGCTGCCGACCTGCACTAGACACGTCGCCGCTTTGTTGAGCCGAGCTCAACTTCTTTGGATCATCATCTCGGCAAGCCGAACAAGAGTTCGGCATCGCGAAGGATAAATCATCACCAACATCGCCGCCCCATGGATTACACGGAGCGGGTACACCAGCATCGTCGCACGGTCACTTCATCAAGCCGGCATTGACCACGTCATGACCTGCATCGGCAGGCCGCGACCGTTGCTTTCTTCAAGCCGGTGCCCATCACGCCGACCTACTTCGACTCATCGGCCGACGCCGAGGCTTCACGCCCTCGGCTGGACCGGGGGCTTCGCCATCTCTTCATCAACCTACTCCGGAGACTTCGGCGTCACTAGCCGACCAGCTTCATCACGTTAGCTGGACCGATGGCTTTGCCTCGGCAAGCCAACCTTTGCCAGCATTACCATGCCGTCGCTTTATCGCCCGACAGGCAATGGGTGTGCGGATCGAGTCCCAATTTTGGAAATCACCTTCCTTCGGATTGCTACAACAAATAAACCAGGTGCTATTAATCCTAGTATTTTTTGCTTGTTTGGGTTCATTTTTCCCAAGGATTATTACTCTGGTTTGTCCATCATATGTACACAGGTCTATCAAATGGTGGCCGCATTAACAACGATCGCATGGTGGTTCGGTCAGTTTCCGTGCATAGTCCGGCGAACGCCGCATCCGGAACTCGGACCGACCTGTGAATTCAGGCTTTACCACGCCTTTACCGCATCACGCTGACGCCCAGCATCGACATTGACTTCGGCGCCAGGCCATATTTCTTTTATTACTCACTTCACATAAATTATTTATTATGCAACATTTTTTATTATTACTATTATCTCCGGTTTGCACTATTTTTTGTGCATAAGAAAATGATCCAGCCGGACTATATCCTTTGGCGTCACCTCGGCTGGATGGGGGGCTTCATCAACACTTCATTACCCCATGCCGGGGACTTCGGCATCACTCTGCCGGCCTGCATTGACCGTGCTATGTCACCATTTCGGAGTGCCGAGCACTTTGCTCCGCCACCTCGGGACCGACTTGGGGGATGGAGCCTTGTCCCGCATCAAGCTCGGACCGCGTCATCAATACCGAACACATTAACCAGCTAAGTTGCCTTCATGCTCAAAGTTTTAAATTTTTAATTTATGTTCGGATCGACCAAGCATTATACTTTTTTTTGGAAAAAGTTGCTCGTAAAATTTTTTCCTTGACCAACCTTTGTTTGTGACGCACAAATTCAAATACTTTGTTTACTTGGGGGCTCCCTTGCTGGAGCTTTTCCTCTTGCATATGATTATACTTGTACGGCTTCGTTCTTTGTTCGTGTATTACGCCACAATATGCACCATATTGACTTAAGTGATTTGCAAGCTGGGTTGCCTTGCTCCTGTGTTTACCCCTACGTTCCCGATTGTTCGGCTAGGGAGTAAAGGGAGCACCTCTGCGATTGTCACGATCGGGTCACCCGAGCCGGACCTCAGACTGGGTGAAGCCGAAAGCTAGCGCTCTTACTGTTTTCAATTATGGTCGGCACACAACGGAACTCATGAGTACAAAAAATCTATTGCACAAGTCTCATATTAACAATGAGCACCGAAGAAAGGTATCAGTGGGGGTACTATTTTCTTCGAAGATGCTTCTTACACTTTACCGGTTATATAGCATAAGTTCCCTGAGCGCGCTTTGTCTGTTAGCCTTATGACCTGATTGCCTGGTTATCGGAAACACCGTCGATATACTCGACAGGTGGAATACATAACACTTTTCGGTCTTTGACCGAAGAGGGAGAAGCCGACGGTCGGTTAAGATGCGTTTAAAGTTCGGGTGAACATAGATATGATATAAGTACTTCGGTCCATAAAATCATTCTTTTACCCAAGTCACTCGGGGGCTCTTAAATTTATGTGAGCTGTTTTATAATAAGTGTTCTTCTTATTAGTCGTTGCAAAGTCTTTTTCTATCACTCCTTTCTCGATGCAAGTGTGTGGTCAATAGCTGGATAGCCTTGCTTCTCTCTAAATCCGCCGAGTGCAGTTTGCTAAACTAGCCTCGGAGAAGCACTCCGCTTCGGGATAAGGAGGTTGAAGCCATTGGCTGACCCGCTTGAAGTCTTGAGATAGGATGTGTCATGTTAAAGCACGACAGAAGCACCTTTTTTTTAAAAAGTCCAATTTTTGGATTGGCACCGAACACTTGATCTAGTTCGGACATTAAACTTTGAATAAGTTTTTGGCTTTTCGAGCCTATGGCACTTTTAAACTATTTGTGTGTTTCCAGCATTAGTCTCGCAGCAACGCCGACACCTTTAGGGATTCGGCAAAAACATTCTCGGATATTGCTATATATGCATCGGTTTCGAATTGTGTCTTCGGTCAATAGTTGGGTTGCCCGGCTCCTGTGCTTGCCTCCTACGTTTCACTTTGTTCGGCTAGGCGTGCAAAGAGAGAACCACTGTGATTGTGCTTCCAGCTCGCATGGTTAAGCATCTCAGTGGAGAAAGCCAAAAACTGACTGTCACAATAGGCATAAACTGGTTCGCGATCCGATGACTATGTTGAATGACGGGCCGTTCATAACATTGGCCGAAGTGTTTACGGCTTGACCTCGGATGTCGCCGAACACTAACTGGGGGCTCATAGCTAGCTTCCCCAGTTTAAAGCTCCTATGACTAAGCAAAAGTTATAAAGCCCGTATATCTGATTGCCTCGTTTCCGCTAACACAACCGCCTTCGGGCACCGAGACGTCAGCTAAGGGTTGCTTTGTTAGTGCGGAAACACCCTGTGTAGTATCTACCAAGGGGTAGAAGCTGATGATGGGCCACTTTCAACTGATAATAGGCAACAATGGAGTCAAAATAATGATGTAAAGTACTTGGATACATAGAATCATTACATATAATCTGTGATTTTACTCTGGATATCGATCCTTAATTCGCCACCGTGCCCACATTAAGGCTCGGGGCTACCGGGCTTTGGCGCCATTATCTATAAATATTAAAGGTACATCGATCCCCGATTCGGTGTTGCCACCCGACCAGTGTCTCGGGGGCTACTGCATTGCTTATTCAATGCAGAGAATTCAAAGTGCTCAGTGTTCGGCTTGGACGAACTATGCGCATACATGTCTTCGGACAATAATAGGTACCATATGGACCTATCCGGCATCAAGCTAGTATATTGCGGCGACTTCTCACGACCCTCTCTCAGGGGCCCGTTCGCCAATCACTATTATCTCTAATATATTACACTGTGTTTTTATTCCTATGTATGTCGCCGAAGCTAGGAGTTGATCCTCGTGCCGATTTTCACAGATCGACCTGAGTCTCAGGGGCTACTAGGAACAGCGGTTTTATGCTTTCCTTCAGGTGCGTCTCGGGTTTAGACTGATACACACCTTGAGGGATACTGGCTATATATCTCGGTAGAGGATAAACTGCACCAGTTAAAAATATTCACAAAAAATCAGCCCGTGGTCGGGGTGGTGCACCACCTCGGAGGCAGTCCGGTATAAAGCTCGGGTGCCAGCGGCTAGCTCCATAAAGGACATTTCCGGCATTAAGCTCGGCTACACTCCTTCAACTTTTTTGTACCAAGATGATCTATGACATCTTGGATATAGTCCGGCGTTGGAGCTCGGAAGCAGTCCCGCATTGGTGCTCGGCTGCAAAGGATACCTCGAATGCAGTCCGGCGGTGGAGCTCGGACGCAAGAGGGCACTGCCTCCCGGGAACAACTTCAAACCCGAGGCGTGGCATAAAAATAACAAGGCATTAATATAGGCCGGAAACTTAAAGGGGCTCCTCGGATACAACGTGTAAACTCTTCGGATGCACTTCGGCGATCCTCAAGATCGGAGATGAGAAGATTTGTTGAACCAGTTTTGAAGACCGACGACCGAAGATGAAGAATAGTTCGGAAGAATCGAGGAGCGTCCCTAACTTGAAGACCGGTTCAGGGGGCTACATCGGTTGTCCCGGACTAGGGGTACTCACCACGTCATCTCCCGATCTGTTATATTGGGCGAGGACCCCATGGTCAGATACTCATGGGCGGTCCGGACAGCTGCCGCATACAAGGAAGATTCCACAAGACTTGGCAATCAAGACAAGGACTCCTCCCCACCGACGTATTCGGCTAGGACTCTTGTTATCCTAGGCCTCTGGTGCATTATATAAACCGAGGCCAGGCTAGTCGATAGAGATATACACCAATCATACCATAGGCTAGCTTCTAGGGTTTAGCCTCTACGATCTCGTGGTTGATCTACTCTTGTACTACCCATATCATCAATATTAATCAAGCAGGAAGTAGGGTTTTACCTCCATCGAGAGGGCCCGAACCTGGGTAAACATCTGTGTCCCTTGCTTCCTGTTACCATCAGCCTTGACGCACAGATCGGGACCCCCTACCCGAGATCCGCCGGTTTTGACACCGATAGTGGTCGATAGAACTTGGAATATTTGTTCTACCTTTAGCTCCTCGTTGGGTTCGACACTCTTACTTATCGAAAACTGTTGCAATCCCCTGTACTTGTGGGTTATCACCCCCCCTCACTGGGCCACGGTCCAGATGGCCTCGGGGCCAATCGGGCCGGCCCAGCCGCACCTCTCCTGGCCTAATTGGCCCCTCCCTCGTGACCTAACCCCCGAACGCCCCACTCCCCTCACGATACCCACCTCCCCCCTCCTCTCCCTCACCCGCCGCCACCACACAACACACACACACACACACACACACACACACACGCACGCACGCACGCACGCATCGTGCCGGGGAGAGGAGCTCCCGGCGCCCGATCCCCTCGCGTGCATTGGTGCCCCGCCTCCCTCCGTCACCGGCGACCGCCAGCAGGCCGCCGCCCCGCGCCGCCGCCGCCAACAGCCCCATGTTGGCTGCAGCTTCATCACTGGCGCCGCCCGGAGCCGCTCCGCCGACGCTCGTCGCCGACCACCGCCCCGTCGCAGGATCTCCTCCCCATCGCTCGGTCGTCCCCGTCCACCTCCTCGACCCCCGCTGCCCGAACCCCTGGAGCACCCCTATGAGCCGCCGCCTCCCCTCCTCACTCCCTCTCTCTCCCGTCGTTGAGCCCCCGCTCGCGGCCGCAGTCACCGCGTGCACGGCTGCGCTCCGTTCGTGCCCCGCACACCCTGGCCTCCTCCCGCAGATGGTTCGACGATGTTTCGCCGCCGCCGCGATCAAGGCTTCGCTTCCACCACCAGCCACTTTGCTCAAGGCTGACGTTGCTGGGCGCCGGAGCTCGTCCCACGCGTGTGCTCCACCGTGCTGCCCGCCTAGCCTCGCCGCGCCGCTGCTTTGGCCACGACCACGGCCGCCGTGCACCCCTGGACCTCCGCCCAATCGGGCCACACCCGTAACCGCCACCCTGCGCCCGCTTTGGCCCAGTGCCAATGGCACATGGGGCCCAGCCCCTAGAATGTTTAATAAAAAAAGAATTTTAAAAATAAATAAATAAATAATAAGTAAATAAAAATGTTAACTAATAAGTAATTAATTGACTAAATTAATTAACTTAATTAATCTTGTTTAATTAAGCTAAGAACATTAGTTACCTAATTAACTAATTAAACTCATTAATAGGTTAATTAGATTATAGTACCTATCACATGCGGGACCCACACGTCAGCGACCCAGTCAACACCTCTGTTGATTGCTGACGTCATGATGACGTCAGCATGCACTATACTGGATAATGTTATAATTAAATAAATTCTAAAAACGATTAAATCTTTTAAAAATAATATAAAATAAATCGTAGCTCGGATGGAAAACTTTGTACATGAAAGTTGCTCAGAACGACGAGACGAATCTAAATACACAGCCGGTTCGTCCGCCAAAAACCCCTAGCATATCGAACACGCAACTTTCTCGCTGCGTTTCATCTGCCCGAAAACGCGAAACACCGGGGATACTTTCCCGGATGTTTCTCCCCTTCGCCGGTATCACCTCTTACCACGTTAGGGCACACCTAGCACCGCTCATTGTCATGTCATGCATCTTCATGCTTATGTTTGCATTGTATTCATTCTTTCTTCCCCCTCTTCTCTCTCGTAGACTATGAGACTGACGCTGCTGCTGGTACCCCGATCAACCACTGTGTTGACGACCCCTCCTTCTTGCCAGGGCAACCAGGCAAGCCCCCCCTTTATCACCATATATCGCCTATTCTTCTCTATACCGCTTGCATTAGAGTAGTGTAGCATGTTACTGCTTTTCGTTAATCCTATTCTGCTGCATAGCCTGTCATTGTTGCTACCTGCTATCCTACTGCTTAGTATAGGATGCTAGTGTTCCATCAGTGGCCCTACACTCTTGTCCGTCTGCCATGCTATACTACTGGGCCGTGATCACTCGGGAGGTGATCATGGGCATATGCTATATACTTTATACTGTTACATTACTTATGATACTGTTCGGAGATGGGGGCTGAAGGGGCAGGTGGCTCCACTCCGGTAGAGGTGGGCCTGGGTTCCCGACGGCCGCCGACTGTTACTTTGTGGGGGGGCGACAGGGCAGGTTGAGACCACCTAGGCGAGAGGTGGGCCTGGCCCTGGTCGGCGTCCGCGTTTACATCATTAACATGCTTAACGAGATCTTGGTATTTGATCTGAGTGTGGCCATTTGGTCTATACCCACTAACCAACTACATGAGAAAGATATGGGCACTCGGCGTCATGGTATCATCCGAAGCCTTCATGACGTCAGCGACTGAGCGGCGCGCGCCAGATTGGACCGCGTAACGTAACTTCCTTTGTAATGGAGGTTACTAGGTCTGCATCCGGCCGCGTACGCAACATGCAGGTGTGCTAAGGGCGATGGGCCCAGACCCCTGTGCGCTGAGGTTTAGACCGGCGTGCTGACCTCTCTGTTGGTCTAGGTGGGGCTGCGACGTGTTGATCTTCCGCGGCCGGGCATGACCCAGAAAAGTGTGTCATGCCAAATGGGATCGAGCATGTTGGGTTATGTGGTGCACCCCTGCAGGGAAGTTTATCTATTCGAATAGCCATGATCTTCGGTAACAGGACGACTTGGAGTTGTACCTTGACCTTATGACAACTAGAACTGGATACTTAAGAAAACACACCCTTCCAAGTGCCTTATACAACCCGGTGATCGCTCTCTAACAGGGCGACGAGGAGGGGATCACCGGGTAGGATTATGCTATGCGATGCTACTTGGAGGACTTCAGTCTACTCTCTTCTACATGCTGCAAGACGGAGGCTGCCAGAAGCGTAGTCTTCGACAGGATTAGCTATCCCCCTCTTATTCTGGCATTCTGCAGTTCAGTCCACCGATATGGCCCTTTACACATATACCCATGCATATGTAGTGTAGCTCCTTGCTTGCGAGTACTTTGGATGAGTACTCACGGTTGCTTTTCTCCCTCCTTTCCCCTTTCCCTTCTACCTGGTTGTCGCAACCAGATGTCGGAGCCAGGGAGCGACGCCACCGTCGACGATGACTCCTACTACACCGGAGCTGCCTACTACTACGCAGCGGGCCGACGATTTACCAGGAGTAGTTTAGGAGCATCCCAGGCAGGAGGCCTGCGCCTCTTTAGATCTGTATCCCAGTTTGTGCTAGCCATCGTATGGCAACTTGTTTAACTTATGTCTGTACTCAGATATTGTTGCTTCCCCTGACTCACTTATGTCGAGCACTTGTATTCGAGCCCTCGAGGCCCTTGGCTTTAATATGATGCTTGTATGACTTATTTTACTTTTAGAGTTGTGTTGTGATATCTTCCCGTGAGTCCCTGATCTTGATCGTACACGTTTGCGTGCATGATTAGTGTACGATTGAATCGGGGGCGTCACAGGGCAATAGTTGCATGTAGGTTGCCTAATAATGGTAGGACAGGAGATTTATTTGGAGGAATTTATGCGACCCGTGTGGCTAATTATCTTTGTATAGCCCCACGAGAGGGCGATATGATGTTACCTCCTGCTTATTTAGATTATGACTCTATGGTCCAACATCATTTTCTTAAGACGAATGAACAATTCCTCCAGTATTTTACTAATATATGACAGACGCAACGCTGTCCATGTTACTCTTCCTGCTCCTCTCCTTTTTGATTACCAGGCAAAAGGAAGATATGTTGTTACCAGGGAGGAAGCAGCTGAACACGAAGGGAGAACGGAGGCGGCTCGCCAACATGCCGCAGCTCGGGAGGCATTTGTTGCTGCATCTCAATACGACCCCAGTTACAACTACGGATATCATCCAGGTCCCTGGCATTAGACCAACTTAGGCCAAAAGCCTAAGCTTGGGGGACTACGTATTTCTCACCGACTTTACATTCATGTTCACACACAATTCTAGTCGTCGGTGCTCATACTCTTTCATTGTATTATCCATGCTAGTTTAATTTTCTTTTTTTTAGTTTTCTTCTTGTGTGTTTGATAAACCTTGAGAAAAACCAAAAAAATTAGTTAGTTTAAATTCCATGCTTGTAGTAGAAATTAAAATGAAAACCCAAATAGATTTCTCGTTCTTGTTTTACTTGTTGGGAGCTTTCCCGTGTAAATAGTTTTATTTTCTTTTCTTTCCTTTGGGGTTTAGAGTAGAAGACCATATTGAAAATGTTTAGTGGCTCTCATATGCATGATTGATTATTTAACTTAGAGCCCATATTACCTTGTCTTCTCTCTTGAGTTGAATGCTTGCAGATTCCAGCTTAGTCCAATGCACGTGCACTATTATTAGTATACACATCGTTCGATTGTGCAAGTGAAAGGCAATAATGATGATATATGATGGACTTATTGAGATGAGAAAAGCTGGTATGAACTCGACCTCTCTTGTTTTTGTAAATATGATGAGTTCATCGTTTCGGATTCAGCTTATTATGAAGTAAACATATTTGCAATGACATTTAGAGATTATAGTTGCTTGTGCCATGCTTGATTAGCTATGAGTTATAATGGTTTGCCTTGCGTGCCAACATGCTATTAGAATGATTATGATGTGGTATGATGGGATGGTATCCTCCTTTGAATGAATTGAGTGACTCGACTTGGCACATGTTCACGCATGTAGTTGAAACAAATCAACATAGCCTTCATGATATTTATGTTCAGGGTAGATTATATCCTACTCATGCTTGCACTCGGTGTAAATTAATTTTAATGCATGTTTATGACTGTTGTCGCTCTCTCAGTTGGTCGCTTCCCAGTCTTTTGCTAGCCTTCACCTGTACTAAGCGGGAATACTACTTGTGCATCCAAACTCCTTAAACCCCAAAGTTGTTCCATATGAGTCCACCATACCTACCTATATGCGGTATTTACCTGCGGTTCCAAGTAAATTTGTATGTGCCAAACTCCAAACCTTCAAATGAAATTCTGTTTTGTATGCTCGAGCAGTTCATGTTTCAACTAGGGCTGCCTATATCTTCCATGCTAGGTGGGTTATTCTCAAGAGGAGTGGACTCCGCTCCTCCCACGAGAAAGGGCCGGTAACCGGGATGCCCAGTCCCATGATCCAAAAAGATCAAAGAAAATTAAAATAATTAAACAAAACTCCCCCAGGGCTATTGTTAGTTGGAGGCACTCGTTGTTTCGAGCAAGCCATGGATTGATGCTTGTTGGTGGTTGGGGGAGTATAAACCTTTACCATTCTGTTTGGGAACTGCCTATAATGCATGTAGTATGGAAGATACATCCATCTCATAGTTGTTGAATTGACAGTGAAAGTATGCCGCTCAAAATGTTATTCAATCTCTATTTTAAAATCGAGCACTGGCACCTCTACAAATCACTGCTTCCCTCTGCGAAGGGCCTATCTATTTACTTTTATGTTGAGTCATCACCCTTCTTATTAAAAAGCACCCGTTGGAGAGCACACTGTCATTTGCATTCATTATGATTGGTTTATATTGGGTATGACTTGACTGGATCTCTTTTACCATGAATTACAATGTTTAGTCAGTCCTTGATCTTTAAAGGTGCTCTACATTTATGTTTTGCGGTCCCAGAAAGGGCTAGCGAGATACCATTTTGTTATATCATATTATGATTGTTTTGAGAAAGTGTTGTCATCCGAGTTTTATTATTATGGCTCGCTAGCTGATTATGCTATTGATATGAGTAATTGTGAGACCTAGGTGTTATTGTGAGTATGGTTAGTTCATAATATTTGCTGAAATCTGAATGCTGGCTTTGCATGTTTACAACACCAAGAGCAAACAGAGTTTGTAAAAGTTTTTGTTTATCACTTTCAGTCTATCAACTGAATTGCTTGAGGACAAGCAAAGGTTTAAGCTTGGGGGAGTTGATACGTCTCCAACGTATCTACTTTTCCAAACACTTTTGCCCTTGTTTTGGACTCTAACTTGCATGATTTGAATGAAACTAACCCGGACTGACGCTGTTTTCAGCAGAACTGCTATGATGATGTTGTATTATGTGTAGAAAACATAAGTTCTCGGAATGTTTCTGGAAAATATAAAAATACTGGCGAAAGAATCAAGACTAGGGGGCCCACACCCTGTCCACGAGGGTGGGGCGCTGATACGTCTCCAACGTATCTATAATTTTTTATTGCTCCATGCTATATTATCTACTGTTTTGGACCATATTGGGCTTTATTTTCCACTTTTATATTACTTTTGGGACAAACCTATTAACCGGAGGCCCAGCCCAGACTTGCTATTTTTTTTTGCATATTTCAGAGTTTCGAAGAAACGGAATATCAAACGGAGTCCAAACGGAATGAAATCTTCGGGAACACGATTTTCTCACCGAACATGATCCATGAGCTTTGGACCCCCCGTCAAGAAAGCCAGGAGGTGGCCACGAGGGTGGGGGCGCGCCCTACCCCCCAGGGTGCGCCCCCTGCCTCGTGGGCCCCCCGTTGCTCCACCAACGTACTCATTCCTCCTATATATACCTACGTACCCCCGAACGATCAGATAGGGAGCCAAAAACCTAATTCCACCGCCAAGAACTTTCTCAGATCCACGAGATCCCATCTTGAGGCCTGTTCCGGAGCTCCGCGAAAGGGGAATCCACCATGGAGGGCTTCTACATCATCATAGCCCCTCCGATGAAGTGTGAGTAGTTTACCTCAGACCTTCGGGTCCATAGTTAGTAGCTAGATGGCTTCTTCTCTTTTTGGATCTCAATACAATGTTCTCCCCTCTCTCGTGGAGATCTATTCGATGTAATCTTCTTTTTGCGGTGTGTTTGTTGGGACCGATGAATTGTGGGTTTATGATCAAGATTATCTATGAGCAATATTTGAATCTTCTCTGAATTCTTTTATGTATGATTGGATATCTTTGCAAGTCTCTTCGAATTATCCGTTAGGTTTGGCCAACTAGATTGGTAGTTCTTGCAATGGGAGAAGTGCTTAGCTTTGGGTTCAATCTTGCGTTGTCCTTTCCCAAAGGATGAGGGGCAGCAAGGCACGTATTGTATTGTTGCCATCGAGGATAACAAGACGGGTTTTTATCATATTGCATGAATTTATCCCTCTACATCATGTCATCTTGCTTACATGCGTTACTTCGCTTTTCATTAACTTAATACTCTAGATGCATGCTGGATAGCGGTCGATGAGTGGAGTAATAGTAGTAGATGCAGTAAGTCGGTCTACTTGTCTCGGACGTGATGCCTATATACATGATCATACCTAGATACTCTCATAACTATGCTCAATTCTGTCAATTGCTCAACATTAATTGCTCACCCACCGTAAAATACTTATGCTCTTGAGAGAAGCCACTAGTGAAATCTATGGCCCCCGGGTCTATTCTCTATCATATTAATCTTCCACCACTTTAATATTGCTTTGCTTTTTTACTTTTCTTCTTATTTTACTTTGCATCTTTATAGCAAAAATATTATCTATCATCTCTATCAGATCTCACTCTCATAAGTGACCGTGAAGGGATTGACAATCCCTAATCGCGTTCGTTGCG
The DNA here is from genome assembly GCA_021605145.1 of Aegilops bicornis. Classification (NCBI taxonomy): domain Eukaryota; kingdom Viridiplantae; phylum Streptophyta; class Magnoliopsida; order Poales; family Poaceae; genus Aegilops; species Aegilops bicornis. The sequence continues at coordinate 701,965,776 of CM038672.1, read as the reverse complement.
TGGAGCTATTTGTTTTGTGTAGGTACGAGGGACTCGCGCGTGGCCTCCTACTTTGCTGCATCATCCTCTCCTCTTCGGGGAAATCCAACGCAAGCTCAAGAGGTAGCAAGAAGAATTTCCGGCGCCGTTGCCGGGGAGTCTACGCAAAAGTCAACATACCAAGTACCCATTACAACCCCTTATCTCTCGCATTACATTATTTGACATTTGCCTCTCGTTTTCCTCTCCCCCACTTCACCCTTTCCGTTTTATTCGCCCTCTCTCTTCCGTTTGCCTTTTTCTCGCTTGCTTTTGTTTGCTCATGTGTTGGATCGCTTGCTTGTCACGATGGCTCAAGATAATACCAAATTGTGTGACTTTACCAATACCAACAATAAAGATTTCCTTAGCACTCCGATTGCTCCTCTTACCAATACTGAATCTTGTGAAATCAATACTACTTTGTTGAATCTTGTTATGAAAGATCAATTCGCCAGCCTTCCTAGTGAAGATGCCGCTACTCATCTAAATAGCTTCGTGGATTTGTGTGATATGCAAAAGAAGAAAGATGTTGATAATGATATTATTAAATTGAAGCTAGTTCCTTTTTCTCTTAGAGATCGTGCTAAAGCTTGGTTCTCGTCTTTGCCTAAAGTATTGATTCTTGGAACAAGTGCGGAATAAGCGGAGACTTGCGAAGGACGAGGTGACGATGCGCGTCGGGAATGGTTCCAGAGTCGATGTGATCGCCGTCGGCACGCTACCTCTTCATTTACCTACGGGATTAGTTTTGAACCTTAATAATTGTTATTTGGTGCCAAGTTTGAGCATGAACATTGTATCTGGATCTCGTTTAATGCGAGATGGCTACTCATTTAAATCCGAGAATAATGGTTGTTCTATTTATATGAGAGACATGTTTTATGGTCATGTCTCCGATGGTCAATGGTTTATTCTTAATGAATCTCGAGCGTAATGTTACACATATTCATAGCGTGAATACCAAAAGATGTAAAGTTGATAACGATAGTCCCACATACTTGTGGTAATCGCCGCCTTTGGTCACATTGGTGTCAAGCGCATGAAGAAGCTCCATGCTGATGGACTTTTGGAGTCTCTAGATTATGAATCATTTGACACATGCGAACCATGCCTTATGGGCAAGATGACCAAGACTCCGTTCTCCGGAACAATGGAGCGAGCAACCAACTTATTGGAAATCATACATACCGATGTGTGCGGTCCAATGAGTGTTGAGGCTCATGGAGGATATCAAGTTATGTTCTCACTCTCACCGATGACTTGAGTAGATATGGGTATGTCTACTTAATGAAACACAAGTCTGAGACCTTTGGAAAGTTCAAGGAATTTCAGAATGAGGTAGAGAATCAACGTGACCGAAAAATAAAATTCCTACGATCAGATCGTGGAGGAGAATATTTAAGTCACGAATTTGGTACACACTTAAGAAAATGTGGAATCGTTTCACAACTCACGCTACCGAACACCTCAACAGAACGGTGTGTCCGAACGTCAGAATCGCACTCTATTGGATATGGTGCGATCTATGATGTCTCTTACCGATTTACCGCTATCATTTTGGGGATACGCTCTAGAGACAGCTACATTCACTTTAAATAGGGCACCGTCTAAATCCGCTGAGACGACACCGTATGAATTATGGTTTGGGAAGAAACCTAAGCTGTCGCTTTCTAAAAGTTTGGGGATGCGATGCTTATGTCAAGAAACTTCAACCTGAAAAGCTCGAACCCAAGTCGGAAAAATGCGTCTTTATAGGATACCCTAAGGAAACCATTGGGTATACCTTCTACCTTAGATCCGAGGGCAAGATCTTTGTTGCCAAGAACGGATCCTTTCTGGAAAAGGAGTTTCTCTCGAAAGGAGTAAGTGGGAGGAAAGTAGAACTCGATGAAGTACTACCTCTTGAACCGGAAAGTAGTGCAGCTCAGGAAAATGTTCCTGTGGTGCCTACACCAATTGGAGAGGAAATTAATGATGATGATCAAGGTACTTCGGATCAAGTTGCTACCGAACTTCAGAGGTCCACTAGGACACGTTCCGCACTGCAGTGGTACGGCAACCCTGTCTCCGGAAATAATGTTGTTAGACAACGGTGAACCTTCGAACTATGAAGAAGCGATGGCGGGCCCAGATTCCAACAAATGGCTAGAAGCCATGAAATCCGAGATAGAATCCATGTATGAAAACAAAGTATGGACTTTGACCGACTTGCCCGATGATCGGCGACGATAGAAAACAAATGGATCTTTAAGAAGAAGACGGACGCGGATGGTAATGTCACCATCTATAAAGCTCGACTTGTCGCTAAGGGTTATCGGCAAGTTCAAGGGATTGACTACGATGAGACTTTCTCTCCGTAGCGAAGCTTAAGTCCGTCTCAATCATGTTAGCAATTGCCGCATACTATGATTATGAGATATGGCAGATGGACGCCAAAACAGCGTTCCTTAACGGGCATCTTAAGGAAGAGCTGTATATGATGCAGCCGGAAGGTTTTGTCGATCCTAAGAATGCTAACAAAGTATGCAAGCTCCAGCGATCCATTTATGGGCTGGTGCAAGCATCTCGGAGTTGGAACATTCGCTTTGATGAGATGATCAAAGCGTTTGGGTTTATGCAGACTTATGGAGAAGCCTGCGTTTACAAGAAAGTGAGTGGGAGCTCTGTAGCATTTCTCATATTATATGTAGATGACATACTTTTGATGGGAAATGATATAGAATTCTTGGATAGCATTAAGGCCTAATTGAATAAGTGTTTTTCGATGAAGGACCTTGGAGAAGCTGCTTATATATTAGGCATCAAGATCTATAGAGATAGATCGAGACGCCTCATAGGTCTTTCACAAAGCACATACCTTGATAAGATTTTGAAGAAGTTCAAAATGGATCAGTCCAAGAAAGGGTTCTTGCCTGACCGCAAGGTGTGAGATTGAGCTCAGCTCAATGCCCGACCACGGCAAAAGATAAAGAAGAGATGAGCGTCATCCCTATGCCTCAGCCATAGGATCTATTATGTATGCCATGTCGTGTACTGCACTGATGTAAACCTTGCCGTAAGTTTGGTAGTAAGGTACCAAAGTAATCCCGCAAGGAACACCGGACAGCGGTCAAGAATATCTGAAGTACACGAAAAGGACAAAGGACATGTTTCTCGTTTATGGAGGTGACGAAGAGCTCGTCAGAGGGGTTACGCCGACGCTAGCTTCGACACGCATCTAGATGACTCTAAGTCACAAACCGGATACGTGTATATGTTGAATGGTGGAGCAAGAGCTGGTGTGCAGCCGCAAGCGAAAGGCCGTGGCGGGATCTACATGTGAAGCGGAGTACATGGCAGCCTCGGATGCAGCGCATGAAGCAATTTGGGTGAAGGAGTTCATCACCGACCTAGGAGTCATACCCAATGCGTCGGCCGATCAAACTCTTCTGTGACAACACCGGAGCTATTGCACTTGCAAAGGAGCCCAGGTTTCACAAGAAGACCAGGCACATCAAGTTGCCGCTTCAACTCCATCCGTGAAAATGTTCAAGATGGAGACATAGAAATATGCAAAGTGCATACGGATCTGAATGTCGCAGATCCGTTGACTAAACCTCTTCCATGGGCAAAACATGATCAACACCGTAACTCTATGGGTGTTCGATTCATCACAATGTAACTAGATTATTGACTCTAGTGCAAGTGGGAGACTGTTGGAAATATGCCCTAGAGGCAATAATAAAAGCATTATTGTTATATTTCCTTGTTCGTGATAATTGTCTTTTATTCATGCTATAACTGTATTATCCGCAAATCGTAATACACGTGTGAATACATAGACTACCATACGTCCCTAGTAAGCCTCTAGTTGACTAGCTCGTTGGTCAACAGAGATAGTCATGGTTTCACGACTATGGACATAAGATGTCATTGACAACGGGATCACGCCATTAGGAGAATGACGTGATGGACAAGACCCAATCCTAAGCATGGCACAAGATCGTAGTTCGCTTTTGCTAGAGCTTTTCCAATGTCAAGTATCTCTTCCTTAGACCATGAGATCGTGTAACTCCCGGATCTTGTAGGAGTGCTTTGGGTGTACCAAACGCCACAACGAATCGGGTGACTATAAAGGTGCACTACAGGTATCTCCGAAAGTGTCATTGGGTTGACACGGATCGAGACTGGATTTGTCACTCCGTGTTACGGAGAGGTATCACTGGGCCCACTCGGTAGTGCATCATCATAATGAGCTCAAAGTGACCAAGTGTCCGGTCACGGGATCATGCATTACGGATGCAGTAAAGTGACTTGCCGTAACGAGACTGAACGAGGTATTGGGATACCGACGATCGAGTCTCGCAAGTAACATACCGTCGACAAAGGGAATAGAATACGGGTTGCTTGAACCCTTGACATCGTGGTTCATCCGATGACAACATCGAGGAGCGTGTGGGAATCAACATGGGTATCCAGATCCCGCTGTTGGTTATTGACCGAGGTCGTCTCGGTCATGTTCAAGATGTCTACCGAACCCGTAGGGTCTACACACTTAAGGTTCGTGGACGCTTAGGGTTATTAGGAAGACAAGTATGTGATTACCGAATGTTGTTCGAGTCCCGGATGAGATCCCGGACGTCACGAGGAGTTCCGGAATGGTCCGGAGGTAAAGATTTATATATGGAAAGTGGTTAAACGGACTCCGGAAAGTTTCGGGGGTATACCGGTAATGTACCGGGCCACCGGGAGGGTTCCGGAGGTCCACCGGAGGGGCCATTCCTGGGGGGCACATGGGCTGTGTGGGAGAGGGAGCCAGTCCTGGTGGGCTGGGCGCGCCTCCCACCTAGGCCCATGCTTAGGGCTTGGGGAGGGAAACCCTAAAGGGGCAAAGGGGCGCCTCTAGCTTGGGGGGCAAGCCACCCCTTTCCTCCTCCCTTTGTCACGCCCCCATCTAGGGTTTCCCTAGATGGCCGGCCCCTTGCCCTCTCCTCCTATATAAAGAGGGGTGAGGGAGGGCTGCACACAATTGAAGGTGCAGCCCTCCCTCCCCAACACCTCTCTTTCTCCGTACGAGCTTGGCGAAGCCTGTCGGAGAACTGCTGTACCAATTGCACCACGCCGTCGTGCTGCCATTGGGGTTGTCTTCCTCAACCTCTCCTTCATCCTTGCTGGATCAAGACGGAGCAGACGCCATCGTCCCGTACGTGTGTTGAACGCGGAGGTGCTGTCCTTTCAGCTTGGTCATCGGTGATCGGAATCACGTTGGGAACGACTCCATCATCACCACTCCCTCGAACGCTTCCGCACTCGATCTACAAGTGGTATGTAGATGCAAACTCACTCCCTTGACTCGTTGCTTAGATGAACTCATAGATGGATCTTGGTGAAACGGTAGGAAAAATTTTAATTTTCTCGCAACGTTCCCCAACAGTGGCATCATGAGCTTGGTTTATGCGTAGTTCTCTATTGCACGAGTAGAACACAATTTGGTTGTGGGTGTAGATCTTGTCAACTTGCTTGCCGCTACTAGTCTTATCTTGCTTCAACGGTATTGTGGGATGAAGCGGCCCGGACCAACCTTACACGTACTCTTACGTGAGACCGGTTCCACCGACTAACATGCACTAGTTGCATAAGGTGGCTGGCGGGTGACTGTCTCTCCCACTTTAGTTAGAGCGGATTCGATGAAAAGGGTCCTTATGAAGGGTAAATAGAAGTTGACAAGATCACGTTGTGGTTACTCGTAGGTAAGAAAACGTTCTTGCTAGAACCCAATTGCAGCCACGTAAAAGATGCAACAACAATTAGAGGACGACTAACTTGTTTTTGCAGCAATTGTCATGTGATGTGATATGGCCAAATTGTGATGTATGATGAATGACATATTGTGATGTATGAGATCATGTTCTTGTAATAGGAATCACGACTTGCATGTCGATGAGTATGACAACCGGCAGGAGCCATAGGAGTTGTCTTTATTTTTTGTATGACCTGCGTGTCATTGAAGAACGCCATGTAAATTACTTTACTTTATTGCTAAATCGTTAGCCATAGAAGTAGAAGTAGTCGCTATGGCGTGACAACTTCATGAAGACACGATGATGGAGATCATGATGATGGAGATCATGGTGTCATGCGGTGACAAGATGATCATGGAGCCTCAAGATGGAGATCAATGGAGCTTTATGATATTGGCCATATCATGTCACTACTATATATAGTTGCATGTGATGTTTATTATGTTTATGCATCTTGTTTACTTAGAACGACGGTAGTAAATAAGATGATCCTTACAACAATATCAAGAAGTGTTCTCCCTAGCGTGCACCGTTGCTAAAGTTCGCTGCTTTCTAAGCACCACGTGATGATCGGGTGTGATGGATTCTTACGTTCACATACAACGGGTGTAAGACAGATTTACACACGCAAAACACTTAGGGTTAACTTGACGAGCCAAGCATGTACAGACATGGCCTCGAACACGGAGACCGAAAGGTCGAACACGAGTCGTATGGAAGATACGATCAACATGAGAATGTTCACCGACGATGACTAGTCCGTCTCACGTGATGATCGGACACGGCCTAGTCGACTCGGATCGTGTAACACTTAGATGACTAGAGGGATGTCTAATCTGAGTGGGAGTTCATTGAAATAATTTGATTAGATGAACTTAATTATCATGAACTTAGTCTAAAACTTTTGCATAATATGTCTTGTAGATCAAATGGCCAACGCTCATGTCAACTTGAACTTCAACGCTGCTCCTAGAGAAAAACCAAGCTGAAAGATGACGACAAAGAACTATACGGACTGGGTCCGGAACCCGAGGATCATCCTCATAGCTGCCAGAAACAATATGTCCTAGAAGGACCGCTAATGACGCCTCCGGCCCCTGCAGAACCAAGACATTATGAATGCTTGGCAAACTGACCGATGATTACTCCCTCGCTCAAGTGCGGCATGCTTTACAGACTTAGAACCGGGCTCCAAAAGCGCTTTTGAGCATCACGGAGCATATGAGATGTTCGAGGAGCTGAAACTAGTTTTCCAAGCTCACGCCCGAGTCGAGAGATATGACATCTCCGACAAGTTCTATAGTTGTAAGATGGAGGAAAATAGTTCTGTCAGTGAGCACATACTCAAGATGTCCAAGGTTGCACAACCGTATGACCCAGCTGAATATTAACCTCCACGATGAGGCGGTCATTGACAGAATCCTTGATCGCTCCCACCAAGCTACAAGAGCTTTGTGATGAACTACAATATGCAGGGGGATGGTGAAGACCATTCCTGAAGTATTTTCAATGTCAAGTCAGCAGAGGTTGAGATCAAGAAAGAACATCAAGTGTTGATGGTCAATAAGACCACTAAGTTCAAGAAGGGCAAGGGCAAGAAGAACTTCAAGAAAGACGGCAAGGATGTTTGCCGCGCCCGGTAAGCCGCCATCGGGAAGAAGTCAAAGAATGGACCCAAGCACGAGACTGAGTGCTTTTATTGCAAGGCGAAGGGTCACCGAAGCGGAACTGCCCCAAATACTTAGCGGATAAGAAGGCCGGCAACACCAAAGGTATATTTGATATACATGTAATTGATGTGTACCTTACCAAGACTGTAGTAACTCCCGGGTATTTAATACCGTGCCGTTGCTCATATTTGTAACTCACGGCAGGAGCTGCGAGAATAAGCGGAGATCGGCGAAATACGAGAGGTGACGATGCGCGTCGGGAATGGTTCCAGAGTCGATGTGATCGCCGTCGGCACGCTACCTCTTCATTTACCTACGGGATTAGTTTTGAACCTTAATAATTGTTATTTGGTGCCAAGTTTGAGCATGAACATTGTATCCGGATCTCGTTTAATGCGAGATGGCTACTCATTTAAATCCGAGAATAATGTTTGTTCTATTTATATGAGAGACATTTTTTATGGTCATGCTCCGATGGTCAATGGTTTATTCTTAATGAATCTCGGCGTAATGTTACACATATTCATAGCGTGAATACCAAAAGATGTAAAATTGATAACGATAGTCCCACATACTTGTGGTAATCGCCGCCTTGGTCACATTGGTGTCAAGCGCATGAAGAAGCTCCATGCTGATGGACTTTTGGAGTCTCTAGATTATGAATCATTTGACACATGCGAACCATGCCTTATGGGCAAGATGACCAAGACTCCGTTCTCCGGAACAATGGAGCGAGCAACCAACTTATTGGAAATCATACATACCGATGTGTGCGGTCCAATGAGTGTTGAGGCTCACGGAGGATATTGTTATGTTCTCACTCTCACCGATGACTTGAGTAGATATGGGTATGTCTACTTAATGAAACACAAGTCTGAGACCTTTGAAAAGTTCAAGGAATTTCAGAATGAGGTAGAGAATCAACGTGACCGAAAAATAAAATTCCTACGATCAGATCGTGGAGGAGAATATTTAAGTCACGAATTTGGTACACACTTAAGAAAATGTGGAATCATTTCACAACTCACGCCGCTGGAACACCTCAACAGAACGGTGTGTCCGAACGTCAGAATCGCACTCTATTGGATATGGTGCGATCTATGATGTCTCTTACCGATTTACCGCTATCATTTTGGGGATACGCTCTAGAGACAGCTACATTCACTTTAAATAGGGCACCGTCTAAATCCGTTGAGACAACACCGTATGAATTATGGTTTGGGAAGAAACCTAAGCTGTCGTTTCTAAAAGTTTGGGGATGCGATGCTTATGTCAAGAAACTTCAACCTGAAAAGCTCGAACCCAAGTCGGAAAAATGCGTCTTTATAGGATACCCTAAGGAAACCATTGGGTATACCTTCTACCTTAGATCCGAGGGCAAGATCTTTGTTGCCAAGAACGGATCCTTTACGGAAAAGGAGTTTCTCTCGAAAGGAGTAAGTGGGAGGAAAGTAGAACTTCGATGAAGTACTACCTCTTGAACCGGAAAGTAGTGCAGCTCAGGAAAATGTTCTGTGGTGCCTACACCAATTGGAGAGGAAATTAATGATGATGATCAAGGTACTTCGGATCAAGTTGCTCTTGAACCGTGGGTCCACTAGGACACGTTCCGCACTGCAGTGGTACGGCAACCCTGTCCCGGAAATAATGTTGTTAGACAACGGTGAACCTTGAACTATGAAGAAGCGATGGCGGGCCCAGATTCCAACAAATGGCTAGAAGCCATGAAATCCGAGATAGAATCCATGTATGAAAACAAAGTATGGACTTTGACCGACTTGGTTCGATGATCGGCGAAGCGATAGAAAACAAATGGATCTTTAAGAAGAAGACGGACGCGGATGGTAATGTCACCATCTATAAAGCTCGACTTGTCGCTAAGGGTTATCGGCAAGTTCAAGGGATTGACTACGATGAGACTTTCTCTCCGTAGCGAAGCTTAAGTCCGTCTGAATCATGTTAGCAATTGCCGCATACTATGATTATGAGATATGGCAGATGGACGTCAAAACAGCGTTCCTTAACGGGCATCTTAAGGAAGAGCTGTATATGATGCAGCCGGAAGGTTTTGTCGATCCTAAGAATGCTAACAAAGTATGCAAGCTCCAACGATCCATTTATGGGCTGGTGCAAGCATCTCGGAGTTGGAACATTCGCTTTGATGAGATGATCAAAGCGTTTGGGTTTATCTTGAGACTTATGGAGAAGCCTGCGTTTACAAGAAAGTGAGTGGGAGCTCTGTAGCATTTCTCATATTATATGTAGATGACATACTTTTGATGGGAAATGATATAGAATTCTTGGATAGCATTAAGGCCTACTTGAATAAGTGTTTTTCGATGAAGGACCTTGGAGAAGCTGCTTATATATTAGGCATCAAGATCTATAGAGATAGATCGAGACGCCTCATAGGTCTTTCACAAAGCACATACCTTGATAAGATTTTGAAGAAGTTCAAAATGGATCAGTCCAAGAAAGGGTTCTTGCCTGAGCTGCAAGGTGTGAGATTGAGCTCAGCTCAATGCCCAACCACGGCAAAAGATAAAGAAGAGATGAGCGTCATCCCTATGCCTCAGCCATAGGATCTATTACGTATGCCATGCTGTGTACGGACCTGATGTAAACCTTGCCGTAAGTTTGGTAGGAAGGTACCAAAGTAATCCCGGCAAGGAACACCGGACAACGGTCAAGAATATCTGAAGTACACGAAAAGGACAAAGGACATGTTTCTCGTTTATGGAGGTGACGAAGAGCTCGTCGTAAGGGGTTACGTCGACGCTAGCTTCGACACAGATCTAGATGACTCTAAGTCACAAACCGGATACGTGTATATGTTGAATGGTGGAGCAGTAAGCTGGTGCAGCTGCAAGCAGAGCGTCGTGGCGGGATCTACATGTGAAGCGGAGTACATGGCAGCCTCGGAGGCAGCGCATGAAGCAATTTGGGTGAAGGAGTTCATCACCGACCTAGGAGTCATACCCAATGCGTCGGGGCCGATCAAACTCTTCTGTGACAACACCGGAGCTATTGCACTTGCAAAGGAGCCCAGGTTTCACAAGAAGACCGAGCACATCAAGCGTCGCTTCAACTCCATCCGTGAAAATGTTCAAGATGGAGACATAGAAATATGCAAAGTGCATACGGATCTGAATGTCGCAGATCCGTTGACTAAACCTCTTCCGGGGGCAAAACATGATCAACACCAGAACTCTATGGGTGTTCGATTCATCACAATGTAACTAGATTATTGACTCTAGTGCAAGTGGGAGACTGTTGGAAATATGCCCTAGAGGCAATAATAAAAGCATTATTATTATATTTCCTTGTTCGTGATAATTGTCTTTTATTCATGCTATAACTGTATTATCCGGAAATCGTAATACACGTGTGAATACATAGACTACCATACGTCCCAAGTAAGCCTCTAGTTGACTAGCTCGTTGGTCAACAGATAGTCATGGTTTCGACTATGGACATAAGATGTCATTGACAACGGGATCACGTCATTAGGAGAATGACGTGATGGACAAGACCCAATCCTAAGCATGGCACAAGATCGTAGTTCGTTTTGCTAGAGCTTTTCCAATGTCAAGTATCTCTTCCTTAGACCATGAGATCGTGTAACTCCCGGATACCGTAGGAGTGCTTTGGGTGTACCAAACGTCACAACGAATCGGGTGACTATAAAGGTGCACTACAGGTATCTCCGAAAGTGTCTGTTGGGTTGACACGGATCGAGACTGGGATTTGTCACTCCGTGTTACGGTAGTGCATCATCATAATGAGCTCAAAGTGACCAAGTGTCTGGTCACGGGATCATGCATTACGGTACGAGTAAAGTGACTTGCCGGTAACGAGACTGAACGAGGTATTGGGATACCGACGATCGAGTCTCGGGCAAGTAACATACCGTCTGACAAAGGGAATAGAATACAGGGTTGCTTGAAACCTTGACATCGTGGTTCATCCGATCACAACATCGAGGAGCGTGTGGGAACCAACATGGGTATCCAGATCCCGCTGTTGGTTATTGACCTGAGGTCGTCTCGGTCATGTCTGCATGTCTACCGAACCCGTAGGGTCTACACACTTAAGGTTCGGTGACGCTAGGGTTATTAGGAAGACAAGTATGTGATTACCGAATGTTGTTCGGAGTCCCGGATGAGATCCCGGACGTCACGAGGAGTTCCGGAATGGTCCGGAGGTAAAGATTTATATATGGAAAGTGGTTAAACGGACTCCGGAAAGTTTCGGGGGTATACGGTAATGTACCGGGGCCACCGGAGAGTTAGGAGGTCCACGGGAGGGGCCACCCCTCGGGGGGCCACATGGGCTGTGTGGGAGAGGAGCCAGTCCCTGGTGGGCTGGGCGCGCCTCCCCACCTAGGCCCATGCGGCTAGGGCTTGGGAGGGAAACCCTAAAGGGGCAAAGGGGCGCCTCAGCTTGGGGGCAAGCCACCCCTTTCCTCCTCCCCTTTGGCCGCCGCCCCATCTAGGGTTTCCCTAGATGGCCGCCCCTGCCCTCTCCTCCTATATAAAGAGGGGTGAGGGAGGGCTGCAGAACACAATTGAAGGTGCAGCCCCTCCCTCCCCAACACCTCTCTTTCTCCGCACGAAGCTTGGCGAAGCCTCGCCGGAGAACTGCTGTACCAATTGCACCACGCCGTCGTGCTGCCATTGGAGTTGTCTTCCTCAACCTCTCCTTCATCCTTGCTGGATCAAGACGGAGGAGACGCCATCGTCCCGTACGTGTGTTGAACACGGAGGTGCTGTCCTTTCAGCGCTTGGTCATCGGTAATCGGAATCACGTTGGGAACGACTCCATCATCACCACTCCCTCGAACGCTTCCTTTTCGATCTACAAGTGGTATGTAGATGCAAACTCACTCCCTTGACTCGTTGCTTAGATGAACTCATAGATGGATCTTGGTGAAACGGTAGGAAAAATTTTAATTTTCTGCAACGTTCCCCAACAAGATAATCCAAGGACACCAAAAATTCAAAGCTTGGGGATGCCCCGGAAGGCATTCCTCTTTCGTCCACTTCCATTGATAACTTTACTTGGAGCTATATTTTTATCCACCACATGATATGTGTTTTGCATGGAGCGTCTTGTATGATTTGAGTCTTTGCTTTTTAGTTTACCACAATCATCATTTCTGTACACGCCTTTCAGAGAGCCATTCATGAATTGGAATATGATAGAATACTCTTTGTGCTTCACTTATATCTTTTGAGCTATATAGTTTTGCTCTAGTGCTTCACTTATATCTTTTAGATCACGGTGGTGGATTTGTTTTATAGAAACTATTGATCTCTCATAATTCACTTAGATTATTTTGAGAGTCTTAAATAGCATGGTAATTTTCTTAAAAATCTTAATATGCTTGGTATTCAAGATTTGTAAAACTTTCTTTTGAGTGCGTTGAATACTAAGAAAAGTTTGATGCTTGATAATTGTTTTGAGATATGGAGGTGATAATATCAAAGTTGTGCTAGTTGAGTAGTTGTGAATTTGAGAAATACTTGTGTTGAAGTTTGCAAGTCCCGTAGCATGCACGTATGGTAAACGTTATGTAACAAATTTGAAACATGAGGTGTTATTTGATTGTCCTCCTTATGAGTGGCGGTCGGGGACGGCGATGGTCTTTTCCTACCAATCTATCCCCTAGGAGCATGCGCGTAGTGCTTTGGTTTTGATGTCTTGTAGATTTTTGCAATAAGTATGTGAGTTCTTTATGACTAATGTTGAGTCCATGGATTATACGCACTCTCACCCTTCCATCATTGCTAGCCTCTTCGGTACAGTGCATTGCGCTTTCTCACATTGAGAGTTGGTGCAAACTTCGCCGGTGCATCCAAACCCCATGATATGATTCACTCTTTCACACATAAACCTCCTTATATCTTCCTCAAAACAACCACCATACCTACCTATTATGGCATTTCCATAGCCATTCCGAGATATATTGCCATGCAACTTTCCACCGTCCCTTTTTTATGACATATTCATCATTATCATATTGCTTAGCATGATCATGTAGTTGACATAGTATTTGTGGCAAAGCCACCATTCGTAATTGTTTCATACATGTCACTCTTGATTCATTGCATATCCCGGTACACCACCGGAGGCATTCATATAGAGTCAAACTTTGTTCTAGTATCAAGTTGTAATAATTGAGTTGTAAAAAATAGAAGTGTGATGATCATCATTTAATAGAGCATTGTCCCAATAAAAAAAGAGAAAGGCCAAAGAAAAAAAGAAGGCCCAAAAAAAATAAAGGCCGAAGAAAAAAAAGGCCCAAAAAAAGAGGGCAATGCTACTATCCTTTTTTTTCCACACTTGTGCTTCAAAGTAGCACCATAATCTTCATGATAGAGAGTCTCTTGTTTTGTCACTTTCATATACTAGTGGGAATTTTTCATTATAGAACTTGGCTTGTATATTTCAACAATGGGCCTCCTCAAGTGCCCTAGGTCTTTGTGAGCAAGCGAGTTGGATGCACACCCACTTAGTTTATTTTGTTGAGCTTTCATTCATTTATAGCTCTAGTGCATCCGTTGCATGGCAATCCCTACTCCTTACATTAACATCAATCGATGGGCATCTCCATAGCCCATTGATTAGCCTCGTTGATGTGAGACTTCCTCCTTTTTTGTCTTCTCCACATAACCCCCATCATCATATTCTATTCCACCCATAGTGCTATATCCATGGCTCACGCTCATGTATTGCGTGATGATTTATAAAGTTTGAGATTACTAAAGTATGAAACAATTGATTGGCTTGTCATCGGGGTTGTGCATGATGAGAGCATTCTCGTGTGAAAAAAATGGAGCATGACTAAACTATATGATTTTGTAGGGATCAAATTTCTTTGGCCATGTTATTTTGAGAAGACATAATTGCTTAGTTAGTATGCTTGAAGTATTATTATTTTTATGTCAATATTAAACTTTTGTCTTGAATCTTTTGGATCTGAATATAAATACCACAATTAAGAAGAATTACATTGAAATTATGCCAAGTAGCACTCCGCATCAAAAATTCTTTTTTATCATTTACCTACTCGAGGACGAGCAGGAATTAAGCTTGGGGATGCCTGATACGTCTCCAACGTATCTATAATTTTTGATTGCTCCATGCTATATTATCTACTGTTTTGGACCTTATTGGGCTTTATTTTCCACTTTTATATTACTTTTGGGACTAACCTATTAACCGGAGGCCCAGCCCAGAATTGCTGTTTTTTTTTGCCTATTTGAGTTTCAAGAAACGGAATATCAAACGGAGTCCAAACGGAATGAAATCTTCGGGAACGCGATTTTCTCACTTGAACATGATCCAGGAGACTTGGACCCCCGCCAAAGAAAGCCGGGAGGTGGCCACGAGGGTGGGGCGCGCCTACCCCTGTGGCGTGCCCCTCGCCTCATGGGCCCCTGTTGCTCCACCGACGCATTCTTCCTCCTATATATACCTCACGCCCCGAATGATAAGATACGGAGCCAAAAACCTAACTCCACCGCCGCAACTTTCTGTATCCACGAGATCCCATCTTGGGGCCTGTTCCGGAGCTCCGCTGGAAGGGGAATCCACTACGGAGGGCTTCTACATCATCATAGCCACTCCGATGAAGTGTGAGTAGTTTACCTCAGACCTTTGGGTCCATAGTTAGTAGCTAGATGGCTTCTTCTCTCTTTTTGGATCTCAATACAATGTTCTCCCCCTCTCTCGTGGAGATCTATTCGATGTAATCTTATTTTTGCGGTGTGTTTGTTGAGACCGATGAATTGTGGGTTTATGATCAAGATTATCTATGAGCAATATTTGAATCTTCTCTGAATTCTTTTATGTATGATTGGTTATCTGTAACATCCCAAATTTTCAATTTGGAATGTTATACATTAGGTCATCATACATATCATATTTTTCTCGCATTTTTCCGATCCTAGAAAATTTCACGCAACTCAAGGACCCTCGGAGAGAGTTGGAAGTTTCATTATTTTCATATTTGGGATTTCTCAAATTTTGAAAATAGGATCATTGGATTTATTTAATTATCTTCATAAAGTTTTTCCTATAAAAAAATTAAGAGAGGGAATAATATGACTTTCCCAACATTTAGGAAAAATGAAGATTTTATAAATAAATCAAATTTGATTTTGGAAGATTTATTTTGCTTAGGCAAAAATGAGCATTTTTTTAAAAAAAAATATGCATATCTGCCGTTTTTAAAGTTCATTTTGTTCGACTCATTTTAGGAGTCGGGGAAAAATTTATTTCATTAAATTCGGAGTTCGTTTGGTATTTTTTTTTAATCCGTTTAGCTTTGTTTTAAAAAAACTGCCCCAGCGTGGGCCAAGGCCCGGCCGGCCCACCGACCAGCGCCCGGCCGCCTCCTCTCTCCCTCAAGACGCTCATGCTGAAACCCCGCCGGAGTCCGCCTCGCCGCCCGGCCCAGCTTGCCCCTTCCCAAGCGCGCCACCCCTCCCCTTCCATAAATACGGCCGCCCCCCTCTCTCTCACCCGCCGCCGCCTCTAACCCGCCCTTGCCGAGGACGCCGACGCCGCCGTTCCTCGCCGTCGCGAGCACCCGCCGACCCGCCGCACCTCCCGACCCGCCCGACCTTGAGCCCGAGCCCGCTGAGCCCCGCCGGCGAAGTCACCGGAGGTAGCCGCCGCCGGCCCCGCCCGATCCGGTTTTCCCGATCCGGTTTTTCTGGAGATGTTCGGTTTTTTTTTCAAAACCCTAGATGGTTTATTTTTTTCGGTTTTCTTAATTAACGAACGTTCACCGAACCGTTCGTTTCAATGAATGTGTTCGTTGGATTAGTTCTGCTAACGAACGTCCGTTATTTAATCCGTTCGTCGTTTTCTTTTAATCGGATTTAATCCGTTATTTTTCGATTCGATTTCGATCCGATTTTCAAACCTGTTTTATTTCTTGCTCGTTTATCGGAATCAGGTGATTCAAGCGCTGGAGTTTCATATTTAAACCGTCGTTCCGACTAACCTACTTACACAGAGTTTTGCTACTGTAAAAATTTTGACCTAGTTTCAGATTGCTAAACCGAGTCGTTCTCTCTCGAGTTCCGACTTTCGATGCTTTATTTGATTCGATTCTTTTGCAACCAGGGTTCTTAAGTTGAACTATCTGGTTAGATCTTTTATTCGAGATTTCCCGTGCATTAGATGAGTACTTATTGTATGCTTGTTGTTTGTCTGCGTTAGATCACCCGGAGTGCGCCGCTTGTTACTTGAATCTCTAGGTCTCATGGATCATCGACAAAGGCAAGTAACACTTGATCATACCTTTTCTACTACTCAGTTTTATTGCATTAGATCAAACCCTCAAACACTTGCATGTTTAGGATCTAATTAAATTGTGGGATGGGAAGTAGATTGAGGTAGTACCTATTACCTGTTTTACTTATGAAACCTTGGGAGTTACTTCTACGTTTGCTTAATTATGCCATGCTATGCTAGTAGACGTGGATTGGGTGAGTGAATATCCATGACAGATGTGAGATTGTTAATTAAGGTTTATCTAAGGTGGCAACCTAAACACACATCTGGGTGGATTGAGGCACTGGTTTCTATCGAGACTTGCTGTATTTCTTCGGACCGCCACCCGTGCTCTAAGGGATCATAAGATTATTCAAACTGAAACTTCCGTGTGCAGCCACAAGCCAATTATGGGCTCGCATAGTTGACTAAGTTGTGCGAACTCTTACGGGTAGGCTAGCTGATGTAGGGGATGTAGGTTGGTACGGTCTACCCACATGTAAGGTGCTAGCGCTTCTGAAAGACTATGTCTCAGTCATCCGTTTCTCAAACACCATGTAGTGCGAGAACCAAGCGGAGGCGATCGAGTCTTGTGGGGAAAAGTGCAAACCTCTGCAGAGTGTATAAACTAATCATGATTAGCCGTGTCCCCGGTTATGGACATCTTGAGTATCTAGTACTTAAATATCATGAGAATCTCAACAGGTTACTTCTAATAAAAGTTATTGGGATTTTGATGAGTACTTTTTAATTGTGATTGATGATGATGTCAACCATTATCAATGTTTAACAACCACCATGATAGTTAAATAAAATTATTCCTTTGATGTAGGGAAAAACCAGCTTTATGCAAAAATGTAAATCAGAGAGCCTTACCACCAGCCATATATGCATGTAGTATAGGCTTGTTGCTTCATTGTTCTCTATGTGTTACATTGCCAAAGCATATTCCATGTCTTGACCCGTTTTGGGCTGCAACTTTCACGTTGCGAGACTTTTCAGACGCATTTACAGTAAGGTGTTAGGTGCATTGGTTCTATACTCAGTGATGCCGATGGAGTTGATGGACTCACTTATCTTCCAAGCCTTCCACTGTTATTATTAGATGGCCTTAAGCCATATTATTGTAATAAGTTCCCTTGTGGACAACGATGTAATAAGTGTGTGATTGCTACTACGCTATAAATCCTTCAATCTTGTGTGGTGTCGACACGATCCAGAGGATGACATCGAGCACGAGATCGGATCCATTCGGTCTGGTCGCTACAGAGAATGGTATCGAGCACACGCTGACTGTAGGACACGACCACTAAGTTAAAGCCATAGATCACTATTCTCTTCCCATTTTCTAACTCCTCATCTTTTCTACTCTCTTTAGGATGACGGACGCGAAGATCAAGTACACCCAACCGGATGAAGGCACACCTTTTGGATTTCACTTGAAGGAAGTTACCAAGTACTGAACATTGGACTACCAAGCTTCACCGGACTTTCAACGCCACTCTGCTCAAGAGGAGCTTTGGAAGATTCAAGCTCACGTTCGAGCGGGACATTCGCCCCAATCACCAAGCCTATAGATAGTGTTTTCAATGCACCAACTTGGAGTCTGGGAAAGAGCATGGCAGCTCACATCACCATGGGACGCATTGGAGAAGTTTATCAAGAAGACCTCAAGGACACTATCTACCAGATTTGCGGAAGCCGAGATGACAAATGGGACGTCGTCAGCACCAACAAGGATAGATCCATTGCAGCGTTCATCCAGGAGTTAAACCAGCACATTCGACGCCAGGAGAACCAGATGTGCAATGATATGTTGGAGTTGCAGAAGACAAAGAGAAGGATCATCGAACTGGAAGGAGAACTAAAGACTACACGCAAGGACTATATGGACGAGATCGTAGCTCTAGCAAGACACAATAACGATCTTAAGTACGAGATTGAAGAACTCAAGAAGAAGTTGGCGCTCAGGAATGAAGACCAGTATGTCGATTGCCCAAGCGACTACATCAACATCGACGACACCGATTCGGATCCAAGTGAACCCGACTTTGGAGACGAAGCTGGAGCGAACATTATGGAGTCTTCCACGGTTCAAATTAGTAGAAGTCCCCCACATATAGTAGTATTCCTCCATGTAAACATTATAGTACACGCACTTTTGCGATAGTTAGATCGTTGTAAGCCCTTGTTTGATTGAATGAAGTGATTTTGTGTGTATTTGCTCATGTGCATTTGGGTAGTGATTCCCCTTAGACCTCATTCTATTCTACATTTCTCTTCTTTTCTAAACCCATCTGATGCCTCCGAGACGCGACCCCAGATTTGTTTTCCGCCAGAGATCACCCAACCGATCCAGAAGAGAATACCCTGATTCAAACATTGGTGCGTAACCAGGGCAACAACAACAACAACCCACCACCACCACCACTGCGGATCATCGACTCGTTTCCTTAGACTAAACCCGGTGTATTCCAAGAGCACCGAGCCGATTGTAGCAGATGACTGGCTCCGCAAGATAGGAAGGGAGCTGACCACTGCGGGACGCCTGAGATGGAGAAAGAGTGAAGTTTGCAAGACATCAGCTTGAAGGACCCGCGGCAGCATGGTGGGAGAATTTCACAGCCCACTTACCTGTAGACACCGTCACATGGGATCAATTTCAGCAAGCTTTCAGACCGCCCATGTTTCACAGGAGCTATGGCCATGAAGAAGCGTGAATTTCCCAACTTACGCCAAGGAGGAAGGACTGTTGGCCAGTACGTGGATGACTTTAGTAAATTAGCACGTTATGCCCCAGATGACGTTGCTACCGATGCAGCTAAACAGGAGAAGTTTCTAGAAGGACTGAATGATGAGTTCAAGATGCCGTTGATGGTAGCCGGTTTCAATAACTACCAGGAGTTAGTAGACCGAGCCCTCATGATTGAAGGAAAGCAAAGCAAATTGAGAACTGCATAGCGGAAGTATGGGCAAGGAAGTATAACTCGGAGCTCAGCAGAAACCTCGTTATACCCCTAAATCAGAATTCAGTTTCAGCATACCCATGGAGGAGGTAATTCGCATAACCATAATGGCACCAAGAATGGGAACGGAATGGAGGAAGCAATGGATGTAATCGCACCAACCCGTCAACACCATCCAAAGTAGACCTGAGTCATATTACTTGCTTTAAGTGCCGCAAGACTGGTCATTATGCCAATGACTGCCTGGAAGGCGAATGGAAATGTCATTGGAAGCTCTGGAAAGAAGCCCAACCCTTTCAATAGGGGACAGGTGAACCACATTGATGTGGAGGAGGTTGAAGATCAGCCCGATGCAGTAATCGGTAAGTTTTTGGTTAAGTCATTTACTGCAGTTGTTCTTTTCGATACTGGTGCATCGCATTCATACATATCAAGAGGATTTGTGGATAAGTACAAGTTACCAACCCAAGCCCTTAGGTCACCCATGCTAGTAACCTCACCACGATCAGAATACATGGCTAGTAAATGGTGTGATCGACCGCCATTAAGGATTGGACACTATGTTTTCCCCTCGGACCTAATAGTTCGGAATCCCAAGGATTGGATGTGATATTAGGAATGGATTGGTTATCAAGGTATGGAGGAAACATAGATTGCACCACAAAGTCAATTTTGCTCACCACCCCGAAGGAAGAAGGATTAAGTATGTATCACGGCACGAGCCGAGAAGAGCGCAAGTTAATTGCTTATCGTGAGTGGTGCAGGAAGAAGTACCGATGGTGAAGGATTATCCTAATGTATTTCGGAAGAGTTGCCGTGAATGCCACGGATAGAGACATTGAGTTTTTGATCGAGCTGTTGCCGTGAACAGGCCCGATATCGAAGCGACCGTGACAGATGCCCGCAAAGGATTTGGCGGAAATCAAGAAGCAGATTAAGGAACTATTGGATAAAGGTTTTATACGCCCAAGTTCTTCACCTTGGGGATCACCCGTTTTGCTAGTGGAGAAGAAGGATGGATCGTTAAGAATGGTTGTTGATTATCGTGGATTGAATGAAGTAACAATCAAGAACAAGTACCCACTACCTATGATAAATGATCTGTTTGATCGCTTGCAAGGAGCCAAGGTGTTTTCCAAGATCGACTTGCGATCGTGGTACCATCGATTGAAGATTCGGAGCAGGACATACCCAAGACAGCATTTACCACGAGATATGGACTATACGAGTATACCGTTATGTCATTTGGACTGACTAACGCACCAGCCTATTTCATGAACACGATGAACAAAGTGTTTATGGAGTTTTTGGATAAGTTCGTCGTGGTGTTCATTGATGACATTTTGATTTTCTCGAAGAATGAAGAGGAACACAAGGAACATTTGCGATTGGTTTTGGAGAAACCGAGGAACACCAGTTGTATGCCAAGTTCAGCAAATGTGAGTTTTGGCTAAAGGAAGTTGGATTTCTCGGACATGTTATATCCGGAGAAGGGATAGCAGTTGACCCCACAAAAATTGAGACCGTAACCAAATGGGAAGCACCAACGACAGTTGGAGAGATCCGGAGTTTCCTTGGACTCGCAGGATACTACCGAAGATTCATTGAGAATTTCTCAAGGATTGCTAAGCCTATGACAGAATTGTTGAAGAAGGAAAAAAAATTTATATGGACTGAGGACTGTGAGTAAAGTTATCTGGAGTTGAAGAAAAGATTGGTTACCTCACCAGTCTTGATATTGCCAGATCAGACTAAGGATTATGAGGTGTATTGCGACGCTTCACGTCGAGGACTTGGAGTAGTGCTTATGCAGGAAGGAAGAGTTGTTTCATATGCTTCACGACAACTTAAGCCCCATGAGTTGAATTATGCCACACATGATTTGGAGTTAGCAGCCGTTGTGCATGCCTTGAAGACGTGGAGACATTTTCTCATTGGAAATCATTGTGAAGTATATACGGATCACAAGAGTTTGAAGCACATCTTCACACGTATGAATTGAATCTCGAGACAAAGGAGATGGTTAGAGCTTATCAAGGATTATGACATGAGATTGCATTATCACCCGGAAAGGCTAATGTCGTAGGTGACGCATTGAGCCGTAAGAGCCACGTCAATACTCTAATGATGGGAGGAATACCCAATGAGTTAGCCGAGGACCTTCGAGAGCTATGTTTGGAAATAGTTCCGAGAGGCTATGTAGCAGCATTGGAGATTGAGTCAACACTAATGGACAAAATCAGAGAAGCCCAAAGGGCAGATAAGGAAGTTGCCTCTATAAAGGAGAAAATGAGCAAAGGAAAAGCTAAAGGATTTCGTGAGGATGAGCACGATACCCTATGGTTTGAAGACCGTGTTTATGTGCCCAATGACCCAGAGATCAGGAAGTTGATTTTACAAGAAGCTCATGATTCACCCTATTCGATTCACCCAGGAAATACCAAGATGTATTTGGATTTGAAGAATACTTTACGGTGGACCGGAATGAAGAAGGATATTGCGAGTACGTAGGCAGTTTCATGGCGATGTATGTCGAAAAGTAAAGGCGAGCATCAGAAGCCAGCAGGATTGTTACAACCATTGCCGATACCCGAATGGAAGTGGGATAAACTAGGCATGGATTTTATCACAGGTTTGCCAAAGACCCGTTCAGGTTATGACTCGATTTGGGTTATAGTCGACCGTTTGACAAAGGTAGCTCATTTCATTCCAGTCAAGACCACCTATAGCAGTGCTAAGTTGGCAAAGATATACATGACCAGAATTGTGTGCTTACACGGAGTTCCGAGGAGCATCGTATCAGATAGAGGAACCCAGTTTACCTCGAAATTTTGGAACCGGTTACACGAAACATTGGGAACGGTGACTGAATTCAAAGACAGCTTTCCACCCACAGACCGATGGATGCACCGAGAGCGTCAATCAGATTTTGGAGGACATGCTGAGAGCTTGTGACTAGATTATGGATCTAGCTGGGATGATAATTTGCCGTATGCAGAATTTTCCTACAACAACAGTTACCAAACCAGCTTGAAGATGGCACCTTTCGAGGCTTTGTACGGAAGGAGGTGCAGGACACCGTTGTTATGGGACTAACCGGAGATCGTCGATTGTTTGGACCAGATTTGATTAAGGAGTCTCAACAGAAAGTTAAGTTGATTCGAGATGTGCTCAAGGTAGCCCAGTCTGCATAAAAGAGCTATGTCGATTCAAAGCGCAAGCGATTGAGTATGAAGTTGGAGACAGTATATCTCGAGTATCCCGCTCGAGGAGTTAAGCGTTTTGGAGTTAAAGGAAAGTTAGCACCACGTTTCGTTGGACCGTATAAGATTTTGCAACGCATGGGAGAAGTTGCTTATAAGTTGGAACTGCCAGAAGGACTGTCAGGAGTTCATGATGTATTCCATGTATCTCAGTTGAAGAAATGTCACCCCGAGATAGCAGAGGTACCGTTAAGAGACACAGTGCACTTGGAAGCAATTCAGTTGAAAGATGACTTGACATATGAGGAAAAACGGTTAAGATTCTCGATTATGCCAGCAGAGTTACCCGCAGCAAAGTTATCAAGTTTTGCAAAGTTCAATTGGAGCCACCACACCGAGGATGAAGCCATCTGGGAAAGAGAGGAAGTTTTGCTCAAGGACCACCCTCACCTATTTTCTAGTTAACCCGAATCTCGAGGGCGAGATTCATCTTAAGAGGTAGGTTTGTAACATCCCAAATTTTCAATTTGGAATGTTATACATTAGGTCATCATGCATATCATATTTTTCTCGCATTTTTCCGATCCTAGAAAATTTCACGCAACTCAAGGACCCTCGGAGAGAGTTGGAAGTTTCATTATTTTCATATTTGGGATTTCTCAAATTTTGAAAATAGGATCATTGGATTTATTTAATTATCTTCATAAAGTTTTTCCTATAAAAAAATTAAGAGAGGGAATAATATGACTTTCCCAACATTTAGGAAAAATGAAGATTCTATAAATAAATCAAATTTGATTTTGGAAAATTTATTTTGCTTAGGAAAAAATGAGCATTTTTAAAAAAAAATATACATATCTGCCGTTTTTAAAGTTCATTTTGTTCGACTCATTTTAGGAGTCAGGGAAAAATTTATTTCATTAAATTCGGAGTTCGTTTGGTATTTTTTTTAATCCGTTTAGCTTTGTTTAAAAAAGCTTCGCACTTTGGGCCAAGGCCCACCGGCCAGCCTACCCGCCTCCTCTCTCCATCACACAGACGCGCCCTTGAGCCCGCCGCCGCCACGTCGCCGCCGCCCGAGTCCGCCTCCGCCCGGCCCTGCTTGCCCCTTCCCAAGCGCCGCCACCCCCTTCCATAAATACCGCCCCCCTCTCTCTCGCGCCGCCGCGCCAACTCCGAAACCCGCCCGCCCGAGGACGCCGCCGCCGCCGTTCCTCACCGTCGCGGAGCACCCGCCGACCCGCCGCACCTCCCGACCTCGCCTTGACCTCGCCGACCTCGAGCCCGCGAGCCTCGGCCGAAGTCACCGGAGGTAGCCGCCGCCGCCCCCGCCCGATCCGGTTTTTCTCGAGATGTTTGGTTTTTTTTTCAAAACCCTAGATGGTTTATTTTTTTTCGGTTTTCTTAATTAACGAACGTTCACCGAACCGTTCGTTTCAATGAATGTGTTCGTTGGATTAGTTCTGTTAACGAACGTCCGTTATTTAATCCGTTCGTCGTTTTCTTTTAATCGGATTTTCGAACCTGTTTTATTTCTTGCTCGTTTATCGGAATCAGGTGATTCAAGCGCCTGGAGTTTCGTTACGAAACCGCCGTTCCGACTAACCTACTTACACAGAGTTTTGCTACTGTAAAATTTTTGACTTAGTTTCAGATTGCTAAACCGAGTCGTTCTCTCTCGATGTCCGACTTTCGTTTCTTTATTTGATTCGATTATTTTGCCAACAGTGTTCTTAAGTTGAACTTTCTGGTTAGTTCTTTTATTCGAGATTTCCCTGTGCTTTAGATGAGTCCTTATTGTATGCTTGTTGTTTGTCTGCGTTAGATCACCCGGAGTGCGCCGCTTGTTACTTCAATCTCTAGGTCTCGCGGATCATCAGCAAGGCAAGTAACACTTGATCATACCTTTTCTACTACCCAGTTTTATTGCATTAGATCAAACCCTCAAACACTTGCATGTTTAGGATCTAATTAAATTGTGGGATGGGAAGTAGATTGAGGTAGTACCTATTACCTGTTTTACTTATGAAACCTTGGGAGTTACTTCTACGTTTGCTTAATTATGCCATGCTATGCTAGTAGACGTGGATTGGGTGAGTGAATATCCATGACAGATGTGAGATTGTTAATTAAGGTTTATCTAAGGTGGCAACCTAAACACACATCTGGGTGGATTGAGGCACTGGTTTCTATCGAGGACTTGCTGTATTTCTTCGGACCGCCACCTGTGCTCTAAGGGATCATAAGATTATTCAAACTGGAAACTTCCGTTAATGCGGACACAAGCCAATTATGGGCTCTGGCTTTGTTGTCTAAGTTGTGCGAACTCTTACGGGTAGGCTAGCTGATGTAGGGGATGTAGGTTGGTACTGTCTACCCACATGTAAGGTGCTAAGCGCTCGAAAGACTATGTCTCGGTCATCCGCTTTCTCAAACACCATGTAGTGCGAGAACCAAGCGGAGGCGATCGAGTCTTGTGGGGAAAAGTGCGCAAACCTCTGCAGAGTGTATAAACTAATCATGATTAGCCGTGTCCCCGGTTATGGACATCTTGAGTATCTAGTACTTGAATATCATGTGAATCTCAACATGTTACTTCTAATAAAAGTTATTGGGATTTTGATGAGTACTTTTTAATTGGGATTGAGGATGCTGTCAACCATTCTCAATGTTTAACAACCACCATGATAGTTAAATAAAATTATTCCTTTGATGTAGGGAAAAACTAGCTTTATGCAAAAATGTAACCGTAGAGCCTTACCACCAGCCATATATGCATGTAGTATAGGCTTGTTGCTTCATCGTTCTCTATGTGTTACATTGCCAGCATATTCCATGTCTTGACCCTTTTTCGGCTGCAACTTTCACGCTATGCATTTTTAAGACGCATTTAGTAAGGTGTTAGGTCGTGGTTCTATACTCAGTGATGCCGATGCAGTTGATGGACTCACTTATCTTCCAAGCCTTCATTGTTATTATTAGATGGCCTTAAGCCATATTATTGTAATAAGTTCCCTTGTGGACAACGATGTAATAAGTGTGTGATTGCTACTCTGCTATAAATCCTTCGGCATCTTGTGTGGTGTCGGACATTCTTGATCCAGGGATGACACTGAGCACAGAGACTGGATCCATTCGGGTCTGGTCGCTACATTATCTTTGCAAGACTCTTTGAATTATCCGTTAGGTTTGGCCAACTAAATTGGTAGTTCTTGCAACGGGAGAAGTGCTTAGCTTTGGGTTCAATCTTGCGGTGTCCTTTCCCAGTGACAGTAGGGGCGGCAAGGCACGTATTGTATTGTTGCCATCGAGGATAACAAGATGGGGTTTTATCATATTGCATGAATTTATCCCTCTACATCATGTCATCTTGCTTAAGGCGTTACTCGCTTTTCATTAACTTAATACTCTAGATGCATGCTTTGGATAGCGGTCGATGAGTTGAGTAATAGTAGTAGATGCAGGCAGGAGTCGGTCTACTTGTCTCGGACGTGATGCCTATATACATGATCATACCTAGATACTCTCATAACTATGCTCAATTCTGTCAATTGCTCATTCGTTCACCCACCGTAAAATACTTATGCTCTTGAGAGAAGCCACTAGTGAAATCTATGGCCCCCGGGTCTATTCTCTGTCATATTAATCTTCCACCACTTTAATATTGCTTTGCTTTTTACTTTGCTTTTTATTTTACTTTGCATCTTTATACCAAAATTATTATCTATCATCTCTATCAGATCTCACTCTCGTAAGTGACCGTGAAGGGATTGACAATCCCTAATCGCGTTGGTTGCGTGGAGCTATTTGTTTTGTGTAGGTACGAGGGACTCGCGCGTGGCCTCCTACTGGATTGATACCTTGGTTCTCAAAAACTGAGGGAAATACTTACGCTACTTTGCTGCATCATCCTCTCCTCTTTGGGGAAATCCAACGCAAGCTCAAGAGGTAGCAGGGGCGCGCCCACCCCCCTAGGCGCGCCCCCTGTCTCGTGGGCCCCCTGAGGCTCCACCGACCTCAACTCCAACTCCATATATTCCGTCTCGTGGAGAAAACAATCAGAGAGAAAGTTTCATCGTGTTTTACGATACGGAGCCGCCGCCAAGCCCTAATCTCTCTTGGGAGGGCTGATCTTGAGTCCGTTCGGGGCTCCGGAGAGGGGGATTCGTCGCCGTCGTCATCATCAACCATCCTCCATCACCAATTTCATGATGCTCACCACCGTGCGTGAGTAATTCTATCGTAGGCTTGCTGGACGGTGATGGGTTGGATGAGATTTACCATGTAATCAAGTTAGTTTTGTTAGGGTTTGATCCCTAGTATCCATTATGTTCTGAGATTGATGTTGCTATGACTTTGCTATGCTTAATGCTTGTCACTAGGGCCCGAGTGCCATGATTTCAGATCTGAACCTATTATGTTTTCATGAATATATGTGTGTTCTTGATCCTATCTTGCAAGTCTATAGTCACCTATTATGTGTTATGATCCGACAATCCCGCAGTGACAATAATCGGGATACTTCTCGGTGATGACCGTAGTTTGAGGAGTTCATGTATTCACTATGTGCTAATGCTTTGTTCCGGTTCTCTATTAAAAGGAGGTCTTAATATCCCTTTGTTTCCGCAAGGACACCGCTGCCACGGGAGGGTAGGACAAAAGATGTCATGCAAGTTCTTTTCCATAAGCACGTATGACTATTTACGGAATATATGCCTACATTACATTGATGAACTGGAGCTAGTTCTGTGTCACCCTATGTTATAGCTATTACATGAGGAATCGCATCCGACATAATTATCCATCATTGATCCATTGCCTACGAGCTTTTCACATCTTGTGTTTCGCTTATTTACTTTTCCGTTACTATTGTTACAATCACTACAAAATTCAAAAATATTACTTTTGCCACCGTTACCTTTATTATCATACTACTTTGCTACTAAATATTTTGCTGCAGATACTAAGTTATCCAGATGTGGTTGAATTGACAACTCATCTGCTAATACTCAATAATATTCTTTGGCTCCCCTTGTGTCGAATCAATAAATTTGGGTTGAATACTTTACCCTCGAAAACTGTTGCGATCCCCTACACTTGTGGGTTATCAACAGGCAGAAGGGTTTTGGCATGTGCAGAGCCATATGAATTGTAGGTTGATAGTGGGATATTATTTTTAGGTTGATAGTCTCATATTTTTGTTAGTTCGAGAGTGGCATATTTAACATCAGTACAAGGGCGTAGTTGTTTTGCTTGATAGTGGTATGAATGATGAACATGCTACTCCAGCAGCTTATGTAGGGGCTGATTATTACAATCAGTTTGTTAGGGCTGATTATTCACACTAGCTACTCCAGTAGCTTATGTAGTTTAATGTCAGTTAACCTGGTTTTGCATATGTTCTTGTAGCTGAATTTAGAGTTATTTTACATTGAAAAAAGTCCATTTTACAACCTGAAGAAAATGGCTGGTTTACATAACCCTATGATAGTTTTTTTCTGCTCTTTTAACCCCCTGATCTATCCAATACCGTTCATAAATGGTCCTGAGTGGGTTTGCTTTGGTGGTTTGCTGATTTGGACGTGGTCAAAGCGGTATTTGACCCGCGGGCCCCACTTGTCAGGTATTTTTTTCTACGCATCTGGTGACTCCTCAATCCCCTCACCCGATGAGCTCCCTTTCCCCCTCTCTCCAGGGCAGCGATCTGGTGCCGCTTTTGTCATCGGACAAAACTAGCAGGTGTGCGCAGGCCCCTAGCATCGGCACCCCTCCACCGCCTACACCGGA
The DNA here is from genome assembly GCA_021605145.1 of Aegilops bicornis. NCBI lineage: Eukaryota > Viridiplantae > Streptophyta > Magnoliopsida > Poales > Poaceae > Aegilops > Aegilops bicornis. The sequence goes on along the minus strand of CM038672.1, from coordinate 701,937,061 downwards.
TCTGCAAATGTGTTGACATTGAATGATATGGCGCATGGCTGCTTGTTGTGAGGCTGTGACCCACTGACCCATGAGCCCCATGAGAACCATGATTTCATCGGTAGGAGGCAGCCCGTCTATTGCCCGCATCAACGCACACACACGGACGACGACGGCAGCTACCTCTCAGCAATGGACGATGGTCCTTGACGGCGGCGGCCCCAGTGGTCCTGGGCAGACGCATCCTCACAGATGGATGAGAGGCATGGTCCCGACCATGGCGAGTGATGACCATGCCGGCCATGGTGAGCTAGGTGCCGACGCGTGCGGCCTACCTGCAATGCCAACACCGACGGCAGGCAAGCTCACACGATCCTCCACCGGAGGCCAGCCGAGCCGCCTGACCGTCGCTCGCAACGCACATCGCATTCCATGAATCCCTCCTCAAGCTCCAGGCATACGCGGCGCATGCTTCTCTCTCTGTTCGCCGCTCGATTCGGTTGGGAAATCCTCGAGTTATTCGGCTCCGATCAGTGCTGCTCGATTCGTCGGGAAATCCTAATGCGATTCTGCTCCGATATAGATGGATGGATGGATAGGCTCCGGTCTTTGGCTAAGACGTTGGGGAGGCAGCGGTGCATAAGCAGGGCAGACAAAGGCGGTGCAAAGCAGGGGCAACCAGGCAAGGAAGGGCGGCCCGGCGGAGCTGACGGCCTTGCGAGCAGAGACGAGCCAGTGGTCGAGAGGTGGGATCAGCAGCGGCGGCCAAAAAAGAGGATGGCGGCGGCACAACGAGGGATCACATCCTTACTTGACGAAAGGGACCCGCAGGTCAAATACCGCTTTGACCACGTCCACGTCAGCAAATCAGCCGAGCAAAGCCGCTCAGGATTATTTATGAACGGTATTGGATAGATCAGGGGGTTAAAAGAACGGAAAAAATGATGAGGGGGTTATGTGAACCAGCCATTTTTCAGGGTAGTAAAATGGACTTTTTTCTTTTGCATCGGTACAGGCTTGTCTATTTATGGATCATTCAATGTTGGCTTGACAACATGTAGTGCATATGCTCTTGTAGTGATGCAAAAAAATTAGTTCAATGGTAGTTAAAATGTAGTGCATATGCTTTTGATGTTGGAGTTGATTACCAATATAGTGATGAATGATGAACATGGACTATGTAGTGCCAAAATGTAGCTGAGTAACAAAATGTAGCTAAAATCTTTAGCTGAATGGTGCTGTAATTTTGGGATGCACATGCTGCTATTTTATTGGTAGGTACTATTACCAATGTAGCTAGGGTACTATTTCCAAACTATGGTTTAAACTAATTGACGCATTTCTTATTACCAATGTAGCTAGGTTATTGTTAATTTGTAGTGCTCTTCCTCTTCGTCTCCTGTTTACATGGGGTATGAACTCATTTGCTCTTCTTGCCCTTTTCGCAAGAAGGTCATAATTATGGTTTTGTTGAATGAGTTGATCACCGGTGGCCCCCCAACAATGTACATTACTAGGGAAAACCTTAGACACATAAGTTTGCTAGTAGCGTTTGTTAAAAGAAAGCGCTACTGCTACTTACCCGTAGCGCGTGTACGCAAAACGCGCTACAGATATGGCTGCTGCAGTAGCACCTCTGCTGGAGAATGCGCTATTACTAAAATTCCCACACTGTTGCCGGCGGGCTAGGAATAGTAGTAGCGATCTTGGGCAAAACGCGCTACCGCTAAGCTTATTGTAGCAGCGCGTTTCCTGGAAAAAGCGCTACTGCTAATGAAAATAAAATAAAATGAAAAACAAATAGAAAAGTAAATAAAAATGAAAGAAATAGAAAAAAAGAAAAAAAGAAAAATAAAGGAGAAAGGCATAGCAGTAGCGTCAGACGCTATAGATAATATAGCAGCAGTGCATTTTGTAGAGCCTCACTATAGAAAAGGAAAAGGAAAAAAGAAAAGAAAAAGGAAAATAAATAGCTACTTCCTATAGCAGTAGCGCATTTTGGTAACACGCGCTATAGCTACGTTTGACTTGACCCCGCGCGGTTTCTCTCCCCCCTGGCCACCACTTCTCCCCCAAATTCCTCGCTGCCAGTCGCATCGCGCGCCGTCGCCCTACTTCGCCGCCGTCTCCTGCCGACATCGACGCCCCCGGAGCCTCCAGAGCCGCGCGCCGTCGACGCCACCGGAGCCGTCCCCGACGCCACCAGAGCCGTGCGGCCTCATCAACGCCACCGGAGCCACCCTCGATGCCCCTGCCTCCCTCGCCGTCACCGGAGACACCCCTGCCTCCCTTGCTGACACTGCCTCCCTCGCCGACACTGCCTCCCTCGCCACGACCGGAGCCATCCTCTGTAAGCCCCCACCCCTCCTCTCTCTTTCTCATGCATAGCACAAAGATTTGATAGAGAACTAGCTAGCTAGGTTACCTAGTTTAATTAGCTTAATTATCTAGGTTAATTAGGTTAACTAGCTAGGTTAATTAGATTCATTAGGTTAACTAGGTTGGCTAGGTTAGAGCAAAATTTAGTTTAGAGCAAAAAATTTGTTAGGACAGTAGGGTTTAGAGAAAAAAAATAGTTAGAGCAGTAGGGTTTAACTAGGGCAGTAGGGTTTAATTATGGTTTTTGTTTTCATAGATGTTTTTTTAAAAGAGCATAGGGGTCTGGTTCGCTAGGTTAACAATGTTTAATTTTTAGCAAGTGTTTAATAGAAATAGTTTATTTAGTAAGTGGTTAATATAACTAGTTTATTTATAGCAAATGCTTAATAAAACTAGTTTATTTATAGTAAGTGCTTAATAGAACTAATTTCCCAGGGTTCTTTTTTTCTCTTTTTGATTGATCGAGGTAGTATTAGTTTTTTATGATTCCACTGCAGCACGATTGTAAAAGAATAAGGGATTCCATTGTAGCGGTGTTTTCCCATTACTCCAAGTGACAAGCACGAGCACGTGAATATATGTGAATCCATCTTCGAGAATGAAAGTCAGTATTTCCAGCCCTACACGGCGTGGCCCAACCACACCTTAACCAGACACATTCGATGCTAAATAGGAAAAGGCCCAAGGCCTAGTACAGGTAACGAGAAAACTTTTCGCTTTCTTCTTCCTCATGGAGATATAGAACTTCTGAGTTCTCTAATTGCGCCTCCAATGAGTTCCTCGCACATACCTGGGCGGGCCCCCTAGGATTTGGGGGCTCGGGCGGCCGCCCCTCCGGGCCAGGCCAGGAAACGAGGCCAGCTAGAATTGGCTATGTCTTGATCATCCCAATTTGCCAGTATATGTAAACGACGTATTGACATTTGACACCCTCATTTGGAGAAATGATTGTCTTTTTTTCTTATTTTCAATGCCATTACATGCACTTGTTAAACCGTAGCAACCCAGGGATACGCCACTCCCTACTGGGAGTAGTAGTAAAACATACTGTAACATGACAATACACGTGCCATCATCATCGATCCATGCATTGATAGTCGACCACTGATGCGTGACAGAAATTGTTGTGCAAGGAAGGAAAACATTAAAGAGCTGACCATACATGCGAACATAGGTACATCGCGTTCACCACACAATGGTAAATAAGCTCCGAAGTAACATGCTTGGCCAGCAATGTCAAACCGCGGCACCGCCAGTGCTGCTGTGGGTCTGGTGGTCAGGGAGTCTGACCTGGGAGGGGCTCGCACATGTTCTTGCAGTTGAGCATGCAAGAGGTGAACAACTGGTTCACGCAGGTCGGGCCCACCTCTGGAGTGAGGACGCAGAGCACGCTGCACATCTTCCCGACAAAGAGTTAATTACGTACCACAATTGGGGCCGTGGTGGTGAATTGATACCACTTTTGAAAAAATTTACGTGTCAGTACCACGTTTCGACCGAACCGTTGCAAATCAGGCTAAACTTTGTATTTGTACGTATTGACGCTGGAACTGACCGCCCGGGCCCGCGCGTCAGGTGCCACGCTGGCGAATCGGCACACGCCCGCTCGCTCGATAGGTGCGGTCCGGCTCGAACCGGACCGGCCCGTGCTCCACTCTGTTCCTCCTCGCTCCTGCCTCCCTCCTTGCTCCTCTCTCGTCGCCCTCGTCACCGCCGGCAGCTTTGCCGGAGCGGAGCGCCGCCGCCCGCCATGGTTTTCGAAGACGAAAGCAGTGAGGACACGTCGACTGCCAGACATGCACTCGACCTCATCCACGGACGGGCTTAACGGTGATTTTCCTTGAGCTAGGTCTAGGGTTAGGGATTCAGATTTGGGGCTTTTTGATTTGGTTGATTTCGCTGGGTTTTGATTTGGGCATTTTGATTGTACGAGCTTCGGCAGGTCCCTTTCAGCGTTGAAGATCCAGATTACCAGGGGCTTGAGCTGGAAACGATGTCGCCATGTGAGAAGCACGGCAAGGCATCTGAGAGGCTTGTCGCATTTGAAGGAACAGACACAGGGAGAAGGTTCCTAGCATGTGCAGAGCCGGTATGAATTCTATGTTGATAGTGGGATATTATATATAGGTTGATAGTGTCATATTATTGTTGGTTTGACAGTGCCATATTGAACATGAGTGAACATGAGTACAAGGCCTGATTATTAAGGGCATATTCATTTTTGCAACAACAGTAGCTTGTGTAGTTAAATGACAGTGGTACTGTTATTTTGCAGTGGCATTGTTCTTGCTATCATGTGAAATAATCAGGGTTTCCACAGGTTTACTGTTGCTGTTGTGGCATTTTTATGTAGTAGAATGGAGTACTTAGTTGAATGACAGTGCTACTATTAAATATGTTCCTGTTATTTTTGGTCCTGTTTGGAACTAAATATTGAGTGAACTGTAATTTTTATGTTGGGATGGACCTGCTGTTATGTATCTAATTACTTGAAATATTCAGTTGAATGTATAGTATGTACTGCATATGCTTTGGTAGTTCACCAAGTTTGCAGTTTGAGAATGCTCTCTCTTGTTTTGTAGCTGATTAGCAAAATCTAGTTCAAAGCTGTAGCTGTGTGGTGCTGTAATTTGTCATGCTGTTATTTAGTGGGTAGGTACATCTCAATTACTAGTGTAGCTTAGTGGTGCTATTATTACCAATGTACAGTGTTATTGCTTTGCACTAGTTATTTACCTGTGCTTCTGACGTAACATGTTTATTTTTTTTATCTTTTTGCCTTTTTGCAGGAAGGGCAGAATTGTGGGTTTGTTGAATGGGTTGATCACCAGTGGCCCCCAACAATGCAAAATGCATTGTTGAAGCTGTGGGCCGTGGTTGAAGATAGCAAGAGTGCTAGGGTGAATGATAATCTTGAAAGTTCTTTCACTATCCACCATCTGACAGAAGAGAAGAACAAGCTGGAGGCCAACTATGACAAGTTAGTCCAAGATGTCCAATGACAAGTTATTGTCCCCATTCTTGAGGTGGACTTTGGCTTTGGAACTTCAAATTTTCCCTTTATTCTCTTCTCTTTCCTTCTTCCTTTCTTCACTTTAAATGCTGGTGGTTCTATGTCCGGACACAGGGTCTTTGTCGATCATGCTCACGAGGGACAGGATATATCATTGGTTCATATGCTGCCAAGTAATATGGTTTCTTGAAGAATTTGCTTACAAAGTCCTCTCGAAACCTTTTGCCTTGTTGATTGCTGAGATGGCATGGTTACATGGGATGCCACTGAGGTCCCACTTTCTGCAACCACAGGTTTCAACTTCCAAATTGACAGCATGTGTTTGCTCACCACTAGTTACTTGCCACAAGTTAACACCTGCTTGAATGGGTTTGCAGAACCTGGCCCTTTCCTTTTCAATCTCCAACTTCTCACTGTAATGTGGTGTGATCTCCCATCTAGCTTCCCTTCCACTATCTCTATTCTGTGCCACCTAACCATCTGCTTATCCTTTATGCCATCACACATAGTTCTTATTGGTTTTCCTATGATCTAGGATGTACTTGTTAAACACCTCGACAAATTGTTGACAACCAAGTCAGTCTTGCTATTTGTGTCAAATGCATGCCTAGCCCATGTTTTCTTGGGTATTGCACTAAGCCACTGCCAAGCTTCCACACTCTCAGCTTTGAGATCATCCATTGCTATATTAAATTTGTGTTCATTATATGCATAACTGGCATTATCCATGCACTTCTTAAGGTCCTCCCCCCTAAAGCCAGCATTCTGGAAGTTTGCATATATGTGTCTTAAGCAGAATCTTTGATGACTGTTAGGAAAAACTCTATTCACTGCATACAATAGCCCCTGGTGCACACAATTTAAACAGCTAAGTTACTGTCTAATACACATGTAAACACATATTTAGCAGGCAATGCAAGGTGGATAAGCATATCTTACATGCATCGACATTATAGTATATGGACCATACTGTCCAACTTCTCCTCCAAGACAAATCTTCAGTTGGTGTAGAAACCAGCACCAGTTTGCTTTGTCCTCTTGTCCAACAATGCCAAATGCCAGTGGGTATATGTTGTTATTGCCATCTCTACCAGTGGCAGCAAGGATTTGTGCACCAGTGGTCAGCTTGATAAAACATCCATCAATACCTAAAACAGGAAGTAAACATAACATGTCAAATGCATTTATATGTGCAACCTATTGAAACTAACAACATCAAAGTAGTGTACAAGCTAAAATGAACTAACCAATGAATGGTCTACAGCCCTGTAGAAATCCCTCCCTTGCTCCAATTGATGCGATAAAACATGGCATGGAATCTTGGTCCTGGATGTGGGATTTTTCAGTGGCTTTTGGAGTCTGATGGTGACTATAACTCTACTCCTGTGGTTTGTATCCATCACAGTCGAGCATAGTCTCTCAACCTTGGATATTGCTTCCTATGATCTCCCAACACAGCCTCAACAGCTAAGTTTTTTGCCCTATATGTCATAGCCTTGGGCACATCCACACCATACTTTTCCATGCAGGCATCAATAAGTGTATGTATGCTAGTACTGACATCAGATCTGAATAGTGGCTCATATTTCTTTGCAAGCCACTTTGCACTTACCCTGCTTGTTTCAGTAGAACTAGGGCAAGTGTGTTGTATCCTCATCTTCTTAATTACAAAAGTGTTTTCCCCTTTTATAACAGCTGCCACAATAAAGAACTTGCAATGTTCATTCTTGCAATGCACAATGATCCTCTGATTTGAGTTCCTGTGATACTTGAAGTCTCTGCACTGAGTGATGTGCAAGCTCAACAGAGCATCTCTGAATTGATGTTGATCTTTGAAGCACATATGCAGTTTTAGTTGTTGGTGTGGTTGCTCCAAATCCTCATTGTACCATACTCTAGCTGGCTTCTTCTTTGCCCTACTCTTCCTTTTTTGAGGTAGCACAAATGCTAGTGGCTCAAACCCATCATCTTCACTGTCCTTCAATAAACTATTATCTTCTTCATCTGATGATGGTTTCCAATCAGGTTTCACTTCCTCTAAAACACTGGAATGTGACCTTGTTGTTGGTCCCCTCCTTACTTGCAACTTCTTCTTCTTCTTTGCTGGCATAGATATTTTTTCCTCCTCTTCTGGAACAATAGGGTCATCATCCTCCAACTCAAATAATTCCTCTACCTCTGTGTCACCCTCATAATGCACTTGTTCTTCATCCTCTGATTCTTCTTCTGATTCTTCATCCTCTGTTTCTTCCTCATGTTGCTCTTGTACTTCTTCCTCTCTCTGTCTATTTCCCTCTTCCATCTCCATGTCTTCAGCATCATGCATTTCCTCATTATAGTTAGGCCTTAAATCCCCCATGTCACTATCATACTGCCCTTCAGATCCTTCAGATGAACATGCATAACTGCCATCATAGCCAACTTGTTCTTCTTCCACAACTTCTTTTAACTTGGGATTTAGAACACTCCTGCTCTCTTGTGTTAAAATAGCAGGGCCTACAGCTGCAATAGAACAGCTACTCTGACCTTCATAAGCAACACCTTGCTGATCAACAGCATAAACAGGAGGATCAGCAAGATCAAAAACAACAGGCTCAGAATATTCAGTTATATCTAAATTTTGCTTCTGTACAAAACCCTTCTGTGGTACACTGACAGCTGGTGGACAAGCCCAAAATAGCAAATTAAGCACCAAACTCTCCTCATTCTGCCTCTTGATCAACTGTAGTTTAACATTACTATCAACCAATTCCAAGCCCTGCTCTCCTGGGGTCTCCATGTAAAACATCAGTGAATCATCAATACTAAAGCCTTGGGTTTCCATCAATGCAACCATATTCAGATATGTCACATCTGAACAGCTTAATTTCCTCTCTAACAGATCATTATTGTCAAAATGGATCCTAACATTCCATATGTCTTCATATAAACTACAATTCACATGCAATTTGCCTAATCAGTACACTATAACCCTAATTAGCAAATAAATGAGAAGAAAAAAAAGAGACAGAAACAGAAACTTACAGGACGCCGCCGAGCCCGTGGGTCAGCTCGTGGCTATTGCTAGGGTTCGCCACCCATTGCTTTGCCAGCCGTACCCGCTGCTCCATGGACAGTGCGGGCTCCATGAACTCGTCGTCGTCGCTGGAGTACTCAGAGCTCGAGCAGCCATCGCCGCCATCGATTGGAGATCTTCCCTCGATTCCTCCTGCCGCGCCGATGCCGAAGAGGGGAAGGTTTGTGCCGCCGTCATCGCCGTCACCGCCACCGCCGCTGCCGCCACCACCGCCAGGGGGCGCCGCCGCCATCGCCGTACGCGCGGGGGAGCTAGGGTTCGTCGACGAACAGAGACGGCGAGGAGGAACAGAGTGGAGCACGGGCCGGTCCGGTTCGAGCCGGACCGCACCTATCGAGCGAGCGGGCGCGTGCCGATTCGCCAGCGTGGCATCTGACGCGCGGGCCCGGGCGGTCAGTTCCAGCGTCAATACGTACAAATACGAAGTTTAGCCCGATTTGCAACGGTTCGATCGAAACGTGATACTGACACGTAATTTTTTTCAAAATTGGTATCAATTCGCCACTACGGCCCCAATTGTGGTACTATCGTGTAATTAACTCTCCGACAAAGGCGTTGCACCCAGGTACGCATGCCACGCGGCATGCCGTCTCTGCACGGCAAGCTAGGGGTTGCCCGGCGACGTAGGCCATCGCCGGCTGGCCCGCAGCAGACATGAGGATGACCACCAGTACCGCGCAGATGGCCGCCATCTTAAGCTCGGATACGGCCATGATCCTATGGCTGGGCTGGTTGGGTACCTCCTATGTAGGAAAGAAAAGATGGTGCAAGAAGATGGATCGGGAACTGAGAATGCGTGGTGCCCATATGAGAGCAGGGCGGTGCTCTTTTTATAGGCAACAAACGCCCACACATGGAACTGGAATCACGGAGTATGTGTATGCAGTATCATGATTCATCCAGCCCGCTACATATTCAAAGTTAGACAAATCGGTTGTAGCTGGATTGTGCGTAGTACGTAGTGGCGTTAGAGCATCTCCTCCAACAGCAGCGCAACGCGCGTTGCGCGCTAAAATAGTGTTTACAGCGCCGGAATCATAAGTTTTTGCGCGTCTCGAAGCGCTGGCTCCAGCTGCCGCTGCAAAATATAGCGCGCGCGAGCCGCTCCATCAGGCGCTGCAAAAAAAACTGTGCGCGCTCAGCACAAACAACATATGCATTCCAAACACAACCAAAAAGATCAAACACAAACAAAATAAATCAACAATAAATAGTTCAATTTTATTATTACAACTCAAACAAATAGTCTATCTTGCAATACAACAAATAGTTCGACAATACAATATCAAACAAACAAATCATGATGCTCTTTGTCGGCCATTTCATACCCACCATCCCTCAATGAGATCCTTCTGAAGATCATCATGCGTTTCGGCATGTCGAATGACATGATAGGAGGCAAGAAATCGGGCACCCTCGCAGCCCTCCGCCGCACTCGCACGGGATGTCCCAAGAGCTCATACTGGGAGTAGTCTAAATCTTGGCCACGCTCATTTTCGATGATCATGTTGTGCATGATCACACAAGCATGCATGATGTACCAAAGCATCTTCTGATCCCAAAATCTAGCCGGTCCTCTCACAACGGCAAATTGGGCTTGCAAAATCCCAAAAGCTCTCTCCATATCTTTCCTAGCCGCCGCCTGAGCATTGTGGAAAACAAGATTTTTCTTACCTTCCGGTTTTTTCAACGGCTTCACAAATGTTTGCCACTTTGGGTAGATGACATCCGCGGGATAGTAGCCATAGTTGTATGTATGGCCATTTGCTACAAACTACAGCGATGGCAATTCACCATTTGCAATCTTATTCATGAGTGATGACCGATTAACAACGATGATGACATTCAAAGATCCAGGCATTCCAAAAAAACCATGCCAAATCCAAGTCTCTTGATCGGCCACCGCTTCAAGGATTATAGTGGAACCTTTTTTTAACTGTGGAATTGCCCATGCCATGCCTTAGTACAGTTCTTCCAACTCCAACGCATGCATTCTATTGAGCCAAGCATATCTAGGACCCGCGAGCTTTGTTCATCTCCAAAAGCCTTGCAGCATCTTCAGCATTAGGAGATCGCAAATACTCCGGGTCAAACACTTGCACAAGTATGACTGCGAAGCGCTTGACACACATGATGGCTTGACTCTCATCCATAGCCAAGTGGTCATCAAATAGATCAGCCGAAATACCGTATGCCAACATACGCAAAGCGGCTGTCACCTTCTGAAAGGTGCTATGCCCGAGCTCTCCGACGGCATTTCTCCTTTACTGAAAAACCCGATCATGGCTTGCCAGTTTCTCTACAATGCGCCTGAACAACTTGGTGCTCATCCTAAACTGGTGCCAGAAGTACGACTCGGGGTACACAGGATTATCCACAAAATAGTGCCTCATCAATCTGTTGTCGGCATCGATCTTATCCTTCCAAATTTTCTGCCGACCCATAACCGAACCACCGTGCTTCGGTTTTTTATTGATGTGCATAGCTAGGATCATTGCAAGGTCCTCCCCCTCTTCAATATCAAATTCTTCTTCGGAAGAATCATATGACGAGCTCATCTACAACGTTGAATTTAAATTAGTCTATAAAAACTACAAACAACATGCACCAAATTCATGTAAAAAATGTGAAGTTAAAGCAATACATACCTTACAAGCGTTTGTCGAACACCTTATGGGCGCCAAGCGGCAGTGGGTGGCCGGGCGCTACTCGTCGGAGGAATGGCGCGCGCAAGGGGCGGCGGCGACTAGAGGGAGACGGAGGAAGCAGCGGAGGCGCGGGGATAGGCCGGGGAAGCGCCGGAGTGGTCGTCGAAACAAATGGGCTGGTGCGGCGGCGGCGCCAGCGCCTGGAATGGGGTAGGTGAAAGTTGCGGCGCGGGCACTCGAGTGTGCAGCGCGCGAGAGCGGGGGCAGAAAATAAATGGCACGCGATGCCGTTTCGCCCCGCGCGCGTGGTTTTTGCACTTTCGCTGGAGCGCCCGGAGCGGCTGCGCACCAAAAAAACACAAATTTTCCAGCGCTTATATTGGGCGGCTGTTGGAGATGCTCTTAATTTAATTTGTACCGGACGCCGCTAGCTCCGCATCCCTAATCATACACCTTTACGAGTTGACTTCATCACCTCGAGTGGACAATGCAATTCATTATTGACCACTCATGTATTGAGCTGTTCTAATACATACAGTATAGAGTTGCCAGCAAGAAATTAATCATTCACGGGATCACATGTCCCCTATGATTTCCCCTGATCTTTACTTGATCTGCAATGATCAGGCGATGTGAGCTGCTTAGAGCATCTCTAGCAGATTCTGTATAAATAGTTAGACCCGTAAAATAACTGTTTTTTATAGTTTCAGTTGAAAAAAACGAGCCCGAACAAATCCCTTAAAACCGTCCAACCCTTGAAATTTTTTAAGGGACCCTGTAAAGGCAAACGCGAAACCCTCATATATGCAGTTTTAAGGGTAACTTTCCCAGGGCCCTGCATAACGGTCAACATTGGCGATTGAGAAATCTTTGCTCCTGCCAACACCATGAAGCTCGCCCGGCCGCCGCGCCCGGCCACCTCCCAGCCACCGTGCTCGCCCACCGGCCGTCCGATAGCCGGCCAGCACTCCGTCCCGGCCGCCGTGCTCGCCCGTGGCTCCGCGGCTCTCGAACGGAGCTAGCTAGCTAGCTAGCAGCTCAATCGATTCGAAGAGCTAGCTAGCTAGCTCCTTCGATCCAGCCGCTGCTCGCACCGCCTCGGCAGCCCTGGCCTTTGCACGCGCTGCGCTCGCCTCGGCCGCCCTGGCCTCCGCCCACGCCGCGATCGGCTCGTGTTTTTCCTCGTCCGCTTGTCCGCTGGATTGACGTGAGGAAGTGGACGACCTGCATATATTCAGTATATTCGGAGAATATTCTTTTTTACGGGTTGATTATACGGGGTCTGAGTCTGTCCACGCCCATGCCGGCCTGCATATACCCTTTTTCGCGAACTGCAAAAGACTTATGCGGGTCGGGATTTTGCGGCGTCTGCTAGAGATGCTCTTAGGCATTATGGTGTTGGGTAAATTCAGGGGTTTTATTGCTAACTCATCTTCTAAGTTATGCTCATTAAATCTGGCAAGTTTGTTCTTTGATCTTTCAAGAGTTCATGGACAGCTAAGTTGCCAGCCAGGATCCATATATCAATGTGGCTGTTTGCCATTATTCTATGGCCACCGAAGATAATTTGAGCATGTTCTAAAAAAGGATAATATGAGCAAAATGGGCTGGCCAAGAGATTTACCGTGTAGATTTTGTTATCAAAATGAATCGGTTCACCATTTATTTATTTTATGATCAGAATGAAACGGATTTGTGTCAATTATCTGATCGGAATGAATTGGTTCACCATTTATTTATTTCCATGCCCAGCTGCAAAAATATATGTGGTGTATAGTTAATTAGCTTTAAGATGACTTTATTCTAGCTTCGCTCACAGATGTTCTGTTAACATTTCGGCCTAGTCCCCTTTAATAAAGTTGTTCAGATGGACGAGGAATCTCCGAATCCACGCCATATGACCGCTCATGTGAGTGGTCGTAGTAGCATGAAATGTCATCTCTTGCTCTGTGGCTTTTGGCGCGCCTCCTCTTGATTTCCCATGCTTCCTCCTTTACTTCTTTCCATGTTCTCACTTGATTTCGTCCATATTTAGCCCATTTTCTATGAGAACACATCAAAAAAAGATTTGTGTAATCATTTGCATTCATTAGTCACTAGTATCAATATCAGAGCAAATATCTCTATTTTAATGAAATATCTCGGTTTACACAGAGGGTAAATGAGTGTAACAATATAACTCATCAATAGGATTTTTTTAGCATTGGATTCACGTCAGACTGAACCGCGAGGGCCCCGCAATGTTGCATGGCGCGCCCTAGGGGCGCCCCCTAAGCTTGTGGGCCCTCAGGAACCTTCCGGCTGCCCCCCGAAGTTTCCTAGGACTCTTCGTTTCCATAAAAAATCATAGTGAATTATCATCGCGTTTGGACTTCTATAGGCATGGTTTTTCTATGAAACCTAAAACATGCAAAAAAGAATAGGAACTGACGCTGGGCACCAGATTAATAGGTGCACCAAAACCATGTAGAACTCATGTAAATATAGCATGAATACTTTATAAATTATAGATACAATTGGAGACATATCACCAATAGCACAGCAGCAGGAATTATGCAGTGGGCTCACACCCCAAATAAGGTTGCTTGTTCGTCTATCTCTTTTTTCCCAGCAAGATCGTGAAGCCAGCTGGCCACGAGGTATACACAACGTACCTATACATAAATGATTTACAAGAAAATCAAGGTGGGGCTGCCGCCCTAGCTTGCCTAGCTAACGGCTCCTCCGCCCCTGAGTGTGGGTAAAGGTAGTATTTTTCTTCAGCCCTAACGTTGATGTTCATGTAAAAGTTGAGATATGTGCATAACTAAATATCGTATCTAAAGCAATTACAGATAAATACCTTGGCCTCCTAGCTATGGTGGGTTTGGACGGGAGTGACGGTTCTAGCCACCTTGTGGAGAGGATTGTAAAAAGATTGAAGGGGTGAAAGGAAAAAATCTTGTCCATGGGAGGCAAGGAGATTTTACTTAAGGCTATCACTCAATCTATACCAGTGTTTGCATTGGCAGAGTTTAAAATCCCAAAAATGGTATGCAAGGAAATAATTGATGCAATGGCAGGCTTCTAGTGGGGGTGATACGGAGAAGGAAAAGAAAATGCATTTGATGGCGCAGTGGCGGATGTGCTATATCCAAAAAATAAAGGAGCTGGTGAGGCACGACATGCCCACAGGAGGCACATGGCCTTGCTGGAAAGGAGCGTGCTGGAGGAGGGAGAAGGAGTGGGTGAGCTTGTTCACCACAGGGTGGGCCCCACCATGCCATGTGGAGTGAACGGGTGATAGGGTAGAAGGGTACCTCTGTGAGAAAGCGAATAAGTAAATTTACCGAAGCCGGTACCTACCGGTGGACAATCCATCGTCCATTAAAATCATCAAGATTAGTGCAGCTGTTTAGGTATAAAAAAGAGAATTCTTTTCAATAGCAATACTTGAGAATACATCCTGACCAAGTCAGCCTTTTGGCGGAGGAGAGAGAGAGTACGCCCTGACCATGGGTGACCAGCGGATGCATGTATTATTTCTCCCCACATGGTGACATTCATTTTATTTCATCCTTATATTTGAATGTTGATATATTTTGAACCAAATGTTTGTTTTTGAAATTTTATATATATTTGAATTTGTGGTAACAAGGCCTTCAAAACAAGATCAATCTTTGATATATTTGAACTACCTTTTATTTTACACATTTCAATTATCTTTGAAATCACTTTCATATAACATATTAATATTTCGGTATTTCATAGAAATGTTGATTGTTTCACTAATTTCAGTCATTAAAAAATCAGGTATATTTAAACACTGGCTTCTCTTGTTTTAAACCATATATTTCACTTGTTTTGAATTTTTTTCACTAATTGCAAAACAATATTTTCACTCATTTTCAAAACTAAATTAACTCATTTTTAACATTATTTCACTTATTTTCAAACATATATTTCACTCATTGAAACAAATTAATTTCACATATTTGAAATAATATGTTTCTCATATTTCCACATGCATGAATAAGCAACTTGACAAACACAGTGAAATATGATTCTTATATTTGAAAAAAAAAATCCACATACCTGAAATAACCAGTGTCACTCATTGAAACAATCAATTTCACTTATTTTAAACCATATATTTCACTTGTTTTGAGAAACAATCTCACTAATTGCAAAACAATTTCACTCATTTTCAAACTAAATTAACTCATTTTTAACACTGCTTCGCTTATTTTACAGCATATATTTCACTCAGTGAAACAAATCGATTTCACATATTTGAAATAATATGTTTCGCATATATCCACATACATGAATAAGCAACTTGACAAACACAGTGAAATATGATTCATATATTTGAAAAAAAACATCCATATACTTGAAACAACCAGTGTCATTCATTGAAACAATCAATTTCACTTATTTGAAATAATCTGATTATCATATTTTCACATACAGTAATTTGAAATGGAATATGAAACAGTTTCACAAGCTAGAATATGAAACTAACAAAGAAAACTATATTCAGAAAAGTGGTTTCAATCATTTCAATAACTGATTTTAATCATTTCGAAAAATGTAATTTGAAATGAGTGAAATCAATATTTTTGATATGACTGAAACAGTAAAAATTAATCTAGTTTAAATATATTCAAGACTGGTCTTATTCTAAAGATCTTATGTTCAAGAATTTGAATATATGAAAATTTTAAATAATAGAACAATGTTGTAAAAAATATTGGCCATCTAAAAATGTACATAAAAATAAAATGCATGGACTTATTTGAGAGAGGGGGGAAATGACGCATGCATGCGTACATCACACTGCGAAAGGTACTGCCACTCCTGACATGAGCCCTATTAATCTGACATTTATTTGACTATATACAAAAGTTAACTACCACAATACATGGTTATACATATGAAGGGGTTCCACTTAGACACACATCACAAAGCATCTGAACGGTGGATGATTAGCCGGTAGCTCCCGACACCGGTAAAAGAGACTTTGCATGTGAGAAAGGGATTTGGAGGTTTAGGTGGGCTGGTTGTGAGCTACGCTGTGCTTCTCTCTCCCAAATTCTTTTCTTCTTCCTTTTTTCCATTTCTTGTAAAACAGAACTTGGAGAGAAAGAAACACTAGTGTAGAAAAGCCTAACTATGGCGTGCCAAAAATGGCTTTGCTGACGTGGACACACGATACCATCAATATGGCGCCAGTGAATTTTTTTACTGGTGGCGTTGGCGCGTACATCAGCAGTATTGTGAGTACCGATGGCGTGACACGTGTCCAACGCCAACAATGTGTTCGTGTTAGCTATGGCGTTAAGTGTATGCCAACACCAGCAACTAGATTTTTTGCTAATAAAAAAATTATACGCGGCAATTGAAACCTAGTATATATGCAGCCATATATATTTACTTAGATTCAACTTCACAAAAGATTAGTACTTCTAAACTACGTAGTGATCTGCTCCACAAACGGTACTATACTAGTAGCAAGTGATCAACTTCACAGTATCTCCAAACTACCTACACATTACATCTCTCTCCCAAGAATTAACTTTATCTCACGAAGCTTATTCCTATTGCTCTCCCCCTCCATTTTATAATGGGCTTTCTCCATCTTTAGTTGAGTTCTCCCGGCCTTCAGGACCTGTGTGTCCTTCTTCAGCTCATCCACTTCGGCGACCAGTTCATCTTCTGGTCGTTCAACTTCAGTATTTTGTCATAGAATTTAGCATTATCATCGATAATCTGATCCCTATCCTTCAGCAGAGAGTCATTCAACTCCCTGAGGGCCTTCAATGTACTCTCATGTGACGTGGCCAGCTCGCGGTTGAGCATGTCCACGTCACATGGCTGCTACTCGACGGGTGCTGGAGACTGGAGCCGTACAATAATGAATGGTTAGATATATGTATGCATGTGTTTGCAATGCTCATGGGTTTTGTAATCTTACCTTGTTGGTGCTTGCTTTGCCTTTGTCGACTTCGGCATACGCCGTGAAGTTGCTCGAGGACTGATAGTGGTTGTTCTAGGTACTCATGGCTGCAAGTACAAGATAATAACAAGTCAGGATACTAGTGATATGAACTAGAGAGGATGAAGTACCATCTAATGCATATACATATGGCATTTTTTACAAATGCACACTAGCCATACTAGCTATGATCAAGAATACATTGCATTTTTACAAATGCATATATACCATGACAAAGTAGTTCAAAATATGCTACACATGGTATTTTTACAAATGTACACTAGAGCAAACACATGGCAGTTTCCATCTATTCAAACTCCTAATTATCTAATACGTGGCTTTTTGTAGTTTATATATCAAAGCAAATAAATATCTAATATATGATAAAATAATAAAATCTCAAAATACCTAATAAATTCAAAATAAATATATTTGCTTTGATAACACAATGTTTCAAAAATACAAATAAATACTCAAAATACTAATAAATTCAAACTCACAATAATAACTTAGTGTTGGTATTTCAACTATATGTACGACATCGCTAGACAGATTACATACGGCGTCCTAACAAATCCGATACCACTACTGTGTACCAACTCGACAGTACAGTTGGGCTCACAAATTTGTGGCGTATTATAAAAAAACTCATGTGAGCAATATTGTCTATACCCCTATATAGTGTGCGAATAACTTTGAAAGTTTGTCGTTGGATGAAGCCAATCTGACGGTACAGAGATGGCAAATTCGAGCACTACTGGTCGTTGGATATCATCTATATTCCACCAGATTCTGTCACATGTACAATCTAGAAGACTCCATGGTTGAACTTAAGCATAATGCACAAACTTCAAAACACAAGCACTTCTCCTTTGTTCTAGAATCTTCCATATCTTAATTGCCCAAACTTTTTTTCTAAATGAATTGTCACTATTTGTTTTTTACTTTATGCTTTACAATGCACAATTCCATGAATCTTAAAATAGATTTTTTTGTAAAACTAATTGATTTGAATGAGATGAACTATAAGAATTAAACGAACATCTACATCATGCATATATGACTCAAATCTTACATGCTATAGTGTGGTATTTGTTCATAATTTGGTTACCAAATCTCATGCGTGCAATGTGTCGTGGTCCTAAGACTGACAGTAGAAAGGGGGGTAGGTATGGAGAGGCAAGATCCTAGCTATGTGAAGGTGTACACACGAGGTTTACGAGTTCAGGCCCTTCTCGGAGGAAGTAATAGCCCTACATTTCGGTGCCCGAAGGTGGTCGATTGGATTATGTGTGTTGTATTATAGGGGGTGCGGACCCTTGTCCCAGAGGAGGGGGCGGCTTATATAGAGTGCACCAGGACCCAGCCGTCCTCCATTACAAGGGGCTTAATGTACATAAAGTAAGGGGCGTTACTGGTAATGTCAGTCTTAAGTACTCTTAATGCTCATAAAGACTAAGAAGTGAACGTCCGGCCGTTGTATGCTCTTCCGACTCCTGGTCTTCGATATAGTCGAGTGACTCCCCATATGGTCGAGTGACGATAGGGGGTGACCGTCGAGTGATGTGATCGTCGAGTGGATTGCACTCGACGTACTCGACTGGTGGTCTCCTGTTGACTCTTGGTCTTTTTATCTTCTGGGGTAGTGACCTTGGGTAGGACGTATAGGTCAGGCCTATGACCCTACCCCAGGTCTGTATCCTCATCAGTAGCCCCCGGATGGATTAAGGTGCGAGTGGAAAGTAGGCTGAAGTTGAACCTGCTCCGAGCTTCGGGCCTTCGCGAGTGCTTTTTGTAAATCTGAACGTCTGCGTCGGTACTTCGGTGTCGACTCAGTCGCCTTGATCCATTCAGTGAGCCGTCGACTGAACTGGTGACACCAAGCGTCGAGTGATGTGTTAGAGCGCGAGATCTTGGGCGCGATTGTCTGTGGCGTATCCCAGATTTCGCGGGATACAAATTTTTGGAGAAGCGCGTGGGCCGGAGAGCGCCTAAACGGGCGGCTCGGATAAGTAGCGATGCCTCGATTACCGTGTCGCCTTTTTCGCCACGTATGATGCGCGCAACTGTTGCAGGATTTGACGGGATTGCCTGGACCCATGCGTCAGTCACTCGGAAGTGACCCTTTATAAGGCGACGGGGCCGAGGCGCTTGCACTGTGCACGCCTGTTCTTTCTTCTTTCTCCTCTGCTTCTCCACCGCGCCCAGCGCCTCCGCTCTCGACGCCGCTGCTCCCGCGCCATGGTGAAGGACAAGACGGTGGCGCTAGAGCGTGCTAAGAAGGCGACGGGGGTGGCGAAGGGCAAGAAGCAGAGCCGCGGGTCTTCGTCATGTGCGGGGCTGCCGCCGGGCTGGATCCAAGGCGATTGGATCCGGTCTTCGGTTCGGTAGGAGGATCTGGCCGAACTGGAGGAGTCCGGGCTGATTGCCAAGGGCGCGGCGAGGCTGCCGAAGGGGGAGACGGAACCACAACCTCGACCGGGTGAGTGTGTTCTGCTTGCCACCCACGTCGACCGGGGTTTCTCGCTCCCTCTGCACCCTTTCTTCCGGGGATTTTTGAACTTCTTTGGTGCTCAGCTCCACCACTTTTTCCCCAACACCATCACGTACCTAGCTGCATTTGTGTCGATGTGCGAGAACTTCTTAGGGTGTCGACCACACTGGGGTCTCTTCAAATACATCTTCACCATTCGCTCCCAGTCGGTAAAAAAGGCGAAGTCGAGCGACTCGAAAACCCATGTTATCCAGATGTGCGGGGGTTTAGGTATCCAAAAGAGGAAGAGGAGTGCCTTCCCTGCCGTGACTCTTCTTGAATCTATTAGGGGTTGGCAGTCGTCCTGGTTCTATTGCCAGGACGTCGCGGCTCCAGGCCAGTCGACCAGTCTTCCTCCCTTTTCATTCGACCGTGTTCAGACTCCTGCTCCACTGAAAGTTACCACTGCTGAGACCATGGAAACGAGGATGTTGGTTGACTGAGTGGTCCAGCTCATCAATGACGGCGTTACTGGCTTGGATTTGCTGGAAGTGTTCCTCAGTCGGCGCATCCAGCCTCTCCAGGCTTGCGATCACCCGATGTGGTTGTATTCCAGACCGGACGACACCGCTCGGGTCCATCCAGAAGAAGTGCCGCCCGAACTCGTAGCTTTGTGGCTGAAGGGTATCACGGGCAACCAAGACAATCCAAGAGGATCCAGGCGAGTCGCCCCTTTTCGTGACGACAACCCGCCCGACAAGGTACACTCTTCGTCCCGACTGTTTTTCACTCGCGTTCCGACTGCACTTGATGTTGGCTAACTCTTGCTCGATCGGTTTGCTTTGCAGGTATTCACTAAGATGCATTCAATGCCCAACGGTGAACAGGCTTTGGCGCAGGACTAGGAGGGGGAGGACAGTGCTGAGGAGAGTGGTGAGTGGGAGTCTCCGAGAGAAGAGGAGGAGGAGGAGAGCGAGGAGCCAGACGAGGAGGAAGAGGTCGACTCGCCGCCTCGTTCCGAACGTCGATCCAAACAGCAGCATGATCCGTCTGGCGGGCGCGGGAAAAGCGTGGCTCTGAGTGCCACTACTCAGAAGCGCACTCGGACGTCAACTCCGGAGCCGACGGAGAAGGTGGCTAAGCAGCCTAAAGTCGCTCCTCCCAAAGCTCGGAAGACATTGCCACGGATCAAGATGAACGTCCCTGTTGCTTCGGGGTGAGTATCTTGTTTGCATTTCCGTAGGTCGACTGAAGATTTTCTTGTTCTGACCAACCAATTCGTGTGTCTTTCCAGTCCCACCTCTGCTGCCACTGATATGAACATCGACAAAGCGCCAGGAGAT
The DNA here is from genome assembly GCA_021605145.1 of Aegilops bicornis. NCBI lineage: Eukaryota > Viridiplantae > Streptophyta > Magnoliopsida > Poales > Poaceae > Aegilops > Aegilops bicornis. Next base: position 701,916,173 of record CM038672.1, on the reverse strand, counting down.
GAAGAGGCCACCTCACGAGTCGGTAAGTCTGATTGACCAAGCCTCGTTGAGTTGAGTAGATCGTCAATCGGCAGGGTTTCTGACATTTCTCTCTTTCTGTAGTTCCGCAAGAAGTTGTTGTGCTCCCTGACGACGAAGAAGAGGCACCTCTACAGGAGAGGAGGAGGAAGGTTGGAAGCTCTGGCAGGAGGAGGCTTGAAGTTCAGGTTCCTCAGTCGACACCGTCGCTCAAGGCAGTGGTCGAACGCTCCGGAGAGCCTATTCGGACCAGCGTCACGTTCGCCAGCCCCCTGACGACTGATCGTCCGGCAAGCTCGACTGCTCCGACTCCTGCTGCTCCAGTGCAACTTCACGCCTCTGACTCGGCGACTGCTCAAGCTGCTCTTCAACCATCACTGTTTGTTGTGTATCAGACTCCGGATGACTCGCCGAGTGCAGCCAGGGAAGCTCTTCGCCAGGTGAACCTTGTCATGGAGCAGGTGAAGGTGGTGCACGAGGCTAGCCTGGTGGCCTACAATGCCAGTACTGCCGTTCAGGTCAGCAAGACTCCGACTGACTTTTTGAATATTGTCTTATATCTGATCACCCACTGGGGTGTTTTGTTGCTTAGAGCCTGGCAAATTTTCTATTCCACTCGACTGGAGTTGAATCTTAGCAGATTGTCTGAACTCACGCTGGGCAGACCCTGCTGGGTATTGATCTGAACCAGTGGAGGCACGTTAAGTGCACCCACTGGGTGTAGTCCCCAAGACCACGGTCGACTGCTGGCAGTCGACTGAGGTCTTAGAATGTATCTCTTTTTCTTTCTTTTTTGTTTGAACTCACGCTGGGCAGACCCTGATGAGTATTGATCGAAAACAGTGGGGGCACGCTAAGTGCACCCAGTGGGTGTAGTCCCCGAGACTACTTGTTGGATATTTGATTCGACGGTAGTCTTAGAGTAGCTTTTCTCCGTCAATTGTCTTTTATTTCTGTCGACTGACATGGCACTTTTGCTGACTGTAGAGGTCTTATGATCTTGGAGCTCGTCTTTCCGAGTTAAAGAAGAAGCATATCAGCGTTGAACTTGACCTTGAACTTGCCAAGAAGAATCTGAAGACTGCCCAGGAAGAGACGGATATCATGGGAGGTAGCCATTCGACCGTCTGCTTAGTAGACTTTCCGCTGCTTTTCATTCAATCTCTTAGAGCCGAGTGACTTCACATAAGCAGATGTGTGTAGTGAAAACCGCCAACTTCAGGCTCGTCTGAAGAGTCTTGTTTCTTTAGAGAGAATGAAGGAGGCGTTGGAGAAGAAGGACCTGGACCTTGCTGCTGCTCAAAAAGAAGCTCGTGAGAAGACGACGCTTGCGGACCAGAAGCTGGCTTCAGTCGGCAAGTTGGAGGATGAGAATGCAAAGTTGAAGACGGCCGTCTCGGACGCCAATCGGGAGGTCGAGCAACTGAGGAAGGACAAGGAGAACCTGACAACTGAAGTCGACGGTCTCAGGGCCAAGACGGGCAAGCTAGAGTCCCATTTGGAACAACTCACGGCGAAGCTTGTCTTGAAGCTTGAAGGTATGATTGTTCAGTTAGATAACTGTCGTCGACTGAGATTTGCAATACTGTCGACTCATTGTTTGTTGTGATGGATCAGAACTCTATCGGGACTTTGAAGTTGAATCGACGGGTCGAGGCGGTCTCGACCCCATCAATCGGCCCCATGAAAGATGAAGTTGCGATGAACTTGCTTCGATCGGAATCACGCTTGGAGGGTGCGATCGACTATTTGGCTCGGTGAAGGCCGCGATGGCCCAGTGGGACGCCTTGAACTACGGCCTCGGCAGAACTTCCTCAAAGTCTCGAGTCGCTGATGACTCGACTCAACCAAATTCCTGACCGAGTGCAAGAGTGGAAGAAGTATTCTGCCCGCTGTGGCGCCGACGTCGCCTTGTCCCTTGTTCGCGTGCACTGCAAGGAGGCTAAAGGAGAGAAGCTGGTGGCCCTCAAGGTGGCGAATACTAAGAAGCACTCTTTCCAGGACTTCATGGACACCTTCCTCGAGGCAGCCACTCGCATTGCTGACAGCATTGACCTCGACAGTTTCTGCGATCCGGCAAGTCCTTCTCCCGCCGAGTGATTGAAAAAACATTATGCTTCACCTTTATTTGCCTCGGGATGCCGAGTGATTTTGTAACCATTAAAACTCCTTTGGGTCTGGTGCCCGAGTACTTTTAATCTGCGGTTAGGAAACTCTGGATTTATCTTTGAATATGTTGGGTTTATCTTCAAGTGAAGTTTGTTCTTCACTTGGGTCGGTTTCTCATCGTTTGATGCAGGTGCTGAAGAAGGGTCAGCAGTTGACCTGTTGATGAGCCCTTGGTAGCATTGATCAGCTCATCAGCGAGGTACTCAGCAATGGTCTTGACGTTCCTGTCATCAGCGAGGGTCTAATCGTTGGGTGCACACAATCTCGTCCTTCTTGACGGTGCAGCCCCCGGGTGGGGGGGAGGGCGTGGGCAACCGCAGCCTCACTCGCCACTCGATATGATTTTTCAAACTTAGGCGAGCACTGGGCTGCAGCTAAGCCTCCGAGCGGGAGGGTCGCTCGCCACTCGGTAGGATTTTTCAAACTTAGGCGAGCACTGGGCTGCAGCTAAGCCCCCGAGTGGGAGGGTCGCTCACCACTCGGTAGGATTTTTCGAACTTAGGCGAGCGCTGGGCTGCAACTAAGCCCCCCGAGTGGGAGGGTCGCTCACCACAAGGTAGGATTTTTCAAACTCAGGCGAGCACTGGGCTGCAGCTAAGCCCCCGAGTGGGAGGGTCGCTCACCACTCGGTAGGATTTTTCGAACTTAGGCGAGCGCTGGGCTGCAGCTAAGCTCCCGAGTGGGAGGGTCGCTCACCACTCGGTAGGATTTTTCAAACTTAGGCGAGCACTGGGCCGCAGCTAAGCCCCCGAGTGGGAGGGTCGCTCACCACTCGGTAGGATTTTTCGAACTTAGGCGAGCGCTGGGATGCAGCTAAGCCCCCGAGTGCGAGGGTCGCTCACCATTCGGTAGGATTTTTCGAACTTAGGCGGGCGATGGGCTGCAGCTAAGCCCCCGAGTGGGAGGGTCGCTCACCACTCAGGTAGGATTTTTCAAACTTAGGTGAGTGCTGCTCACCACAATCTCGTTCTTCTTGACGGTGCAACCCCCGGGGGGATGCCGTTTGGGAGGAATTTTTATTACTTATGCGAGTACTGGACTGCAGCTAAGCCCTTGAGTGAGAGGCAGACTAACCACTAGGTAGGATTTTTCAAACTTAGGCGAGCACTGGGCTGCAGCTAAGCCCCCGAGTGGGAGGCGGACTCACCACTCGGTAGGATTTTTCAAACTTAGGCGAGCACTGGGCTGCAGCTAAGCCCCCGAGTTGGAGGCAGACTCAACACTCGGTAGGATTTTTCAAACTTAGGCGAGCAATGGGCTGCAGCTAAGCCCCCGAGTGAGAGGCAGACTCAACACTCGGTAGGATTTTTCAAACTTAGGCGAGCACTGGGCTGCAGCTAAGCCCCCGAGTGAGAGGCAGACTCACCACTCGGTAGGATTTTTCAAACTTAGGCGAGCACTGGGCTGCAGCTAAGCCCCTGAGTGAGAGGCAGACTCACCACCCGGTAGGATTTTTCAAACTTAGGCGGGCACTGGGCTGCAGCTAAGCCCCCGAGTGGGAGGGTCGCTCACCACTCGGTAGGATTTTTCAAACTTAGGCGAGCGCTGGGCTGCAGCTAAGCCCCCGAGTGGGAGGGTCGTTCACCACTCAGTAGGATTTTTCAAACTTAGGCGAGCACTGGGCTGCAGCTAAGTCCCCGAGTGGGAGGCAGACTCACCACTCGGTAGGCTTAGGCGAGCACTCGGCTGCAGCTAAGCCCCCGAGTGAGAGGCAGACTCTCCACTAGGTAGGATTTTTCAAACTTAGGCGAGCATTGGGCTGCAGCTAAGCCCCCGAGTGGGAGGCATACTCACCACTCGGTAGGATTTCTCAAACTTAGGCGAGCACTGGGGTGTAGCGAAGCCCCCGAGTGAGAGGCAGACTCACCACTCGGTAGGATTTTTCAAACTTAGGCGAGTACTGGACTGCAGCTAAGCCTCCGAGTGAGAGGCAGACTCACCACTCGGTAGGATTTTTCAAACTTAGGCGAGTACTGGACTGCAGCTAAGCCCCCGAGTGAGAGGCAGACTCACCACTCGGTAGGATTTTTATAACTTCATCCTAGGCGAAACAGATTCGCAGCTAAGGCAACACATACAAAAGAAATAAACAACAATATTTCGAAAGACTGTAAAATTATGTCTTTCGATAATCAAACTAAGAGGTACTTCTTATTACATCTCATCAGTCAAATACTTAAGAGTAAAAAGGGCGGAGCAGTTCCGCATTCCAGGCGTGTGGTTCATCTTTGTTGTGCTCGACGTTGAAGAGACGGTATGCCCCATTGTGGAGCACCTTGGTGACAATGAAAGGGCCTTCCCAAGCGGGGGCGAGCTTGTGTGGTTTCTGCTGATCCACTCGGAGGACCAAGTCCCCTTCCTGGAACGCACGACCCCTTACGTTCCTGGCATGGAATTGATGCAAGTCTTGCTGATAAATGGTCGACCGGATCAAGGCCGTCTCTCTTTCTTCCTCCAGGAGGTCGACTGCATCTTGCCGAGCTTGCTCTGCTTCCTCTTCTGATAAGAGTTCGACTCGGGGAGCGTTGTGGAGCAAATCGCTCGGCAAAACGGCTTCGGCTCCGTAGACTAAAAAGAATGGAGTCCGTCCAGTCGACCGATTGGGGATTGTCCTCAGCCCCCAAAGCACTGATGGGAGCTCATCGACCCAAGCTCCTACCGCGTGCTTGAGGTCACGCATTAACCGGGGCTTCAGTCCTTTGAGAATCAATCCATTCGCTCGCTCAGCCTGCCCATTCGACTTAGGATGGGCGACCGAAGCGTAATCGACCCTCGTGCCTTGGGAAGCACAAAAGGCTCTGAACTCATCAGAGTCGAAGTTCGATCCGTTATCAGTGATGATGTTGTGCGGCACGCCATGCCTGAATATCAACTCTCTGATGAAGCTCACAGCAGTACTTGCTTCAAGGTTTTTAATGGGCTTGGCTTCGATCCACTTGGTAAACTTGTCGACTGCTACCAGCACGTGGGTAAACCCGCTCCTGCCGGTCCTCAGAGGTCCAACCATGTCCAATCCCCAAACAGCAAAAGGCCGGACGAGTGGAATAGTCTTCAGAGCTGATGCAGGTTTGTGGGACATGTTGGAATAAAACTGACAACCTTCACACTTGTCCATTATTTCCTTTGCCATCTCGTTGGCATGCGGCCAGTAAAACCCGGCTCAGTATGCTTTGGCCACGATGGTCCGAGAGAACGCATGGTGACCACAGGTCCCCGAGTGAATATCATTGAGGATCATTCGGCCTTCTTCTGGCATGATGCACTTTTGGCATACCCCAGTTACACTTTCTCTGAACAACTGTCCTTTTATCACAGTGTAGGCTTTAGACCGTCGGACGATCTGTCGAGCCTGTTCTTCATCCTCAGGGAGTTCCTTCCTAAGAATGTACGCAATGTATGGCACTGTCCAGTCGGGAGTGATGACCAAAACCTCCATGACTAAGTCGACCACGTCTGGGATATCGACTTCAGTCGGATCTGTGGCACTCTTGGGCTGTGGTGATTCTTCGGCGAAAGGATCTTCCTGAACTGAAGGTGAATGAATATGTTCCAGAAACACATTTTGGGGAATGGCCTCTCTCTTTGATCCTATCTTTGCCAACTCATCTGCAGCTTGATTTTTCAGTTGGGATATGTGGTGAAGCTCCAAACCTTCAAACTTCTTTTCCAGCTTTCTCACTGCATTGCAGTAACCAGTCATGGCTGGGCTCCTGACATCCCATTCCTTCATCACCTGATTAACCACCAAATCTGAGTCGCCGTAGACCATAAGGCGACGGACGCCGAGTGAAATGGCCATACGCAACCCGTATAAAAGTGCTTCATATTAAACCCGTTATTAGAGGAATCAAAATGAATCTGGAGAACATAACTAAGCTTGTCTCCATGGGGGGATACCAATACTACCCCCGCACCTGAACCCTTTAGCATCTTGGAGCCATCAAAGAACATAGTCCAATGCTCCGAGTGAACCTGAGTCGGTAATTGCTGCTCAATCCACTCGGCAAGGAAATCTGCGATTGCTTGGGACTTGATCGCTTTCTTTGCCTCAAACTTGATATCCAATGGAAGGAGTTCAATCGCCCATTTTGCCACTCGACCAGTTGCATCTCTGTTATTCAGAATTTCAGATAGTGGTGCGTCACTGACGACTGTAATGGAGTGGTCAGAGAAATAGTGCGCAACCTTCTTCATGGTCATGTATATTCCATAGACAAGCTTCTGATAATGTGGATATCGTTGCTTGGATGGAGTCAGAACTTCAGAGAGATAATAGACTGGGCATTGAACCTTGTAAGCTTTTCCTTCTTCTTCTCGCTCGACCGTGAGTAGTCAGATCTTGACGACTTGTCCGATTGGCTGCAATGTAAAGCGATAAAGGCTCTTTCTTGATTGGCGCGAAAGCACCGGCTGGGTGGAAAGCAGGGTTTTGAGCTCGCAAGCGCTGCATCAGCTTCTTGATCCACTCGAACTTATCGGTCTTCTTCATCGATCGGTAAAGAGGCAAGGCCTTTTCACCGAGACGAAAGCGAAAAGACTTCGGCGGCGGACAACGATCGACTTACGAGCGTCATGCACTCGCCGCAGGCGTTTCATTCGGAGGATGGTATCAACTTTTTCTGGATTGGCGTTGATCCCTCATTCGGAAACGAGAAAACCAAGTAACTTTCCTCCTGGAACTCCGAATGTGCACTTTGACGGATTAAGCTTGATGTCGTACCTTCTCAGGTTGGCAAAGGTTTCTGCAAGGTCAGTCAATAGGTCGGATCCTTTGCGAGACTTGACCACTATGTCATCCATGTATGCTTCCACATTCCGACTGATTTGAGTGAGCAGGCACTTCTGAATCATTCTCATGAATGTGGCTCCGGCATTTTTTAGACCAAAAGGCATGGTGACATAGCAAAAGCACCCGAATGGCTGATGAAGGCTGTTTTTATTTCATCAGGACCATACAGTCGGATCTGATGGTATCCAGAATATGCATCTAAGAAAGACAAGCGCTCGCACCCCGCAGTCGAGTCAACAATCTGATCGATGCAAGGGAGAGGGAAGTGATCTTTCGGGCAGGCCTGATTGATATGCTTGAAATCAATGCACATACGAAGTGAATCATCCTTTTTGGGGACCATGACTACATTGGCTAGCCACTCGGAGTGGTAGATTTCACGGATGAATTCTGCTACCAACAGCCGAGCCACTTCTCCGCCGATCGCTTTTCTCTTCTGCATGGCGGACCGCCGAAGGTGCTCTTTGACGGGTTTTACCGTGGGGTCGACACACAAACGGTGCTCAGCCAGTCCCCTGGGTACACCTGGCATGTCAGAGGGCTTCCAAGCGAAGATTGAAGGAAATATGCCCTAGAGGCAATAATAAAGTTATTATTTATTTCCTTATTTCATGATAAATGTTTATTATTCATGCTAGAATTGTATTAACCGGAAAAATAATACATGTGTGAATACATAGACAAACATATAGTCACTAGTATGCCTCTGCTTGGCTAGCTCATTAATCAAAGATGGTTATGTTTCCTAACCATAGACATGTGTTGTTATTTGATTAATGAGATCACATCATTAGGAGAATGATGTGATTGACATGACCCATTCCGTTAGCCTAGCACTTGATCATTTAGTACATTGCTATTGCTTTCTTCATGACTTATATATGTTCCTGTAACTATGAGATTATGCAACTCCCGTTTACGGAGGAACACTTTGGGTGCTACCAAAGCGTCACAACGTAACTGGGTGATTATAAAGGAGTACTACAGGTGTCTCCAAAGGTACATGTTGGGTTGGCGTATTTCGAGATTAGGTTTTGTCACTCCGATTGTCGGAGAGGTATCTCTGGGCCCTCTCGGTAATGCACATCACTATAAGCCTTGCAAGCAATGTAGCTAATGAGTTAGTTACGGAATGATGCATTACGTAACGAGTAAAGAGACTTGCCATTAACGAGATTGAACTAGGTATTGGATACCGACGATCAAATCTCGGGCAAATAACATACCGATGACAAAGGTAACAACGTATGTTGTTATGCGGTTTGACTGATAAAGATCTTCGTAGAATATGTAGGAGCCAATATGAGCATCCAGGTTCCGCTATTGGTTATTGACCGGAATAGTTCTAGGTCATGTCTACATTGTTCTCGAACCCGTAGGGTCCGCACGCTAAAGGTTTCGATGACAGTTATATTATGAGTTTATGAGTTTTGATGTACCGAAAGAGTTCGGAGTCCCGGATGAGTCCGGGGACATGACAAGGAGTCTCGAAATGGTCGAGACATAAAGATCGATATATTGGACGACTATATTCGGACTTCGGAAAGGTTCCGAGTGATTCGGGTATTTTTCGGAGTACCGGAGAGTTACGGGAATTCGCCGGGGAGTATATGGGCCTTAGTGGGCCATACGGGAGTAGAGGAGAGAGGCCAAAAGGAAGGAGGCCTGCGCCCCCCCTCTGGTCCGAATTGGACAAGGGGAGCAGCCCCCTTTTCCTTCTTCCTCTCCCCCTCTTTCCCCTTCTCCTACTCCAACAAGGAAGGAGGGAGTCCTACTCCCGGTGGGATTAGAACTCCCCTTGGCGCGCCCCCTCCCCCTTGCTCCTTTATATACGGGGGCAGGGGGGCACCTCTAGACACAACAACAATTGATCCTTGAGATCTATTAGCCGTGTGCGGTGCCCCCCTCCACCATAGTCCTACTCTATAATATTGTAGCAGTGCTTAGGCGAAGCCCTGCGACGGTAGAACATCAAGATCGTCACCACGCCGTTGTGCGACGGAACTCTCCCTCAACACTCGGCTGGATCGGAGTTCGAGGGACGTCATCGAGCTGAACGTGTGCTAGAACTCGGAGGTGCCGTAGTTTCGGTGCTTGATCGGTCGGGCCGTGAAGACGTACGACTACATCAACCGCGTTGTTCTAACGCTTCCGCTTTCGGTCTACGAGGGTATGTAGACAACACTCTCCCCTCTCGTTGCTATGCATCACCATGATCTTGCGTGTGCGTAGGAAATTTTTGAAATTACTACGTTCCCCAACAGTGGCATCCGAGCTAGGTTTTATGCGTTGATGTTATATGCACGAGTAGAACACAAGTGAGTTGTGGGCGATACAAGTCATACTGCTTACCAGCATGTCATACTTTGGCTCAGCGGTATTGTGAGATGAAGCGGCCCGGACCGACATTACACGTACGCTTACGCGAGACTGGTTTCACCGTTACGAGCACTCGTGCTTAAAGGTGACTGGCGGGTGTCTGTCTCTCTCACTTTAGCTGAATTGAGTGTGGCTACGCCCGGTCCTTGCGAAGGTTAAAACAGCACCAACTTGACAAACTATCATTGTGGTTTTGATGCGTAGGTAAGAACGGTTCTTGCTCAGCCCGTAGCAGCCACGTAAAATTTGCAACAACAAAGTAGAGGACGTCTAACTTGTTTTTGCAGGGCATGTTGTGATGTGATATGGTCAAGGCGTGATGCTATATTTTATTGTATGAGATGATCATGTTTTGTAACCGAAGTTATCGGCAATGGCAGGAGCCATATGGTTGTCGCTTTATTGTATGAAATGCAAACGCCTGTAATGCTTTACTTTATCACTAAGCGGTAGCGATAGTCGTAGAAGCATAAGATTGGCAAGGCGACAACGATGCTACGATGGAGATCAAGGTGTCGCGCCCGGTGGCGATGGTGATCACGACGGTGCTTGAGATGGAGATCACAAGCACAAGATGATGATGGCCATATCATATCACTTATATTGATTGCATGTGATGTTTATCCTTTATGCATCTTATCTTGCTTTGATTGGCGGTAGCATTTTAAGATGATCTCTCACAAAATTATCAAGAAGTGTTCTCCTGAGTATGCACCGTTGCGAAAGTTCTTCGTCTTTGAGACACCACGTGATGACCGGGTGTGATAGGCTCTACGTTCAAATACAACGGGTGCAAAACAGTTGCACACGCGGAATACTCAGGTTAAACTTGACGAGCCTAGCATATAACAGATATGGCCTCAGAACACGGAGACCGAAAGGTCGAGCGTGAATCATATAGTAGATATGATCAACATATTGATGTTCACCGTTGAAACTACTCCATCTCACGTGACGATCGGACATGGTGTAGTTGATATGGATCACGCAATCACTTAGAAGATTAGAGGGATGTCTATCTAAGTGGGAGTTCTTAAGTAATATGATTAATTGAACTTTAATTTATCATGAACTTAGTCCTGGTAGTATTTTGCAAATTATGTTGTAGATCAATAGCTCGCGTTGTTGCTTCCCTATGTTTTTGCTTCCCTATGTTTTTATATGTGTTCCTAGAGAAAATTGTATTGAAAAATGTTAGTAGCAATGATGCGGATTGGATCCGTGATCTGAGGTTTATCCTCATTGCTGCCTGAAGAATTATGTCCTTAATGCACCGCTAGGTAGCGGACCTATTGCAGGAGCAGATGCACGGGGCGTTATGAGCGTTTGGCTAGCTCAATATGATGACTACTTGATAGTTTAGTGCACCATATTTAACGGCTTAGAATCGGGACTTCAAAGACGTTTTGAACGTCATGGACCATATGAGATGTTCCAGGAATTGAAGTTAATATTTCAAGCAAATACCCGAGTTGAGAGATATGAAGTCTCCAACAAGTTCTATAGGAAAAAGATGGAGGAGAATCGCTCAACTAGTGAGCATGTGCTCAGATTGTCTGGGTACTACAATCGCTTGAATCAAGTGGGAGTTAATCTTCCAGATAAGATAGTGATTGACAGAATTCTCTAGTCACCACCACCAAGTTAGTAGAACTTCGTGATGAACTATAGTATGCAAGGGATGACGAAAAGGATTCCCGAGCTCTTCGTGATGTTGAAATCGAAGAAGGTAGAAATCAAGAAAGAGCATCAAGTGTTGATGATTGACAAGACCACTAGTTTCAAGAAAAGGGCAAAGGGAAAGAAAGGGAAACTTCAAGTAGAATGGCAAATAAGTTGTTACTCCCCTGAAGAAGACCAAAGTTGGACCAAAGCCTGAAACTGAGTGCTTACACTGCAAAGGAAATGGTCACTGGAAGCGGAAATGCCCTGAATATTTGGTGGATAAGAAGGATGGCAAAGTGAACAAGAGTATATTTGATATACAGGTTATTGATGTGTGCCTTACTAATATTATGATAGCCCTCGAGTATTTGATACTTGTTCGGTTGCTAAGATTAGTAACTCGAAACAGGAGATTCTGAATAAACAGAGACTAGTTGAAGGGGAAGTGACGATGAGTGTTGGAAGTAGTTCCGAGATTGATATGATCATCATCGCACACTCCCTATACTTTCGGGATTAGTGTTGAACCTAAATAAATGTTATTTGGCGTTTGCATTGAGCATGAATATGATTTGATTATGTTTATTGCAATACGGTTATTCATGTAAGTTAGAGAATAATTATTGTTCTGTTTACATGAATAAAACCTTTTATGGTCATACACCCAATGAAAATGGTTTGGTGGATCTCGATCATGTGATACACATATTCATAATATTGAAACCAAAAGATGTAAAGTTAATAATGATAGTGCAACTTATTTGTGGCACCGCCGTTTAGGTCATATTGGTGTAAAGTGCATGAAGAAACTCCATACTGATGGGCTTTTGGAATCACTTGATTATGAATCACTTGGTACTTGCGAACCGTGCCTCATGGGCAAGATGACTAAAACGCCGTTCTCCGGAACTATGGAGCGTGCAACTGATTTGTTGGAAATCATACATACTGATGTTTGTGGTCCAATGAATGTTGAGGCTCGCGGCGGGTATCGTTATTTTCTCACCTTCACAGATGATTTGAGCAGATATGGGTATATCTACTTAATGAAACACAAGTCTGAAACATTTGAAAAGTTCAAAGAATTTCAGAGTGAAGTTGAGAATCATCGTAACAAGAAAATAAAATTTTCTACGATCTGATCGTGGAGGAGAATATTTGAATTACGAGTTTGGCCTTCATATAAGACAATGTGGAATAGTTTCACAGCTCACGCCACATGGAACACCACAACGTAATGGTGTGTCCGAACGTCATAACCGCACTTTATTGGATATGGTGCGATCTATGATGTAGCTTACCGATTTACCACTATCATTTTGGGGTTATGCATTAGAGACAGCTGCATTCACGTTTAATAGGGCACCATCTAAATCCGTTGAGACGACACCGTATGAACTGTGGTTTGACAGTAAACCTAAGCTGTCGTTTCTTAAAGTTTGGAGTTGTGATGCTTAATTGAAAAAGTTTTCACCTGATAAGCTCGAACCCAAATCAGAGAAGTGCGTCTTCATAGAATACCCAAAGGTAACTATTGGGTACACCTTCTATCACAGATCCGAAGGCAAGTTATTCGTTGCTAAGATAGATCCTTTCTAGAGAAGAAGTTTCTCTCGAAAGAAGTGAGTGGGAGGAAAGTAGAGCTTGATAAGGTAATTGTACCTTCTCCTGAATTGGAAAGTAGTTCATCACAGAAATCAGTTCCTGTGATTCCTACACTAATCAGTGAGGAAGCTAATGATGATGATCATGAAGCTTCAGATCAAGTTACTACCGAACCTCGTAGGACTTCCAGAATAAGATCCGCACCAAAGTGGTACGGTAATCCTATTCTAGAAGTCATGTTACTAGACCATGATGAACCTACGAACTATGAGGAAGCGATGATGAGCCCAGATTCCGTGAAATGGCTTGAGGCCATGAAATCTGAGATAGGATCCATGTATGAGAACAAAGTATGGACTTTGATTGACTTGCTCGATGATCAGCAAGCCATGTTAAATAAATGGATCTTCAAGAGGAAGACGGACACCGATAGTAGTGTTACTATCTACAAAGCTCGACTTGTCACAAAAAGGTTTTCCACAAGTTCAAGGTGTTGACTATAATGAGATTTTCTCAACTCTAGCGTTGCTTAAGTCTGTCCGAATCATGTTAGCAATTGCCACATTTTATGAAATCTGGCAAATGGATGTCAAAACAACATTCTTTAATGGATTTATTAAAGAAGAGTTGTATATGATGCAACCAGAAGGTTTTGTCAATCCTAAAGGAGCTAACAAAATGTGCAAGCTCCAGTGATCCATCTATGGACTGGTGCAAGCATCTCAGAGTTGGAATACACGCTTTGATAAGTTGATCAAAGCATATAGTTTTATACAGACTTGTGGTGAAGCCTGTATTTACAATAAAGTGAGTGGGAGCACTACCGCCTTTCTAATAAATATGTGTGAGTAACATATTATTGATCAGAAATGATGTAGAATTTTTCTGGAAAGCATAAAGGAGTATTTGAAAGGAGTTCTTTAAAAGAAAGACCTCAGTAAAGCTACATAATGAGCATCAAGATCTATTGAGATAGATCAAGATGCTCGATAAGTTGTTTTTCAATAAGTACATACCTTGTCAAGATTTTGAAGTAGTTCAAAATGGAACAGTCAAAGAAAAGTTCTTGCCTGTGTTGCAAAGGTGTGAAATTGAGTAAGACTCAAATCCCGACCACGGCAGAAAATAGAAAAGAGAATGAAAGTCATTCCCTATGCCTCGATCATAGGTTCTATAAAGTATGCTATGCTATGTACTGGACCTATTGTATACCTTGCTCTGAATTTGGCAAGGAGTACAATAGTGATCTAGGAGTAGATCACTGGACATTGGTCAAGAACATCCTTAGTGAGGACTAAGGAAATATTTCTCGATTATGGAGGTGATAAAAGAGCCCGTCGTAAAGAGTTACATCGATGCAAGTTTTTTACACTGATCCAGATGACTCTAAGTCTCAATCTGGATACATATTTAAAGTGGGAGCAATTAGCTAGAGTAGCTCCGTGCAGAGCATTTTAGACATAGAATATTTGCAAAATACATACGGCTCTGAATGTGACAGACCCGTTGACTAAGCTTCTCTCACGAGCAAAACATGATCATACCTTAGTACTCTTTGGGTGTTAATCACATAGCGATGTGAACTAGATTATTGACTCACATACAGATGTGAACTATGGGTGTTAATCACATACAGATGTGAATATTAGTGTTGAATCACATGATGATGTGAACTAGATTATTGACTCTAGTGCAAGTGGGAGACTGAAGGAAATATGCCCTAGAGGCAATAATAAAGTTATAATTTATTTCCTTATTTCATGATAAATGTTTATTATTCATGCTAGAATTGTATTAACCGGAAACATAATACATGTGTGAAAACATAGACAAACATATAGTCACTAGTATGCCTCTACTTGACTAGCTCATTAATCAAAGATGGTTATGTTTCCTAACCATAGACATGTGTTGTTATTTGATTAATGGGATCACATCATTAGGAGAATGATGTGATTGACATGACCCATTTCGTTAGCCTAGCACTTGATCGTTTAGTACATTGCTATTGCTTTCTTCATGACTTATATATGTTCCTGTAACTATGAGATTATACAACTCCCGTTTACCGGAGGAACACTTTGGGTGCTACCAAACGTCACAACAATCGGGTGATTATAAAGGAGTACTACAGGTGTCTCCAAAGGTACATGTTGGGTTGGCGTATTTCGAGATTAGGTTTTGTCACTCCGATTATCGGAGAGGTATCTCTGGGCCCTCTCGGTAATGCACATCACTATAAGCCTTGCAAGCAATGTAGCTAATGAGTTAGTTACGGAATGATGCATTACGTAACGAGTAAAGAGACTTGCCATTAACGAGATTGAACTAGGTATTGGATACCGACGATCAAATCTCGGGCAAGTAACATACCGATGACAAAGGGAACAAGAGACTTGCCATTAACAAGATTGAACTAGGTATTGGATACCGACGATCAAATCTCGGGCAAGTAACATACCGATGACAAAGGGAACAACGTATGTTGTTATGCGGTTTGACTGATAAAGATCTTCGTAGAATATGTAGGAGCCAATATGAGCATCCAGGTTCCGCTATTGGTTATTGACCGGAATAGTTCTAGGTCATGTCTACATTGTTCTCGAACCCGTAGGGTCCGCACGCTTAAGGTTTCGATGACAGTATATTATGAGTTTATGAGTTTTGATGTAACGAAGGAGTTCGGAGTCCTGGATGAGTCCGGGGACATGACGAGGAGTCTCGAAATGGTCGAGACGTAAAGATCGATATATTGGACGACTATATTCGGACTTCGGAAAGGTTCCGAGTGATTCGAGTATTTTTCGGAGTACCGGAGAGTTACGGGAATTCGCCGGGGAGTATATGGGCCTTAGTGGGCCATACGGGAATAGAGGAGAGAGGCCAAGAGGAAGGAGGCCTGCGCCCCCCATCTGGTCCGAATTGGACAAGGCGCAGCCCTTTCCTTCTTCCTCTCCCCTCTTTCCCTTCTCCTACTCCAACAAGGAAGGAGGGAGTCCTACTCCCGGTGGGAGTAGGACTCCCCTTGGCGCGCCCCCTCCTAGGCCGGCCGCCCCCTCCCCCTTGCTCCTTTATATACGGGTGCAGGGGGGCACCTCTAGACACAACAACAATTGATCCTTGAGATCTATTAGCCGTGTGCGGTGCCCCCCTTCATCATAGTCCTCCTCAATAATATTGTAGCAGTGCTTAGGTGAATCCCTGCGACGGTAGAACATCAAGATCGTCACCACGCCGTCGTGCTGACGGAACTCTCCCTCAACACTCGGCTGGATCGGAGTTCGAGGGACGTCATCGAGCTGAACGTGTGCTAGAACTCGGAGGTGTCGTAGTTTCGGTGCTTGATCGGTCGGGCCGTGAAGACGTATGACTACATCAACCGCGTTGTTCTAACGCTTCCGCTTTCGGTCTACGAGGGTACGTAGACAACACTCTCCCCTCTCGTTGCTATGCATCACCATGATCTTGCGTGTGCGTAGGAAATTTTTGAAATTACTACGTTCCCCAACAAAGATGTCCCAGTTCTCACGGAGGAACTGGTTGAGCGCTTCTTCCTATTTGTTGTCGAGTGTTGTTGAAATATGAGTCGGTGCAGCATTGGGATCGGTCGGGTGAATGTGAATCGGCTTCGTTTCACCAGTCGACTGAAATGCAGAGTTTGTAGCGGGCTTCTTGGCTCGGAGCAAATCACTCGGATCTGCACTCTTCTGATACTCTTGCAATTCGACCGCTGCCATCTGAGCATCGGCGATTTTGGAACCTTTCTGGAAGTATTCCTCTGCCTTCTGCCGATTGCCCGTAACTGTGATCACACCTTTGGGGCCAGGCATTTTCAACTTGAGATACACATAACATGGTCGAGCCATAAAACAGGCGTAGGCTGGCCTACCCAGGATGGCATGATAGGCACTCTGGAAATCCACGACCTCAAATGTCAACTTCTCCTTACGGTAATGCTTGGAATCACCGAAAACCACGTCGAGGGCGATCTGGCCGATTGATTCGGCTTTCTTTCCAGGGATAACACCATGAAAACTCATGTTGCTCTCGCTAAGTTTAGACATCGGAATGCCCATCCCCTTCAAGGTTTCAGCGTAAAGGATGTTCAGACCACTGCCACCGTCCATCAGTACTTTGGTCAGTCGAGTGCCCCCAACCACGGGGTCGACCACCAGTGCTTGCCTCCCAGGGGTGGCCACACGAGCAGGATGGTCAGACTGGTCGAACGTGATGGCTGTCTGAGACCATCTTAGGTAGGTGGTTGTCGCCGCAGGAGCGGCCATATTCACTTCTGTGTTGATGACCTTCAATCGACTCGTGCTTTCAACATCAGCAAAAATCATCAGAGTGGAATTGACTTTGGGATAACCATCGTCTTCCTCTTCATATTCATCTTTGTCCGACTCTTTCTCCTTCTCATTGGGCTGTTTCTCTCGGAACTGCTGGATCAGGAGTCGACACTGTCGAGTTGTATGTTTCTGGTAAATCAGATTACCTTCTTCATCTTTCTTCGTGTGGATGTGACATGGCAAATCCAGCACGTCATTCCCTGCTTGATCCTTCACCTTCTTAGGGGCGGGGCCCTTAGGTTTTCCTTAAACATTCCTTGATTCATCGCCGCAATCTCTCCAGTGCATTGGTTCGACCTGCAACCTTCATTTCCGACTGGAGTTACCTCCACCGGCCTCTTGGCCGACTGGTTTGCTATTCCCGCTACGAAGTCGATCCTCCTCTTCTCAGTTAGCGTACCGGGTGGCTATTTCCATCATCCGAGTCAGAGTCATATCCCCAGTCCGACCGAATTTCAAGACCAACTCTCTGTATTTGACGCCTTCCTTGAAAGCGCACACTGCCTGATGCTCTGAAACATTTTCGACGGTGTGATGCAAAGTGGACCACCTCTGGATAAAATCCCTCAAGGTCTCACCCGGCTTCTGAACACAATGTTGCAACTCGATTAACCCTGCTGGTCATTTGCACGTGCCTTCGAAAGTTCTGACGAACACTCGAGCCAGTTCCTCTCAACTGTATTTACTACTCGGAGCCAACTGAGTCGACCATGCTCGGGCTGACCCTTCCAACATCAGAGGGAGATGCTTCATCGCAACCTCATCGTTTCCACCGCCAATCTGTACATCCACTCGGTAATCTTCAAGCCAAGTTTCAGGCTTAGATTCACCGGTGAACTTACTGACTCCGGATGCCAACCTGAAGTTGGGAGGAATCACTGCTACCCTGATGGCCCTGCTAAAACACTCAGGACCAGAAACATGCAATCGGCTGCCACTTGGACGATCTCTGCCAGGGTCTTCTCTGTGTGCTCTGTTCCGGTCGACCAGGCCTTGAACGAGGATAGACCTCGCGTCGAAGCCCGGTTCCCTTGGGTCGACTGAAGCCCTGCGCTCACCACTGTGACGGCGCCTGTCATCGCTCCGCCGAGGCATATATGACGCACTCCTCGGGGGAGGCGTGGGTCCTCGACGGCGATTGTCACGGTCGAGTGGATGATCATACTACCGCGATCTAGGGCTATGAGCCGACTGAACCGTGTCCGCTGCAACGGATCTGCTGTGAATCCTATTCCACGACTGAGATACTGATGTATTTTGCTCTCCTGCTGCCCTGAGCAGGGCCCGGATCTACATCAACCCTCTGCCAGCTTCTGACTAGGAAGGTTGGATCGACTCTGCTATTCGGGCCGCAGCTGTGAGATTCTGAATCGGAGTGCGGTATACCTTAGGTGGAGGCGGAAAAAGCTGTCGTCGACTGGACTCGTGGATCCGCTCCTGAGCGCGCTCGTCAAGAGCCCGCTGAAGGTTATCTAGTCGAGTGCACTCAGCCAAATTAGCCAAGTGCACCTCCTCCAAGGCCCGAGCCTCGGGGGTTTCTCCAACAATGGGCGTGTGGAGTGCATCCATGTTGCGGCGACGAAGTTCTTCCCTCTGCTGCGAAGAGAGGGGCTCAGGTCGGTATTCCTCATGGACGTGCGACGGATCGCCTCCGCCGTCTCCGCCGCCCTCGCGGCCGAAACCGGGCGGGCTGTGAGGCCCATCGACCATCAAGACTTTGGCCGCAGGATCGCTGCTATCGCACTCGGATGCGGTCTCCGCGGAGCCAGTCGACAGATCGAACAGGCCGTGGAGAGTTTCGCCGGGCTCGATTGCCGTGACTTGATGGGTGGTCGAACGTCGAGCCACCACGTGTTTCACCCACCGCTGAAGCCGCGATCGACCGGATCGCTTGCAGCGGCGAACAGCAGGGAGGGAAAACTCCATCGGAGCCGACTGATACTGATTCGACGGCTGCCGGAGAAGGAGGCCGCGGACGCACGCGCGGAAGTGCGTCACCCCTCGGACGGGGAGCGCCTCAGTGTCCAGGGGAGCTTCTTGAAGCCACGCGGAGTCGTCGGCGACGAAAACGAGTGCGCTGAGACGGTCTCGTGGCCTTCAGCCAATCCGCCGCCGGAAACCATGATGATGATGATCGGTAAAACTTGCAACTTCACCAACAAGTCGCTAAGACACCGGCCCCATGGTGGGCGCCAACTGTCGTGGTCCTAAGACTGACAGTAGAAAGGGGGGTAGGTATGGAGAGGCAAGATCCTAGCTATGGTGAAGGTGTACACACGAGGTTTACGAGTTCAGGCCCTTCTCGGAGGAAGTAATAGCCCTACGTCTCGGTGCCCGGAGGCGGTCGATTGGATTATGTGTGTTGTATTACAGGGGGTGCGAACCCTTGTCCCAGAGGAGGGGAGCGGCTTATATAGAGTGCGCCAGGAGCCCAGCCGTCCTCCATTACAAGGGGCTTAATGTACATAAAGTAAGGGGCGTTACTCGTAACGTCAGTCTTATGTACTCTTAATGCTCATAAAGACTAAGGAGTGAACGTCCGGCCGTTGTATGCTCTTCCGACTCCTGGTCTTCGATATAGTCGAGTGACTCCCCATACGGTCGAGTGACGATAGGGGGTGACCGTCGAGTGATGTGATCGTCGAGTGGATTGCACTCGACATACTCGACTGGTGCTCTCCTGTTGACTCTTGGTCTTTTTATCTTCTGGGGTAGTGACCTTGGGTAGGACGTATAGTTTAGGCCTATGACCCTACCCCAGGTCTATATCCTCATCACAATGCACTTGTACCTTACTAGTGTTACAAAGTTGTCGTGCCAAATATGCCAAAGCCACCACTATTTGAAAAATATAGTGTTGGCGTTGATTGAATGGGGCGCCACCAACTAAAGTTGTGACTAGCCATTTTTCTAGTAGTGAAAGCGGGGAGTTAGGAAGGGGATTTTACAAGGAGAGATATATTTTTGGAGTCGGGAAAATATGAGGAATTTAGTAAAATGATTTGTGAATATTTGAGAAAATTCAAACAAGTTTGAATAAAAGTCAAACTGTTTTGGTTTAGAAAACCCTTTAGATGAAGTCCAAATGGGTTGAAAATTAAGGTAGTAACCCTACACATTAATGTGATGTATGGGCAAAAGTTGGACATTAATTGTGCAATTAAACCTGGAACTCAAATATCCAATTTCAATCATAAAGATAGTTTGAAGTAGCTTTGGGTTTTTGGAAGCTTGGTGAAGGATTGATGGAAGTTGGCTTTGGATTTGGTAAGACTTGCCAAGAGAGAATAAGGAGGTTGAGTAGAGTCAAAGTGAAAGTGGGCATGACGTAGACTTGAAATGAAACAAGGTAGACATGCATAAAAGAAATGGAAAACACAATGCAAATACATCCAAACCATAAAATAAATAGCAAACAAGTCCTATGGCAAAGGAACTCCAGATGACTGGATGTTGAGCAGCACCTGCGAAGAGGGAGGTCATGCCTCGTCGTTCTTCCTCTTCACATGCTCATACCCAAAAATTTAGACAATTGATCGGCTTAATAAGGATGTTGACGCGTGTCGTGGTGTGGCGAGGTGGGCAACGTAGGAGGACATGTATGTCTTTCTTCTTCTCATGTGCATACATGTGGGGAAACAACATCCCTTATAAGGAGGTCCAACTCCTACTAAGTGAGCAATATGGGACTAAACTTTAGTCTCACCTCTTGCCTTGCGTGAATGGATTAAGTGGGCTTCTATGATTTATTAGGAATTCTGAAATGGTTATTGGGCCGGCCCAAAATAAATCAAATTCCAGCAGTTGGCATTTGATTGATCCTACATCTACGACATGGATAAGGGAGAAGGTCAAAGAGGTGTTCATCCCACTTGATGTGCTAGTGATCATGGGAATCCCGCTGTGCACAAGAAATATAGCCGATTGTTGGGCTTGGAATTTTGAAAGAAGTGGTGTCTACTCAGTGCGGTCAGCATATAAAATGATGGTAGCAACCAAATTTAGGAGACAAGCCTGGATGGATGAAACCGTAGGATCCTCTAGTTTATGGCAGGATGAATCTTCTTGGAAACCAATGGAAAGACGCAAGTTTCGAGAAAAATAAAAATGTTTATGTGGCGTCTAGCAAAGCATTCCGTACCTAGCTACGAATGATGTTCGTTGTCACAGGAACATGTCCACAATGATTGCTTGCGTGTGGATTGGATGACTCATGGAGGCACTCACGAATAAGGCTAATCCTAACTAGTTGCGCGCGCAGCGCATATCTCAGCCGCAGCAGCAACATAGGATCTGAGCCATTTGCATGTGCATGCCCCTCTTTCTCTCCTTTTCATCACCACAGTCTGACACATGCATGCGACAGTGTCCTTCCTCTCTCCTCAAACTTTATTACTTCCTGTTTTCTTCTGACAGTTTAGATGATTCATATCTTTATAATCATAATTTTATTTCTGGAACTCTTAATATATTTGAACTATTGACATCAAGATCTTTAGAACAAGATCAGTCTTGGGTAGCTTTTAAACACATTTTTATTAACTAAAACTGAAATATGATTATTTAGTAGGTTATCAGTGTTTTTATTGAGGAACTTTGCTGAAAACAGTGAAGAACTTCTCAATTTTATTGTAAAGTGCTAAATAAACAGAATCAGAAGGTAAAGAACTTTTTGAACTGTGAGTTTGCACTTTGTTAGAAATATTAAAGAACTTTGGTAGAAAATGTATTTGAAACCAAAGAACTTTATAAACAGCTTGCCTCAACTTTTTTGTGGGGTACATGGAACTTGTTTGAGCCACACACAATCTAAGTTTATCGAACTTTGATGAAAATTTTGAAACTAGTTCAAATATATTCAACATTGGTCTTGTTCTAAAGGTCTTTGCATCAGAAGTTCAAATATGTAAAAAGTAATGAAGATGAAATATTGGTTTAGAAGGTATAAATGATTTAAGTTTACAAAGAGGTAATAAAATGATGGGTTTGTTTGGGAGAGAGAAGAGAGAGGTATAAGCATTGTTGATTTGACATGCATATAGGACAACTGATTTGACTTGCATGCAGGATGGATGGACTGGATATGGGTTGTGCGCGCAATGCGCTAGAGTGCTCTATGTTACGTTGTATATGGGCACTTGTCGATGACGAGCTAGCAAAACATATGATCTCAACGACTGAAGTGAGCGCAAAACAATGGCTTTTCACCATGTTGGAGTCGGTGTTTCATGGATCCTTTGTTAGGATGGCAGTGACCCTTTGGGCTACATGGTGGGCAAGACGGAAGGCAATACATGAAGGGATGTTCCAGAGTCCGATGTTGATAAATTTATTCGTCAAAAACTTCAACCAGAACTTGAAGAATTACCCACAAGTCAGTGATGTGCGTGATCATACTCACGGCCAAAGAGGGACTTCAGCTCGCATGATCGCTCCACCGCCGGGCTATGCGAAATTCATGTTGACGCGGCTCTTGCTAGATCTGGTATAGGAGCCGTTGGGGCGGCTGTATGCAAGGACTCTTCTGGAAATTACTTGGGATCATCGGCGCTAGTAATCCATGGCATGAGAGATGTTGCAACTCTAGAGGCAATCGCTTGCAGGGAAGCTCTATCTTTCGCGGATGATCTTCTACTGCACAATTTTGAGGTGGCTACTGATTCTAAGCAGGTGGCTAATTATATCAACAAGGGTTGCATTGGTATACATAGTTTGATTGTAGTAGAGATTAAGTTGAGGGCCGCCGAGTTTAATTGTAGTTTTTGTTTCGAGGGTCGGCGTCGAATAGAGAACCCCATTTACTAGTCAAGTTTTCTCATTCTTTAGATGGTGGTAGACGACATGTCTGGTTGGGACAGCTTCATGATCCCGTTTGTATCCCCAGTTTTGTGAATTATAACAATAATAAAGCTTGGTGGTTCACAAACAAAAAAGTTATGCATGCTTGTACTACCACTCAAAAAATAAAAAAGTTATGGATGCTTGTTGCCTTCGTGATGTTGGCGTGTCATGATCAATCGTAATTAGCATCAACAAGTTGGACTAGTAGTAGTCTAGCATGCGGTGCTAACATCTTAACCGATCGATACTATTGATCGAAAACAACACATGAATGTGATGACTTAGAGCATCTGCAGCCGGGCTTGATAAATTTGGCCCCTCAAACGCCCGTAGACACGACCTGACGCGTCTGCAGACACTAACCGGACATACCTCATACTTCTTCACATATAACTCTCTTATTCATCCCCTAAATCCATACAAAATCATGCAGAATATATAGCTACGTACTATGTTCTATGCTACTCAATTTCATCGTTGTCGGAGATTGCCTGAGTCGCCTACGCTGGAGCCGGAGCCTGGGCCGCCTGCGCCGTTTCCATCTGTTGCCGACGACGACGCCTGGCCTCTGCAGCCGACTCTGAGCGGATGAAGTTAAGGATGGCGTGCTGCTCTGGCCACACATCCACGTCCTCCTCCATCGCCGGCACCTCCTCCTCCCTCACATCCAGCGGCGGCGCCTCCTCCGCCGGCTCCTGCTCCTCCTCCTCTTCCTCCTTCACTGGCTCCTGCTCCTCCTCCTCTTCCTCGTCCGCCGGCTCCTGCTCCTCCTCCTCTTCCTCCTTCGTCGGCACCTCCTCTTCCTCCTCCTCGAAATCCTCCTCCGATCCCAGAGGTAGCCCCGCTTCCCTACGAATCTGGACCTGCTCAAGGAGGAACAGACGATGTTGGATCATGTAGTAGCGGCGGCGTGGGGGCATGGCTGACGGGCTCGAGTGGCGGCGGAGGAAGGGAAGAGGCGGATGTGCTAGGGCCGGGGGCGCCGGCCGGCTTAAATAGCGGGCTACGGCCTCGGGCTATGAGCCGGAGCAGCGCCACATGGCATTCACAGCGCGGCGACGGTCGAGGTGCTCGCCGGACCGTCGGGTTTCTTGACGAGTCCATGTGAGGCCACGCCGTCAGGCCGATGTGGCGGGCGTGCCCCTGCGCTCCCGAGCTTCCCCATATCCGCCTCATATATTTAGGCTGGATATAGGGTGTCGGTCAGCTGCGTTTGAGGCCGGTTTGAGAGGCCCGGTTGGGTCAAAGTTTTGTGACCGATCAGTGACCGGACGGTCAGCCCGGACGTTTGAGACGGATTTGAGAGGTCCGATTGTAAATGCTCTTAATTGTTTGGCTCCCTCGGTTGGGATAGATAGCGTACGGCCGTGGGTGGTGATTGTGTGGTCGACAATACAACACACATGGACCACACTGCGTGCCCTTCTCTAATTGGTTCCCTCTGATTTTCCTTGATGGGCCCTGTCTCAGTTAAATCTCAGCCAATCAATCCTAATTAGTACTGTACAATGTAATCCCTCTCTGATTCTGCCACATCAGTGCGTAATCAGCTTTCCATAAAAGTTGACCGTAAGTGGCGTAAGTGTATCACTTTCTGTAATAAACCCCCGTGAGGAACTTTGCTAGACTTACGGAAGGATTCTCACACGATAGCTTTTACGGACTGGTGTGTGAACTTATGGTTGGAGAAGATTAGGGAGGAGGGGGACCCACCCCTGAAAATCAAGGATCCATTGGTGAGAAAGGTGCCCGAATCAATCGGTGCGAGTCTTCTCATAAGTGTAGCATTTTTGCCCCTTGATAATTTGCATTGTGTGTTTTTTGAACACGCGTTTTTGGGTATCTGCTAAAGCAATGTTGGTCATGGCGCATTAAAAGTGCTACAGTGACGCGTTATAATTTTTATTGAGCGCGAAATTTTTATGCTGCCGATGGAGATACTCTAAGTGTATCATTTTCGCCGTAATAAACCCCCGTGAGTCTAGCATCTGGTGCTCAGCTGAATGAACAAATCCAGCCTACCACTGCGTGCCCAGAGGAGAAGAAATGGCGTCTGCTGCTGCTACCAGCAGCAAGAAGACGATGCTGCGCGTCCTCATCTTCCCCTTCTTCGCCACCAGCCACATCGAGCCCTTCACTGACCTCGCCGTCCGCCTCGTCGCCGCTGGACCTGCAGTGGAGGCCACCGTCGCAGTCACGCCGGCCAACGTCCCGGTCGTCCAGTCCTTGCTCCGGCGACGTGGGCAGCCCGAGCATGTCAAGATAGCCACGTACCCGTTCCCGGCCGTGGACGGACTCCCGGAGGGCGTGGAGAACCTCGGCAGGGCCACGGAGGCCGACGCGTGGCGCATCGACGCCGCTGCCCTCAGCGAGCATCTGACGCGCCCGGCGCAGGAGGCGCTCGCCAGGGCGCAGTCTCCGGACGCGGTCGTCACCGACGTGCACTTCGCCTGGAACGTCCGCGTCGCCGGCGAGCTCGGCGTGCCGTGCGTCGCGTTCAGCGCCATCGGCGCCTTCCCGACGCTCGCCCTGCACCACCTCGAGCGGGTGGACGTCGACGATGGCGATGCGGACGTCGTCACGGTCCCCCAGTTTCCGGGCCCCAGTATCCGGGTACCCAGGGCCGAGCTGCCGGAGTTCCTGAGGGGCCATGAGCGGTACTCCATGCTCAGCAAGATTGTTCCGGTGGAGGACTGCTTCTGCCAGGCCATGAACACCTCATTAGAGCTGGAGCGGCAGTACTGCGAGATGTACATGCGCCATGGCTACGCGAAGCGCGCCTACTTCGTGGGCCCTCTCTTCTCGCCGTCATCACCATCCCCTTCCCCGGCCGGCGGCGGCGTGGGCGACCAACAGTCACAGTGCATCGGCTGGCTGGACTCGAAGCCAAGCCGCTCGGTGGTGTACCTGTGCTTCGGCAGCCTGACCCACGTCTCCGACGCTCAGCTGCACCAGCTCGCTCTCGGGCTGGAGGCCGCCGGGAAGCCCTTCCTGTGGGTGGTGAGGGACGCGGGGAACTGGACCCCGCCGGAGGGGTGGTCCGAGCGTGTGGGAGACCGGGGGCTCCTCGTCACGGCGTGGGCCCCGCAGACGGCCATACTGGGGCACCCGGCGGTGGGCGCGTTCGTGACGCACTGCGGGTGGAACTCCGTCCTGGAGACGGTGATGGCGGGGGTGCCGGTGCTGACGTGGCCCATGGTGTTCGAGCAGTTCATCACGGAGAGGCTGGTGACGGAGGTGCTGGGGATCGGGGAGCGGCTGTGGCCGTGCGGCGCCGGCCTGCGAAGCACCAGGAACGAGGAGCACGAGGTGGTCCCCGCCGGAGACGTGGCACGTGCAGTGACGGCGTTCATGCGCCCCGGAGGGGCAGGGGACGCGGCGAGGAGCAGGGTGGTGGACCTCGCCGCCAAGTGTCGTGCCGCCGTGGCGGAAGGGGGCTCCTCCCACCGTGATCTGCGTCGTCTCGTCGATGATCTCATGGAAGCAAAAGCCAAGAGGAGCTAGCTTGCTTAATTAGCCGGTTGTGTGCATCAATCAATGCAAATGCAAATACCGAGAATTATCCTTCCTCAAAAATGGCCTCTGAGCCATATCCATGTGCCAACTACAGAGTAGTGTCAAAAACGCTTTTATATTATAGGACGTAGGGAGTATATGTTTCCGTGAGTCCTTTTGTTTGTCTAGTGTGTGTATCTGTGTGTGGGCGTGTGGAGTGTGCACTATGACAACCTGCATTGCAGTCTCTTTCTAAACCTAAAGTATTCATATGTAGATATCGAGTACATCCGGAAATAAAGTCTAAGATAGGAGAATCGAGCGAAAGAAAGTCTACTTTACAAGTTGTTTCGCTTGCTAAAGCGCGAGCGGTCATTGTGCCCTAAAAATGTCCATTGATCGCTTGGACACTACTTCATCAGATTACCTAAATACCATGAGCGTAAAACTCCTCCGATGATGGGTATGTGACCCCTATTGCTGACTAAAAGTTAGTGAAGAGTCTACATCATACCACCGACGGGCGCAATATCGTGGCACATTACTGTCGGGTCAGCCGGATCAG
This sequence comes from Aegilops bicornis, assembly GCA_021605145.1. NCBI lineage: Eukaryota > Viridiplantae > Streptophyta > Magnoliopsida > Poales > Poaceae > Aegilops > Aegilops bicornis. The sequence goes on along the minus strand of CM038672.1, from coordinate 701,889,298 downwards.
CGGCATGTTTATCATTTTGATGTTGACACTTTGATCTAAGAGCATTTCTAACAGGCGCGCAAGGCCCGGCGCGCTAAAAATGAAAATACCGCGGCGCTGCGCTGGCTTCAGCGGCCACCGCAAAATAAAGCGCGCCCGAGCCGCTCCAGCAGGCGCGTTATATTTCTTTTTTTTTTTTGAAACGATTGTATACATAGCATACAAATATGAAGATAGTTCGGCACATAACCTGCTTCTACGATACAAAATGCGTACATCTAGGCTTCTCCAACAATATATAGTTCTACTACGTCCACATTGCCTGTTTCTGTGATACAAAATAAAACTAAAAACTACTACTACTCGTTCTCCGACTCGGACTCTGCCTCGGTGATGTCCTCCTCCGACATCTGAGCATAGGCGTCAAGGAACCGCTCGTCGCGGGATCCTAGGACGAAGCATCTCCTAGCGCTATGTTGTATTTAGCGACCGCATTCCGTGTTCGCTTGTCCTCGTGATAGGCGGCTTGCTCCTTCCTTCTCTCCTCCCTCTCCGCACTCCTCTCGGTGAAGAACTGTTCTTCATTGATGATGTCTTGCGGGAAGCATTGCATCCACAGCGCCATGGCTTCCTCGTCCATCTCGGCCAGGCTAAGACGGCGCTACCGCCTCCGATATTTGCGACGATCCTCGTCAGTGTTAAGCCGCGGGAAAGGCGTCAACTCCTGTGTCCGCTCCCCCGTCGCCACGTCGGTGAAGTTCATGTCCCAACGGGACCGCCAGAGGCGCCACGCCGCAAAGATCGTCTGTGGCGCCATCTCGAGCGGTGTCGAAGGTTCAAAACCCGATCGGCGACACCGCCGCCGGCCGAATCGAGGCGGAATAGGTGGGAACAGACGCCGCGGACGCCTTGTGATAGCCGGAACCTCCCCGGCGGCGGCATGGTGGCCTTGATGGTGGCGTGTCGGCGGCGAGGAGAGAAAGCAGTGGAGAGAGCGAGAGAGAGCGGCAGAGGGCGCTGCAATTTTATAGGTGCGCGTGAAGCGGCGCGTCAAATCTGGCGCGCGAGCTGCCGCCTTTTCCCGCGCGCACTAGTTTACCGCCACCACTGGAGCGCGCGAAACCAGGCCGCACGCGCTAAAAAGCCAATTTACCCTGCGCGCGCGTCTTTTGGCGCGGTTGTTGGAGATGCTCTAATGCTGTTGCATCACATCAAAACTATTTTGGGAGTGGCCAAATGACATGCCTCTGGCCACACCTTTCCTCATATGCAAAAATGAAGATGTATGTCAGAAAGGTTCTTGAGCTTGAAGATCTTTCCGATCTATTCTACCTGCCATTATCTGAAGAAGCTTTCCTTCTGTTTGGAGATATGGGCCAGCACTGTCATCTTTCCCACGTTGTTCAGAGGAAGGCAATTGGGAGCCCACTAGCCAATCTTCTGGGTTTTTTCTGTCTCTAAAGCACGCAAGTTATTGCTTGGACACCAACCCCTTCACATGCCATCAACTGGATGTGGCCTCTTGTTGTCAAATGAAGCACACATATTTTTGGGGCTATTGTAGCATGACACACTGGACACCAGCGAGTTACTTCAGAGGAAAATTTTCTTCATTCCTGATTATTCATGTGTCATCTGTTGTTACTAATTAAAATCGGAGATCACTTAATATTTTACCGGAAATTGGCTTTGGCTTTGGCTCATAGGTGTATATGCATCCATTGTCCAAATACACATTTTGAAATACATCTGCCGCAATTGGAGAACATGCAGGGGTATATTAATCATCTCAAGTTGCAACTTCAGGTACCAATTTTTTTATGGAAATCATCATCATAGTCTGTTAGTCAATTTGTCTATAGTAAGGAATGACTTCATCTTCAAAAATATTCAGGCAGGCTTACATAGATGCAGGGCCAAATTTAAAGATGAGCTCAAATGGGCCATCAATAGAGCGAATAAAAGAAGAAGATATGACCTCTTTGACAGTTGGGTGGATTCTTTTCGTTGATTGTATATGTGTAATATCAGTGATGGCCTAATGTCTTTGTGTATTTTGGTATGCACATACTTGCAACGGTCCGATAAAAAAATTGAGGTTGTGTTGAATTGATGCGATGATAAGATTGAAATGTAGTTTTTTCTTAAATAACCCCCTCCCCCCACCCCCCCTAACCCCAAAAAAGTTAGTGTCTCTTCTGTACCTATGCTTGTCCTCCCCCAGAACACGCCACACAAATAGTCAATTTCGAGGATTGGAAATTTGTGTTGGATTCCAACCGACTCAATAAGTTTAAAGTATAAAACAAACTATTTCCTAAGCAGCATTTATCTAGAAAGTACGGACACTTATGCTTGGATACAACCCCTCTAAAAACATCCTCCGCAGGAAAATTGAACCCAAGAACTCATGCACGGTAAAGGGAGTTTGAAGCCAATGGACCTAGCGAGTCCAGGGGCGGTCCCACCTCAATTCAAAGGTATTCAGTTGAATACCCATTAATTTTGCCCAAAAAAACAGATATATATAATGTATATACTATATATATATATATGTGTTGGGAATTAGCACATAAATACACTTGTGGTTAACCGAAAACTGCAGCGGAAACAAGTAATTTCAGCACCATATCATGTACTAATTCAAGGATCGTTGCTTAGTACGGAAGGAAACATATGCAGCAGCATATATGGAGACAGAAAATGTTACTCAGCAGACAAGACACTCCTCAGCCTAGTGTCTTGTGGTAGGAGTAAGTTTTCTTGACAGCATCAAGCATCAATAAAGAGACACCAGATTTTTACGTGAAAAACCCCTCAACTTGAGGGGAAAAAACCACGGGCCGAAGCCATCCAAATCCTCTTCCACTATTATCAAATGTGGGATACAACAAGTTCTTCTCTAGACAGCACTAGAGGATCTCATACATCAAGATTTCTGAATCTTGAATGAACACAACAAGATTTGGGGCTCAAGAACTAGGGATTGGAGCAATCTCACCAAAGATGGTGGAACTGAAGCTTGAAGGAGGCAAGGTAGTGGATCTGGACCATCACAATCTTGGGGAGGAGCTCCCTTTGCTTCTTCCTTCAATCTTCCTCTTCTTCCCTTGCTCTCTTGGTTTTCTCTTCTCTCTTGGAGGATGAACTGATTTTCGTCACTCTTGGTGGTGGCTGCTTTGGAAGAAGGGTAAAGCATCCCCATCCACACATGTGCAAAGTCCAAAATGACCCTAGGTCATAACCCTAATGGGTAGTGGGCTTATGCACCTCTTTGGGCTGCCTAAAAGACCTCAAATGGTCATCTCCTCACAGCCCACATGAGGAGGATATCCCAACATATATATAAGGAAAAACGAAACTGCACAGTTAAACTTGGTAGTTATGTATTTCAGCCCAAAACTCCACGACTCCGTGACTTGGCCCATTGGCACAAGTGGCTGTAGCGCACGCACGCACGCAGACCATCGATCTGTCGACCATCGGCCCTCAAAAAAAAATCTATCGATCAGGTCAGACGGAGACGAACCGGCACCTTGCCCTGTTCTCTCCCCACTCGAGCGGTGAGCCACCAGGAAGCCACGGTGGTTGTCATCGTCTGCTCGGCGATTGGATGTGCGAACGGCGGCCCGGACGGAGCGACGAATCCATCCCCCGCTTACCCTGGTTCTGATCCAGCAGCGGGCAGTAGCCAGCAAGCATTGGTTCAGTTTCAAAGCCACAACCCACAGATTTAGGTATAACTGCTAATTGGATATATTAATCCTTCACTTCTGAAATTGGGAGCTCTCTTCTCATGCCAATTCTTATTTCTTAGTCCAACTGAATACATCTATCGCTGGAGGCAGTAGCACAGTTTTCTTCTCGTGTTGTTAAGGAGGATGCACTACAGTACATACAGAGAAAAGTAAGTTAGTTTGAACACTTGTCTGCCTATTTAATTATAGTAAAATTAGAACTTGTTTGCAATCAATTGTGAATTATTTAGATATGAGAATTTGCAATTTTCAATTTAAATTTGTAATTGTGAGAATGTTTATAAATTTTGAATTTGCTACAGTGAACATTATTTATAAAGAATAGTATTATTTTCTATCCTCTATATATCTTAGATTTTTTCCATGATATGTTGAACAATTACTTTTATATGTTGAACAATGCAAGTTATGATCAATTTTGATGAATATAATATATTATGAAATATCTTTTATATAGTTTATAACTAGTACAATGTCCTACTATAATCGGTTATAGACTTATACTCGCCAAAATGAAGGCTATAGGCTTCCCAAAAGGAAATCAAAATTTGAATACACAGTCTTCAATTCCTGGGTCCGCCCCTGAGCGAGTCCAAGTGACAAACCAGCTGCACTAAATTATAAACTACTGGCTGATCCGATTTTTAGATTAATTTATGAATTGTTTACAAAATTCTGAACACTTTTTAAATTCTGTGAAAATGCGGAAAAAAATTGTAATCTCAAAACATTTTTTAAAAAACAGGAACAACATTCGAACATTTTTTAAAAGAATAAAACGTAATCCCAACCGTTATTGAATTTTCAAGCATAATTTAAAAGAAGCAAACACGTTTTGAAAGTATAATTTACTTGAATTTTCGAACAGTTTTATTAGATACTAGAAGCTACAAGTTTTGAAATCCTGTACATTTTTTGATTTCTAAGAAATTTTTAAAACATGATTTTGTTTCTTGAAAAATTGAAAAATATAATAAAAATTCGAATAATTTTTCAAATTTATTTAAATCTGTTGAAAATTAAAAATATAATAGAAAATAAGAAACAAAAAATAAAAAGTAAATAGGAAACAAAAAAGAAAAAATGATAGAAAGGAAAACAAACAAAACCAAAAGGAAAAACTACCGGTTTAGGAACCTTCTAGAATGTTCCCAAAACTAGAATCGGTGAAACCAACCCCCGAACTCTCTCGCTCGATCTGCCTGTGCGTTGTCGGAACAATTTGTCACTCCTTGCGCCAAATAGGAAACACACACTATTTAATGCCATCAGCTTTTTTTCTCTTTCTGTTTAACTTTCAAAAAATAAAAGTCCTCAAAAGATGTTTTTACAGGATCCCTATTCACAACAATTTTTACTTCTGGTTCCGGCGAACGAATAATCATTAATTCCTCCTCTTTCCGGACAAGTTGTGTTTCAATACAAGTTGATAAAATTTAACGAAAGTAAGTGGTTTTCCATCTGTGATCAATATTATCATCAATTGTTGGGATTTGTTAGCAATTTTTTAAAAAGTGTTCAAGTTTGTAAAATTTTCGTACGCAATTTGAATTCCAAAATTGTTTATAAATTTCAAGAAAATGGTTAGGACATAAAAAAGATGTTCATGTTGATTGATAATAATGAAAGCTGCATAACAGAGGAATTCAAATTAGAAAAAGAAAACTAAATGCTCATGGATGCACCCATCTCACCTGTCTGACACCCTCCTTTGAACTGGTGGTTTTTTTGGAATATGAATAAATAACCCCAAACTTCTTGCACCAGCTTGGCGCGGACATATGAGGCATTCATACTAGGTTTGAACGAGTTCCGACACCATTTGCACGTTGCAACAAGTCCGCCATTTATCGGCCCTTTTTCAAGAAGGAAACTATAGGAAATGAGAAACTTTCCAAAAGTCCAAACAACTACGCATGATGCCTTGAGTTGGTCATAGAAGTTGGTGGAAAAATGTTGGGCCCATTCAAAGGATGTTGAAACAACGTGGTTTCAAACAAACTCTTAAAGCCTCCCGGACACCCTCCATTGAGCATGGTCCATTTTTGGACATCCTTAAAATGACCCCACCTTTTGCAGGTAGGCATGCCCATGGTAGGCATCGATGCCTCGTTTAATCGACTTTCGATATCGAATGCAAGTTGCGACAGGTCTGGCCGTTTATTGGCCTTTTTTAACCGAGAAAACTCTAGAAAATGCAAAATTTATCGAATATTAAAACAACTCGGCATGGTGCCTTCAATTGGTCATACAAGGTCATGGAAAAATTAGGGTTGTTTCAAGGAAATCAAAATACAACGTGCTCTTAGACGAAGCCTTCTGACCTACGCGAACACCCTCCGTTGAACATGATCTATTTTTTGACATCCTTCAAATGATCTCAAGTTTTGAAAGTAAGTGGAAATGTCCATGGTAGGCATCCATGTCAGGTTTTAATGATTTCCGGCACCGCATGTGAGTTGCGGCACGTCCGTCCATTCATGTGCCTTTTTTGACCGAGAAAACTCTAAAAATTACAAAACATGTCAAAAGCCCAAGAAAATGGGCACGGTACATTGAATTGATCATACAATGCCATGAAAAAAAATAGGGCCATTTGACGACTGTCATATAAAAGTGCTCTCAAACGGAGCTTTCTAGCATATTCGGACAACCTAAGTTGAACATAGTGCTTTTGTGGACATCCTTGAAATGACCCCAATGTTTTCACCAGGTGGGCATGCTCATGGTAGGCATCCGTTCCAGGTTTGAACGACTTCCGACACAGTATGCACATTGCGACACGCCCGACCATTTATCGTCTTTTTTATCAAGAAAAAACTCCAAAAAATGCAAAACTTGTCGAAAATCCAAATAACTTGGCATGGTGCCTTCAATTGGTCATATAAGGACATGAAAATAATGAGGCCATTCCAAGGATGTTAAAAGAAATGCTCCCAGACAACTGTCCTACCTGGATACCCTCTGTGAACATGGTATATATGTGGACATTCTTGAAATGACTCAAACTTTTGCGAGCAGGTTGGCATGCCCATGGTAGGCATCCATATCAGGTTCCATTTTCGAAATTGTATAAAACGTGCGACACGTCCAGCCATTTATCAGTCTTTTTTTATCGAGAAAACTACAAAAAAATATATAATTTGTCAAAAATCAAAAAAACTTGGCATGGTGCCTTCAATTGGTCGTACAAGCCATTGAAATATGTTGTGTTCGTTTGAGGGATGTCGACAAATAACGTGTTTCAAACGAAGCCATTTGGTCTTTCAACGTGCCTTATAAATTTTGTTTGCTCTTTTTAAAAAATGTTCATGTATTGACATTTTGAGCAATTTTGAAAGACATGAACATTTTTTTGAAATTTCGGTACAATTTTCTAAAATGTGAATATTTGTATTTTATGAACAAAATTTAAAAAGTCGAACATGTTATGAAATTTTGAACAATTTTCTAAAAGTATGAGCATTTTTTGTAATAAAAAAGAAACAAAACACCAAAAATAAAAAAATAAAAAATAAACAAAAGGTGAACAGAAAAGAAAAGGAAACAGTGGGAAAATGATTGGTTCGCTATAGTAAACCGGTCACTGATGCATAATTTTTGTAGTACGTGTTTTCTAGTTAGACATTGAAGCTTATCATCTCGTGTGACTAACAATGATTGGTTAACAACGGGAGTTAGAAGGTTCGATCAGTGGTACTGCCATTCTTTTCTCGGTGAATTTTTTCCCTTTTTGTGCACACGACAATGTGGCAGCCTTATCAGGTGGCCTCTTGTCCGTGGTGCCATCTTTTTATGCTACCCCCCTAACGTACGGAATTTCCTATTTGCCGCATTATGCGGCAGATATTCAGGCAATCACACACACGATCGTAGTATGAGCCGGTCCATTTGAGCGTTCGAGCCACCAGTATTGTTAATCTTCTAATCTTCTAGAAGGTTCCCGGTCGTCCCATCTGAGCGTTTGAGCCACCTGTATGGTGAATCTACTCGAAGGTTCCTGGCTAGCTATGGGAACCTTCTAGAAGGTTCCTAAACCCGTTTTCTAAAAAAATTGGGTTTTGGTTTGGTTTCTATTTTTTGCGTTTTGTTGGTTCTTTTTTTATTTTCTGTTTCTCTTGGAAAAAATCATAAATTGCAAAAAAATGTTCAACATGTTTAAAAATTATTCATTTTCCATAAAAAAATGTTGGAAAATTATAAATTTTGATCATATTTTCAAGAATTGTTCACGTTGTACAAAATTTTCAGAATTTTTAAATTTATTCATGTTTTCCAAAAAATATTGAGAGTTTCAAAGTTGTCTTCATGCTTTTAAAAATTATCTGCAATTTAAACAAATATTTTGAATTTCAAATTTTGTTCATGTTCTCAAAACAGTCTAGGGTTTCAACATTTGCTCGAGTGAACAATTAAGTTGCAGATCATTTATTTTTGTTCTCATTTTTCAAATGTGTTCCAGTTTTTCAAAGATTATTCGTGTTTTCAAAAAAATGTTCACCTTTAAAAATATTGTTCATAAATTCCAAAAGTGTTCGCATGTTTAAAAAATCGTGCATTTCAAAAATTGTTTATGTTTTCGAATTTTTTTGAAATTTTGAAAAATGTTTATGTTTTCAAAAATTGTCACAAAATCTAAAATATATTTGGTATTTAATAAATGTTCACAATATTCGGTGAACGTTTGAATTTTTGTAGGCGTGTGTTGACATGTGATGATTTTGTGTGTTCATAAAGGACTCGTGCTACAATTAATCACATGGAGTTGATAGGTCGAGTGGCTAGCAGCAATTGTCACGCCTCGTCGGTCAGCAGTTCATATCATGGTAGCGCATCGTAGCTTATTTTTGTGACCTTTACGTCCGGCTTTGTTTTGGTTGTTGTTAGTGGGTCGGCCCAGTAGCGGGGCCTCTCCCGAAACGCCTTTACCATATACATACGAAAGTAGGTTTGTCAAATGTCCATATTACCCTTTATACATTTAGTAAGGGGTTTGTATTGAAGCGGGACTCACGTACAAATCAAAGAGAATGTTTCAACAAAAGAGAACCAACCAAATGATTGGATGGTTAGAGCATCTCTAGCCAAACCATCAAAAGTGATGAACTCAAAATATTCTCTTTTGAGGAGTTAAGTCGCAAACCCTCAGCCAATTTAACTCTTCAAAATGGTTATTGTCATGATTGTTCACAAGGACTTTCAGCGACCAAGACTAGGGTCATAGTTTGGCGCTTGTACATCAATCGGGATAGAGAGAAGGTCATCCCCGGCTTATGAAGGATTACTTTGCACCCAATTCAGGCCTCCTTTGGTTCATAGGGTAGGAAAATCATAGGAATAGGAAAGTTATAGGAAATGAGATGACATGTATCTTAAATCCTATGAGTAGGAATAAAAAAGGAGATGCCCTTTGATTCACATCATAGGATTTTTTCCATTGAGTCTAGGCTAATGTTTATTTTCCTATAAAATGTGGAGGATAGGAAGAATTCCTTCATAGGAATAGGATTCCATTCCTACAAACCAAAGGGCTCTAAAGGATTTTTTTTTCTATAGAAATCATATCCTATGAAATTCCTACAAGATTCCTCTAAACCAAAGGAGGCCTGACCTATCTAGAGAAGTATTTTCGCCGGTGATTTTGGATGCACCGAAGTCTCTTCTCACCATTGCAAATGTTGTTGAGGAGCATGATCATTATTTACACTTAGGAGGAGTGCATCGCGAGAGATAAGTGCAAGCCCATTGATGAAGTGTGTCGCAGCTGTTCGAGTGCTTGCTTATGGGTGTTCGGTCGACGCCATTGATGACTATACATGTACGGAAAAGTGCGACAGCATCCGGGAGTCCCGACTACCTCTTATCTGTCCCGTTTAACAAGTACTCTCCCATCCGGAAATACTTGTCGCAGAAATGCATAAAAATAGATGTATCTATAATTAAAATATATCTAAGTACATCCATTTCCTTAACAAGTATTTCCAGACGGAAGGAAGGAGTATGAGATTCGTGCTCTGTCGTCCTGCCAACAGCAGGCCTTTTGCGGTGTCAGTTTGATTAAGCAGGTCATTTAACCAGAAAAACAGGACAACTCCTTTTTTTTGTTTTAGAGATAGGCCTAAGGTCTAGGGTGGCAGAGCTAGTAGGAGGTCAGTCACGGATAGAAAAGTGGTAGGCATGGCAGAAGACGAGGCAGGTCATGGTTGAATGGACATACCACAGCACTCGCAGCAAGCCCAGCGCGCCACCTCGACTACCTTTTTTGTCAAACCCATCCGGTGAACAGTACGTGCGTAGGAAGTTCTGGTTGAAAATCTAGAGGATTCTACGGCTCTGGTCTCGCATGTCAAGCAGTAAAAAAAGAAAGGCATAAACAAAACGCCCAGTGCATGCGTTGACAGTGGTGGTGTGACAACCTTTATCAGTCCATTTGTTTTTTAAGTGGAGGTCCACATGGTAGGATTCCTGACAGAGCTGGAACTCCATGCCCGTAACATCACCTGCCCTGTTTGGATACTCTAACTCAGTTAGAGATTAGAGCTAGATTCTAACCCTAAACCAACCTTGAATTAACTCTAACCAAAGAGGTGTTTGGATGGCAAGATTATATTGACAATAAATGTTCTTTCTCAATTATTTAGCTACTTCGGACCCTATTTACTGCCGGATTTGGCAAAGCGAGCCCTAGTCGAGGCAGATGGGGACGCGCCCGGCAAGGAGCCGCACTGGCCTCTCGAGCAGCCTGCCGACCGAATCCGCCGTCCCTGCGCAAGGAGTCGCGCTGGCCGAGGCCGACGGGGACGGGCTGCGCATGAGGACCCACGATCGCTATCAGACGAGCAGGCTGCGGGAAGACGAGGGGGTATGCTGCGGGGAGAGTGAGAGAATAAGGTATTTTTTAGTGGTCCTAAGAAGAACTAACCCAAATAAGCATCTTTTGGGTGGGTTAGATTTTTTGAATGGGTTAGATGCATCTAACCCAAACTAACCCTCCCGTTTGGATATTTTTGGGTTAGTTGAATCCAAACTAACCCAAACTAACTCTAACTCACATAACCAAACAGGGCCACCGATGTAGACTGGCCAGTTAGCAGGAGCTGGATTCTCCCCTACGATGACCAGTTCGGGACTAGTACCTGCTAATCAAGATCGGCCCTGTTTGCAGGATCCATGGGTTAGAGTTTAGTTAGTTTGGGTTAGTTTGTATTCAACTAACCCAAAAGTATTCAAACAGAAGGGTTAGTTTGGGTTAGAACCCATCCAAAAAATTTAACCCACCCAAAAGGTGCTTATTTGGGTTAGTTCTTCCCTGAAGCACTAAAAAAGACACATTTTTCTCTCGCTCTCGCCGCAGCAAATCCCTCGCCACTTCCTCGAAGCTTCTCGTCCTCTTCCTCCCTCCCTCTCGCAACGCCCGTGAAGGCGCCTCGCCGTATCCGCGCTCCATCTAACCCTGTCATCTAAACACCTCTTTGGCTAGAGTTAGTTCAGGTTTAGAATCTAACTCTAACCTCAAACTGAGTTAGAGTATCCAAGCCATCGTGGTAGAGGAGCTGGTGCAGATCTCTATGCCCTGTTTTCTGGACGGATGGTTGCGATAATAGGGTGCCTAGACACCCGGGTTCTAAAAAGTCAGTCTCATTGGGGAAGATTCAATTCTAGAGGACATTTGAAGATACATATAAGCCGACACCGAGATGTATGAACAGGAGTACTTGAGGGGCACCCGATGACAAAGACACTGAGAGACTTTTGGGTTTCAGTGAGATGGGCAGGGATGCTTGAATCTATTGATTGCATACACTTGGGGCCTCTTTGATTCGCAGGATTGTAAAAATGAAGGAATAGGAAAAATGCAGGAATAGGATGACATGTCCCATAGTATCCTATAGGATCTCAAAGAATGTTTGATAGCGCAGGAAAAACAAAGGAATTCTACAAAGAGGTTTGAGTGGATGGAAATTTTCCTCCAAAATGTAGTACAAATGGATCCTATGGAAAAATTCCTAAGGATGCCAATCCTACGAATCAAACGAGCATCACAGGAAAAAATCCTAAGGGTTCAAATCCTCCAAAAATCCTATGCAATTCCTTTGAATCAAAGGAGCCCTTGACATGGAAGAGTTGTCCTGCAGGGCGGAAACGCCAGTACAAAGGGCAGTTGCCTCAGGATTGCCTGGCTCTCAGAATGACTTGAATGTGCTTTTCTAGATCACCACTGTTCGCAGGGCTTGTTGTTGGAGATGCTCCTCCTTGCAATTATGTTGTCCATGGCCATCAGTGCAGAATGGGATACTGCCTTGTAGATGGTATCTATCCTCCATGCTCCACATTTGTGAACAATCCAGCGTCCTCAAGGCAACAAGAGATTTCACTTTGCAATGCATCAAGTGTCCACGAGAAAGGATGTTGAGAGAGTTTTGATGTGCTTCAAAAGTGCTATGTCGTTATTCATGGCCTGCTGAGTATTGGAAGCCATAGGTTCTATGATAAATAATGACATGTTGCATCATCTTGCACAACATTGAGGACGCGAGAGACACGCCAGAGAACTTTCGATACATCTCTAATGAGGATCTCATGCCGAGCCGGAAGACTATGCAAATAGGATGCATAGATCTCTCCCAGTGCGTCGAAGTATCAAGAGCTGAGAAGTTCACACTCATCTCCAAGATAATCTTGTTGAGCACTTGTGGGCACTTCATAGCACTTGATTGATGTGCCTTCTATCATGCCCTTTGTTTGGATTATTACTTGGACCCTTTCGTGTGTTTGAATTTGAATAATTAAATTTGTAAACTTTTAATTGTAATGCTCGTGAATTGCGTGAACCTTAATAATCAAGTTTGGATTTAATATGTGCGCAAATATGTAGTCGAAACGGAGTATGTAAATCAAAACTTAGAAAAAATGGCAAAAAATAGAGAGTTAAGTTTTAGAAGTTCGGCTACCAACCATTTTTATTTAACTCGTCTAAACCGAGGCGTTAAGGTTTGATGGGCGTTGGACGGGCTAAATTTTAGGGCTTTGACGAGAAACGTTGTTAGGAGGGTGGTTGTAACGCCAGTCCACAAAAATTAACGCATACAGTCATTCCTATAAACACACACACACACACACTACTCCAATGAACACCTCCAGAAGACTGAGCCGACATATCAATAAATGCGAGCACCACCCTGGTGAGATGGGGATATCACAGGCCTACAACAGACGTTTTGCGCACGAGCGGTAGTTAAAAAAGTGTTTTAGAAAGAAAAGAAAAAAATTAAGAATTTAGACGCGTGTGCGATGCTATCTTGTGATGATTATAAAAGAAAAAAGAAAGTCAAAATTTCATAGTACTAGCAAACTTGTTGGTTTGGAACACCGTCGCGTCGACACGCACGGCCAATCTCAGCAGCGGGCGACGTCGTCCCGTCTCGTCTGGGTCCCTCCGACGCCAGGCCATCGTCGGTGCCCATGCCGCCGAGACCTCCGCTTCCCCTCGCCGTCCTCCCCCTCCTCCTCCTCCTCCTCACGGCGGAGGCGGTGCCCTTCGTCGTCCTGCACGGTCGGTCCACCCTCGCCCACTCTCCTCCCATCCATGTCTCGATTGATTGGTTGACTGACAGGTTTGGGTTGTTGATTCGAGCTGCAGGGATCGGGGACCAGTGCGCCAACCGCGGCGTCGCCGAGTTCACCCGCCTCCTCGCCGACTGGTCCGCCGCCGACGGCCACTGCCTGTATGACTGACCCCATCTTCTTCCACGCCCTCTCCCCACTCCTAGCTACAGTTTGACTCTGTAGTTTGTGATCATCTATGTTCAGAGAAATCGGAAGCGGGACATGGGACTCCTGGCTCATGCCTCTCCAGCAACAGGTCTGCTTCTACTTTAACTAGCACAGTCTGTGACTTTTGTCTGTACAAAAATAATCAGAATCTTTGTTTGCTCTAACTGTTGTAAAATCCACTCACCATACTGTTTTCCCTTTACATGTCAATTTTTCAACAGGCTGATGTCATTTGCAACAAGGTCAGGTGATCGATTCGGCGATGATGTTCTTTCCTCTGCTGTATGCTGGGTAGATAGAGATATTCATCATCCCTGCCTGCCTGCCTACCTGGTAATTTGTTTTTGCAGGTGAAGGAGATGAAAGAGCTGAGCGGCGGCTATAACATCGTTGGCCTGTCTCAGGTATACATGTCCATGTCCTGCTGTCATTTTGTTTAAGAATTACAGTAGTTTTTCAGCTAAATGATGATTATTACGCTGATTCTGCTCTAGTTTGTGTCACTCTTCGCTAAAATCTTGTCTCCTCGTTACGTCCTTTGCACAGGGGAACTTGATTGGTCGGGCGGTGCTCCAGTATTGTGATGATGGACCGCCGGTGAGTTGCTGTTAAAATTGTTCTACAAGTGATATAATAGATGGCTTTCAGTCTTGTTCGTTTCACCTCCCACCACCTATTGTATGCAACTGAATGCAAAACCTGGATTATTGTGAACGTGTTGGGCCTCAGTCCTCGTGTCTAGCATGCCCACCAGTACCGGTTTTTCCCCCAAAAAATATTCATACAAGGTTTGTACTTTTAAAACTTTCAATGATTAGTAGGCCTTACACTTCGCAGAGATTGCTATTCAGTTTTTGTGCAGTAAGTTAGGTATTCTGATGATACTTCTTCTAAACAGGTCAAGAATTTCATCTCACTCGCAGGGCCTCATGCTGGCACCGCTTCCGTGCCGCTTTGTGGTGTAAGTTAATCGAATTATCCCCAACTAATATCCAGTTTGTCATGTCAAGTTTTCAACCACCAACTCACCAATAGACTGCCAAATTATCTAAGGATAGATAGCTTTCTGCTCTTTCATGGATTTCTGATGACAACTACTTCTATATTAAAGAAATATATTGTAGAGGTATATGCTAATGACATTCAATATTTAAACATCCTATATCAGCTCGTGCTAGCCTGAGCCCTGAGCACTTGCGAGATGTTTGGAAAAATCCCTGAATGCAACTATTAGTATTGTAGTTATTTTAATGTGTTCATGAAGCCCCGATGTTCGGCTGTGTGCACCGATTGATGCAGAGGCCGGGGGTTTTAACCTCCTTTTCGAGAAAAAAATTGAAGCCCCGATGTTCAGTTTCCCGTATCCCCCTTCTACAGTCTGGTGACTGTAGCTACCTCCTAACATTGTGTCTCTCTTTTCTGCAGTCTGGTATTTTCTGTATTATTGCTGATGCCCTGATTAAATTGGAGATCTACTCGGACTACGTACAGGTATTAGCGTCTTGGCTTAGTCGTGTCCCAAACTCTAGTCTGCAGTATTAATAAACTAGAGATTTTCAATGGAATAACTTGACCCATGGTGAATTACAGGCACATCTTGCACCAAGTGGCTACATCAAAATCCCAACGGTGAGTATTATATTGCACTTTGTGACGTCATCGTCCCGATAAACAGAAATTCACCTTTATGTTATTGTAGTCTGTATCATTTGATAACCGAACCTGCACTTTTTTGAACTTCCAAATTGCTTGCTGTGCTGATCAGTTAACTGTTATTAGGCGTTGATATGGCTCATGTATATCTGAGTAATAATGAATTTTATATTTTTCTTTCAAAAGTGATTAACAAGTGGTTTGGTAACCATGTTATAAACATGCTAGTTTCATGCTCTATTGTGTGTGTTGCTAACTCGCAATCTGAAGAATTTTAAGTAGGTAATCGTAATGTGTGTGTAGCTTTCAACTTTTACTTTTACTTCACAGAATGCAATATCGTAGAAACCATTGATTAGTCTTTAACCATAAATCCTAGAACTAAACCAGAGGCGGTATTCAATGATATATTCTGCGCCACTGAATATGTGTACCGTCTTGTCAGGATATGGATGATTATCTGAAGGGATGCAGGTTTCTTCCCAAACTTAACAATGAGATACCAGGTGAAAGAAACGCTACCTACAAGGAACGGTTCAGCAGCTTAGAGAATTTAGTATTGATCATGGTAAGAAGGTTGAGAAAAGCCTAAAATCGCATTTTGGTCCACGTTTCAAAGATTACATGGTAGCATATATAGTGCACTGTATAAAGTTGGCAAGAAATATCAAAATGTATTTGGCCTATGATGCCCTTAACAATTTATTTTCCCCTAATATGTGATGTGCAGTTTGAGAATGATATCGTCGTCATACCCCGGGAAACTTCGTGGTTTGGTTATTATCCTGATGGAGCCTTTGAGCCAGTCCTGCCTCCTCAGCAGGTAGAATTTTTTTCTTCATGTTGGAACTAGTGACTCGATGAAGTTTTGAGGCCATTTCTGCTCACTGACCCTGGCAAGATTTGGTCTGCAGACAAAGCTATATCAAGAAGACTGGATTGGTCTGAAGGCCCTGGACGAGGCCGGGCGAGTCAAGTTCGTGTCGGTGCCAGGAGGCCACCTGGGCATCTCCAACAGTGACATGAGGAAGCACATTGTGCCTTACTTGAAGGACAAACCATCAGTTTCCGCTTCGCTCGCCGCCACCTGGCACGCCATCGGGGAAGCGCTCGGGCTGATGGGGAACGATGTCGGCGTCCTCCTTCAGTCCTCGACATGACGACCCACCATCTTCCTGCCAGGGACATAATGTTGGATTGGTGTATATATCATTCTTTGTTCAAGCTTTTCCTTGTGGTATCGCTTTGTAGAAGACCACAGCAACTGTGAAAACAAAAACCACAAGTTACATGTCAGGTCCTTAATAGATTTTCTCATGTTCGTCTTACATATACTTTGTTGCTTAATAGATTTTCGCATGTTCGTCTTACATCCCATGGTTTGCAAGCTTCTACATGCCTAGTACTCCCTCCGTCTGGAATTACTTGTCGGAGAAATAGATGTATCTAAACATATCATAGTTTTAGATACATCCATTTTTATTCATTTCTATGACAAGTAATTCCAGACGGAGGGAGTATTACTCAACAGTGCAGTAATTCTATGATTTGCAGAAGTGCTGCATGCATCTGCAGATTTTTAGTACTCCCTCCATACTAACTTTGCCCTAAGTATAACTTCTTTAGGTTTGATTAATTCTACCGACGCCACCAAATTAGTTTCATTTCCGTACTAAATATTTTTCTATATACTTTGTCAAACGTAAAGAAGTTTGACTTAGGACAAAACTAAAACTTGAAATAATTTGGAACGGAGGGAGTAGTTTAGAATTAGCCGCAATGGTCGGAGTCCAAATATAAGGTGTACCACAAACGCCTCATAAATTAGCCAGTGCAAATGATCCATAAGATTAGCTTACACACTAGGCAATTTTACTTTACTTGCTTTTACACACAAAATCGCAAGCACACTCAGCCGAAGCAACAGGATGCCAACCAAGTTCTCTAGGGGGGGATGCCAAAATTCGACGTCGATAGACCGTCATGTCGTCTGGTCCACGCCGAAGCCATAGATAGGGGGGGAATAAATATGTCAACTGCTCTTCTCCCGTCATGTCGTCTGGTCCATGCCGAAGCCATAGATCGGGGCGGAATGAATATGTCAACTGCTCTTCTCCACCAGTAAAGCACCAGTACTGTTTGCTCATCCTTCTGCTTCTATGATGAAGGCCCTGCTTGGTGGAGCTCCAAGTTGCGAAGAACGATCCGTGCGAAGATCTTCGCTTCGATGGGAGCTGTTGCCGCGGCTGCTGCCCACCGTAAGACCCGGGATGCCCCGGCTTTCTGAAGTAGGGCTGCATGGTGCACAGCATGTCGACCCGCCGGCATAGTGAACTGCACGCATCGTTAGACACACTAGTCAGGAGAATACAGCAAGGGCCAAAATGAAACAAGGGCCATCATCATCACAGCGGGGTCGGAAGGAGCGTATCACAAAATGAAGCAACCAAGGGAACATGGAAACAACCATGAAGGCAGGTTTGAATAAATCATTCATCATTTGCTTTCAAATCACGTCAAATATCAAGGAGCGCAAGAATGGCGCTATGCCAAGAGCTGGATACAGAGGCATGCCTAAAAACATATGCATGCATCCCCGCCATAAATCTGAATATACTCCCTCCGTTCCTAAATATAAGTCTTTGTAGAGATTTCAATATAAACTACATACGGATGTATATATATACATAGTTTAGAGTGTATATTCACTCATTTTGCTCCGCATGTAGTCCATATTGGAATCTCTAAAAAGACTTGTATTTAGGAACAGAGGGAGTAGAAGAAAACGTTATGATATTATGTGCTTCGGTTGATGAATGCTGATTGGAGCATTGTTACAATAAGAACCACCAAATGCTGGAAACTTGACAAAGTCGTTGAATCAGTAATTACTTGTTAGGATGCTCCCTATGCAAGAGGAAGCTCAGTTACTACAGCAAGATAATTACGGGACTCGAGTCATGCTAGCTGTTGAACTGATAAAACGGAACCAACCTGAAGCAGAGCAAAAGCTGCACAAGCACGAAGAACAGATGAGGGATTCCGAAGCGTGTCGACAAATCTAGCAATCTCAGCTCGGCTGGAGAAAGTTAAAATTAAATTAGTATCATATCTTTTACTCCAAATCAATACCTACAACGTGACACAAGATCAAAAATAATATGCAAAATATGCACGATAAGAATTTAAAGAAAACGCAACAGCCAACACATTATCACATTATTAGTTCATCCAACAGTAGTCCAATCAAGCATAGGACATAGCCCAACACATTTTCACATGATCACACGTCGAACGATAGTCAATATTAAGCAGCCACTTGCTGCATAAATATGTAGAAGATCCATTTCGTTAAACATAACTAGGCTCTTTTCATCCTAAACCTATCAAGCCCATCCTTTTTACTACTTTCCTTTCTCCAGACTATGTCTGAAAACCCCTAAAACTAACAGTGCCAGTCATAACCTCAACCCCTAATACTACAACCACAAGCAGCAAGTAAGTTTCTGAAGATACTGAGAAATGAGAATCCTGAGAATAATTTTTGCCCCCAACTACCTAAATAAACTTGCTTGTTTTAAGCCAAACAAATTTAAGGTAACTGTTTCAAACTTTACAAATCCCAATGGATTCATCTACCTATTATGGATGAGCTCTAAGAATGTAAAGAATCAACTTTGCACTAGTGTGTAAAAGCAAGTAAAGTAAAATTGCCTAGTGTCCTATTATGGATGAGCTCTAAGAATATCAAAGGAAGATGTCTTGACAAAACTGTCCTCATTTCATACTTGAGTTGAAAAATCAAAGGCTAAGCTTCAGGACTAGTTGATACTATTCAATGGAACGCAAAATCAAACCTGCATCTAAGATGTCCAGCTTCTTGTATAAAAAGTGCGTCAGCAACCTGAGATAAGGCTGCTGCGCCTGAGGATGAAGCAGCCGTAGAAAACATTTGTGGATCTGAAAAGGTCAACACAAAGGCTTCTATATGCTTAAATGCCAACCTTCTTGCTCCCTCAAATTTTACAATTTTGGAACTACCCTGTGAGGATGTCCCAACCAGTGCTACCTCATCCATTCTGCCAGTCAAACAATTCAAGATTAGACCATTGTATAAAGTGCATGCTTCTATTTTAGCTCTTTCTGCAATATCTCAAAATTCTTTGTTGAGACAAAGAATATAGTATTTCAGCAGCCATACTACGGAAATTCTAGCAACATATCTACAAGCAGATATGGAGACCATACTGTCAGTTGATACTAAGAAAGAAAGCTCACTAGTATTGCAAAGAGGCAGACATTGGAAGATACTGTATCATCTAGTGCGTGAGGGAGGGCCACATGTCAATGACACATTGGATGATGTTTTCTAACTTAGATCTTTGCAAATGACACTGGCCTTTATACTGGCATGTACTCCCTCCGTTCACTATTATAAGATGTTTTGGATATTTCAGTGTGGGCTACATACAGACTGAATTGAGTGAACAACACACTAAAACATGTCTACATACATCCTATTCAGAAAAGAGTTAGAACATCTTATAATAGTTAACGGAGGGAGTAGCATCTAAGGTCGTCTGCTTTTCAGATACTCCCTCGTCCCAAAATTCTTGTCTTAGATTTATCTAGATACGGATGTATCTAACACTAGAACGTGACTAGATAAATCCGTATCTAGACAAATTTAAGACAAGAATTTTGGGACGGAGGGAGTATTAAACAAGGGGTGCAATCCGTACAATACAAGTAAACTTCGTGAAGAAAACTCGCATATACTTCGACAAGTATAGTAACATATGGGGAAAACATCTGAACCATGGTACATTTTGTCATGACTTGTACAGCTTAAGCAACATGAGGGAGAAGCAATGACACAAAAGCAGCGTACCTTCCATCAAACATATAAGCAAGGGTTAGTGCAGCCATGAACCGAGCCATTTTTGAGTGTGATGATGAGCACAAATGCACTAGGACAGGTACACCGCCTTCTTCAACTATGCGGAGAGAATTACAAGAATAGAAAGCAAGATTCCACAGTGCACCAGCTGCAGTCTCATGAACATCCTATAAAAATAGCAAGTAGCATACCTTGAGAAAAATGAAGGTTTTCTTGTTTGCATGCTTAGCTTAGAAAGGAGGTATTAGATAATAGATATCAAAGGATGCAAATCTATATGATAAAGTACCTTTAGAATCACATAAGCAGCAGAGATTAGTCAATCTTAACAATGAACTAAGGGCATCATCGAGATTCAAGAAAAGAGAATTATGGTGGCAAGAACTTAATCTTGACTTTACTTACAATATTGATCAAGAAATCAGCTACATAAAGTTCAGATGAAGAAAATCAGATCAAAGAGGATCACAAGCTTCAAACATAACTGGACAAGGATGAAGTGCACGATCATAAGACTGCTCTAAGAAGCTCAACATAGACATATTGACAGAACAAGAAACTAAGAATACAGTGCACTGCATCGGTGCATTATATAAGATGTATGATACATCTGGTGCATTGACGCAAACAGCAAAAAATAGAACATGTGATTTTGTGTAAGGCATGTCAGTGTTTATATTGTCTTTATAAACCGAACACAGTGGGTGCATTGAAGATAAGCAGCACTTACTTCAACCTCTGACTGTGCCAACGCAATGAGAGGTGGAACACCACCTTCCCTTCCAATGGCAATGCTGAAAGTGCAACAGAAAAGTTAGCAGCAGGATAAAGGAAATATCGGTAACTGTGTCGTATAAAGCACTTCCAATCCAGCACATGAAACAAAAAAGAAGGAAGAGTTAAAAGCAAATAACGAAGCTTATGCTTAGAACAATTATTGACTGAAGTATCTGCAAATTTATTTTTAATAGAGAAACAGTAAGGTACTACATCACACTGTCATCTCTACCCACCTTAGTAGTATAGTATCTTACTCCATTTACCAAAATTAAGATATAAAAAATATATGCACATAGTGTAACAGATGGATATGTTGTAATGCTTATTTTCACGACATGATCCATGTCATTCGTAGTGAGCGCATATATATGCTTACCTTCACTCTGCTATACTTCATTTCACGGCAAGAACGCATTGGCGCGCATATTTTTACACCCATTAGTTGTTGTTGTTCATAATCAAACTAATATTTGTCCACCAGATCATACTGATATTCTTAATGATAATTTTGTACATAAACACCCCAAAAATGAACTAAATCCTGAAAAACCATCCTCATGCAAACACCATCCTGCATTTTGCATTGCAAGACTTGGACTCAAGAAGTCAAGCCAAAATAGAGTAACAACAAAGCCTTTATAATAATCCAAATGCACGATAAACCATCAAATCGGTTACCTATTAGCTTCTGAAACAGATAGTCCCCACAGAGCACCCGCAGCTCTCTCCTGAAGACCATCCGAAGCATTTAAACATTCTTGACAGAGTGAGACCTAAACAATTGAGTCATTTGTGTTAAGGAAAGAATTGTTTCCTATTATAAATCTAAAAGGTGATGGGCGAGGTGAGTTCGCTGTTGGTGCAAAGCAAGGAGAGATAGAAAAAAGAGTGATGTGTGCTTCTCTTGCATATTTTCTCAGTTCTTCGAAATATCAAAAATGGCAAATATGCTTTTTTCTCTTAAAACATGTCCATGATTCTTCAAAAAATTGCTCAGGTCAAACTTAAATCTAGATTTTCCTTTAACTCGGCTCCCTCTATATGAGAGGCGTCACGTATATGTATATGTAAAAGAATAACAAACTCGTGGTAGATGCAGAGAATATAGAGCCATACCAGAGCTTGAACACCCCCAGCAGAAGCTATGGATTCCCGATTTCTATCATCAAATGACAAGTTCCACAAAGCACCAGCAGCTTCTTGTCTAATTGATGCATGAAAAATAGCCCAATTGTAATTTGAGATTTGTCGCAAGATCCAAGGAGAAATATGTGACGTATAGTTCAAAAGCTTGGCAGGTCAATGTCGCTTGACTAAAGCAGAATTATACCTGACACCTTCACTGGGAGAATGTGTTAGTTGCACCAAAGCTTCAAGAGCACCTGGTTCCTGACCAACAGCAGCATTATTGTTGTTGTTGTCTCCATGTGCAGCTAAATTAGCTAAAGCTCGTGCAGCCTGCATGCAAAATGTACTCGAGTTATTTACAAGATAACCCAACATTGAACTAAATCAGATTGCATATTTAAGTGAAAATCGGTAAGTTCTAAAAGAAGAAGAAAAAAACAAAACAGCAGGGACTTGGGAGCTCATTAGAAGATTCAATTCTGTCAGCACAACAAAAGATTGTGCACGACATGCAGTGGGAACAGCTCCTCTCGCCTCAGCAAACATAAATCCAATAATGATTATCCACACGGCCCAAATTTAGTTGAAGAAGGCCAAAACAGTTTTGCAACGTGTTTTTATCCTTATTTTGCAAACACCAATCGGAGAGGAAATGTGCAAGCATGCACTCACTCCTCACAGCTCTGGACAGTGCAGACGAGACATAAATTAAAAAAAAGGTCACCTATGTCACAGTTTCTGACTAAGATTATTTGGCTG
Source organism: Aegilops bicornis (assembly GCA_021605145.1). Classification (NCBI taxonomy): domain Eukaryota; kingdom Viridiplantae; phylum Streptophyta; class Magnoliopsida; order Poales; family Poaceae; genus Aegilops; species Aegilops bicornis. Next base: position 701,866,567 of record CM038672.1, on the reverse strand, counting down.
AATACAAGGGGGCTAGGGTAGATTTTAACTAATTTGACAAAAATGGAAGATGTAGAAGCATTAAAAGCAAGGTATGTGTTATTCATCAAAAACAAGGTGTGTGTTACCTGCTCTAAGACCCCTTCAACTTTGCAGGAGCGAGCAAGCGTAACCAAGGCATGGATGCCACCAGCCGTTGCAACCTCCAAGCTACATTTGTCATCCGCAGCAAGATTTGCAAGTGCACCAGCAGCACGTTCCTGATAACAACAGCAACAACAAAAACAGCACATCCATTACAAACTGAATCAGTGCAACATGTAAGGTGAATTTTTTTTAAGATTGTCCTTACAAGCACTCCAGTTCCTGCAGGCCATCGAAATATAAGATCAACCAAAGCTTTTACCCCACCAGCCGCTGCGATAGCCACCTGATAATAAGGAATTAAAATTAATCATCATACCGGACAAGAAATGTGGAGTGTAAAGCAGTTAGAAACAGCACCGAGCACTCACAACCTTGTGTTCTTCTCCCACTGACAGATTCCACAGCCCCCCAGCAGCCTCTTCAGCAACCAGACGGTTTACCGACTTTGCCATGTTAGTGAGTATGGCAATACCTCCCTGATCTGCAACCGCTTTCGCAACCTTTGGATTCACGGATAAGTTGGCGATTGCCTACACAATGACGTCAAGATGCATAAGAAACTATTGTCACTACTATAGCTTGAATGTTGATACGACCATAGCTTGCATATGATTGCAGGAGTGAAAAACCTTTGCAGCTTCAGACTGCAGACTCTCCCTGGAGCACCTTGCGAGATCCAACAGCATCGGTATGCCCCCTTCCAGCATCACAGCCTCAGACCTTGCAGGGTCCACATTGGTGTTCTCATCATCGATAACCGCGAATGTTGCGAGCGTGGTGGCCGCCCGCTCCTGCACATCCTCCTGGGAGCTCTTGAGCAGGGTTAGCAGCAGCGCCGCGCCCTGGTCCAGCCAAAACTGGTTCATGCCATGTGGGTTGGTCTCAGGGATTCGCAGGAGGGACTGCGACAGGATCCATTCAAGCCATGTAATGAGCTGAGACACCCCATTGCGCTTGCCACTCGAAGAGCGACGCTTATCAAACACCACAGTGTCCTTGACAGCCGTGTCTGGACACAGCGGGGCGGCGTCTGCGCCGATGAATTTAGAGATGGTGCGGTTGATGGTGAGCACGAGCTTGCCCCTGGAGTTGGCGAAGGCGGCGGGGCTGTGCGCCTCTTCCTCCTCGAGTGAGGCACAGTTAAGGGCGCATATGAGCCTGAGGGTGGTGGAGTGTGAGATGAGGCGGGAGACGGCGCCGGGGGAGACGTCGGTGCGGGAGACATCTAGGGCGGAGAGGGAGGGGAGCTGCGCCCAGGATGCGGAGGCGGTGGCCCACTTGATGTTCTGGCAGCCGGCGACGGAGAGGAAGCGGAGGGATGTGAGGCCGGCGAGGGCCGGCTCGTCGAGGGCGAGGCAGTCGATGAAGGCGAGATCGTGGAGGAGCGGGCAGTGGCGCGCGAGGTCGGCGAGCGCGTCGGCGGCGACCTCGCGGAGGCCGGAGAGGCGGAGGCAGCGGAGGCGCGGGCAGCAGAGGGCGACGCTGCGGAGGGCGTCGCTGGAGATGCGGTCGAGCGGGTCGGGGCCGATGTGGAGCTCGGCGAGGCCCCCGTGGCGCGCGGCGAGGACGGCGAGCGCGGCGTCGGTGAGGTCGCGGCAGCCGGAGAGGCGGAGCGAGCGGAGCCCGCGGCGCGGAGGAAGGGGCGGCCTCGGCGGCGGCGCGGCCGGCGAGGCGGAGGCTGCGCAGGTGGGGCGCGCAGCGGGCGCGAGGTGGCCGCGGCGGCCGGGTCGAGGCGGCGGAGGTGGAGCGCGGCCCAGAGGCAGGGCGAGGCGGCCAGCGCCCGCCAGGCGCGGCAGGTGGCGGCGAGGGCGGCGCGGTCGCGGTAGCCGAGGCGCGCGAAGAGGTGCAGCGTGGCGTCGTCCGGGAGCGCGGTCCAGTCGAGCGGGTGCGGGTGCGGGTGCGGATGCGCCGCCGGGCCGTCCCTGGCGGCGCGGCGGCGCAGGCGGCGCGTCATGGCCGGCCGGCGGCGAGGCGGGTGGCGGCCGATCTAGTCCGGCCAGGTCAGGTCAGGTCGGGTCAGCTGGGTTTCACGCTTCCCACTCCGACCCCGAGGCGAGGGAGGGGGAGGGGGATAGGGGAGGGGAGAGGGACGGCATGGCCGACACCACAAGAGAGAGAGAGAGAGAGATTCGGAGGAGAAGACCACCCAACATAAATACCTACTTACCACTCCACATTATACACACACAAGTAAAATTGCAATACCAAAATGAAATATACTTTTTTTTAGAACCCGGTACATACGCATGCACCCCGTGAACACACACGCACATCCTACCCCTATGAGCATCTTCGAGGGACTGAGCCGGCATATCTCTTAGATCGACCAAGTCACCACAGGTGTCTTGTATAGTATAATAATGCAAGCACCAGGACTTGAACCCTAGTGGGTTGGGGATACCACTGTCCTCCTAACCATTCAACCACTGGTTGGTTCGCATTAAAACAAAATATCCATAGCACATGTGTGTGTAGAGCGTGTTAACTGATTGTGCAAGGATTCTTTGTACGGGGTTCTCGACTTTTTATGTGATTCTTTACCAAATTTCTTGATGATATATCATGTCTTTAACTATGTTAATGATGTTGAGAGTTGACACTAGTGAATGTACGAACCCTAGTCCTTGAAACATCATTTTGCTCACCTTTTCTATTTGTTATCTTGTTGTCCGTACTTATTTTGAAGATAAAATGATACTTTTATCATCCAAATTACCATCCTCTTTGTCAAACTAGTGCACCTATGCAATTGAAAATTGTATTAGCTGTGTTGGGGACACAAGAGACTACTTGTATATTGATTTTAGGATTGTTTGAGAGGGAATACTTTCAACCTACACCTCTCACAGGTTGATAAACTCTAGGGCATCCACTTAGAAGAAATTGTTGTTGACATAAAATCATCTTGCCAAGATTTAGGTCTAGCAGCCTCCAAGCTGGCAAGCAAGATGCAAAAGCTCATTCACAAAGAGAGCCTCAGGAAAACAGGCGAGTTTGCACCTAGCGCAACAATCTCGTCACCCACAAACACCACCTGTCCGATGGTCGCATGTGATAGAAGGACAGTAGCATCTACACCTCCACATTCCACGAAGGCAAGTGGCTGGCTGGGCTCCAATGCTGGTGGTGAAGGTCCGTGGCCATCGCCGAGGCCCCAAGTGAGCCCAGCATAAAAAAATCTTCATCATGTATAGAAATTTTGTTCAGCATGCATTCAAAAGGAGTTCATCCTATTTCAAAAAATGTTCTATGTGTATTTGAATATTGTTCACCATACATTGAAAAAATGATCATTGTGTATAAAAAATGTTCATCATGTAGAGAAATTCTGTTCAGCATGCATTCAAGAAAAGTTCAGCGTATTTAAAAAAAATTCAGTGGTATTTGAATAATGTTCACCCTATGTTAAGAAAATGTTCAATGTGTATTCTGAATTCGCTTTCTAAAAATTGTTCACAGTACAAAAAAGTATTCAGATTTTGAATTTTGTTCATTTTTTGAAAAACATAGTTCATGTTTAAAATAAAAATAATATTCAAAATTTGCGTAAGATTTTCAAAACATTGTTCGTATATTTTAGATTTTCATTTTTCCAAGAATTAATGGAAAATGTTGAAAGACCCCGGATCTACCATTTGGATACTTAAAAACAAACCCCGCTTTAAGGATGTACTCCCTCCGTCCGGAAATACTTGTCCTGGGAATGGATGTATATAGATGTATTTTAGTTCTAGATACATTCATTTGCATCCATTTATTCGACAAGTATTTCCGGACGGAGGCACAATTAGTATCCCAGCTAGCCAGCTTCGTTAGCATGCAGAGCTAGGTCTGGAGTTCGAGTCCCATTGTGTTCGTTTTTGTTTTTCAATTACCGCATTTGCTCGAGGTTTCGTTTGGGCCGGCCCATTCGTGCATCAGCTTTAGTGAAACCACCTCGTTTTGACGCACACGAGCGTCGAGCAGGAGCTCCCCCTATACGGCGCGTAGGTTGCCGCGAGAGTCCATATGTGCCGCGCGTGTGCGTCAAAACAAGCCAGCTTCGCTGAAGGCTGGGGCGTCTGAGCCGGCCCATTTGGAGTAACAAGCATGTGACACGTAAAAATATCGCAAAAGCTGTGGGAAAAGAGGGAATCAAACTCACGAGCTACCTCTCGTCAAACAGACGCTAACCAGTTAAGCTAATGACATATAGTGCTTGATTCACGGCGCGAGCGTTTAACTATGGAACTTCTTTTGAAAAACAATCAAAACAAAGTACACATTAATCATTTTGTAATATCCATTGAACATTTCGTAAATATATGTTGTGCATTTTCTTATTATACGATGAACATATTGAAGAATACATGATGAACTTTTTGTATTATATAATCAACTTTTTTGAAATAAAATATGAATATATGCATTTAACAAATTTCTAAAAAAGTGAATTGAACTTTTTTGTAATATACGTTGAACAATTTTCGAATACAAAATCGAACATTTGTGTGATATACATTGAACAAATTTCAAAAACATATTGGACATTTATATTTGTTGAACAATTACTAATATACGATGAACATTTTTATCAATAAATGAAATTTCTGTAAATATACCATGAACATTTCCTCAATATATGCTGAATAATTTTGTAACAGGCAATAAAATTTGTATAAATAGAGGAAAAAAGAAGCAAAAGGAAAAAGAAAAAAAACAGAAACAGCAAGAAAAAAACAGAACAAAAGAAGAAACACGAAAGTGACTCTGGGCCGGCCCAAAGTGGGGCTCTGGAGGTCACCCTTCAGCGAAGCCATGCCCTTTTGACGCTCACGAGCGTCAAATAAGAATCGCCGGTTGCAGCGGAGACACCGCGCGTGCACCCCCCCTGGCGCGCTGGAATTTTGCTGGGCCGGCCCATTTTTCGGGATTCACCACCAGCCAAGATTTTTTTTCCTTCTTTGAACCGGGATTTTTTGTTTTTGTTCCAGCTTTTCTTTATTTTTGTTTTCTTATCTGTTTTTCCTTTTTGTTTTCTTTTTTCTTGTCTCTCTTTTCTCCTTTACTTTTTCACATTTTTGCCAATTTTCTTTTAAAATTCATGAACATCATTTTGTTCATCAGATTAAAAAAATGTTCGTCAAATTTAAAAAATTGTTCATCGAAATAAAAAAATGTTCATCAAATTCAAAATTTGTTCATTGATTTTTCAAAAAATGTTCGTTGAACTCAAAATTTGTTAAACCATTTTTTGAGAGACAATATTCTTGAATATAGTTTTTTTATCAAGTTCAAAAAATGTTCATCAAATTTTGAATTAGCAAACATGTTTTCGAAATTTATGCACATTTTGTTAATTCATGGACATTTTTTGAATATGCAAACATTTTTTTTTAAATCATGAAGATTTTCTTTAAACTGCGAACATGTTATGATTTCTGGAACATTTTCCGAAAAGCCTTTTTTTCTTAGATTTTGAACTTTTTTGATATTCTGAATTGTCTTAAAGAAGAAAAAAGAGACAAAAGCTACGGAATAAAAAAACTGGGGTGCCAAACCCCACTTATGGGCCGGCCCATGAGGGACGCAAGGGACTGGGGAATGGGTGCACGCTGGCATGTCGGCCAGTGCCCCACACACCTAATAGGAGGTCCCGGAAAACCCTATTTGACACTCTATGCATCACTAGTAAGTGGCACGTGCAAGCACGCTAGTGGCTTGCACGTCCCACGATTCATACTGGCATTTTGTATCGTCTAAAACATGCACGATATACATGCATGAACTGGTTAAAAGAAGTGTATATGCTTATACCCACTTTATTATGTCTTGTTTTCTTACTGAGACTTTTATGATAGCTTTGTTTGTAACATTTGTGCTAGCTTTTTCTATAACAACATTTGCGGAAATACACCATGGAACCTGGGTCTAGGCGCACACGAATTGGAAAAGATTGTTTTAAAAACAGTCAAATATTTTTGAAACTTTTTGAAAACAAGCATGGGCTAGCATAAATACTCATGGTAAAATTTTTGCAAGAAAAACTGATTTACGATGTATTTCGCGCAAAATACAACAGAATCGATACTATATAAACACTACTATTCACTATTTTTGTAGCTACACTTTTGTTTTTAACTCAGAATACAACATAGGAATTGTTTATTTTGGTTCTGAAACTTCAAAAGTGCCATTATGCTAGACTATGTTTGTCGCCCAAAAGTTTCACATCTTTTTGTCTTTCTTTTTTTTTTTTAGTTTTCTTATGCTTAATCTGGTGCACCTGGACGCTAGACCCATGTCCATAAAATCCACACCGCAACATTTCAGCCTATTGTTGGAAGGTGAAATTTCAATATGGCCCACTTGCATTTTAGAACAATAAGGCCCACTTGCCTCGTCGGAGCACCACAGCAGTATGATCTACGGCCCATGAACGCTCATTTTGTCTCCCAGATAAAAGAAAAAGGCACGCTCACGCTCTTTCTAGACTCTGCAGTCTGCACCTGAGGAATCGCTCGAACTCTCCTGTCTTCTCTCAGGTCTGCCACACACCCGCAACTTCTTCTGCACAACCGCCATTGCTCGAAGGATCGGACTGTGGCTTCCCAGTCTTACCAGGCAGTCGTCGCTGTTGTAGGCTGTAGTGCACAGCTACGTTGCACGGATACTTGAATACATATCGGATACGCCAAATTTTAAAAAACTAGGATACGGGAATACGTTTGTATATACATGAATCATTAAAAATATGGAAAAAATAAGGGGTTTTTTTTTATAAGAAGGGCATGAAGTGATGAAGTCTTCCAGCAAATACTCTAGGTTTCCTTTAGATCATCTCGTGAGAATTCAGCTTGCAGCAGGAAATCAGCCCCACCAACAAATAACTCATATCTATCTCCTCCAATGTCCCAAAATTTGAATGGGCTAGATATATACTTCGGTGATTTCCTTGAAATAAATTGATGCACATAAACTAAATCTTCAGCATGTGCATGGTGGAGCCGACAAGAAAAAAAAAAGATAGTACAGGATACGTATCGCAGCAGTATCCTAGGTGTATCAAATATTATTTTCCTTTTTTAAAATCAAAAAAATTGACGGATACATACGGGATACATATAGGGCAGTATCGGGGTAGTATCCGGCTGGATATGTGCGCTTTCCGAAGTATCCGCGCAACGTAGGTGCACAGCTTCTCCAGCCTCCTCTGGTCCACCATGGCTTTGGCTGCTTGGGAGAAAGGTGGGATATATGCCTGTGCCAGTGGGGGGGGGAGGCGAGGCCATGGAGGTAGGAGATATGGAATCTGGAATGCAAGTGTGATGGATAGGGAGACAGGTGTGCCTCCGAGCCGTTGGATGCCAAAATCGACAACTCACATTGTAAGGATTTGCCAGAACCTACATTCAAAGTTATCCCTTTTCTTTTTTAGAGAAAATTTTGCAACCAAACGCACATGCCTGCGATCAATTGGTCCGGGCCATCTTCTGGTAAGTTCCAAAAATGTATAGCTGGCAGCTTCGGTTTTTGTAACTTACCAGAATATTCCTTAAAAACAACCCAAAAAATTCCTAGCATGGTTTTACCGATTTTCAGAACCTTCTAGAAGGTTCATGAACCGGTTTATTTTACTTTTTTCGTTCTCGTTTCCTCTTTTTTTTCTGTTTCTTTTTTTAATGGTAGAATTTCAAAATTGCTGCACATTTTTGTTTGCATTTCCAATTTTGTCCAGTATATTAAAAATATTCAAAGTTTCAAATATTGTTCACCTTATCCATTTTTTGTGAAGTTTAAAAAATGATTCAACTAAAAAAACTCAAATACAAAAAATCTTCGGGATTTTCAAATTGTTCACAGATTCAAAATTTTGTTATGCATTTCAAAAGTTGTACCAGTTTTCAAAATTTGTTCACCAACATATAAAATATTTGCATTCAAAAAATGTTCTAGCATTTGAAAAATTGTTTGCGTTTATAAAAACAATGTATGAAGTTTTAGAAAAATGTTTCCATTTAACATTTCTTGTTTACATATACAAAAAATCTTCGGGATTTTCAAATTGTTCTCAGGTTCATTTTTTTCTGCATTTCAAAAGCAGTACCCGTTTCAATTTTTGTACACCAATTTAAAAAATATTTTTGTCTTCAAAAAGAATTATCGAATTTTAATACTTGTTCTCATTTTACAAAAAATGTTTGAAGTTCTAGATAAATGTTGCCGTTTACAATTTTTTGTTCATGTATACAAAAAATCTTTGGGTTTTCAAATTGTGCTCTGATTAAAATGTTTGTTTCGCATTTTAAAAGTTGTACCCGTTTTCGAATTTTTTTATGAATTCAGAATATTTCTTCGCAGCTTCTAGAAATTTTAATTTTTAATTCATGTTTGTAAAAAGATACTTCATAATTTCAAAAAAGTGTTCACAGTTTTTAAAGCAATGCTCAGTTTAGATTAGACCGATGATTTTAGTTCATTTCATTTCGCGCCGCACATCTGTCACCGAAAAGCTTAGTTATTGTAGTGGTTAGCACGACGTGTGCACGAACTGCAGGTCTGTAGTTCAAGTTCCAGCCTGGGCGTTGGTTTATTTTTACGCATTCTTCTCCCAACAGCTCGCGCGAGATCAATCCCAATGGGCCATTCCAGTTGCGCATCCTGTGCGAAGGGACGTCTTATTTCCATAGGTTGCATCTGTTAGGTGCTTCCGAGAGTAACTACTTGATGAGCGCTTCTTCAGGAGCCTCCCAACGATCACTTGGGGGTGGACTGAGAACATGTCACTGGGCACGCTTTCTACCGCCGTCATGTGTCTCGCTCTGGTCGCTCATTTCGGATTTTTTTTTGCATGTGTTTTCGGCTTATTAAACGGTTTTTTCTTTAGTTTTTTTTTTGACTTTTCGGTTTTTCACCGGTCTTCTTTAGCTTGGAAGAAAAAAATTGAAAAAAAAACTTTTGCGCGAAAAACACATTTTTTTGCTTCCGCGAGAGGCACGGTTTTGCTTTCGTCAGAGGCACAGCCATGCCTCTCGGAAACAAAAAAAATGTTTTCTGTTTTTTTCCTTCCGTGAGAGGCACGGCTGTGCCTCCCGGAAACGAAAAGAAACATGTTTTTTTTTCCGCGAGAGGCACGGGTTTGCTTCTGCGAGAGGAACGGTTGCATTTTTGCAAGAGGCACGGCCGTGCTATTGAAAACGAAAAAAAACGAGTTTTCTATTTATATTTTTCCGCGAGAGACACGGTTTTTTCTCGCGAGAGGCATGGCCGTGCCTCTTTCGAAAATCGAACAAAAAACATGCTCCCAGTTCGATTTTTCTATCCTTTTTTTGTCCGGTTTTTTCCGTCAAAACGTATCAACATGATATCTAGTTTTGAAGATCTCGATGCAGGAGTCCAATGGTGAAAATGGTTCGAGATTCGGACACACGTTTAAGAGATAAAACATTTTGAATAAACAGATGTACAAAAAAAGGGAAAACTTCCAGGTTGAGAGCTAAAACGTTTTGAATAAACGCATGTAATGCGCCATTTGTCGCAACCTAAAAAGGTGAAAGTGATCTTTGACAGCAGTACTCCTTAATTAATGATTTCGGGTGCTTTCGCTTCTCACCCCGCACGTATCTGGGAAAGTACATCCCTAAAGGGGTGGGGCCAGCACGGGGGTGGCCGCAAGTCATTGCCTCATTTTTCAGTTTTATTCACGTTTTTTATATTTATTTTTTACTTTCTTGTTTTTATTTTTGTTTGAACTTCCAAATACTTGAAATATATATATTCCCAAACACACTTTTTATGAAACATTTGAATAAATATTAACCAAACATTTGGAAAATATTAAATATGTACGGAGAAAATGTTTCTCATGTATGCAAAAATTGTACGATTGTATCGAAAATGGAAACATTTAAAATATACTAATCAAGTATTTGAAAAATGTTAGTCAAGATTTGAAAAAAGACGAAACGTTAAATGTTTATAGAAAAATATTTGTCATGTATATGAAAGAAATGTACGAAATAAAAACAATATATATAAAAAATGTTGATCATGTATTAATTTTGTTAAACATTCATAATTTTTTCCTGATCTATATGAATAATGTACATTATGTGTGAAAAAATATTTATTGCCGTTAAAGAAATTTTTGCCATGTATTTAAAAATGTTGACCATTTATTTGTAAATATTAATATTGTATTTGAAAAATGTTAAATGTCTAGATGAAAATGTATGAGATATATGCCAACAATGTACATTTTGTTTGAAAAAATTAGAAATAAAGTAAATAATTTTTACAAATATTAATCATGTATTTTTTAAATATTTTTCGTAGCCATCCATAAGTCCAAAAGAACTGGTCTTGCGGATTGTGTGGTCGCTCTTGCGGCACTTGCTAATGGGTGTCTGGACAAGTCAGCATATAGTCACCTCTTAACGGAGATTAAAGATATAATGGATAATAGGGTGTTTGTTCCGGTAAAAGTTTCTCGTGACCCGTATAGGGTTGCACATAGCTTAGCAAACTATGGTATATCTCGGGATAGCACTGCGTGTTGGCTTAACCAATCTCCCCCTTTTATTCCGAAACTCGTTGCTAAGGATTGTAACTTTGTGATCTTCGAATAAAATACCCTATTTCCTTCGCAAAAAAAAGTCCAAAAGAACTTGTCCTGATTAAATGTGTCACACTTGAAGACCTCTCCCGTGGCCCATGTGAGATCCTATTTACATAGGGACGGGGAAGGAAAAGGCGATGTTGTACTGTTACAATTCGAGGATCCTATTTATCGTGAAATCACTAGTTGAGGAGTACTTGTTGCAAAGATCACTCCAATCTCCTCAGGTTGCGATAAGTGCGTGCTGCATGTGTGATACGTCTTCAACGTATCTATAATTTTTGATTATTCCATGCTATTATATTATCCATCTTGGATATTTATGTGCTTTATTATGCACTTTTATATTATTTTTGGGACTAACCTATTAACCCAGAGCCTAGTGCCAGTTCCTGTTTTTTCCTTTGTTTCAGTGTTTCAAAGAAAAGGAATATCAAACGGAGTCGAAACGGAATGAAACTTTCAGGAGAAGTTATTTTTGGATGGAAAGCAACCGGGGAGACTTGGATTCCATGTCAAGGAAGCAACGAGGAAGGCACGAGGTAGGGGGGCGCACCCACCCCCCTGGGCGCGCCCTCCACCCTCGTGGGCCCCTAGTGGCTCCCCTGACGTACTTCTTTCACCTATATATATATATATATACCCATATACCCTAAAACGATCGTGGAACAAAATAGATCGGGAGTTCCGCCGCAGCAAGCCTCTGTAGCCACGAAAAACTAATCGGCACCCTGTCGGAGGGGGGAACCCTCACCGGTGGCCATCTTCATCATCCCGGCGATCTCCATGATGAGGAGGGAGTAGTTCACCCTCGGGGCTGAGGGTATGTACCAGTAGCTATGTGTTTGATCTCTCTCTCGTGTTCTTGATTTGGCACGATCTTGATGTATCGCGAGCTTTGCTATTATAATTGGATCTTATGTTGCTTCTCCCCCTCTACTCTTTTGTAATGGATTGAGTTTTCCCTTTGAAGTAATCTTATCGGATTGAGTCTTTAATGATTTGAGAACACTTGATGTATGTCTTGCCGTGCGTATCTGTGGTGACAATGGGATATCACGTGATTCACTTGATGTATGTTTTGGTGATCAATTTGCGGGTTCCGCCCATGAACCTATGCATAGGGGTTGACACACGTTTTCGTCTTGATTCTCCGGTAGAAACTTTGGGGCACTCTTTGAGATTCTTTGTGTTGATTGAATAGATGAATCTGAGATTGTGTGATGCATATCGTATAATCATACCCATGGATACTCGAGGTGACATTGAAGTATCTAGGTGACATTAGGGTTTTGGTTGATTTGTGTCTTAAGGTGTTATTCTAGTACGAACTCTAGGGCTGTTTGTGACATTTATAGGAATAGCCCAACGGATTGATTGGAAAGAATAACTTTGAGGTGATTTCGTATCCTACCATAATCTCTTCGTTTGTTCTCCACTACTAGTGACTTTGGAGTGACTCTTTGTTGCATGTTGAGGGATAGTTATATGGTCCTGTTATTATTGTTGAGAGAACTTGCACTAGTAAAAGTATGAACCCTAGGCCTTGTTTCCTATCATTGCAATACCGTTTACGCTCACTTTTATCGCTTGCTACCTTGCTGTTTTTATATTTTCAGATTACAAAAACTTATATCTACCATCCATATTGCACTTGTATCACCATCTGTTTGTCGAACTAGTGCATCTATACAATTTACCATTGTATTGGGTGTGTTGGGTACACAAGAGACTCTTTGTTATTTGGTTGCAGGGTTGTTTGATAGAGAGCATCTTCACCCCACGCCTCCCACAGATTGATAAACCTTAGGTCATCCACTTGAGGGAAATTTGCTACTGTCCTACAAACCTCTGCACTTGGAGGTCCAACAACGTCTACAAGAAGAAGATTGCGTAGTAGACATCAATGTGCGTCACTTGTCGCAATCTGGGAGTTTTCCCCTTTTTTATAGATCCGTTTATTCAAAACGTTTTATCTCTTAAACTGTGCGTCCAAATCTCGAACCGATTTCATCGTTAGATTCCTCGCGTCGAGATCTTCAAAACTAGATCCCTTGTTGATAGGTTTTGACGATCTTTTTTTCATGAAAAAAACAGGACAAAAAAACGGACGAAAAAACCAAACATTTTTTCCAAATTTTTTGATGGAAAAGCTAAGGAAGATCGATGGAAAACCAAAACGTCGAAAAACCCGGAAAAAAAGCCAACAACGCATGCGGAAAAATAAAAAAATCCAGAAGAAGCACCCAGAGCGCACACGTGGCGAATGGCCGAGAACGCGTCAAGTGGCGATGATCGTTGTGAGGCTTCCAAAGGTGCGCTCGTTAAGTACTGCTCTCTATTTATCGCGTGGGTCAGAGAATAGCTAGCAAACAAGCAACCCCTCCTCCCAGTCGCTCGCATATGGGTAGGCCCATATTCAGTTTTTTCAGATGCTCCGGGTTTTTGAAGCTTTTTACCTTCCCTGAACCGGTATCTCTCTTTCTATGTGTTTTTTTTCTTTTGGTTTTTTCTGGTTTTCTAGTATACATTTATTATTTTAAAATTCAGGTATAGGGTTTTTTAATTTAGGAATTTTGTTGATATTTTCGAATGTATTTTGAACTCTTGAATAGGTTCTTAAATTTTGGAAACAATATTTCGAAATTCATGAACATTTTATGAATCGGAATATTTACTTGGTGACGAGTATTTTTTTATTCTGGAAACAATTTGTGAACCATGTGAATTATTTTTTAATTTTTGAATAATTTTTTTAAATCAATGAACTTTCTTTAAAATACGGGAACAAAATTTGAAATTTGTGGAGTTTTTTAAAATTTGTGATAATTTTTTAATCAGAGAATATTTTCTGAATGGACAAATATTTTTTAAAATTCTTGGAATAATTGTCAAAATTCCCGTATATTTTTTGAATTCGTGAACAAGTTTTGAATCATTTTTTTGAAATTTTGGAATATTTTTTAAATTTCCTGAACATTTTTCTATGGACATGGTTTGAATCAACGGACATTATTTGAAATGCAGGAGCAGTTTTTGAAATTCCCGATTTTGTGAATTGATGAATATTTTTCGATTTTTCGATTTTTCTAATACATGTACGTTTTTAAAATTGGTACAGTGGCGTGTTTGTTTAAGGAAAATCCTTCCCAAAAGCAGTCTATTTGTTTTCGTAGAATTAAAAACGAGTCTAGTGGCCTGCTTCCTGCCAGGAAAAACAAACATCGAATCGGGTAAGTGGGCCGGCCAAATAGCATGTGTCAGCCTGCGTCAGCGTGCGCGTTTGCTCACTATCCAGCACGCTAAGGGCAAACTCTAACCAATCCTCTAAAAATAGCGGAGTATTTTCACTATACTAAGTTTTCGCAAGACCTAACCGAGCTTCTATTGGCTTCTTGAGCTTGCACACGTCTTTTTTCTTCATTTCTGACAAATTCGACATTGGTTCACATCTCTAGCCTCTATTCTAGCAACGAGTGCATGAGTATCTATCAAATTTCGTGCTACCAATAAATCAATGTAATCTTTTTCCCAATACCAAAACTTGTATCCATCCTACAGACAAATTTGAGGAAACAATGAGCTACCGAATTTGTGCCGAATCCGGTGAACAACGGAATCAAAAGAAGTACATACCCCATCTTTTTACGGTTGAAGAACATCCATCCAGGATGTTCCGGTGTGGTGGAAACTCGGGCACCACCTGCCCCGGGTAGTCGTCACACTTTATGACCGACAAGGTGGAGCCGATAAGCCGCTGGGCCAGCGCCGAGCCCAGACGTGTCTTTGTCGGCGAACAGCCGACGGGAGAGATCCGAGTAGCTTGAGGCCGAGTCAATACCTGCATGCGGCGTGGAGGCGTTGCCGGGGCTGTGTGGTCCGGTACCCAGCCAATCCATGGCAAAGGCGTTGCCGACGGCGGCCAGATGCGCCAAATCCAGCGGCGGCAGCCTCAGATCTACCAGTTGTGCGCCGGTGACGGGGTGAGAGAGGCCAAATCCGGGCGCTCATGGACCGCGGCGGAGCCTACGGGCGTCCGCGGTGGCCGGCGGGGGGTGGGAAGGACGGCGATGACGTAGACGCGGCGCGGGGGAGCAGCAGAGTGGAGGAGATTCTTTTTCTTCAAGCCCGAGCTGTGGAGTAAAAATAGGGGCGACGGAGGCGGCTGAGGATAATTATCCTCCATTATCGGCTATTGGAGATCGGCTAGATACTGGTTATAGAGGAGTAAATTCTGACCGGTTATAAGAATCAGTTAGAGTTGTCCTAAGTGCTTTTAAAAAAAACCAGCGCGCTAAATAGGAGGTCTCGTTACAATACAACCATGTTGAAATTGAATCATGGCGAAGAATCTCTAAAACTATGAGAAAATATCTCAAACACAAACCGGAGCGGCGAGGCGGAATCACATTCTGCACAGCATCCATTTTCAGTTGGTGCCACTCAAACGACACCGGCTGCCGGCGCGGCGCGGCAGAGCGGGCAGGTGGCGTGCGCGCGCAGCCACTCGCCGACGCACGCGGCGTGGAAGTAGTGCATGCACGCGGGCAGCACGCTGACGGCCTCGCCGTCGGCGAAGTCCGACAGTCACACCGGGCACGTCGCCTCCCGCCACTCGTCACTCCTCCGGTACACGCACACCACCAGCCCCGGCCCCGCCGCCCGAGCCTTCGGCGCTCGAGGGTCGGCACCGGCGTCCGGAGTAAGACCTTCCGGCGTCTGCTCCCCCTGATCCGGCGAGTGCGAGCACAAGGTGCGGATGGCCTGGACCAGCACGATGACGGCCACGAGCGCCAAGAGGAGGATGGACGCCACCCTGACGTTCACCGACGAACCGCCGCTCGCCGACGAACCACCGCCGGAGTCGTTGGCCATGGACGTCGACGACGACACAAGGCTATCTCGTTGTGCTATGACATTAGCTCACAAACCTGTAAGCGTATTAAGCCATTACTTACCACTTAAGAGTGGTGCAACGGCGATTACAAGAATAAGTGGTTCATCTAGCTCGGGCTGTCTCATGGCAATCTCCGATCTTTTGTTTGGTACATATAAGTATTATTTGTTTATTTATTTTCCAAAGGATCAATACAGCGACAGCGAAAGTACGGAGCATTTTACCAAAAATCCAAATCGGTGCCCAGGCTCATATGCTTCCGGTCAGAAAAAAAATTCAAAACAAATACTAGAAACATTTAAAAAAATCCAAATGTTTTTTGTGTGGTAGATAATTTGATGCGTGAGGTCCGTCCCAAATTTCAACTCATTTAGATATCTAAGCAGCTCTTGACAAAAAAGACAAATCGAGTCAAAACATGTGCGTGAACAAGTAAACTTTTTTACAGACCCTGACATTGTCTTTTTTGCAGAGAGCTGCTCAATTGTTCAAATGAGTTGAAATTTGCAGCAAACCTCACGCATCTAATTATCTACCACCTGAAAAAATTGGATTTTTTTAATTTTTTCTAGTATTTGTTTTGATCTTTTTCATCAGCGCGGGTGCAGTTGAGCCCGAGAGTAGAAACGCCGCACCCGTATTTACCTCTATGCATGGCTCCATCCCCAGCCATACCCCGTGTGTGTCTCTAGTGTGCATGCACGTAAATGAAGTACGATGTCAGCGAGATCCCACCTTATTTTGAAAAAGTCAAAATGTTTTAACTCCCAGAAACAAACTTGATTCACAATTTACTTACACCGTAAATCTGGCGCGATGAGATATTCGAAACATGATCCGATAATGGCAAATGTCTCACATCGGTCACGTCAGACTTATGGGGAATGTATCCTTTGTATCACTATGCTTCCTAAATTTTAAGACTTCGCAGCCAATTGTGGTCTCCAGTTTGAAATTTGGTCACCTGATTTTGACCGGGTCAAAACTTTCTCAAGGGGCTCTCTCATTTAATTCTTCTAATTCACTATGTTCTTAATTTTGAAGCTTTCTTATTCGATTAAGGTATTCAATTTTGAATTTGATTCATGATTTTGACCGGGTCAACACTTTTTTCAAATCAATCGGTAAGTACCGGCCTATAAAAATATATCAATCCCATGCATCCTCTTGCCACCTAAAAAAAGCGTCTAAGATGTGATACAGCAGCACCAATATAGTACATGCAGCCACCAACACAGAAAGATTCGCCATATAAGTATGTTGATTAGCGGATAACACAAAATCACACCGCAAAAGCCCACCAAAACACTGCATTACAAATAAAAAGAAAACACATTCCATCAGCTCCACCACTCACCAACAAAATACTTCCTTTCTTTAATTTTGACCAAGTTCAGAGCCAAAATATCGACATCCAAAATACTAAACAAAGAAAATATAAAAATTCATTTCATGATGAATCTAATGATACTGATCTGATAATATGGATACTGATATATTTATCTACAAATTTGTTCAAAGTTATAGCGATTTGATTTTTTAAAAAACCAATGCACCTTATATTTTGAAATAGAGCAAGTAAAAAGATTATGAAAACCCAACAACACCAACGGTGCAGCAAAGCGCGCTCAACCCTTCTAGTAAATACGCTATGTTCCCTAATTTTTAATGTCACACAATCAATTGAGGTGTTCAATTTGAAATTGGGACACCCGATCTTGATCGGGTCAACAATTTCTCAAGGAGCACTCTTATTAAGTTCTTTTAGTTCTCACATTATTCTTCTTAATTTGTAAGGCCTCACAATCAATTCATGCCTTCAATTTAGAACTGGGTAACTCAATTTTGACCGTGTCAACAATTTCTCAAGGAGCTCTCTTCTCAAATTCTTTTAGTTCACCATGTTTCCTAATTTTAAAGCTCTCCCATTTGATTGAGGCATTCAATTTTGGATTTGGTTCACTATTTTGACCATGTCAATTATTTTCAAATCGATCGGCTGCAATCGGCCTATTAAAACATATTAACCCCACGCATCCTCTCATCACCTAGAAAAAGAAGTGCCAACATGTGATATTGTAAGGCCAATGTTGTATATGCATCCACCAACGCGGAAAATTTTCAAAGATAGCATGGGTTGATTAGCACATAACACTGAATCACACCGCGGAGGGCCCACCAAAACACTGTATTATATAAATAAAGAGAAAACACACTCCATCATCTCCAACACTCCCTTAGTTTCAAAACATAAGGTGTATTAGTTTTTTGAAAAGTCAAATTTGTTTAACTTTGACCAAGTTCAGAGCCAAAAATATTGAAATCCACAATACTAAGTAGATAAAGTATGAAAATTCATTTCATGATGAATCTAATGATACTGATTTGATATTACATATGTTGATATATTTTTCTACAAATTGGGTCAAACTTGAAGAGGTTTGACTTCTAAAAAAAACTAGTAAACTTTATATTTTGAAACAGAGGGAGTAAAAAAATTCTGAAAACCCAACAACACCAACAACGTAGTAAAGCGCGCCCAACCCTTCTAGCTAGGAAGATACCTACTGAATTTGGCTTATGAAAATCTGCATTAATTGCAACCCACCGGTTGGCATCAGCTTGACTGGTCCATCCAAGTAGGCCATGGCAAGCGGCGCATCGAGATCGCTTAGCATGGGACCAAGCTAGTGCTGCCTAGTCGAAGGTGGCAGCCGGCGCTATGCTCACGAGCGAGACAACAAGAAATATGTCTTCAAGTTTGAGTCGGACGTTAAGGTATGGTCAGCTGGCCCAAAATCCAAGAAATTTTAGGCCAGGACCGAATATTTACATGCGGTCGACCAGAAGTAGTAGATTACTGCAAGCAGTTATAGACAAAGCTTCCGATCAGTGTAGGGGCTTAACTAACCAAGCAATTATCAATGCCTGGATGGTCTTCTAGGAAGAGCAACTGCCAGAGGTGTTACGTTTGATTTGGATGCGCTAGTTATGCTCCCTACTCAACTGCCGGAGCTAGACACCATATTGATTGAAGAAGAGGTTTGGGAAGTTATTAAGGAGATGTCGCCTGGTCGTGCCCCTGGCCCCTATGGATTCATGGGCGCCTTCTTCCACAAGGCCCGGAGCATTACCAAAGGGGATATAATGGTGGCATTGCTAAAATTTTGTGTTGGCCGTGGGAGAGGTTTTGCTGCTCTTAACAAGGCCTTGATCACGCTCATTCCGAAAAACCCAGACACGTCCACTGTTGGAGACTTCCGACCCATAACCTTGTACACAGCTTTCCAAAATTAGTTGTCGAGTTTCTTTCCAACTGTACCAGATCGCACATGGCTATATGTTGGTTAGAGCAACTCTAGCAGGCCTCGCAAAAACTTGACCCGCAAAACGCGTTTGCAGTTTCACGAAGATCGCGTTTGCGGGTCGAAAACTAGCGCGGCCGAACAAATACTGTAAAACAAACTGTAAAACTGGAATAAAGAGCTCCTTCCTCCAGTCCGGTCGTTGCCGCCCCTTCCTTCAGCCGGCCGCGCTCAACCCGTTAGCGCGCCCGTCGCAGTTATGCCATGCCCGTCGCTCGTCGGCCGCGCCCGCCCATCGGTCGCGCCCGTCCCTGCCGGTCGCGCTTCACTGCGGTCGCGCCAGCCTCGCCGGCCACGCCCGTCGCCTCCGTCGTCCGTGCCACCGCCCATCGGTCGCGCCCGTCCCTGCCGGTCGCGCCTTCATCACCGTGCGGTCGCGCCCAGCCTCGCCTGCCACGCCCCGTCACCTCCGTCGTCCGCGCCCAGCCTTGCCGGCCACACCCCGTCGCCTCCGTCGTCCGCGCCTTGCCCTATTGCCAGCGAGTTGCGGTTTCTTTGCTCGCTGGCCGGAGGATTCCGCGGTTAGCCGAGGTCGTGGGAGGCCACGACGATGTTGAGCTCGTCGAATTCGAACCGGCGGCAATCGATTGCGGCGTCTAGCGGCCTTTTCCGATGTGCGGTGATGAATTCCGACGAGTTTAGGGCGGATTCCGGCAAACTCCACGGCGGCGTGTTTGCTCCGACGAGGTTTGACCGGTATATGGGGCCCCTATATTCGGCCTTCCAACCTACAAAGATAAGGGTTTCGTGTGTGCATTTGCGGTGGCTCTTAAAATTTTTACGGGTTGGACTACTTTTACGGTTTCTGTTCTGGACACTTTTTTGCCCAAAACTGTAAAATGCAAAAATTTGCAGGTTTGACCACTTATGCGGGGTCTGCTAGAGATGCTCTTAGCGTGGACCCGGGGGGGGGGGGGGTGGCTGTGTTATTGGCCGGCTAAAAATAAAAATTCTTCTGGGCTAAATTAGTTTCGGTTGGCCTGTAGCGTAAACGGACGAACAGATACTTTGGCATTCCTGCTCTCTTGTGGGCTATTGCACCACGACGGAAGCAATCGAGGAAACGACGCACCACGCATGACCCCTCCTCAAATTCCGGCCATGACCAAGCACATGAGTCGGTATGAAACCATCCTTCTTGTTCGTGAGGTGACCAAGAGACTTAATGACATAAAATGCAAAGGTGCAATGTTAAAGTTGGATATTTCTCATGTTGAAAATATGCCCTAGAGGCAATAATAAAGTTATTATTATTCTATTTTCATGTTTAATTAAGTTTATATCTTGGTGCTATAATTGCAATGGTTAATTTTTTTTGCGGGGGAGTTGCAATGGTTATTGAATATGAAATTCGGAGGAAAACTCAGTTGCATTTGCGAAAACATAAACACCGAACAGATCCCTAGTCAGGCCTGTAGGACTAGCCCATATATTATTGATGATCTTGTTTCCCTAATCATTGGCAATGCCAATGTGACCAGGATGTCGACAATAATGAAAACACAGTATTAGTAGAAGAACTCTGGCAAAAAAAAGAGAGTAGAAGAACAATGATATTGGAAGAGGTAGCAGAAACGCAACATAATTATTTAACCTGGTAAGCGACGGCAGAAACACAACAGCACAAGAAATGAAACTATTGGAAGAGAGGAACGAAGTACCACTGCATGTCCTTAGAGCATGTCCGAAGCACCTGCATGGATGGGTTGGATCGATGATAGCTTGAGGGACAGGTCAATCGCCCCCTCCGCAAGCTCCTGGCCGCCTCTTCTTGCCCCGGACGAGGCTGCCTCCGAACCACGCGCCTGCTGGCGATGTCCTGCTCGCCACACGCGGGCGCCGGGGCGCGGCCGAGCGCGGTGGTGGTCGTCGACGGCGGCCTTACCAAGCTCTCTCGCCGCCGCCGCTGAGGAGAGCGCCGTGGCCCGCCTGGGCCTGGCCGGCCTGTGCGCGTTCTGGTGGCCGCCGAGCGCCTGCGAGCTCCCGAAGCTGCGCGGGCAGTAGCAGCAGGCGAACACCAGCTGCGACCACGGCGGCGTGTACTGGCGCAGCGACAGGCTGAGATCGAGCCCGCCCTCTCCCGTCTCCATGCCCAGCCCCTCTCCCGTCACAACCGCGGCGCAGTGGAACCTGGCGTGAGCGGCGTGGCAGGGCAATCAATCACGCATGCAGGCAGGAAGCCGGGTATTATTATTGGCGCGGCCGGCGGTACGAATCCCACGGACAGGCCAGTTTCGTTTCAGTATTCATCGCAGTCGCAGATTACTTTAGGGCCAGGTACGAATCGACAGTGACGCGGCGGCCGGCGCCTCAGACGCTGCATGCTTGCGGCCGCTCGCTCAGTGCTCTCGTGATCAGCGGCCACCCTACACATCTACTGCAGCATTATTACTGTCAACAAAGGCCACAGACATGGCCGAAAAGGCTCGGAATCGTGGACCTTAATAGGGTACCTGCCTACTTCCGTGGATTTTTGTGATTCCTTTTCTAGCGCAGTACGTATCTACACTTAGATTTGTAATGGGCTGCACATGCCTATTCATATATACTCGCCCCGTTTCAAAATAAGTGTCTCAGCATAATTTTATACTAAAGTTAGTACAAACTTGAGACATTTATTTTGGGACGGAGGAAGTATACATGAAGCCGTGCCGTGATTGGTCGAGATCATGTGCAATGCACGAGCTTTCCCCCTTTTTCTTAGTTTCTTTCTATTTTCCTATGCTTTTTTTTTTCAGGTTTAGCTTTTTTTTCGGGTTTCCTTGTTTTTTTTTTCATTTTTATTGGCCGGAGCACATGCTAGTAAAGTTTGAAAGTATATGTTAACTCACTTTGAGGGCACAAATTTCGTCCACACATAGTTTTTCAAACAGAATTAATAAAAAACTGACGTCGTACTTTTTACAATCTGGGGGCGAACGCTGCGTTGGCCGTCGAATGAAGCACACGAATCTTGAAGCAAGTCTGGTTGCCACGTCATTATTATCAGGCGTTCGATACAAGGAGGCCAGCGGACAAACCAATCACAACGCTGGAACGGTTTACCTTTTCTTCTTCACCCACCCATGTATTTCACTCACCCTATCCACTCCATCAGCCACCCCACTTCTTTTTTCGTTTCCCCCTGTCAGAATCCTCCATCCCCGGTGATCCCGGCGACGGCATCGCGGTGTGAACTCATGGATCGCGACGAGCCCCCGCAGAGTGTGTACTGCACCGCACGGCTTTGCCTCCTTGGAGATGGATGGGTCACAACGGCAAATTCATGTCCACACATCATCATGGCAATTTTTGGAAATCTTGTAACTAGTTCCATGACAAGTTCATGAAAAATTGATTTTATAGCACATGAAAATTTTGTAAAAAAAAGAATGAACTGATCACACATCATTTTTTAGGTCTAGTTCATGTTCTCTAGAATTTTTCCATGGCGACTTTGCCATTGTTTTAGGGAATAAACAAATTCGTTAATTTTTGTTAATAGTTTACCATTCTGAATAGTTGTCGTGTCTCAACATTTTTGCCATGACAAATCTTCCCCTTTGTGATTATGCAACTCAACATCTTTTTTTTGTTTCTGATGACAAATCAAAGAATTTTTAAACCATGGCAAAAAATTCAATATTTTGCCATGGCTTTCTTTCGTTATAGACCATGGCAAATTAAGTTTTTATAGGCACATGGTAGATGCAACATCGCAATTTCACTTTTTATGGACCACGATATAAACCTACATTTTCTAAAATTTGACATGTTTTTCAGAGAACAAAATTCCAAAAACTTGACAAGTTTTGAATTTTTTTTGTCTAAATCATTGTAATTTCACCATGTCGATTAACATGTTTATAGTGGTGCCAAGGAAATTTTTACATCATGGCAAATTTGCATTCTTTCAGTTCATTTACATGGTAAATTTTGAAAACATTTGTGTCTTGAAAACCACAGCAAGTTTTAGATAATTGTATTTTGTAATGGTCATATGCGCGGTGTAGGCAAATTTACTTCGTGCACCATGGCAATTTAATTTTTAATATCATGGCAAATTTAATTCATGGACCATGGCAAATTCTTTCTCGTATCATGGCAATATTTTTTTATGTGCTATGTCAATGTTATTTCTCAAACATGGCAATCTTACTGTATGTATCATGGCAAACTTAATTTATGTACCATGGCAAGTTTAATTCAAGTACCATGGCAAATTGCTTCTTTTGTATCATGGCAAAAATATTTTACAGAAATGGCGATTTTTCTTATACAAAACATCATAATTATAATAAAAGTGCAATGTAAATTATTATTGGAATAGTCATTTTTTTGGAATACATCATAGACATTATTTTCGGAATAGTCACACGACAAAATGTATGGAAATTTGATTATCATAACATCTTTTTCCTCAGAGGACATGTCAATTTTTACTTCTGTAGCATGGTAAATTTACTATATTTACTTCGATTGTCATGGTAAAATTTTGTTTTTATTGCCACGACAAAATTTACTTTATAATTTTTGCCACGACAAATTTACCTTTATTGTCATAGCAATATTACTTTAACATACATGGAAAAAAAATTACTTTTTACTTCGCCATGACAAAATAACTTCGATGGACCGTTGCAAATTTACTTTTATTTTGTCATGGCACATTTACAATAACATACATGGGAAATGCACTATCTTTTGTATGCAGTATTGGTAATATTTCTTATATTAGATCAGTGGCAAAATTTACAATAATTTTGTTTTTCATAGGTCATGGAAAATGCAATTGCTAGGTGTTTTTTGTTCATCTAAGAAAATATTTTCTTTGCTAGGTGTTTGCGTTCATTTTACCTACATTTTCTGTTGATGCGGCATATAACACACCGTGGTACATGCTATGTGATTGAAACATCTTGATCTCAATCAAAGCTTAAGAAGGTACCATAGCAACAATTTATGAAAAATCACTTGACCTGTGGTATAAACTTATTGGTATATGTACTAATCTCTTCTGAAAGCAAAATATTCATATGGAAGAATTAATTGAATTGTCACCTAAAAAGTTGCTCGATTATTGGAAAGCCACTTGATATTTTCTCCCAGCCTACAAAACAATTCCTCTTTGATTATTTTTCATGTTATTGTATGTTTCACATTGTTCCAGATTTCTTTATTGTATGAGACAAGGGGGCACATTATCATATTTAGGCTCCTGGAATAATTACATCTTGTACATTAAATATTTGCTGACTGTTTATGCCGGATACTTAATATCCTGGACCCAGTGAGTGGCCTGGAGCACAGAGTCCCAAACCGTCAAAATGCACATTTTGTATATTAGAAGATGAAACGCCGAGATGGCACAAAGGACATCATCTCAAACCAAACAAAGACGAAAAATTATTACTGTACATGACAACAAAAGAAGAACACGGGAAAGAGGAAATTATGGTAAAGCTGTGGCAGGAGGAGGATGTGGCCGCAATATTTCCTCGTATCCTTATGCTTTAGTGGATTGTGGTATACTTCATCCATCCACCAAGATCACTATACTATAGTACATCTTGTATCTCTCATGGTGGTGGTCCTCTTACCAGCTAGTTAGGCGTGCCTTATCTTGGCCTGTCATTTTCTCTCTCTTCTTCTTTTGCTATATGTACGGTTTTCGGCCTGGTTTTCCTTATAAAATAGGCTAGCTTATTTAGGTTTTTAATCCAGCGAAAGCCTAAGGGAGTGACTCTTGGCCTTCGGGTGGGTGGGGGGGGGATTCTAGAAAAAATTATATTATACCTAGCTATCTTTGTGCCTTTCGAAGGTTGTTGTAAAACATATACTAAGATCATTGTGCTTTTTCGGGAAAACTTCCTATCTATTCATCTTCAATCATGACAGTACAATGAATACCAGAAATAAAAATTACATCCAGATCCGTAGACCACCTAGCAAGGACTACACGCACTGAAGCGAGCCGAAGGCGCGCCGCCGTCATTGCCCCTCCATCATCGGAGTTGGGCACAACTTGTTGTAGTAGACAGACAGGAAGTCGTCGTGCTAAGGCCTCATAGGACCAGCACCCCAGAACAACAACCGCCGCCGATGAAGAATAACGTAGATCAAAAGGATCCAAACCGAAGACACACAAATGTAGACGAATAACGACGAGATCCGAGCAAATCCACCAAAGATAGATCCACCGGAGACACACCTCCACACGCCCAACAACGATGCTGGATGCACCGCCGGAACAGGGGCTAGGCGGGTGATAACCCACAATTATAGGGGATCGCAACAGTTTTCGAGGGTAGAGTATTCAACCCAAATTTATTGATTCGACACAAGGGGAGCCAAAGAATATTCTCAAGTATTAGCAACTGAGTTGTCAATTTAGCCACTCCTGGATAACTTAATATCTGCAGCAAAGTGTTTAGTAGCAAAGTAGTATGGAAGTAATGGTAACGGTAGCAAAAGTATATTTTTGGGTTTTGTAGTGATTGTAACAGTAGCAACGGAAAAGTAAATAAGCGGAGAACAATATGTGAAAAGCTCGTAGGCATTGGATCGGTGATGGAGAATTATGCCGGATGTGGTTCATCATGTAACAATGCTACCTCTTGAGCACTGCGTTGGTTTTCCCTTGAAGAGGAAAGGGTGATGCAGTAAAGTAGCGCAAGTATTTCCCTCAGTTTTTGAGAACCAAGGTATCAATCCAGTAGGAGGCCACGCTCAAGTACCTCGCACCTACACAAACAAATAAAAGCCTCGCAACCAACGCAATAAAGGGGTTGTCAATCCCTTCACGGTCACTTACGAAAGTGAGATCTAATAGATATGATAAGATAATATTTTTGGTATTTTTATAATAAAGATGCAAAGTAAAATAAAAGGCAATAAAAGTAACTAAGTTTTGGAAGATTAATATGATGGAAAATAGACTCGGGGGCCATATGTTTCACTAGTGGCTTCTCTCGAGAGCATAAGTATTACGGTGGGTGAACAAATTACTGTTGAGCAATTGATAGAATTGAGCATAGTTATGAGAATATCTAGGTATGATCATGTGTATAGGAATCACGTCCGTGATAAGTAGACCGACTCCTGCCTGCATCTACTACTATTACTCCACACATCGACCGCTATCCAGCATGCATCTAGAGTATTAAGTTCATAAGAACAGAGTAATGCTTTAAGTAAGATGACATGATGTAGAGGATAAACTCATGCAATATGATATAAACCCCATCTTGTTATCCTCGATGGCAACAATACAATACGTGCCTTTATCGCCTCCTGTCACTGGGAAAAGGACACCGCAAGATTGAACCCAAAGCTAAGCACTTCTCCCATTGCAAGAAAGATCAATCTAGTAGGCCAAACCAAACTGATAATTCGAAGAGACTTGCAAAGATAATCAATCATATATAAAAGAATTCAGAGAAGATTCAAATGTTGTTCATAGATAAACTTGATCATAAACCCACAATTCATCGGTCTCAACAAACACACCGCAAAAGAAGATTACATCGAATAGATCTCCACGAGAGAGGGGGAGAACATTGTATTGAGATCCAAAAAGAGAGAAGAAGCCATCTAGCTAATAACTATGGACCCGAAGGTCTGAGGTAAACTACTCACACATCATCGGAGAGGCTATGGTGTTGATGTAGAAGCCCTCAGTGATCAATGCCCCCTCCGGCAGGACGCCGGAAAAGGCCCCAAGATGGGATCTCACGGGTACAGAAGGTTGCGCCGGTGGAATTAGGTTTTTGGCTCCGTATTTGATAGCGGGGGTACATAGGTATATATAGGAGGAAGAAGTACGTTGGTGGAGCAACGTGGGCCCCACGAGGGGGAGGGCGCGCCCAGGGGGGTAGGCGTGCTCCCCTACCTTGTGCCCTCCTGGTTGCTTTCTTGATGTAGGGTCCAAGTCCTCTGGATCACGTTCGTTCCGAAAATCACGTTCCCGAAGGTTTCATTCCGTTTGGACTCGCTTTGATATTCTTTTCTCTGAAACACTGAAATAGGCAAAAAACAGCAATTCGGGCTGGGCCTCCGGTTAATAGGTTAGTCCCAAAAATAATATAAAAGTGTATAATAAAGCCCGTTAATCATCCAATACAGAATATAATATAGCATGGAGCAATAAAAAATTATAGATACGTTGGAGACATATCAAGCTGAAGGAAATATGCCCTAGAGGCAATAATAAAGTTATTATTTATTTCCTTATTTCATGGTAAATGTTTATTATTAATGCTTGAATTGTATTAACCGGAAACATAATACTTGTGTGAATACATAGACAAACAGAGTGTCACTAGTATGCCTCTACTTGACTAGCTCGTTGATCAAAGATGGTTATGTTTCCTAGCCATAGACATGAGTTGTCATTTGATTTACGGGATCACATCATTAGGAGAATGATGTGATTGACTTGACCCATTCCGTTAGCTTAGCACTTGATCGTTTAGTATTCGGCTATTGCTTTCTTCATGACTTATACATGTTCCTATGACTATGAGATTATGCAACTCCCGTTTACCGGAGGAACACTTTGTGTGCTACCAAACGTCACAACGTAACTGGGTGATTATAAAGGTGCTCTACAGGTGTCTCCGAAGGTACTTGTTGGGTTGGCGTATTTTGAGATTAGGATTGGTCACTCCGATTGTCGGAGAGGTATCTCTGCGCCCACTCGGTAATGCACATCACTATAAGCCTTGCAAGCATTGTAACTAATGAGTTAGTTGCAGGATGATGTATTACGGAACGAGTAAAGAGACTTGCAGGTAACGAGATTGAACTAGGTATTGAGATACCGACGATCGAATCTCGGGCAAGTAACATACCGATGACAAAGGGAACAACGTATGTTGTTATGCGGTTTGGCTGATAAAGATCTTCCTAGAGTATGTAGGAGCCAATATGAGCATCCAGGTTCCGCTATTGGTTATTGACCGGAGACGTGTCTCGGTCATGTCTACATAGTTCTCAAACCCGTAGGGTCCGCACGCTTAAAGTTCGATGACGATTTGTACTATGAGTTATGTGAATTGATGTACCGAAGGTAGTTCGGAGTCCCAGTTGAGATCGGGGACATGAAGAGGAGTCTCGAAATGGTCGAGACGTAAAGATCGATATATTGGACGACTATATTCGGAAATCGGAAAGGTTCCGAGTGATTCGGGTATTTTCGAGTACCGGGAGTTACGGAATTCACCGGGAGAAGTATTGGGCCTTATTGGGCCATACGGGAATAGAGGAGAGAGGCCAAAAGGAAGGAGGCGCGCGCCCCCCCTCTAGTCCGAATTGGACAAGGGGTGCAGCCCTGAGGGAGTCCTGGATTAGGGGGTATCCAAACAGCCGGACTATATCCTTTGGCCGGACTGTTGGACTATGAAGATACAAGATTGAAGACTTTGTTCCGTGTCCGGATGAGACTCTCCTTGGCGTGGCACTACTAGGAAAAGGGCTACTAATGGCGCACCAGTTTTGCCTACTAATGGCGCATCACTGGTGCGCCATTAGTATCACACCACTAGAATTTATTTCTAATGGCGCACCACTGGTGCGCCATTAGTATCTGGTATACTAATGGCGCACCAGGCAGTGCGCTATTAGTTTTGCCTGATGCGCGCCACTAGTATACGCTATACTAATGGCGCACCACAATCGTAATGCGCCATTAGTAACAATTTTTTAATTTTTTTCTTAATCTCAGGTCACTATTTCACCTATGAGATATCCAACACATATATATACAACAAGCATCCATATAACAATCATAGCCAACACACAAGTTCCATCATATATACATACATAGCCAACACACAAGTTCCATCATATATACATACATAGCCAACACACAAGTTCCATCGTTACATATTACAAAAGTTTCACATTGTTCATCCAACACCATTATCCATCAATTCACAAAAGTTTCACATTGATACAAAATAAAAACACAAATGGAAAAGAAGCACTCCATCCATGCAAGCTTCCGTGAATTAAATCAAATCTGCAAAATGATAAACAAGAAGTTAGAAGAAGAAAAAGAAGAAGACTAGAAGAATACTAGAAGAAGAAGAACACTAGAAGAAGAATAAGAAGAATTTTGGAAAAGAAATAAGAAGAAGACTATAAGCTTATTATGTAAACTTGATCATTTTGTGCTAACATAAGTTATTTTGGAGCTAACCTATAGGAAACTAAGCATATAAGCTCTAAGTTAGTATATTAGAGCCAACTTAGGTAAAATGAAGCTAACCTATGTCATTTTGGAAAAGAAGAAGAATAAGAAAAGACTATAAGCTTATTATGTAAACTTGATCATTTTGTGCTAACATAAGTTATTTTGGAGCTAACCTATAGGAAACTAAGCATATAAGCTCTAAGTTAGCATATTAGAGCCAACTTAGGTAAAATGAAGCTAACCTATAGGAAACTAAGCATATTAGAGATAACATAGGTAACTAAGTATATATATATCATTTTGGAGATCTGACATACCTGACAAAGTTCAGTTCTCATGCATTGTTCTTCTCCTTCTCCTTCCTCAGCCTGATGCGCCAAGAGCGGCGAGGCGGTGGAGGCAGTGGGATGTAGTCTTCTACCACAATTGGCGTGGTCATGTCGCCCAGCTGTGGGATCGCCGGCGCCACCACCGGTGCGTGGTCATTGTCAAGCACCACCACCATCGCGAGGCCACCTTCATGCACGACCATCACTAGGTCATCCTCAGCCACCTTCATCTCTTGCCCATGGTCAGCCACCACCATCTCTTGCCCATGGTCAGCCACCACCATCTCTTGCCCTTGGTCAGCCACCACCAGCGCTAGGTCATCCTCAGCTTGATGCCCATCGTCATCCTGCAGCTCCTCATCCCCACTCTGCTCCTCTTCTCCCGCACTCCAGTCCGGATCATCCTTCTTGTTGTCTATGCTGCTGCCAGAATCGCTGCTGCTTTCGCTACAGCTAGAATCGCTGCTGCTTTCGCTACAACCATGGTCGCTGCTACTTTCGCTACAGCCATGGTCGCTGCTGCTTTGGCTGTAGCCATTGTCGCTGCTGCTGCTCCCATTACCTGTCCAAATGCAACAATGACCGTTAACAATCGATGTGAGACAAAGCCAAATGTAGAGGAATAAGAAGAGGCGTAACGCATCGGCATCATAATCTTCAGCGTAGCGCATGCGACACATAGTCGCGTTGAACACCTTCACGATGAGCATGGTGGCGTCGTCGTGTACGTGAAGAGAAGGAAGTACCCCAGCCGCAGGTCGTAGGCACGGTAGAACTTCTCCCACCCACGAGACAAGTACATGTGGCCCTCCTTGATCACCAACTCCACATCCCACAGCCTGCGAAACCCGCTGCCGGCCTGTCGCACCTTCACATTATTTGGCGGATCTTCACCCATCAACATGTTCTTAAAACTGTCAGGCAGCCTCTGTAGCTTTGGGACAATGAGTGATGTAGGCAAACAACAGATATCATAATGAGATGGGTGAAGCTAGGGGAGATCTCTCATTTTATATACCTACGTCATGGATGATACTGAAGTCCCAAGTATGATAGTGAAGAACTCGGAAGCATCCAACTCAGATCAAGTGTCTTGAGCGGCGGTGGCTGCTTCCGCCATCTCTGATAATTAAGCAGCAGAAGAGACCAATTAGTACCCTTACAACAGATCATAAAACATGCATGATAACAGGCATTAGTCGCAAGTACCCCATATGTCCTATTTTTAGCAAAGTAATGGTAAAATTCACGGAAAATTTCAGCATTACCTTTGCTGAAAATAGGACATATGGAGTACCAGAATTTGCCGGAACGGAAGTTAATCGACATTTCGGCAAACTCAAGGGCCTCTCGGGGTACCTACAACATCATCACAAGTACATCAGCAGCAGCAGTGAATACAGGCATAACAACAGCAAAACTATATATTTTTATGCAGTAATCAAACGAACACTAAGAGTAGAATGTTCTTGCAACAAACATTATTGTGTGACATCGAAAGGCATCACTCTGCTTAAAGGGAAGGATGACTTAAGTGGCAGATGTATATGATTGCACCACTTGACCTGCACTTCTCTATATTATATGATGTAATCAAGAACTTGAGCAAAAAAGATAAATAGGAACATATTTATCACCTTGGAGGTGTTGCTGCTGCATCGTTCGAACTTCACTTCCTTGACCTCCTCGGAAACCTGAAATATGCAGATGTTAGAAAGGTTAATGAACCAACAGATGCCCTAATGGAAGTAATAACAACATGACAGCAATCAACCAACAAACATGATGGGCTTAAGATTAATGAACCAACAGCGAAAAATGGGTAGGCCAAATATTCATGTCACTTCCATTAGGGCATCATCTTCCTACAACTACTCATCTTCAGCAAAGCACATGATACTACTATCAGATCTAATACAACAACATGACACTTGTTCTTGTATCTAATGTTCCTACAACTACAACTACTACAACAACATAAAACTACTATGCATCATCTTCCTACTATAATTGCTACTCATCTTTAGAACCAAACACCAAAGAAAACAGAACCAAACTACTATAATTTCTACTTAATTTCACTATAATTTATAGTTCCCAAGCTATGCATGCAAATCAAAATACTAACATATCCAAACCTCGATGAGCATCTAATAATGCTTATCTTAGTAACAGAAGTACCAAATAAGCGATGCAAAAGCTTGTATGATCCCATATGCAATACACGATTGAGCAAACTACATAAACTAGAAGGAAGCACAATTGGAGACTGAAAGTCAGATTGTGTCCTCAAATTAACAACCCATTAACTTTCTAGAGATGCACATTGGTCATTGCTGGCCTTTGACTGGCCCATTGACATGATTCACAACAAATATGAGGGAAATATATCGTATGTATATGTATATCAATCTATCTAGTGCATGGATGCATGACTGATCCATTGACGTGATTCACAACAAATACGGCCATTGGCGGCCCATTGACATGATTCACAACAAATACGTTGGGCCTCCAAGTGACTTTGGCTCAAATAAATATGTTTGAAAAACATAAGAGAAACACTGTTGGCCTACTACTTGTCCTTGCAATTATGTTCTCCTACAATGTCTTGGAGGGCGTTGCACACCAGAGGCAAGTTCTATTCTCTCGCAAAGTGATTAATGCAGAGCAGAAGGCATCCTTTAGTGGGATGAGTTCATCCCTTGGCGGGCATGTTTCTGGTGCGACCAATGCAGGATGTGTGAGAAATAGTGCTGAAATAGCAAATGTTGAAACTACCACTACCATAGAGTCCCACCGTGATGTTTCCGTGGGAGATTTTCGTGGTATTAATCACAAACCACCAACTTATAACAGGCCATAATGATGAAACTAAGACAAAAGGACCATGGGCACCAACTCGATATCCGTGGATGAACTAATTATCAAGTTGGCGATTTCTGAATTAAAGATGTAGTTCTTCATTATATGTGTGTGTAGTGTAACTGCTTGTAAGACCTGGATGGTGTGCTGGAGTGTTATGCTATTTACTGATGTACTACTATTAATATTGTACAAGGTAGTATTATACAACACTGCAGAATAAAATGCCTGTGGTCCATGGTATTTATATGTTCCATGCTATTCTACAAATAGACAAACTTAGACTATAAAGAGGTAGCAAGGAAAATGATTTTAGCCCACCTCTGATGCAAACAATACTAAAACAGAAAAGTCCCATCTTAGACTATATGTTTCAGTGAACCACTCTGATAATCGACATCGTGCACGGTTGAGCTAAATATGGCGTCTTTATACCATGACACAGTTTTTACACAAGATATCTTCACCATATAAGAAAATAGCATCATCATCTTAGCTTCACAACACAGCTTTTACTCGGTTGTTTATCTTCACTGCTGCCGCAGGGGCAGAGGAAGGCGCCACGGTGGAGAGGGCGAGGCCGAGGACGGCGTGGGGCTTGAGGGCTGCATGGCTGGTGAGGCCGACGAGGTGGTCGCCCTCACGCCGGGCGGAGCTAGGGTTCGGGAGACGGCGGGCGGCGCTGAGGGGACGGGCGGTGGAGAGGGGTAGGGGAGGTCGCGGGAGAAGAGAGGAGGAGGCGGACGGGGTGCAGCTGGGCTGGAGGGGCCTGACCGAGGCGGGGCAGCGGAGGGTTCGCTGGTGGCTAGGCATGCAGCGGGCCAATGGGCGGGCGGCGGGCGGGGCGCGGGCGGGGGTCGGCGGCGCGCCAGGGACGGAGGCGGGCGTGGGCGGGCGGCGGCGGTTGGGGCGGAGGCGGGGCGTAAGCGCGGGCGGCGGCGGCGTACGGTTGGGGCGGAGGCGTGGGGCGAAGGGAGCGCGGCGGCGTATGGTTGGGGCGGGGGGCGTACTGAGTGGGAGGAAGGGAGGGAGGGAATAAGTTTTTTTTGCCAAAAAGTAAAAAAAAAATTACTGGCGCACTCTGTCTCCCGTGCGCCATTAGTAGTTCTAACTACTAATGGCGCACTTTGCCCGGATGCGCCATTAGAATGTTTGAAGAAATGAAAAAAAAAATTGTTTTACTAGGGCGCACCTTCTGGAGACATTAGTATATAGTAGTGGCGCACCACTTCTCTGGTGCGCCATTAGTGTCAATCCTATCTTTAGCCCTTTTCCTAGTAGTGTGGAAAGCAAGCTTGGCAATACGGATATGTAGATCTCCTCCCTTGTAACCGACTCTGTGTAACCCTAGCCCCCTCCGGTGTCTGTATAAACCGGAGGGTTTAGTCCATAGGACTACAACAATCATACCATAGGCTAGCTTCTAGGGTTTAGCCTCTACGATCTCGTGGTAGATCAACTCTTGTAATACTCATATCATCAAGATCAATCAAGCAGGAAGTAGGGTATTACCTCCATCAAGAGGGCCCGAACCTGGGTAAACATTGTGTCCCTCGCATCCTGTTACCATCCGCCTTAGACGCACAGTTCGGGACCCCCTACCTGAGATCCGCCGGTTTTGACACCGACATTGGTGCTTTCATTAAGAGTTCCACTGCGCCGTCACCATAAGGAAGGATGCCTCATCTCGTTGTCAAGGACAACGTTACCTCTGGGGGAGCCTTGGCTGTCGGCCAAACTCTCCGGCTAGGCGGCTTCATCATGACCGCCCGTGCGGCTGCTGCACCGACGATGACTTCTCGGGTCATCAGAAACAACTTCCACGTCGGCTCAGAACATGCCGAGCAGATGAATCCAATGGAGCTCTCTTCCCTAAACGAGCTCTTGGATCGCATTGCCGCTTTGGGAGTCGCTACGGACTATGATCCGATTGGGCTTAAACCCGACCAAAGGGATATTAACTCTCCGTCGGTCACCCATCAGATAGCGGTGGTGGAGGAACAATGCGGCGATTCTTCCTCTATCTTAATGACAAACTATGTCCGGATTCCCGAGCTCTCCTAGCCGGATACCCATTTACTGGAGCCCGAACTTCCAAGATCGGAAATTCCTCTGCCCCTGGGTCTCAGATCGGGTCAGGGTTCGGACTCAAATCCACCCACCCACCCAGATATAAACGATCTTTCCCACATTAGGCAAGAGCCCCAGAAACAAGACATCACTATTGGGCCAGATTCCTCCTTGTAATGAACAAGGTCAAGGACTGTCGCGAGGAAGACGTAATCTCATTCTTCTGCAATAATTGCACGGACAAGGGAATCCTTAACGCCATAAGTCGCCGTGACATAGCATGCTTCACTGACTTGGCGGCCATAGTACGGAAGTACTGTGCGATGGAAAGTGCCTGGAAAACCAAAACAAAATTCTGGGATAATCCGGCTCTGACTAAACACCCAGTCCGAATTAAAAGGGTGCACTCTCATAAGTCACCAGATGCAATTACAAAGAAGCAAAAGCCCACTACAGGGCGTGGAACCGTATTGGAGGGATGGCTTAACGGACCCTGCAAAATCCATAGTACAGCGGATACCATACCAACACATAGCCTGAGAGCATGTTGGATACTCTGGCAGGTGGCCAAGAGCGGTGAGGATCTCCTCATTCAAAACACCGCAGAGCACCATCCCTTGGATAACAATACAGTATTGACAGTCTTCGAGACATTCGCCTCAAATAATAGGCGCAAGCGAGCACTCCGTAGCCTTGCCGAAGTCTGCCATGTGGCAGCAATAAATCCATGGAGCGACACGACAATCACCTTCAATGCTAGTGACGAACCTAAATTCCGAACAGCCCGAGCACCAGTCGCATTGGTTCCCAGTCCAATTGTGGACGGCTTTCGGCTTACTAAAGTGCTCATGGACGGCGGCAGTGGATTAAACCTCATTTATGAGGAGACTCTTCAAAAAATGGAAATAGACAGAAACCGCATTGAGCAAAGCAGCACGACCTTCAGAGGAATCATCCCCAGTCGGGAGGCACGTTGCACGGGGAAAATCACACTAGATGTGGTATTCGGCACGCCGGAGAATTATAGGTCCGAAGAAATCACATTCCAAGTGGCCCCGTTCAGTAGCAGATACCACGCCCTTTTAGGGCGGGAGGCATTCATGATCTTCCAAGCCATACCCCATTACGGGTACATGAAGCTCAAAATTCCTGGGCCCAATGGAATCATCACTCTAGCTAGTGATCCGGAAATAGCACTCCACGCTGAAAACAAAACAGCCGCACTGGCCCTCGAGGCATTATCCCAAGCCCTCGCGACAGAGGAATTAACTACGCTACGCTCCACCGTGGACAGAGACGACGTGATACTCGACAAGAGATCCAAGTCCACCTCTTTTAAACCAGCGGATGAAATAGTCAAATTCCAAGTCCACTCAACGGACCCTATAAAAACAGCCTCCATCGGGGCACAGTTAAACCCCGCTATAGACGCCGCACTATGGGAGTTCCTGCGCGAGAATTGGGACATATTTGCCTGCCATCCCTCAGATATGCCAGGAATCCCACGCAGACTGGCCGAGCATAGCCTTAACATTCTAAAGGGATTCAAGCCGGTCAAGCAGACTCTTCGGCGCTTCTCTGAACCTAAGAGACAAGCCATGGGAGAGGAGCTAGCCAAGTTACTGGAGGCCGGATTCATTAGAGAAATAAAACATCCGGATTGGCTAGCAAACCTAGTGATGATACCAAAGAAGGATAAATCCTGGCGCCTATGTGTGGATTCCAAAGACCTGAACAAGGCTTGTCCCAAGGATCCCTTACCCCTCCCCCGCATCGATCAAATTATCGATGCTACCGCAGGACACGACTCATTGTGTTTCCTCGACGCATACTCTGGATACCATCAGATTAAGATGGCAGAGTCCGACCAAGCCGCAACAACATTTATCACCCCATACGGCCCCTTCTGTTTTAACACTATGCCTTTTGGGCTTAAGAACGCCGGTGCAACGTATCAACGCATGATTCAGACATGCCTGGAAAAACAGATCAGCAAAACAGTGGAGGCATACGTAGACGATGTGGTCGTCAAAACCAGACACGTCGAATCCCTAATAGACGACTTGAGGCTCACGTTCGACAATCTCCGAACATACGACATCAAGCTCAATCCGGAAAAATGCGTTTTCGGCGTGCCCGCCGGAAAGCTCCTGGGCTTCATCGTCTCCAGTAGAGGAATTGAAGCAAATCCGGCTAAAATCCGAGCCCTGTCATAGTTGGCCATCCCAACTGACCTCAAGCAAATCCAGAAATTAACTGGATGCGTGGCGGCCTTAAGCCACTTTATCTCCCGCTTAGGAGAAAAGGCATTACCGCTTTATCGCCTTCTTCGGCGCACCGAAAACTTCGAGTGGACGGACGCGGCCACAGCCGGACTGGAAGACATAAAGGCCATCCTGGCCACCAACCCAATCCTGGCCGCGCCAAACATCGGCGAACCAATGCTGCTATATATAGCGGCAACTCATCAAGTTGTAAGCGCAGTGCTCGTCGTTGAACGAGAAACGGACGGACATAAATTCCCACTTCAAAAGCCGGTAAATTATGTATCCACTGTCCTCACTCCATGCAAATCACGGTACCCGCATTATTAAAAGATAGCATATGCGGTATTCATGGCATCCCGGGAACTAAGACACTACTTTCAAGAGTGTTCCATCACAGTGGCCTCGGAAGTACCACTCAACGACATAATAAACAACCGCGATGCCACGGGCCGGATTGCCAAATGGGCCATAGAGCTCCTCCCGTTCGACATAACATATAAACCCCGACGAGCCATTAAGTCGCAAGTATTGGCCAATTTTGTCGCCGAATGGACAGAAGCCGAACTCTCTAAAGAGTACGGCGCGTACTCCAATTGGATTATGCACTTCGACGGCTCTTAATTGCTGGCTGGTCTGGGGGCTGGCGTCGTCCTGACGTCCCCCACCGGAGATACAGTCCAATACGTACTCCAAATACTGTACACAGACTCCAATAACGTAGCCGAATACGAGGCCCTGTTACATGGTCTTCGGATGGCAGTTTCCATGGGCATTCGACGCCTGGTGGTGCGTGGGGACTCGATCCTCGCAATATCCTAAATAAATGGCGACTTTGATGCCAAGGATCCAAAAATGGCGGCTTATCGCAACACCGTCCTCAAGATGTCAGCTCGGTTCGAGGGGCTCGAATTCCACCATGTGGCTTGGGAAAACAATCAGGCGGCGGATATCCTTGCCCGTATCGGCGCTAAGCGCGACCCTGAACATCTTCTTGGAAAGGCTGTTTAAGCCATCCGTGGTATGGGAAGGGGACACCGGTAACACTAATCCGGACCCGGCCACAACGCCAGATACCGAACACTCTGACACAATCGTTGGGGGCTCTGCCACGAAAATAACACCTTCAGCCCACGTAATAATGGCCGTCATCGCCCCATGGACAGAACCATTCCTGGCCTACCTAACTAGGCAGGAACTTCCCAAGGACCACAATGAGGCACGCTGCATAGTGCGGCGATCTAAAGCCTACAAGGTCCACGAGGGAGAGCTTTATAAGAAAAGCACTACCGGAGTCCTTCAAAGGTGCATCTCCGAAGAGGAAGGGCGGAAACTTCTGGCAGAAATACATGCTGGACTCGGCGGCCACCACACCGCAGCCCGGGCCCTTGTAAGCAACGCCTTCCGTACAGGTTTCTACTGGCTGACAGCCCGGGTAGATGCACATGACTTGGTCCAATGCTGCGTTGGTTGCCAGCTTTTTGCAAACCAAAGCCATATGCCACCTACCGCTCTCCAAACCATCCCCATTACCTGGCCCTTTGCGGTCTGGGGGCTTGATATGGTCGGACCCCTTAAAGGGGGAACCCATAAGAAAAAAACTTACTGGTCATGGTGGATAAATTCACCAAATGGATAGAAGCCAAATCCATTAAAACGGCCGAATCCGGACCGGTGATAGACTTCATATCTGGGGTGTATACCGTTATGGCGTCCCCCACAGCATCATCACCAACAACGGCACGAACTTTACAGCCGACGAGGTAAAACTTTGGTGCAGCAACATGGGCATCAAGCTCGATTATGCTTCTGTCTATCACCCGCAAACTAACGGTCAAGTCAAGCGAGCAAACGGTCTTATCATGAGCGGCATCAAACCTAGATTAGTGCGGTCCTTAAAGGAGTCTAACACGCACTGGGTAGAGGAGCTCGACTCCGTCTTATGGGGGCTGCGGACCACACCGAATCGCACTACCGGATACACACCGTTCTTTATGGTTTACGGCGCAGAGGCAGTTCTGCCCTGTGATATAATTCATGACTCACCTCGAGTGTGCATGTATGAAGAAAAAGAGGCCGAGCTTGATCGACAGGACAGTTTGGACGCCCTGGAGGAGGAGCGCGACGTAGCAAAAGCCCGTTCCGCATTCTATCAGCAACATGCTCGAAGATACTAAAGCAGAGAAGTACGGGCCAAAACTTAACGTTGGCGAACTAGTTCTACGCCTGCCGGAGAAGAAAAAGAACAAGCTTAAACCCAAATGGGAAGGTCCCTTCATTATTGACCAAGTTCTGACTGGCGGAGCGTACCGTCTGGGGGATGCGTCGGACAATCGACTTGAGCCAAACCCATGGAACGCAGCCAGACTCTGAAGATTCTACGCCTAGCGCCGGACTCTATGTTCATCTCCTTACCCCTATCCATTTTTTGCATATACATTACCTGTCTTTTCTCTCTTTCTTTCTTCCTTTTCCTTCTCCTCAAGGCCTTAAAAAGCCAACTTGTGTCTTGACTACACAATATTAACGCGCTAGCTGCACTCATTATACCTGGGGGCTTCTTATACAGAAGCTTAATATAACTATTTTTCTGGGCTTCATGCCCCGCACATGTGTCGTTCTTCCGCATGTACCTTTTTTCGCCATTATATGCATCGATATGACTTAAGTTTTGGCCAAGCTGGGTTGCCTGGCTCTTGTATTTATGCCCTACGTTCCCGTTAATTCGGCTAGGGCATAAGGGGAGCACCTCTACGATTGTTACTGCCGGGTCAGCCGGATGTGTGCCTCAGACTGGGTTAAGCCGAAAGCTAGCGTTCTAAAGGGAATATTCGGTCGGTGAACAAAAGACGACTTTTTTTAGTGCATGCCCCCAAATGTTTTTTTGCCTGTGTCTCTTCTCGCAGTCCGGACATGCACATTAGGGCATGCGTACCCAGGGAAAGGAACCCTTAACGAAACTATTCTCCCTGGAAGATGTTTCTTATTATCCATGTAATATAACATAACTAGTTGGGTACTTATGCATTTCAAGCACTTATGACCCCTACGCCTGGTTTCCACGCATACCCCGGTTTTTCCATAACTGAGCGGGTATTCGGATACACTCCGGACCATTGGGTCCCGAGGTCAAAGCGAAAAGGTCCGCCATGACAAATGAATTACAATCCGGCTAGAGACATTCTACACGTCACTTAAATTACACAGTCACTTAGACTGACTAAATTCTTCTTCTATCCCATCCAACAAGCTGTCTAGCCTACAATCCTGTTGGGAATACTTTGCGGCTAACTCTACTTGGTCATACACCAAACTGACGGGGATCTCTTTCCCATCGGGCCCCATAGGTCCGACCTCGGCCATGTGGTTTGGGTCAGCCTTGGTATACCGCGTCTTCACCATGGCCCAGGCTTCCCTGGCACCTTGACGGCAGGCCGATATTTTCCATAATCGGAAGCGCCGCCGCACTCCCTTGAGCTTCTCTGCAAGTTCTCCAATGCCTCTTGGCAGGGCGACGGATGGCCACAAGGCCTGGGCAATACCCTGCATCACCTGCCGAACTTGTTCGTGCAGTTGTGAGAGCTCTGGTACAAAATCACCCGCAGACCCGGGCATCTCCTCCGCGGGACGACCCGTCAGCATACCTGCAGACATAACTCTGTTAGCCGGCTTCTTCGCCGAACTCTTTCAAAAGTTCGTTCAAGCACTTACTGAAAATGCCGCGTCGAAGCCGCTTGTTCTCCTTCACGGAGTCCGCAAGCTGGGCTCGAACATCCTTCAGTTCCACGCTCAGCTTGGTATTGGCGTCTTGAAGATCGTTTTTCTCCTGCCTAACTTTTGTAAGCACGCGCTCGCCAGCCTTTAGCCGCCGTATGGCATGTTGCTCATCCGGATTCACTCCGGAGTCATCTGCAATATCTATTGTTAGATTTGTAGGCATGCCGCATACTATATGGTACCTATCATTCTTTGAAACAAGTGTTACCAGAGGGGGCCTTCTCGGACTCCTTCAATGCGACAACTATGACCCGTAGCTGGGCCTTGCACTCTTCCACTCTTGAGACAATTGGGTATTCTTCTCAGAAGAACTCACAAGAATAATGATCCTTAAATCAGTTGTGCCAACTGTTTCAAGTCTCAGGGGCTACTGATATATATAATCATCAAATTTTCTTACCCGTATATCCTTTACATACTGGTCCGTGGCTCTGGCAAGACCATTTTGAGCAGCACGGATGTACGCGTCTCCTGAGTTGAAGGCATCAAACGCCTCTTGGGAGAAACAAGCGTCACGGAGTACGGCCCGATGATGCCTGTGATTCATGGCGCTCTCCACTCGGAATTTGTAGCGGATATTT
Source organism: Aegilops bicornis (assembly GCA_021605145.1). Lineage (NCBI taxonomy): Eukaryota > Viridiplantae > Streptophyta > Magnoliopsida > Poales > Poaceae > Aegilops > Aegilops bicornis. The sequence continues at coordinate 701,825,522 of CM038672.1, read as the reverse complement.
TATCCGCATCCTCTGTAGGAGGAGCATCCGGCGCGTGCCCATGTTAGCTTCCGCCTCTGTGTCCGGCCCTGGAGCCCGACTGGTAGAGACGTGATCGGCAACCTCTCCGGGTATGGTCCAACAAGCGTTTTTTCCTTTTAGGAAACACATGTGTTATTATGTTCTAAAAAACGATAACCACGGAGCGACTTTTGGTATCATACCTCTGCGACGACGTCTCCGTCCGGACCGCCTTCCTTTTTAGACTGCCCGGCTTCGGCGCCCCTTGTTGGCGAGTCACCGCGGGTTCAGCATGGCGCCCCGAGGACCTTCCCTGTAAAACACCATACAGGCGCGGTAGGTGAAGTGCATAAAAGGGGATCCTTCTCGAAAGTCGGGACTCTGGTTTTACTTATATGCGAGGCGGGGAGTAGCCCAGGATAGTCGGCTATAATGGCCACCGTGGCATCATCACAACTTAATTGATAGAATATCATGTCGACCAGCCCCACAAATATGTCCGGATCCTCTTTGAGGCCGGGGTCGAGGGCCCGGTCAGGGTCCTCCGGTTGTGGAGGTGGGCTGTTGACCTCCCTTACCGCTTTTCGCAGTTCCTGCCATGAAACGGCAAGGTAAAAACGTATGACGATGAATGCGGGAAGGATGAGAGTAAGGAATAACAACTTACCCAGCTTGGAGGGAATCCATCCCGTGGTTTGATGCGGAGGAACTCCTCTTCGTCTCCCTTATACAAATCAGACATAATTTTTGCTAGAGCAGCAATTGAGTCCGGTCCCTTACGACCGCAGCGAGTGGCATCATCTTCCCCGTTGAAGTGCCACATGGGGTGGCCTCGATATTGAAGCGGCTGCACCCCCCACATAATGCATATTGACATAACCTCGGTTATCGTCAGTCCTGATTGAGCCAGGACCTTTATTCGGCCCATCAGGTAAAGGACGTCTTTGTTATCTTCCTCCCGAGGGCTCCGTGGGTGCCAGCTTCGGCGTTTCTTCAAAGGGGCATTGTCGAACTCGGGAAGACCAATCCGAATAGGATCTGGAAGGGGGACGTCCTCCATATAAAACCACTCCGAAGGCCAGTCTTCGGATGTCTTCTTCGGGGTACCGGACAGGTATCCGGTCCCGGCGATGCGCCATATTTCGGCTCCGCCCACTTGATATATTGACCCCCTCTGTGTACGGGGCACAAGGCAGAATAGCTTCTTCCACAGCGCGAAATGAGCTTCGCAGCCCAGAAACAGCTCACAAAGGGCTACATAACTAGCGATGTGTAATATGGAAGCAGGAGTGAAGTTATGCAACTGGAGGCCGTAAAACTCCAGGAGCCCTCGGAGGAATGGATGGATTGGAAATCCGAGTCCCCTTAATAGATAAGGGACGAGGCATACCCACTCCCCCTTGGAGGGGTTGGGAAAGCTCTCCACTTGTTCCCCGCCGTTATAGGTGGCGAGCCCGGCTCGAATGGGGACCATATACGCTGGAGGGAGAAATCCCTGGGTCTGTAACTCCACTAATTGACTGTGCGGGACGGAACACTTCTTCCAATCTCCGGGCTTAGGGCTACGGGAGCGAGAGGAGGAGCTGCGATGGCCGGCCATGCTAGAATGGATTTTCCAAGCGCGTTCTGATGGATACTCGCCGTGGAGGGATGGTGTGATCTGGATCTAAGAATCCCCGTCTCTTTAATAGACAGTTTACTCACATAACGAGGGTGGCAAATGTAAAAATGCCCCGGCCACTCGCATTCGCTCGACACATGGAAGATAGCCATTGTTGGACGTGGAAGCCAATAAGCGCAACATTTATGGGAAGCCAGACACTATTCTCTGTGTATTCAGATTTGAGAAGAACCCGCCTTGCAATGCCGAAAATAATCAAGGCCACGGACTCATCGTCATTGAAGCCTGGTTCAGGGGCTACCGAGGAGTCCTGGATTAGGGGTATCCGGACTATATCCTTTGGCCGGACTGTTGGACTATGAAGATACAAGATTTAAGACTTCGTCCCGTGTCCGGATGGGACTCTCCTTGGCGTGGAAGGCAAGCTTGGCAATACGGATATGTAGATCTCCTCCCTTGTAACCGACTCTATGTAACCCTAGCCCTCTCCGGTGTCTATATAAACCGGAGGGTTTAGTCCGTAGGACAACAACAATCATACCATAGGCTAGCTTCTAGGGTTTAGCCTCTACGATCTCGTGGTAGATCAACTCTTGTAATACTCATATCATCAAGATCAATCAAGCAGGAAGTAGGGTATTACCTCCATCGATAGGGCCCGAACCTGGGTAAACATTGTGTCCCCCGCCTCCTGTTACCATCCGCCTTAGACGCACAGTTCGGGACCCCCTACCCGAGATCCGCCGGTTTTGAAACCGACAAGCCCCCTTTTCCTTCTCCCTCCCCCCTCTTTCCTTCTCTCCTTCTCCGGAAAGGAAAGGGGAATCCTACTAGGACTTGGGAGTCCTAGTAGGACTCCCCACACTTGGTGCGCCCCCTCTAGGGCCGGCCTCTCCCTTGCTCCTTTATATACGGGGGCAGGGGGGCACCTCTAGACACAACAATTGATCTCTTGATCTCTTAGCCATGTGCGGTGCCCCCCTCCACCATAATCCACCTCGACCATATCGTAGCGGTGCTTAGGCGAAGCCCTGTGTCGGTAGCAACATCATCACCGTCACCATGCCATCATGCTGACGGAACTCTCCCTCGAAGCTCTGCTGGATCGAAGTTCTTGGGACGTCATCGAGCTGAACGTGTGCTGAACTCGGAGGTGCCGTGCGTTCGGTACTTGGATCGGTCGGATCGTGAATACATACGACTACATCAATCGCGTTGTCATAACGCTTCCGCTTTCGGTCTACGAGGGTACGTGGACACACTCTCCCCTCTCATTGCTATGCATCACCATGATCCTGTGTGTGCGTAGGAATTTTTTTTGAAATTACTACGTTCCCCAATAGTGGCATCCGAGCCAGGTTTTATGCGTTGATGTTATATGCACGAGTTGAACACAAGTGATTTGTGGGCGATACAAGTCATACTGCTTACCAGCATGTCACACTTTGGTTCGGCGGTATTGTTGGATGAAGCGGCCCGGACCGACATTACGCGTACGCTTACGTGAGACTGGTTTTACCGCCGTGCTTTGCACACAGGTGACTAGCGGGTTTCAGTTTCTCCAACTTTAGTTGAACCGAGTGTGGCTATGCCCGGTCCTTGAGAAGGTTAAAACAACACTAACTTGACAAACTGTCGTTGTGGTTTTGATGCGTAGGTAAGAACGGTTCTTGCTCAGCCCGTAGCAGCCACGTAAAACTTGCAACAACAAAGTAGAGGACGTATAACTTGTTTTTGCAGGGCATGTTGTGATGTGATATGGTCAAGGCATGATGCTATATTTTATTGTATGAGATGATCATGTTTTGTAACCGAGTTATCGACAACTGGCAAGAGCCATATGGTTGTCGCTTTATTGTATACAATGCAATCGTCCTATAATTGCTTTACTTTATCACTAAGCGGTAGCGACAGTCGTAGAAGCAATAGTTGGCGAGGCGACAACGATGCTACGATGAAGATCAAGGTGTCACGCCGGTGACGATGGTGATCATGACGGTGCTTCGGAGATGGAGATCACAAGCACAAGATGATGATGGCCATATCATATCACTTATATTGATTGCATGTGATGTTTATCTTTCATGCATCTTATTTTGCTTTGATTGACGGTAGCATTATAAGATGATCTCTCACTAAATTTCAAGATAAAAGTGTTCTCCTGAGTATGCACCGTTGCCAAAGTTCGTCGTGCCTGCACACCACGTGATGATCGGGTGTGATAAGCTCTACGTCCATCTACAACGGGTGCAAGCCAGTTTTGCACACGCAGAATACTCGGGTTAAACTTGACGAGCCTAGCATATGCAGATATGGCCTTGAAACACTGGAGACCGAAAGGTCGAGCGTGAATCATATAATAGATATGATCAACATAGTGATGTTCACCATTGAAAACTACTCCATTTCACGTGATGATCGGTTATGGTTTAGTTGATATGGATCATGTGATCACTTAGATGATTAGAGGGATGTCTATCTAAGTGGGAGTTCTTAAGTAATATGATTAATTGAACTTTAGTTTATCATGAACTTAGTCCCAATAGTATTAGCATATCTATGTTGTAGATTAATAGCTCGCGATGTTGCTCCCCATTTATTTTTAATATGTTCCTAGAGAAAACTAAGTTGAAAGATGTTAGTAGAAATGATACGGATTGGATCTGTGATCTGAGGATTATCCTCATTGCTGCACAGAAGAATTATGTCCTTGATGCACCGCTAGGTGACAGACCGATTGCAGGAGCAAATGCAGACGTTATGAACGTTTGGCAAGCTCGATATGATGACTAGATAGTTAAGTGCACCATGCTTTATGGCTTAGAATCGGGGCTTCAAAGACGTTTTTGAAACGTCATGGAGCATATAAGATGTTCCAAGAGTTGAAATTAGTATTTCAGACTCATGCCCGTGTCGAGAGGTATGAGACCTCTGACAGTACTTTGCCTAAAAGATGGAGGAGAATAGCTCAATCAGTGAGCATGTGCTTAGATTGTCTGGGTACTACAATTGGTTCTATCAAGTGGGAGTTAATCTTCCAGATAAGATAGTAATTGACAAAGTTCTCTAGTCACTATCACCAAGTTACTAGAACTTCGTGATGAACTATAATGTGCAAGGGATGACGAAAACAATTCCCAAGCTCGTCGTGATGCTGAAATCGGCGAAGGTAGAAATCAAGAAAAGTATCAAGTGTTGATGGTTGACAATACCACTAGTTTCAAGAAAAGGGCAAAGGGAAGAAGGGGAACTTCAAGAAGAATGGCAAGCAAGTTGCTGCTCAAGTGAAGAAGCCCAAATTTGGACCTAAGCCTGAGACTAAGTGCTTCTACTGCAAAGGGATTGGTCACTGGAAGCGGAACTACCCCAAGTATTTGGCGGATGAGAAAGGATGGCAAAGTAAACAAAGGTATATTTGGTATACATGTTATTGATGTGTACTTTACTAGTGTTCATAGCAACCCCTCAGTATTTGATACTAGTTAAGTTGCTAAGATTAGTAACTCGAATCGGGAGTTGAAGAATGAACAGAGACTAGTTAAGGGTGAAGTGACGATGTGTGTTGGAAGTAGTTCCAAGATTGATATGATCATCATCGCACACTCCCTATAGTTTCGGGATTAGTGTTGAACCTGAATAAATGTTATTTGGTGTTTGCGTTAAGCATGAATATGATTTGATCATGTTTATTACAATACAATTATTCATTTAATCTAGAAAATAATTGTTGTTCGGTTTACATGAATAAAACCTTCTATGGTCATACACCCAATGAAAATGGTTTGTTGGATCTCGGTCGTAGTGATACACATATTCATAATATTGAAGCCAAAATATGCAAAGTTAATAATGATAGTGCAACTTATTTGTGGCACTGCCGTTTAGGTCATATTGGTGTAAAGCGCATGAAGAAAATCCATGCTGATGGGCTTTTTGAATCACTTGATTATGGATCACTTGATGCTTGCGAACCATGCCTCTTGGGCAAGATGACTAAAACGCCGTTCTCCAGAACAATGGAGCGAGCAACTGAATTATTGGAAATAATACGTACTGATGTATAAGATCCGATGAGTATTGAGGCTCGCGGCGGGTATCATTATTTTCTGACCTTCACAAATGATTTGAGCAGATATGGGTATATCTACTTGATGAAACATAAGTCTAAAACATTTGAAAAGTTCAAAGAATTTCAGAGTGAAGTGGAAAATCATCATGACAAGAAAATGAAGTTTCTACGATTTGATTCCGGAGACGAATATTTGAGTTACGAATTTGGCCTTCAGTTAAAACAATGTGAAATAATTTCACTACTCACGCCACCTGGAACACCACAGTGTAATGGTGTGTCTGAAACCGTACTTTATTCGATATGGTGCGATCTATGATGTCTCTTACAGATCTACCACTATCGTTTTGGGGTTATGCATTAGAGACAACTACATCCACGTTAAATAGGGCACCATCTAAATCCATGGAGATGACACCATATGAATTGTGGTTTGGCGAGAAACCTAAGCTGTCATTTCTTAAAGTTTGGGGCTATGATGCTTATGTGAAAAAGTTTCAACTTGATAAGCTTGAACCCAAATCGGAGAAGTGCTTCTTCATAGGATACCCAAAATGTTGGGTACACCTTCTATCACAGATCCGAAGGCAAGATCTTTGTTGCTGAGAATGGATCCTTTCTGGAGAAGGAGTTTCTCTCGAAAGAAGTGAGTGGGAGGAAAGTAGAACTTGATGAGGTAACTGTACCTGCTCCCTTATTGGAAAGTAGTTTATCACAGAAAACTGTTCCTGTGACTCCTACACCAATTAGTGAGGAAGCTAATGATGATGATCATGTAACTTCAGATCAAGTTACTACCGAACCTCGTAGGTCAACCAAAATAATATCCGCACCAGAGTGGTACGGTAATCCTGTTCTGGAGGTCATGTTACTTGACCATGACGAACCTACGAACTATGAGGAAGCGATGATGAGCCCAGATTCCGCAAAATGGCTTGAGGCCATGAAATATGAGATGGGATCCATGTATAAGAACAAAGTGTGGACTTTGGTTGACTTGCCCGATGATCGGCAAGCCATAGAAAATAAATGGATCTTCAAGAGGAAGACGGACGCTGATAGTAGTGTTACTATCTACAAAGCTAGACTTGTCGGAAAAAGGTTTTTGACAAATTTCAAGGTGTTGACTACAATGAGACTTTCTCACTCGTAGCGATGCTTAAGTCTGTCCGAATCATGTTAGCAAAATTGCCACATTTTATGAAATTTGGCAAATGGATGTCAAAACTACATTCCTTAATGGATTTATTAAAGAAGAGTTGTATATGATGCAACCAGAAGGTTTTGTCAATCCTAAAAGTGCTAACAAAATATGCATGCTCCAAATGATCCATCTATGGACTGGTGCAAGCATCTCGGAGTTGGAATATACGCTTTGATGAGTTGATCAAAGCATATAGTTTTATACAGACTTGTGGTGAAGCCTGTATTTACAAGAAAGTGAGTAGGAGTACTACAACATTTCTGATAAGTATATGTGAATGCCATATTGTTGATCGGAAATAATGTAGAATTTTCTGGAAAGCATAAAGGAGTTTTTGAAAGGAGTTTTTCAAAGAAATACCTCGGTGAAGCTGCTTACATATTGAGCATCAAGATCTATAGAGATAGATCAAGACGCTTGATAAGTTTTTTTCAATGAGTACATACCTTGACAAGATTTTGAAGTAGTTCAAAATGGAACAATCAAAGAAAGAGTTCTTGCATGTGTTACAAGGTGTGAAATTGAGTAAGACTCAAAGCCCGACCACGACAGAAGATGGAAAGAGAATGAAAGTCATTCCCTATGCCTCAGCCATAGGTTCTATAAAATATGCCATGCTGTGTACCAGATCTATTGTATACCCTACACTAAGTTTGGCAAGGGAGTACAATAGTGATCTAGGAGTAGATTGCTGAACAACGGTCAAAATTATCCTTAGTGGAATAAGGATATGTTTCTTGATTATGGAGGTGACAAAAGGTTCGTCGTAAACGGTTACGTCGATGCAAGCTTTGACACCGATCTGGATGACTCTAAGTCTCGATCTAGATACATATTGAAAGTGGGAGCTATTAGCTAGAGTAGCTCCGTGCAGAGCATTGTAAACATAGAAATTTGCAAAATACTTACAGATGTGAATGTGATAGACCCGTTGACTAAAATTATCTCACAAGCAAAACATGATCACACCTTAGTACTCTTTGGGTGTTAATCACATAGCGATGTGAACTAGATTATTGACTCTAGTAAACCCTTTGGGTGTTGATCACATGACGATGTGAACTATGGGTGTTAATCACATGATGATGTGAACTATTGATGTTAAATCACATGGTGATGTGATCTAGATTATTGACTCTAGTGCAAGTGGGAGACTGAAGGAAATATGCCCTAGAGGAAATAATAAAGTTATTATTTATTTCCTTATTTCATGATAAATGTTTATTATTCATGCTAGAATTGTATTAACCGAAAACATAATACTTGTGTGAATACATAGACAAACATAGTGTCACTAGTATGCCTCTACTTGACTAGCTCGTTGATCAAAGATGGTTATGTTTCCTAGCCATAGACATAAGTTGTCATTTGATTAACGGGATCACATCATTAGGAGAATGATGTGATTGACTTGACCCATTCCGCTAGCTTAGCACTTGATCGTTTAGTATTCTGCTATTGCTTTCTTCATGACTTATACATGTTCCTATGACTATGAGATTATGAAACTCCCGTCTACCGGAGGAACACTTTGTGTGCTACCAAACGTCACAACGTAACTGGGTGATTATAAAGGTGCTCTACAGGTGTCTCCGAAGGTACTTGTTGGATTGGCATATTTCGAGATTAGGATTTGTCACTCCGATTGTCGGAGAGGTATCTCTGCGCCCACTCGGTAATGCACATCACTATAAGCCTTGCAAGCATTGTAACTAATGAGTTATTTGCAGGATGATGTATTACATAACGAGTAAAGAGACTTGCAGGTAACAAGATTGAATTAGGTATTGAGATACCGACGATCGAATCTCAGGCAAGTAACATACCGATGACAAAGGGAACAACGTATGTTGTTATGCGGTTTGACCGATAAAGATCTTCGTAGAGTATGTAGGAGCCAATATGAGCATCCAGGTTCCGCTATTGGTTATTGACCGGAGACGTGTCTCGGTCATGTCTACATAGTTCTCGAACCCGTAGGGTCCGCACGCTTAAAGTTCGATGACGATTTGTATTATGAGTTATGTGATTTGATGTACCGAAGGTAGTTCGGAGTCCCGGATGAGATCGGGGACATGACGAGGAGTCTCGATATGGTTGAGACGTAAAGATCGATATATTGGACGACTATATTCGGACATCGGAAGGGCTCCGAGTGATTCGGGTATTTTCGGAGTACCGGGGAGTTACGGGAATTCACCGGGAGAAGTATTGGGCCTTATTGGGCCATACGGGAATAGAGGAGAGAGGCCAAAAGAAAGGAGGCGTGCGCCCCCCCTCTGGTTCGAATTGGACAAGGGGTGCAACCCCCTTTTCCTTCTCCCTCTCCCCCTCTTTCATTCTCTCCTACTCCGGAAAGGAAAGGGGAATCCTACTAGGACTTGGGAGTCCTAGTAGGACTCCCCACACTTGGTGTGCCCCTCTAGGGCCGGCCTCTCCCTTGCTCCTTTATATACGGAGGCAGGGGGGCACCTCTAGACACAACAATTGATCTCTTGATCTCTTAGCCGTGTGCGGTGCCCCACTCCACCATAATCCACCTTGATCATATCGTAGCGGTGCTTAGGCGAAGCCCTGCGTCCGTAGCAACATCATCACCGTCACCACGCCGTCGTGCTGACGGAACTCTCCCTCGAAGCTCTGCTGGATCGGAGTTCGTGAGACGTCATCGAGCTGAACGTGTGCTGACCTCGGAGGTGCCGTGCGTTCGGTACTTGGATCGGTCGGATCGTGAAGACGTACGACTACATCAACCACGTTGTCATAATGCTTCTGCTTTCAGTCTACGAGGGTACGTGGACACACTCTGCCCTCTCGTTGTTATGATCACGATGATCCTGTGTGTGCATAGGAATTTTTTTGAAATTACAACATTCCCCAACACAAGCATCCCCAAGCTTAATTCCTGCTCGTCCTCGAGTAGGTAAATGATAAAAACAGAATTTTTGATGTGGAATGCTTACTTAGCATAATTTTCAATGTAATTCTCTTAATTGTGGTATGAATATTCAGATCCGAAAGGTTCAAGATAAAAGTTTAATATTGACATAAAAATAATAATACTTCAAGCATACTAACCAAGCAATTATATCTTCTCAAAATAACATGGCCAAAGAAAGTTATCCCTACAAAATCATATAGTCTGGCTATGCTCTATCTTCACCACACAAAATATTTAAATCATGCACAACCCCGATGACAAGCCAAGCAATTGTTTCATACTTTTGGTGTTCTCAAACTTTTTCAATCTTCACGCAATACATGAGCGTGAGCCATGGACATAGCACTATATGTGGAATAGAATGGTGGTTGTGGAGAAGACAAAAAGGAGAAGATAGTCTCACATCAACTAGGCATATCAACGGGCTATGAAGATGCCCATCAATAGATATCAGTGTGAATGAGTAGGGATTGCCATGCAACGGATGCACTAGAGCTATAAGTATTTGAAAGCTCAACAAAAGAAACTAAGTGGGTGTGCATCCAACTCGCTTGCTCACGAAGACCTAGGGCATTTTGAGGAAGCCCATCATTGGAATATACAACCCAAGTTCTATAATGAAAAATTCCCACTAGTATATGAAAGTGATATCATAGGAGACTCTCTATCATGAAGATGATGGTGCTACTTTGAAGCACAAGTGTGGTAAAAGGATAGTAGCATTGTCCCTTCTCTCTTTTTCTCTCTTTTTTTGGGCCTTCTTTTTTTATGGCCTTTCTCTTTTTTTTTCTTGTCCGGAGTCTCATCCCAACTTGTGGGGGAATCATAGTCTCCATCATCCTTTCCTCACTTGGGACAATGCTCTAATAATGATGATCATCACACTTTTATTTTCTTACAACTCAAGAATTACAACTCAATACTTAGAACAACAATATGACTCTATGTGATGCCTCCGGCGGAGTACCGGGATATGCAATGAATCAAGAGTGACATGTATGAAAGAATTATGAACGGTGGCTTTGCCACAAATACAATGTCAACTACATGATCACGCAAAGCAATATGACAATGATGAAGCGTGTCATAGTAAACGGAACGGTGGTAAGTTGCATGGCAATATATCTCGGAATGGCTATGGAAATGCCATGATAGGTAGGTATGGTGGCTGTTTTGAGGAAGGTATATGGTGGGTGTATGATACCCGCGAAAGGTGCGCGGTATTAGAGAGGCTAGCAATGGTGGAAGGGTGAGAGTGCGTATAATCCATGGACTCAACATTTAATTTTTGCATATACATTACCTGTCTTTTCTCTCTTTCTTTCTTCTTTTCCTTCTCCTCAAGGCCTTAAAAAGCCAACTTGTGTCTTGACTACACAATATTAACGCGCTAGCTGCACTCATTATACCTGGGGGCTTCTTATACAGAAGCTTAATATAACTATTTTTCTGGGCTTCATGCCCCGCACATGTGTCATTCTTCCGCATGTACCTTTTTTCGCCATTATATGCATCGATATGACTTAAGTTTTGGCCAAGCTGGGTTGCCTGGCTCTTGTATTTATGCCCTACGTTCCCGTTAATTCGGCTAGGGCATAAGGGGAGCACCTTCACGATTGTTACCGCTGGTCAGCCGGATGTGTGCCTCAGATCGGGCGGCTTCTAAAGCTAGCGTTCTTAAGGGAATATTCGGTCGATGAACAAAATACGACTTTTTTAGTGCATGCCCCGGATGTTTTTTTGCTGTGTCTCTTCTCGCAGTGGGACATGCACATTAGGGCATGCGTGCCTGTGAAAGGAACCCTTAACGAAACTATTCTCCCTGGAAGATGTTTCTTATTATCCATGTAATATAACATAACTAGTTGGGTACTTGTCTGTTCAAGCACTTATGACCCCTACGCCTGGTTTCCACGCATACCCTGGTTTTTCCATAACTGAGTGGGTATTCGGATACACTCCGGACTATTGGGTCCCGAGGTCGAAGCGAAAAGGTCCGCCATGACAAATGAATTACAATCCGGCTAGAGACATTCTACATGTCACTTAAATTACATAGTCACTTAGACTGACTAAATTCTTCTTCTATCCCATCCAACAGGTTGTCTAGCCTACAATCCTGTTGGGAATACTTTGCTGCTAACTCTACTTGGTCATACACCAAACTGACGGGGATCTCTTTCCCATCGTGCCCCATAGGTCCGACCTCGGCCATGTGGTTTGGGTCAGCCTTGGTATACCGCGTCTTCACCATGGCCTGTGCTTCCTCGGCACCTTGACGGTAGGCCGATATCTTCCATAATCGGAAGCGCCGCCGCGCTCCCTTGAGCTTCTCTGCAAGTTCTCCAATGCCTCCTGGCAGGGCGACGGATGGCCACAAGGCCTGGGCAATACCCTGCATCACCTGCCGAACTTGTTCGTGCAGTTGTGAGAGCTCTGGTAGAAAATCACCCGCAGACCCAGGCATCTCCTCCGCGGGACGACCCGTCAGCATACCTGCAGACATAACTCTGTTAGCCGGCTTCTTCGCCGAACTCTTTCAAAAGTTCGTTCAAGCACTTACTGAAAATGCAGCGTCGAAGCCGCTTGTTCTCCTTCACGGAGTCCGCAAGCTGGGCTCGAACATCCTTCGCCCACGCCAGCTTGGTATTGGCGTCTTGAATATCGTTTTTCTCCTGCCTAACTTTTGTAAGCACACGCTCGCCAGCCTTTAGCCGCCGTATGGCATATTGCTCATCCGGATTCACTCCGGAGTCATCTGCAATATCTATTGTTAGATTTGTAGCATGCCGCATACTATATGGTACCTATCATTCTTTGAAACAAGTGTTACTAGAGGGGGCCTTCTCGGACTCCTTCAATGCGGCAACTGCGGCCCGTAGCTGGGCCTTGCACTCTTCCAGCTCTTGAGACAATTGGGTATTCTTCTCTCAGAAGAACTCATAAGAATAATGATCCTTAAATCAGTTGTGCCAACTGTTTCAAGTCTCAGGGGCTACTGATATATATAATCATCAAATTTTCTTACCCGTATATCCTTTACATACTGGTCCGTGGCTCTGGCAAGACCATTTTGAGCAGCACGGATGTACGCGTCTCCTGAGTTGAAGGCATCAAACGCCTCTTGGGAGAAACAAGCGTTATGGAGTACGGCTCGATGACGCCTGTGATTCATGGAGCTCTCCACTCGGAATTTGTAGCGGATATTTTATCCGCGTCCTCTGTAGGAGGAGCATCCGGCGCGTGCCCATGTTAGCTTCCGCCTCTGTGTCCGGCCCTGGAGCCCGACTGGTAGAGACGTGATCGGCAACCTCTCCGGGTATGGTCCAACAAGCGTTTTTCCTTTTAGGAAACACATGTGTTATTATGTTCTAAAAAAACGATAACCACAGAGCGACTTTTGGTATCATACCTCTGCGACGACGTCTCCGTCCGGACCGCCTTCCTTTTTAGACTGCCCGGCTTCGGCGCCCCTTGTTGGCGAGTCACCGCGGGTTCAGCATGGCGCCCCGAGGACCTTCCATGTAAAACACCATACATGCGCGGTAGGTGAAGTGCATAAAAGGGGATCCTTCTCGGAAGTCGGGACTCTTGTTTTACTTACATGCGAGGCGGGGAGTAGCCCAGGATAGTCGGCTATAATGGCCACCGTGGCATCATCACAACTTAATTGATAGAATATCATGTCGACCAGCCCCACAAATATGTCCGGATCCTCTTTGAGGCCGGGGTCGAGGGCCCGGTCAGGGTCCTCCGGTTGTGGAGGTGGGCTGTTGACCTCCCTTACCGCTTTTTGCAGTTCCTGCCATGAAACGGCAAGGTAAAAACGCATGACGTTGAATGCGGGAAGGATGAGAGTAAGGAATAACAACTTACCCAGCTTGGAGGGAATCCATCCCGTGGTTTGATGCGGAGGAACTCCTCTTCGTCTCCCTTATACAAATCAGACAGAATTTTTGCTAGAGCAGCAATTGAGTCCGGTCCCTTACGACCGCAGCGAGTGGCATCATCTTCCCCGTTGAAGTGCCACATGGGGTGGCCTCGATATTGAAGCGGCTGCACCCCCCACATAATGCATATTGACATAACCTCGATTATCGTCAATCCTGATTGAGCCAGGACCTTTATTCGGCCCATCAGGTAAAGGACGTCTTTGTTATCTTCCTCCCGAGGGCTCCGTGGGTGCCAGCTTCGGCGTTTCTTCAAAAGGTCATTGTCGAACTCGGGAAGACCAATCCGAATAGGATCTGGAAGGGGGACGTCCTCCATATAAAACCACTCCGAAGGCCAGTCCTCGGATGTCTTCTTCGGGGTACCGGACAGGTATCCGGTCCCGCGATGCGCCATATTTCGCTCCGCCCACTTGATATATTGACCCCCTCCGTACGGGCACGAGGCGAGAATAGCTTCTTCCACAAATACAAATGAGCTTCGCAGCCCGAAACAGCTCACAAAGGGCTACATAACCAGCGATGTGTAATATGGAAGCAGGAGTGAAGTTATGCAACTAGAGGTCAGAAAACTCCGTGGAGCCCTCGGAGGAATGGATGGATTGGAAATCCGAGTCCCCTTAATAGATAAGGGACGAGGCATACCCACTCCCCCTTGGAGGGGTTGGGAAAGCTCTCCACTTGTTCCCCGCCGTTATAGGTGGCGAGCCCGGCTCGAATGGGGACCATATACGCTGGAGGGAGAAATCCTCGGTCTCAGAACTCCACTAATTGACTGTAAGGGACGGAACACTTCTTCCAATCTCGGGCTTAGGGCTACGGGAGCGAGAGGAGGAGCTGCGATGGCCGGCCATGCTAGAATGGATTTTCCAAGCGCGTTCTGATGGATACTCGCCGTGGAGGGATGGTGTGATCTGGATCTAAGAATCCCCGTCTCTTTAATAGACAGTTTACTCACATAACGAGGGTGGAAAATGTAAAAATGCCCCGGCCACTCGCATTCGCTCGACACATGGAAGATAGCCATTGTTGGACGTGGAAGCCAATAAGCGCAACATTTATGGGAAGCCAGACACTATTCTACAGGTATTCAGGATTTGGAGAAGAACCCGCCTTGCAATGCCGAAAACAATCTGCGCGCCGGACTCATCGTCATTGAAGCCTGGTTCAGGGGCTACTGAGGGAGTCCTGGATTAGGGGGTATCCGGACTATATCCTTTGGCCGGACTGTTGGACTATGAAGATACAAGATTTAAGACTTCGTCCCGTGTCCGGATGGGACTCTCCTTGGCGTGGAAGGCAAGCTTGGCAATACGGATATGTAGATCTCCCCCCTTGTAACCGACTCTATGTAACCCTAGCCCTGTCCGGTGTCTATATAAACCGGAGGGTTTAGTCCGTAGGACAACAACAATCATACCATAGGCTAGCTTCTAGGGTTTAGCCTCTACGATCTCGTGGTAGATCAACTCTTGTAATACTCATATCATCAAGATCAATCAAGCAGGAAGTAGGGTATTACCTCCATCGAGAGGGCCCGAACCTGGGTAAACATTGTGTCCCCCGCCTCCTGTTACCATCCGCCTTAGACGCACAGTTCGGGACCCCCTACCCGAGATCCGCCGGTTTTGACACCGACAAGCCCCCTTTTCCTTCTCCCTCCCCCCCTCTTTCCTTCTCTCCTTCTCCGGAAAGGAAAGGGGAATCCGTAGCAACATCATCACCGTCACCACGCCGTCGTGCTGACGAAACTCTCCCTCGAAACTCTGCTGGATCGGAGTTCGTGAGACGTCATCGAGCTGAACGTGTGCTGACCTCGGAGGTGCCGTGCGTTCGGTACTTGGATCGGTCGGATCGTGAAGACGTACCACTACATCAACCACGTTGTCATAATGCTTCTGCTTTCGGTCTACGAGGGTACGTGAACACACTCTCCCCTCTCGTTGTTATGATCATGATGATCCTGTGTGTGCATAGGAATTTTTTTGAAATTACAACATTCCCCAACACAAGCATCCCCAAGCTTAATTCCTGCTCGTCCTCGAGTAGGTAAATGATAAAAACAGAATTTTTGATGTGGAATGCTTACTTAGCATAATTTTCAATGTAATTCTCTTAATTGTGGTATGAATATTCAGATCCGAAAGATTCAAGATAAAAGTTTAATATTGACATAAAAATAATAATACTTCAAGCATACTAACCAAGCAATTATATCTTCTCAAAATAACATGGCCAAAGAAAGTTATCCCTACAAAATCATATAGTCTGGCTATGCTCTATCTTCACCACACAAAATATTTAAATCATGCACAACCCCGATGACAAGCCAAGCAATTGTTTCATACTTTTGGTGTTCTCAAACTTTTTCAATCTTCACGCAATACATGAGCGTGAGCCATGGACATAGCACTATATGTGGAATAGAATGGTGGTTGTGGAGAAGACAAAAAAGGAGAAGATAGTCTCACATCAACTAGGCATATCAACGGGCTATGAAGATGCCCATCAATAGATATCAGTGTGAATGAGTAGGGATTGCCATGCAACGGATGCACTAGAGCTATAAGTATATGAAAGCTCAACAAAAGAAACTAAGTGGGTCTGCATCCAACTCGCTTGCTCACGAAGACCTAGGGCATTTTGAGGAAGCCCATCATTGGAATATACAACCCAAGTTCTATAATGAAAAATTCCCACTAGTATATGAAAATGATATCATAGGAGACTCTCTATCATGAAGATGATGGTGCTACTTTGAAGCACAAGTGTGGTAAAAGGATAGTAGCATTGTCCCTTCTCTCTTTTTCTCTCTTTTTTTGGGCCTTCTTTTTTTATGGCCTTTCTTTTTTTTTCTTGTCCGGAGTCTCATACCAACTTGTGGGGGAATCATAGTCTCCATCATCCTTTCCTCACTTGGGACAATGCTCTAATAATGATGATCATCACACTTTTATTTTATTACAACTCAAGAATTACAACTCAATACTTAGAACAACAATATGACTCTATGTGATGCCTCCCATGAGTACGGGATATGCAATGAATCAAGAGTGACATGTATGAAAGAATTATGAACGGTGGCTTTGCCACAAATACAATGTCAACTACATGATCACGCATAAAGCAATATGACAATGATGAAGCGTGTCATAGTAAACGGAACGGTGGTAAGTTGCATGGCAATATATCTCGGAATGGCTATGGAAATGCCATGATAGGTAGGTATGGTGGCTGTTTTGAGGAAGGTATATGGTGGGTGTATGATACCGGCGAAAGGTGCGCGGTATTAGAGAGGCTAGCAATGGTGGAAGGGTGAGAGTGCGTATAATCCATGGACTCAACATTCCGAATTTTTTGCATATACATTACCTGTCTTTTCTCTCTTTCTTTCTTCTTTTTCCTTCTCCTCAAGGCCTTAAAAAGCCAACTTGTGTCTTGACTACACAATATTAACGCGCTAGCTGCACTCATTATACCTGGGGGCTTCTTATACAGAAGCTTAATATAACTATTTTTCTGGGCTTCATGCCCCGCACATGTGTCATTCTTCCGCATGTACCTTTATCGCCATTATATGCATCGATATGACTTAAGTTTTGGCCAAGCTGGGTTGCCTGGCTCTTGTATTTATGCCCTACGTTCCCGTTAATTCGGCTAGGGCATAAGGGGAGCACCTCTACGATTGTTACTGCCGGGTCAGCCGGATGTGTGCCTCAGACTGGGCGAAGCCGAAAGCTAGCGTTCTTAAGGGAATATTCGGTCAGTGAACAAAATACGACTTTTTTTAGTGCATGCCCCCAGATGTTTTTTTGCCTGTGTCTCTTCTCGCAGTCCGGACATGCACATTAGGGCATGCGTACCCAGGGAAAGGAACCCTTAATGGAACTATTCTCCCTGGAAGATGTTTCTTATTATCCATGTAATATAACATAACTAGTTGGGTACTTGTCTGTTCAAGCACTTATGACCCCTACGCCTGGTTTCCACGCATACCCCGGTTTTTCCATAACTAAGCAGGTATTCGGATACACTCCGGACTATTGGGTCCCGAGGTCGAAGCGAAAAGGTCCGCCATGACAAATGAATTACAATCCGGCTAGAGACATTCTACATGTCACTTAAATTACACAATCACTTAGACTGACTAAATTCTTCTTCTATCCCATCCAACAGGCTGTCTAGCCTACAATCCTGTTGGGAATACTTTGCGACTAACTCTACTTGGTCATACACCAAACTGACGGGGATCTCTTTCCCATCGGGCCCCATAGGTCCGACCTCGGCCATGTGGTTTGGGTCAGCCTTGGTATACCGCGTCTTCACCATGGCCCAGGCTTCCCTGGCACCATGACGGCAGGCCGATATTTTCCATAATCGGAAGCGCCGCCGCGCTCCCTTGAGCTTCTCTGCAAGTTCTCCAATGCCTCTTGGCAGGGCGACGGATGGCCACAAGGCCTGGGCAATACACTGCATCACCTGCCGAACTTGTTCGTGCAGTTGTGAGAGCTCTGGTAGAAGATCACCCGCAGACCCGGGCATCTCCTCCGCGGGACGACCCGTCAGCATACCTGCAGACATAACTCTGTTAGCCGGCTTCTTCGCCGAACTCTTTCAAAAGTTCGTTCAAGCACTTACTGAAAATGCCGCGTCGAAGCCGCTTATTCTCCTTCACGGAGTCCGCAAGCTGGGCTCGAACATCCTTCAGTTCCACGCTCAGCTTGGTATTGGTGTCTTGAAGATCGTTTTTCTCCTGCCTAACTTTTGTAAGCACGCGCTCGCCAGCCTTTAGCCGCCGTATGGCATGTTGCTCATCCGGATTCACTCCGGAGTCATCTGCAATATCTATTGTTAGATTTGCAGGCATGCCGCATACTATATGGTACCTATCATTCTTTGAAACAAGTGTTACCAGAGGGGGCCTTCTCGGACTCCTTCAATGCGGCAACTGCGGCCCGTAGCTGGGCCTTGCACTCTTCCAGCTCTTGAGACAATTGGGTATTCTTCTCTGTAAGAACCTGCGCAAATAATGATCCTTAAATCAGTTGTGCCAACTGTTTCAAGTCTCAGGGGCTATTGATATATATAATCATCAACGGTATTAGAGAGGCTAGCAACGGTGGAAGGAAGAGAGTGCGTATAATCCATGGACTCAACATTAGTCATAAATAACTCATATACTTATTGCAAAAATCTACAAGTTATCAAAGCAAAGTATTACGCGCATGCTCCTAGGGGGATAGATTGGTAGGAAAAGACCATCGCCATTCCCCGACCGCCACTCATAAGGAAGACAATCAATAAATAAATCATGCTCCGACTTCATCACATAACGGTTCACCATACATGCATGCTACGGGAATCATGAACTTTAACACAAGTATTCCTCAAATTCACAACTACTCAACTAGCATAACTCTAATATCACCATCTTAATATCTCAAAACAATTATCAAGCATCAAACTTCTCATAGTATTCAACACACTCATAAGATATTTTTTTCTAGTCCTGGATGCCTATTACTTTTAGGACCAATTTTTCAATTTAAGAAAATTACCATGCTGTTTTGTAGGACTCTAAAAATAATATAAGTGAAGCATGAGAGAACAATAGTTTCTATAAAATGAATCCACCATCGTGCTCTAAAAGATATAAGTGAAGCACTAGAGCAAAAACTATATAGCTCAAAAGATATAAGTGAAGCACATAGAGTATTTTAATAAATTCCGAATCATTTGTGTCTCTTCAAAAGGTGTGTACAGCAAGGATGATTGTGGTAAACTAAAAAGTAAAGACTCAAATCATACAAGACGCTCCAAGCAAAGCACATATCATGTGGTGAATAAAAATATAGCTCCAAGTAAAGTTACCGATGGAAGTAGATTTAAAGAGGGGATGCCTTCCGGGCATCCCCAAGCTTTGAGTTTTTGGTGTCCTTAGATTATCTTGGGGTGCCATGGGCATCTCAAAGCTTAGGCTCTTGCCACTCCTTGTTCCATAATCCATCAAATCATTTACCCAAAACTTGAAAACTTCACAACACAAAACTTAGCAGAAAATCTTGTGAGCTCCATTAGCGAAAGAAAACAAAACACCACTTCATGGTACTGTAATGAAATAATTATTTATTTATATTGGTGTTAAACCTATTGTATTCTAACTTCTCTATGGTTTATAAACTAGTTTATTAGTCATAGATTCATCAAAATAAGCAAACAACACACGAAAAACAGAATCTGTCAAAAACAGAACAGTCTGTAGTAATCTGTAACTAACGCAAACTTCTGGAACTAATTTTATCACGTTCTGGTGATTTTTAACAATTGTTTTCGTGAACAGAAAGTTTCATGAATTTTCAGCAAGATCAAATAACTATCATCCAAGAAGATCCTATAGGTTTAACTTGGCACAAACACTAATTAAAACATAAAAACAAACCTAACCAGAGGCTAGATCAAATATTTATTCCTAAACAGAAGTAAAAAGCAAAAAACTAAAAATAAAATTGGGTTGCCTCCCAACAAGCGCTATCGTTTAACGCCCCTAGCTAGGCATAAAAGTAATGATAGATCTAGGTATTGCCATCTTTGGTTTTAGGGAAGAAAAGATCAAACTTATTACCTATGGAATTAATCTTTCTATTTTGATAGAGCACATGGCTATTAATGGTAGAAGAAAGATTAAGCACGTTGCGTAAATTTGCATCTAGGCTAGCTTTCATCTCTTTGATAGATTCGTTTTGGTAGGAGAGCAAAAGAGATGTAGATTCAACTTTCTCATTCATGGGGTGCCCAAATATGGTTTTCATCTTTTCATAAGTATCTACGACATCCCCTTCAAGAAAGCCTTCTTCAAATATAGAATCTAAGACATGCTTAAACGAAGAAGGTAGGGCAACATAAAAGCTCTTCAAGTAAATTTCAATTTGGTATTGGGGTACATAGTTAGCCCGGATCCTTAGAAGTCTATCCCAAGCATCTTTCAAAGATTCATCGAGTAAGTAACAAAAAATTCTAGAGTCATCCTCATCAAAATTATTAGGACTCTCATTGACAACTCCAGTAGGTTTTTCCATAGCATTATTTATGAGTTTAGATAGAATAGAAGGATCGTCCCAAGTACTAGGGCTCGGGAGAGAACCTCCAACTCTTTTTGGTTCCGACATGGCGAAGGGAAGGTGAGCGGAAAAGAGAGGGTGAATAAAACGTCAAGGGTGAAGTGGGGGAGAGGAAAATGAGAGGCAAATGGCAAATAATGTAATGCGGAAGATAAGAGTTTGTGATGGGTACTTGGTATGTTGACTTTTGCGTAGACTCCCCGGCAACGGCGCCGGAAATCCTTCTTGCTACCTCTTGAGCACTCCGTTGGTTTTCCCTTGAAGAGGAAAGGGTGATGTAGTAAAGTAGCGCAAGTATTTTCCCCAGTTTTTGAGAACCAATGTATCAATCCAGTAGGAGGCCACGCTCAAGTCCCTCGCACCTACACAAACAAATAAAAGCCTCACAACCAACAAAATAAAGGGGTTGTCAATCCCTTCACGGTCACTTACGAAAGTGAGATCTAATAGATATGATAAGATAATATTTTTGGTATTTTTCTAATAAAGATGCAAAGTAAAATAAAAGGAAATAAAAGTAACTAAGTGTTGGAAGATTAATATGATGGAAAATAGACCCGGGGGCCATAGTTTTCATTAGTGGCTTCTCTCGAGAGCATAAGTATTACGGTGGGTGAACAAATTACTGTTGAGCAATTGATAAAATTGAGCATAGTTATGAGAATATCTAGGTATGATCATGTATATAGAAATCACGTCCGTGATAAGTAGACCGGCTCATGCCTGCATCTACTACTATTACTCCACACATCGACCGCTATCTAGCATGCATCTAGAGTATTAAGTTCATAAGAACAGAGTAATGCTTTAAGTAAGATGACATGATGTAGAGGGATAAACTCATGCAATATGATATAAACCCCATCTTGTTATCCTCGATGGCAACAATACAATACATGCCTTGCTGCCCCTCATCCTTTGGGAAAGGACACCGCAAGATTGAACCCAAAGCTAAGCACTTCTCCCATTGCAAGAAAGATCAATCTAGTAGGCCAAACCAAACTGATAATTCAAAGAGACTTGCAAAGATAACCAATCATACATAAAAGAATTCAGAGAAGATTCAAATATTATTCATAGATGAACTTGATCATAAACCCACAATTCATCGGTCTCAACAAACAAACTTCAAAAGAAGATTACATCGAATAGATATCCACGAGAGAGGGGGAGAACATTGTATTGAGATCCAAAAAGAGAGAAGAAGCCATCTAGCTAATAACTATGGACCCGAAGGTCTGAGGTAAACTACTCACACATCATCGGGGAGGCTATGGAGTTGATGTAGAAGCCCTCCGTGATCAATGACCCCTCCGGCAAGACGCCGGAAAAGGCCCCAAGATGGGATCTCACGGGTACAGAAGGTTGCGGTGGTGGAATTAGGTTTTTGGCTCCGTATCTGATAGTTTGGGGGTACGTAGGTATATATAGGAGGAAGAAGTATGTCGGTGGAGCAACATGGGCCCCACGAGGGTGGAGGGCGCGCCCCCCTGCCTCATGCCCTCCTGATTGCTTTCTTGACGTAGGTGCTACCTCTTGAGCACTGCGTTGGATTTCCTCGAAGAGGAGAGGATGATGCAGCAAAGTAGCGTAAGTATTTCCCTCAGTTTTTGAGAACCAAGGTATCAGTCCAGTAGGAGGCCACGCACAAGTCCCTCGTACCTGCACAAAACGATAGCTCCTCGCAACCAACGCGATTAGGGGTTGTCAATCCCTTCACGGTCACTTACGAGAGTGAGATCTGATAGAGATGATAAATAATATTTTGGGTATTTTTGGTATAGAGATGCAAAGTAAAAATTAAAAGGCAAAGTAAAAACAAAGCAAGTATTAAAGTGATGGAGATTGATATGATGAGAATAGACCCGGGGCCATAGATTTCACTAGTGGCTTCTCTCAAGAGCATAGATATTATACGGTGGGTGAACAAATTACTGTTGAGCAATTGACATAATTGAGCATAGTTATGAGTATATCTAGGTATGATCATGTATATAGGCATCACGTCCAAGACAAGTAGATCAAACGATTCTCAAGATCTACTACTATTACTCCACTCATCGACCGCTCTCCAAAGATGCATCTAGAGTATTAAGTTAGAAAGCGAGTAACGCCTTAAGCAAGATGACATGATGTAGAGGGATAAATTCATGCAATATGATAAAAACCCCATCTTGTTATCCTCGATGGCAACAATACAATACGTGCCTTGCAACCCTTTACATCCTTTGGGTAAGGACACCGCAAGATTGAACCCAAAGCTAAGCACTTCTCCCATTGCAAGAACTACCAATCTAGTTGGCCAAACCAAACGGATAATTCAAGAGACTTGCAAAGATAACCAATCATACATAAAAGAATTCAGAGAAGATTCAAATATTATTCATAGATAAGCTGGATCATAAACCCACAATTCATCGGTCTCAACAAACACACCACAAAAAGAAGATTACATCGAATAGATCTCCATGAGAGAGGGGGTGAACATTGTATTGAGATCCAAAAAGAGAGAAAAAGCCATCTAGCTACTAGCTATGGACCCGAAGGTCTGAAGTAAACTACTCACACTTCATCGGAGGGGCTATGGTGATGATGTAGAAGGCCTCCGTGGTGGATGCCCCCTCCGCCGGAGCTCCAGAACAGGCCCCAAGATGGGATCTCGTGGATACAGGAAGTTGCGGCGGTGGAATTAGGTTTTGGCTCTGTTACGATCGCTTGGGGCACGAGGTATATATAGGAGGAAGGAGTACGTCGGTGGATCAACAGGGACCCAAGAGGTGGGCGCGCCTAGGGGCGCCCCCCACCCTCGTGACCGCCTCTTCTGTGCCTTGGCATAGGGTCCAAGTCTCCCGGATCACGTTCAGTGAGAAAATCACGTTTCCGAAGGTTTCATTCCGTTTGGACTCCGTTTGATATTCCGTTTCTTTGAAACACTGAAATAGGAAAAAAACAACAATTCTGGGCCGGGCCTCCAGTTAATAGGTTAGTCCCAAAAATAATATAAAAGTGGAAAATAAAGCCAAATATAGTCCAAAACAGTAGATAAAGTAGCATGGAGCAATCAAAAATTATAGATACGTTGGAGACGTATCAGGCATCCCCAAGCTTAATTCCTGCTCGTCCTCGAGTAGGTAAATGATAAAAAGAGAATTTTTGATGCGGAGTGATACTTTGGCATAATTTCAATGTAAATCTTCTTAATTGTGGTATGAATATTCAGATCCGATAGATTCAAGACAAAAGTTCATATTGACATAAAAATAATAATACTTCAAGCATACTAACTAAGCAATTATGTCTTCTCAAAATAACATGGCCAAAGAAAGTTATCCCTACAAAATCATATAGTCTGGCTATGCTCCATCTTCGCCACACAAAATATTTAAATCATGCACAACCCCGATGACAAGCCAAGCAATAGTTTCATACTTTAACATTTTCAAAACTTTTTCAATCTTCACGCAATACATGAGCGTGAGCCATGGATATAGCACTATATGTGGAATAGAATGGTGGTTGTGGTGAAGACAAAAAGGGAGAAGATAGTCTCACATCAACTAGGCGTATCAACGGGCTATGGAGATGCCCATCAATAGATATCAATGTGAGTGAGTAGGGATTCCCATGCAACGGATGCACTAGAGCTATAAGTATATGAAAGCTCAACAAAGGAAACTAAGTGGGTGTGCATCCAACTCGCTTGCTCACGGAGACCTAGGGCATTTGAGGAAGCCCATCATTGGAATATACAAGCCAAGTTCTATAATGAAAAATTCCCACTAGTATATGAAAGTGACAAAATGAGAGACTCTCTATCATGAAGAGCTTGGTGCTACTTTGAAGCACAAGTGTGGTAAAAGGATAGTAACATTGTCCCTTCTCTCTTTTTCTCCCATTTTTTTATTTGGGCCTTTTCTCTTTTTTTATGGCCTCTTTTTTTCTCTTTTTTTCTATTTTTCGTCCGGAGTCTCATCCCGACTTGTGGGGTAATCATGGTCTCCATCATCCTTTCCTCACTTGGGACAATGCTCTAATAATGATGATCATCACACTTTTATTTACTTACAACTCAACAATTACAACTCGATTCTTAGAACAAAGTATGACTCTATATGAATGCCTCCGGTGGTGTACCGGGATATGCAATGAATCAAGAGTGACATGTATGAAAGAATTATGAACGGTGGCTTTGCCACAAATACGATGTCAACTACATGATCATGCTAGCAATATGACAATGATGAAGCGTGTCATAATAAACGGAACGGTGGAAAGTTGCATGGCAATATATCTCGGAATGGCTATGGAAATGCCATGATAGGTAGGTATGGTGGCTGTTTTGAGGAAAATATATAGTGGGTGTATGATACCGGCGAAAAGTGCGCGGTATTAGAGAGGCTAGCAATGGTGGAAGGATGGGAAAAGTGCGTATAATCCATGGACTCAACATTAGTCATAAAGAACTCATATACTTATTGCAAAAATCTAGAAGTTATCAAAGCAAAGTATTACGCATGCTCCTAGGGGATAGATTGGTAGGAAAAGATCATCGTCATTCCCCAACCGCCACTCATAAGGAAGACAATCAATAAATAAATCATGCTCCGAGTTCATCACATAACGGTTCACCATAATGCGCGTTATACGGGAATCACAAACTTCAACACAAGTATTCTTTAAATTCACAACTACTCAACTAGCATGACTCTAATATCACCATCTTCATATCTCAAAACAATTATCAAGCATCAAACTTTTCTTAGTATTCAACGCACTCAAAAGAAAGTTTCACATATCTTGAATACCAAGTATATTAATATTAAGCAAATTACCATGCTATTAACGACTCACAAAATAATCTAAGTGAAGCATGAGAGATCAATAGTTTCTTTAAAACAAACCCACCACCGTGCTCTAAAAGATCTAAGTGAAGCACTAGAGCAAAAATTATCACACTCAAAAGATATAAGTGAAGCACTATGAGCACAACTATCAAGCTCAAAAGATATAAGTGTAGCACATAGAGTATTCTATCAAATTCCAATTTATGTATGGCTCTCTCAAAAGGTGTGTAAATCAAGGATGATTGTGGTAAACTAACAAGCAAAGACGCAAATAATACAAGACGCTCCAAGCAAAACACTTATCATGTGGTGAATAAAAATATAGCTCCAAGTAAATTACCGATGGAAGTAGACAAAGAGGGGATGCCTTCCGGGCATCCCCAAGCTTTGACTTTTGGTGTCCTTGGATTATCTTGGGGTGCCATGGGCATCCCCAAGCTTAGGCTCTTGCCACTCCTTGTTCCATAATCCATCAAAAGAATTTACCCAAAACTTGAAAACTTCACAACACAAAACTCAATAGAAATCTCGTGAGTTCCGTTAGAAAAAGAAAACAAAAGACTACTTTAAGGTACTGTAATGAACTCATTCTTTATTTATGTTGGTGTTAAAACTACTGTATTCCAACTTCTCTATGGATTATAAACTATTTTACTAGCCATAGATTCATCAAAATAAGCAAACAACACACGAAAAACAGAATCTGTCAAAAACAGAACAGTCTGTAGTAATCTGTAACTAACGCAAACTTCTGGAACTCAAAAAAATCTACCAATATTATACGACCTATACAATTTTTTTATTGGTCAGCAGCAATTGGAATTAGTATTTTATCACGTTCTGGTGATTTTTAATAATTCGGGCACTGAGCGCAAAGTTTCTGGAAATTACAGCAAGATCAAATAACTATCATCCAAGAAGATCCAATAGGTCTAGCTTGGCACAAACACTAATTAAAACATAAAACCACATCTAAACAGAGTCTAGATGGATTATTTATTACTAATAAGCAAGGAAAAATATTGGGTTGTCTCCCAAAAAGCGTTTTTCTTTAAAGCCTTTTTAGCTAGGCATTGAGATTCAATGATGCTCACAAGAAAGACAAGAATTGAGGCACAAAGAGAGCATCATAAAACATGTGACAAACACACTTAAGTCGAACATACTTCCTATGCATAGGCATATTATAGGCAAACAAATTATCCTAGCAAGCAAAAACTAGCATATGCAAGGAAGAGGAAAGGAACAATAGCAATCTCAACATAACGAGAGGTAATTTAGTAACATGAAAATGTCTATAACCATATTTTCCTCTCTCATAATAATTACATGTAGGATCATAAGAAAATTCAACAATATAGCTATCACATAATATATTTTCAACACGATCCACATGCATGCGAAGTTGACTCTTCCAAAATAGTGGGATTATCATTAACTAAAGTCATGATTTCTCCAAACCCACTTTTATCAAAAATTTCATAAGATTGAATGTTATCCAAGTATGTGGGATCTAAAGTTGACACTCTTCCAAAACCACTTTCAATATTATTGCAAACACTATTATCAATCTTATATTCATCATGGGGCTTAAATAAATTTTCAAGATCATAAGAAGAATCTCCCCAACCATGACTATTGGACATAGCAAAACTAGCATCCCCAAGCTTAGGGTTTTGCATATTATTAGCATAATTTACATCAATAGAATTTATGATAAAATCATTGCAATCATGCTTTTTATTCAAAGATCTGTCATGAAGCACTTCATCACAATTTTCAGATTTACGGATTTCAGGCAAAAGCTTATAAAGATAATCTAGTGCATCCAAATCACCAGGAATTGGTTCATCAAAATTGGATCTCCTAAAAAGATTGGCAAGCGGACGAGGATCCATATATATTAGCTTCTCTGTTTAGGAATAAATACTCAACTATTTCAACCAAGCGAGAAAACGAGCCAAGTAAGTCATCAAGGCAAATGAAAAGACAAACGGAAAAAGGGCGAATAAAACGGCAAGGGTGAAGTGGGGGAGAGGAAAACGAGAGGCAAATGGAAAATAATGTAATGCGGGAGATAGGGATTGTGATGGGTACTTGGTATGTAGACTTTAACGGTGCCAAAAGTGGCTTGTCCAAGTCTAGACTTGCTCTTGCGTGAGCCTCCCCGGCAACGGCGCCAGAAATTCTTCTTGCTACCTCTTCAGCACTGCGTTGGATTTCCCTGAAGAGGAGAGGATGATGCATCAAAGTAGTGTAATTATTTCCCTCAGTTTTTGAGAACCAAGGTATCAATCCAGTAGGAGGCCACGCACAAGTCCCTCGTACCTGCACAAAATGATAGCTCCTCGCAACCAACGCGATTAGGGGTTGGCAATCCCTTCACGGTCACTTACAAGAGTGAGATCTGATAGAGATGATAAATAATATTTTTGGTATTTTTGGTATAGAGATGCAAAGTAAAAAGTAAAAGGCAAAGTAAAAAAAAGCAAGTATTAAAGTGATGGAGATTGATATGATGAGAATAGACCCGGGGGCCATAGGTTTCACTAGTGGCTTCTCTCAAGAGCATAGATATTCTACGGTGGGTGAACAAACTACTGTTGAGCAATTGAAAGAATTGAGCATAGTTATGAGTATATCTAGGTATGATCATGTATATAGGCATCACGTCCAAGATAAGTAGATCAAACGATTCTCAAGATCTACTACTATTACTCCACTCATCGACCGCTATCCAAAGATGCATCTAGTGTATTAAGTTAAAAAGAGAGTAACGCCTTAAGCAAGATGACATGATGTAGAGGGATAAATTCATGCAGTATGATAAAAACCCCATCTTGTTATCCTCGATGGCAACAATACAATACGTGCCTTGCAACCCTTTACATCACTTTGGGTAAGGACACCGCAAGATTGAACCCAAAGCTAAGCACTTCTCCCATTGCAAGAACTACCAATCTAGTTGGCCAAACCAAACGGATAATTCGAAGAGACTTGCAAAGATAACCAATCATACATAAAAGAATTCCGAGAAGATTCAAATATTATTCATAGATAAGCTGGATCATAAACCCACAATTCATCGGTCTCAACAAACACACCGCAAAAAGAAGATTACATCGAATAGATCTCCACGAGAGAGGGGGAGAACATTGTATTGAGATCCAAAAAGAGAGAAGAAGCCATCTAGCTACTAGCTATGGGCCCGAAGGTCGGAAGTAAACTACTCACACTTCATCGGAGGGGCTATGTTGATGATGTAGAAGACCTCTGTGGTGGATGCCCCCTCCGGCGGAGCTCCGGAACAGGCCCCAAGATGGGATCTTGTGGATACAGGAAGTTGCGGCGGTGGAATTAGGTTTTGGCCTCTGCTCGATCTGCTTGGGGGTAATGAGAGGTATATATAGGAGGAAGGAGTACCTCGGTGGAGCAACAGGGGCCCACAAGGTAGGGCGCGCCCTAGGGGCGCCCACCCTCGTGACCGCCTCTTCTGTGCCTTGGCGTGAGGTCCAAGTCTCACGGATCACGTTTGGTGAGAAAATCACGTTCCCGAAGGTTTCATTCCGTTTGGACTCCGTTTGATATTCAGTTTCTTCGAAACACTGAAATAGGCAAAAAACAGCAATTCTGGGGCTGGGCCTCCTGTTAATAGGTTAGTCCCAAAAATAATATAAAAGTGGAAAATAAAGCCCAATATAGTCCAAAACAGTAGATAAAGTAGCATGGAGCAATAAAAAATTATAGATACGTTGGAGACGTATCAGTAGGGTCCAAGTCCTCTGGATCACGTTCGTTCCGAAAATCACGTTCCCGAAGGTTTCATTCCGTTTGGACTCCGTTTGATATTCTTTTTCTGTGAAACACTAAAATAGGCAAAAAACAACAATTCGGGCTGGGACTCCGGTTAATAGGTTAGTCCCAAAAATAATATAAAAGTGTATAATAAAGCCTGTTAATCATCCAAAACAGAATATAATATAGCATGGAACAATAAAAAAATTATAGATAAGTTGGAGATGTATCAAACAGTCATAACATAGAGTGACACAGAACTAGCTCCAATTCATCAATGTAATGTAGGCATGTATTCCGAATATAGTCATACATGCTTATGGAAAAGAACTTGCATGACATCTTTTGTCCTACCCTCCCGTGGCAGCGGGGTCCTATTGGAAACTAGGGGATATTAAGGCCTCCTTTTAATAGAGTACCAGACCAAAGCATTAACACATAGTGAATAAATGAACTCCTCAAACTACGGTCATCACCGGGAGTGATCCCGATTATTGTCAGTTCGGGGTTGCCGGATCATAACACATAGTAGGTGACTATAGACTTGCAAGATAGGATCAAGAACTCACATATATTCATGAAAACATAATAGGTTCAGATCTGAAATCATGGCACTCAGGCCCTAGTGACAAGCATTAAGCATAGCAAAGTAATAGCAACATCAATCTCAGAACATAGTGGATACTAGGGATCAAACCCTAACAAATCTAACTCGATTACATGATAAATCTCATCCAACCCATCACCGTCCAGCAAGCCTACAATGGAATTACTCACGCACGGCGGTGAGCATCATGAAATTGGTGATGGAGGATGGTTGATGATGACGATGGCAACGGATTCCCCTCTCCGGAGCCCCGAACGGACTCCAAATCAGCCCTCCCGAGAGAGTTTAGGGCTTGGCGGCGGCTTCGTATCGTAAAACGTGATGAATCTTTCTCGCTGATTTTTTCTCCCCAAACACGAATATATGGAGTTGGATTTGAGGTCGGTGGAGCTCTAGGGGGGGCCCACGAGGCAGGGGGCACGCCCAGGGGGCAGGAGCGCCCCCCACCCTCATGGAAAGGGTGTGGGCCCCCTGGCCTTGATTCTTTCGCCAATATTTTTTATATTTTCCAAAAATAATCTACGTGAAGTTTCAGGTCATTCCGAGAACTTTTGTTTCTGCGCATAAATAACACCATGGCAATTCTGCTGAAAACAGTGCCAGTCCGGGTTAGTTCCATTCAAATCATGCAAGTTAGAGTCTAAAACAAGGGCAAAAGTGTTTGGAAAAGTAGATACGTTGGAGACGTATCAACTCCCCCAAGCTTAAACCTTTGCTTGTCCTCAAGCAATTCAGTTGATAAACTGAAAGTAATAAAGAAAAACTTTTACAACTCTATTTGCTCTTGTTGTTGTAAATATGTAAAGCCATCATTCAAGTTTTCAGCAAATATTATGAACTAACCATATTCACAATAACTCTTAGGTCTCATGTTTACTCCTATCAATGGCATAATCAACTAGCGAGCAATAATAATAAATCCCGGATGACAACACTTTCCCAAAACAATCATAATATGATATAACAAGGTGGTATCTCGATAGCCCTTTCCGAGACTGCAAAACATAAATGCAGAGCACCTTTAAAGATCAAGGACTAACTAGACATTGTAATTCATGGTAAAAGATATCCAATCATAGTCATACCCAATATAGATTAATGGTAATGGATGCAAATGACAGCGGTGCTCTCCAGCTGGCGCTTTTTAATAAGAGGGTGATGACTCAACATAAAAGTAAATAGATAGGCCCTTCGCAGAGGGAAGCAGGGATTTGTAGAGGTGCCAGAGCTCGGTTTTGAAATAAAGATAAATTATATTTTGAGCGGCATACATTCATTATCAACATAACAACCAAGAGATGGCGATATCTTCCAAGCTACACACATTATAGGCGGTTCCCAAACATAATGGTAAAGTTTATACTCCCCCTCCACCAACAAGCATCAATCCATGGCTTGCTCGAAACAACGAGTGCCTCCAGCTAACAACAGTCCCGGGGGAGTTTTGTTTACAATTATTTTGATTTGATTTGCATAAAGCATGGGACTGGTGATGACCCACAAGTATAGGGGATCTATCATAGTCCTTTCGATAAGTAAGAGTGTCGAACCCAACGAGGAGCAGAAGGAAATGATAAGCGGTTTTCAAAGAAGGTATTCTCTGCAAGTACTGAAATAAGTGGTAACAGATAGTTTTGTGATAAGATAAATTGTAACGAGCAACAAGTAACAAAAGTAAACAAAGTGCAGCAAGGTGGCCCAATCCTTTTTGTAACAAAGGACAAGCCTGGACAGAATCTTATAATAGAAAAAGCGCTCCCGAGGACACATGGGAATATCGTCAAGCTAGTTTTCATCATGTTCATATGATTCGCGTTCGGTACTTTGATAATTTGATATGTGGGTGGAATGGTGCTTGGGTGCTGTTCTTACTTGAACAAGCATCCCACTTATGATTAACCTCTATTGCAAGCATCCGCAACTACAACAAAAGTATTAAGGTAAACCTAACCATAGCATGAAACATATGGATCCAAATCAGCCCCTTACGAAGCAACGCATAAACTAGGGTTTAAGCTTCTGTCACTCTAGCAACCCATCATCTACTTATTACTTCCCAATGTCTTCCTCTAGGCCCAAATAATGGTGAAGTGTTATGTAGTCGACGTTCACATAACACCACTAGAGTCTAGACAACATACATCTCATCAAAATATCAAACGAATACCAAATTCACATGACTACTATTAGCAAGTCTTATCCCTTGTCCTCATGAACAAACGTAACTACTCACAAAGCATATTCATGTTCATAATCAGAGGGGTAATAATATGCATAAAGGATCTGAACATATGATCTTCCACCAAATAAACCAACTAGCATCAACTACAAGGAGTAATCAACACTACTAGCAACCTACTAGCACCAATCACGGACTTGGAGACAAGAATTGGATACAAGAGATGAACTAGGGTTTGGAGATGAGATGGTGCTGGTGAAGATGTTGATGGAGATTGCCCTCTCCCGATGAGAGGAGCGTTGGTGATGACGATGGTGATGATTTCCCCCTCCCGGAGGGAAGTGTCCCCGGCAGAACAGATCTGCCGGAGCCCTAGATTGGTTCCGCCAAGGTTCCGCCTCGTGGCGGCGGAGTCTCGTCCCGAAAGGTTGCTTAATGTTTTTTTCTCATCGAAAGACTTCATATAGGAGAAGAAACGTCAGAGAGCCACCAGAGGGCCCACGAGGTAGGGGGCGCGCCCCAGGGGGGGCCACCCTCGTGAGCAGGGTGTGGGCCCCCTGGCCTTTATCGTTGGCGACGATTTTTCTTTATTTATTTTAAGATATTCTGTGGAGTTTCAGGACTTTTGGAGTTGCGCAGAATAGGTCTCCAATATTTGCTCCTTTTCCAGCCCAGAATTCCAGCTGTCGGCATTCTCCCTCTTCATGTAAACCTTGTAAAATAAGAGAGAATAGCCATAAGTATTGTGACATAACGTGAAATAACAGCCCATAATGCAATAAATATCGATATAAAAGCATGATGCAAAATGGACGTATCAACTCCCCCAAGCTTAGACCTCGTTTGTCCTCAAGCGAAAAGCCGATAACAATAAACATGTCCTCATGTTTAGAGGTAGAGGCGTCGATAAAAATAAAATACGGACATGAAGGTATCATGATTATTTTCATAACAACAAAATATATAGATTTTGTCATATGATTACTTATGTTCAAATGATGATCTTTTCACAATGCAAAAGTATGAATCAGAAACCTTATTGAGCACCAACAAATTATAACCTCAGTCATTCAAGCAATTGCAATTTATCATAACATCAGAAAGAGTCTATGTCAGAGCTTAAAAGCAAGTCCACATACTCAACTATCACTTAGTCCTTCATAATTGCTAACACTCACGCAATACTTGTGGTTACGGAGTTTTAATCGGACACGGAGAAAGATAGGGGCTTATAGTTTTGCCCCACAACCTTTTACCTCAAGGGTAATGTCAACAATAACAATTCATGCTCCCCTACATCCAATTAGATATATATATATATATATATATATATATATATATATATATATATCATGTTCTTTCCAACATGCTGAGCTTGCCAAAGGATAAAATGAAAAAGGAAAGGTGAAGATCACCGTGACTCTTGCATAAGTAGAGGATAATAATAAAAGATAGGCCCTTCGTAGAGGGAAGCAGAGGTTGTCATGCGCGTTTAGGGTTGATGCACAAAATCTTAATGCAAAAGAACGTCACTTTATCCCTTGTATGTGGACCTTTATTATGCAGTCCGTCGCTTTTATTACTTCCACAACAAGTTCGTACAAAGCTTATTTTCTCTGCACTAATAAGTCATGCATATTTAGAGAGCAATTTTTATTGCTTTGCACCGATGACAACTTACTTGAAGGATCTTACTCAATCCATAGGTAGATATGGTGGACTCTCATGGCAGAACTGGTTTAAGGGTATTTGGAAGCACAAGTAGTATCTCTACTTGGTGCTGAGAATTTGGCTAGCATGAGGGGGAAAGGCAAGCTCAACATGTTAGAGGATCCATGACAACATACTTTATCTCAGATGTAAGAAAACATAACTCATTATGTTGTCTTCCTTGTCAAACCTCAACTCTTTAGCATGTCATATTTTAATGAGTGCTCCCAATCATAAAAGATGTCAATGATAATATATCAATATGTGAAACCTCTCTTTCCTTATTACTTCCTATTAATTGCAACGATGACCAAAGCTATATTTGCCAACTCCCAACAACTTTTAATCATCATACTCTTTCTATGTGAAGTCACTACTTTCAATAAGATCAATATGAACTCTTTGTTTCTTTTTATATTTTTTTCTTTTATTCACCCAAGATCATGGCAAAATAATCAAGCCCTTGACTCAACACTAATCTTTATTATATAGCTCACAGACTCGATTACATAGATGGATCATAAAGCAAAACTCAAAACCAGATCATGCCATGACTTTATTCTACTAAATCAAGATACTACTAATAGGATCGAACTAAGAAAAACGGTAAAGATAGGAGTTGTGATTGTGTTACGATGACAGGGCACCTCCCCAAGCTTGGCAGTTGCCAAGGAGTGCCCATACCCATGTGATTATGTCTCCTTCTTTGTTGTTGGTGTAATATTCTTGGCGATGATTCCCCTCAAGATACGGTTCTCCTCCTCGAGCTTATTGACTTGCTGCTTGAGTTCCATTATTTCCTTGTAAGCTTTCCCATGTAACGGCTAAAGCTCCTTGCACCCAAGGGTGTTGCATAGCTGCGGGAGAACAAGAGACACTCCTCCTCATATTTTCATAAGAAAGAAATCTAACATTGGAAGGGATAACCGAGTTTGGAATAGCTGAGCTCTGTAGTTCCCCATCGTAAACCCAGCTCGATGGCGAGAGGTGACTTCTTGATCTTGCATGGCATCTACCCTCATCAGGTCAGCCTCCATCTCTTCCTCCGTTGCTGGCCCAAAGTGGTCAGCGTCGCTGTTTGCCCTTGGTTCCGGTGCCGGGTTAGATACCCGGCTCTACCCGACTGACTCTTGAGAAGACATCTTGCTCTAATCTGCAGCAACAACAGCTCGAAACAAAAACAGAGGATATTTGTGCGATACGAGAGTCAAAACCTTCGGGAGAATATATAATGAATTTTTACCGACCAAGATACGTATCGTGCAAGAAAACAGAGTCCGGAGGGCACACGAGGTGCTCACGAGGTAGTGGGGCGCGCCCAGAGGGGTGGGGCGCGCCCACCACCCTTGTGGGGCCCTCGTGTCCTTCCCGGACTGCTACTTATTTTTCTATTTTTCTAAATATTCTAAAACAGAGAAATATTGCCTTAAAAATTGTTTTGGAGTCGGTTTACTTACCGTACCACATACCTATTCCTTTTCGGAGTCCGAAACGGTCTGGAAAGTGTCCCTTATGTATTCCTATGGGGTTACGGTTTCAATAATATTGGTTTCAACATTTATGGGATTACCTGAGATATAGTGTTTGATCCTTTGACCGTTTACCACCTTCAGATTTGTGCCTTCGAAGTTGTTGATTTTTATGGCACCAGAATGATAAACCTCATCGATAACGTAGGGACCTTCCCATTTAGAGAGAAGTTTTCCTGCAAAAAATCTTAAACGAGAGTTGTATAGCAATACATAATCACCTACATTAAACTCATGCTTTTGTATCCTTTTGTCATGCCATCTTTTAACTTTTTCTTTAAACAACTTGGCATTTTCATAAGCTTGGGTTCTCCATTCATCGAGTGAGCTAATATCAAATAACCTCTTCTCACCGGCAAGTTTGAAATCATAGTTGAGCTCTTTAATAGCCCAATATGCCTTATGTTCTAGTTCGAGAGGTAAGTGACATGCTTTTCCATAAACCATTTTATACGAAGATACCCATAGGATTCTTATATGCAGTTCTATAGGCCCATAATGCATCATCAAGTTTCTTGGACCAATTCTTTCTAGACCTATTAACAGTCTTTTGCAAAATTAATTTGAGCTCTCTATTGCTCAATTCTACTTGACCACTAGACTGCGGGTGATATGGAGATGCAATTCTATGATTAACGTCATATTTAGCAAGCATTTTACGGAAAGCACCATGAATAAAGTGTGAACCACCATCAGTCCTTAAGCATTTTAATAGAAGTGTTATGATGAGCACTACTAGTTGGAATAGCTTCTACCCACTTAGTAACGTAATCAACAGCAACTAAAATATGTGTATATCCATAGAGGCAGGAAAAGGTCCCATATAATCAAAGCCCCAAACATCAAATGGTTCAATAACAAGTGAATAATTCATAGGCATTTCTTGACGTCTACTAATATTACCAATTCTTTGACATTCATCACAAGACAAGACAAACTTACGGGCATCCTTGAAGAGAGTGGGTCAATAAAAACCGGATTGCAATACCTTATGTGCAGTTCTATCTCCAGCGTGGTGTCCTCCATAAGCTTCGGAGTGACACTTGCGTAGGATCTGTTCCTGTTCATGCTCAGGTACACAACGTCTAATAACACCATCAACTCCTTCTTTATAAAGGTGTGGGTCATCCCAAAAGTAATGTCGCAAATCATAGAAAAACTTTTTCTTTTGCTGGTATGTGAAGCTAGGTGGTATAAATTTAGCAACAATATAATTAGCATAATCAGCATACCATGGAGTGCTACGAGAAGTGCTTATGATATTTAATTGCTCATCAGGAAAGCTATCATCAATAGGTAGTGGGTCATCAAGAACATTCTCTAACCTAGATAAGTTATCTGCAACGGGGTTCTCAGCTCCTTTTCTATCAACAATATACAAATCAAATTCTTGTAGTAGGAGAACCCATCTAATAAGTCTAGGTTTTGCATCTTTCTTTTCCATAAGATATTTAATAGCAGCATGATCAGTGTGAATAGTTACTTTAAAATCAACAATATAGGGTCTGAATTTATCACAAGAAAATACAACTGCTAAAAGTTCCTTTTCGGTGGTAGCATAATTTCTTTGAGCATTGTCTAGAGTCTTACTAGCATAATGGATAACATTTAATTTCTTATCAACTCTTTGCTCTGAACAGCACCTACAGCATAATCACTAGCATCACACATAATTTCAAAGGGTAAATTCCAATCAGGTGGTTGAACAACAGGTGCAGAGACTAATGCTTTCTTAAGTATTTCAAATGCTTCTACACAATCATCATCAAAGACAAATGGTACATATTTTTGTAATAAATTAGTCAGAGGCCGAGAAATTTTTGAGAAGTCCTTAATGAACCTCCTATAAAATTCGCGTGACCAAGGAAACTTCTTATACCTTTGATGTCCTTGGGACATGGCATCTTTTCAATAGCATCAACCTTGGCTTTATCAACTTCAATACCTCTCTCGTAAAACTTTGTGCCCCAAGACAATACCTTCATTAACCATAAAGTGGCACTTTTCCCAATTCAAGACAAGATCAGTTTCTTCACATCTCTGCAGAACTCGATCAAGATTGCTCAAGCAATCATCAAATGAGGATCCATAGATGGAAAAGTCGTCCATGAAAACCTCGCAAATCTTTTCACAAAAATCAGAGAATATAGCCATCATGCATCTTTGAAAGGTAGCAGGTGCATTACATAAACCAAAAGGCATACGTCTATAAGCAAAAGTACCATAAGGGCATGTAAAAGTAGTCTTTGATTGATCTTTAGCCTATTACGTATTTGAGAGAAACCAGAATAACCATCTAGAAAGCAATAATGTGTATGTTTGCATAATCTTTCTTGCATTTGATCAATAAAAGGTAAGGGGTAATGATCTTTCTTAGTAGTTTTATTTAATTTGCGGAAATCAATTACCATCCTATAACCTATAATAATTCTTTGCGGAATCAATTCATCTTTATCATTAGGGACAACAGTAATACCTCCCTTCTTATTTTATTACACAATGGACAGGACTTACCCAACGACTATCAAAGAACGAGATAAATTATACCTGCCTCCAGAAGCTTGAGTATTTCTTTTCTTACCACTTCTTTCATTTTAGGATTCAAACGTCGTTGAGGATCATGAACTGGTTTGGCATCCGCTTCCAAATTTATTTTATGTTGACATAGAGGGGGACTAATGCCCTTAAGATCATCAAGAGTATATCCAATAGCGGCACGGTGCTTCTTCAGAGTTTTCAATAATCTTTCTTCTTCATGCTCTGAAAGGTTAGCACTAATAATAACAGGATATATTTTCTTTTCATCAAGGTAAGCATATTTAAGATTATCAGGCAACGGTTTAAGCTCAAACACGGGATCACCCTTGGGTGGAGGAGGATCCCCTAGGATTTCAACAGGCAAATTGTGTTGCAGAATAGGTTCCTGTTTAAAGAATACTTCATCTATTTCCCTTCTTTCATTCATGAACATATCATTTTCATGGTCTAGCAAATAGTGTTCTAAAGGATCACTAGGAGGCACGACAATAGAAGCAAGACCAATAATTTCATCCTTACTAGGCAATTCTTCCTCACGATGTTGTTTACTAAATTTAGAGAAATTAAACTCATGAACCATATCATCCAAGCCAATAGTAACAACATTCTTTCTGCAGTCTATCTTAGCATTAACAGTATTCAAGAAGGGTCTACCAAATATAATGGGACAAAAGCTATCTTGTGGGGAACCAAGAACAAGAAAATCAGCGGGATATTTGGTTTTCCCACACAAAACTTCAACATCTCTAACAATTCCCACCGGTGAAATAGTATCTCTATTGGCAAGTTTAATCGTGACATCAATTTCTTCTAACTCATCAGGTGCAATTTCATGCTTGATTTCTTTATATAAATCATATGGTATAACACTAGAACTAGCACCCATATCACGTAAGCCATGATAACAATGATCTCCTATTTTAACAGAAATAACAGGCACGCCTACCACAGGTCTATGTTTATCTTTAGCACAAGGTTTAGCAATTCTAGCAGATTCACCATGTAATTGAATAACATGCCCATCAATATTATCGGACAAGAGATCTTTAACAATAGCAATATTAGGTTCTACTTTAACTTTCTTAGGAGGTGTATAAGTTCTAATATTGCTTTTACTTAACAACAGTTGAAGCTTTAGCATGATCCTTCATTCTAACAGGGAAGGTGGTTTCTCAACATAAGAAGTGGGAACAATAGGATCATTATAAGTGACAGTCTTTTCTTCAACTTTAATAGGTGCAGCTACTTTTACTTCTATGGGAGGATGATATTTAAACCACTTCTCCTTGGGGAGATCAACATAAGTAGCAAAAGATTCACAGAAAGAAGCTACTATCTTAGAGTCAAGTCCATATTTAGTGCTAAACTTACGGAAAATATCGGTATCCATAAAAGATTTAACACAATCAAACTTAGGTGTCATACTTGACTCCTTACCTTCGTCGAGGTCCCAATCTTCAGAGTTGCGTTTAATTCTATCCAATAAATTCCATCTGAATTCAATAGTCTTCATCATAAAAGAGCCAGCACAAGAAGTATCGAGCATGGTGCGATTGTTATCAGAAAGCCGAGCATAAAAATTCGGAAGGATTGTCACTCTTGAGAGCTCATGGTTGGGGCATGAATATAACATTGATTTAAGCCTCCCCCAAGCTTGAGCGATGCTTTCTCCTTCGCGAGGCCAAAAATAATATATATAATTGCGATCACGATGAACAAGATGCATAGGGTAATATTTTTGATGAAATTCCAGTTTCAATCTTTTATAGTTCCATGATCTCGTATCATCACATAGCCTATACCATGTCAATGCGTCACCCTTCAAAGATAAAGGGAAAACGTTCTTCTTAACAACATCATCGGGTATACCTACAAGCTTAAATAGTCCACAAACTTCATCCACATAGAGTAGATGTTCATCAGGATGCTTTGTTCCATCTCCTGTAAAAGTGTTAGCTAGCAGTTTTTCCATCATACCCGAAGGAATTTCAAAAGGAGTTTGATTTTCAATAGGTTCAGTAGGTTGAGGAGTAACTCTTTGCTCTACTGGACGGGGTGAAGATACCCCGAACAAGCCCCTCACAGAATTACTTTCCATAGTAACAAGTGACAGAGAATTTCAGCACACTATATAAATTTTTCCTTACCAAATTCCACCTACCAAAGGCGCTTCCACCGGCAACGGGCGCTTAAAAGAGTCTTGATGACCCAAGTGTATAGGGGATCTATCGTAGTCCTTTCGATAAGTAAGAGTGTCGAACCCAGCGAGGAGCGGAAGGAAATGATAAGCGGTTTTCAGCAAGGTATTCTCTGCAAGTACTGAAATAAGTGGTAACAGATAGTTTTGTGATAAGATAAATTGTAACGAGCAACAAGTAACAAAAGTAAACAAAGTGCAGCAAGGTGGCCCAATCCTTTTTGTAACAAAGGACAAGCCTGGACAGACTCTTATAATAGGAAAAGCACTCCCGAGGACACATGGGAATATTGTCAAGCTAGTTTTCATCACGTTCATATGATTCGCGTTCGGTACTTTGATAATTTGATACGTGGGTGGACCGGTGCTTGGGTGCTGTTCTTACTTGAACAAGCATCCCACTTATGATTAACCTCTATTGCAAGCATCCGCAACTACAACAAAAGTATTAAGGTAAACCTAACCATAGCATGAAACATATGGATCCAAATCAGCCCCTTACGAAGCAACGCATAAACTAGGGTTTAAGCCCATCACTCTAGCAACCCATCATCTACTTATTACTTCCCAATGCCTTCCTCTAGGCCCAAATAATGGTGAAGTGTTATGTAGTCGATGTTCACATAACACCACTAGAGGCTAGACAACATACATCTCATCAAAATATCGAACGAATACCAAATTCACATGACTACTAATAGCAAGACTTCTCCCTTGTCCTCAGGAACAAACATAACTACTCACAAAGCATATTCATGTTCATAATCAGAGGGGTAATAATATGCATAAAGGATCTGAACATATGATCTTCCACCAAATAAACCAACTAGCATCAACTACAAGGAGTAATCAACACTACTAGCAACCTACTAGCACCAATCCCGGACTTGAAGACAAGAATTGAATACAAGAGATGAACTAGGGTTTGGAGATGAGATGGTGCTGGTGAAGATGTTGATGGAGATTGCCCTCTCCCGATGAGAGGAGCGTTGGTGATGATTATGGTGATGATTTCCTCCCGAGGGAAGTGTCCCGGCAGTAATGTGTCCGCTTGAGCCCTAGATTGGTTCTGCCAAGGTTCCGCCTCGTGGCAGCGGAGTCTCATCCCGAAAGGTTGCTTAATGTTTTTTTCTCATCGAAAGACTTCATATAGGAGAAGATGGACGTTAGAGAGCCACCAGGGGGCCCACGAGGTAGGGGGGCGCGCCCCAGGGGGGCGCCCCCCACCCTCGTGAGCAGGGCGTGGGCCCCTGGCCTTCATCTTTGGCGATGATTTTTCTTTATTTATTTTAAGATATTCCGTGGAGTTTCAGGACTTTTGGAGTTGCGCAGAATAGGTCTCCAATATTTGCTCCTTTTCCAGCCCAGAATTCCAGCTGCCGGCATTCTCCCTCTTGATGTAAACCTTGTAAAATAAGAGAGAATAGCCATAAGTATTGTGACATAACGTGAAATAACAGCCCATAATGCAATAAATATCGATATAAAAGCATGATGCAAAATGGACGTATCAACTGGGCATCCCGGTGACCAGCCATTTTCTCGTGAGTGAGGAGCGGAGTCCACTCCTCTTGAGAATAACCCGCCTAACAGGGAAGATACGGACATCCCTAGTTGATACATGAGCTATTCGAGCATACAAAACAGAATTTCATTTGAAGGTTTAGAGTTTGGAACATGTAAATTTACTTGGAACGACTGGTAGATACCGCATATAGGAAGGTATGGTGGACTCATCTGGAATAACTTTGGGGTTTAAGGGATTGGATGCACAAGCAGTATTCCCGCTTAGTACAAGTGAAGGCTAGAAAAAGACTGGGAAGCGATCGACTAGAGAGCGACAACAGTCATGAACATACATTAAAATTAATAAACATTGAGTGCAAGCATGAGCAGGATATAATTCACCATGAACTTAAATATCGTGAAGGCTATGTTGATTTGTTTCAACTACATGTGTGAACATGTGCCACGTCAAGTCACTTGAATCATTCAAAGGAGGATACCACCCTATCATACCACATCACAACCATTTTAATTGCATGTTGGCACGCAAGATAAACCATTATAAATCATAGCTAATCAAGCATGGCACGAGCAACTATGATCTCTAATTGTCATTGCAAACATGTTTATTCATAATAGGCTGAATCAGGAATGATGAACTAATCATATTTACAAAAACAAGAGAGGTCGAGTTCATACCAGCTTCTCTCATCTCAATCAGTCCATCATATATCGTCATAATTGCCTTTCACTTGCACGACCGAACGATGTGAATAATAATAATAGTGCACGTGCATTGGACTAAGCTGGAATCTGCAAGCATTCAATAAACAGGAGAAGACAAGGCAATATGGGCTCTTGGTTAAATCAACAATAATGCATATAAGAGCCACTTCAACAATTTCATC
This sequence comes from Aegilops bicornis, assembly GCA_021605145.1. Lineage (NCBI taxonomy): Eukaryota > Viridiplantae > Streptophyta > Magnoliopsida > Poales > Poaceae > Aegilops > Aegilops bicornis. Next base: position 701,782,806 of record CM038672.1, on the reverse strand, counting down.
AAGGTCTTCTCCTATCGACCCCCAAGGAAAAGAAAAGAAATAAAACTATTTACACGGGAAAGCTCCCAACAAGCAAAAGAAGAACAGGAGATATTTTTGGGTTTTCTTTTTAATTACTACTACTACAGCAAGAAAGTAAAGTAGCTAAATGCTACAACTAATTTTTTTTGGTTTTTCTTAAGGTTTTTCAAACACACAAGAAGAAAGCATAAAAAGGAAAATAAACTAGCATGGATAGTACAATGAAAAAGTATGAGCACCGACAACTAGCATGAGTGTGTGAACATAAATATAATGTCGGTGAGAGATACGTAGTCCCCAAGCTTAGGCTTTTGGCCTAAGTTGGTCTATTGCCACGGCTGGCCTGGCGGATATCCAAAGTTATAGTTGGGGTCGTACTGAGATGCAGCAGTTATTGCATCGTGGGCTGCAGCTTGGAGGCGAGCTATCTCAGCCTTCCTCTTATACTCCTCCGCCTCCTCTCTGGTTATGAAATATCTCCCCTTTGCCTGAAAGTCAAAGAAGGTAGAAGTAGGGAGAGCGGCGTAATAGGTGCGTCGTCTGTCAAAGATTAGTCGGTACTGGAGGAACTGATCGTTCCTCTCAACAAAATGATGACGAACCATAGCCTCATAATCTAAATAAGCAGGAGGCAACTCAATATCATCCTCACATATGGTTACACCAAGAAAATTAGCTAAACGGGTTGCATAAATTCCACCAAAGAAATCTCCATTATATCTATTATTATGCAACCTACGTGCAACAATGGCTCCCAAATTATAATGTTTATCTCCTAATACAGCACTCCTGAGAACACTGAGGTCAGGGACACACATGTGACATGCTTCATCCTTACCATTTATGCACCTACCTATGAAGAGAGCAAAGTAATGTATAGGAGGAAAATGAATGCTGCCTATGGTAGCTTGTTTTATGTCTCTAGATTCCCCCACAGTTATACTAGCATGAAAATCTCTAAATTCAGATTTGCGGGGTTCACTAGTACTACCCCATTGTGGAAGTTTGCAAGCAGTGGTAAAATCCTCTAAGTCCATAGTATAAGAATTTTCATAAAGATCAAACATGACAGTTTGAGAATTGCGTGATGATGAAAATTCAAACCTTCTCACAAAGGAGTAAGTGAGATAGTAACGCTGACGAAACTTATCTGCCTCGAAGCTCTCAAGATCGGCGTTACGCACATATGCGTTAAATTCTTCCTTGATTCCTACTCGATCCATAAAGTCTTCTGAAGGCCATTCACAAGCCCGCACTTGAGCTTCCCTTGGTGGTTCATCGTCAGCGTCGCGTATTGCGAGCCTGGGTCCTTGCTTCCTTGAAGAACCACCTTGGTACATTTTCCTAAACATATTTCTTCCTCTGAAAAATTTCTGAACTTTTTAGTAACTCCAAATAAAAGTGAACCAAGCTCAACAAAATTGATAGCAACTACTCCTACAAGTGCCTAGAGACTATATCATGCATTAGAACTACTTGGAACCATATAAATTTGACATGCAAGCTCAAGAACATGGTCACCTAGGCAGCAAAAATTTGCAATGAATAAAGCACTAGAACGAAAACTAATTGGACCAATGGAGGAGTCACATACCAAGGAACAATCCCCCAAAGCAGTTTTGTGAGAGGTGCTTTGAGCAAGGCGATCGAAAATCGCAGCAAAATGAGCTAGAACTCGTGCTTGAGCTGGATGGTGATTTTTTTTGGAAGGAAGAAAAAGTGTGTGGGTGCAGGAATAAGTGGAGGGGAGCCACCGTGGGCCCACGAGGCAGGGGGCGCACCTGTGGGTGGGCGTGCCTGGACCCTCGTGGCTGTGTGCTTGCTCCCCGCTGTGTTCTCAGTGCCAGATATTCTCAAATATTCCAAAAAAATCATATTTCAAGTTCGGGGAATTTGGAGAACTTTTATTTTCAGGGTATTTTTATATTGCACTAATAATTCAGAAAACAGACAGAAAATACTAATTTTACTTTATTTCAACTAAATAACAGAAAGTAAAAGGAGGGTACAGAAGGTTGTGCCTTCTAACTTCATCCATCTCATGTTCATCAAAAGGAATCCACTAACAAGGTTGATCAAGTCTTGTTAACAAACTCATTCTGAATCACATGAAACCGGAGAAATTTCGAATAACACTAAGTTACCTCAACGGGGATATGCATGTCCCCAATAATAAGAATATCATATCTCTTTTTAACAGTAGGAAGAGGAAATTCAAAACCTCCAAATATAATCGATGGAATTTTTCCAATAGAGTTTATACTATGAACTTGAGATTGTTTCCTCGGAAAAATGTACCGTATGCTCATTACCATTAACATGAAAAGTGACATTGCCGTTGTTGCAATCAATAACAGCCCCTGCAGTATTCAAAAAGGGTCTTCCAAGAATAATAGACATACTATCATCCTTGGAAATATCAAGAATAACAAAGTCCGTTAGAATAGTAACATTTGCAACCACAACAGGCACATCCTCACAAATACCGACAGGTATAACAGTTGATTTATCAGCCATTTGCAAAGATATTTCAGTAGGTGTCAACTTATTCAAGTCAAGTCTACGATATAAAGAGAGAGGCATAACACTAACACCGGCTCAAAGATCACATAAAGCAGTTTTAACATAGTTTCTTTCAATGGAGCATGGTATAGTGGGTACTCCTGGATCTCCTAACTTATTAGGTATTCCACCCTTAAAAGTGTAATTAGCAAGCATGGTGGAAATCTTAGCTTCCGGTATCTTTCTCTTATTTGTAACAATTTCTTTCATGTACTTAGCATAAGGGTTCATTTTGAGCATATCAGTTAATCACATACGCAAAAAGATAGGTCTAATCATTTCAGCAAAGCGCTCAAAATCCTCATCATCCTTTTTCTTGGATGGTTTGGGAGGAAAAGGCATGGTTTCTGAACCCATGGCTCCCTTTCTTTACCGTGTTTCCTAGCAACAAAGTCTCTCTTATCATAACGTTGATTCTTTGATTGTGGGTTATCAAGATCAATAGCAGGTTCAATCTCTACATCATTATCATTGCTAGGCTGAGCATCAACATGAACATCATCATTAACATTATCACTAGGTTCATGTTCATTACCGATTGTGTTTCAAAGATCGTAAATAGAAATATCATTGGGATTCTCAGGTGTGTCAACAACAGGTTCACTAGAAGCATGCAAAGTCCTATCAATTTTCTTTTTCTTCTTCTTAGAAGGACTAAGTGCATCAACATTATTTCTCTGAGAGTCCTGCTTAATTCTCTTAGGATGGCCTTCAGGATACAAAGGTTCCTGAGTCATTTTACCAGTTCTAGTAGCCACTCTAACAGCAAAGTCATTATTCTTACTATTCAATTCATTGAGAAAATCATTCTGAGCTTTAAGTACTTGTTCTACTTGAGTGGTGACCATAGAAGCATGTTTACTAATGAGTTTAAGTTCACCTTTAACTCTAGACATATAATCACCCAAGTGTTCAATCATAAAAGCATTTTGTTTTAATTGTCTACCAAAATAAGCATTGAAGTTTTCTTGTTTAACAATAAAATTATCAAACTCATCCAAACATTGGCTAGCAAACTTAGTAGGAGGGATTTCAGCTTTATCATATCTATAGAGAGAATTTACCTTTACTACCTGTGTCGGGTTATCAAGACCATGAGTTTCTTCAATAGGTAATGAATTAAGATCATGTATTTCTTCAACAGGCGGTAAATTAAGACCATGTATTTCTTCAACAGGAGGCAAATTCTTAACATCTTCAGCTTTTATACCTTTTTCTTTCATAGATTTCTTTGCCTCTTGCATATCTTCAGGACTGAGAAGTAGAACACCCCTCTTCTTCGGAGTTGGCTTAGGAGTTGGTTCAGGAAGTGTCCAATTATTTTCATTGGTCAACATATTACTCAATAGAATTTCAGCTTCATCTGGTGTCCTTTCCCTAAAATGTAACCAAAGCACAACTATCCGTGTGTCCTCTGGAAGCATCGGTTAGTCCATTATAAAAGATATCAAGTATTTCATTTTTCTTAAGGGGATGATCAGGCAAAGCATTAAGTAATTGGAGAAGCCTCCCCCAAGCTTGTGGGAGACTCTCTTCTTCCATTTGCACAAAATTATATATTTCCCTTAAAGCAACTTGTTTCTTATGAGCAGGGAAATATTTAGCAGAGAAGTAATAAATCATATCCTGGGGACTACGCACACAACCAGGATCAAGAGAATTGAACCATATCTTAGCATCACCCTTTAATGAGAACTGAAATATTTTAAGGATATAAAAGTAGCGAGTTCTCTCATCATTAGTGAACAGGGTGGCTATATCATTTAATTTAGTAAGATGTGCCACAACAGTTTCAGATTCATAACCATAGAAAGGATCAGATTCAACCAAAGTAATTATATCAGGATCAATAGAAAATTCATAATCCTTATCAGTAACAAAGATAGGTGAAGTAGCATAAGCAGGATCATATTTCATTCTAGCATTCAGAGTTTTTTGTTTCAGCTTAGCTAATAATTTCTTAAGATCACTTCTATCATTGCAAGCAAGAAAGTCTCTACCAGTTTCTTCATCCATAACATAGCCCTCAGGCACAACAGGCAATTCATATTTATTGGGAGAGTCTTCGTCATTACTTTCATCAATATTATCAGTCTCAATAATTTCATTCTCTCTAGCGCTAGCAAGTTGTTCATCAAGAAATTCACCAAGTGGCACAGTAGTATCAATCATAGAAGTAGTTTCATCATAAGTATCATGCATAGCAGAAGTGGCATCATCAATAACATGCGACATATCGGAATTAATAGCAGAAGCAGGTTTAGGTGTCGCAAGCTTACTCGTAATGTAAGGTGAATCAAGTGCAGAGCTAGATGGCAGTTCCTTACCTCACCTCGTAGTTGAGGGATAAATTTTTGTTTTCGCGTCTTTCAAGTTCTTCATAGTGACCAGCAGATATAAATCCCAAGTGACTCAAAGAATAGAGCTATGCTCCCTAGCAACGGCGCCAGAAAATAGTCTTGATAACCCACAAGTATAGGGGATCGCAACAGTTTTTGAGGGTAGAGTATTCAACCCAAATTTATTGATTCGACACAAGGGGAGCCAAAGAATATTCTCAAGTATTAGCAACTGAGTTGTCAATTCAGCCACACCTGGATAACTTAATATCTGCAGCAAAGTTTTTAGTACCGAAGTAGTATGGAAGTAACGGTAACGGTAGCAAAAATATATATTTGGGTTTTGTAGTGATTGTAACAGTAGCAACGGAAAAGTAAATAAGCGGAGAACAATGTGTGAAAAGCTCGTAGGCATTGGATCAGTGATGGAGAATTATGCCGGATGTGGTTCATCATGTAACAGTCATAACATAGGGTGACATAGAACTAGCTCCAATTTATCAATGTAATGTAGGCATGTATTCTGAATATAGTCATACATGCTTATGGAAAAGAACTTGCATGACATTTTTTGTCCTACCCTCCCGCGGTAGTGGGGTCCTATTGGAAACTAAGGGATATTAAGGCCTCCTTTTAATAGAGTACCGGACCAACGCATTAACACATAGTGAATACATGAAATCCTCAAACTACGGTCATCACCGGGAGTGGTCACGATTATTGTCACTTCGGGGTTGCCGGATCATAACACATAGTAGGTGACTATAGACTTGCAAGATAGGATCAAGAACTCACATATATTCATGAAAACATAATAGGTTCAGATCTGAAATCATGGCACTCGGGCCCTAGTGACAAGCATTAAGCATAGCAAAGTCATAGCAACATCAATCTCAGAACATAGTGGATACTAGGGATCAAATCCTAACAAATCTAACTCGATTACATGATAAATCTCATCCAACCCATCACCGTCCAGCAAGCCTACGATGGAGTTACTCACGCACGGCGGTGAGCATCATGAAATTGGTGATGGAGGATGGTTGATGATGACGATGGCGACGGATTCCCATCTCTGGAGCCCCGAACGGACGCTAGATCAGCCCTCCCGAGAGAGTTTAGGGCTTGGCGGCGGCTCCGTATCGTAAAACGCTATGAATCTTTCTCTCTAATTTTTTTCTCCCCGAACACGAATATATGGAGTTGGAGTTGAGGTCGGTGGAGCTCTAGGGGGCCCACGAGGCAGGGGGCGCGCCCAGGGGGGCAGGCGCGCCCCCACCCTCATGGAAAGGGTGTGGGCCCCCTGGCCTTGATTCTTATTTTCCAAAAATAATCTCCGTGAAGTTTCAGGTCATTCCGAGAACTTTTGTTTCTGCTCATAAATAACACCATGGCAATTCTACTAAAAACAGCGTCAGTCCGGGTTAGTTTCATTCAAATCATGCAAGTTAGAGTCCAAAATAAGGGCAAAAGTGTTTGGAAAAGTAGATACGCTGGAGACGTATCAGCGGGGAGACCTTTATTCCCTCTTCAAGGAGTCACCGCCGTCTCGCCTTCCTGAGCAGGACACACAAACCCTAACAAGATTTAAAAAAGAATAAAAATGGAGCCCTCCTGCCGGCCCTTGCCAGGATCCGCCGCGCCTCCATGGCCCTAGGGCCACCGGAGACAAGGCAGACCTGCACCAGTGCCGGCGAGAGGCACGAACCTCAACTTTCTTTCTTGCAGAGATTGCGGCCTTGACGCGCGCCAAGTCGTTGGCAGCAATAGCTAAACTTCTCTACACAAAACCCAAAACCCATACTAAGATAGTTGTTACTTCATTTGGTTCAAAGCTAAAGTTTTAAGCGTGCCTACAAAGCTTGTGAGATTGTTGATGAACATGGAAAATCTATTAAGCTGTATTAGTAACAATATGATAAACTATCCCAAATGATAAGTGTCATACGTATGTCCGAAGCACTCCGGCCCTATAGAGAGAGCCAACTCGAGACACCAGATGATATATAGTAGTAGTAGTAGATAAAGTGCATGCACGGTGAGATTAGTCCTGATGCTCTGGCGGACTCACTCGCCACTGTCCTCTTCGCCACGGTTCAGCTTTTGGCAGCTTTGGCCTCGAGATACGCCCGGTGGCTGAGCTGTGATCTCCTGGCCGTCGTCGTCAAGCTCGAGGCAGCCCTTGGTGATGTACTTGGCCGGGAGCATGGCCTGCTTGGCGACGAGCTGCCTCCTCACGTTGTTGAAGAAGTCGACGGTGTCGTTCCACTCGTCCTTGTGCGGGTTGTGGTCGTTGTCGTCCCCTCGACAGGGGAGAGGCTTGCTGTAGTCGCGGGAGAGGAGGTATTCCACCTCCTCCGGTGGCATCACGTTCACGTGCATGTCATGCCCCAAGGGTCATGACACTCTTCTTATCCAGGGCCTTCCCAATGGAATGCGTTATGGGCTTGGCCCAGCTACGCAAACAAGCAGAAGGCTTATAGAGGAGGAGAAGCTAGACAGAGAGGGCAGCTAGTGAACTGATTAACCGAGCTTTATCACAGAGAAGAGATACTTTGGAGTCAACGCGCCTGGCTGGAGTGGCTGATGCACGGCGATAAAAATACATATTTCTTTCACCTCAGGGCAAGCAGAAGAAGGAGAAAAAACCAAATAAAATCCCTCCAGCGACCGGATGGCCAGAGTACGGAGAATATTACAGAGATGGAGAACATGACCACAACTTTCTATCAAAATCTCTATACATCAGAGGGGGTGCACAATATGGAGCAGGTTTTGGATACAGTCCCAACAAAAGTAACTCAGGCCATGAACGACATGTTAAATGCTCCATATACAAGCAAGGAGGTGAAAACGGCTTTGTTTCAGATGTACCCAATGAAAGCTCCTGGTCCTGATGGATACCCAGCGCACTTTTTCCAACACCATTGGGACATTTGTGGGGATGAGGTGACAAAGGCGGTCCTGAGGATAGTGGAGGGTACGGAGTCGGCTGAGTGCATAAATGACACAATTTTGATACTCATACCAAAGGTAAAAAATCCAACCCTACTGTCCCAGTTTCGCCCAATCAGTTTATGTAATGTCTTGTACAAGATTGCTTCCAAGGTGATATCTAACAGATTGAAGGTAGTTCTACCTGACATAATATCTGAGGAGCAATCAGCTTTTGTTCCAGGCAGGCTGATTACGGACAACATCATCACAGCGTATGAATGCTTACATTTTATGAAGAGGAACAAAGCCAAGAAACATCAGTCGTGTGCACTCAAGCTTGATATGATGAAAGCTTATGATAGGGTGGAGTTGCCTTACCTGAGGGCTATAATGTCAGAGCGACCAAATTAAGGCGTACGCTCCCATCCTTATAAGCGCTTTAAACCTATTTGGAATACCGTCCAACCAGTGACCAAATATATTGGCAACACTTGTGGGCGGATATAAATTTGACGCTATTTGGATGATTGACCATGTAGGACGTGCAAAATTGCATTGGAAAAAGAGGTGTTTGATTGTCTCGTCGTGAGTACAAAAACAACACTTCTTACTCCCTAGCCAGTTGCGTCGTGCGAGGTTGTCTTTGGTCAACACAACTCCCTTACGAAGATACCACATGAAAATTTTCACTTTTAGTAGAATCTTGGACTTCCAAATTTTCTTGTTATTACTCACTGGTATCTCAGAATGTGTGAGCGCACGATACATAGAGTCTACTATAAAAGACCCTGATGTAGTAAGGTTCCAGCGAAACACATCCCGACCTTGTGTCAAAGTTAATCGAATCCAACCGGGACAAAAGATTATGCCATGACAGAAGTCTGGGCCAATTAAATCCCGCCTAAATGAAATGTTCAAGGGGATGAACTGAGCACGGCGCAATAGTGTTGTTTTTATCGCGAGCAATGTTATATAAGGCTGGATATTGTTCTCTGAGACTGGCATTGCCTAGCCAGATGTCTTCCCAAAATCGAATTTCCGACCCGTCTTTTATCACGGAAGACCCAAAGTGAAAGAGATATTTCTTTGCCGCCATTAGGCCAACCTGTAAGTGCGAGTCACCAGGTTTTCAATATGCAGGACACCGCCTTTTTGGCCTAGATACTTGTTGTGCAACATGATTTGCCAAACACCATCCTCAGTAAGAAGTTTGAACAACCATTTACTGAGCAAGGCCTCATTATTGACCTGTAGGTCATGAATTCCAAGGCCGCCTTGGTCTTTTGGCCTACAAACCATGCTCCATTTGGCCAACTGATATTTTTTCTTTTCTCCATCTCCTTGCCAAAAAAAATCTAGATCTAAAATAATCCAATCTTTGCAGGACCCCTTTCGGGAGTTGGAAGAAAGAAAGCATATAGAGAACCATATTTGTGAGAATGGAGTTAATCAAAACCAGCCGTCCTCCAACTGAGAGCAGCTTTCCTTTCCAACTGCTCAATCGTTTCTCTAGACGCTCCTCTAGATGCTTCCACTCTGCAATGGTGAGACGCTGATAGTGGATCGGTATTCCCAAATATTTAATCGGGAATTGACCATGTGCGCAACCAAGGAGGTCAGCATAATCGGCAGCCGCCTCAACGGCTTCTCCAAAGCAGAAAAGTTCACTTTTATGGAAGTTAATTTTGAGACCCGACATTTGCTCAAACGCTGAGAGCAAGAGTTTTAGGTTTCGAGCCTTGTCTAGGACATGTTCCATAAAAAGAATTGTGTCATCGGCGTATTGCAGAATAGAGAGGCCACCATCCACAAGATGTGGCACTACTCCTTCTATCTGGCCGCCCCGCTTAGCACGCTCAATCGTAATAGCCAACATGTCAAAGAACAATGTTAAATAACATTGAAGACATGGAGTCACCCTGTCGTAGTCTTTTTTTTGTCTGAGAGTAATGGCCTACATCATCATTGACTTTGATGGCCACACTACCTCCAGTTACAAAATTTTGGATCCACTGACGCCATTTATCGGAGAAACCTTTCATTCTTAGGGCTTGTTGGAGGAAAGACCATTTGACCTTGTCATAGGCTTTTTCAAAGTCAATTTTGAATACTACTCCACTCATGTTTTTCCGGTGCATCTCGTGAACGGTCTCATGCAAAATTACTACGCCATCGAGTATATTCCTTCCTTGCATGAACGCCGTTTGAGATGGCCGAACAACATGATCAGCTACGGAGTTTAACCTATTTGTGGCCACTTTGGTGAAAATCTTGAAGCTAACATTAAGGAGGCATATGGGTCTGAACTGTTGGATCCGTTCGGCCTCCTTAATCTTGGGCAACAAGACAATCTCGCCAAAATTAAGTCTAAATAGGTCTAGTTGGTCGGCATGAAGACAATTGAACAAATTCAAAAGGTCGGTCTTGATGATATCCCAAAAATTCTGATAGAATTCTGCGGGGAAACCATCTGGCCCTGGAGCTTTGTTATGTTCCATTTGAAACACCGCTGCTCTCACCTCCTCTTCCGAGAATGGTGCCGTTAGGATATCATTTTCTTCTGCCGTGACTTGTGTAATATCATCCGTTCGGGTCTCCTTAGGGTGAAGTTCCCTTCAACTGACGCTCCAAACAGAGATTTGTAGTATTTGGTGATATACTTCTTGAGCTCCTCCTGTCCTTTGATCCGCCCCTCATCTTGTTGGAGACTGTAAATACATTTTTTTCCTATGCCGGCCATTGGCGATCAATTGGAAGTATTTTGCATTACTATCACCCATCAAGATGAAGTCCGCTTTGGATCTCTGGTAGTATTTGATCTCCTCTTCTCGCAAAAGACGTGCAACCTTCTCGTTAGATTGATTTTTCAGCTCAATCTCTTGTTGAGATAAGGTGCGCATCTCTGCAATTTTGTTGAGGTCATCAATAATGATAGAGAGTCTTTGTTTTTCTTTTTTATATATCCCATTGATGTGTTTCGCCCATCCAGTGAGGTGTTTCCTCATGGCCCTTATTTTAAAGTTCCATCTCTGAATAGGCGTACGACCAACAGCGGGCTTCTCCCAAACATTCTTGATTATGTCTACAAATCCATCCCGATGCAGCCATCCCAATTCAAATTTGAAAGGGCGACGGACGTTTGGCTTCGTAGAGTTAGAGTCCAGAATTATGGGTGCATGATCCGATAACTGCCGCCCCGACATACTGGCCTCCCGAAGATTCAAACTGTCTATCACAGCATTGAATATGAAAGGCCAATGAGTGTCGAAGCGGTCATTATTTTTCTCTTGCTGGTACCTAAGGATATTAAAGTCCCCTCCAATAAGCATTTGATATGGGTTATCCTTAGCCAGGTTCACCAATTCACGAAGGAAGGCCGATTTATGCTCATCTTGGGCAGCCCCATAGACCGCAATCAGGCTCCATGTAAAATTATCAGCTCTGTTTCGTAAGTGAAATTTCATATGAAATTCACCAGTCGAAAAAGCCAACAAGTCCATGGTGGTGGTCTTTTTAGAGAAAAGACGCAGCCGAGCCCGAGTAGGGCGCTAGCCTAGTCCGATTTTGAATTAACAAAGCCATCAACCGGCCAAGATACAACTGCAGAGTACATCGAAGAACAAGAACAACAGAAAGCAGCAAGACACAGAGGCGCTGGAAAGCAGCTTACTGAGCCTCAAACACTTCACGCAGGAAGGATATACAATGAATCACACAGCCGAAGAGGTTGAGGTCCTCTAGCACGCCTAAACCTGAGCGGAAGCAATGCCGGCTATGGAGAGGAGTGAAGATGCATCAGAATGGCATGCCATCACCAGACACTAAGGGCCCCGACACACCGCATCCATCCAAACTCCGCTCTTCGAAGAAGGCCCTGTATCCCAAGAAGGATTCCTCCAGACCTTCCACGAGCTGGCAGACTATGCCACATGTAGTCGAAACCACCTTATAGGTGATCAAGGACATGCGGGCGGAAGTCACATTTACCAGCCTCCGAAATTGCCACAAAATCCAACCCATGTTCGCGCACACAATCACCGACGTGTTTATGTTTAGCCAAGTCTGAGAGACCTCTGTTATTCCAAAACATGCCTCTCATGTGGAAACTCGGGTCGGTGTTGAACATTTCGCCTTCTTGGGCTGTTTTTGTTTCTTTTTAGAGGAGTGCGATTCTAGTGGAATATGAGTACTAAAACTAGTGGAGTTGGCTATTTCTTGAAAACTTATGACCAAAGATATGATTCGAATGGAAGGCTGTCACATGCAGTGGCATTTTCTAATGCCAACATAGTACTTCTCCCAAGGGATACAACTTGGTTAGAAATTGGCCACCGCCTCTGTATGGTACAGAATATGGTGGCACCTTCAACACTAAAAAGAATGATATGGTTTCCTATCCTCGTAAATCAAGTCCATTTGATTTGGAGGTCACCATGGCCCCTCCCAAGCAAGAACAGAAAATGGAGTTGCAGAAATGTTTGGTATGCTTATTTTACGAGATCAGGCTAATGTAGAGGTTAGAAAAGGTATTCCATTGCAAATCTCTAAACGACAATTTCTAGCAACTGGAAAAGGTGAGGATCGGTTCAACAAGATCGAGGCTGTAGCATACCCTGTGTGGAATCATGGAGTGAAGGGTTGTTAGTTATTGTTTCTGGTACATCCAACTGCAAACTTGAATGAGCTGAAACCACGACCCAATCCATGGATGAGTGAAAGCAGTGGAGGCGTAATGAACAAACTACAACATGATGGCTTTTGGATGCCTAATCTGGTTCATGTCTTAGTTTGGAGGAAGGCTGGGGCAAGGAGCATCTTCAACAATTACATTGAGAATCACTTGATGGTGGTTGTCCTCGATCTTCATAGAGTAGCGGCTGGGTGTTATTCACATGTCGTAAATCTAGAACTAGCGATCCTGAAGCTGTATGAAATGGTGAGTGTCAGTCCGAACATCGCACCAAGAACATGGGATCCTCGAATTCTACTTTTCGGTCATGTGCTTCGCATACGCCTACCTTTCCTGGGTGTATGTGTTGGCCATGAGGGGACCCATGACAGGACAGCCTTTCTTCTCTTGGTATTTGAGCTTATACACCATACAGGATATGGAATTTCATTTCCCTCAATTGCTGCTTATCAGTTACTGAGTTCCCTTTATGTGATTCAACACATGGGTGAGGTGATGCTTGATTTTGCAAAAGATTGGCCGTATTTACACTTCCTGGAGTCACATATCAGATGGTTGTCACATCTTACAACATTTCTACCTCATGTTGACATAAAAGTTCAGCCCAGAGAAGTGTATTCAAATGTTGGAGTCACATCACTGGGTGCAAAAGGAAATGAAGTGTTCACTGGAGGACCTCACCACATTATTCACTTTCACTTTCCATGGAAGATATTTTTCACAGTGAAATTGTTGATTGCTCCTCTATATTATTCTGAACACTTCCAATTGGTACCTGCATGGGCAATCATTAATGGTTTCAAGTGTAGTCAACGGCATATTCTTCTGTCGGTGGTCACCAACATTTTTTATACCAATACTTGTGCTGTTCCAATGCGAGAATGTGTTACTACATATTGGGACTACAGTGTTCTCGACGCAATTTCTACCGGTCTGCATGCCGGTGCAAGCACACATATGTTAGTGCTCATGGATATATGGCATGTTCATCGCCTTGGTACTCTGATCGAGTGGATCGCGTGCTTGTTTGTTCCTGTGGTGAGATGCTCTCTTGGTCATGGATCAGATTTTACTATCTTAGGAACCGAAATCGCTTTTTCACGCTCGCGCGTTGCAGCGCGCGATTCCCATAGGCGAAGCGCTGAAGAAAAAGTTATCTCTGTCAGATGCTTAAAAAGGAAACCACGCTCTGTCGGAAACCAAGCGTCTCAACACGCGAGCGCGCAATAGCAGTCCTCCTTAGGAACTATGTCCACAACGTTGCCAGTTGAAAAGGAACCACGATTAAACTGTTTTTGGCAACTCTTGTGTGGGCTAAGGCTGTGGGATCCGGGCATTAGGGGTGCAGCTAAAACTGGTGCAAAGCAGTTTGGTATTCACAACAACTCCTCTTCACCATATGCCACTGCAGATTCTATTGGTCATGGACTTGAGCTTTCTGCTGCACCACAGTGAGATCCTAAAATTGTGAATCTTCATGGTCGGAAACAATTAAAACGAGGATCAAGTTTGGATATAGAAGTTCAAAGAGTGATTATGATGGTGGATGTCTTTCTTTTTTTTTAAAGGGGGGATTCCCCGGCTTCTGCATCAGAAAGATGCATACGGCTATCTTATTAATCAAATAAAGTAATGCCAACATGATCCAAAAGGTCTCCAAAAATAATAAAAAAAATCACAGAAAGCTCACACAGAGCCAAAAAGGGCTAGAAATACCAACTAGCCAAGAAAAGACGCCACAACCGGCCGGCTATCAGCCAAGAGAGATACAAAGCTCCATCGGCCATGGGACCTAGGTGGTTTTGCTGTTCTTTGGTACCGCCTCACCGGTTTGAGGGCAAGCCGCGTTTTAAGGGGGCGAGAATGTCATGCCCCAAGGGCCATGACCCTCTTCTTATCCAGGGCCTTCCTAATGGAATGGGTTATGGGCTTGGCCCAGCTACGCAAACAGGCACGAGGCTTATAGAGGAGGAGAAGCTAGACAGAGGGGGCAGTGAACTGATTGAATCGTCTTGACGCCTCTCATCCTCTTGCTCCGTCCCTCACCCTCTTGCTGCTTCTATCTCATCTCTCTCAGCTGGTTCTCACCTCAAATCCCCTTGTATCTTTTGATTTGTACTGGATATTGGTACTAATCCAAGTGTTCGTCCCATATTCATGTTTGGGTCGTGACAGTGTGCCCTTTCCTGGGTCGGGGCCACCGCCGCGTTGCCGCGGTCTTCTTCATCGGCCATCGCACCACGCAGGCAGCAGGTTTGGTGGGTTTTGTCGATTTGGAACCTTAGCTAGCTTTCGATTCGATTCAATGGATCGATTTGGGGAGCGAGGCTTCTTGGTCCAGTCTCCAGTACGATGCTCTCCTGGCACGAGCAGGGGATACTCCTACCGCTCTACTACCCGACCTCGCCCCACGGGCGCCGACACCTCCATTTGTACGACAAAGGGTTGGAAGTGATTACCTCTTTTGTCTAGGCCGATGACGACGTGCAACGTGGATTATATGACATAGATGTAGCAACGTGACGGTGTGGTACACAACGGCAACACGAGGTCCCGCGCCCATAGGCGTGACTGGTGAGGAGACGTCGACTCGGGCAAGGTGGTCGTTGGCACGGGCGAGGCGTCACGGTGCGGGCAATATGCTCATCGGCGCTGTCGAGGCGTCACGACATGCAGTGGCGGACCTAGGAATACGGCAAGCCCCAGGCCACCCCAGGCCATCTTCGAGCACTGTAGTGTAGCTATATTCAGCAAAGGAAATCGTCGCCACGCCCCAGGCAGCAGCCCGGGCTGCCTGGGGCCTAAATCCGCCTCTGACGACATGGGCAAGGTTCTCGTCACCACACCGGAGTTACGTTTTTCTTTTTTGGTGAAAATTATGCAGTGCACGCGTACATTTTTACCAATATTTGGTAACATTATGTGATGTTAGTTTGGTATGTAGGTCGGAATTATTATATGTATGTATGTATATACGAGACTCCAATGGCAACTTTGTACTAGCCTGCAAAACCGAAAAATATGGAGCCAAAGTTGGCGCAGAGTAATAAACCAAGTCGGTTAGTCAGTAAAACCGACTTGGACTAGTCCTGTGTCGAATCGAAGCAATATAAATACACGACCTGGCAACAAGGTTTTCTCTCTGGATCGGATGATTCAACCATCTCTATCGTATCAGGTGAGTGGTGACCATGTCCGCGTCCGCCGCCGGCCCCGGTCGTCCGTCGCGGTCGGCCTCGAGGATCGTGGCCAAGCCAGCGGACGGGTTCCACCTCCTGCGCATCGACGGCTACTCGCACACCAACACGGTCCTCCCCGGCCACAAGCTCTCCTCCCAGCCCTTCTACGTCGGCGTCCACAGCTGGCGCGTCGACTACTACCCCAACGGCCGCGACGAGTCCAACAACTCCGGCGCCATCTCCGTCTACCTCCAGCTGACCGACCCCACCAGGAGCCCCCAGCAGGCGCGGTACAAGTTCAGCCTGCTGGACCGGGACGGCGTCCCGGCGTACGAGCTCCCGGCCGAGACAGGCTCCTTCACCGGCGTCTTCCCGTTCCCGAACGTCCACGCTCCCTACGGCCCCGCCATCGGCGACAGCGACGGCGAGGAACCAGCTGGGCCAGGACGCGGCCACGACGAGTTCATCTTGAAGGAAGAGCTGGAGAGGCGCCGCGGGGATCTGATCCGCAACGACTGCATCATGATCCGGTGCGACGTCGGCGTCACGCAGATCGACTTTTCCTGCCTGGCGCAAGACGAGATCCCCGGTGTACGGCCCGTATGGCCCTCCTCGCCGGCATCCGCGCCAGCGCCAGCGTCGTCGTGCGGACGACGACGAGTACGTCAAGTGGTGCGTCACCCGAGAACCTGGTGGGTCACTGGGCCACCCGGTTGAAGGAGACTATTACGAATAAGAATTACAGTAGCAGTAGAAAATTTACTTTTACTTCCCATGTTGATCCTCTCATCCTAATAGGCTATTTATTAGGCTTTCTTTGGAGACATTAAAAAAATTATTATAGCAAATATCTGGGTGTGTTGCTAGGGAATAAAACCAATCAGTATCCAAAAAACCTCTTACTAAATATCAGCAGGTTTATTTTACATATCACCGATTAACATTGTCATATTACCGTTAAATCCTATTATATACTGTAGGAAGGAGTTTGCGCGGATTTTTTATTGCAATTTGAAAGTTCTAGCCCCAGTCATGCTCAGATCCTTGGTCCGCCACCATGTGAATCATCCCATGAAAGAAAACTTTCAATGTCGCAAACAATTGATATGAAAAAAAGATTAATTAGGTGCAGGGCAGTGGTTAATATAAGCAGGAGGAAGCAGAAATAAACTGGTGCTTGAACAACCCAAGCCATATTAAATTACTATATGGTCTAATTTATCACAAGAACAGTCAATAACGGCTCTAGTTCAACTGAAAATGTTGGTTACTAAGTTACCGGAAGTTTGGTTCCCAACCTTTAAGCAGACATCATTAGACCTTGTTTCAGATTCAAAAGTAGTATATCTTGTTACAGCGTAGATCTTGAAATGATGGATGGATCATGGCGCTTTTAATACACGCGATGACGCCTACTTGACGGGCGTCCCCAAATTCTCGCTCACGTCAGATTTGACTCCAGCGAGGATTTGGGGATGCCAGTCAATTAGGCGAGGATTTGGGGACGTCAGTCAATAGGCGTCATCCCGTGTATTAAAGACGCCAGATGAATCAGCATGAGTGAAGGGGGTCAGGCCATCGAAAAGTGCAAGCAGCACCCGAGCTCCATAGAACTCTTTATTTTTCTTTCAATGAAAATACTTTTTCAGATCTCAAAAAAAAAATCTGAAAAAAAGTATAGACATAGACATATGTTTGTAGTATACTTGTATAAAATTTCATATGTGATGTACACAAAAAAACAAATAAATGAAGTAAAATAGGACTTTTCTTTTTTGTTTTTGGGAGTATTTGTCTTTTTTGTGTGGAATGCAAATAGTCAAATTAGTTGATGAAACTTTATACATACTTGAAGAACATGCATATGTCTTTGCAGAATTTGTTTTGACATTTTTTAAAACTTTGAAGTATATATTGAATTTTTTTTATTTTTTTGAAAAACGCAACGCCACGCTCACAAGGCCATGAAATAAGTTTTTAGCGGGGGTCAGTGGACAAAATAAAGACCTCCAGGGGTCATTCAGTAAAAAAGAGTGGCTCTACCTAGACCCTGCAGCTGCTTCCATGCATGGTGCGACACCAAATGAAGGCACCGGAATTGCACTTTATTCAGGTTGGATCACGGTGCACCTTAGATGAATACGAGGTTGGATCACGGTGCACCTTAGACGAAAAGGGGATATAGTTCGGCGGAAAAGTTAAGGAAGCGGAGCGTGGGCGGTGGATGGGCTCCACGAGGACACGTGGCGAGCATAGGAGGCGGTTTGCGCGAGACAGAAATCAGCCGGCTTAAAATAAACATTTTTCCTAAAATCTAGATGTGCTTTAGCAAAACTGAAAATATTATGTATTTACTGAAAGTTAGCGAGAAATATATCTATTTGGAAGTTGTACAAATATATTTTTTTCTCGGAGAATTTGAATGCTTACGTCAACATTTTACGTGCAAGTTATTTTTGCGAGAGCAGCTTATTATTATATTGACCCTCCGTAAACTAATATAAGAGTGTTTAGATTACTAATGTAGTTATTATCTAAGCGTTCTTATACTAGTTTGCCTGTACGTCTTGTCTATACTATACTACTATACTCCATATAGTTGTCGATCGGCACGAGTTGAAACACTGCTAGTTGTACGCTACGTACGCTCGCCACCCGGAAAGGAAGCACGTACGTCTCAGCGCACACCAGCAACCGCATAGCTAGCTTGTCTGTCAGAGGACTTGCATGCACACCACCTATCCAGAAGGAGGAGCCTTGACATCGATCGGTATCGAACCGGGCAGGGACCGCAGGCGCATTGCCGCCCAGCTTCACGATTTCGCTCAAGTCTTGTTTCACCGACTTGACCATGGCGTGCAGCTTCTTGTTCATCTTCTTGCTTGCGTTGGCCCGCGACTCCTTGCTCATGTTGTGGTCCTGTAGGGTGTTGAACGTGTCCTCCCTCTTGTCCTGGATCGTGTTGAGAGAGTCGATGTACTTACTGATCATCCTGTTGACCTGGGGTTTTGGAGACCGGCCTGTGCTCAGGCAAGAACTTGAACTTTGCAAGCTTGGACTCAGCAAACTGCACAACGAAACACCAAACAGAGCAAACAAACATGTTGTCTTTAGCCACGAGTCATGTCCGGCTATGATAGAAATCAATCGCTGCTCAGTCGTACGTACTGTATAGGTTTAGGGAAACATGCGTGCAGCTCCTATATATGTAGGAGTAGTATATATACTCGATCGTGTACACGTGCAATCTTTGCATCAATCAAGAAAGAAAAAGGTAACAAAAAGAGGGATCGGCGGTTGGTGTACGTGCATGCCTACTGTTGGCTAGTGCAAGCTAGCGTCGTGTAGTAAGCTCGAGGAATCCATGCATCCAGCAGTCAGCTAACCTGCTTGCGCTTGGCCTACGTACGTACGTACGTACGTGTTGCAGTCGCCGGAATCAATTAAGCTAGCTGCTTCCAGCGAGGGTATATCGAGGAGCTAGCATGCATGGGCATATATATTGGGGAGCGCCGACGCATCAGTTAAGTTGTTGCAAGTGTATATCACACATGTACTAGTACTACGTACGTACCTTGGACTTGACGGGGAGCTCCCTGGGCAGATGGTTGGTGTTTTCCCAAAGGTCGTCCGCCATCACGTCCTGTGACAATAGCTAGCAATACTAGCAGAATTGTCATCAGGAAATTAATAGCTAGTGAAAGCAATAACAAGAAAACATGCAATGCACATCCATCGGCTGGCCGCAGATACAAGCAATTAATCCATACTAGCTAGCTCGTACCAAATACAGAAGCAAAGCAACCATCTTATCTTAGTTGGGGCAGTCGATCAGTCGTATCGTATGTATGTATGATCAAGCATGCATGCATGCATGCATGCCGAGGCATATGTGATCAAACAAAAACAAAAACATTTCCCAATGCAATGCAGAACCTTGTAACTAGTGCAGGGATCATGTCTCTAGCTACCAGTTTCAGAAAACAGCAGACCGAATGTTATCTTATCACCTAGTACCTACTAAAATTAATGGAGGTGTGATGTGTGTTGCTATAAATAAATCACCACCTATATATTAAACGATCCAATTCGTGCAGTTTATATATACAAGGTTCCTAATGCACGTACTAGTTACTTATGAGGATTTCATCCATGATTCTGGATCATGTGACTGCCGGCCTATACAACCCACAACTGTTTGCATCCATGAATCCTGCAACTGGCCTGGAACTTGGTGTCCTGGATTTCAGAGATGCAGGCAAATTCGCGCTAAAAAACCTGAAATCCAGGCCAAAGCCTCGCTAAATTAATCCCCTAAAATAAACTACTGCCACCTGAACGGATGGACAGACAAAAGCACCTCGCATCCGGATCCAAACCAAGTCCATCACGGAAACGTAGAACTGGTGCGGCATTCATAATCCTCGCAGCACAGCACCGACGGGAAACCGGATCCCCGTCGCACTCGAAAACAGCACGGGGCGCAGCGCGCGACGGCACTCGGAACTTGCTCACGGATTCCAGCTAGCGGAATCTATCGGAGCCCCAACGCGGCGCGCCGATCGACCAACCGAACCAAATCGAACCGCGCGCCGTGCTCCAGGGTCGCTCACGGATTTCACCCGGCCGAAACACGCACAAATCGAGCCCCCGCGCTCCAATCCAAGCTCGATCGCTCACCGATTTCACTGCAACCACGCACGAATCAGACCCCCGTACGCGCTCCAATCTCGCCCCATGGATTTCATTCGAGCCACGCACGGATCGAACCCCCGGCCGCCGGCGCCGCGTGCGTGAAACTGCTTAGAAATCGGGGAAGAGCAAGCGGCGAGCGCGCGGAGACCACGGCCGGCGACGGCGAGGAGAAACCACGACGGGGAGGATCCTCACCTGCTCCGGAGGTGGATGCGGCCGGGCGGGCGGGTGGGGGGCGACGCCGGCTCGATTCGCTCCGCAGGCGGCAGCGTCCAGGAGGAGAGGAGGCCGGAATGGAGGAGACGCAAGCTAGTGGCTGGCTGCCTGGGGTTCTGGGGTTATATATCAGGCCGAGTCGGTGTGCCTCCACTGCACTCCTGGGCCGGGGCCGCGCTATCCGCGGCCCTGTGTGGGAATTTTGGTTGGCCAAACGCAAATTAATTGCTACACCAGTAGTAGTAGATTAGATGCCATTATTATTCTTAGTAAAAAGAGAGAGAGAGACTGGCTACTCCTAGATTCCATTTTTTAATTACATCACACACTCCCTAAATCTAATTAATTAAGTATTTACTCATCACTCAGATCTATTTATTAGCTTCATTTGGGGGGAAATAAAGATGGCTCGAGCAATATACTACTCCATCTGTTCTGAATTACTTGTTGCGACGGAGGGGGTACTGCATGTAGCCAGCTTTGGGTGAGGCAACATGTATGCTGTCGGCTTTGGGCGACGCAACATGGACGTGTTGATCTTTTAGCGGACCATGTAAGTGTTGTTTGATATTAATAAAGCTTGCCATGATGGCTTTTCCCTCAAAAGAGAAAAAGAGCGGTACAAAAATACTACATCACACATCCAAGAAAGAGACACCAAGTTGGGGGTCCAAACACATCTATATCAACATGACCAAGACAACAACGGCTTCAAGACTTAACGGCACACAAAGCTGACATCAATGGTTGTCCGCCTATGGTGAAACCACTAGAGTTTCATCAGGGCTAGGTGGTTGCTTGATTGCCACAGGTAGTTGGTGCTCCGCCTTGGTAAGCTGGACCTCTCTCAATTGTTAATTGGCCACTGTTGAGGGATGCATCCATCACCAAAGAGGGTCACGGAACCATCCTTGCCTCCTATGTGGTGGCGGTGTACCACCGGGGAGCTCGTTCTTTTCCCGACTGGGGCAAGATAGCATGGTGGTGGCCAGATCTGGCTGTTTGGGGGGGGGGGGGGGGGGGGGGGGGTTGGACCTGGGGGCGTCGGGGGGGTGGGGGCGGGGGTGCATTCCCCGGCGCTTCTCAAGTCGGGGGTGGGGATGGCGTCAGGGCCATGGTTGTCGAGGTGGCGGCCTTGGAGGTGGGGTCGTGGTGCTCATGGGCGGAGCTCGCGTCTCGGGTGTTGGCTGGTTGTCATGGTCGTGTGAGCGGCGTAGTGGCCAGGGTACGATGAGTGTTCTCGTGGCTTGTTGTACTACATCTTGGATGCAAAGAGGGTTCCCGGGGTGAAGACTAGCTTTGGTCTGCCAGGACGACGGCGACGGCCCCTATGGCCGTCATATCCTACTTGAAAGCATCGGTTCCTTTTCGTCCTCCATGTTGCTCTAGGGAAACCTTAATCCCTTAATGGAAGGTGGTGGTGCCATTCCTAAAGGTGTCGCCTTGTAGTACTCAGTTCATCATGCACGATTTCGTCTCTTCATGGTGACCCACACTCATGGTGAATGACTTTAGAAACTTCAAGTGGTGCCCTTCTTCTTACATGCAGTTTGCTTGGAGTGGATGTATCTTGTCTTGATTCATTGTGTGTCATGTGGTGTCGAGTTGTATGAGTTGGGTTGTATGTGGGCGGTGCTTTATTTATATATCGGAGTGCAAGCCTTTTTCATGGTAATAGTCACATTTCTGCTTTAGATCCAATTGATACTTGATTTTAAATAGGATTTTCCTATGTTAGGTAAAATTCACCAAAACATCTTACCTAGTGCTCATCTGATAATTGATTGTACATGATGACAAGATATCTTTCCTACTTATAAAGGTTGGAATCGGTTCAAGGTTTTGGTTACCGAATGAGGCAATTTTACCAAGGGGGACTGATAAATGTGGTTACCACGGTTACTGAGAAATACCGAAAATATTTTGAGCGAATTTTGTATTTGAATTTTGAATTCAAATAAGTGAATGAATGAATATTCGAACCAGAGACCTCTCAAAACAGGAACTAGGTTGCTATCAACACGCCAGAACCAACTCTCATGGCATTAAGTAGATCCTACGTACTTTACAGTAAATTGAGTGGTTAAATTCAAAAATTTCAAAAAAAAGGTATTTTTTGCTCGGTATGGTGATTTACCGAGGGGCACGGAAATACGCGGTAACCATGGGAAATTTTGAAATTTCGACCGGTAACCAAAACAGTGAGTCGGTTATGAGTTCACTTGTGGGGCCATAAAAATAAACAAATGCACTTCTACTCACATGTGGGGCTTGACATAATAAACCAAGGTTACTTACACAAGGCGTGAGACATTCCAAATAAACAAATACACTGCTATCTTAATGTGAGAATAACACTATTGTAGAAACACAAATTGTAAACACACGTATGTGATTTCAACTCAAAATCAAGGTCTTGATTTTAGTTTGTCTATCCAACCAATTCTTCGAGTTGAACGTCACAGAAGATGAGGGCAAACAAATTGCAATTTCAACATACCATGCCATTAGAAAAACTTACTCATGCACATTCTAATTAATATGTTTTGAATTCAAAATAGTATCTCATTATAAATCTTGCAAAGGACCTACTATGATTGCTCAAGACTCTTTGGTGACTACAACATAATCTTTCATTGTATTTTCGCTGTGTTTTCAATCGTGAATCATGCAGCGGCCGCAAGATACCATGCATCGTCTTTTGACGATCTCCTAAGCTGGTGATAACTCGGCTCTCATGCTTGATAGCAACGCACGGGCATTGTGCTAGTTTCAATAAATGAAAGGCTAACACGGTAATATCTTACCAAAGAGGAAGAGAAGATTAAACAAATTCACAGCTGACATCATCACAATGTAATTAATAGCGAAAACATAACAAGGTGCAGGACTTAAACACAACAAGATAAACTATGTAGAGCCAACTTGAGACATCCGTACTACTCCCTCGGTCCCAAATAAGTGTCACTGAACTTAGTACAACTTTAGATGATACATAGATATTAGTGTTTGCATGGTGACGGACTCACTCGTCATCGTCCTCCTTATCACGGTTGATCTTTTCAACGAAATCACCATGGTGATGGGCGGCGGCTTTGGCCTCGAGATACACCTGGTGACTGAGCCGCGATCTGCTGGCCACCTGGTGCTGGTGGGTGCCGAGGTCGACGTAGCCCTTGGCAATGTACTCAGCCCGGAGCACGGCCTGCTTGGCGGCGAGCTGCCTGCTCAGGTCATCGAAGAAGTCGTTCCACAAGTCCTTGTGCGGGTTGTGGTGGTGGTCGTCGTCCCGGCGGGGTGTGGTCGCGGGAGAGGAGGTACAGCACCTCCTCCGTCGGCATCACCTTCTCGTGCGCCCGCCCTTTTCTGAGCCGCCGTTGCATCAGCATCAGCATCAGCATCAGGAACAGCCGCGCTGCCCGGCCATCGCAGACGCAGACGCAGACGCAAAATTAAGTGTATTTTGATCATAATATAATAATATCCATTTGCATACCAACCAAAATCAATCATTAACAGAAAGAAACTGCACCCAAAACGGTATATATACACATTCCATTCGTGTCATCTCAATCTGCAGTGCAGTGCTTCACAGCACAAGGCCAACAACAACAACAAAAAGTCATATCCTCCAAGTTTCATTTCAATGCCAAAGAAAGACACTAGCCCAGCACAGCATAACCTCGGCATCCATCCAATCCAATCCAATCCAATCCAATCCAACCAAAATTTTCCGTATTCTATTTTTAAGACCAACTCAACTAAGGGTTTCCTCTCCACTAAGGGTCCTGGACATCTCCACTAGTGTTCTACTTACTTCAGTATGGTTGCATCAAAATTGCTCCTTCACGTTACACAGAAGCGAGCAGCTGGTACCAAACAACAGACACTCTACTCTCTTCCATACCTGGCAATACATGGCATAAACCTTCTCTCCCAAACCCAACCCAACCCAAGCAAGCCCCGATGATATGTGCAGCACTCTGTTAGACTAGCTTCGTATTAAGTATTTACCATGCATGAGCCTCCCTCACTCCAACAGAGGCCTCCCCCCCTGGGCCATCCAGCTCGCGATGGCGCTCATCAGAGACAGGTTAGGCACCAGCTTCTTGTCACGCAGCTGCGCCTTGGTCACCGGCGACGTGTTCTGGTCGCACAGCCACATCACTATCGCGTCGTGCTCGTACGAGTACCCGTCCGCCGCCAGGCACGGATTCTTCATCACCTTCTGCACAAACCACACACACACACACACGTCCATGCACCAAATGATGATCAGCCTGTCTATCTATCTATCTATCACACAAGCTGCCACATTCATAATCATAAATCTGCTCTAGAAACCGTACGTACCTTGAGTATTGGGCACATGAAGTGGCTGGGCGGCCCGGCCAAGCCTGGCACGGCCGTGCTATGCTTCAGCCGTTCCAGATCCACCGCCACCACGCTCTTGAGGTCAGGCCGGTCCTTGCTCCGCATCTCCAAACACTTTAGCCCTAGCTGGGCGAGTTCATGCGCTTCTTTCACGGGCCAGTCCCCTGCACTCTTGTCCAAGACATCAGTAATCTGCCCGTCTTCCACCGCTCGCTCCACCAGCTCAGGCAGTCCGATCGGTGACTTGGCCGTCAGCAGCTCAAGGATCACCATGCCAAGCGCGTACGTGTCCGACTTGACCGACACCTGCCCGCTTCTCTGGTACTCCGGGTCCAGGTAAAACAGTGTGCCCGCCAGGCCGGTCCTCTTGTACACCGTGCGGTTCGACAGGGTCTCCTTCTGTGGCATCAGGGTCGACAGGCCCACGTCGCCAATCTTGCTCACTAGGTTGCTGTCGAGGAGGACGTTTTCAGGCTTCAGGTCACGGTGGATGATTGGGCTGGGCTTCGTGCTGTGCAGGAACACCAGGGCTGAAGCAATTTCCCAGGCAATGCGGAAGCGATCAACCCATGGGATCGCTGGTGTGCCCTTTCTGCGCTGCAGACGATCCGCAAGGCTGCCATTCTCCATGTACTCATACACCAAGCAGCCCTTGTCCGGACAGGCTCCCAGGAGCATCAGCAAGTGTGGGTGGCGTATCCTGCTCAGAACCTCAAGCTGCAGAAACAGGCACTTGCATCAACTTTTTTTGAACATTGTCGCTTAATAACTTGACATCAAAATTCTCAAGATGGGACCCTAGCTGCTTCACTGTGTCATGATGAAAAAGGCCATTAAAACCACACAGAGTGCTGCCTAATAAACAAACAGCTCACCAGAAGAAGAAGAAGAAGAAGAAGCACAGAATGAATTCGGCCAGTACGTACCTCTTGGTTGAAATGCTTGGTACTGGTGCTGTCATTAGAATGAAGGACCTTTATCGCCACATCCAAGTGGTTGAGATGGCCCTTGTATACCGTTCCATTAGACCCAGTTCCGATCTTGAGTGACTCTGAGAATGATGCTGTAGCGCTATCAATCTCTTCCCAAGTGAACGTCGAGTACGAGTCGCCTTGAAGTACAAGGAGCTTCTCCAGCCTCGCCTTCCTGTCAGCGTCCTTGGATGCCTTTGCCAGCAGCCTATTTTTCTGCATAACCTCCGCCCTCACAAGATCCTTTAATTGGGTTGCTGCCTCCTCTGCGAGGAGTCTCTGCGCCATCTGTTCCTGTACATCGTCATTGGCCTTATCCACCCTGGCCTGTATCTCACTTAACTGAGCTTCCACTTCCATGCGCCTGGCAGCTAATTCATTCACCTGATTGACATCAATAAGGATCAGAGTAAGATGATTTAATCATTTGTGCTGAATCGGTAAATTCACCCTTTTTGACAGCAGCCAAACCACTGACTTGCCTGATGAGATGCATCGACAGACTCCTCCTGAACGAGTTTGTATGCTCCCTGTATATGTCCCAGTTCAAGCTTCAGCTTTTCAAGCTCTGTACTGATATCATCCTGCATTGGCACAGGTTATGAGAGCAGACCAGAGTTAGAGTGCAATCCACATAATATACATGTTCCATTCACATCTTTTTCCAGCGCAACAGTAAATTTGACTAATTAAGGAATGCATCTATAATAATTCACGATCCATAAGGCACGTGCCAACTACATAGTAACTCATTATCAATCGGATTGGAGGAAAACAAATTACTGTGGCAAAGTTAGCGAAAAAACTGGGGAATTTTTAATATATTAACTGTTATCTGGGGAAAAAAATCAAGACAAAAGCTATGGGTTGGACGCGTAAATATAGTTTCAATGAAGACGTTCATATAATTAAAATCCTATCAATAACCAAGAAATTGCACCACTAACCTTGTTCTCTGAAAGCATTAATCCCAGCAGTGAATTTTGTTTTGTTGGCACCTTGTCCGAACCCTGCAATTAACCAAAACAAAAGCTATGTGTTGGACGCGTAAATACAGTACCAATGAAGATGTTCATATAATTAAAATCCTGTCAATAACCAAGAAATTGCACCACCAACCTTGTTGTCTGAAAGCATGAATCCCAGCAGTGAACTTTCTTTTGTTGGCATCTTGTCTGAACCCTGAAATTGACTTGATATAGAGCTTTGAGCACCAGTGCATGGGGTAATTCTTCTGTCCTTGTTGGCATATACTGATGCATTTCCAGTGATATAATCATATAGATTAAAACCTTCAACAGATGAAATACTTTCGAGGTTCTCTGATGCCAGGTTGGAGCGTGGCAGGCTTGGAAAACCAGACAGGCCCCGCCCTGAACTGTCATCCAAATCTGATGAAACGAGGGAACAGGTAACATTCAGATGATGAGAAGGGGAAATAAGCAACTCCAACTTGTCTATCTTTGCATTTGAGATTATACTTTTAAGACAAGTACTAGAGACAATAATAGGCTTATGTCTTCATGCAAGCTTGCTGCAGTTTCACAGTTCCAGCAGCAATGAGAAATAGGAAGGAATATACTGCACGTCAAAGATGCACAGGAAGGGAACAATACGTGGGAAATATTTGATGGTAGCTTGACGACTATGGGGCCTTACCTGATATTGAGGAATCTATAAATTCTTCGGTCTCGGAGCTCTCGGAGTTGCCTTTTGGTACTAGAGAGCCAGAGGGCGAGCCACTTTCTGATTCAGAAGCATAAACTGAAGACAATCCATCCTTTGAAACAACATATGCTGTGCAAAAGCTGGGGACACTCTTGCAGATTTTGGAGGAGGTCCTAGTTACACTGGACATCCTATAAGACATATATCATCCAATGATCAACAGGAGCATGCACATTAATTATTATTCACCACGAATTAGTACAGTACAGGTATGAGTATGAGTATGAGGAGGTACCTAGTGAATGGGATCATGCTGGAAGAGTTACCGACAACGAGGATCTGTATCTGGTACTGAGAAACAAGACTGGAAATGGTATCCGCGACATCGTTACCCTCAACAAGCAGTACTTGAGCTTCAACCTGAGCCGAGTAAGTAAACAAATTAATTCAACCAACAGACAAGGGGTTGATTCATCCAGTCAGCCTAGAATAGGTAATGGAGATATGCTTGTTAAGGCCAGTCAACATGTGCCAAGTAAGTAAACAAACAAATTCAACCAACAGACAAGGGGTTGATGCATTCATTGAGTGTAGAATATGAAATGGAAACGGACTACTTGTCAAGTCAAGTCAATCTGAGCTAATTAAGTAAACAATTAAATCCAACCCACATGCATTTGAATTAGTGTAAACAAATATAAGAGCGTTTAGATAACTACTTTAGATCTAAACGCTCTTATATTTCTTTACGGAGAGATTCAACCTGAGCCAAGAAAGTAAGGAAATCAATTCAACCAACAGACAAGGGGTTGATGCATTCAGTCAGTCAGTCTAGAATAGGAAATGGAAACATGCTCCTTGTTAAGGCAAATCAACCTGTGACTGGTGAGTAAACAAATAAATTCAACCAGCAGACAAAGGGGTTGATGCATTCATTCAGTGTGGAATATGAAATGGAAATGGAGTACAAGCCAACCTGATCCAATTAACTAAACAGCTAAATCCAACCAACATACAAGGGGGTCGATCCATCCATCCATTCATTCAGATTCAGTCTAGAACATGAAACGGAAATGGAGTACAGTTGCTAACTGAAACCACCTTGTTTTCATCACATGTGTCTTTGCAGCGGAACAGCATCTGCTGCTTCTTGATCCACTTTTTCCCGAGATAGTCGTCGGCGACGGTGGACTTGACTTCATCAATCGGGAGGCGGCCGCCCACTGAAGGCAGGCAAGCCGCACACAGGCACAGGCACAAACAGATGGTGAGCATGCAGCGGAAGCAACTCAAGCGGGCGGAAGCGACGAGGTAAG
The DNA here is from genome assembly GCA_021605145.1 of Aegilops bicornis. NCBI lineage: Eukaryota > Viridiplantae > Streptophyta > Magnoliopsida > Poales > Poaceae > Aegilops > Aegilops bicornis. The sequence goes on along the minus strand of CM038672.1, from coordinate 701,753,838 downwards.
AAGGAGCGGGGCGTGCGGAGCTGTAGCGTGCGTACGTACTTGGCGTGGGCACGGCCAGGACCGGGGTGAGGACGTGGATGAGCTTGAAGGCGGGAGGCGCGGCGTCGTCCCTGGCGAAGTTGGCGAGCGCCCACTGGAGGACGTAGGCGCTGGACTTGGAGCCGCCGAGCGCCAGCCCGACGACGGTGGGCGCCGCGCCCGCTCCGGTCCCGTCTCCCTCGTTGGCGGCCATCGGTGGGTCAGTCGCACGCCCTGTTCATCAGCGAGAGGCGCGGAAATGAAATCGATCAGCAACGGCAGCAGGAAATTACCGACGCGCTCTCGTCGGGAAAGAGCGAGAGAGACAAGCACGGGGGTTCCGCCGCCGCGACGCGCGCCGCGCCGACGACTAGACTGGGCCAGGGCCTCTCGAGCCGAGCAGTCGCGCGCGCGCTCTGGTCGGGGAAGAGCGAGCGAGCGAGAGAGAGGAGCACAGGGGTTGCGCCGCTGCGGATGCCGCGCGAGCCCCGCCTCCGCCACCGCCGACGACGAGGCTAGCGTGGGGCCTCTCGAGCGGTACCGAGCCGCGCGGTCGCGCGCGCTCTGGGGCAGGGGGCGCGGCGCGAGCGAGCGGGGGAGGGGTTTCACATGCATTTGGTGGGGGGCGGGGCGGGGCTTACCCGTGGAGCGCGGGCGGCGCTTCGCTCCGGCCGGCGTCGGCGACGGCGACGGCGACGGCGAGGCCCCCGGAGCGGAGGAGGAGGAGGGAAGCTACGCTACGGCGCGGCGGTTATGGAAGAAGAGAGCGGGGGGATGCGGAGTTTTGTAGGACGGAACGGACCTGGTCGTATGGGCCACGCTGGCTTCGTGGGCCGGTCGGAGGGAAAGCCCACTTTGGTCGGCCGGCTGGCTGTTGGGCCCGTCATTTCCTTTCTTGCTCTAGGGCTCGGCTCGGCCCACCCACCTCCGCTCTGTCCGCCCCCCCCCCCCCCCCCCCTCAAAAAAAAAACCGTCGGCGCTGCACACTGAGACGGACCGCCGCTGGAGGGGAGGAGCCGCGGCCGCCGCCGGCCGCTGGGAAGAAGACGGTCTCGCCGGCAGGCCGTGCGCGGCTCCCTTCCGCCGAAGAGCTCCGACCGGAGGTATACCCCTCCCTCTCTTCTCCCCGCTCCCGTTCCTCCACCCCCGAGCTGCTGAATCACCATGGATCCACCCCCAAGCTAGGCATAGTAATACTCCATTGCTTGCCAATTTCACTGCAAAGGAAGCTGGACTGCACATGAGCACATTGATCTAGTCAGCAGTCTTGTTTCATGACAAATATGATGTGAGTAAATGAGTGCCCTCACAGAAGATACATTGTCTGAATCCCAAGATAGATAGATAGATAGATAGATCCTTGTACAGTTGTACTTTGATGAAAACCCAATCATATATAAGGTGGTTTCATTCATATACAGGAGCACAGGTGAGGGCTTGTCATCTGGCATGCATCTCCAATTATAAGCAGAGCTTACAAAACCTTATCTTATTCAGTCAAGCTGCTCTGCAATATACTCCTACCTTATCACTTTCTGCGATTCCAAACATCAACTTATATATAGGTTACATTAATCACTTCATACTCACAGGTGCACTGAACTATTGACTTGAGTTAGGATACATACAGTATATATATTATGGCTATATGAGTATCACTTCCCCTTGTACATGCAGATACAGTACTGACCATCAGACTAGTTCATCATTTTTGGGTGCAGGTTTTTGCACCCCACAAAAGAATGTCACTAACTGCTATGTGGTGTGGTGGACATGGCTATGGCTCCTGCTCCAGTTTGCGCCTGATCCGCCTCTTCTTCCCCCTCCCCGACTATCCTCTTCCAGAACCAGTGCTTCCTCCACACCTGCTCCATCTGCTCCATGGGCAGCTGCTTCGTCTCCGGCAGGAAGAAGAAGACAAACAGCGTCATCACGCACACCCACCCGCCAAACAGGAAGAAGGTGCCGAACTTGAGATGGCACAGCATGTTGAGGAACGTCTGCCCGATCACAAAGGTCATCAGGAAGATGACCGCAATCACGACGCTCTGCCCTGCCGACCTGATCTCCAGCGGGCAGATCTCTGTTGGCACCAGGTAGGTGAGAGGTCCCCAGGACCAGGCGAACCCTGCCACGAACACGCACATGATGACCAGGACCAGGTATCCGTACTCCTTATCCATGACTCCATGGTCCTTGAACTTCACAGCCAGGATCGCGCCGACAGTGAACTGTGACAGGATCATCTGAACACCGCCTACCAGCAGCAGCTTTCTGCGCCCGAACTTGTCGACGACAATCATGGCCACAATGTTGGCGACTGTGGCGCAGAGGCGTGTCACGACCGCTGACATGAGCGCCGCACTCTCCCCTAGCCCGATGGTCCGGAACATGACTGGCGCGTAGAAGTTGATCACGTTGATTCCCGTGACCTGGTTGAAGAAAGGAATGAGGAGCGCTATCACGAGCTGCGGCCTGTACTTCTTCTTCAGGATGTTCCGGTACGGGTTCTTGATTGCCCTGGATATGTTGCTGGCAGTGACCAGATCGTCGAGCTCTTTCTGGACCCCCGTTGTGCCACGCAGCCTCTGGAGCATCATCTTCGCCTCGTCGACATTGCCATCACGCTGGATCAGGAAGCTGGGGGTCTCGGGCAGGAAGATCGCGCCGATAGTCAGAAATGCAGCAGGCACAGCAGCCATGGACAGTGATATCCTCCACCCCCATCCTCCTTCGATTTTCTGCACTCCATAGTTGATGACGTTCGCGATGAGGATGCCGATGCTGATACAGAGCTCAAAGCCGTTGTTGATGGCGCCACGGTACTGCGGCGGCGCCATTTCCGAGAGGTACAGTGGAATCGACTGCAATGCAAATTTACTCATTAGTTAGTTACCAGTACAATAAAAGTCTAACCTGCAATTCTCCTGAAAAAGATATATACTTGTAGTTGTAGGACACATGAATATCCTTTCGAGATTGCGTATGAAAAGAAAATTCAGACAGCATAAAGTTTCAGGAGATAGCATCTTGTATTTCGTTTTGGCAAAAGCATATCGCAAGGAGGGCACATGAATATACTTTCTAGATTACGAATATGAAAAGAGAGTTGAGACAGCATAAAAGTTTCAGGAGATAGCAATATAGCATCTTATATTTCTCTTTTGCAAGAAAACATATTGCGCTGGTGGTTGCTTTTGGTGATGATCATAGTGAACTTCCTTTTCTGCTCTTCCGCTGATGTGGATAGTCACCACTTTAGCAGGTTGAGATACTGATCTATTTTGTTGGTTTCTTGCTGGTTTGATCTAGTGAATGAATCCCGGTATTGAATTAAGAATAAATAATCCATCAAATTCCCCAAAATAGAAATTGGACCAATTCATTCTGGCAACATTTAATGAGGGTTGAAAATTTGACTTGTGGGCTAAACTGTCGCTGTGTCCATGAAGAAGACTGCTGACTTGACTTTTCCAGTTATACACTTGAAATATTGGAATATTTTCCATGAGGTAGCACATTGCTGTAGCAAGTTGAGATAGAGATACTGATCTATTTTGTTGGTTTCTTGCTGGTTTGATCTAACGAATGAATCCTGGCATTGTATTAAATAGAAATAATCCATCAAATTCCCCAAAATAGAAATTGTACCAATTCACTCTGGCCAAGTTTAATAATGGTTGAAAATTTGACTTGTGGGCTAAACTGTCGCTGTGTCCATGAAGAAGACTGCTGACTTGACTTTGATTCTTCCAGTTATAAGCTTGAAATATCTCAAACGGAACGTTATCGTTAGGCAGCACATTGCTTTAGCAAGTCGAGATACTGATCTATTTTGTTGTTTTCTTTTCCTATTTTTATCTAATTGACGAATTGCCGCGTCGTATAAAGTAGGAAGAATCCATCCAATGCCCAAAACTAAAAATTACACCAGTCCATTCTGGCCACAATAATAATGGCTGAAAAGTTGACTTGTCGACTAAATTGTCGTTGCGTTCATGAAGACAACTGCTGACTTGACTTTGATTATTACTGATGCGCACTCTCGAACGGAATATTTTTCCCTCGAGGTGATTATATATGATAATATGAGTGAATAATCTGTGGACAGTAGTAATGAAGTGTGTAGGTGTGGTGCCACTTGCCAATTTTGACAAGGACAAAAGTGGATCCACGGTGAGACGGTGACCACAGCCGGTTGCTTTCCGGCTAGACTGGAATGGTGATGTAAGAAAGGTACTTGTAGAAAATGAAGTCCACTAAATAATCTTGGTTGTGTGCGTGTGTGTGGAAGCTTTGATCTGGACAAATTGCACAGCGACGTCTGCCTCTCGTGATCAAGTTCGGTACCAAGTGTCAAAGTCAATGGATCATGGACTTGCTTGTGACTGGAATACTATTATTTGATGAAGACTAACTGATGATTAAGTATGTTGTGAGAGACATGCAGGTAGGAAGTACCTGGTTGGTGAAGCCGAGGCCGATGCCGAGGAGGATGCGGTTGACGAGGAGCATGTAGACGTTGACGGCGGCGCCCCCTAAGGCAGAGCCGGCGATGAAGACGGAGCCGCCGATGAGGATGGAGGCGCGGCGGCCGTAGCGGGTGGTGACGGAGGAGGCGAAGAGGGTGGCGACGAGGCCGGCGACATAGAGGGAGGAGGTGAAGACGGTGAGCAGCTCGCTGTCGAAGCGGCAGTAGTTGGAGACGGCGGCGGCCTTGTCGCCGTGCATCTGGTGGTACACGTCCGGGAAGAACTTCTTGAGGAACGACTCCATGGACGTGACGCCGCCTGCGCATTTGGTCATCCATCCATCAGTCAATCAATCAATCAATCAACATCAGAATCACATCATGTTTGTACATGTAGGAGTATGTACAGGAGTTATTGTTAGCTGGCTGGCTTGGCTAATCACATCAAGTCATAGTCTGATTAAGCTGAACTAGGCCAGATGGATGTACTGCTCGTACGTACTAGGATTAATTGATTAATTAAATTTTTTGATTGATTCGACAGGTTTTAGTAAAAAACAATAGTGACAAGCGTTCCCTCCGTTCGCTCCATAATTCTTGCCGTGGTTTTAGTTTAGCTTAGAATTTGAACTGAACCCACGGCAAGAACTCATGCAATGGATTGGAGGGAGTGGCAGAAGTACAAAGTAGTAGTACTACCTCCTTTCCGTCCTGGTTTATTGGTCCTTATTATTGTATTGTGCGTCAACTTTTGACCATAAATTTAACTGATAAAATATTCATGCATATGTGTCACCGAAAATTATATCATTGAGAAACATGGTCAAATACGAATCCAACAATGGAAAAGAGGAATGGAAAGTTGGTACGGTGGATTTTGCAAAGTCGTGGTGGTGACGAGTTCGTCGTTTCCGGAAGAAGAAGGGGGAAGAGCAAGTCGTGTTGATGAGGTGAATTTGTTGCTGGCTGGTAGTGCATGCAGTTGTGAACAGAAGACCGAAGAATCATGCGTGCATACGGGTGCAGAGTGGTACGGGCAGTGGGTGGGTAGGTGTTAAATGCACAAGGAAGGGGAGCCCATGCATCCATCCAATCTGGTGCGAGAAAGAAAGAAAGACAGGGAGGGCTTCCAATCTGGCACCACCGCAAGGGAAGTACGCCCAAGAATTGATTACTAACCGTTCCTTAATCACCGTGCAGTCCTTCTCCCCACCCACTCTGAAGTCTGAACTCTCAGGCTCCCCTGCCCTGGAAGGAAGGGAGGGAGGATGGGCCAGGAAGGAATGCGAGCTGCGAGGTGGAAGAATTCTAGGAGGAGTGCAGACCTGAGATTCCGAGGTCGTAGCCGAAGAGGACGCCGCCGCTGCCGGCGACGATGCAGGAGAGGACGACGAAGGAGGTGACGCGGCCGCTGTACCCGGCGCCGCCCGCCGGGCCCTCCACGAACGCCCCCCCTATCGCCATTGATTGATTGGTTCTTGGCTGGAGCTGGAGCTGGAGCTGGAGATGGATTGGGGGGAAGGGGAGAGCTTAGCCAGCAGCAGCTAGCAGTGGGCACTGGGGAGTGAGCTAGCTTGTGAAGGGGGGTGAAGGGGGGTGTGGGGTGTGGCTATTTATTGCCGTGAGCTAGCTAAGCGCTCTGGTTTCTGGTTTCTGGTTTCTGGTGAGCAACGGCACCGGCAATGCATCTCATCTCCTCCTGTGCTTAGCAGATGTTTACAGCCGGCCCGGCCCGGCGCGGCGGTGAGGAGAGGATGGGTCTCTCGGGTTTGGGTTGGATGCTTCTGGCCGACGGTTTGGCTTTGCCTCCCAGCGGCACTAGGAGGACGTGATGTGGGGGCCGCACCTCAGCCTCACTCGCATCCACCGGACCGGACCAATCAATCAATCTTTGCCTAGCTAGCTGAGTAGCTGGTGTCGAATTTTGTCCAGCGTTGGCTTCTTCGGTTTCGGCTTCGGTTACGGTGGGTAGGGGCCACGCGTCGGCGTCGGCGTCGGCGTCGGCGGCCCGGTCCTCGGTCCAGTTTTTTTTTTTTTTTGAACAAAATCCTCGGTCCAGTTGGAGCGAGCAACCAAGCATGCCGCCACGTGCTGTGTCACTCCGCATTCATCATTCTTTCCTTTCTTTTACTCCCAAAAAACAACAATGTAGTACAAAAACTCTATCTTTATTAGCAAAAATAAATAATTAAAGAAACGACCCCGGAGGTTCATAAGAAATACAAAGCATCCTATATACGATCAACATCACCTCAAGGACCCTGCACCACGGAATGGCCAATGCCGTCGCCAGTACGTGTCGCTTCCCTACCAAAGCCAACTTGACTTTATAGGCGTCCAAGGACCAGCACCCCCCCCCCCCCCCCAAGCCCCAGGCATCACTGGTGAACCCATTGAATCATTGTGAAGCGCCTCACATCAAATCTCCTCGCCGTCGCGCACGCACGGCGATAACCCCTAACTTCGCATCCTCAAGGAGACGGCAGCTCCGTCGAGTCCCGCCCGAATTGACGAACTCGAAAAGGGTTGCAGCCTGAAAGACCAACTCGAAGATGAAGTGTCGCCATCCACTCTAACGCCACTTCCTGCAAGCAAAGAAAACTAACCTAAAATACTTGCCGAAGCAGATGCATCGGATCCTCCTCCACCCACGGCCGCATGAGTGGCAGGCGAAGGGGAGGCGGATTAAAGGGCTCGCCGGCGAAGCTTGAAGGGTCTGAGCACTCACGGCCATATCTTTATTAAAGTTAATATAAATATAATAACCAAAAGGAAAGAAAAAACTCAAACTCTTCCTATATCTTCTCTTTCCGCTTGCAGTGACCTCTTGCGGGAGAAAACAAAATTCTCATTTATCCCAGCTGAGCATCTCTCTCTCTCTCTCTCTCTCTCTCTCTCTCTCTCTCTCTCTCTCTCTCTCTCTCTCTCTCTCCTCGGTGCACACATTTGCTTTCCTTTTCTTTTTCGAGACGATGCACACATTCGTGGCGCCTAATTTGCTACGTATATTCAGACAATGGCATGTGACCAGCAGCCCAGCATGCATCGCTGGAACATACCATGAGTTGACTTAGGGTAAATACAAAGTGAACACAAGCACTTAACTAGGGACAAAAATGTGCTTCTACCGTGCACGCTATGTAGCGTGATCTACCCATCACAGCGTTCAGTGCGGGTGGAATTCAAGTCGGGTCGATCCACTCATTAGAGCTCGTTAAGATAACGAGTTAGTTTGGCTCGACTCATTAACATAACCAGATAAGATTCTAACTCGGCTTGGCTGGTGTAACTTGTGACTTTTTTTTCAGGAAAACTTACGTTCTATTCATCTTCAATTATAGCAATACAACAAACACTTTACATCCAGATTAAGTAGCCATCCAAATGATTTACTACAAAGACCGAATCTTCAAGACGCCATCGTCACCGCCCTCCCTCACGGAGCTGTGCAAAAATTATTGTAGTAGACAGTTGGGAAGTCCTCATAGGACCAAAGCAACAGAACAACAACAACCGTCGATGAAGAGTAGCGTAGATTAGAAGAATCCAACCTGAAGACACAAGAATATAGACGAACGACGGCCAGATCTGGAAAAATCCACCAAAGACTAATCTGTCGGAGACACATCTCCACACGCCCATCGACGATGCTTGAAGCACCACCGGAACGGGGCCTGGGCGGGGAGAACCTTATTCCATCTTCAGGGAGCCGCTGTCGTCTCGTCTTCCTAAGTAGAACACCAACCCTAACCAAACTCGAAAAAAGATTTAAAAAATAGAGTCCCGCCACCGGCAAAGACTCGGATCCACTCCGCTCCCATGGCCCCAAGGCCACCGAAGACGAGGCGGGCCAACGGCAGCGCCGGCGGGAGACAAAGAAACCTTAACGTTTTAGGGGAGGCAGCGGCTGTACGGAACTTACTTAACTTGTTAAGTTAGTTATAGACGTGAATAACAAAAGAAAATAGATGTGAATAACAAAATATACATATTACACAAAAATATATTTGTAAACATAAACTTTTTTTACAAATCTAATCAACAATTTACACCAAAGGAACATTTGGGTACACCAAATAATAACAATCTACAACTTTTCTTATGCCCCTTCTGGTCAACGAGCTTAATGAGCTGACCGAGTAGCTCGTTAGCTCCGCTCGTTAAACTTGTTTTGTTAGCAAGCTCAGATTAAAGCTCGGCTTGGCTCGTTAACCATCGAGTTCGAGCCGAGTCAAGTTGAGTCGCAAGCCACTCGTTTAGGACGCGAGTTGCGAGTTAAAATTCCAGTCCTAGTTTTGAGGATTCGAGCAAAACTTCACGATGCCCCTAAGAAACAAGACGGAGAGCCCGGCGAAAACCTAATGACACATACACTTTTCCTGTCAGTGGTGCGTACACATAGAAAACATTATAATACATTCTGAAAAAACAGGAAAAAAACACCAACAACAATCTTCTATGACATTTTGAAACAAAACAATTTTTGACATAGACCAAAGGACGATATGTTGCTGAATCTGCAGGTGACCATGGATGTCCGATTGATGCACGCACGCTATATCGAAAAACCGCTCACCAATACGGATAACACTAGCACGGGAAGACAAGACAACTAGATAGTGCAATCAGCGAGAGACACAACCCTTCCTTTTCAAGGTAGATTGCTGACTTGCGGTTTCGGCCCTTCCCTTTCAAGGTCGATAGTTTTAGGTATAGGATGTGCATGGACGAATGATGTCCTTCTTATAATATAGTGCTAAAGGGATCAGGGACCGAAACCAACCATTGGTTTTGTGTGCTTGTGAACAAAGCACGGACATGCGGGGATTGACTCCCCCTTTTCGCTCGGTTCTTTGCGAGCTAAGATCAAAACCCCGACACTCTTCGCATTACCACATGATTTTTGCGTGAGCCATGCTAACATGTAGTGTTTTTGTGTGTGTTCATCATGCTTGTTATAGGCTCTTCATACTAACTTCACTTTGGATAAACGGTGTTTTTTAGGGGAGGATAAACGGTGTTGCTAGCGATTTTTCTGCATGTCATTTTAGTGAGGTGTTGCTATTGTGTCCGGTCGACTCCTGCTAGAAACTGTATATATGCGTAGCCTAGATCGATCCAGCTAGCGACGATCGACAGGACTTACTTTGCACTAGTGCATTATCACACACACAAAAAGAAAAGGCAAGGATGGAAGATTCTACTACACATATACCACCACCCAAACCCATACACTTGGCTATTTGGCTTGGCTGGTCCCTCTCTCTTTTATCCCTTTCATTCATGCTTTTGCAGCAGCAGCAGCACAAAGGCAGCATCCAGTATGAGACGTACACATCATCGTTAACTAATTAACAGGGGATTTAATTGGGCATGGATTGGATCTGACATAGGAGGTGTAGTAGGTACACGAAACAGATGGTCGACTGATTGATCGATATACGACTGGCGATCGACGATGTAGTAGATTGCACTGCATTTTCTTTAGGGCAGACGAGACGATCCATCCTTTTCATTTCATTGTCTAGCAATCTTTATGTTGTTGTTCGATTTTTGGTACACAACACAGACGTAAAGCTATAGCCACCGATGATGGTGCATTGCCACCTTTGCAGTATATGCGTGGATCATCGCGTAACCATATACTCATAGATCTAGATGACTAGATCGATACGCATAAAGATGGCGACCTGGATCTTCTAGAACGTAGCTTTGGTCGTACGCAGATCAACAAGCAGAGAGACACGTAATCACGAGTATCATTCTCGTTGTGGAGAGTCCATCGTGTGGGCGACGTGGCATTCGTTCGACGTTGGTCGTCGGCATGTCAGGTGATGCAACTCTTTTCTTTTCTTTTCTTGAACAGTAACGCGGGGGGAGGGGGGGGCACTCAAAAGGGCCCAGGGGTTGCTGTTTACATCAGAGGTTACAGTGAGAGGAAAGGTATAAGCGCCATGACATGCCAGCCTCCCTACTAAGGGGTCTTTAAACCTAAAGACCCAAAGACCCATAGAGTAAAATCAGAGATGACATTCCTAAGAGTATCCAATGCGGACTGCGTCTCAGCGCGAAACACCTGGGCGTCACGACAGTCCCAGAGCTTCCAGAGGATGGCTAGGGCCATCGTGGGCCAAATGTTGATGTCGAGGCCGCCCGGAGCGGCAGTGTCCCACAGAAGGTCGATGTCGGAAGAAGGATGGATATCGAGGAGGCGCCACACCTGAGCCGCTCTAGGACACCCGAGGGCTAGGTGATGCAACTGTTGTTGCCGGGCCTGTGGAGTGCATGCCATTCACTTGTACAGGGCGGTCTCTTCCCATAGCGGTCATGGCTTCTTCTTTGTTAGGAGGTGCGGGGGCGCAGTCCAACCAGTCTATATATGTGTGGTTCGCGTTCGATGTGTCCTTTGGCATGTTGTCTGCGAGAGTGCATGTTTCAGTTCTCGGGCATGGGCTTGGCCCTTGTTGCACTGGCGGAGGTAGAGGGTGGCCAGGGTGGGCCATGGCCCACCCTGAGATTTCGAAATAGGTTTTATACCATAGGCGCAATGCTATTTTTTCTTTAAAAAAATCAATATATATGTACAGTAGTATTGCTGGCCCACCCTGGTACAGTCGCCTAGCTCCGCCACTGCCTTGTTGTATCGGTTTCGTTCGGTTTTTTACTAATTAATCAGACAACTATCTTCTGCTTAATTAATGGATGAGTTAAATCCGTTGCCTTCATTTCAGAAACGAGAAAAACATCATACTTGTGGAATTTAACCAGCTGAATGCAAAGTTTTTGTCTTATAAAAAACAGTTTAGCTGATCATTACCATGATTGGCAGGACAAACAAATTCCGGGACGAGCCAGCCATGGTTTTCTAAAGATGACACACCAAACACCAAATCTCGTGGAAACAAATGCGGATTGTTGCAGAACTAAACTAATCAAGCTCCCCGTGACCGTCCAGTGCTCGAGGAGCGGTATGATGATGGCGATGGCATCATGTTGCTTGATTGTGTTCATCAGGTGACCAGGTAGTGTATGCCCGTGGTCGGGCCGCTCCGATCCGCCACCACCTTGAGCACGCTCTCATCGCCGCCGCCCTCACCGCCAGGCTGCTTCTCGAGCACGGTGTATGCGCAGTACTCCACCTCGTAGACCTCCATGCCCGTCGCCCCGAAGCACGCCACCGAGGAGCCCACGCCCTCCCCTGCAGCAGCAACAGATCGCCTCAACTCACCAGTCCATTGTAGGATTGGAGCGACCGATATACCACATCTGCGGTGCGATTGTGATATACTGAATCTAAACTGTTATGTTTCGCTGTAGAAGAAGCTAAACGCTTTCGAGCTTACCGTGGGTTACTAAGAGTAGGTTCTCGTTGGGGTATTTGTCGGCGAGAGCCTTGATCACGCTAGCGTATCTGATCCTTGCCCCCCTCACAGATTCTCCCCACTTGGGTACCTGCAGTGGAAATTGTTTGACAGTTTCAGGTATATATATGATGAATTTCTGTGACAAACTGTTTGCCAATTTGTGCACAAAAATAGACATAGCTGGAAATTAGTGGTGACTTAACAAAATAAGATGCGTCAATGGTGACTGCCAAAAGGAAAGAAATCGCAATCTATGGACCAAGCTGACCTCCGGGAAGAGCGGCTCTGTAGAATGGTCGATGGTTCCAGGTGGCAAGACGGCTTCGAGTTCTGCCAGGTCAGGGAACCACTTGTCGACGCCGGGGGCGACCTGGCTAACGATAGCGCCCATCGCTTCCACATTCATCATCTCAGACAGTCCATACTCGATCGACACCTGAGATTCACAAAGGGATTTCTTATCACTGCGCATAACTGTTGAGTGCAGGAACAGCAAAGTTGAGAGTTCAGCCTCTGCACTAGCTTAACCAATCTGCAACAGAAAATGCAGTGAATGTAGAAGCAGCAATCGCATGAGAGTACAATAATACAGTGGATGCAGTGAATTCATCATCTCACAACAGTTGAAGCTCGAATCCGCCATGCAACTCGACCACGGTGGCAGGGCGGTAGAGGTAAACCTAATGCTACAATCACCCTAAATCAGTGTATATCTGTTCCAACAAGTTAAGTTTCGCTCAGAGAATCAACTTGAGTGAGCTCAGGTGTGTGCCACACAAAGAAGCTTCAGTTCAGGTTTAAGGAAGAAATATGAATGGTCGGTCGGTTACCGCAGTAATTCATCGGCTGTAAGGACGCAAATCGGAAAGCTAAACTGTTGTTACGATTAACCTAATCGTAAATGAGTATCTGTATACAGATAGTCAGTCAGTTTAACTTGAGTTCAGTTAACTGAAAGTCTGAAACCTCTCTGGTGTGTTTCAGTTAACATGGCGCAGATCCAACCAATATCAACGCGATCATGAACGAATGAATCCAACACAGAGCAATGGAGGGAGGGGGCGAGGAGGAGGGAGGGAGAGAATAGACCTTGACGCGGGAGGCGTCGAGGGGCACATTGGCTCTGGAGTCGAGGACGGCGGCGAGGGCGGCGTCGTCGGGGACGGCGCAGAGCGCGGCGACGGCCTGCGCGGCGGTCTGGAGGCAGCGGTGGAAGGGGGAGACGAGGACGCGGTGGAGCGCGTAGCCGTCGGCGGCGGCCTGCGCCCGGATGCGCTTGCCGACGGTCCAGGCCCGGAGGACCCCCGCGTCGGTCAGCGGCGGGTCCCACGGCCGCGGCTTGTTGGCCGGCCACATGGGCTCCGCGTGGTCCAGCCGGTCCCCGTGCCGCATCACCACCACCCGCTGCTGCTGCCCCGCCGCCGCCATGGCCGCCGTCGCCGATCAAGATCAAGCCTTTCTCCCCTCTCCTCTGTTTCTTGGAGAAGCGGACTACTGTAGAAGGCAGCGCTGCTGTTTCTTGTCTGGATTCTTCCTCTCTGAAACAACCAGCCAGCTCCCATCTTCCTTTTAAACACAGGAGGAAAGATGAAGGCCCAAGCTTTCAATTTGTGTTTCTTCTTCCAATTTTATACAAGTAGCCTTTTCAAAAACAAATTATACTAGTGGCATTATTGGCGGTATTGATATTCATCCAAAATGTGACTTGTGAACAACTCTTCTTCTTTTCTTCTGACATTTTGAATGGAACAAACAAATGAGATGGCATACTATACAAAATGTTGATCATCACACGTCAAATATTTGATAATATGTGTCTCTTGTTTTCCTACTTTTCTCCACCTAAACAGGGACAGGGACGGGCAAAAGGGTCAACTTGTAGGTGCAAAAACATTGACACCTGCCCATCTCTCCTCACAGCCAATCAACACATGACATGAGATGATCACATTCACCATGTACTCCCTCCGTTCGGAATCACTTGTCGCAGAAATGGATGTATCTAGACGTATTTTAGTTCTAGATACATCCAATTTAAAACAACGATTCGAAAACGGAGAATCTCAACTGACAGTGATGTGCACAACAAGACCACAATCCAGTTCAACTCATACCCACCAAACATTCTTTCATTCATACTGAATCCAACATAACCAGGTGAGACAGACAGACAGACAGAGGATTCAGTGTTCAGACGCCAACTCCTGCCAACATATTCACAAGCATCCGTAGATTGTAGAGCGCATACATTGCCGCGTCCCCCGGTTTATTCCTTCTTCTCCTACCGAAAAGAAGACGGTGCTTAGTTCTATGGGATCAGCAGCACGGACCCCGAGGTCTTCCGGGCCTCGAGGTCGGCGTGGGCACGGGCCGCCTCGGCCAGCGGGTAGGTGTGCTTCACGCGGGTGTGCAGCACCCCGTTGGCCACGTTGGCAAACACCTCGCCCGCCGCCTCGAGCAGCTCGTCGCGGGTGCCCGTGTAGTGCATCACGCTCGGCCTCGTCAGGAACAGCGACTTGGCCGCCAGGTCGCCCATGGAGATCGGGTCGGGTGAGCCCGAGGACTGCCCGAACGACACCAGGAAACCGCGGGGCGCCAGGCACTCCAGGGATGCCTGCACACAGGAACAGATCGGGTGTCATTACTCATGTCAGTATGACACCATGCATATGTAGTAACATGAATTAATGGGGGAAAAAGGATAAGAGGCGATATATCAGGTAGTTACACAAACGCCATACAAGAAGGCCATGGGCTGCAGCCAAAACACTAGACAACATGCTGTGCCTATTGAAAGATATGAAAATGCAGGTGGCGTAGCTACAACCAGTTATGCCCAGGAATGCTACCGAGTCATGACAACATGAAGGGAAACACCAACCGTTTATTTTGAAATGGGTGCTCAGATCACATTAACAAGGTATTAAATATATATTAGTTATTCTTTTTATTAGTGGGATGGCACAACACGAGCAGATCATGTTCAGATCTCAGTATTCAGATGTTCTGCAAATAGTAGTTCTACGCAAATTACCATCGAAAGGATAAAAAAATAAAAGCATTCAAAGTGAATCAAGCTTCCAAACTAGGACCTGGTACAGCAATCTTACCTTGTATGTGTCCTTCCCAACAGAATCATAGACCACATTTACACCTTTTCCACCTGTAATCTCCTTGACTCTGGTTGCAACATCTTCCTTTGTGTACATGATCACATGGTGACATCCATCAAAATGTGCATGTGTGGCTTTCTCCTCATTTGAAACAGTTCCAATGACAGTGGCACCAAGGGCGTTCGCCCATTGACAAAGGAGTGATCCAACTCCACCAGCAGCAGCGTGGACGAGAACGGTATGGCCGGTCTCAACCTGCACGGTAATCAAAATGCAGTCAAGCTTTTTGTCATGGCAATCATGAAGCAATGTTGATCTCTGAGCATATGTAACATACGCACACACAGTACTTACAGGTTGTAGAGATCCAACATATATATGCTGTAGAGGTTAGCAATTATTTTTGCAATAATCAATGATAACGAAAATCCCCATGTTCACTCTTACAGTGGATCGTTTATATTAGTATATGATGTATGAACACCTTGCACTAAAAAGCAGTTTAAATTGCTTATCAGGCCTTCAACAAGCAACACGTAATCAATAGTAATCATGCCCCTGGATACATACAGTGTGTTTTATCTATTTAGGTGCTCCGATTGACCTATGCACAATTTTTAACTTTAGGACTTTATTAGTACATTACGCAACACGAACAAGATATGATGTACCTTAAATATGCGGCGAACTAGCATATGAACAGTCATCCCCTTGAGCATGATGGCAGCCGCTGTCTTGTGATCTACCGAAGGCGGGACAGGAACAGCAACATCGGCTGGAATAATCTGCTCTTCAGCATAAGAGCCCATAGGCTTGCCTGCGTACGCGACGACATCC
The DNA here is from genome assembly GCA_021605145.1 of Aegilops bicornis. Taxonomy (NCBI): domain Eukaryota; kingdom Viridiplantae; phylum Streptophyta; class Magnoliopsida; order Poales; family Poaceae; genus Aegilops; species Aegilops bicornis. The sequence continues at coordinate 701,738,035 of CM038672.1, read as the reverse complement.
CCGACTTTCCTGCCGGTCAGTCCAGGCCCCACGGCAGTTACCACGCCAACAGCTTCCATACCTGGAGGTGGAACAGACCATAAAGCTAGAGAATAATAGAACAGAAACACTGATAACGGTACAAAGCACAACCCACAATCCAATTGATAGAAGCAACAGTCTGATGCTATATAGTACATGTCACCGGGTAACACAAGAGAGCAGCAACTGTTCTCTGAGCAATAAAATAAATTGGACCAGTTAGTCTTATGTTCAGTGAGCAATGATCTCGAGAGAATCACGCTTCTGCCTGAGCATCTAAACGAGCCGACGACAAAACTTACGAGACATCTCTGAACCTAGGTAAGTGAGACAACGTTTGGTTTGAGTGGCAATAGGCCCAGGATAGATACTGTTTCTTCAGTTTCATCAGCAAGCCATCATGAATCTAGTCGAAACAGGGAAAGGAAAGTGAGCAGCAATTTTGAGCAATAAACTAAACTGATATAAGCAATACTCTGATGCTATATCGTAATACTTATATGTCACAGGATAACACAACTGGGCGCTAATTCTGAGCTATAAAATTAGTTGGACCATCGGCGTGACACTTAGTTAATCTCGAGAATCCTGCCCCTGAGCATTTACACCAACTGACGATCGATCAAATCAAACTATGGTGTGTCAACTAGTAAAATGGTAAGTGGGACAGCGTTAGTTTGAGTGGCAACTAGCCCGGGATAGACACGGTTTCTTCAGTTTCGTCAGCAACAAACAGCAAGGTATCATCAATCAATCTAGTGGAAATCTGCCTTAGGAATTAGGGTTGGGTTGGTTTCGCTGGTACCGGGGGTGAAGGGGAGGGGAGCGGGGTAGACGCCCTTGCGGAAGTAGACGTCGATGAAGTTGACGCCGATGGCGGTGTTCCGGATCCGGATCTCGCCGTCCCCGGGCTCGCCCACCTCCACATCCTCCCACCGCAGCGCCTGCCCATCAGAGATCCATTACAGGACAGAACCCAACCCCGCCCGGAGAAGGAAAGGAGGCAGTAGCGGTTTGTGCTTGCCTCGGGGCCGCCGAGCTCGTGGACCCTGATGGCCTTCACCATCGCCGCCGGATCGCCGGTGGAGCAGCAGCAGCGGAGGCGGAGGCGGAGGCGGGCAGCGGGGTGCGAGTTGGAGCGGCGGGGAGTGACGGCGACAGGAGTAGCGGCGGAGGAGGGGGAGGAGAAGACGGATTGGGAGGGTGCCAGGCGAGTGGAGCGGGGCGTCGATGTCATCGATCGGCCACGTCGTCTACCTCCCGGTCCGGGTGCCACTTTCCATCCATTGATTTGATTTGCCATCCCCTCTCTTTGTGAATCAAAATCCAGTCATCCCAAAGTTTGTTCCCAAAAAATAAAATCAATCCCAATAAATGTTCACCATGTCCGAGTTATTCAGATGTGATGGCATTCTCGATTCTAGTGCACCTTCCCTGTTAGGGTTTATTGTAGTCCTCTTTGATGGCGATCCTGATTCACGCCAGGAGTTTACACCTTAACCCCGCGGGCCGGCGCCTGGTGGGAGTTTTCATCGTTGGATCTCTTCGGTTAAACCCAATCCTCGTATGACGCGGGTCCTTGGGCGGAGGATATCCTAGAGGAGATGTTGAAGCATATGGACCTTCAGGATGACGAATTAAATAATGTGATCTTGGGGAAAGCAGAGGTGGGACGGGTGGAGGCGGAAAATCGTTGGCTAGCAGCGGGAAGACTGAATATCGATTATCGGTTAGTGCTTATGCGATGTTCGAGTTGATGAAATTCGTGTGGAGCTTGGCCCGTATCCCAAAGTCGAGAGAAGCAGGAGAGAGCCTGTTTGTGTTCCGGATATTTTGCCTGGGCGACTGGAAAAAAGTTGTGCATGGGGGGTCGTGGTTTTTCCATGCCTATGGACTGATTTGGAGGACTATGATGGTAAAACTAATCCACGAAAATTGCGCTCGGTGGAATCTATGTTTCGGCATAGATTGATAAAGTTCCTGACCTGTATCGTCATGAAAAGGTGGTGGATCAACTGGCTCATCGAATTGGCAGGGTAAGAGAGGTGCAGCTATCCCCACTGATGTCCTACAAAGGGAAACTATGTGCTCATGTGCTTGATGCAAAGCCTTTGACCCGATTTACTCCATTGACAGTTAAAGGAGAAGGACGGCGCGTGTTGGTGGTTAAGTATGAGAAAAATCCCTTTTTATGTGAGGTTTGCGGTTTGATGGATCATGATTTTGAGGAGTGTGGCAATGGACTCACGTGGGAGAATGAAAAATAGTGGCGCAGGAGCTTGCTGCATCATGAGGTCGGCCCCTAGTCGAGGCAATAAGGGTGGAGGACATACCAGAGGAAGGGCAATGGGAGTCCGGACAAACGCTAGGCCCAGAAAGTCTACATCGGAGGAAGCGGACTTGGAATGGGATGGTGTCTTGGTGACACGTCTTCGAGCCCTTTGAAACCTACTGATGGGAGGGAAGAAAAGGAACCTCGGGTTGAAGTTGTGAGAAAGAAGATTGACTTACTAGGTGAGAGGGCGACGATGGTGGATGGAGGGGCTGCACAAACACATGAAATAACACCCGCATTGTCACCTTCATATATCTCACCAGGTACAAGAAGAAAACGAGGAATACATCACTTCCAGAAAAAGGTTGACAGGCAAGAAACACATGACAATTTGGCATCATTGGTGGCCTCCCTGGAGGATGCATTGTCAGGCCTACTGTATATATACACTCTCTTGGAACTATCATGGATTAGACGATCCTGCGATGCTTCATGGGATTGAGTTGGGGTTACCTTCTCAATTTTTTCAACAAACTTTGTAGTTAAATAAAATTTATTCCTTTGTTGTAGGGAAAAATTGGCTTTATGCAAAATTAAACTTAGAGCCTCCACCAGCCAAATATGCATGTAGTGATAGCTATTGTTCTTCATTATCCTATGGTATGAATTCGCCAATACATTCAATGTACTAACCTACATGGCTGCAACATCTCATGTTGCAGGATTCTTTCGACGAGTAAGTGATACGTTAGGGTTATGATGTCTACACTCAACTCTGCCGTTGGTGTTGATGGGAATCTACAACTTTGTTGTTACTTCCGTTATTTGGATTGAGGTAATAGTATTTACATTACTTTATACATGTGATTTACCTCAGTTATAAATCCTCGAGTACTGTGTGTCAGCATACCGATCCAGGGATGACACTTAAGCACAGAGACTTCGATCCATTCGGGTCGGGACGCTACAAGATGGTATCAGAGCACATTTTGACTGTAGGACGTGACCCATAGAAACTGGCAAGCCCATAGGAAGGATTTTCTCTCAAACTTTATTTTTCAAAAAGATCTTTTACCTCTCTTCTGAGCTTATTTAAACATTCCCTTTTAGTTAGACTATACCTCTTTTCCCCTTTGACCACACGAAGATTCGACTAATGAGACCACACCAAGAAGTACAAGATATCGGACAACGAAGACCACTTCGGAATGAAGAGGATTTTACCGAGCATTATAATAATGGAAACTACAGCGGTTGAAGACTCCGAAGACTAGGAGAAGTTCACTAGTAGAAAAGGGGGCAATGGCCCAGGCCAGTTCAGCCCATTAGTCCCGGTTCAATCCAGAACAGGGACCAATGGAGCTATTTGCCCTGCTTCGTGAGCCTGGGGGGCCGGGCCACGTGGGCCATTGGTCCCGATTCGTCCGGACCTTTTTGGTCCCGGTTGGGGACGAACCAGGACCAATGGGCCTGGCTCTGCCCACCACTATTGGTCCCGGTTGGTGGCATGAATCGGGACCAAAGGCTTCCTTTAGTCTCGGTTCATGCCACGAACCGGGACCAATAGTCTTGCCTATATATACCCCTCGTCATGAAAGGAGCATTCCAAAGTGCTCTGTTTTTCTCTGGCCGGCGAGGGGGCTTTGTGGTGCTCTATCTCACCTCCTACGCACATGAGGTGTTCGATGAAATGCCCAAGCCACACTACTTAAGCTTTCTCCTCTCCAAGCTCGACCTCCAACCTCCATTTTCCTCAATATTTGTCTAGGTTTAGCGGTCCGGCACGCCCGTCCCGTCTTCACCATTGCCGATCACCGCGCCGATCTCATCGCCAAAGACCATCGTGGTGAGCCTCTTGTTCTTATCTTCTTTCCGAAAGGAAAAATATTCTTACTTGTATTATTTTCTTACTTTTATTATTGCATCTTATATAGTGCGATGTTTTTGGTATCTGCCCCGTCGGCCCTCGTCCCTGCCTATGATTCGGATGTGGTATATATTATCTTTTCATAACTATTGGTTCATTTATTGTTTATGAAAATTATGCCGACCAACGTGACATAGATTTTATTTATCTAGGAGGTTGTTGAACCGGAAATTCTAACCGACCCTATTGTCGAGAGATTAAATTTAGTTGAAGAAGAAAAGAATTTCTTGAAGGAAAAAATAAAAAAACTTGAGGAGGAGAAGATGATATTTGAGTTGCATGTTGCGGATGTAAATCGATGATCACGAGATCAAGATGGATGCAATGCGCTTGAAGATGAGAAAGATTAGAAAATATGCCATTCATACCGAGGCTTGGTATCATTATGCCATTGGATGGCTTGTTACCTTGGTTGCGATTATGATCGCATTTGTTTTCGCATTGAAATGTTTTACATAGTTTCAATGTATGGTTTAATTAATTTAGATGCTCTGCAGAGCTTTATGTTGTTAGATGAGAACTATGTATGTACTTTGGTTTTTATGTGATGATGAACTTCTATTAATTTGGTCACTTAATTATCTATTCATGATGTTACGTAATGATTTTTGACACACTTAATTATATATAATGCACGCAGATGAACCGCAATGGATGTACGGTGACAGACACACCTCCGAGTACATTAAGGGTGTGCATGATTTTCTCGAAGTGGCTGAGGCGCATAAGCGTAATGATTTTATGTGTTGTCCATGCCCTATATGTGGGAATCTGAAGTCCTACTCGACCGGAAAATCCTTCACACCCACCTGCTTTACAAGGGTTTCATGCCACACTATAATGTTTGGATGAGGCACGGAGAAATAGGGGTTATGATGGAAGACGGCGAGGAAGAAGAGTACGATGACAACTATGTGCCCCTGAATACGGTGATGCTCTTGAACATCAAGATGCACCAGACGATGTGCATGATGGTGCTGTAGGCGAAGCTGCTTGAAGATCAAGAGGAACCAGACGATGTGCCCGATGATGATGATCTCCGTCGGGTCATTGTCGATGCAAGGACACAATGCGAAAGTCAAAAGGAGAAGCTGAAGTTCGATCGCATGTTAGAGGATCACAAAAAGGGTTGTACCCCAATTGCGAAGATGGCAACACAAAGCTCGGTACCGTACTCGAATTGCTGCAGTGGAAGGCGAGAATCTTGTGCCTCGATAAAGGATTTGAGAAGCTACTAAAAGTAATGAAGAAGAAGTTTCCAAAGGATAACGAATTGCCCGACAAAGACATACGCAGCAAAGAAGGTCTTATGCCCTCTAGGATTGGAGGTGGAGAAGATACATGCATGCCCTAATGAGTGCATCCTCTACCGTGGTGCCTACAAGGATCTGAACGCATTCGGTATCACGGTGCATTGCGGTATAAGATCGACGAGATGACCACAGTGATGTTGACGGCAAGCCTCCGTGAAGAGGGTTCTGCGAAGGTGATGTGGTATGCTCCTATAATACCACGGTTGAAACGTCTGCTCGTAAAACGGAGAGCATGCCAAGTTGATGCGATGGCACGTTGAGGACCGTAAGAAAGACGGAAGTTGAGAGCACCCGACGGGTCGCAGTGGAGAAAAATCGAGAGAAAATCTTGGGATGAGTTTGCAAAGGACCCAAGGAACGTATGGTTTGCTTTAAGCGTGGATGGCATTAATCCTTTCGGGAGCAGAGCAGCAATCACAACACTGGCTCGTGACTCTATGTATGTATAACCTTCCTCCTTGGATGTGCATGAAGCGGAAGTTCATTATGATGCCAGTTCTCATCCAAGGCCCTAAGCAACCCGCAACGACATTGATGTGTACCTAAGGTCATTAGTTGAAGAACTTTTACAAATGTGGAATGGAAACGATGTACGACGTGGGATGAGCACAAAAGGAGGAATTTGACCTAAAGGCGTTGCTTTGTTCGTGACCATCAACGATTGGCCCGCTCTCAAGAACCTTCGTGACAGACAAACAAGGGATACCACGCATGCACGCACCGCTTACTTGACACCGATAGTATATACCGGGAAGCTGCAGGAAGAATGTGTACAGGCCATCGTCGATTTCTTCCGACCAACCATCAATGTCGAAAGAAAGGCAAGCATTTCAAAGGCGAGGCAGATCACCAGAAGAAGCCCGCCATGCGTACCGGTGATCACGTACTTGCTATGGTCAAGAGAAAAAGGGTCCCGGCAAAAATCTATATTTTGGGACCTACCCTACTGGAAAGACCTAGAGGTCCGCTCTTCGATCGGCGTGATGCACGTGACGAAGAACCTTTGCGTGAACCTGCTAGGCTTCTTGGGCGTGTATGGGAAGACAAAAGATACACACGAGGCACGAGAGGACCTGCAACGCTTACGAAAAAAGAGGGCATGCCTCCGAAGCGGTATGAAGGTCCCGCCAGCTACGCTCTTACGAAAGAAGAGAAAGAAATATTCTTTCAATGCCTGCTCAAGATGAAGGTCCCGACCGCTTCTCGTCGAATATAAAGGGAATAATAAATATGCGGAGAAAAAGTTCCGAACCTAAAGTCTCATGATCGCCACGTGATTATGACGCAATCGCTTCCGGTTGCATTGAGGGGGCTTCTACCGAAAACGTCCGATTAGCCATTGTGAAGCTATGTGCATTCCTCAATGCAATATCTCGAGAAGGTGATCGATTCGTAAATCGTACCAACGCTAAGGAGTGATGTGGCGCAATGTCTTGTCGGGCCGAAATGGTGTTCCCACCATCCTTCTTCAATATCATGACGCACGCCCTAGTTCATCTAGTCGAAGAGATTGTCATTCTGGGGCCCAGATTTCTACACAATATGTACCCCTTTGAGAGGTTCATGGAGTCCTAAAGAAATATGTTCAGAATCGCTAGGCCAGAAGGAAGCATCTCCATGGGCCATCAAGCGAGAGGATGTCATCGGGTTTTGTGTTGACTTCATTCCTGCCTTAAGAAGATAGGTCTCCCTAAATCGCGGTATGAGGGGAGACTGACCGAAAAGGCACGCTTGGAAGGGACTCAATAATATGCGAGGGACGGATATTCTTGGTCTCAAGCACACTACACGCTTCTCTGTAACTCTACCTTGGTGACCGTATGTCGATGAACACAAGAACGATCTGCGCTCCAAACACCGGAGCAAGGCGACGATCGGATTACATGTGAACACATCAGGACTTTCAGTAGTTGGTTGGAAACACGTCTCAGAGGTGACAGCACTGTTTGTGATGAGTTGTACTTGTTGTCCAGGGGACCATCTTCGACTGCAATGATTTGGAAAAGATACGAGATAAATGGGAATACATTTTACACGATTGACCAAGATGAAAAGAGCACCAACCAAAACAGCGGTGTCCGCTTTGATGCAGCAACCGACAAGGAAATGACACATATTATGGTTACATAGTAGACATATGGGACTTGACTACGGAGTAGATTTTAAGGTCCCTTTGTTTAAGTGCAAGTGGGTCAATCTGTCAGAGGCGGAATGGGTGTAGACCCACAAGACGGAATGACAACAGTGGATCTGAAAAAACTTGGGTACACCGACGAACCGCTCGTTCTAGCCAATGATGTGGCACAGGTTATCTATGTGAAGGACATGTCTACCAGACCGAGGAAAAGAAAAGATAAGGAAGCGAATACATCATACAATGAGCCAAAGCGCCACATAGTTCTTTTCAGGAAAAAGGGACATCCCGGGAGTGGAGGGCAAGATGACATGTCTCAAGAGTATGAAAAATTTCATGAAATTCCCCCTTCAAAGTCAAGGCTGACCCAAGCATCCCGATAAACGATGAAGATTATCCATGGTTACGGCGCAATAATAAGCAAGCGACACAAGCGAAGAAAAAGTGAAGACTTTCTCCGCAACTATTATGATGATACCATGCCAACTTTGTAATGCATTTAGTATGATACCATTGTCCGCTTTTGTACATGCACATGCTATGCCAACTTTTCAGAGTTCATTTGAAAACTATGAATTTGAAAACCTCGCCAACCGAAGGGCGCTCACACCGGTTTATAAGCCCGCCCTCTACACGCCTTTGTTGAGCTCAAAAACTTGTGATTCACACAAATTTCAAAGAATTCAAATTTGAAAACTAATGGCACAAACAGAAAGTTTATAATTTTGCTGACCTAAAAGCAAAAAAAAGAATTAAAAAATAAAGCAAAAACCAAAAGAAAATAAATAATGCAGAAAACAAAACAAAAAACTTGAAAAAAATAAAAATAGCAACAATAAGTATTTTGTTGTAAGTAGAAACAAAATAAAATAAATAAAGCAACAAAGAAAACAAAAAAAGTGTTTTAAAATTTGAAAACTAATAATGGCACTAACAGAAAGTTTATATTTTTTCTAAAACTAAAAGCAAAAAAGAATTAAAAAATAAAGCAAAAACAACAAAAAATAAATAATGCGAAAAGCAAAACAAAAAACTGGAAAAAATAAAAATAGCAACAATAAGTATTTTGTTGTAAGTAGAAACAAAATAAAATAAATAAAGCAACAAAGAAAACAAAAAACAAAAAAGTGCCACCCATCGGGCCCCCACGGCGAATACGACTAGAAACCCTACCAAGGCTGTGGATTCAGTGCTGGAGGCCCAAGAGGCCCTGCACAGATTGCAGGTTTAGGCCCAAAGCCCGCTTTAGAGAGGAGTTCGAGAGGAAGGCGCACCGCACCTTATAAACATGTGCGCCTCCCTCTCAACTAGCGAGGTGGGACTAAATATTTGGGTTCGGGCAGACAGGCCTTTGGTCGGTTGGTGGCACCAAGGGACTAAAGGGCATTGGTCCCGGTTCATGGAACAAACCGGGACTAATGCCCCCTTTAGTCCCGGTTGGTGCCACCAACACCAAAGCCGCTAGTCCCGGTTGGTGGCACCAACCGGGACTAAAGTGGCATTAGTCCCGGTTTGTGCCACGAACCGGACCAATGCACTTTCTATATATCTGAGGACTTTGCGAAAATTTCATTCAGTTCCTCATCCACTTGACGCCCTCTGCCCTTCGACGCCCTGCTCCTCGTCGTCGTCGCCAGCACGTCGTCGCCGCGCCATACGCCGCCCGTCGTCGCCCGCCCATACTGATGTCGTCGCCGCCCCATTGTCGCCCTTGCCGCCCGTCGTCCCTGTCGCCGCCCGAGCCCGCCGTCCTCGTCGTCCCTGCCCCGCTGCCCGAGCCGTCGTCGCCCTGCCCGAGCCCGCCGTCCTCGTCGCCCTGCCTTGTGAGCCCTGTCGCCTGCCCCTTGCCGCCAGGCCGTCGTCGCCGTCATGACGCCCTCGCCGCCGCCGCCCTCGCCCTCATGGCCGCCCCGTTGTGAGCCGCGTCGAGCCTCTGCTCATATGTTGCAATATGTTTTTTTATTTTTATTAGTTTGTTTTTTGTTCATATGTGATGTATATGTGTATGTGGCTATAATGTATATGTTTTTTATTTTTATTAGTTTAGTTTTTGTTCATATATAGAAAGTTACAATTTTAATTAGGTTAGTGCAGGAAAAGGTTAGTGCATTTTAATTAGGTTAGTGTAGAGGAAAAAGTAAAATAAGGAAAAGGAAGAAAAGAGGAAGAAGGAAGAAGGAAGAAGAAGAAGAAAAGGAATGAGAGGAAAAGAAGAAAAGAAGAGGAGAAGAAGAAAGGAATAGAGGAGAAGAAGAAAAATAGAATTTTTCTATTTTTCTTCTTCTCCTCTATTCTTTTCTTCTTCTCCTCTTTTTTTTTTCTTCTTTTTTTTCTTCTTATTATTCCTTCTTCCTTCTTACTATTTTTTATTCCTTTTCCTTATTATCCTTTCTAGAGTGATAAGAAGAAAAAGAAGAGGAGAAGAAGAAAGAAAGGAATAGAGGAGAAAGAAGAAACTTCAACACGAGGGGGGGTACCGATACCCCCTCCCCGATAACATTATTTTCCCATGTATATGTATGTCGCGTCGTTGTCGATATAACGAGGGTGTCGAGGATCGCCGAGGGGTCGAGGGTCGGGAACTAGGGTAGAGGGTCGAGGGTCGGTAAGGGGTCAAGGGTCGAAGGTTTCGTGGTCGAGGTTCCTATAGTGTCAAAGTATTGAACAAATCCATGGCTTCATCATTAGCCGGAGTAACCATGGCATGATGGTACGAAGTCCTCCAAAGTTATTACGGAATGGAGTCCGGATAGGATAATTTGCCTTTTATGCAATTTCAGCAAAGGCCTTTCAAATAACGATATTCGGAAGGTTCTTGCTGAACTTTGTACCAAAAAGCTTAATTATCCTATCTGGGACTCCGCTCCAAAATAACTTTGGAGAGCTTGCACCATCATGCACCTCACATTTACTTAATGATGAAGACATGGTTTTGTTGAATCATTTGACACTAGGCAACCTCCCGACCTCGGCGATCCTCGACCCTTGACCCTCGACCGCCGGGCGATCCATGACCCTTCACTACCGCGGGCGCCGATGCCCACGTCACTTGTTGCACATAGATGTAGTGTTCAACGCCGACCCTCCCGATAGCTTCAACACGGGGGGGTCGATATTACCCTCCTTGAAGCTTTCTCGAGGCCACCCCCTAACCCTTGAAGCGTTGTCGAGGCCACCCCAAACCCTAGAGAAGCAGCGTCGAGGCCACTAATATGATTCCTTATTGTGATTAGCTAGCTAGTTCTACGTTTGCCACTAAAATATCCATATCTGTCATGTTTGAATAATAATTGCCATGTTGTAAATATTTGTAGAAACTATGGACACCCCCCGAGACGAAGCACAAGAAGCATTGTTGAGGGACATAATCGCACAAGGAAGTGATGCTTTGTCACGCCGTTGATGTTTCTCAACAACAATGATGGTCTGGAAGGAGAGGATGAAGAAGCAGTTGGCTATGATTTACATGGCTCCGATGACCCAATGCCAATGCAAGAAGGAGAGGGTGAAGAAGTAGACCGTGAGGACGGCTCCGGTGATCACCAAACCGAGTCCGGCTAGGTATATATATTAGTTAAGCTTGTGCTGACTAGCTAATTGATGCATTCATTGTTTTGGTATGTACACATATTAATTAACTCTCGTCTTTTGTTCTTTTTCTAGCCCTCCGGATCGAAAGCACAACTTCGTAAAGAGACGAGGCCCAAGAAAAGTTGAGCTCGGATGAAAAGTTTGAGATCATACAAATCGCGCGCGACGGCCAACCGATTGAACCCTACCGGACAAAGAAAGCATTTGTTGCTCAGTGCGGGGTTCTGGTTAGTGACAAGTTCCCGATCAGCATCCACCAATGGTATAAGCCTAAGAACGAAGACCCTGAGGTGTCTTATGTCAATGATATGCAGAAAAATGATCTTTGACCGAGCTGAAGTCAAATTTTACCCTACCGCTAGAGGATGATCCGGAGAAGCCAAGAATAGAGCCATTAATCAAGTCTTTTGCTCTTAAGAAGATGGCAGACCTATTCAGGAATTGGAAGAAAGAACTCAATACGTATGTCAAAAAAATGAGACACCAGAATTCAAGGGCAAATATGAGAAGATCAGAGATGATCGCCCGCATTTGTGGCCTACAAGACATCGGAAAAGAGTAAAAAGATGTCGGCGACAAACAAGAGAAATGCTGCGAAGTAGAAGCTTCACCATCGCACGGGTCGTGGCTACCTCAGAGTCTGCCTAAGTGGGCCAAGGCTGAGAATGATCTCGCTTGATAAAGGGATCGAACCAGAGACAATGAATCGCCAGACCGTTGCGGACTTGGTTCTTCGGGGCGGCGGATCCTTGGACCCTACAACAAGGAAGTGCATTTGGACGGACGAACAATTGGACATACCAGTCAAGAGGCTTCAACAATATATTGAAGCAGCAAAGCAAGGGAAGTTCGTTCCGCATGTGGGAGAAGGACGAGCTCACAATGGCCCTCGGGAATCTCGAGCACTCGGACGGACACGAGGCACGCCAGTTCGCTTCGTGGAAGGCTGGATTTCGGACGCAGGGGTTACAAAACCCATGAGAGGAGGAAGAAAGCGGAGCAGAGCCAAATGCAAAGCGCTACGAAAGGGTAATGGGGCTAGAGGAACGAGAAGAGGAACGAGAAGCAACAGATCGCAGCAAACGACCTGCCGAAGCTTCCCCCGAAGCTACCCCGCCATCTCAGCGGAGAAGCAGCGTGGCTTCCACCGAGCTACTTCAGCCAGAGCAGCATGCCTTGACGGCTCCTGCCAGCTATCCCGTGGATGCTATCACGGATGCTGAAAATTGCCACCTTATGGCGCAATGGAGCAATTTGAAGGTCAAGGCGGCTGTTGGCTCTGTTTATCCTACTAAACCCGACTCAACTTTTCACCGCCGACCGATTCCGTAAGGATATGCTAAGGTGATGGTCGATGAAATAACGGAGGGATTTGAGGACCTCGGCTTGACCACCCTACCGGTGAAGGGGAGTATCGGCTGGGTTCTCGCTCAAGACTCCATGCCTATGGCGGAAGGATCTCATCAACCTTCCGAATCGACGCCTCCGCCTCCTCCTCCTCCGGTGAGTCAGGCACTCCGCCTCCTCCACCGCCTCCTCCGACGAGTGACGATCAGGGCACTCGGCGGCTCCTTCTCCCGGCGTGGCGGCACTCCGCCTCCTTCTCCGCTGCTGCCGTGGCGCCCGAGCAGCCAGCCTCCTCCTTCTCCGCCTCGCCAAGAAGGGCGGAAGAGACCCGCCGCCGCTCCGGCTGCTTGGCGTCGTAGTCCTTCTCCTCCGCCTCATAAGCAAGGAAAGAAGACATCCGCTCCGCTCGCTTCTGCCGGGCGTCTAGCAAGACAGCCAAAGGCGGGAGGAGATCTGATTCGGTCCTTCTCTGAAGACTCGGAGAAGTTACCGCACGAGAGGAGCGAGGAGGAAAACGCGAAGATCGCGCAGATCAAGTGGATGACTGTTTTCAAGGGTTGAAAGCAAAGAGACATCCACCTCCGGAGGAGAAGGTAGATCCGGTGAAAGCGCACTTGCTGCCCCGACAAAACCACCCAAGTCTCCGCCGAAAGGCAACTATGAGCGCATTATCGGAAAGGCATTTGCGAAGCGGAGAGGTCGGGAAGTACTGTCGATGATCAAAGGATGAAAGAACGACGAGCTGGGAAACAAATTGCCCAGCTCGGCGAACAAGCAAGCAATCGTGCCCCCGCTCAAGGTGCTCGCTAGCGACATCGCCGATCCGAGGATGGTGCCGGTTATGGCAATCCCGCAGATTACACCGCCTGACGATGTACATTATGATTTCTTGGAGGTGCAGATACAAAGATACGAGTACGGGAAGCCTCTCGTCAAAGATGAAAGTTCTCTATCAATGATGATGCGAAGATTGCATGATTGGTACATGAAAACCTGCAAAGAGTCTGAGGGAGGAGTACTTTGTATGTGAGAGTTAAAGGAGCATGACCTCCTTGGAATTGAACTGTTGCCTATTCCATTTGAGGAGTTCTATCAGTTTTTCAATCAATTGGCCCTCGATAAAGCAACGGTCACCTGCCATCGCCCTGTAAGTAGTACTACTTACATCATTAAGTCTCTCTATATAACTCAGCCCTTTCATTGCATGTATTTATAATTATCCTCACTATATTATGCAGATTGAAGATCGCGAATTGAAGAAAAGACAAGTGGGTGATATTGGGTTCATTAACACATATCTCATAGATAAAACTGAGGTTGAATTTTGTAAAGAAAATACTGAGGCCAACTTGCTACAATCGTTGGTAATAAATGAACACAAAGATATAATACACTTTCCTTACAACTTCAAGTGAGTGTTACTGTCTTGTGGCATATTCGGTTTCCTTATTAGTCCAGGTTATAGTAATGTAATATTGATGAGTTATGCATGTGTGCGCAGCTACCACTATATTCTCCTAGAGATTAAGCTTGAGAAGGGAGTAGTAACTGTCTTAGACTCCAAGCGAAAAGATGCCAAGGAGTATGTGGACATGACTGAAATGCTCGAGAAGTAAGTTAAATCGATCATTATCCACCATATCAGCAACTTTGTTCATTTCTGATATCAAGTAATTGTTTTCTTTGTATGGCAGGGCTTGGAGAAAATTCACCAAAAAAGCTCCGGGACTACCGAAGAAGCTGCAATTTAGACACCAAAGTAAGTACTATATAGTAGCATATTACACGCATCTCATATTGATTCAAGAGCTAGTTTCATCTATATCATTTTGAATGATTTCTAATTATCAGTTTGATTGACCTATATTTCTTGTAATGTGTTTGTGGCTGGAAAAAGGGAATGTTTTCTGTGGATACTACGCTTATGCAGTCCATCCGCCACACGACCTGTGAGTGGGGCTACTCCGACAAACAATATGAAGTGCGTAAATAAAAATATTCACAATTTTATTTTATTACCATCATTTGTGTTGAGTTTCGTTTATTCATATATATATATATATATATATATATATATATATATTGACCACTTTCTTAAAATTAGATGTTTCGGATGAGGGATGAACTCATAGCACCAGATCGCATGCAGCAATTCTAGAGGAATTGGCGGCATTCTTTCTTGACCACGTGATCGCTGAAGACGGAGAATACTATGTGGACCACGCGTCCGTATGTTAGGAGATTATATATTTGTAAAAGATAATTATTGTATATATGTAGCCGGTAGTGTCGGATAGATATACGAGAACTTGTTGTTCGACCAATCTCTCAAGAAGGAGAGGTGGTCGATATCACTTCTCTCTGTATGCATATATGTTCATGACGATCTTATGTTTGCTTAATTACTAGCTAGCTAGCGTGTCTAGCTAGTCCTCTCTATACGTATGTATAGTACGTAGCGTCGACCAAGCACGGACAAAAGAGAGGACACTTTTCTCTATTAATTAGCTAGCCATAGCACAATATATGAAACACCTAAATTAACCCCCCAAAACCCCCCAACCCCCCCCCCCTTAAAAAAAACAAAAACCACAGCCATAGAAATGCTGATGCGTGGATGCCTATTGGTCCCGGTTGGTGCCACCAACCGACCAAAGGCCCTCCGCCTGGGCTCACGGACAAAGCCACGTGGAGGTTCATCTGTCCCGCTCGATTGAACCGGGACTAAAGGGTCAGGGCATTAGTACCGACCCTTTAGTCCCGGTTCATGAACCGGGACTAAAGGCCCTCACCAACCGGGACTATAGGCCCTTTTTCTACTAGTGGTTGAAGGCTCTGAAGAATTTCCAGATTGGTATGACCTAGGAAGGTTACCCTTATGGAACTTGTCAGACTATTAAAGCTGTCAATACCCAAGATCAAGGTGTGTCGAAGAAAGACCGGAACATGGAGCATTAGAACTCAAAGTTTTTGTCAAGAAAACCCTAAGGGAGGAGATATATATCAACTATGGAATGATAGCTCATGGTAATGACAAGGGCAGAAACACGACTATCCATGATGTTATCGCCCGCTAATGCTATTTTCACCGTGCTGAGTTAAGCATGCATCTCTTCGGAAGGATTGGATGACAAAAGGGCTAATGGAACACCTATCAGCAAAAGATGAAGTTTTAACCTTAGCTGGTGTTTCACCAGGATCTGGAGTATTACATCAAGAATTTTAAGATGGACCATCAGGAAGCCGTATTTGACAAGGAAGTATTTCGTGAAGAACTCGGGACCCGTGGTCGAAAGTAGCCAAGCCGGAGGAGCAAAACCTCGAGATACCGGAGATTCGTCAGAACTCAAGGATGAGGGACCATGGTTCATGCCAAGGATGTTGAAACCCAGAAGTTTGGAACGCAACTCCAGAATATTAAAGGACGTCACGAGAGACTTCGCGTCAACAGAGATGTTCTGGCAAAAGAACTTGAGAAGGACAAGCACGATCGGAAGAAAGCCAACGGAGACATGAACAAGACTTGAGGAGTTTGGCGACTTTGAAGATTTATCGGCCTTTAGAAGACGAAACCCCTGTTATATACCGACGTTAGATGCGACGATTGTGAGCTGTCATTTGTTTGATGTTTTCCCGACAGCTGTAAAATAAAAACCTGTCTCTTCAAAACTATTGTTTGTATGGTGTATCCCTCTCTATCTCTCTTATCTCACCCCAAAACCCATGGACCCAATAGAGGATGAATGGAGATGAACTCATATTTTCTGGACCGATAAGTCAATTGGAGACAAACCGATGGATTCAGAACATGGAAGATCACATGAAGAATAACACTATAGCCGGAAAGGATATGGCCCAGCATGCTCTTCAGTTCTTTGAAAGAGGTGTTGCTACTTGGTGGATGATGTACCAAACCATCAATGGATGGCAAGGAGTAACCACTTGGAAGGAATTTAAGTTGACTTTGCTAAAGTCTCGTCTTGTGTCCCCAAATTTTAAGCCTTATGGAAATGATATGAAGAAACCCTGTGCATGCAAGCTTTGTGGAGAAATAGGACACAGCCATAAAGAACACAAGCATGAATGCCCTAATTGTGAAGGAAGTCACCCAGCTGAAGAATGCCCAACTAGGCAGATTACTTGTTTCTTGTGTGAAGGAACTACCCACTACCCTGCTCAATGTCACATCTACCCCATGGTACAAAGAACTATCCATCAGAAGAAAGAAGCAATGAAAGGAGCCCTCATGGAAATTTTTGAAGAACCTGTGATGAAGGAAGAGGTGGAGGACACACCTAAAGAAGACCCACTTAAACCCTGCACCAAGTCATGCTATTCATGTGGAGAAGAAGGACACATCTCCCAAAATTGTTCGAAGGAGGATCTAGTAGAATTCCTGATGGAGGAAGTAGAGTAGGACCCATAGGAAATAGAAGCCCTGATTGGTATGGAAAAGTCCAGGAAGAGAAATAGATTGGATCCCAGGAACAACCCAATTTGTACAAAGAAGGACCTGAGTCATATCACATGTTTCAGGTGCAAATATTCAGGACACTACTTCAATGATTGCCCAAAAGGGAAGATGAGGACCCCATGAGGCTATATAATCACAAGGAAACCTCGAGACTTGTTAGAAGCAATATGTGTTGGGGAACGTAGTAATTTCAAAAAATTTCCTACGCACACGCAAGATCATGGTGATGACATAGCAACGAGAGGGGAGAGGGTATGTCCACGTACCCTCGTAGACCGTAAGCGGAAGTGTTATGACAACGCTGTTGATGTAGTCGTACGTCTTCACGATCCGACCGATCCAAGTACCGAACGTACGGCACCTCCGAGTTCAGCACACGTTCAGCTCGATGACGATCCCGGACTCGATCCAGCAAAGTGTCGGGATGAGTTCCACAAGACGACGGGCGCAGTGATGATGATGATGCTCTACCGGCGCAGGGCTTCGCCTAAGCTCCGCGACGATATGACCGAGGTGGAATATGGTGGAGGGGGGCACCGCACACGGCTAAGGAACGATCCGTAGATCAACTTGTGTGTTATGGGGTGCCCCCCTGCCCCCGTATATAAAGGAGCAAGGGGGAGGTGCGGCCGGCCCCCAAGGCGGCCGAGGAGTCCTACTCCCACCGGGAGTAGGACTCCCCTCTTGCCTTGTTGGAGAAGGAAAGGGGGAGGGAAAGAGGAAGGGGCGCCGCCTCTCTCCTTGTCCTATTCGGACTAGGGGAGGCGGCCTGCCCCCCGGCCGCCCTCCTCTTCTCCCTCATGGCCCACTAAGGCCCAATATCCCCGGGGAGGGTTCCGTAACCCCGGTGTTCCGTAAAATCTCGATTTCATCCGAACCATTCTCGATATCCAAATATAGGCTTCCAAAGATATAAATCTTTATGTCTCGACCATTTCGAGACTCCTCGTCATGTCCGTGATCACATCCGGACTCAACAAACTTCGGTACATCAAAACTTATAAACTCATAATAAACTGTCATCGTAACGTTAAGCGTGCGGACCCTACGGGTTCGAGAACTATGTAGACATGACCTAGAACTATTCTCAAATAATAACCAATAGCGGAACCTGGATGCCCATATTGGTTCCTACATATTCTACGAAGATCTTTATCGGTCAAACCGCATAACGACATACGTTGTTCCCTTTGTCATCGGTATGTTACTTGCCCGAGATTCGATCGTCGGTATCCAATACCTAGTTCAATCTCAAGCTATCGCAAGTCTTTTTACTCGCTCCGTAATACATCATCTCGCAACTAACTTATTAGTTGCAATGCTTGCAAGGCTTATGTGATGTGTATTACCGAGAAGGCCTAGAGATACCTCTCCGACAATCGGAGTGACAAAACCTAATCTCGAAATACGCCAACCCAACATGTACCTTTGGAGACACCTGTAGTACTCCTTTATAATCACCCAGTTATGTTGTGACGTTTGGTAGCACCCAAAGTTTTCCTCCGGTAAACGGGAGTTGCATAATCTCATAGTTACAGGAACATGTATAAGTCATGAAGAAAGCAATAGCAATATACTAAACGATCAAGTGCTAGGCTAACGGAATGGGTCATGTCAATCACATCATTCTCCTAATGGTGTGATCCCATTAATCAAATAACAACACATGTCTATGGTTAGGAAACATAACCATCTTTGATTAATGAGCTAGTCAAGTAGAGGCATACTAGTGACTATATGTTTGTCTATGTATTCACACATGTATTATGTTTCCGGTTAATACAATTCTAGCATGAATAATAAACATTTATCATGATATGAGGAAATAAATAATAACTTTATTATTGCCTCTAGGGCATATTTCCTTCAGCCTCCCACTTGCACTAGAGTCAATAATCTAGATTACACAAAGAATGATTCTAACACCCATGGAGTCTTGGTGCTGATCATGTTTTGCTGGAGGAAGTGGCTTTGTATACTGGTCTGCAATATTCAGATCCGTTTTTATCTTGCTATTCTCTATGTCTCCCACCTGGTCTTGGTCCCGGATGGAATTGAAGCGTCTCTTGATATGCTTGGTCACATAGAAATCTGGATTCCTTTGCCAAGGCAATTGCACCAAGATTGTCACAAAAGATCTTCATTGGTCCCGATGCACTAGGTATGACACCTAGATCGGAAATGAACTCTTTCATCCAGACTCCTTCATTTGCTGCTTCAAGCAGCTATGTACTCCGCTTCACATGTAGATCCCGCCATGACGCTTTGTTTAGAACTGCACCACCTGACAGCTCCACCGCTTAATATAAACACGTATCCGGTTTGCGATTTAGAATCGTCCGGATCAGTGTCGAAGCTTGCATCGACGTAACCATTTACGACTAGCTCTTTGTCACCTCCATATACGAGAAACATATCCTTAGTCCTTTTCGTATTTCAGGATGTTCTTGACCGCTGTCGATGATCCACTCTGGATTACTTTGGTACCTTCCTGCCAAGCTTATTGCTAAGCATACGCCGTGTCCGGTACACAACATTGCATACATGATAGAGCCTATGGCTGAAGCATAGGGAACATCTTTCATTTTCTCTCTATCTTCTGCCGTGGTCGGGCATTGAGTCCGACTCAATTTCACACCTTGTAATCTGGTAAAAACCTTTCTTTGCACGATCCATTTTGAACTTTTCAAAATTTTATCAAGGTATGTGCTTTGTGAAAGTCCAATTAAGCTGCCTTGATCTATCTCTATAGATCTTGATGCCCAATATGTAAGCAGCTTCACCGAGGTCTTTCATTGAAAAACTTTTATTCAAGTATCCTTTTATGCTATCCAGAAATTCTATATCATTTCCAATTAATAATATGTCGTCCACATATAATATCGTAAATGCTACAGAGCTCCCACTCACTTTCTTGTAAATACAGGCTTCTCCAAAAGTCTCAGATAAAACCATATGCTTTGATCACACTATCAAAGCGTTTATTCCAACTCCGAGAGGCTTGCACCAGACCATAAATTGATCGCTGGAGTTTGCACACTTTGTTAGCACCTTTTGGATCAACAAAACCTTCTGGTTGCATCATATACAACTCTTCTTCTAGAAATCCATTCAAGAATGCAGTTTTTACATCCATTTGCCAAATTTCATAATCATAAAATGCAGCAATTGCTAACATGATTCAGACAGACTTAAGGATCGCCACGGGTGAGAAAGTCTCATCGTAGTCAACCCCTTGAACTTGTCGAAAACCTTTCGCAACAAGTCGTGCTTTATAGAAAGTTACATTACCATCAGCGTCGATCTTCTTCTTAAAGATCCATTTATTCTCAATGGCTTGCCGATCATCGGCAAGTCAACCAAAGTCCATACTTTGTTCTCATACATGGATCCCATCTCAGATTTCATGGCTTCCAGCCATTGTGCGGAATCTGGGCTCACCATCGCTTCTTCATAGTTTGTAGGTTCGCCATGGTCAAGTAACAAGACTTCCAGAATAGGATTACCGTACCACTCACAGTGCGGATCTTACTCTAGTTGACCTACGTAGTTCAGCAGAAACTTGATCTGAAGTTTCATGATCATCATCATTAACTTCCTCACTAATTGGTGTAGGTGTCATAGGAACCGATTTCTGTGATGAACCATTTTCCAATAAGGGAGCTGGTACTGTTACCTCATCAAGTTCTACTTTTCTCCCACTCACTTCTTTCGAGAGAAACTCCTTCTCTAGAAAGGATCCATTCTTAGCAACGAATGTCTTGCCTTCGGATCTGTGATAGAAGGTGTACCCAACTGTTTCCTTTGGGTATCCTATGAAGACACATTTTTCCGATTTGGGTTCAAGCTTATCAGGTTGAAGTTCTTTTTACATAAGCATCGCAGCCCCAAACTTTCAGAAACGACAACTTTGGTTTCTTGCCAAACCATAGTTCATAAGGAGTCGTCTTAACGGATTTTGATGGTGCCCTATTTAACGTGAATGCGGCCGTCTCTAAAGCATAACCCCAAAACGATAGCGGTAAATCGATAAGAGACATCATAGATCGCACCATATCTAGTAAAGTACGATTCTGACGTTCGGACACACCATTACGCTGTTGTGGTGTTCGGTGGCGTTAGTTCTTGAAACTATTCCGCAATTTTTCAAATGTAGACCAAACTCGTAACTCAAATATTCTCCTCCACGATCAGATCGTAGAAATTTTATTTTCTTGTTACAATGATTTTCAACTTCACTCCGAAATTCTTTGAACTTCTCAAATGTTTCAGATTTATGCTTCATTAAGAAGATATACCCATATCTGCTTAAATCATCTGTGAAGGTGAGAAAATAACGATATCCGCCACGAGCTTCAACATTCATCGGACCACATACATCTGTATGTATGATTTCCAACAAATCTGTTGCTCTCTCCATAAAACCGGAGAACGGTGTTTTAGTCATCTTGCCTATGAGGCACGGTTCGCAAGTACCAAGTGATTCATAATCAAGTGATTCCAAAAGTCCATTAGTATGGAGTTTCTTCATGCGTTTTACACCAATATGACCTAAACGGCAGTGCCACAAATAAGTTGCACTATCATTATTAACTCTGCATCTTTTGGATTCGACATTATGAATATGTGTATTTCTACTATCGAGATTTAATAAAAATAGACCACTCTTCAAGGGTGCATGACCATAAAAGATATTACTCATATAAATAGAACAACCATTATTCTCTGATTTAAATGAATAACCGTCTCGCATCAAACAAGATCCAGATATAATGTTCATGCTCAACGCCGGCACCAAATAACAATTATTTAGGTCTAAAACTAACTCCAAGGTAGATGTAGAGGTAGCGTGCCGACCGCGATCACATCGACTTTGGAACCGTTTCCCACGCGCATCGTCACCTCGTCCTTTGCCAGTGCTCGCTTATTCCGTAGTCCCTGTTTTGAGTTGCAAATATTAGCAACAGAACCAGTATCAAATACCCAGGTGCTACTACGAGCTCTAGTACACTACTAGAAATCCCCATATTTTCGACGGTGAAATTTAATAGCCGACGGGGCGTCGGTTATTACTGTAATATCCGACGGTAGTTATAATGGCCGACGGTTAGTGTCAACTCACAAGTATTACCACTAATACCCGACGGTATACTAGAAGGCCCGATGGTGAAAATTCACCCCTCGGGTATCCCAACTTAATGCCCGACGGTTTATCGTAAAGCCCGACGGTTTTTCCTACATCCACGGGGATTACAATTAATGCCCGACGGGTTTCCCTACACCCACGGGCATTACATGTAATGCCCAACTGTTTTGGTACACCGGGATTAGATATAATGCCCGAAGGTTTTTACCACACCCACGGGGATTAGATGTAATACCCGACGGTCAAATTTAATAGCCGAAGGTGAAAACAAAACTCTCATTTATGAGAAAATGGCCGACGGTACATGCGTGTCTATCGGTTATTTGAGAAAATACCCGACAGTGCAGAGTGATAACCAACGGTTGACTTTCCCTGTCGATGATATGTTTCAATGGACACCATCGATAAATGTAGAATGACCAATGTTATATTCCATATAATTCCGTGATAAGAAGATTCCAAGAACTAAGATCTAGCATTGCTATTCTAAGCGAGTGCACTATGTCATACGTGCAGCGGTTCGGATTAAAAGGTTGAACTATGTGAGAAATCTAAGACTAAGAATATGTTTTCTTTAAAGAACAAATGGCCCAAAAAAATAAAAATTAGATGTTTTTTGTGGGGTACAACCAAAATACAACACAACAATGAATCATCCATTGTGCATGGATCGCATCAAGAGAAGTCTTATGTGCATCGGAATTTTTAACATTGTTTGAAAAGTCTATGAACATATGTTGCTTGTAGGTGTGAGTGTCAAGATGAGATCTTATCATTATAAGCAAATATGAAGTTAATACATCAAAACTATTCCTCACTAAACTTCTTCAGAGATTTGGGATCTCATATTATTTAAAAATAACAAAGAAATATATTTGGTGGTGTTATCTTTTTTTCTGTGAAAATTGTTAGTGTTATCTTGATAGCATGCTTGGAAAGATATGAAACATCATTGGAGATGTGACCATTAAAATGAAACGTATAGTCACAGTTTTATCAAATCTTTGGAAAATTGAAAAGATTATTTGGCCATAGTATGTTTTCTTTCACATTTTTTCACCTCCAAACTAACAGATATAACCTCAGTTTGTCACTTGTTGCGTAGTAGTCTTTAGACTATATTTTTCATGCAACCTTTTATGTATCTTGCGAAGCACCTACCATAAATATTGATCTGAAAACTTCCAAGTTCCAACTAATTTCTACATATGTGGGACCACATTATACACATTCTATTAGATTGTTATAAATTTCTAAACTCTTTTTCTATCATTTGAAACAATTTAAAAAATATTTGCCAATTTATTTTTAACTAAAATATACATTATGGATATGATGGACATCAAGATAATTATATCTGAGTTTAAAATGTTGCAAAGTATATTTCACATCACAATGAATTTACTGCATTGTATTCAAAATGGTCAGATGTAAATATGTTCAATTTTCAAATATAACAGAAAAAAACGTGAAGTCTGTTTACGCGCGCGGCTGAATGTTTTCACCCACACTAGCGCGAGGCAATTTTTTTTCTTCTATATAACCCACACGACACGAAGCCACGTACTTGCAGTTGCAATTATCTAATCTCTCCCTCGTAGTCGTCGTGGGCCTCGTGGCCTAGCTTCACCGGCTCGCCGCCAACAGACCGACCCTCACCTTAGCCGCCTCCACCCCTCACCTCCCCCACCGCCTAGCTCCAGATCGGCTCCTCCCCTCTCCTCTCCACTCCACAACAGCCATGGCCGGGGAGGCTGGTGGAGACGCTTTTCTCCTCTCCTTTTCTATCCTCCCGTAAAACCAAGTCCACCCAGCCAGATCCCGTCTCCCGTCAGTTCTGGCGGCGATATGCAGCACCCGGCGACCTATGGTGCTAGATCAGTGCCTCTTTCATCTCTTTCAGGGATTTTCTCTCCTCTCGGCTTGGTCTCTTATTTCTTCTCTTTCTGCATGATGGCGAGCAGCTGCGCAACCTGACGGGGGAGCGGCGACGCGGCTGATGGGCGAGCGGTGGACCGGGCTGATGGTCGAGCGGTGGCGAGTGCTTATGGCCGAGCGACAACGCA
This sequence comes from Aegilops bicornis, assembly GCA_021605145.1. Classification (NCBI taxonomy): domain Eukaryota; kingdom Viridiplantae; phylum Streptophyta; class Magnoliopsida; order Poales; family Poaceae; genus Aegilops; species Aegilops bicornis. The sequence goes on along the minus strand of CM038672.1, from coordinate 701,713,741 downwards.
GGCTGAAGGTTCTGCTCTGCTGAGTTCTCCTTCTCATGAAGGGTAAAGGAGGCGGGAGATCCATATCGCTAGCTTCATCCAATGTCAAGATACATGTACGAGGTAAGGCGGCCAATAATGCCTTCTCCCTGCCCGTCTAGAATGGATCCTTCCCAAGGTGCCGTAACTGAATCAAATCGATCTCCCTCTTCTTGATTCATTCGTGCTAGAGTACATATGTTTTCATTCACCTGATTTGATTTTTTTATTTGGCAGAGGTATCCTCTCAGGATTTTCTACGAGTCACTGTCCAAAAATATCCAATCCAGTGAGATGGCCGAATGCAGGTAGGTGTACCACCTCTGTTCAGTTCCATTCTACCAATTACTGTATTATAGTACTCAGCAATTTAAGGCTACAATCTGCAGCTAGTATAGTCTGATATATTTCTAATGTCAAATCCTTGCCAGCTAATATGACAAAATTGGCACAATTCACACAACTATGGTTGAAGTTATACTAGGGAATAGTAGTAGTAGCTACACTTTTTAAAACTAGTTATTCCGAACAAAGTAAGATGAGGAAATATGTGCATATTTCGATGATGAAAAAGCTTGCCATGGTTGTGCCGCACTTAACTATTTCAAATTTTCAATCTTGGTAAAGTGCCATAACTATCTTCACTTGGTAACTTTCTGGAATTAGTACTTTAAATTGATAAATCACTCCTCTTGGCTAAATCGTAGATTTGATTACTAAAAACGAATTATCACATGTACCAGGGAACTATATGAAAAGATTACAATTACTAGCAGTATGTAAGTTTGTGGATAAACGGTGCAAAAGGGTGAACTAGTTTTATTTTTATTGTTCCCCAGATTCATGGTTTGAAAAGGAACGAACCACTGCTGTAGCACTAGTAACGGAACTACTCTGTGGTCGACACTTGATGCATGATTTGCAGACAAAGCTCGATCGGGCGGTTGTGCAACACTTACTCCTACCGATGCATGGTTCGCTGCATAGTGTCGTTCAAACATCGGCCAGCCAGCGTCGTCCATGTAGCAGCACTCCACTAGTAAATGCAGATGTACGCTGGGTTCCTATTCCATACATAGACGATATTGAATAATTAATTTTATTCCCTGTAGCTTCCCTAAAAAGTCTGTTCTCTGTGGCTCAATTGAATTTAACTACATTGCATCATTTTTCATCTCTCTTACAACTTATCATTTCATAGGGGGTGGGAAGCAATACTGGAGGCGGACCGAGGGAGGCGATATCCCGCGCATTAAACATTATGATCCATATGGCGATGAATGAGTTGCTAACTCTGGTGATGATGGTGACGAGTTTAACGATCTTATTCAAGTCACGCAACAAAGCGAGGTTTTGAAGATTGTGGACATTTTAGCTTATGTAAATTGCCTGGACCATTATATCATAGCTACTATTTTCTTTTGCATTCTACATTCCCCAGATGGATTGCTAGGGTTAATGTAATTCGTATGGAACCCATTAGGCTTGTAATACTTTCTTAGATATGCTAAATACAATATATGTTTTTTGGGTCATGTATGGTCGTGTAATCATGAGACGTATATGATATGCCAATATTATGAAACGTAGTTTGGTGTATCACACTAATGGCCTATGGCGAAGAAAAGATCTCGGGATGACTAATGACCTATGGCGTAGTAAATATCTAGGGTACACAATATGCGTATGAGGGTACCCAATATGCGTGCTATGAGCCTTTACAAATTGGCGGTCCTTGACATCCTCTCAACAAAAGGAATCCTCGAAGGGTTATATGCACCATCAGTAATCATACTAACAAGCGGTTTGGTTCTCCTCTAAGTTAAAATTAACCTTGACGGGTCAAACATACTGTTGACTATTAACAAAACCGACGGGAATCATTTACCGTCGGAAAATTAAAACTTGACATGCCAGGGACGGCTATATGAATTGTCAAGATAGTGCTAGCCAACCGTGGCCTAAACGTATCCGACGACTCACCGTCGGCTTAATACCGTGGGCAAAGATATTAGCTAAGAGTACCGTCGGCTATTGCTGTAATGGCCGACGAAGCAAGGCCGACGGGAAATGGCCGACGGTGAACTGTCGGTTATAATTGTATCCGACAGTGAACTTAAATATCCGACGGTAATTGGACCGTCGGCTAAAACGGGATATCTAGTAGTGGTAAGGTACACATCAATAACATGTATATCACATATACCTTTGTTCACCTTGCCATCCTTCTTATCCGCCAAATACTTGGGGCAGTTCCGCTTCAAAGGACGGTTGCTTGGCAGAGAAACACTCGGTTTCAGGCTTAGGTCCAGATTTGGGTTTCTTCTCTTGAGCGGCAACTTTCTTGCTGTTCTTTTTGAAGTTCCCCTTCTTCTTCCCTTTGCCCTTTTTCTTGAAACTAGTGGTCTTGTTGACCATCAACACTTGATGCTCTTTCTTGATTTCTACCTCCGCAGCTTTTAGCATTGCGAAGAGCTCGGGAATCGTCTTGGTCATCCCTTGCATATTATAGTTCATCACGAAGCTCTTGTAGCTTGGTGGCAGTGATTGGAGAATTCTCTCAATGACACTATCATCCGGAAGATTAACTCCCAGTTGAATCAAGTGATTATTATACCCAGACATTTTGAGTATATGTTCACTGATAGAACTATTCTCCTGTTGGGGAACGTAGTAATTTCAAAAATTTCCTACGCACACGCAAGGATCATGGTGATGCATAGCAACGAGAGGGGAGAGTATTGTCCACGTACCCTCGTAGACCGTAAGCGGAAGCGTTATGACAACGCGGTTGATGTAGTCAGACGTCTTCACGATCCGACCGATCCAAGTACCGAACGCACGGCACCTCCGAAGTTCGACACGCTCAGCTCGATGACGCATCCCGGACTCCGATCCAAAGAAAGTGTCGAGGATGAGTTCCACAAGACGACGGCGTGGTGGCGATGATGATGCTTCATCGCCAGGCTTCGCCTAAACTCTGCTGACGATATGACCGAGGTGGAATATGGTGGAGGGGCACCGCTGCGGCTAAGGAACGATCCGTAGATCAACTTGTGTGTTATGGGGTGCCCCCTGCCCTGTATATAAAGGAGCAAGGGAGGGTGGCCGGCCTAGGAGGGGCGCACCAAGGAGGAGTCCTACTCCCACCGGGAGTAGGATTCCCTTCCAAGTAGTAGGAGTAGGAGTCAAGGAAAGGGGAAGAGAAGAGAAGGAAGGAGGCGCAGCCTCCCCTAGTCCAATTCGGACTAGGCCTTGGGGGCGCCCAACCTCTCCTCTCTCTTTCCCTAAAGCCCAATAAGGCCCATATACTCCCCGGCGAATTCCGTAACTCTCCGGTACTCGAAAAATACCCGAATCACTCGGAACCTTTCCGAAGTCCGAATATAGTCGTCCAATATATCGATCTTTACGTCTCGACCATTTCGAGACTCCTCGTCATGTCCCCGATCTCATCCGGGACTCAACTCCTTCGGTACATCAAAACTCATAAACTCATAATATAAGCCATCCTCGAAACCTTAAGCGTGCGGACCCTACGGGTTCGAGAACTATGTAGACATGACCTAGAACTATTCTTGGTCAATAACCAATAGCGGAACCTGGATGCTCATATTGGCTCCTACATATTCTACGAAGATCTTTATCGGTCAAACCGCATAACAACATACGTTGTTCCCTTTGTCATCGGTATGTTACTTGCCCGAGATTTGATCGCCGGTATCCAATACCTAGTTCAATCTCGTTCTTGGCAAGTCTCTTTACTCGTTACGTAATGCATCATTCCGTAACTAACTCATTAGCTATATTGCTTGCAAGGCTTATAGTGATGTGCGTTACGAGAGGGCCCAGAGATACCTCTCCGACAATCGGAGTGACAAAACCTAATCTCAAATACGCCAACCCAACATGTACCTTTGGAGACACCTGTAGTACTCCTTTATAATCACCCGATTCACGTTGTGACGTTTGGTAGCACCCAAAGTGTTCCTCCGGTAAACGGGGGTTGCATAATCTCGTAGTTACAGGAACATGTATAAGTCATGAAGAAAGCAATAGCAATATACTAAACGATCAAGTGCTAGGCTAACGGAATGAGTCATGTCAATCACATCATTCTCCTAATGATGTGATCCCATTAATCAAATAACAACACATGTCTATGGTTAGGAAACATAACCATCTTTGATTAATGAGCTAGTCAAGTAGAGGCATACTAGTGACTATATGTTTGTCTATGTATTCACACATGTATCATGTTTCCGGTTAATACAATTATAGCATGAATAATAAACATTTATCATGAAATAAGGAAATAAATAATAACTTTATTATTGCCTCTAGGGCATATTTCCTTCATCTCCTCCATCTTGCAGCTATAGAACTTATTGGAGACTTCATATCTCTCAATCCGGGCATTTGCTTGAAATATTAACTTCAACTCTTGGAACATCTCATATGCTCCATGACGTTTCAAAACATCGTTGAAGACCCGGTTCTAAGCCGTAAAGCATGGCACATCGAACTATAGAGTAGTCATCAGCTTTGCTCGCCAGACGTTCACAACTTCGGCGTTGTTCTCAAGAAGCAGTTCGCACTGGGTGCTTCCAGGATTTAATTCTTCGCAGGCAAAGAATGAGGATAATCCTCAAGTTACGGACACACTCCGTGTAATTGCTACCATCATCTTTCAACTTTGCTTTCTCAAGGAACGCATTAAAATTCAACGGAACAACAGCACGAGCCATCTATTTACAGTAAACATAGACAAGCAAAATACTATCAGATACTAAGTTCATGATAAATTTAAGTTCAATTAATCATATTACTTAAGAACTCCCACTTAGATAGACATCTCTCTAGTCATCTAAGTGATTACGTGATCCAAATCAACTAAACCATAACCGATCATCACGTGAGATGGAGTAGTTTTCAATGGTGAACATCACTATGTTGATCATATCTACTATATGATTCACGCTCGACCTTTCGGTCTCCGTGTTCCGAGGCCATATCTGCATATGCTAGGCTCGTCAAGTTTAACTCGAGTATTCTGCGTGTGCAAAACTGGCTTGCACCCGTTGTAGATGGACGTAGAGCTTATCACACCCGATCATCACGTGGTGTGCAGGCACGACAAACTTTGGCAACGGTGCATACTCGTGGAGAACACGTCTTGATAATTTTAGTGAGAGATCATCTTAAAATGCTACCGCCAATCAAAGCAAGATAAGATGCATAAAGGATAAACATCACATGCAATCAATATAAGTGATATGATATGGCCATCATCATCTTGTGCTTGTGATCTCCATCTCCGAAGCACCGTCGTGGTCACCATCGCCACCGGTAGCGACACCTTGATCTCCATCGTAGCATCGTTGTCGCCTCGTCAACTATTGCTTCTACGACTATCGCTACCGCTTAGTGATAAAGTAAAGCAATTACATGACGTTTGCATTTCATACAATAAAGCGACAACCATATGGCTCCTGCAAGTTGCCGATAACTCGGTTCCAAAACATGATCATCTCATACAATAAAATATAGCATCACGTCTTGACCATATCACATCACAACATGCCCTGCAAAAACAAGTTAGACGTCCTCTACTTTGTTGTTGCAAGTTTTACGTGGCTGCTACGGGCTGAGCAAGAACCGTTCTTACCTACGCATCAAAACCACAATGATAGTTTGTCAAGTTGGTGCTGTTTTAACCTTCGCAAGGACCGGGCGTAGCCACACTCGGTTCAACTAAAGTGAGAGAGACAGACACCCGCCAGTCACCTTTAAGCAACGAGTGCTCGAAGCGGTGAAACCAGTCTCGCAAAAGCGTACGCGTAATGTCGGTCCGGGCCGCTTCATCTCACAATACCGCTGAACCAAAGTATAACATGCTGGTAAGCAGTATGACTTATATCGCCCACAACTCACTTGTGTTCTACTCATGCATATGACATCAATGCATAAAACCAGGCTCGGATGCCATTTGTTGGGGAACGAGTAATTTCAAAAAATTCCTACGCACACGCAAGGTCATGGTGATGACATAGCAACGAGAGGAGAGTGTATGTCCACGCACTCGTGAGACCGAAGCGAAGCGTTATGAAAACGCGGTTGATGTAGTCGCACGTCTTCACGATCCGACCGATCCAAGTACCGAACGACGGCACCTCCGAGTTTAGCACACGTTCAGCTCGATGGCGATCCCGGACTCCGATCCAGCAAAGTGTCGGGATGAGTTCCGTCAAGACGACGGCGTGGTGGCGATGATGATGCTCTATCGGCGCAGGCTTCGCCTAAGCTCATGACGATATGACCGAGGTGGAATATGGTGGAGGGGCACCGCACACGGCTAAGGAACGATCCGTAGATCAACTTGTGTGTTATGGGGTGCCCCCTGCCCCGTATATAAAGGAGCAAGGGGAGGTGCGGCCGGCCCATCAGTGCGCTGGAGGAGTCCTACTCCCACCGGGAGTAGGACTCCCCCTCTTGCCTTGTTGGAGAAGGAAAGGGGGAGGAAAGAGGAAGGGGGGCGCCGCCCCGCTCTCCTTGTCCTATTCGGACTAGGGGGGGAGGGGGCGCGCGGCCTGCCATGGCCGGCCCTCCTCTTCTCCCTCATGGCCCACTAAGGCCCAATATCCCCCGGGGAGGGTTCCGGTAACCCCCCGGTGTTCCGGTAAAATCCCGATTTCATCCGGAACCATTCCGATATCCAAATATAGGCTTCCAGTATATTAATCTTTATGTCTCGACTATTTCGAGACTCCTCGTCATGTCCGTGATCACATCCGGGACTCCGAACAAACTTCGGTACATCAAAACTTATAAACTCATAATAAACTGTCATCGTAACGTTAAGCGTGCGGACCCTACGGGTTCGAGAACTATGTAGACATGACCTAGAACTATTCTCGGTCAATAACCAATAGCGGAACCTGGATGCCCATATTGGTTCCTACATATTCTACGAAGATCTTTATCGGTCAAACCGCATAACGACATACGTTGTTCCCTTTGTCATCGGTATGTTACTTGCGAGATTCGATCGCGGTGTCCAATACCTAGTTCAATCTCGTTACGGCAAGTCTCTTTACTCGTTCCGTAATACATCATCTCGCAACTAACTTATTAGTTGCAATGCTTGCAAGGCTTATGTGATGTGTATTACCGAGAAGGCCTAGAGATACCTCTCCGAGCAATCGGAGTGACAAAACCTAATCTCGAAATACGCCAACCCAACATGTACCTTTGGAGACACTTGTAGTACTCCTTTATAATCACCCGATTACGTTGTGACGTTTGGTAGCACCAAAGTGTTCCTCCGATGGCAGGAGTTGCATAATCTCATAGTTCTTGGAACATGTATAAGTCATGAAGAAAGCAATAGCAATATACTAAACGATCAAGTGCTAGGCTAACGGAATGGGTCATGTCAATCACACCATTCTCCTAATGATGTGATCCCATTAATCAAATAACAACACATGTCTATGGTTAGGAAACATAACCATCTTTGATTAATGAGCTAGTCAAGTAGAGGCATACTAGTGACTATATGTTTGTCTATGTATTCACACATGTATTATGTTTCCGGTTAATACAATTCTAGCATGAATAATAAACATTTATCATGATATGAGGAAATAAATAATAACTTTATTATTGCCTCTAGGGCATATATCCTTCAATATGTTTCCGTTGTAATGAAGCGGGGCACTTTGCCAGAGATTGTCCCAAGGAGAAGGAGGCTTATGCTAATAGTTGAGTTTGCAACAAAAGAAATATAGTAGTAGTATTGAGAACAATTCTTTTATATTGAGGTGTTGAGTTGAGGCATGTAATGGAAATGCAGGAGGTTGTAATAATTTGAGAATCAATAAAGTTAGCATCGTTGGTCCTGATTTGGATTTTATGAGTTGTTACTCTATGAAGAAAGATTTTGACCATTTTCAAGGATATGAAAAATATGGTCTATGGATGAATTTGTGCTTTTCAAGGATGGTAGTACCCTGTGAGGACACTTGACCCCTGGAAAATATAATGATATTCCACGGAGCGGACTTCGGACAAAATAAGTACGAGTTTTGTCTCGATAGGTGGGGTATCCCAAGAGTATGAAGGGATGGAGTACTATTGGGTATAAAGGAGGTATAATGTTGGTAATATGGAACAATTGTAACTCCATGACGAGTCGGAGTAATCACATTTTAGTTTGGTACCAATAGAAGGAAGGGAGACAGTACAATTGGATGGAATTAAGAATGGTAGGAAGCTGGATGTTGGAATAATGATCAGTTGCCCCAGTGATGAGTTCAAGGTTTACAAGTGACGAGATGAGCCCATAACCCACAGGCTCCAGGACCTACCAAGAAGCAAGCACACTCTTGCTGAAGGAAAAACCCTGGAAGAAGTTACGATTTTATTAACAGACAATCTTATAGGAGTAACGTAAAACCTGAGGGTTGGAAGGAACGATAGATGTTTGTTTGGCTTGCAGAATCCATGGATTTATCCGAACTTGGTTCATCGACAAGAGAAATTCTGCAATGCTTGTGAGGATGACCGAGTGTTAGAATGCGAGATTCGCTAAACCGTATACAAGGTAATGATTTGGGTGCGGGATGGACTGATCACCATACCGACTTACTCTTATTATTCGCCTTGCTATATGGGATGGTAAATCTGAGTGACTTGCCTATAGTAGAGAGACGACGATATCAAACCTTGTTTGAACCTTAGATTCGTATGGCAATTTTCCCTTGTACAAGGCAGTTGTTGCCAATCGTAGGTCATATGGTGAGAATGAAGCCCAGACCCATTTCCTGCAGGAGAAACCATAAATTGTTGACCACCATGAGATATCGATAGTTGTTTAGTATTGGCGCCAGACCCGTCAGCTAAGAAGACCCAGTCATGGAAGAACTGTATCAAGATGAAAGGACAGAAGAATTGCGGTAAAGGTTATGCCACTACCGGAAGAGCCCAGAGAAGGAATTTTCCTGAAAATCTGAGAAGACCGGCATTGTCAAGAATAAGGATGGACTATATGAGTTTTGATGGAACCGTAACAATGCTTCTAAGGGTGGCAGCACCCCAGACCCCCTGTGACGATCGATGGATTTTGAGAAGACCCCCGAACCTAACCTATTTCTTGCTAGCCTCTCCAAATCTCGAGGATGAGATTCATTTTAAGGGTGGTAGGTTTGTAACATCCCCAAATTCTAAATTTTGGAATGTTATATTAAATAGATAGTTTTGATTGATTGTATGATTGCTTGTGTGAAATTTGAAACTTTTTGAAAGTTAATTGAGAGGGAATGAAATGACTTTCCCAAACTTTCACCTTTGCTTTCTCATATCCATGAATTCAAATTCTTTTCATCACAAAACTCTGGAGAGAAGATGACATGACTTCTTCCACAATAATGCTTTTTGGAGTAATTCTAATGCCCTTTCTCTCATAATTTGCAAGGTACACACCAAGAGGGAGAATCCCGGCAGCTGGAAATCTGGACCTGAAAAAGCTACGCCAGGCCACCTATTGTGCACAACTCCAAATGAGCTGAAACTTCATGAAGATTTTTTATGGATTATTTAAGAAATACTGGAGCCAATAAACACCAGAGGGGGGCCACCAGGTGGGCACAACCCACTGGCCAAGACGCCCCAGCGCGCCTACGGTGGGTTGTGGCCTCCTCGGCCCACCTCCACTGCCCATCTTCTGATATATAAGTCATTTTGACCTAGAAAAAATAAGTTGAAGACTTTCGGGGCGGAGCGCTGCCGTCTCGAGGCGGAACTTGGGCAGGAGCACTTTTGCCCTCCGGCGGAGCGATTATGCCGGGGGAACTTCCCTCCCGGAGGGGGAAATCATCTTCATCATCATCACCAACAACTCTCCCATCTTGGGAAGGGCAATCTCCATCAACATCTTCATCAGCACCATCTCATCTCAAACCCTAGTTCATCTCTTGTATTCAATCTTGTTACCGGAACTATAGATTGTTGCTAGGGGGTGGCTAGTAGTGTTGATTACATCTTGTAGTTGATTACTATATGGTTTATTTGGTGGAAGATTATATGTTCAGATCCATGATGCTATTAATACTCCTCTGATCATGAGCATATTTATTATTTGTGAGTAGTTACTTTTGTTCTTGAGTTCACGGGATAAATCATGTTGCAAGTAATCATGTGAATTTGATATGTGTTTGATATTTTGATAGTATGTATGTTGTGATTCCCTTAGTGGTGTCATGTGAACGTCGACTACATGACACTTAACCATATTTGGGCCTAAGGGAATGCATTATGGATTAGTAAATAGATGGTGGGTTGCGAGAGTGACAGAAGCTTAAACCCTAGTTTATGCGCTATTCCGTAAGGGACCGACTGGGCCCAAAAGTAGATTGTGGAGCAATAAGGTAACAGACAAATCGAACCATTTATTTGGTCTTGTGTTCAGTGAGCGATAACATCGAGTAACTTTGTCTTTGAATATCCAATCAAACTTATGGTGTATCGACTGAAATGATTGCGCATGGCTCGAGACATCTCTGAACCTAGGTAAGTGACACAATGAAGGTTTGTTCAGTTTCATCAGCAACAACAAGCTATCATCAATCAATCTAGTGGAAATCTATTTTAGGGTTGGGTAGGGGTGAAGGGGAGGGGAGGGGAGCGGAAGTAGACGTCGATGAAGTTGACGCTGACAGCGGTGTTCTGGATTCTGATCCCGGGCTTGCCCACCTCCACCTCCTCCCACCCACCTCAGCGCATGCGCATCAGAAATCGATTAGAGGAGAGAAGCCACCGCGCCCGGAAAAATATGAGGAGGGGCTCAGGTTCCCAAAAAATAGAATCAATCCTAATAAATGTTAATCATTTCCGAGTTTATTGGGCCACCTGCCAAAAAGGCTTCAGAGTATTCGGACGCGATGTCGTTCTCGAATCTAGTGTACCCTCTCTGTTAAAGTTTATCTTACTCTTCGATGGCGATCCCGATCTACGCCGAGAGTTTACACCTTAATCCCGCGGGCCGGCGCCTAGTGGGAGGTTTCATCGTTGGATATCTTCGGTCAAACCAAGGTGGATGTGCCTGAATCCTCGTCTGGCGTGGGTCCTTGGACAAAGGATAACCTAGAGGAGATGCTGAAGCATATGGACCTTTAGGATGACAAATTAGATGAACTGGTTTTAGGGAAAGTAGAGGTGGGACAGATGGAGGTGGAAAAGCGTTGGCTGGCGGTGGGAAGATTGAATACCGATCGTCAGTTTAGTGCAACTACTGTGATGTTTCAATAGATGAAATTCGTGTGGAGCTTGTCCCATATCCCAAAGTTCAGAGAAGCGGGAGAGAGCTTGTTTGTGTTCCAGATATTTTACCTGGGCGACTGGAAGAAGGTTGTGCATGGGGGCCCATGGATTTCCTGTGGCTATGGACTAATTTGGGGGACTATGATGGTAAAACTAATCCAACGTACATTGCGCTGGATGGAATTGATACGTCTCCGTCGTATCTATAATTTTTGATTGTTCCATGCCAATATTATTCACTTTCATATACTTTTTGGCAACTTTTTATATTATTTTTTGGACTAACATATTGATCCAAAGGCCCAGTGCAGTTCACATGTTGCATGTTTTATGTTTCGCAGAATATGCATATCAAACGGAGTCCAAACGGGATAAAAACGGACGGAGCTTATTTTTGGAAAATATGGAAAATTCCAGAAGAAAAATCCACGCGAGACGGTGCCCGAGGTGGTCATGAGGCAGGGGGCGCGCCTCCCCCCTGGGCGCGCCGCCTACCCTCGTGAGCCCACTGTAAGGCGGTTGATGCTCTTCTTTTGCCGCAAGAAAGCTAATATTCGGGAAAAAAATCACGGCGAAGGTTTCAGGCCAATCGGAGTTACGGATCTCCATATATACGCGAAACGATGAAACAGAGCTAGGAGAGAACGCGGAAACAGAGAGATAGATCCAATCTCGGAGGGGCTCTCGCCCCTCCCAAGCCATGGGAGCCAAGGAACAGAGGGGAAACCCTTCTCCCATCTAGGGAGGAGGTCAAGGAAGAAGAAGGAGGGGGCTCTCTCCCCCTCGCTTCCGGTGGCGCCGGAGCACCGCCGGGGGCCATCATCATCACCGCGATCTTCACCAACACCGCCGTCATCTTCACCAATATCTCCATCACCTTCCCCCTTCTATATTCAGCAGTCCACTCTCCCGCAACCCGATGTACCCTCTACTTGAACATGGTGCTTTATGCTTCATATTATTATTCGATGATGTGTTGCCATCCTATGATGTCTGAGTAGATTTTCATTGTCCTATTGGTGGTTGATGAATTGCTATGATTGATTTAATTTGCTTGTGGTTATGTTGCTGTCCTTTGGTGCCCATCATATGAGCTGCTGCGTGGATCACACCATAGGGTTAGTTGTATGTTGATAGGACTATGTATTGGAGGGCAAGAGTGACAGAAGCTTCAACCTAGCATAGAAATTGATGCATACAGGATTGAAGTGGGACCAATATATCTTAATGCTATGGTTGGGTTTTACCTTAATGAACATTAGTAGTTGCGGATGCTTGCTAATAGTTCCAATCATAAGTGCATAGAATTCCAAGTAAGGGATAACATGCTAGCAGTGGCCTCTCCCACATAATACTTGCTATCGGTCTAGTAAAGTAGTCAATTACTTAAGGGACAATTTCGCCACACCTACTATCACTTTTCCACACTCACTATATTTACTTTAGTTGTGTCTTTATCTTAGCAGCCCCTATTTTTATTTTCGTGCTCTTTACTTTCTTGCTTGCTTACCCAAAAACACCTACAAAGTACTTCTAGTTTCATACTTGTTCTAGATAAAGCGAACGTCAAGCGTGCGTAGAGTTGTATCTGTGGTCGATAGAACTTTAGGGAATATTTGTTCTATCTTTAGCTCCTCGTTGGGTTCGACACTCTTACTTATCGAAAACTGTTGCGGTCCCCTATACTTGTGGGTTATCAAGAGGAATCTATGTTTCCGCACAAATTGATAAAGTTCCTGACATGTATCGTCGGGAACAGGTGGTGAATCAACTGGCTCATTGAATTGGTGGGGTAAGAGAGGTGCAGCTATCCCCGTCGTTGTACTACGAGGGAAACTATGTGCGTGTCCGTACTCATGTGCATGTTGCAAAGCCTTTGACCCGATTTTCTCCATTGACAGTTCAAGGAGAAGGATGACGTTAAACCTGGGCAAACGTCGGGCCGGGCCGGGCTTATAAAAGCCCGACCTTCATTTCTCAAGCCCGAGCCCGGCCCGAAGCCCAAAATACTTCATATTTTCAAGCCCGAGCCCGGCCCGAAATCAAGCCCGAAGCCTGAAAGCCCGGCCTGAATGCTGTTTTTTTAGTACGCGCACGTGCAAGCCCGGCCCGAAGCCCGAAAGTCCGGCCTGAAATACGGAAAAATTGAAGCCCGAGCCTGACCCGAACTATCTTTCGGGCTGCAAAACAGAGCCCGAGCCCGCCCCGAATGTCAAGCCCGGCCTGGCCCGGTCCGGGTTTTTCGGGCCGGGCTGCCCATGCCCGGGTTTAGATGACGCATGTTGTTGGTTAAGTATGAGAAAATTCCCTTTTTCTACGAGGTTTGGGGTTTGATGGATCATGGTTTTGAGGAGTGTGGCAAAGGAGTCTGGCAGGTGAAAGACAAGTAGTGGGTCAACAGCTTGCTGATCGCCCCAAGGAAGGTTATGTCCTATACCCCGTCATCGTGAGGTCGACCCTTAGTCAAGCCAATAAAGTTGGAGGACATACCAGAGGAAGGGCAAGGGGAGTCCGGACAAACGCTAGGCCCAGAAATTGCACAACGGAGGAAGCAAACTTGGAACGGAAGTGTTATCTTGATGACACAACTTCAAGCAATTTGAAATCTACTGATGGGAGAGAATAAAGGAACCTCCGGTTGAAGTTGTGAGAAATAAGATTGACTTCTCAGGTCAGCGGGTGACCATGGTGGATGGAAGGGATGCACAAACACACAAAATAACACCCGCATTGTCACATCCATATATCTCACTAGGGACAAAGAAGAAACCGAGGAAGAAATCACTTCCAAAAAAGGCTGACGAACAAGAAACTCATGACAATTTGGCATCATCGGTGGCCTCCCGGGAGGATGATTTGTCAGGCCTAATGCATACACTCTGTTGGAACTATCATGGGTTAGACACTCCTGCGATGCTTCATGAGCTGCGCAGTATTGCGCAGGAGTTTGCGCCAATGGTTCTTTGTTAGTGGAGACATAGATTGTGAAGAGCCGTCTAGAAGGTTTGTCAGGGTCCTTGGGTTTTGATTGTTCTAAGTGCATCTAGTGCCACCCCTAATTGGTTTTGGAGTATTGACGACAAATTTGGTAGAGGGACTAATGTGTTTGTGAGATTCACAAGAGAACACAGGTAGAAGTCCCTATTGATTCGGTTTATCCATGGATGACCCCTAAAAATGTATGAAGACCCGATGAGTTGGAGCGGCGGGCAGTGGAGGCGACAAGGGAGGTGGAGGAGAAGACGGATCGGAAGGGTGCTAGGCAAGTGGAGCAGGGCGTCAATGTCATCGATCAGCCACCTCGTCTACCTCCCGGCTCCCGGTCCGGTGCCACCTTCCATCCATTCATTTGATCTCCCCTCTCTTTTTAAATAAAAGATCCAATCATCCAAACTTTGTTTCAAACAAAATTTTACAAATCATCCAACATCGGTCGACGGTGAGTTGCCCCATGCGTACTTCTTAACCGACACACCGTACGCGGGGTGGGTCAAGGCTCTGGCCGCAACGGGGCATCTGATCCCAACGAATTCACCGACCCATTTCCTCAGTTGCATCATGTTCCTTGCTCGACATTCCTCTTAATTTAAACTAAAACACAGCTCGCCGGAGGATTGGACTGTTACCAATGCAACATAAGCAGATGAAGTGTGGCAGATGAAAGAGCATGGTGCCCCCATGTTTGATTTTGGTAATAAATGTCAATCACTATGGACAAATGATTGCATTGAGTCATGCTTGAAGGATTTATTCATAGGCACTGCTTCAAGACTATATGTGTTTACCAATGTGTTATTCAAGGATTATTCAAAGATTGGTCACGTGAGAGTTGACCTTATTGCAAGCATGTCTTGAAGAAGAAGTTTGTGTGAACATTAATGTTACCTTCAGACATTATCTTAATGAAGAGGGAAGATAAGATACAAGGTTGATCAAGTCAAGTACAAAGAGATGGATTCAAGTTGATCAACACACAAAGTGTAGAAAATGTACTGAGTGAGATCAAATGATCCCGTGGTATGTTAAGTAGTTCATTACGCTTTGTGTACTAACTCATGATCCCTATGAAGTTTTTATGTGGGTTTAGATATGTTTCCATGTGCTTGCCTAAAAAAGAAGATCTCATATAATTCAGGCAGGATGACATTAAGTGGTGATCGTCATCAAAGTTGCGTTGTGCAAGTTCAAGTGGAGAATTACAAAGAGATCATATGCTTGAAGCTTGCCGTCCTTTCTTGATTCTTAAAAAATGTTCATGATTCTTAAAAAAAGTTCATGTAATTTTTGCCCATTAATAAAATATTCATGAGTTGAAAAATATCCTTAAAATTCAAAAACTGTCTATGACTTACTCCCTCCGTCCGGAAATACTTGTCATCAAAATGGATAAAAAGGATGTATCTAGACGTATTTTAGTTCTAGATACATTCTTTTTTGTTCATTTTGATAACAAGTATTTTTGGATGGAGGGAGTACAAAATAGTTTATTGATTCATAAAATGTTCGCCATATCAAAAAATGATCATACATTTCAAAAAATGTTCGTTAACTTAACAAAATATTCATAAATTTCAAACATATTTGCACCAATTTCCAAAAATATGTTCATCGATTCTAGAAATGTTTCCTATTCAAGAAAAATGTTTTTGAAAATGTTCAAAATAAAAAAATCTGCAGATAGTATAAAATGCTCATTAATTTAAAAAGTATGTTTTTTTAAGAATGTTAGAAAATATAGAAAATTGTACACGAATTTGAAAAATATTCATGATTTCAGATATTTTCACGAATTCTTAAAAACTGTTCATGTTTTTAATTTTTTTCCACAATTTCATGAAAGTGAGAGTGATAGTGTATCTCGGTGATGCAGCAAAATGCAGTCATGGCCATTAGAGATTTTATATTTTTTTTCTTCCAGTGCAACACACGTGACATTTTGTTTGTTTATACCTACTAATAAAGGGGCTATTCCTTGTGTCGGTATATCACAAAAATTGCCTCGAAGGTTGTAAAATATTACCCATCAATACCATTTATAAGTGATAAGAAATGGTTTTACAAATGGAAATACTCAGTATGGGCCGGCCCACGCAGTAGGGCACTCCTATACAGCGCTCTGCGCGCGCTGGGAGAAGATGCAGCGTTCGCGTTTGGGCTAGCCCATGTATGGGCGGCTTATTTTTTAAATTTCCTTTTTCTTAAATTTCCTTTTTCTTAAATTTCCTTTTTATGTTTTCTCTACTTTAAATAATTTGTGACTTCAAAAAGGTTCCAACATTAAAACAAATGAGAATTTTTTAATATAATGATTAATAAATCATTAAATGTTTGTGGACTAAAAAATGTTCTTGATTTTATAAAAAAAAAGTTTGCTTATTCAAATAATGTTCGAAAATTTGAAAAAAAATGTTTAGGAAGTCAAAAATAGTTCAAGATATTTTGAAAAGTTTATGTATTCATGTTAAAGAAATTGAGCAAAATTTTACCAATTAAAAAAATATTCATGAATAGAAAAATATCCTAAAATACCAAAACTGTTCTTGACTTACAAAATAGTTTATTCGTTTATAAAATATTCGCTGATTCACAAAATGATAATGCATTATAAAAATGTTTGTTAAATTAAAACAATATTTGTGAAATTCAAAAATATTTATAAAAATGTTTCCACCAAATTCAAAAAAATGTTTGTCAATTCTAGAAATGTACGCACATTCAATAAAATTGTTTCAATTTTTTCATATTTTTTTAATAAATGCTGTAAAATAGTATAAAATGTTAAAATTTGAAAAATATTCTTGATCTTAGAAAATGTTTAAAAAATTGAAAACTGTTCATGATTTCAAATATGTTCACGGGTATAAAAGATTGTTCATGATTTAAAAAATTGTTCATAATTTCGAAAATTGCGAGTGATGGTGCATCTCGGTGATGCAGCAAAATGAGGTATAACCAATGGATATTATGAATATTTTTTTTGTAACTCACGGGTCCTTTTGCTACTATACTAATAATAAAGGGGCTATTGTTTCTGGCGGTATGACTCAGAAAATTGCGCTTAAAATTGCAAGATATTACCCACCAATACCATTTATATGTGATAAAAAAATATTTTACATAGGCGAATCCCCGCCAGGGCCGGCCCATGCACTACGTAGGGACAGACATCCTATACTACACTCTGCGCGCTGGAGAAGCCGAAGCGTGCACGTTTGGGCCGGCCCATGTCTGGGAGACCAGTTTCTTATTTTATTTTTTATTTTCCTCTTTCCTTTTTTTAACTTTAATTAATTTAGACTTCGGAAAAGTTCCGATTTTTTTAGAAATATATAATTTTGCTTTAAATTTTTTAGTAAATCATAAAATGTTTGCGAACTCAAAAAATGTTCGTTATTTTGTAAAAAATATTTGCTTATTCAAAAAAAGTTGGAATTTTTTTAAAAAATGTTTGGGGAATCAGAAAATGTCATGAGTTTTTAAAAATTCGTGTATTGGAAAATGTTAATAAATTTGTACAATTTTTTTAATTAAAGAAATGTTCATGAATGAAAAAATTTCCTAAAAATTCAAAAAGTATTCTTGACTTGCAGAATAGTTTATTCATTCTGAAAATGTTCGCTGATTCAAAAAATTATCACGCATTTCAAATAATATTCGTTAAATCATAAAAATGTTTGTGAATTTAAAAAATTGTTCAACCAATTTCCAAAAAAATGTTCGTCGATTCTAGAAATGTTCACCGATTCAAGAAAGTTTTAAATTTTTTTTGCTAATAGTATAAAATTTGCATGAATTAAAAAAACTCTTGACTATAGATAAGTTCGAAAATTTGAAGAAGTGTTCACAAATTTGTAAAATGTTAATGATTTCAAATACGTTCAGGAGTTTAAAAAAATGTTGATGGTTTCAAAAATTGTTCATGATTTCACGAAATTGAGAGTGTAAGAATGCTAAGTAGTAGTACATGGAAAGATCCCCATCCTTTGGCGCTAAAGACAGGATGCAAAACAAGGCCGACGACCGGCGAGGTCACTGGTCGAAGTCACACCACACAAAACCCTCCGGCATTTCTAACCCCGCAGTATCTCAGCCACCGGACAGGAGAGGACATGGCGGCAGGCCCGTTGATGAGGGAGGCCGAATTGGCCGACCGCACAGGGCCTCAAAATTTTGGGGGCCCCCAGTCCAGCAAGTAATATGTATACATATATGTGGAAAAAAAAGGCCCAGCCAAAAACGCAATCTCAGGCAGCCCATTTTAGCGATCCCAGGCAGGAACGCACGTAGGTCCTGCAGCCCATTTTGTTTCCGTAACTCCCGTCCCGATTTGATCGCACGCAGTCCAAAGGTTAGCAGGGGTCGACGACGGCGGCAGAGCCACAGAGGAATCGAGCAGGCGACGCGACGCCGTGTACGCGACTACGCGGCCGCCGACCGGCCACACTCGAGCGCACATCATCCCTTCCCTTGCCAGGGTAAGTTCTTGTCAGGCCCTGGTTCTTGTAGGCAAAGCGTTCAAGCCCTACTTTATTTCGTTAGTGCAGGCAGTAGGCAGTAGGCTACTTTTTTGTTAAACGAAAAATTCAAAATCTTACATCTGGGTGAAGTCCTTTTCTATTTTCTTATAGCTATAATTCTCAGAGTTTGAACTGATTCAGGTTATGCTTGTCTTATTAAACAGAAAGAATCATTCATCCGGGAAGGAGGTATGATTCTGGTGCTTCAAAGCGAAGGAAGAAACAAAAACTAGAAGAAGATGCTCGAACACAAAAGGGCGCTCTCGATAAATTTGTTGTGAAAGAACCTCAACCCAATTCTGAAAAAATATTTGTTTTCTTGTTTACTTCAGATAGGCTGCGATCCTTGGATGACAAGAGTTTATTGGCTGCTTGTGTTAAATCTTGAAGATGCACTTAAGAGTGGAGAACATAAAGATATTGATGGACTTGAATTGTGTTGCGAGCTACTTTTTTTGCATGGCTCACTTCAGAAATCTATGGGCCCACTTGATATTTTGAACTTTTTGAAGAAGCGTTCCTTAATCTATCCTAATGCTGTTATTGCATACATAATTTTGTTAATCAATCCTGTGACCGTTGCATCTGGCGAAAGGAGCTTTTCTAAACTCAAGTTGTTGAAATCCTACTTGTGTTCTACTATGTCACAAGAAAGACTGAATGGATTGGCAAGAATAGCATTTGAAAATGATGTCTTGGAGAAGATTAATTATGAAGATTTGATCAAAGATTTCATATCAAGAAATACTAGAAGAATGCCGCTTTTTGGTAGAAAATGAGGTCAGTTTATAATTGTATTCCTTTAGTACTATCTTTACTATTTTATCGTTAGTATTTGATATATTTCCTAAATATTGTAACAAATAAGATATATTTGAAGTTAAATAGAAAAGTGCGAATATGCTTTACTTGCATTAGTTCTTCAGTTATACTCCCTCCGTTTCTTTTTACTCTGCATATAAGATTTGGTCAAAGTCAAACTTTGTAAAGTTTGACCAATTATGTAGGAAAAATTATCAACACCTACAATATTAAAATTATATGGTATGAAAATTAATTTCATGATGCATCTAACAATGTTGATTTCATATTGTGAATCTTAATTACTTTTTATAAACTTAATCAAAGTTAACAAAGTTTGACTTTGACCAAATCTTATATGCAGATTAAAAAGAAACGGAGGAAGTATGATTTAAAAAAATAGGGCCCTATTTTGATTTTCGTCCTGGGCCCCCAAATTTCTGGAGACGGCCCTGCATGGCGGGACTCCTTGGCACCGTCGCGCTCCTCCTGTTGACCACCACCGCGGCGACCTCGCCGGCCGACGCCCTTCTGGCATGGAAGGTCAGCCTAGGCGACCCAACCGCCTTGTCCAGCTGGAGCAAGGCAAGGCCTGTCTGCTCCTCCTGGCTCGGCGTGGACTGCAATGCCGCCGGCCTGGTCACGTCACTCAGCCTCGGGTCGCTCGGGCTCACCGGAACGCTCGACGCACTCGATGCCGCCGCGGAGCTTCCAGCCCTGGCCGTGCTCGACCTCAGCGACAACATGCTCACAGGCTCCATCCCGATGAGTCTCTAGCGGCTGCGCTTCCTCGCCACGCTCCACCTCGGCAACAACGGATTCAACGGCTCCATCCCGCCGCAGCTCGGCCACCTCTCGGGCCTCGTCGCCCTCTTCCTCTACAAGAGTAAATAGCACTGGCGGTCTAAGAACTTGCACCGCGGGTGCAGTTAAGTCACACTACTTGCAAATTGGAAAAACCGGTCACAGAACTTACAATCAAGTCACACACGCCAGCTGAACCGTGCCGACGCCCGGTTTTTTCTGTTCTTTTGCAAAAAAGTCCTTCCCAATATTGTGTGAGGGCCGTATTGCAAAGTCGCTAGATTTATAACCGAATCGAACCCTAGTTCCCAAATCGAAACGAAATCCCTAGCTCGTCCCACTCTCACACCTTCCGCGACGCCGATAGATGGGCGGTGGCGGCGGAGCTCGAGCGGTGGCGGCGTTCCTTCCGGCGATGGGTGTTCCTCCTCCGTGGCTGCAATCATCGTGGCGGGCGATATGGCAGGCGTGGGCGGCAGTGAGGAGAGCGTGGCATTGGCTCGCCGCGCCGCCGCCGGCGGCGGCGATGGCCGGTCTTCGGAGACCGCCGTGGTATGGCCTCGCATCGGACTTCGCGTATCTTTCCTCAAGTGGTGTGGCAGCGGGCGAGCGGAGATGCGGCGAGCGCTGGCGGGTTGTCATCGCCGCATCGCTGGCATGGCGGCGCCGAGCGAGATTTCTATGGCCGTGTCTCCGTATGCCACCATCATTGGACAGCCATGAGCGTGGTGACGCCGGAGGCACTAAGCGGCGGCGATGGAGTCTCACCGTCTTTGTCCGACGGACGACAACTAAGGTGGAGGTCACTTGCCCACTGTTCCATTTTTTCGCTCGCTTCGACTCGACGGATGATTGCACTCGTGTGGTGCAGCGTTGGAGCAACCGTTGTTGTGGCAGCCTGATTTCTTTCGGTAGCTGGTCAAGCTTTTCGCTGGCAAGCCGGACAAGCTCGAGTACAAGACGTTGCTAATTTTGGAGGGCTCCGGAGGAGGCTTGGGATGCACACACCGTCAACTTTGGTGCTCGCCAAAGGTCGACGGCGAAGCTCATCGACATGCTCCGGCCACCGACAAGTGGGTGTTGCCGATCACCGCGTGGCTGCAAGAACCCTTCGGTGTGCCAAAGGTGCTCACCGTGTCTTGTTCTCGCACCTCCCACGGGGCCATGGAAGCCAGACTCGACGACGAGAATGCACATTCACCATCGGCTCCAAATTCTCCCACAGGCGTGCAACCGTAGATTTTCCGGTGATTATGCATGTCAAAGAGGTCGTCGACCGTGGCCCATTGCTAATCAAGGCTTGGCTGTACAATTTCTCCTCGATGAAGATGAAGACCTTACCCGCAAGCATACTTTCAGCACATGGCGCGGCAAGATAGATGGCACTGGCCCTGGTCAATATGGGCAAGCTTAATTGAGAAGCACTGGAGCTGGAGTACTTATCAATTTAGTTATGTATTGTGAGTTTGGTCATTGTCATTTCAACTAGCTGAACTTGTACCCTGTTATGTACATTTACGCCGGTTTCTATCAGTTTGGTTATTGTCAGTTTGTAATGCTTGGATGATGAACCAATCTGTTTTGTGAACTTCAGTGTTATAATGTTGTAAGAGTACATTTGTTAAGCAATGTTTAACCAGTCTACTTTCACATATGCTTGTTGTCTTACATCAACAAGTTTACATGCATCGATAGCACACCAAATAGTTCAAGACATAGTAGTAGTACTTAAGTTACAAAATACCAAAGCAAATGCAATGTAAACCATCTCATTCTTCATCTGCTGGAACATGTGTGGTTCTGCTAGACCCTTCTCCAAGTAGCAGCCACTTCAGTCCCTTTGTTTTTGTTTTCTTCTTTCTTGTGGCACTTCCTCTTCTTCCTCTTGTTCCTCTTCCAGCTCCAGCTGCTCCACCTCTTCCTGGTGCTTGTGCAGAATCACTAGCTCTTCCAGCTCCTCTTCCTCTGCCTTGTGCTTGTTCAGAAGCACTAGCTCTTCCAGCTCCTCTTCCTCTTACTTGTGCTTGTTCAGAAGCACTAGCTCTTCCAGCTCCTCTTCCTCTGCCTGGTGCTTGTGCAGAAGCACTAGCTCCTCCAACTCCTCTTCCTCTAGCTGCTATGTTGGACCTGTGCTCGACTACAAATGCACTTTCCTCTGGAATTTGGTGTATCCTAGTAACTGGAATTCCTTGTGCTGTTCCTGTACAAAGAAAGCAGTGGTCTTTGTCGGTTTTTATGAAAATGCAATTTTAAGGAATATCTAAATGTGAAATTGTGGCACAAGTACCTCATGTGATAAAATATGTATCATGCTGCCTTCAACCTGTGTTGGGTCCAGATCTGGCCTCATAGGTCTGTTCTAAATGTGCTGCACATCATACAAGAGCATGTCAGTTATTGATATGTTTTTTTGTTTTATTAATTTCTAATGTAAACTTACAGTTAGAATTATGGGAAGTCAACATCTCCATTTTCATCAATAACCATCTTTTACTTCTTTTTCTTAGCTTGCTCCCTCATTTGCTCTATTTGCTCCCTCATTTTGTCAGTGGGCTTCTTTTTCTTCCCCTCCTACTACGTGATTTTGTCTGCGCAGTTGCAGCATTCTCTGTATGCTCACTTCCAACAGTATTTGTCCTGCCATGCTCAGGTTGATCACTTTGAACATTATCTGTTGTGCCATGATCCTGTGGATCACTTCCAAATTTCCCAGTCTGCTCATTTTGATCTTCCTCTTCTCTTAGTACAGCAACTTTCAACTTTAGGCAACCACTTCTGTTATGACCAGCTTCTTTGCAATAGCCACAGTGCATAACAGCCCCATGTCTACTGAGTTTAGTACCATCTTCAGTCTCCTCTGGTTGCTGCCTTCTGTTCTTTCTTCTTCTTCCAGCTCTTTTCTCATATAGTGGTGGCAATATAGGTAGTCTTGCATCTACATGTGGCCACTCATCTTTGTCCCTTGTAGGATATACTTGAACTCCATAAGCTGACAAGTATGTTTGCACAGAGTAGCAAGAAGACAGCATGGATTCAGGTTTAATCCTTTCATGTCTACCACAGGCACAAGCATGGCTGCAAGGAATTCCAGTGAGTTGCCACCTTACGCAGTGCATGCATGCATATTCAACTCCACTATGTATGTCTTGCCATTTGATAACACACCAAAGACACCCATCCCTGACGCCTCAGGGTGACAATTTGCTGACAACTTTACATTTTTTCTTAATTTGTCTCTATTTTTTGGAGTTATGTTGCCTGTCCACTTCTCAGTAGCCTCCTTTTTCTTTGACATATGCCTATGCATAATCTGTGATTTAATCCTCTCAAGCATGGTCAACAGAGGTAGCTCTCTAGCTTCTAAAATGTACCTACAACACAACATTTTGACAAAGTTCAGTTTCAGTTACTGTTCAATTTCAGACAAAGATCAGTTTCAGTTACTGTTCAATTTCAGACAAAGTTTAGTTTCATACAAGATTAAGTGCTATTACCTGTTGAAAACTTCACAAGTGTTATTCAACAAAATGTCACATTTGGGAAAATCATCAAAAAATGCCCGTGACCATTGATTTGGAGGCTTATCTTCCAACCAAGCATAAGCACGGATTATCTTCCTTCATCTTGTCCATATTAATTTCAAACATGGTTGGAGTGGTTGATTTGGCACAAGTCCATAGTTGCTGTCTGATTGTCTCACCTTTGTGTGTTGAGTGTAAGTTTTGGTACAGGTGTCTTACACAAAACCTATGCTCTGAGTCAAGGAACTGTTCATTTACAGCTTTTATGAGCCCTTGTGTGAGAAAATAACAGAATTATCACACTAGTGTAAGTAAGAAGTAAAACCTATGAACAGTAACTGAACCTATGAACAGTTCCTGAACTTATTATACCTTCTGTTTATCACTCATAATACTGAATGTGCTGGTGTTCATTATGTTAAGATCCTGCTTCAAAGGTAGCAAGGAACCATGCCCAAGATCCATAGCATTCATCTCCACCACTGCCATTGCAATTGGATATATTGAATCATTTCCATCTATACCTACTGCTGTCAGTAATTGGCCACCATACTTTGTCTTTATGAATGTGCCATCAATACATATGATTGGCCTACATCCCTTCACCACCCTACTTTGCAAGCTGCCAAACTGAAATAACAAGTACTAAACAGCCCATTCTCCAGGTTTAGATAGAAAGATGAACCTGGATTGCTATGTCTCACTTCCTCTGCATATCTCCAAAGCAATGAGTAATGCTTCACCTCGTCCCCATGCACCACTTCCAATGCTGCTTTCCTAGCTCTACCAAGCTTGTGTCTGCTAACTTCCATGTTAAATTTCTTCCTAACTTTCCTTGAAAATGTAGCTAGAGAAATCTTCTCATTGTCTCTGAACTTCTCCACATATTTGCTAGCAAGAAAGGGGCTGTTAGTTCTTTGACATCCTGCACCTTCTCACAAGTGTGCCCTCCAATTAAAGTCTTCACAAGAAAAGACTGTGTCCTATTGTCATTGATGACCACTAGTTTCCAAGGGCAACCCTCTTCACACACTGCCTCAAATCTTTGTTTATTATTTCTTTTCTTCCTAATTTGCACCCTGTTCTTGACTGCATACTGTGCTACTACTTTCCTAAGGAGCTCCACAGAATCAAAAACCATACCCAGCTTGAATTGAGGGTTTTCCATGTCAACAACTAGGTTAAATGGTTTAAACCTATAAATGGGTTTCTCCTTCTTTTTTTTCTTCTTATACTCCTCCTCATCAGAGTCACTTCTATGTTTTCTCTCCCAATCATCCTCTTCTGGCAGCTGCAAATCATCTTCATACACATCATCTGTCCCAGGAACATGCACATACTCAAGACCAATACTTTTGCCTTTCTCAATCAAAGCATCATGCACAACATCATCTACATTCTTGTCATACTCCTCATCATCCTCCTCCATTCCATAATCACTGTCATACCAAGTAGGATCTATGTCTGAATCACATTCATACTCTTCTTCTGAAACTTCTAAATTTTCTGATAAATCTGAATTTTACGCCTCCTCTGTACCATTGCATCTTCTTTTGCTCTGAATTATTCCTATTAGATGCATTGTTTGAACTACACAGCAGTTTCTCGATTTCATCTCCCTAATCTTGTTCTTGCTAGGTGGACTCAGTATAACTTTGGTAGAACAGGGCAACCTTTGAACAGAATGTCATCTTCCTCCTGCATCTCGGGTTTTCTCATATGCCCGACAAACAAAACTAGTACCTTTGAGTGAACAGAGGCTTTGGCCATCTTCTCGACAAATACCTTCCGTGTTTATTTCCACCAGATACTGCAAGTGTTTTTCCAGGTGGGCACCAATACATAATTTTCACTTCATCAGGATAATTCAATAGTGCTAGCATGTAGTAGATGCAGTCCTTGCAGAGTTCTTCTGTCTAGGTTGTCAAACCAACATATCTTCTCATCCAAATATGTCGATTCACTCCCTTCCCACAAAAACCCACCATGATGCACCTCCACACCGAATTTCACCGATTCAAAACCTACATTCAACAATGAACAGTGCATTCAATAAATACATTCAAAAAAGGACACTACTAACCCTAGCTGCCATCCCCAATAATATTGTGTGATACAAATCGTAGGTGAATACCAACATACCCTAACTACTACTGTTGATTCATGGAGTAAAACTACTACGATGCACCGACGATCGTCATCTATTGGCGAAGGGAGAAAACCCTAACTAAATTGGGGAAAAACTTACCGTATATCGGCCTCCCATGCGCTTCGGTCCTCGGGATCGCAACTCCATCGCGGATCCTCCGTAAATGCCGCCGATGGCCAGCTTGCCGCCCGACCAGCTCGCCCGCTCGGTAGCGCCGCTATCTCCTCTCCCATCGGCGAAGAACACGAACAGCAGAGAACAGAGGAAAGGGGGCTATCGCCTTTTGCCTGGATCCGTGGGTCTTTGTGCAAAAAACGATGCAGTCCAGAGGCCTCACGTGCCACAGCGTGACGGTAAATGAAAAAAACCGGGCGTCGGCTGTTCACCGGGCGTGTGTGAATTGCACCCGAAAGGCAAGTTCTGTGACTGGTTTTTCCAGTTTGCAAGTAGTGTGACTTAACTGCACCCGCGGTGCAAGTTCTTAGACTGCCAGTGCTATTTACTCCCTCTACAACAACCACCTTGTGGGCTCTATCCACGCAGAGCTGAGCGGGCTGGTGAGTCTGGAACACTTGGATTTATCGGAGAACAATCTAACGGGACCCATCCCTAGCTCCTTGGGTAACCTCAAGCAGCTCACGTGGCTGGGACTCCGGTTCAACAACCTCACCGGCACCATCCCACGGGAGATCGCCGGCATGATGGCTTTGAAGGCCTTGGCCGTCCGCGACAACAACCTCGAAGGAGAGCTTCCCGCTACCATCACATGCTCAGGAATCTCCAATACCTCGCCTTGTCTGACAACAACTTCACCGGCACCATACCGCCGGACCTCGGCAAGGGGCTAAACTTAACCATCATGAGCTTGGGGCACAACAGCTTCTCCGGCGAGCTGCCGCAGAGTCTATGTGACGGTCTCAAGCTGCAAAACTTCACGGCACACCGCAACAACTTCAGCGGCAGGCTGCCATCGTGCCTCAAGAATTGCACGGCGCTGCTGCGGGTGCTGCTGGAAGGCAACCAATTCACCGGCGACATCTGCGAGGTGTTTGGTGTCCATCCCAACTTGGAATACCTCGATGTCCCGGGGAATCAGCTGACAGGCAACTTATCATCGTCCGATCTGTCACAGTGCACCAATCTTACACGCTTACACATGAACGGCAATCGAATATCTGGCAACATTCATGAAACCTTCTGCAGATTGACCTCTCTCCAGGATCTGGACCTATCAAATAACCAACTCACCGGGGAGCTCCCAAATTGCTGGTGGGAATTCAAACTTATGGTTGCTATGGATTTGTCCAAGAATAGATTTTCAGGTGAGCTTCCTATATCAACGAGCCTGGGCCTCAAACTCCAGTCCCTTCGTCTTGCTAACAATAACTTTCTAGTGAGCAGTTATGTGTGACGAAGTGAGTAGTTATGTTCTCTCTCCTAGGGCTCCCGCGACTCCCTGGCGACGGGCGATCCCTAGGGTTTGATCTACGTTTGGGTCTGTGATTTTGCATCTCAGATTCGATCCCTCCTCCCCCTTTCCCTCTTCCCCTTGCTTTCGTCGGCTCTCCGGATTCCTTGGCTTGACGCTGTTCGGGGTGACCCAGGGGCGCTCGTTGGACCGCTACCCACCCTTGGCAGTGTGGAGTCATGAGGGTCTAGGGATTCGATGGCGGGGGCGCGGGGCGGGGTGAGGCATGATGCCAATTTGGGCGATCTGCCTGTGCTGGGTGGCGATGGGAGCGATCCCATTCCGGTGCGATCCAGGGTCGGGGCGACGGTGGAGAACAAGGGAGTGTCCCCTGCACGGGGGGGGTTCCGCTCACGATCAAGTTGAGGAACTAATGGACCGTCTGTGTCGTACTGCGGTGGAGGCACAAGCTGTGATCCTGGATGACGAAGATGAGGTCGATCTGGTAGCCCCGGATTGTGCCCTAGTGGGGAAGGTACTGTCCCCCACTGTCCTTCACATTCAGACGATTACTTCGGCGATGCGACCTGCTTGGGGGAACCCGAGAGGCCTGCTCTTTCATCCTGCCGGGGATAATGTCTTTGTGGTGGAGTTTGGTGCCCAGATAGACAGGGCCAGGGTGCTCGACGGTGGTCCATGGATGGTGGGCAAGCATGCCGTGCTCCTTAAGGATTTTGACCTCAATATCCAGCCTATGCAAGTTCAGTTTGAGCGTCTTGCGATATGGGCTCGGATCATGCATGTCCCTCCGAGGCTCATGAAGGCCAAGTTGGGAATGGAATTTGCAAAACCCATTGGGCGAATATCCAAGGTGGATTCGGATGCTGATGGTCGTTGTTGGGGGAGCTATATGAGGGTGCGGGCTGAGATCACAGTCCAGGAGCCTATCGTTCGATATGTCACCGTGACCTCCCTCAAGCTGCAAAGGACCGAGACCTTCTCTGTCATGCATGAAAGGCTGCCGTTCTACTGCTTCTCTTGTGGCCAGCTTGGTCACTCTTCGATCCTATGTCCCAGTCCGGGTGCCAGAGACGTGAATGGTGATTTGTCGTATGCTGCAAAAAAGTTATGTGTCAGTGATGATTATTCGAAGAAGTCAACGAGCCCGCGATCCAGCTCGGCCTCCTCGTCGGCGGCTGGTTCGGTTGAGGAGACTAGGGCTACTGCTCCGTCCAGGAGCAGGGCTGGCGATCAGGCTCACAAAGAGGCTGTTGACGGTGAGGTTTCTTTCCCCATCAAACGCGGGGAGGCACCGAGCCGTGGCCGTGGGAGGTCCTCTCGTGGGCGTGGACGTGGTCGTTCGGGTGATCCAGGGCGGGAACTTTTCCCCGCTTCTCAAAAGAAGAAGACCGGGGCTACTGGCCATAAAAGGAAATCTGTTAAGACTCCGGAAACATCTTCCATTCATGGGCAGTCTGAGGAAAATGACATGGCTCTATTTCTTGTTTCGAGGTCTGGCGCTCTTTGTGGATGAGGTTCACAAGAACCGATGACGAGTCCAACAAGAAGCTTCGCCTCTCGATTCTCGATCGGCGGATCAGCGGAGGCTGCAGGCAGCCCCGCCGCATAATGAGTCTCATTTGCTGGAACTGTCGGGGTCTGGGGTCGGACTCGACAGTTGGTGAGCTTCGCTGGTTGGTGAAGCTTTACCGACCCTCCCTCCTCTTTCTGTCAGAAACGAAGATGAGGGACAATCGTGTTAGGAACTTCATGTGGTCTCTGGGCTTCTCTGGTTGCTTTGCTGTGAGTAGAGAGGGCCTTAGTGGAGGCCTTGCTTTGTTCTGGAAGGATTCGATGGACGTTACTGTGAAGGCCGCTAATAAGCGTTGCATTGATACTTATGTCAAGTTCAATGGTGGGGTGGCTTGGCGTGCATCCTTTGTGTACGGGGAGCCTCGAAGAGAGGACAGACCACAACTTTGGGAGTTACTCCGGCGCCTTCAACCGTCGTGGGATGGCCCGTGGTTATGCTGCGGTGACTTCAACGAGGTCTTATCCCAAGATGAACATTGTGGCCCAAGGGATAGTTCAGATTCTCAGATTTCCGCCTTTAGGGACTGCTTGATGGACTGTGGTCTCTCTGATTTGGGTTTTTTGGGGCCAAGATTTACGTGGTGCAATAAACAGGATCAGAATACTCATGTCAAATGCCGCCTTGATAGAGCCGTGGCTAATGGTGCCTTCACGAGCTTATTTCAGGAATGTGGGGTCGAGAATCTCATTGCTACATCTTCTGATCACTACCCGGTCCTTGTTTTACTGGATTTCAGGACTGCTCATGATCAACGTCCTCCGGTCCAGCAGGGTTTTCGTTTTGAGGCAACGTGGCTTCGTGCGGAAGACTACAAGGAAACCCTGGAACGTGCGTGCTCGGAGGGGCGGGATGGCAGCCCCTCTCTACAATCTACCTGGTCTAACTCGCAGCATGTTGCGGGTTCGCTTCGGGCATGGGGTAAAGAGGCATTTGGCAATGTTCGGAAGAGGATTGGGAAACTGGAACGCCGGCTGGCCACGATCAGATCCTTACCTCCATCGGCTGCGTCACTGGATGAGGAGCGGTCCATCGAGGGACGTCTATGTGAACTCTTTGAGCGGGAGGAGGTCATGGAACGCCAGCGGTCCGGATTGATTGGCTCAAGGCCGGCGATCGCAACACGGAATTCTTCCACGCTAGGGCGTCGGCCCGTCGACGCACAAACATGATTCATTCGTTGGCCCGGGAGGATGGCTCCTCCTGCACTGCTCAGGGGGAAATAAAAGGTATGGTGCATCAATTCTATGAGAAGTTATTCACTTCTGAACCTTGCCAGGGCGCGGATGGTGTTGTGGACGCCATTCCTTCTAAAATCACTGCTGCGATGAATGATGATCTATGTAAGCCGTACAACAATGAGGAGATCGAGACTGCTTTATTTCAAATGGGCCCGACAAAAGCTCCAGGACCGGACGGATTTCCGGCTCTCTTCTATCAGACCCACTGGAGTTTTCTTGAGGAGGATATATGTCATGCTATTCGCGGCTTCCTTGAGGGCGGGCCGATCCCGGAAGGCTTCTGTGACTCTGTTATTGTCCTAATACCCAAGACCAAAAGACCGAAACATCTGAAGAACTTCAGGCCAATCAGTCTCTGTAACGTGCTTTACAAGATTGCTTCGAAAGTCCTTGCCAATCGTCTGAAAGTGCTGCTTCCTGTTGTGGTCTCTGAATGCCAAAGTGCCTTTGTTCCTGGTAGGCTTATCACGGACAACACTCTCATTGCCTATGAATGTATGCATACCATTAGAAAGCAGAGGGTGAAAGAACCATATTTTGCTCTCAAGATCGACATGATGAAGGCGTACGACCGTGTTGAATGGAATTACCTTCATGCCTGCTTGACTAAGCTGGGTTTTGCACCAGCTTGGATTGACTCCGTGATGCGGTGTGTCACCACGGTTCGCTATGCTGTCCGAGTCAATGGTGAGCTTACTGAGCCTGTGGTCCCTTCTCGGGGCATCCGGCAAGGGGATCCGATTAGTCCCTACCTGTTTCTTCTGTGCACTGAGGGTTTATCTAGTCTGCTCTTCCAGAAGGAGTGCTGTGGCGCGCTACATGGGATCAAAAACGGCCGGCAAGGCCCTCCTATCTCACACCTCCTATTAACAGATGATAGCGTCTTCTTTGCTAAGAGTGACCAGCGTAGTGTGGATTCTTTGGATTCAGTGTTACAGCTGTACTGTGTGGGGTCTGGTCAGGCCATAAATAAGGAGAAATCGTCTATCTACTTTGGTCGGAATTGTCCGGACAGCATTAAAAGCAGGGTGAAGTCAAGCCTCGGGGTTTATAATGAAACTTTTCAGGATTTCTATCTTGGCATGCCTACTGAGGTTGGTAATTCTCCCACTAGCACTTTCAAATTTTTGGTTGACAGAGCTTGGCAGAACATCTTCGGGTGGAGTGATCGGCCATTGTCTAGGGCGGGGAATGAAGCACTGCTAAAATCTATTACTCATGCCATCCCAACTTTTGTCTCCAGCTGCTTTCGTCTTCCGGTTGCCACTTGTGAAAAATTCAGACAAATTGTGGCTGATCAGTGGTGGGGAAGGGAGGATGGTAGGAAGAAGCTTCACTGGAGGTCTTGGGCCTGGCTTTCGACACCCAAATCCCTCGGTGGCATGGGTTTTCGGGATATGACAATCTTCAACCAAGCAATGCTGGGCAAGCAAGGATGGAGACTTCTAACTGATCCTGATTCATTGTGTGCTAGAGTGTTGAAGTGCAGATACTATCATAACGGCAGTTTCTGGAATGCCTCGGTGCCACGGACGGCTTCGGCCACGTGGCGTGGTATCATTCATGGACGTGATCTTCTCAAGCGGGGAGTGCAGTGGGGGATCAGAGACGGACGGCAGATCAATATCCTTGCTGATCATTGGATTCCATCTACTCCGCCAAGTGTCCTGCAGCCCATTTCTCCTATTCCTTCTACTGCCACCGTTCACTGCCTTATTGATGCGGACAGGAAGGCTTGGGATGAGGATTCTGTCAGGGCGTTCTTTTCGCCTGGGACAGCCGATGACATTCTCCAAATCCCGATTGATGGGAACGGTGGTGCTGACTTTGTGCAATGGCCATTCACGCGGTTTGGGGAGTATTCTGTCAAGTCTGCATATAATCTTGCTAGAACTAACCAGTTTCTCCTTGACCGAAGCAGCAATGGGTTAGGCCAGAGCTCAAGTTGGCCGGTGGAGGAGAAGTTCTGGAAAGCCATTTGGCGGGTAAAGTCCCCAAATAAGATGAAGATAAACCTGTGGCGCCTAGCTCACGATTGCTTACCCTCAGGTGCTCAACTAAGCGTTCGCCAGATTCCCACCAGGACGGACTGCCCCTTCTGCGGCAGAATGGAGCGAGTGGAGCATGCTCTCCTCTTGTGCCCTCATGCCCGTGCGGTGTGGGACGACCTCAAGTGCTCCTTCGACATCAAACTCAGGCGAGCGAGTTTCTCCTCCCCCAAACAGTGGCTCTGCGATTTTTTGTCTGGGTGCTCGGATCATGAGGCAACTGTTCTTACGGTTGCCATTTGGCATATTTGGGAGGCCCGGAATGTAGCGAGGAACGAACCTGTTGCGCCCTGTCAAACATACTGCTGCCAGAGCTAGGGCCTACATCGAACTGATCTTTCAACACTTGTACGTCCAAAATCCTGCTCCTAGGCGTGAGACCTCCCTCCCGGGCTGTCTTTGGTCTCCGCCGTCGTGGGGTTCTGTGGTGGCTTTCTCTGATGCTGCGGTGTCAAAAGAACTGGGCAAATCTGCCTTGGGTGTGGTGATGCTTGATCATGTGGGGCGATGCATGGCTGCATGCTCTGAACCTCTCTTGGGCACCCGGCCGCCTGAGTTGGTTGAGGCCATGGCGCTCCGGCGTGCTGTGTCATTGGCTCGAGAGGAGGGCTTCTCCAATGTTATCTTCAACACTGATTGCCTCTCGGTGGTGCAGCGTCTCTCGTCTCCCTCAAAGGATCGCTCTAAGGTGGGCTCTGTTCTTTCTGAGATCAAGATCATGGCAAGCAGCATCTCTTCAACTTGTTTCCAGCATGTTCGTCGGCACTGTAATGTTCTAGCTCATTTGTTAGCTAGATCTAGTTTGAACTCATCTAGCCTTTGTGTTTTTCATTCTGCTCCGGATTGTATCCGGGAGACTCTGTGTAAGTTTGTTGCTTAATCAATAAAGGCCGACGTTCCCTCAAAAAAAAAAACAATAACTTTCTAGGAGTTTTTCCATCCGTAATTGAAACCTGCAGATCACTCGTCATCCTAGATCTTGGGAACAACATGTTCTTGGGTGATATCCCCTCTTGGGTTGGAACGAGTGTTCCTCTTCTAACAGTTCTGAGCCTCCCATCTAACAAGTAACAACTTCAGTGGTGTCGTTCCACCCGAGTTATTCCAACTTTCTAATCTGCAAGTCATGGACCTGTCCAACAACTCCTTCTCAGGTAAGATCCGCATGGACATGCCAAACCAAAATTGCTCACTTGAGTCGTTTCATATCGCAGGCAATGGCTTCATGGGCGCCTTCCCGCCGTTCCTCCAAGGCTGCAACTCCCTGGCCACCCTGGACATCGGGAACAACCAGTTCTTTGGTGGTATCCCTACATGTATCGGGAGTCAGCTTCCATCACTGAAAATCCTTAGACTTAGATCAAACAATTTCACCGGAGAAATCCCCACAAACTTATCAAGTCTTTCGCAACTTCAGCTGCTCGATATGGCTAACAATAGCTTGACAGGATCAATTCCGGTAGCCTTCAGCAACTTGAACTCCATGAGGCACAATCTTCCCCCATCGGTCCAACCAAGTCGGATTTTCCATTTTGATAGAGTCAACATATACTGGAAGGGCCGTGAACAAACGTTTTGGAACAGCATCCAGTTAATAACAGGTATCGATCTATCATGCAATCGACTTACGGACAACATCCCAGACGAGCTAACATACCTCAAAGGTCTCCGGTTTCTCAACTTATCCAGAAATGACCTATCGGGCATCATTCCAGAAAGAATCGGCAGTTTGGAGCTCTTGGAGTTCCTTGACCTCTCATGCAATAAACTTTCAGGTGGCATTCCTGCCAGCATTTCCAATCTGCCATCCCTCAGCGTGTCAAATCTCTCAAGCAATCACTTACAGGGCCATATCCCCAACGGGAATCAGTTACAGACACTTGCAGATCCATCAATATATGGCAATAATCTAGGGCTCTGCGGCTTCCCTTTGAGCCCGTGTGGGCCCACGTCAGGCGAGAGAGCTGAAGACCACACAAAGCTCGGAGACCTTGGGCTGTTTTACTCTGTGATTCTTGGCATCGTTTTCGGCTTCTGGCTTTGGTTTGGAGCTCTGTTCTTCCTGGAGCAGTGGAGATTTTGGTTTCTCCGTATTGTCAACGGCTTAGGGATCAAGATAGCTGTCAGGCGCTAAGGCCTCCACATGTAAATCAAGCAAACGACATTAGCGTTAATTATGTACTGTATGCTCCTTTTATTTTTACAGTTGTAACACTAAACTGAACTATATACAGCAGTAAAACAATTGGGGATGCTTGGGCGTGAATATCTCGCCGCGCCCTGGATGTTGATGCTGCAGCTCTTGCTGTGAAGTATTCTGATGGATGCCTTCAATGCGGCTCTGGAAGATCTTTTCCACCCGTGATTTTATCAAGTCCAACGACTGGGGAGCTTGTACTGGGTCGCCTGGCAGGCGTTGCATCTCCAAGTCTACCCGGATTAAAAGGAGCTTCAGAGAAATGAAAAACTGATATCAGCATCCAGCCATATTTAGAATTTAGATAATTATACAAAAATAATAATTTATAAACCAGCACCAATGAATAATGATTCATCAGTCCTCTAGCATATACAGATTAAAATGTTAGCTAACTTAGTAACTTTCCGACAGTCCCTTAACATTGAACGATCTGTAGTGTAATAGAGTTAGTCTTAATAAAAGCGTCAGTTATGCCAGAGAAAATACTACCAAACTATTATCCTCCAGTAATTTACTCGAAACATCGCCAAGTAGAATCCTCGCTTGCTACTAGTTAAACTAAATCATGGAAATCCTGTAACTCAGTTTGAATTGTTCAGCAGTATTGCTGCAAGCAAGCAATACAATACTCTGATGATATATACACAACAGAGCAAGATTGTGGAGCAATAAGGTAACAGACAAATCGAACCATTTATTTGGTCTTGTGTTTAGTGAGCAATAACATCGAGTAACTTTGTGTGTGAGTATCCAACCAAACTTATGGTGTATCGTCTGAAATGTCTGTGCATGGCTCGAGACATCTTTGAACCTAGGTAAGTGCCAGAATGAAGGTTTGAGTGAACAGTGTTGGTTTCTTGAGTTTCATCAGCAACATAAAGCTATCAATCTAGTGGAAATCTGTTTTAGGGTTGGGTTGGGGTGAAGGGGAGCGGAGCGGAAGTAGACGTCACCATCTCCGACGGCGGTGTTCCTGATCCGGATCTCGCCGTCCCCACCTCCCACCTCCCTCAGCGCCTGCGCATCAGAAATCGATTAGAGGAGAGAAGCCACCCCGCCCGGAAAAATATGAGGAGGGGGAGGGGCTCGGGTTACCTCGGGGTGCCGAGGTCGTGGACTCTGATGGCCTTCACTATCTCCGACGAATCGCCGGTGGAGCAGCAGCAGCGGAGGTGGAGGCGGAGGCGGAGGCGGGTAGCGGAGGAGAAGGAGGGGGAGGAGAAGACAAATTGGAACGGTGCTAGCTGAGTAAATCAAAATCCAGCCATCGGAACTTTTGTTTCTTTTTTTTTTTTGAGGGAAACTATTGCCGCTTTATTTAATCGTATGCGTTTGGAATCTCATCCGAAATTACATCAAGCACACAATCCGGGGGAAGCCCCAACCAAACCTTACAAAGTTCATCACCGACACCGACTCGCTAACTCAGCGCTGCAACGTTAGCAGACCTACGAATCCATGTAACTTTAAAATCGGAAAACGAAGTCAGCATAGACTTGATCTCCTGTATCCACGGCCCAGCACTCGACAGCTCCTTTTGATGACTCGTTAGCATCCGTACCACTCGCTGGGAATCAAGCTCGACGTGTACCTTCTCGGCATTAATCTCCTTCGCCACCTCCAGAGCTCTCTTGCAGGACAAAATCTCCACCGATTCAGGATCGTCAACGCCCCTGAAGCAATGACAAAGCCCCACACGGAACGCTCCATCCTGGTCTCGGATCACCGCGCCACCTCCTCCGCTTTTACTCACCTTAGAGACTGCACCATCAGCGTTTACCTTTAGCCAACCACCCTCCGGCTGTCGCCATTTCTGCTTGGGCTGCACCCTTGCCGGGCGCGGGTTACGCACGTGAGCATCTTGCCAATCCCTCATGTGAGAAGCTACCGTCTCCATTATTTCATGTGGTGGTGTGGTGGTGATATCCTTCTTCCATCCCTCGCCTCGTTACGTGCCAACCATAGCCCATACGTTGCTTGGATCATGGCCGCCTTTTCCTCATCCGAAGCTTCTGCAAACCACCCGAGCAGCCAGGTCGCTAACGCACTCTGGGAGTCGATCGGATTCGGTGGGGTCGCCACCGAAACTCCCTTTTCTGAATGCAAGAGCTACCAGAAACGTGCAGAATGTTGACACGACCAAAAACGGTGCAGCACCGTCTCCTCCCGTCCACACGCTACACAAAAAACACCGGGTTTGATCCTCCGACGGTGAAGCTCAGCCCCCACTGCGAGGCCATTCCGAATCAGTCTCCACATGTGTATCTTAGCCTTGGCCGGAGCAGATGTTCACCATGTTTTTTTTTATGGTTGTTAAAAAAAGTTACCCCATGTTAATGTTAGCAGTGTACTGCTGGTGGCAAATTTAGCTCAAAAGCTTACCTTAGAAGACATATGAATAGGTAAAACGTACGAGTTGAGACGTCCAAGTATCCTTCATGGATTCCTATATGACGACAAGGAAGAAATTTTTCCCAAAATCAATCTGATGGATTAGCAATTGAGAAGCAAGTGGCTCGAAGTTTCCAGAGCCTCACAAAATGGACAAGAATATGATGACGACATCCCATGGCGGGAACACCTTCGCTCACAAATAGTATGTCCCGAAGGGGCAAGGGCAAGCCAAGTGAAGAAACGATGAGTGTTTGGAGCATAGTTCTACCAAGTAGTTGAGGCGTACCTGTCCTCCCGCTGCTGCAAACACAGAAGCATATGTTGATCTTGCCGAGATCGGCTTGTTGTCGATACATCCAACATGGCGGTCGGCAACCAAAGGGTTCAAAGTTGCGCAGCGCGTCAAGCTCATGCTCTGCGACCGAGGAAATCCTAGGGTGAAGGCCCAAACACAAAACCTGACCACCGAGAACCTTAGCCCACCGAGCTAGTAGAATGAGAGAAAACAGCAGGAAACCTAGCAGCTGGCGTGTTATCATTCAACCAAACGTCAAGCCAGAAGGGAGTAGCCGCCATGTTTCCAACATAAACTTTGGAGATATCTCGGTATAAATTCAGAACTTTAGAGACGGATCTCTGTACCAAAGAGTCGTTAGGAGACAGGTCACCAAGATCACGGTCATTGGACCAACGGCGCCATTCTCGATTCCCAAGGGGAGGAATTTCGGCAATGCAGTTTTAGCCAGTTGTTTGAAATGGAGACAGATATTTTGAGTGCACAAACAAGTAAAGCTGACACTCCTTTGGAGAAAGGAGCACGTACCATCGCCCACACCACCTTGCATTTTCCACGGGAAAAAAATCAAGTGCTACCGGAGCACCTAAGTTTAGGTGCTCCAGGAGCTCCCGTAGCACCTGATATCTTCCCCATTGCCCACCATTGACCTTGTCTTGGCCGTAGAAAAAGGGTGCAGCAACAATTTGCCAAAGGCATTGATAGTGACAGGGGGAGACGCAAGGCAGACATAGCATGAATAAGAAGAGACCTAATGGAGGCACGCACGAAAATCGTCCAACCGTCAATGGAGAGAAGTTTGTCCCGCCAACCGGCGTTTTTTTTTTCTTGTCTTCTTTAGTAATGATAGGGTGGAAGGCTGAAAATTTTAACTTATGGGAGGAGAGCGGAAGGCCTACATACATTTTGAGTGAAGGAAGAAAGAGATGGAACAGGCGAGAATATTGGACGAAAGGTTCGCCAGATCACGGTCGCCATGGATAGGCACGAAAGTACATTAATCGTGAGGTTGATTTCCTCCAAAATGTAGAATAACAATTTCTTTGCTCCAAACTGCACTAAAGGAAAAAAAAATCCTATGGAAATCCTATCCTACAAAAGTTCTTATGTTTTTTTTCCTTTGTTTCAGAGGGGGCATTATTGCAACAAGCTCAAAAGCTTAAGCAAACACATTTGCGTGCTCGAAATTACAGGAAAAGTAAAACGTCCAGGACACAAAGGAAAAAACTTGCTCTCAACAGCACACGAACTTACCTAACAAATCCAAAAGAATTGCCCTCATCCTCATTGTTTGCTTGTTACCTGTAATAAAATCAGTCCAAAAAACTATCACCCACTTTTTGCGAGGAAAGAAAATACCATTGCCCAGGATAAATGTGAGTACAGCCATTTTGAGCCAGCTCATATGCATCGAACTCTTCTTTCAGCTGATAACAAAGCTGCATCCGTATTAACGGACCAATTATTTCACTTTACTACCATATATATAATTTAGTAAATATAGTCTTACACATATTTCTAAAAAGGAACATACATAATTGACGCTATGACGTCGCTGCTGATTTGCCACATGTGAGCATAATACGCCTTATTAAGGCCTGGCATCTATCTTCCTGCCTAAGCCATCAACAAAACAGAGAAAGGAAAATCTCCACGGCCCGAGGAAGAACAAAGCTCCAAACCAAAGCCAAAAACCGAAAACAACGCCAAGAATTACAGAGTACCATAGCCCCAGGTCTCCTTGTTCTTTGCAGACTTCAGCTCCCTGGTCCAATGTAGGCTCACACACGTTCAACAACGGGAAGCCACAGAGCCCTGGATTACTGCCATAAATCGATGGATCCACGAGCGTCTGTAACTGATCTCCAGTGGGTATGCGGCCCCATAAGTGGTTGTTAGAGAGGTTTAGCATGCCGAGGGACCGCAGATTTGTGATGCTAGGAGGAATTTCACCTGAGAGTTCATTGCATGAGAGGTCAAGGAAATCCAGGAGCACAAAACTTCCGATTTTTTCTGGAATACTGCCTGATAGATCATTTCTGGACAAGTTCAGAAACCGGAGACCTTTGAGGTATGTTAGCTCTTCAGGGATGCTCTCTGTAAGTCGGTTGCTTGATAGATCAATACCTGTTATTAACCCGATGCTTTTCTGAAAAGTTTGCTCACGGCCCTTCCATGATATGTTGACTCTGGCTGGAAACTCATCCACTCGCAGTTGGCCTTGGCCATTGGGCATAATCTGCAAAGGAGCGGAAACTGGCCTCGGTCGGACCAATGGGGGAACATTATGCCTCATGAAGGTCAAGTTGCCAAAGGCAACCGGAATTGATCCTATCAAGCTATTGTTGGCCATATCGAGCAGCTGAAGTTGCAAAAGCCTTGATAACTCCGTGGGGATTTCTCCGGTGAAATTGTTTGATCTGAGTCTAAGGATTTTCAGTGATGGAAGCTGACTCCCGATCCATGTGGGGATACCACCAAAGAACCGGTTGTTCCCGATGTCCAGGGTGGCCAGGGAGTTGCAGCCTCGTAGGAACGGTGGGAAGACGCCCACGAAGCCATTGCCGGCGAGATGAAACGACTCGAGAGAGCAATTGTGGTCTGGCATGGCCGTGAGGATCTCACCTGAGAAGGAGTTGCTGGACAGGTCCAGTACTTGCAGATAAGAAAGTTTGGATAACTCGGGTGGAACAACACTACTGAAATTGTTGGATGGGAGGCTCAGAACTATTAGAAGAGGAACACTCCTTCCAACCCAAGAGGGGATATCACCGAAGAACTTGTTGTTCCCAAGATCTAGGATGACGAGATCTCTGCACGTTTCAATTATAGATGGAAAAACTCCAAGAAAGCTATTGTTAGCAAGACGAAGTGACTGGAGTTCAAGGGCCAAGCTTGTTGATATAGGAAGTTCACCCGAAAAGCCGTTGTTGGACAAATCCATAACAATCATAAGTTTGAATTCCCACCAACAACTTGGGAGCTCCCCAGTGAATTGGTTATTTGATAGATCCAGAGACTGGAGAGAGGTCAATCGGCAAAAGGTTGCATGGATATTGCCAGATATTTGATTACCGTTCATGCGTAAGCGTGTAAGATTGGTGCACTGTGACCAGTTGGACGACAACTTCCCTGTTAGCTGATTCCCCGAGATATCCAAGTAGTCCAAGCTGGGATGTACGCCAAACACCTTGGATATGTCACCGGTGAATTGGTTGCCTTCAAGCCGCACCCGGAACAATGACATGCAACTTTTCAAGCAGGGCGGTAGCCTACCGCTGAAGTTGTTGTGGTTCGCCGTGAAGTTCTGCAGCGTGAGGCCATCACACAGTCTCTGCGGCAGCTCACCAGAGAAGCTGTTGTTCGCGAAACTCACATCGGTTAAGCTCAGCCCCTTCCCGAGGTCCGGCGGTATGGTACCATTGAAGTTGTTGTCAAACAGGGCAAGGTATTGGAGATTCCTGAGCGATGTGATGGTGGCGGGCAGCTCACCTTCCAAACTATTGGTGTTGATGTCCAAGACTTGCAATGCCGTCATGTTGCCGATCTCCAGTGGGATCATGCCAGTGAGCCGGTTGAAGAAGAGC
Source organism: Aegilops bicornis (assembly GCA_021605145.1). Classification (NCBI taxonomy): domain Eukaryota; kingdom Viridiplantae; phylum Streptophyta; class Magnoliopsida; order Poales; family Poaceae; genus Aegilops; species Aegilops bicornis. The sequence goes on along the minus strand of CM038672.1, from coordinate 701,672,848 downwards.
GCCAACCTCAGGAGCTGCTTGAGATTCCCGAGCGAGCTGGGGATCGGTCCCGTGAGAGAGTTCACCGACAAATCCAAGTGATTCAGGCTCACTAGGTCGCCCAGCTCTGCAGGGATAGAGCCGACAAGATTGTTGCTGAAGAGATACAGGATTTTCAGCTTGGCTGCCTTGCCGAGCTCCGGTGGGATCCTCCCTGAAAACGAGTTGTTCTGCACTTGGAATGATATGAGCTCTGGCCAGCTCGTAAATAAAGCCCGTGGAATATGACCGGTGAGTTTGTTCGATGATATGCCAAATTCACGCATCTGGTGCATCCCGGACAACTCCGGCGGCAGGACACCGGTGAGCTGGTTCATGTCTAGTTCCATGGAATTGACATTGCCAAGGTTGCCCAACTCCGGTGGAATAGTGGAAACCAGCCCGGCGTTCTTGATGTCAATGCGCTGTAGCATTTGGAGCCGCCCGAGAACTGGCGGGATCGATCCGCCGAGCGGGTTGCCGCCGAGTTCAAGACCCCTCAGCTGGGACATGGAACCAAGGAACTCGGGGATTCCACCCGTCAGATTGTTGTGGCTAACCCGCAGGTCCTGGAGCTTCTCCAGCTTCGACAGCGACGTTGGTATCCGCCCGGAGAAGGCATTGATGGACAGGTTGAGGTATATGAGGTCGGGGAGGTTCTCTGGCAGCGAGTCCGGTATTGGTCCAGAGAGAGTGTTCTGCGACAGGTCGAGGTAGGTGATGCTGCCGCTTTTGAGGATGAACTCCGGGAAACTGCCGTTGAGGTAGTTGAGGTACAGCGACAAGAAGGTGACGGTGGGCATCGGCGAGAACCTGCGGTAGTCCTTGTGGTTGGTGAGGAAGTTGGAGCCGAGGTCGAGGTGCGCGATCCTGAGGAGCCTGCTGAGCTGATGCGGGATGTCGCCGGCGAGGTTGTTGTTGTAGAGGCGGAGGTCGACGAGGCCGGAGAGGTCGCCGAGCTGCGGGGGGATGGAGCCACTCAACCAGTTGCTGCCGAGGTCGAGCGCGGCGAGAGAGCGCAGCCGCGAGAGGCTCGCGGGGATGGCGCCGCCGATGTTGTTATCGTTGAGGTCGAGCACGGCGAGGGCTGGTAGCGCGGCGGCATCGAGCGCGTCAAGCGTGCCGTTGAGGCCGAGCCCCCGGAGCTTGAGCGAGGTGACGCGGCCGGCGGCGTCGCAGGCCACGCCGCGCCAGGAGGAGCAGGCCGAGACCGGCGTTGCGTTGGTCCAGCTGGACAGCGCGGGCGTGGCGGCGAGGCTGGCCTTCCATGCCAGAAGAGCGTCGGCCTGCGACTGCCAGGGCGCCGCGGTCACCGTGGTAGCCGCCGGCAGCAGGAGGAGGAGCGCGACGGTGTGAAAGAGGTGCGCGTAGGTGGGTCTCGTCATGTCTGTGAGTGAGTGGGAAACTGCGGACTGCATGCTCTGCCCTGCTCGTCATAACGCGCTGGACTGGAGCATAATATTCGGCCTTTGGTTTGACCTTGACCCATCCATCCAAGTCATAGTCATAGTCATAGTGTGTATCCTGGACAAGCAACAGGGTGGCATACAAACGTAGTGTGTATCCTGGTAGCGCCGTGGTCCTCTTTCTCGGCCTCCTGGTAGCAAGTGCTGTGCTGTGCACCTAACAGATCCATCCATCCCTTTGTATTGCAAATCCTTCCTATGGCTCATCATCTGCAACCCGGTGCTGGAAGCAACGCACGTAGAGCTGAATAAAAAGCAGCCAAGTCCTTCAGCCGGTCAGAGAGGTGGATCAGGATCAGAAGCACCACGAGCCAGGCCACTTTGGTCTCCAACATCAACATGGGCCTTTGAATGTGACCTCCCCCAACTTGCTCTTCCCCCCAACGGGGGTGCTTGGGTGTAAATATCTAGCCACCACCCGCATGTTGATTGATGATGTAAGTCTTGCGTTGAGGTGTTCTGGTGGCGGATGCATTCGATGCGGCCCTGGAAAATCTTTTTCATGCGGGATTTTATCAAGTCTAACCACTGGAGAGCTTGTAGCGTGTCATCTGGCAGATATTTGTATCTCCAACTCTGCTCGGGTCAGAAGCAGCTTCAGGAAAACGAAAAAATGGTATCAGCATCATCCCCTCATATTCAGATTTCGGAAAAAAGACAAACAAATTACACACAAGCAGAGCAGACATGAAAAATGATTCACCAGTATGCACAAGGTAATGTTAGCGAAATTACAAACTGTCCTCCCAGTCCCTCAACATTGACACAAAATACAGTTTAACAAAGTTATAGTCTTAATAAAAGTGCAAGTTATGCCAGACAAATCACTAAACTATCCTCAAGTAATGTAAGGCTACTCCGAATAAAATCTTCGCTCCTAGCTCTAAATCATGAAAATCCTGCAACTCAATTGACTTGTTCAGCAGTAGTACAACTTAAGTACTAATTCAGCTGAACTAATAATGGACACATCTACTGGAAGTGGAACCAAGCATGTGAAATACAGTAACCGTGATAAGAATGACTAAGACCAAACAGCCTGAATTACTGTGTGACTGGTATTTCAATACCTGTGTAATCAAAGCAAACATATAAATGGCTGTAGTATAACAAAACTTGTCTAGTATTTCAATAATTTATTCATCCAATACTGTAGCTTGTCACTTTTGCAGAAACCTCTGATACTTGACAAAACAATCATCACAGAAGATGAAGTGTTCAGCACAGAAATGTATGGCCTAATACTTCTTGGACAGTACACAGTGAACAGAAAAGTTGATTGCTACGAGCATGCGATACTCTGATGAGCGTCATGTCAACAGCTAAAATTTCTGCGATTTCTCGCCATGCGATTGTAAACAGGTAAACCATGCTATATATTGTCAGAAGTAACTCTCTGGATAATAACTTAATTAAAACAACAGGGAGAGTAACAGACCTTCTACTGATGAACTGCCTGAGCGAGCTGCTGCTCGATGTTGCAAGGGAATATTTCGAGTGCAAGGGCAAGTCCCTCCCGACCTCCATTCAACGGCCAGCGAGCTCTCTGGCAATCTCGACCTTGGAGACACGGGCATGCGCCGGGGCGTGCATTAGCTCGGCCTTGTGACTTGTGAGCGTCCCCCGCCAACTTCTCTCACACCCGAATTTCGATCTGCAAATTCAATTGTATGTGAATACATGATTTCTGTTGGGTCAAAAGACCGAACACCTCGCACACCTCCCCGCCGCGTCGAGTTGCTACTGGAGGTGGTGTTGTCTGCTGTGTGGTGTTGCGCTGCAGGATGCTATGAGCCGAGCCCGACTCTAGGATCGCCTCCGTGGGCTGGCCGAGGGCTGCGCCGCCACGGAGCACGCCGCGGAGAGCCTCTCTGTATTGTTTGGCCCGAGAGAAGATTCGGCGGAGTCGAGCTTCTTGCCGGCCCGCCGCTGAAGCGACGGGAACGTGCCGGCGGAATGGGGGAGCATGTCCGCCGTCCGTTGGCCGGAGGAGCCGCTGGCGCGGCGCGGCAGCTGAAACCGAACGGGCCAGCGAGCCATACGCGGGTCCACCTGCCAGTAACACACGCGGTTTTTTTTTGGGGGGTGCGGTTGAGGGCATGAGATCGCTCTTTTTTTTTTTTGAGGGAAAGGGCATGGTATCTCTCCGCCGAAGAGGCCACACACATACAGCTAAGGCCCACAACGGAGGCTACATGGCCCAGATCAATCAGGAGGGGAAGGGAGCCTAGGACGTGTTTAGTTGGTCGCAACGAGCCCAATCAGGCCCGCTGGAAAAGAATTTGGTCCTGCATACATTGTTTGGCCAGCATAGCACGAATTTTAAAGCAGCTCACAGCCAGGCCCGCTAGAAACCCTCGAATCGGCAGTTTCTAGCAAACCAGACTCGGTCGAAGCAGGGGAGGGAAACGCGGCGCTGAACTCGTGTGACCACGAAGATGCCACGAGCTCACCCGCGTCTCCGAAAATCGGCGCGAGGATTTTGGGTTACCTCTCGCCGATTCGGTCGCCCTATATAGCCCCCTTCACCTCACTGCAGAAACTCCCACCACCCTCCCCCCCCCCCTTTCGAGCTTTCCATCGACACGCATCGACACCGACGAGTAGGTAAGCAGCGCTCCTTCCCCGGTCATCGGCCCATGACGGCGGCGACTCATGTCCTCCTCTTCTCTGACCTATTTTGTCTCTGCCTCGAGCTGCAGTGATGGCCTCTGTGAGTTCAATCATCATCTTCTCTATACTCATTGTACCTAGATATGAGAGCATGTGGTAGGTTGAAAGGACATGCGGTGCCCCCATGTTTTGTTTTGATAATTGATGACGTTCCCTATGGACTAATGGTTACCTTGAGTTACATATATTTGAAGGGTTTGTCCATAGGTTTTTCTTGAAGTCTATTTGTTGGTTTCAAGTATAGTATGTGATGACCAAGGTGTTATTCAGGGAATTATCCAAAGATTGGTCATGTAGAAGACATGATAAAAGGTTGATCAAGACTAAGTCAATGTGTGAATCAAGTTGATCAACACGCAAAGCATAGAAGATGTACCGTGAGGGATCAAGTGATCACATGGTATGGTAAGCATTGTCCATTACGCTTTGTGCACTAACTGTCTACGTGGGAGTTCTTTGTGGGGTTAGGTTGCGGTGTGCAAGTTCAAGTGGATCATCATAAAGAGATCATATGCTTTAAGCTTGCCGTCCATTATGGTAGACTTGTGAAGATGTGCCGAAGAGTAGTTCACCCATAGTGGTGTATGGGAGAGCAATCTACTAGTCTTCACGTAGCCAACGCAATCAGGAAAGGTGGTTGTCAGTGTCAAAACCGGCGGATCTCGGGTAGGGGGTCCCGAACTGTGCGTCTAGGCAGATGGTAACAGGAGACAAGGGACACGATGTTTTTAACCAGGTTCGGGCCCTCTCGATGGAGGTAATACCCTACTCCTACTTGATTAATATTGATGATATGGGTAGTACAAGAGTAGATCTACCACGAGATCAGAGAGGCTAAACCCTAGAAGCTAGCCTATGGTATGATTGTTGTTGTGTCCTACGGACTAAAACCCTTCGGTCTATATAGACACCGGATAGGGTTAGGGTTACACAGAGTCGGTTACAATGGTAGGAGATCTACATATCCGTATCGCCAAGCTTGCCTTCCACGCCCAGGAAAGTCCCATCCGGACACGGACGAAGTCTTCAATCTTGTATCTTCATAGTCTAGGAGTCCGCCGAGATAGTTCGGCTATCCGGACACCCCTAGTCCAGACTCCCTCAAGAGTCTCCCGAACCAAAGCTTCAATGACGATGAGTCCGTGGCGTTGATTGTCTTGACATTGCGAGGCGGGTTCTTCTCCAAATTCCATATACTTGTCAAATAGTGTCCGCTTCACGATAAATGCTGCGCCTCGGCTTCTATGCCCATTAATGGCCATCTTCCACGTGTTTGAATGAATGCGAAAAGCCAGGGTATTTTTACACTTACCCCCTAGTCACAAGAAAATGAGCGCCCACAAAGGGGCGAGGATCTAGATCTGAGTCACACCATCCTCCCTCCATAGCTTTCATCGAGCGCCCAGACAAAAACCCATTCCATCATGGATAGTCGACGCAGCCCCTCCTCTCGCGCTCGCAGCCCTCAGCCTGGAAGTTGGGAGAGATGCTCAGTCCCGCATAGCGAGCTAGTTATACTCCAAACCAAGGGATTTCTTCCCCCGGCCTTCATGGTTCCGGTTCGAGCCGGACTTGCCACCTACAAGGGCGGAAAGCAGGCGGATTTAGTGTCCCCAGTCCCTCTAAAGGAGAGCGGGTATGCTTCGTCTCTTACCTAGTAAGAGGACTCAGATTTCAATTCATCCGCTTTCTCCGGGCTACTCGGAGTTCTATGGCCTCCACTGCACCACCTTACGCCGCCTCTATTTTACACGTCATGGGCTTCGTGGCCCTTTGCGAACTGTTCTTGGGTATTGAGGCTCATTTTGTGTTGTGGAAGAGATTATTACGCCTAGTGCTCCGCTCTCATGAGGGGTCAATATATCAAGTGGGCGGAGCCGAACTATGGCGATCGCCAGACCGGATATCTATCCGGAACCCCGAAGAAGGCGTCCAAGACCGGCCTTGAATGGTTTTACATAGAGGACGCCCCATTGCCGGACCTCGTTCGGATTGGCCTTCGGAGTTTAGCCATGCTCCTCTGAAGAAGCGCCTAAGTTGGCGTCATGAGCCCCAGAGGGAAAATGACCAGACGTCCTTTACTTGATGAGCCGAATAAGATTATCGGGTTTCATGCCGGATTGACCATGCCAGAGTCATGGCAATCTGCATTATGAGGAGTGCAGCCGCCCAATATAGGGGCCACCCCATGTGGGATTTCAACGGGAGGACGATGCCACCCGCCATGGCCGCAAAGGGCCGTGGATCGGTCACCGAACCGGGTGAAGACCTTGTCTGCCATGTATAAAGGGGAGGAGGAGGATTTTCTCTGCGTCAATCCATTGAATGAGTTTTCTTCGAATAATCCTCGAAGCTGGATAAGCAAACACCTTAGTGGCCTGTCCGATCCATGTTCCCGTGGTTAAATATCTCATTTCATGGTTTTTACGCAGGAACTGCGCCGAGGGCCGTGGAGAAGATACACAGCCCGCCCCCACAACCCGAGGATCCAGAAAGGTCCCTCGATCCGGCCTCCGAAGAGGATCCGGATATAAAGGTGGAGTTGATCGACGGGGTGTTCCACCAACTCAGCATCGACAATGCTTTGGTCGCCATTACGGCTGACTACCATGGAATACTTCTAGCCTCACAGGTAACTGAGACCGAGGTCCCAATACTCTGATAATGACCTATCTGTGCTTATTTCCTGATCACCGTATACCAATGGTGTTTCGCAGGGGGTACCCTCGAGGCAGGAAGCCGAACCCGCGGTGGCTGGACAACAAGGGGCAGTACGGCCCCGCAGGCTAAAAAGAAGTGCGGTCCGGATCGAAACTCCACCGCAATGGTATGGCGTGTCAACATATTCCCAGGATTGATTCCGGAGAGGTGTGCTGACGCTGGTGCTCCTTTCAGGAAAAAGAGCGCTGCCGGACTGAGTCCGGAGAGATTGCCAATCGAACCTCCTCCGGCCGGGCTCCAAAGCCGGGTCCAGAAGCGGAGGCGAGCACGAGGCGTGCATCGGATGCTCCTCGCATGAGGATGCCGACAGATTGTCCGCCACCAACTCCGAGGTGGAGAGCGCCATGAATCACAAAGCGCCACGACAGTTCTTCGTGGACGCATGTTTCTCCCAGAGGCCTTGAATGCCTTCAATTGGAGATGCGCACCTCCGTGCAGCTCAAGATGGTCTAGCTGAGCTACGGAGCAAAGATGTAAAGGACATACGGTAAGGAAATTTGTGATTATATATGCCAAGAGCCCCGAGACTTAAAATAGTTAGAATAACTGATTTAAGGATCATTTGTTGTGCAGATCTTACAAAAAGAATACCCGATTGTCCCAGAGCTTGAAGAATGCAAGGCCCAACTTGAGGTCAAGATTAGCCGCTTCTGTGGGGAGCCATAGAGACCCCTCCGGTAATATATGCTTCAAAAGATAAATAGGTTATGAAGTGCGGCGTGTGCGTAAATCTGATAATAATATTGCAGATGGCGCCGGACTAGATCCGGACAAGCAACAGCTCCTGCGCCAGCTAAAGGCCGGCGAGAGTGTGCTTACGAGGGTGCGGCAGGAGAAAAATAGCCTCCAAGATGCCAACACCCAACTGGGTGAGGAACTAAAGGATGTTCGGGCCCAGTTGTCTGACTCCGTACAAGATAATCGACGGCTTCGTCGTGGCATTTTCAGTAAGTGCTTGAGCGAACTTTGAAAGAGTTCGGCGAGGAAGGCGACTAACATAAACATGTATGTAGGTTTGCTCACAGTGTCGTCCGGAAGAGGAGATGCCTAGTTCTTCGGGGATCTTCTTCCGACTATGCCACCGCATTTAACGAAGTTCGGCAGGTGATGAAAGGTGTCGGCCAGGCCTTGTGGCTATCTATCTCCCTGCTCAAGGCATTGGAGAGCTGGCAGAGCGGCTTCAAGGAGCACGGCGGCGCTTCCGTTATGGAAGATATCGGTTCTGCCGTCAGGCGCCAGGAGGCCTGGGCCATGGTGAAGACGCGGTACACGAAGGCTGAACCAAACCACATGGCCGAGGTCGGACCCGTGGGACCTGATGGGGAGGAGATCCCTGTAAGCTTAGTGTACGGCAAAGTTGAATTGGCCGCCAAGTATTCCCACAGAAGATTGTAAATTAGATAGCCTATTAGATGGCATTGAGGAGGAATACAATGAGTCGAGTTGACTATGTAATTAAATATGACATGAAAAAAATGTCTTCTAGCCGGATTGTAGATCGTTTGTCATAGCGGACCTTTTCGCTTCAACCTCAGGACCCAATAGTCCGGAGTGTGTCCAAATACCCTCGTGGTTATATAAGAACCGGGGCATGCATGGAGACAAGGCGTAGGGGTCATTATTGTTGTATCAGACAAGTGCCCAACTAGTTATGTTATATTACATGGATAGTAAGAAACATCTTCCAGGGAGAATAGTTCCGTTAAGGGTTCCTTTCGCTGGGATGCATGCCCTAAAGTGCATGTCAAAACTAGTTATGTTATATTACATGGATAGTAAGAAACATCTTCCAGGGAGAATAGTTCCGTTAAGGGTTCCTTTCGCTGGGATGCATGCCCTAAAGTGCATGTCAAAACTGCTAAGAAAGCAGAAAATCATCCGGGGCAGATGGATAAATAGTTAAAAATCATCTTTCAATTCACCGACCGAATATTCCCTTAAGAACGCTTAGCTTTCGGCTTCACCCCTCGAGGTACACATCCGCCGACCCGGCAAGAATAATCGCAGAGGTGCTCCTTTACCACCTAGCCGAACAATCGGGAACGTAGGGGTAAGCACAGGAGCCAGGCGACCCAGCTTGGCCAAAACTTAAGTCATATCGATGCATATAATGGCGAATAAAAGGTACATGTGGAAGTTTGACACATGTAATGGGCATGAAGCCCGTGCAAATAAGCTTCTGTTAAAGAAGCCCCCAGGTATGATGAGCACGGACAACGCGTCAACTATGTGCGAACAAAGCGCAAGCGAGCCTCTAAAGGATTTTTTTTAAAAGAGAGGGGAGGAAGGAGAGAAATAAAAGACAGCAAAAAATAGAAAATGCGGACGGAGGAAGGAGACGAACTTGGAGTCCGGCGCTTAGGCGTAGAATCTTCGTAGACGGGCTGCGTTCCATGGGTTCGGCTCGAGGCGGGGGTCCGACGGGCTTCGCAGACGGGATGCTCCACCGGTCAGGACCTGGGCGAGGATGAAGGGACCTGCCCATGTGGGCTTGAGTTTGTCCTTTTTCTTGTCCGGCAAAGCGAGAACTAGTTCGCCAACATTGTAAGCTTTGGCCTGCATTTCCCTACTTTGATATCTTCGAGCCTGCTGTTGATAAAATGCGAACGAGCTTTTGCCACGCCGCTCCTCCTCCAATGCGTCCAAGCTGTCCTGCCGATCGAGATCGGCTTCTCTTTCTTCATACATGCGCACGCGAGGTGAGTCATGAATTATGTCGCAGGGCAAGACTGCCTCTGCGCCGTACACCATAAAAAATGGTGTGAATCCGGTAGTGCGATTCGGCGTGGTCCGCAGCCCCCAGAGTACGGAGTCGAGCTCCTCAACCCAGTGTGTGTTAGATTCCTTGAGGGACCGCACTAGTCTAGGTTTAATGCCGCTCATGATGAGACCGTTTGCTCGTTCGACTTGACCGTTAGTTTGAGGGCGATAGACTGAGGCGTAATCGAGCTTGATGCCCATGTTTTTGCACCATAATTTGACCTCATCGGCCGTGAAGTTGGTGCTGTTATCAGTGATGATACTGTGGGAGACATCATAACGGTGCACTACCCCTGATATGAAGTCTATCACCGGTCCGGATTCGGCCGTTTTAACAAGCTTGGCCTCTATCCATTTGGTGAATTTATCCACCATGACCAATAGGTATTTTTGCTTGTGGGTTCCTCCCTTAAGGGGTCCAACCATGTCAAGCCCCTGCATCATGAACGGCCAGGTAATGGGTATAGTTTTGAGGGCGGTGGGTGGCATGTGGCTTTGATTAGCAAAAAGCTGGCAACCGACGATCGTTGGACCAAATCCTCAAGATCCGCCCGGCCGTCGGCCAATAAAATCCTGCACGGAAGGCCTTGCCTACAAGGGCCGGGCTGCGGCGTGGTGCCCACCCAGTACGACATGAATTTCAGCCAGGAGGTTGCGCCCTTCTTCTTCGGAGATACACCTTTGAAGGACTCCTGTTGTGCTTTTCTTATAAAGTTCTCCCTCATGGACTTTGTATGCTTTGGATCGCCGTACTATGCAGCGGGCCTCATTTTGGTCTTCGGGGAGTTCCTGCCTAGTTAGGTAGGCTAGGAATGGTTCCGTCCACGGGGCGATGACCGCTAGTATTTCATGGGCGGACGGTGTTGTTTCGTTGGCAGAGCCTCCGATTGTGTCAGAATGTTCGGTGTCAGGCAGTGCGGTTGGGTCCGGATTGTTGTTTCCGGACTCCCCTTCCCATAGTACGGATGGCTTGAATAGCCGTTCCAGGAAGATGTTGGGCGGGACGGCATCGCGTTTAGCGCTGATGCGTGCTAATACGTTCGCCGCCTGGTTGTTATCCCGGGCTATATGATGAAATTCGAGCCCTTCGAACCGTGCTGACATTTTTAGGACCGCATTGCGGTATGCTGCCATTTTCGGATCTTTGGCATCAAAGTCTCCGTTGATTTGAGATATCGCGAGGTTCGAATCCCCGCGCACCTCTAGGCGTTTAATGCCCATGGAGACTGCCATCCGGAGGCCGTGCAGAAGGGCCTCGTATTCGGCTGCGTTGTTGGAGTCCCTGTACATTATTTGAAGGACGTATTGGACTGTGTCCTCGGTTGGGGACGTCAAGACGACGCCAGCCCCGTGCCGCCAACATTTTGGAGCCGTCAAAGTGCATGATCCAATTGGAGTATGCGCCGTACTCTTTAGGGAGTTCGGCTTTAGTCCATTCGGCCACGAAGTCGGCCAAGACCTGCGACTTAATAGATCGTCGTGGCTTATAGGTTATGTTGAATGGAAGGAGCTCTATGGCCCATTTAGCAATCCGGCCCGTCGCGTCGCGGTTGTTTATAATGTCGTTAAGAGGTACTTCGGAGGCTACCGTTATCGAACACTCTCAATGAAAGCACCAATGTCGGTGTCAAAACCGGCGGATCTCGGGTAGGGGGTCCCGAACTGTGCGTCTAGGCGGATGGTAACAGGAGACAAGGGACACGATGTTTTTACCCAGGTTCGGGCCCTCTCGATGGAGGTAATACCCTACTCCTGCTTGATTAATATTGATGATATGGGTAGTACAAGAGTAGATCTACCACGAGATCAGAGAGGCTAAACCCTAGAAGCTAACCTATGGTATGATTGTTGTTGTGTCCTACGGACTAAAACCCTTCGGTTTATATAGACACCGGATAGGGTTAGGGTTACTGAGTCGGGTTACAATGGTAGGAGATGTACATATCCGTATCGCCAAGCTTGCCTTCCACGCCAAGGAAAGTCCCATCCGGACACGGGACGAAGTCTTCAATCTTGTATCTTCATAGTCTAGTAGTCCGGCCGAAGATAGTTCGGCTATCCGGACACCCCCTAGTCCAGCACTCCCTCAGTGGTCCATCTTCAGAAGGACAAGATCGTCATAATTTAGCTCAAGTGGATTATGCGCAAAGCAAATGTTTGCCCTTGATAGGTTTTCTATTTTATCGGTCTCATGGTGTTAGTTGGGAGACCGGGTTATAGGATCGATTGACGTACTATCAAGGGTGGTTCTCAAGTGAGTAGCTTGATCGTATCGTTCGTAGATAGCTCAAATCATTGCATCCTTGGTCTTTCTCCTTGTGAGGTTTGGAGCTTTTGGTCATCTTCATGACAAGCTCGAGTTCATCAAAAACGGAGTTCATGCATCTTCTATGATTTTTTCGATGTTGGAGTTTTTGCTGGTTCTTCATTCATAGAGGTTTTCACATCTCTATATCATTGTTATTTTTCTACTGCCTCTTCTCACAGTAACCAGTCACTGTTTGGATAGTACTCGTCATCATATATCCAACAAGTTTGAGTTTGGTTAATTCAGAGCTCTTACACAGAAGTTTTGGCAGTTCTGGTTGTCTTACTATATCTGTTTTGCATGGGGCTTACTTGATGCACCCCTGCAGTAGTACCGCTCTGGGCAGCGGTAGTACCGCTTGTAAGCGGTAGTACTTGTTGGGGAACGTTGCAGAAAATAAAAAATGAGTTCATCTAGCAACGAGAGAGAGGAGTGCATCTACATACCCTTGTAGATCGCGAGCGGAAGCGTTCAAGAGAACGGGGTTGAGGGAGTCGTACTCGTCGTGATCCAAATCACCGATGATCCTAGTGCTGAACGGACAGCACCTCCGCGTTCAACACACGTACGGTTGGGAAGACGTATCCTCCTTCTTGATCCAGCAAGGGGGAATGAGAGGATGATGAAGATGTTGGGGAACGTAGCAGAAATTCAAAATTTTCCTACGTGTCACCAAGATCTATCTATGGAGAAACCAGCAACGAGGGGAAGGAGAGTGCATCTACATACCCTTGTAGATCGCTAAGCGGAAGCGTTCATGAGAACGGGGTTGAAGGAGTCGTACTCGTCGTGATCCAAATCACCGGAGATCCTAGTGCCGAACGGACGGCACCTCCGCATTCAACACACGTACAGCCCGGTGACGTCTCCCATGCCTTGATCCAGCAAGGAGAGAGGGAGAGGTTGAGGAAGACTCCATCCAGCAGCAGCACAACGGCATGGTGGTGATGGAGGAGCGTGGCAATCCCGCAGGGCTTCGCCAAGCACCATGGGAGAGGAGGAGGTGTCACGGGAGGGAGGGAGGCGCCAGGGGCTCAGGTGTGGATGCCCTCCCTCCCTCCACTATATAGGGGCAAGGGAGAGGGGAGGCGCAGCCTTGCCCCTTCCTCCAAGGAAGGGGTGCGGCCAAGAGGGGAGGAGTCCATCCTCCCCAAGGCACCCTGGAGGTGCCTTCCCCTTGAGGACTCTTCCTCCCCAAGTTTCCTTGGCGCATGGGCCTCTTGGGGCTGGTTCCCTTGGCCCATATAGGCCAAGGCGCACCCCTCCAGCCCATGTGGCCCCCGGGCAGGTGGACCCCGGTGGCCCCGGACCCCTTTCGCACTCCGGTACAATACCGATAAAGTGCGAAACTTTTCCGGCGACCAAAATAGGACTTCCCATATATAAATCTTTACCTCCGGACCATTCCGGAACTCCTCGTGACGTCCGAGATCTCATCCGGGACTCCAAACAACATTCGGTAACCACATACAAACTTCCTTTATAACCCTAGCGTCATCGAACCTTAAGTGTAGACCCTACGGGTTCGGGAACCATGCGAGACATGACCGAGACGTTCTCCGGTCAATAACCGACAGCGGATCTGGATACCCATGTTGGCTCCCACATGTTCCACGATGATCTCATCGGATGAACCACGATGTCAAGGACTCAATCGATCCCGTATACAATTCCCTTTGTCTAGCGGTATTGTACTTGCCCGAGATTCGATCGTCGGTATCCCAATACCTTGTTCAATCTCGTTTCCGGCAAGTCTCTTTACTCGTTCCGTAACACATCATCCCGTGATCAACCCCTTGGTCACATTGTGCACATTATGATGATGTCCTACCGAGTGGGCCCAGAGATACCTCTCCGTTTACACGGAGTGACAAATCCAGCCTCGATTCGCGTACAACCCAATGACACTTTTGGAGATACCTGTAGTGCACCTTTATAGTCACGATTACGTTGTGACGTTTGGTACACCCAAAGCATTCCTACGGTATCCGGAGTTGCACAATCTCATGGTCTAAGGAAATGATACTTGACATTAGAAAAGCTTTAGCATACGAACTACGATCTTTGTGCTAGGCTTAGGATTGGGTCTTGTCCATCACATCATTCTACTAATGATGTGATCCCGTTATCAATGACATCCAATGTCCATGGTTAGGAAACCGTAACCATCTATTGATCAACGAGCTAGCCAATAGAGGCTTGCTAGGGACATGGTGTTGTCTATGTATCCACACATGTATTTGAGTTTCCTATCAATACAACTATAGCATGGATAATAAACGATTATCATGAACAAGGAAATATAATAATAATAACTAATTTATTATTGCCTCTAGGGCATATTTCCAACAGTCTCCCACTTGCACTAGAGTCAATAATCTAGTTCACATCGTCATGTGATTAACATCGATAGGTCACATCGCCATGTGACCAACACCCAAAGAGTTTACTAGTGTCTCAGAAACTAGTTCACATCATTATGTGATTTAGACTCAATGATTTACGAGGTTTGATCATGTTTTGCTTGTGAGAGAGGTTTTAGTCAACGGGTTTTAGTCAACGGGTCTGAACCTTTCAGATCCATGTGTGCTTTGCAATTCTCTATGTCATATTGTAAATGCTGCTTCCACGCTCCACTTGGATCTATTCCAAATGGTTGTTCCACTATACGTATCCGGTTTGCTACTCGAGTCACTCGGATAGGTATTAAAGCTTGCATCGACGTAACCCTTTACGCCGAACTCTTTATCACTTCCATAATCGAGAAACATGTCCTTATTTACTCCAAGGACAATTTTGACCGCTGTCCAATGATCTATTCCTGGATCATTCTTGTACCCCTTGACTAACTCATGGCAAGGCACACTTCCGGTGCGGTATACAAAGATAGCATACCGTAGAGCCTATGTCTAAGGCATAGGGACGATCTTCGCCCTTTCTCTGCGTACGTCGTGGTCGAGCTTTAAGTCTTAACTTCATACCTTACATCTCGTGCAAGAACTCCTTCTTTGGTGATCCATCTGGAACACCTTCAAGATCATGTCAAGGTACATGCTCATTTGAAAGTATTATTAAACATTTTGATCTATCTTATAGATCTTTGATGCTTATTGTTCAAGTAGCCTAATCCAGGTTTTCTATTGAAAAACATCTTTCAAATAACCCTATATGCTTTCCAGAATTCTACATCATTTACGATCATCAATATGTCAACAACATATACTCATCAGAAATTCTATAGTGCTCCTACTCACTTCTTTGGAAATACAAGTTTCTCATAAACTTTGTATAAACCCAAAATCTTTGATCATCTCATCAAAGCGCACATTCCAACTCCGAGATGCTTACTCCGGTCCTTAGAAAGGATCGCTGGAGCTAGCATACCTTTTAGCATCCTTAGGATCGACAAAACTTTTCTCGATTGTATCACATACAACCTTTCCTTACGTAACCGGTAAGGAAACTCGTCTTGACATCCACCTGCCAGATTTCACAAATGCAGCTAATGCTAACATGATTCCGACGGACTTAAGCATCGCTACGGATGAGAAAATCTCATCGTAGTCAACTCCTTGAACTTGTGAAAAACTTTTCGCCACAAGTCGAGCTTCATAGACGGTGACATTACCGTCCACGTCCGTCTTCTTCTTAAAGATCCATTCATCTCAATGGCTTGCTGATCATCGGGCAAGTCCACCAAAGTCCATGCTTTGTTCTGATATATGGATACTATCTCGGATTACATGGCCTCTAACCGTTTGTCGGAATTTGGGCCCACCATCGCTTCTCCATAGCTCGTAGGGTTCATTGTTGTCTAGCAACATGACCTTCAAGACAGGATCACCGTACCACTCAAGCAAGACGCGTCCTTGTCGCCCCACGAGGTTCGGTAGTGACTTGATCCAAAACTTCATGATTCTTGTCATAAGCTTCTACTTCAATTGGTGTAGGTGCCACGGGAACAACTTCCGTGCCCTCGCTACACACTAGTTGAAGTGACGGTTCAATAACCTCATCAAGTCTCCACCATCCTCCCACTCAACTTTCCGAGACAAACTTTTCCTCGAGAAAGGACCCGATTCAAGAAACAATCCCTATTGCTTTCGGATCTGAATTAGGAGGTATACCCAACTGTTTTGGGTGTCCTATGAAGATGCATTTTATCCGCTTTGGGTTCGAGCTTATCAACCTGAAACTTTTCCACATAAGCGTCGCAGCCCCAAACTTTCAAGAAATGACAACTTATGTTTCTCCAAACGGTGTCGTCTCAACGGAATTACGTGGTGCCCCATTAAAGTGAGTGCGGTTGTCTCTAATGCCTAACCCATGAACGATAGTGGTAATTCGATAAGAGACATCATGGTACGCACCATATCCAATAGAGTGCAACTATGATGTTCGGACACACCATCACACTACGGTGTTCCAGCGGTATTAATTGTGAAACAATTTGCACAATGTCTTAATTGTGTTCCAAAACTCAGAACTCAGATATTCATCTCTATGATCATATCATAGACATTCTATCCTCTTGTCACGATGATCTTCAACTTCACTCTGAAATTACTTGAACCATTCAATAATTCAGACTTGTGTTTCATCAAGTAAATACACTCGATATCTACTCAAATCATCCGTGAAGTAAGAACATAACGATATTCCTTTGCATGCCTCAAAGACTCATTGGACTGCACACATCAAAATGTGTTACTTCCAAGAAGTTGCTATCTTGTTCCATCTTACTGAAACCGAGGCTTTTCAGTCATCTTGTCCATGTGGTATGTTTTGCATATCTCAAGTGATTCAAAATTAAGTGAGTCCAAACGATCCATCTGCATGGAGTTTCATCATGCATATACACCAATAGACATGGTTTGCATGTCTCAAACTTTTCAAAACGAGTGAGTCCAAAGATCCATCAACATGGAGCTTCTTCATGCGTTTACACCAATATGACTTACATGGCAGTGCCACAAGTAAGTGGTACTATCATTACTATCTTATATCTTTTGGCATGAAAATGTGTATCACTACGATCGAGATTCAATAAACCATTTCTTTAGGTGCAAGACCATTGAAGGTGTTTATTCAAATAAATAGAGTAACCATTATTCTCCTTAAATGAATAAATCAGACAAGTATAGACATAATCCAATCATGTATATGCTCAACGCAAACACCAAATAACAATTATTTAGGTTTAACACCAATCTCGATGGTAGAGGGAGCGTGCGATGTTTGATCACATCAAAATTGGAAACACTTCCAACGCATATCGTCAGCTCACCTTTAGCTAGTCTCCGTTTATTCCGTAGCTCTTTTATTTCGAGTTACTAACACTTAGCAACCGAACCGGTATCTAATACCCTGGTGCTACTAGGAGTACTAGTAAAGTACACATTAACAAAATGTATATCCAATATACTTCTATCGACCTTGCCAGCCTTCTTATCTACCAAGTATCTAGGGTGGTTCCGCCCAGTGGCTGTTCCCCTTATTACGAAGCACTTAGTCTCGGGTTTGGGTTCAACCTTGGGTTTCTTCAATCGAGCAAAGAATCGATTTGCTGTTTCATGAAGTGTCCCTTCTTGCCCTTGCCCTTCTTGAAACTAGTGGTTTCATCAACCATCAACAATTGATGCTCCTTCTTGATTTCTACATTCGCGGTGTCGAACATTGCGAATGGCTCAAGGATCATCATATCTATCCCCGATATGTTATAGTTCATCACGAAGCTTCTAGCAGCTTGGTGGCAATGACTTTTGGAGAAACATCACTATCTCATCCGGAAGATTAACTCCCACTCAATTCAAGTGATTGTTGTACTCAGTAATCTGAGCACAAGCTCAATGATTGAGCTTTTCTCCCTTAGTTTGCAGGCTAAGAAAATCGTCGGAGGTCTCATACCTCTTGACGGGCACGAGCCTAAAATCCCAATTTCAGCCCTCGAAACATCTCATATGTTCCGCGATGTTTCGAAAACGCCTTTGGTGCCTCTACTCTAAACCGTTCACCTGAACTATCACGTAGTTATCAAAACGTGTATGTCCGATGTTCGCAACATCCACAAACGACGCTTTGGGGTTCAAAGACAATCGAGCGGTGCATTAAGGACATAAGCTTTCTACCGATCGCATAATTGCTACTTTCGACTTTCAACTATATTTTCTCTAGGAACATATTTAAACAAGTGGAACTAAAGCGCGAGCCATTTACATAATTTGCAAAAGGTCTTTTGACTATGTTCAAGATAATTAAGTTCATCTTATGAACTCCCACTCGATAGACATCCCTCCGGTCATCTAAGTGATTACATGATCCGAGTCAACTAGGCCGTGTCCGATCATCACGTGAGACGGACTAGTCAACATCGGTGAACATCTTCATGTTGATCGTATCTACCATACGACTCATGCTCGACCTTTTCGGTCTCTGTGTTCCCGAGGCCATGTCTGTACATGCTAGGCTCGGCCAAGTTAACCCCAAGTGTTTTTGCTGTGTAAATCTGTCTTACACCCGTTGTATGTGAACGTAAGAATCCATCACACCCGATCATCACGTGG
The DNA here is from genome assembly GCA_021605145.1 of Aegilops bicornis. NCBI lineage: Eukaryota > Viridiplantae > Streptophyta > Magnoliopsida > Poales > Poaceae > Aegilops > Aegilops bicornis. The sequence continues at coordinate 701,654,339 of CM038672.1, read as the reverse complement.
TGCTTAGAAGCGACCGTAGCAACGGTGCACGGTCGAGGAGAACACTTCTTGAAATTTGTGTAAGGGATCATCTTATTTACTACCGTCGTTCTAAGTAAACAAGATGCATAAACATAATAAACATCACATGCAATTATATAGTAGTGACATGATATGGCCAATATCATATAGCTCCATTGATCTCCATCTTCGGGCTCCATGATCATCATCGCCACCGCATGACACCATGATCTCCATCATCATGATCTCCATCATCGTGTCTTCATGAAGTTGTCTCGCCAACTATTACTTCTACTACTATGGCTACCGGTTAGCAATAAAGTAAAGTAATTACATGGCGTTGTTTAATGACACGCAGGTCATACAATAAATAAAGACAACTCCTATGGCTTCGCCGGTTGTCATACTCATCGACATGCAAGTCGTGAGTCCTATTACAAGAACATGATCAATCTCATACATCACATATCATTCATCACATTCTTCTTGGCCATATCACATCACATAGCATACCCTGCAAAAACAAGTTAGACGTCCTCTAATTGTTGTTTGCATGTTTTACGTGGCTGCTTTGGGTTTCTAGCAAGAACGCTTTCTTACCTACGCAAAAACCACAACGTGATATGCCAATTGCTATTTACCCTTCATAAGGACCCTTTTCATCGAATCCGTTCGAATAAAGTGGGAGAGATCGGCACCCGCTAGCCACCTTATGCACCAAGTGCATGTCGGTCGGTGGAACCTGTCTCACGTGAAAGAGTACGTAAGGTCGGTCCGGGCCGCTTCATCCCACAATACCGTCGAAACAAGATTGGACTAGTAACGGTAAGCATATTGAACAAAATCAACGCCCACAACTACTTTGTGTTCTACTCGTGCAAAGAATCTACGCAATAGACCTAGCTCATGATGCCCTTTGTTGGGGAACGTAGCGTAAATTCAAAATTTTCCTACGTGTCACCAAGATCTATCTATGGAGAAACCAGCAACGAGGGAAGGAGAGTGCATCTACATACCCTTGTAGATCGCTAAGCGGAAGCGTTCATGAGAACGGGGGTTGAAGGAGTCGCATTACTGGCCGTGATTCAAATCACCGGAGATCCTAGTGCCGAACGGACGGCACCTCCGCGTTCAACACACGTACAGCCCGGTGACGTCTCCCATGCCTTGATCCAGCAAGGAGAGAGGGAGAGGTTGAGGAAGACTCCATCCAGCAGCAGCACAATGGCATGGTGGTGATGGAGGAGCATGGCAATCCCAGGCTTCGCCAAGCACCATGGGAGAGGAGGAGGTGTCACGGGAGGGAGGGAGGCGCCAGGGGCTCGGTGTGGATGCCCTCCTCCCTCCACTATATATAGGGGCAAGGGAGAGGGGAGGCAGCCTTGCCCCTTCCTCCAAGGAAGGGTGCGGCCAAGAGGGGAGGAGTCCATCCTCCCAAGGCACCTCGGAGGTGCCTTCCCCTTGAGGACTCTTCCTCCCCAAGTTTCCTTGGCGCATGGGCCTCTTGGGGCTGGTGCCCTTGGCCCATATAGGCCAAGGCGCACCCCTACAGCCCATGTGGCCCCCGGGCAGGTGGACCCCGGTGGACCTCCGGACCCCTTTCGGCACTCTGCACAATACCGATAAAGTGCTAAACTTTTCCGCGACCAAAATAGGACTTCCCATATATAAATCTTTACCTCCGGACCATTCCGGAACTCCTCGTGACGTCCGGGATCTCATCCGGACTCAACAACATTCGGTAACCACATACAAACTTCCTTTATAACCCTAGCGCCATCGAACCTTATGTGTAGACCCTACGGGTTCGGGAACCATCTTGAGACATGACCAAGGGCGTTCTCCGTCAATAACCGACAGCCGGATCTGGATACCCATGTTGGCTCCCACATGTTCCACGATGATCTCATCGGATGAACCATGATGTCAAGGACTCAATCGATCCGTATACAATTCCCTTTGTCTAGCGGTATTGTACTTGCCCGAGATTCGATCGTCGGTATCCCAATACCTTGTTCAATCTCGTTTCCGGCAAGTCTCTTTACTCGTTCCGTAACACATCATCCCGTGATCAACCCCTTGGTCACATTGTGCACATTATGATGATGTCCTACCGAGTGGGCCCAGAGATACCTCTCCGATTGCACGGAGTGACAAATCCCAGTCTCGATTCGTGCCAACCCAACAGACACTTTTGGAGATACCTGTAGTGCACCTTTATAGTCACCCGATTACGTTGTGGACGCTTGGTACACCCAAAGCATTCCTACGGTATCCGGAGTTGCACAATCTCATGGTCTAAGGAAATGATACTTGACATTAGAAAAGCTTTAGCATACGAACTACGATCTTTGTGCTAGGCTTAGGATTGGGTCTTGTCCATCACATCATTCTACTAATGATGTGATCCCGTTATCAATGACATCCAATGTCCATGGTTAGGAAACCGTAACCATCTATTGATCAACGAGCTAGCCAATAGAGGCTTGCTAGGGACATGGTGTTGTCTATGTATCCACACATGTATTTGAGTTTCCTATCGATACAATTATAGCATGGATAATAAACGATTATCATGAACAAGGAAATATAATAATAATAACTAATTTATTATTGCCTCTAGGGCATATTTCCAACAGAAGATCCAGCAGCACGACGGCGTGGTGGTGGATGTAGCAGCGATCTCGGCAGGGCTTCGCCAAGCTTCAGCGAGAGGAAGAGGTGTAGCAAGGGGAGAGGGAGGCGCCAAGAGCATGGGTGCGGCGGACCTCCCCCCTCTTTATATAGGCCCCCTAGGGGGGGGGCGCCGGCCCTAGGAGATCCAATCTCGAAGGGGGGCGACGGCCAAGGGGGGAAACTTGACCCCCAAGCCAGGTGGAGGCGCCCTCACCCCTAGGGTTTCCAACCCTAGGCGCAGGGGGGCCAAGGGGGGGCGCACCAGCCCGCCAGGGGCTGGTTCCCCTCCCACTTCAGCCCATGGGGCCCTTCGGGATAGGTGTCCCTGTTGGGGAACGTTGCAGAAAATTAAAATTTTTCCTACGGTTTCACCAAGATCCATCTATGAGTTCATCTAAGCAACGAGTCATGGGAGAGAGATTGCATCTACATACCACTTGTAGATCGCGTGCGAAAGCGTTCACTAGTACGTGGATGATGGAGTCGCACTCGCTGTGATCCAAATCACCGATGACCGAGTGCCGAACGGACGACACCTCCGCGTTCAACACACGTGACGAGCGGATGACGTCTCCTCCTTCTTGATCCAGCAAGGGAAAGGAGAGGTTGAAGAAGATGGCTCGCAGCAGACAACGGGCGTGGTGGTGGTGGAGCAGCAGATTCCGGCAGGCTTCGCCAAGCTTCGTGACGGAGGAGGAAGAGGTGTAGCAGGGGAGGGAGGCGCCAGAACTTGGTGGTGCGGCTGCCCCTCCCTCCCTTTATATAGGCCCCTGTGGGGCGCCGCCCTGGATATCCAATCTCCTGGGGGCGGCCAAGGGGTGGAGTGCCCCCAAGGCAAGTGGGCGCCCCACCCTAGGGTTTCAACCCTAGGCGCAGGGTGGGCCAAGGCGCACCAGCCCACTATGGGCTGGTTCCCTCCCCACTTCAGCCCATGGGGCCCTCCGGGATGGGTGGCCCCACCCGGTGGACCCCGGGACCCTTCCGGTGGTCGGTACAATACCGGTGACCCGAAACTTTCCCGATGGCCGAAACAATACTTCCTATATATAATTCTTTACCTACGGACCATTCCGGAACTCCTCGTGACGTCCGGGATCTCATCCGGGACTCCGAACAACATTCGGTTTACTGACAGAACTGTTTTCCTCCATCTTAGAACTATAGAACTTGTCGGAGACTTCATATCTCTCGACCCGGGCATGAGCTTGGAAAACTAGTTTCAGCTCCTCGAACATCTCATATGCTCCGTGTTGCTCAAAACGCTTTTGGAGCCCCGGTTATAAGCTGTAAATCATGCCGCACCGAACGAGGGAGTAATCATCAAGACGAGACTGCCAAGCATTCATAATGTCTTGGTTCTTCCGGGACGGTGCATCACCTAGCGGTCCTTCTAGGACATATTGTTTCGGCAGCTATCGGGATGATCATCGTGTTCGGACCCAGTCCGTATAGTTGCTGCCATCATCTTTCAGCTTGGTTTTCTAGGAACGCGTTGAAGTTCATGTGACATGAGCGTTGGCCATTTGATCTACAAGACATATTTGCAAAGGTTTTAGACTAAGTTCGTGATAATTAAGTTCATCTAATCAAATTATTTTAATGAACTCCCACTCAGATTAGACATCACTCTAGTCATCTAAGTGTTACACGATCCGAGTCGACTAGGCCGTGTCCGATCATCACGTGAGACGGACTAGTCATCGTCGGTGAACATCTTCATGTTGATCATATCTTCCATACGACTCGTGTTCGACCTTTCGGTCTCCGTGTTCCGAGGCCATGTCTGTACATGCTAGGCTCCTCAAGTTAACCCTAAGTGTTTTGCATGTGTAAAACTGTTTTACACCCGTTGTATGTGAACGTAAGGATCTATCACACCCGATCATCACGTGGTGCTTCGAAACGACGAACTTTAGCAACGGTGCACAGTTAGAGGAGAACACTTCTTGATATTGTTGTAAGGGATCATCTTATTTACTACCGTCGTTCTAAGTAACAAGATGCATAAACATAATAAACATCACATGCAATTATATAGTAGTGACATGATATGGCCAATATCATATAGCTCCATTGATCTCCATCTTCGGGGCTCCATGATCATCTTGTCACCGGCATGACACCATGATCTCCATCATCATGATCTCCATCATCGTGTCTTCATGAAGTTGTCACGCCAACGACTACTTCTACTTCCATGGCTAACGCGTTTAGCAATAAAGTAAAGTAATTTACATATCGTTCTTCAATGACACGCAGGTCATACAAAAATAAAGACAACTCCTATGGCTCCTGCCAGTTGTCATACTCATCAACATGCAAGTCGTGATTCCTATTACAAGAACATGATCTCATACATCACAATATGTCATTCATCAGTCATCACAACTTACGGCCATATCACATCACATGACAATTGCTGCAAAAACAAGTTAGACGTCCTCTAATTGTTGTTGCATCTTTTACGTGGCTGCAATTGGGTTCTAGCAAGAACGCTTTTCTTACCTACGAATAACCACAACGTGATTTTGTCAACTTCTATTTACCCTTCATAAGGACCCTTTTCATCTAATCCGCTCCAACTAAAGTGGGAGAGAGGACACCCGCCACCACCTTATGCAACTAGTGCATGTCGCCGGTGGAACCGGTCTCACGTAAGCTGCACGTGTAAGGTTGGTCCGGCCGCTTCATCCCACAATACCGCTGAAGCAAGATAAGACTAGTAGCGGCAAGCAAGTTGACAAGATCTACGCCCACAACAAAATTGTGTTCTACTCATGCAATAGAGAACTACGATAGACCTAGCTCGATGCCACTTTGTTGGGGAACGTTGCAGAAAATTAAAATTTTTCCTACGGTTTCACCAAGATCCATCTATGAGTTCATCTAAGCAACGAGTCATGGGAGAGAGATTGCATCTACATACCACTTGTAGATCGGCGTGCGGAAGCGTTCACTAGAACGTGGATGATGGAGTCGTACTTCGCCGTGATCCAAATCACCGATGACCGAAAGTGCCGAATGGGCGACACCTCCGCGTTCAACACACGCACGGAGCGGATGACGTCTCCTCCTTCTTGATCCAGCAAGGGAAAGGAGAGGTTGAAGAAGATGGCTCCAGCAGCACAACGTGGCGTGGTGGTGGTGGAGCAGCAGATATTCGGCAGGCTTCGCCAAGCTCGTGACGGAGGAGGAAGAGGTGTAGCAGGGGAGGAGGCGCGGAACTTGGGAGTGCGGCTGCCCCTCCCCCTCCCTTTATATAGGCCTCAGGCGCCCGGCCCTTGGAGATCCAATCTCCCACGGGGGGCGGCGGCAAAGGGGGGTGGAGTGCCCCCCAAGGCAAGTGGGCGCCCACCCTAGGGTTTCAACCCTAGGCGCAGGGTGGGCCAAGGCGCACCAGCCCACTATGGGCTGGTTCCTCCCCACTTCAGCCCATGGGGCCCTCCGGTATGGGTGGCCCCTCGGTGGACCTCGGGACCCTTCCGGTGGTCGGTACAATACCGGGTGACCGAAACTTTCCGATGGCGAAACAATACTTCCTATATATAATTCTTTACCTCCGGACCATTCCGGAACTCCTCGTGACGTCCGGGATCTCATCCAGGACTCCGAACAACATTCGGTTTACTGCATACTCATATTCATAGAACCCTAGCGTCACCGAACGTTAAGTGTGTAGACCCTACGGGTTCGGGAGACACGTAGACATGACCGAGACGGCTCTCGGGCAATAACCAACAGCGGGATCTGGATACCCATGTTGGCTCCCACATGCTCCTCGATGATCTCATCGGATGAACCACGATGTCGAGGATTCAAACAACCCCGTATACAATTCCCTTTGTCAATCGGTATGTTACTTGCCAGAGATTCGATCGTTGGTATCCCAATACCTCGTTCAATCTCGTTACCCGCAAGTCACTTTACTCGTACCGTAATGCATGATCCCGTGACCAGACACTTGGTCACTTTGAGCTCATTATGATGATGCACTACCGAGTGGGCCCAGTGATACCTCTTCGTAACACGGAGTGACAAATCCCAGTCTCGATCCGTGTCAACCCAACAGACACTTTCGGAGATACCTGTAGTGCACCTTTATAGTCACCCAGTTACGTTGTGAAGTTTGGTACACCCAAAGCACTCCTACGGTATCCGGGAGTTACACGATCTCATGGTTTAAGGAAGAGATACTTGACATTGGAAAAGCTCTAGCAAAACGAACTACACGATCTTGTGCTATGCTTAGGATTGGGTCTTGTCCATCACATCATTCTCCTAATGATGTGATCCCGTTATCATTGACATCCAATGTCCATAGTGAGGATACCAAGACTATCTATTGATCAACGAGCTAGTCAACTAGAGGCTCACTAGGGACATATTGTGGTCTATTTATTCACACGTGTATTACGATTTCCGGATAATACAATTATAGCATGAATAAAAGACAATTTTCATGAACAAGGAAATATAATAATAATCCTTTTATTATTGCCTCTAGGGCATATTTCCAACAGTCCCCACCCGGTGGACCCCCGGGACCCTTCCGGTGGTCCCGGTACAATACCGGTGACCCCTGAAACTTTCCCGATGGCCGAAACCTGACTTCCTATGTATAATTCTTTACCTCCAGAACATTCCGGAACTCCTCGTGGCGCCCGGGATCTCATCCGGGACTCCAAACAACTTTCAGGTTACTGCATACTAATATCTCTACAACCCTAGCGTCACCGAACCTTAAGTGTGTAGACCCTACGGGTTCGGGAGACATGCAGACATGACCGAGACGCCTGTCCGGTCAATAACCAAGAGCGGGATCTGGATACCCATGTTGGCTCCCACATGCTCCTCGATGATCTCATCGGATGAACCACGATGTCGAGGATTCAAGCAACCCCGTATACAATTCCCTTTGTCAATCGGTACGTTACTTGCCAGAGACTCAATCTTCGGTATCCCAATACCTCGTTTAATCTCGTTACCGGCAAGTCACTTTATTCGTATCATAATGCATGGTCCCGTGACCAGACACTTGGTCACATTGAGCTCATTATGATGATGCATTACCGAGTGGGCCCAGAGATACCTCTTCGTCATACGGAGTGACAAATCCCAGTCTCCATTCGTGCCAACCCAACAGACACTTTCGGAGATACCCGTAGTGCACCTTTATAGTCACCCAGTTACGTTGTGACGTTTGGCACACCCAAAGCACTCCTACGGTATCCGGGAGTTGCACAATCTCATGGCCTAAGGAAATGATACTTGACATTTGGAAAAGCTCTAGCAAAACGAACTACACGATCTTTGTACTACGCTTAGGATTAGGTCTTGTCCATCACATCATTCTCCTAATGATGTGATCCCGTTATCAAATGACATCCAATGTCCATAGTCAGGAAACCATGACTATCTGTTGATAAATGAGCTAGTCAACTAGAGGCTCACTAGGGACATGTTGTGGTCTATGTATTCACACGTGTATTACGATTTCTGGATAACACAATTATAGCATGAATAACAGACAATTATCATGAACAAAGAAATATAATAATAACCATTTTATTATTGCCTCTAGGGCATATTTCCAACAGTCTCCCACTTGCACTAGAGTCAATAGTCTAGTTACATTGTGATGAATCGAACACCCATATAGTTCTGGTGTTGATCATGTTTTGCTCTAGGGAGAGGTTTAGTCAACGGATCTGCTACATTCAGGTCCGTATGTACTTTACAAATATCTATGTCTTCATATTGAACATTTTCACGAATGGAGTTGAAGTGACGCTTGATGTGCCTGGTCTTCTTGTGAAACCTGGGCTCCTTGGCAAGTGCAATAGCTCCAGTGTTGTCACAGAAGAGTGCGATCGGCCCCGACGCATTGGGTATGACTCCTAGGTCGGTGATGAACTCCTTCACCCAGATTGCTTCATGCGTTGCCTCCGAGGCTGCCATGTACTCTGCTTCACATGTAGATCCTGCCACGACGCTCTGGTTGCAACTACACTAGCTTACTGCCCCACCATTCAAAATATACACGTATCCGGTTTGTGACTTAGAGTCATCCAGATCTGTGTCGAAGATAGCATCGACGTAACCCTTTACGACGAGCTCTTCGTCACCTCCAAAAACGAGAAACATATCCTTAGTCCTTTTCAGGTACTTCAGGATATTCTTGACCGCTGTCCAGTGTTCCTTTCCGGGATTACTTTGGCACTTTCCTACCAAACTTACGGCAAGGCTTACATCAGGTCTGGTACACAGCATGGCATACATAATAGACCCTATGGCTGAGGGATAGGGGATGACGCTCATCTCTTCTATATCTTTTGCCGTGGTTGGGCATTGAGCCGAGCTCAATCTCACACCTTGCAATACAGGCAAGAACCCTTTCTTGGACTGATCCATATTGAACTTCTTCAATATCCTATCAAGGTATGTGCTTTGTGAAAGACCTATGAGGCGTCTCGATCTATCCCTATAGATCTTGATGCCTAATATGTAAGCAGCTTCTCCAAGGTCCTTCATTGAAAAACACTTATTCAAGTAGGCCTTAATGCTGTCCAAAAGTTCTATATCATTTTCCATCAAAAGTATGGCATCTACATATAATATGAGAAATGCTACAGAGCTCCCACTCACTTTCTTGTAAACGCAGGTTTCTCCATAAGTCTGCATAAACCCAAACGCTTTGATCATCTCATCAAAGCGAATGTTCCAACTCCGAGAATCTTGCACCAGCCCATAAATGGATCGCTGGAGCTTGCATACCTTGTTAGCATTCTCGGGATCGACAAAACCTTTCGGCTGCATCATATACAGTTCTTCCTTAAGATAGTCGTTAGGGAATGCCGTTTTGACGTCCATTTGCCATATCTCATAATCATAGTATGCGGTAATTGCTAACATGCTTCGGACGGACTTCAGCTTCACTACGGGAGAGAAAGTCTCATCGTAGTCAACCCCTTGAACTTGCCGATAACCCTTAGCGACAAGTCGAGCTTTATAGATGGTAACATTACCATCCGCGTCCGTCTTCTTCTTCTTAAAGATCCATTTATTTTCTATCGTCACGATCATCGGGCAAGTCTGTCAAAGTCCATAATTTGTTTTCATACATGGATTCTATCTCAGATTGCATGGCTTCAAGCCATTTGTTGGAATCTGGGCCCGCCATCGCTTCTTCATAGTTCGAAGGTTCACCGTTGTCTAACAACATGATCCAGGACAGGGTTGCCATACCACTACGGTGTGGAACGTGTCCTTGTGGACCCTCTGAAGTTCAAGAGTAACTTGATCCAAGTACCTTGATCATCATCATTAACTTCCTGTTCAGTTGGTGCTGGCACCACAGGAACATCTTCCTGAGCTACGCTACTTACTGGTTCAAGAGGTAGTACTTCATCAAGTTCCACTTTCCTCCCACTTACTTCTCTCGAGAGAAAATCTTTCTCCAGAAAGGACCCGTTCTTGGCAACAAAGATCTTGCCTTCGAATCTGAGGTAGAAGGTATACCCAATGGTTTCCTTAGGGTATCCTATGAAGACGCATTTTCCGACTTGGGTTCGAGCTTTTCGGTTGAAGTTTCTTGACATAAGCATCGCATCCCCAAACTTTTAGAAACGACAGCTTAGGTTTCTTCCCAAACCATAATTCATACGGTGTCGTCTCAACGGATTTAGACGGTGCCCTATTTAAAGTGAATGTAGCTATCTCTAGAGCGTATCCCCAAAAAGATAGCGGTAAATCGGTAAGAGACATCATAGATCGCACCATATCCAATAAAGTGCGATTACGACGTTCGGACACACCGTTACGCTGAGGTGTTCCAAGCGGCATGAGTTGTGAAACGATTCCACATTTCCTTAAGTGCGTACCAAATTCGTGACTTAAATATTCTCCTCCACGATCTGATCGTAAGAACTTTATCGTTCGGTCACGTTGATTCTCTACCTCATTCTGAAATTCCTTGAACTTTTCAAAGGTTTCAGACTTGTGTTTCATCAAGTAGACATACCCATATCTACTCAAGTCATCAGTGAGAGTGAGAACATAACGATATCCTCCATGAGCCTCAACGCTCATTGGACCGCACACATCAAGATGTATGATTTCCAATAAGTTGGTTGCTCGCTCCATTGTTCCGGAGAACGGAGTCTTGGTCATATTGACCATGAGGCATGGTTCGCAAGTGTCAAATGATTCATAATCGAGAGACTCTAAAAGTCCATCAGCATGGAGATTATTCATGAGCTTGACACCAATGTGACCAAGGCGGCAGTGCCACAAGTATGTGGGACTATCGTTATCTACTTTACATCTTTTGGTATTCACGCTATGAATATGTGTAACACTACGCTCGAGATTCATTAAGAATAAACCATTGACCATAGGGGCATGAACATAAAACATATCTCTCATATAAATAGAACAACCATTATTCTCGGATTTAAATGAGTAGCCATCTCGTATTAAACGAGATCCAGATACAATGTTCATGCTCAAAGCTGGCACTAAATAACAATTATTGAGGTTTAAAACTAATCCCGTAGGTAAATGTAGAGGTAGCATGCCGACGGCGATCACATCGACCTTGGTGAAAGGACATGCGGTGCCCCCATGTGTGGTTTTGGTAATTGATGACATTCTCTATGGACTAATGGTTGCATTGAGTTATATTTGAAGGATTTGTCCATAGGCATTTCTTGAAGTCCATGTGTTGGTTTCAAGGAGTTTATGTGTTGACCAAGGTGCTATTAAGGAATTATCCAAAGATTGGTCATGTGAGTGTTGAGCTTATTGCAAGCATGTCTTAAAGAAGAAGATTGTGTGATCATTCATGTTTACCTTCAAGACATCATACAAATGAAGAGAGTTGGAAAGATTCAAGGTTCATCAAGACTAAGTCAAGAGTGAATCAAGTTGATCAACTCACAAAGCGTAGAAGATGTACCGAGAGGGATCAAGTGATCCCATGGTATGGTAAGCATTATCCATTGCACTTTGTGTACTAACCCATGGTCTATGTGAGAGTCTATGTGGGGTTAGGTGCGTGTCCATGGGCTTGCGCCAAGAGGAAGATATCATACAAACCATGGAAAGGATGACATCAAGTGGTGATCGTCATCAAGATTGCCGTGTGCAAGTTCAAGTGGAGCAGCACGAAGAGATCAAGTGCTTGAAGCTTGCCATCCATTGTGGTGTCAACGGACTTGTGAAGATGTGCCGAAGAGAGGCTCACCCATAGTGGAGTATGGGGGAGCAATCATCTAGTCTCCATCGACCCAACGCAATCAAGAAAGGTGGTCCATCTTGAGGAGGACAAGATCGTCATCATCTAGCTCAAGTGGATCATGTGCAAGGCAAAGGTTTGCCCTTGATAGGTTTTCTATTTTACCGGTCTCATGGTGGTAGTTGGGAGACCGGGTTATAGGATCGATAGTCGTACTATCAAGGGGGCTCTCAAGTGAGTAGCTTGATCGTATCGCTCGTCGAGAGATCAAACCATTGCATCCTTGCATCATGTTTCTTGGTTCTTGTTTGGTTCTCTTTGTGAGTCTTAGAGCTTATGGTCATCTTTATGACAAGCTTGAGTTCATCGAAACGGAGTTTGCATGCGTCTTCTATGATGTTTTCGGTGTTGGAGGCTTTACCGGTCTTTTTCCGAGGAAGGGTTCTCACCATTTTCTTTTGGGACTTTTCTAATTTGCTTATTATTGGTATTTCTCTCAAGATTGTGTTAGCCCTTGTCTCTAGCTTTCCAACAAACTTGGTTTCATTAATTCGGAGTCCGAATGCGAAGTTATGGTAGTTTTGGTGTTCGAAAAGGCTGCTGGTACTACATGGTAGGAACGGAAGTAATTTTTACTACCGCCCTTGGGAGCGGTACTACCGCTCTTGGGAGCGGTACTACCGCTTGGGAGCGGTACTACCGCTTGGAGCAGTACTATCATGGCTACTTCCGTGGCTACTTCCTTCGGGACCAAAAACTTCGTCACAAGTCCAGCGGTGGTAGGCACGGATGTAATTTTTAGTACCGATAGCAGTAGTACCGCTACCCTTAGCAGTAGTACCGCTACCCCTAGCAGTAGTCTGTGATGTCGGCGGTACTACCGCTCTGTGTGGGCTGTGAGCATAATGGTTGGTTTTTTCCCACCTATAAAAAGGGGTCTTCTTCCCCATTGAACCTTATCCTTTGAGCTCGTGTTCTTCCCCCATTGTTGACCTACTTCGAGCTTGCTAACTCTCAATCCTTCCATGGATTCTTGCTAGTTTTTGAGGGAAAAGAGAGAGGAGATATAGATCCACATTTGCACCAATCACTTTCTCCTCTAAGTGAGGGGAACCCCTTGGATCTAGATCTTGGAGTTCTTTGTGTTCTTCTTTCGTTCTTCCTCTCATTTTCCTCCCAAGCATTAGTTGCTTTGGTGGGATTTGGGAGAGAAGGACTTGGGCACTCCGTGTTCCCTTGCCATTGCATTTGGTGCATCGGTTTGAGTTCTCCACGGTGATACGTGGAAGTGAAGTTTGAGAAGCTTATTACTCTTGGGTGTTTGGGCACCCTAAAGCTTGTTCCTCTTGGGTGCCTTGGCGCCCTAGACGGTTGGTGGTGTTCGGAGCTCAACCATTGTGGTGTAAAGCTCCGGGCAAGCATCGGGGTCTCCAATTAGGTTGTGGAGATTGCCCCGAGCAATTTGACGGGTACCGGTGACCGCCCCCAAGGGTTGCCAAAGTGTACGGGTTCGGTGACCGCCCCAAGGGTTGCCATTTGTACGGGTTCGGTGACCGCCCTCAAGGGTCCCTAAGTGGAATCACGACATCTTGCATTGTGAGAGGGCGTGAGGAGATTACAGTGGCCCTAGTGGCTTCTTGGGAAGCATTGTGCCTCCACACCGCTCCAAACAGAGATTAGTATCCGCAAGGGTGTGAACTTCCGGATACATCGTCGTCTCCGCGTGCCTCGGTTATCTCTTACCCGAGCCCTTTACTTATGCAATTTACTTTGTGATAGCCATATTGTTCTTTTTCATATATCTTGCTATCACATAGTTGATTATCTTGCTTAGCATAAGTTGTTGGTGTGCATAGGTGAGCCTAGTTGTTTTAGGTTTTGTGCTTGATGATTAACCGCTAGGTTTTTTCGCATGTGTTCAAGCCTAAACTGTAATTATTTTAAATTGCCTATTCACCCCCCTCTAGGCGACATCCACGATCTTTCAATTGGTATCAGAGCCTCGTCTCTCTTTGTCGGGCTTAACCGCCTAGAGAGTAAAGATGTCGAGTAGGGGATTAGGATTCTCTGACACTCTTAGTTTCGATGGCACAAATTTTGATGTTTGGGTAATTCGCATGCTTAATTTCTTTAGGGTCATGGACCCAAATTTGGAGAGAATTGTAGATATGGGTTTTCTCCTCCAAAGGATCCCCAAAGATTATCTTTAGAGGAAGAGAAAACTCTTATCTCAATGCTCAAGCTTCTAATGTGCTTTTCTATGCTTTGAGCAATGTAGTTATATTTCAACTCATGGTTCCGGATGCTCATGAGTTGTGGACTAAGCTTCAAGATAAATATGGTGTGTCCAAGATTTGTAGGGATGATTGTTCTCCTCCACCTCCGGCCGTATAGTCTTCTCAACTTCTTCTACTTCACCTACATGAGGTTTGCCACAAGGTAATGATATGGTGAGTAGTGTCGGTCATTGCAATGATGATAGTGTGCTTTTTGTGGATGATTCTTCATCACTATATTATTGCAATGCTACGTCTTTGGGCCTTAGCACTTCGAGCACTCAAAATGTTTCACTTGCTTGTGTTGATAGTCCTTGCATATCATGTAGAAATTGCTTGACTAAATCTCATGATGATATGCTTGCTATATCTTGTTGCCATGATAAAATGCATGTATTTCCTCGAGTTGTTGTGCTAACAATGTAGATGAAACCCAACACTCCATGGAACAAGATGTGGTCTTGAATGGTGCTTCAAGGGATCCTATATCATCATCTACTGCATTTTGCCTTATGGCCAAGGCTTCAAAGGTATCTCCCACTTTGAATCCCAATATATCTTGTGATGATATTGATGATGGTAAGAGTGATGATGATGTTGATTATGATGAAGAGAGTGATGATGTTGCCTCCTTAAAAATTAAGGGGGAAAATGATTTTTAAAGCTCTTCTTAAGAATAAAATTGCTCGTTCCAACTTCATGGAAATCATGTCTATTGCTATTGAGGGCAAGAAATATATTGATGAATTGGAATCTCGTCTTGAGGATCATGAGGTCACCATTGATAAAATGGAAGGTCATGAGCGTGATTACGCTAATGAGATTGTGGACCTCTCTCAAGCTCTTGAACTTGAACAAACCACCAAGGAATCTCTTGAGGAGACTTTTGCTCTAGAATTATCTAGAGTGAGGGAATCTCGTGATAGAGCTCTTGAGGTGGCCAATGATTTTGAAACTAAAAATGAGGAGCTTGAAGTTGTGCATGCTAAACTCCTTGAGGACTTTGAGCACCTCGAAAATGGCTCAAGGGTCATTAAGAGTGAGCTCATCAAACTCACCGAGTCTCATGCTCAACTTAAAGCTTCATATTCAAAAGAGCTTGCCAATTTGTCTTCTCCTCTTGTTGCTAATGATGATGCTTGTGCTACTAACTCTATCTCTTGTGAAGCATCCATATTGAAGGAGAATGTTGAGCTAAGGGCTCAACTTGAGTTGCTATCTAGCAATTATGGGATGTTGGAAGAAAATCATGTAAGGCTCACAAGCTCTCATGATGATCTTCTAGTATCCCATAATGTGCTAAAGATAGCTCATGAGGCCATGCTTGCTAAGGTAACATCTAGTGAGCCTCATGTGGATACTAGCACTACTTCTAGTCAAAATGCTATATTGATATGTGCTAGTCCTTGTAATTCATCTACTCACAGTGTTGGTACATCTTGTGATGAATTGCTTTCCTTGCCTTGTTGCTCTAACAATGAAGCTTATACTTCCTCTAGTACTTGTATTGAGACTAACCATGTAGAGGAAATCAAAGAGCTCAAGGCCCAAGTCACTTCTTTGAAGAAAGACATGGAAAAGAGTCATGAAGGGAAATCCACACTCAACAATATCTTGAGTGTGCAAAAATCCCCCAATGACAAAGGTGGACTTGGATTCAACTCCAATAAGAAGAAGAAGTCCAAGATGAACAAAAATAAGGGCCAAGAACAAGTCAAGAAATTGGCCAAGATTGTTTGCTTCAAGTGCAAAGTAGAAGGGCATCATGTTAGATCTTGCCCATTGAAGAAGAAGGCCATTAGTGTCAAGCAACAAGGGAAGAGGGCACAAGTTCAATCTCATGCTCAACCTCAAGTTGAAGAAAGGCCACTTCCCAAGAAGACTCAAGTTAATGCTTCTCTTGTTGAGAAATCAAGTGAGAAGAAAGTGAAGAGTAGAAGTTGCTACTTATGTCGTGAGAAAGGCCACGTCGCTTCTTCATGCACTAGTGGTAACTTATCCAACCCAATTATTATTGATGATGTCTATTCTCTTGGGAAGGATAAGGTTGGCAATGTGTTTGCCAAGTTTGTTGGTACTCAAAGTGGTGTCAAGAAAAGAACCATTTGGGCGGCCAAGCCTATTGTGACTAACCTCTTAGGACCCAACTTGGTTGGGGACCAACTAGCTCAAACTTGATCAATAGGTGTTGTTGGAGGTCATTGGAGACTTGGCTACATTATGAAGATTTAAGGGTCCTCATCATTCATATTGTGTCAAGCCAATTCATTCGGATTATCTTTCTATCATATATCCAATGTTCCTCCTTGCGGTAACTCGTGCTTAAATTGCTTACATTAAAAGTTACTTGTCCCTTAGCATGTTGTGGTTTTGTATCTTGCATGTGCTTGTATATGTTGTGCTTCCAAATTGCTTATCTTGAGAAATCAAGTATGTGCATGTTGGTTTGCACATCATGTACATGTGTGTTGTGTGTTGAGCCTTTTGCATCTTGTTTATTTCTTAGTTGGCTCTTGTGAGAGATTAATGGAATATCCCATTATGGGGGAGTGATGTGCTTTGTGCACCTCACAATCCTATAAATGTGTGTACATGAGTAATACCATCTAGTATTGATATTTCAAGATTATCTAGTCTCTAGGTGGTATATCTCTCATGAGAAATTCAAATTCTAAATTTTCCATTAATTATCTCTTGTTGGATCCTTTTAATTGCCTCTTGTCTATCTTTAATTGGTATCACATTATGGGGGAGTAATATGCTATGTGTGTATTACTAGCCTAGAAAATGTGTACATTTGAGATATTGTCACCTACAATTGATATTGTAAATTATCTTGTTCCTAGGTGGCATGATAGCTCTACAAGTTGCAATTTGCTTGTGTTTGGTGTGAAGATGATGTCGGATATCCTTGCTATCTACCACCGGGAATTATTTCCATTTACTTCTTGTCTTTTGACAATTGGTACTCACTTTTGTGGTAGAATTTATTGATCATCTTTACATTGGCTTTTGTTTTTTATTTTGCCTTTTCTCTTGCCAAGGTTTGTGTCAACTCCCGTTGTCTTCCCTACCACTTGTGGATCTTGTTTTTTTTTTCATCCTTGTCTAGTGTTTTCTAGATATAGTGAAAGTGGTGATCCCACCTTGTGCATTTTGTATTCAAATGCAAATTCTCTATAATGCACTAGTCTTGGGGGAGCTATCATATTCTCTATAGAACACTCTTCTTGCGATCCTTATCAAGTGTGTGTTGGTGGAAGGCAAGCCGTTTCCATTTTGGTACTTTGTGCTATCATGAAACTTTGTAGAGAGCTTGGTTTGTTTGGAACCATCCTCTCTTTTGGGAGTATGATATATTTTATTTTGAGTGTATCAATGGATATCTCATTCCTTGATGTATCTTTTATGGATATCCTCCAAGTGATGTTTTATTCATTTGGTATCCTTTTCACTTGGCATTTCTTTGTCTTTTGGTTTTGGGTTTTGAAGTCTTGAGCATGCATGTTTTCTTCATGTATTTTATTTGGCATGCTTTCTTTCTTTGACTCAATATATGGGAGAAACTCCACCTAGTCTCAATTTGGATGAGATGTGCATGATATTCATTTCCATATCTATATGCACATATTTATGTGGAGTTTGTCCTATGTATTGGTGTTTCTAACTATTTGGTCCTGATGAGTTTGGGTACCGTTTAGTTTGTGTTGTTCTTATAGGAACATTTGGAGATGCATTGGATGCTCGGCTCACTCACAAGGAAGGTGTTGTCACCATGTGCATATTGGAGTCAAGCTAGGATGATCAATGAACTACTATCTACCTTCAATTGGTATCTACTACATCCTTCCAATGGTATCTCGGTAATAAGTATCATCATCTACTACATGCACACATTACTTGCATCAACCTTGTGTAGGTTGTATCATGGCATGTATTTCATTATTTCTTGTGATACTTGTTTCCTTTCTCAAAGCATCTCAACGATGATCTCATGTTGCTAGTTGTGATGTATTTGATGTTCATGGGTAGGAATTCATTTATATACAATAAGACCATATCTAGCCAAGTGCTATGCTTTCAAGCAAATATCTTATTGGTATATTTATGACTTCCTTGTGGATATCTTGTTCCTTCATGTTGTAACTATTTCGGGTGTACATCCCTCTTTGTATATATATATCATCATGATTTTGTCTACCTAGAACCTTATACACTTGAGAGAAATTACATCTCTAGTTGATATCCTATCTTTCACATCCACCTTGTCTTTCTTATGTTATTTCTTTGGTGGCTCCGTGAAAGCTTTTGCCTTGATTGCGTGTCCTCCATCGTTGCATCTTGATGCACTCTTGTGTGGTGAAGATTATTTTCCTCTTGCTCATCTTTACGAGGCTTTTGCAATCTTAATTGGTACCCCTCGTCTTGATGAGCCTCTCATCGTCTATCTTCACCACGGGTTGTCACAAGCATAGGTTCTCTATTTTCTTATTAGTAAGCTTGTGAACCCATTTGCTAGTTGCGTGTGAGAATGAAAGGCTTTGCACCGTGTATCTCATTCATTCGAGACTATGTTGATGCTTATGCTCATCCGTATATTTGTCTTCTCATGTGCTTTGCCATGACTCACACACATCATTTTGGTTGAGCCTATTCTTAAGTTGCCTCTTTTACAATGTTTCTCAACCATGTGCTTGTTGCAAGCGCTAGGCTTAGTTTCCTATATGCTCTCTTGCACTTGTTGTTAGTTTCTGTTGACTTTGGGGGAGCTATGATCTATTTTCTGCACTTTGTATCCAAACACAAAATTTCTTGATGTGCACAAATCATGGGGAGCTTCTCTAGTTTCTTTAGAACAATCCTCTGCTCATATCATAATATCTTTTTCATGTGGCTCGTAGGATCTTTGGTCTAGTTGGTTCAGTTGATATCTTTTGATAGCTTGCTTCAATTGGTATCTTTTGATTGCTTGATTGCTTGTTTCTCTCTTTGTTATGTCTTTGTGGAATATCATTCTTTTGCAATCTTGGTGCCTCAATATAGTTGGTCTTCCTCCAAGTATTACCTTTGGATATGTGTATGTCATTCCACTCTCTTGTTGAGAAATACACAACTTTTGGAGGAACACCTTTTATATTGGTCTTCTTAGCTTTTCGCCCATTTTGGCAATCGATGCCAATGGGGAGAAGTTTCAGAGAGTTTTGTGGAGAAGTCTTCAGAGTTTTCTCCTTGCTTTGGTTTTGTTCCTAAGCATTTGCATCTCATAGCATGCATTATTGGTTGTTGCATTGCATGGTGATGCATAATTCCTTATATAAACTCTCTTGAAAGTGATTGTCATCAATTACCAAAATGGGGGAGATTGAAAGGACATGTGGTGCCCCCATGTGTGGTTTTGGTAATTGATGACATTCTCTATGGACTAATGGTTGCATTGAGTTATATTTGAAGGATTTGTCCATAGGGATTTCTTGAATTCCATGTGTTGGTTTCAAGGAGTTTATGTGTTGACCAAGGTGCTATTAAGGAATTATCCAAAGATTGGTCATGTGAGTGTTGAGCTTATTGCAAGCATGTCTTGAAGAAGAAGATTGTGTGATCATTCATGTTTACCTTCAAGACATCATCCAAACGAAGAGAGTTGGAAAGATTCAAGGTTGATCAAGACTAAGTCAAGAGTGAATCAAGTTGATTAACTCACAAAGCGTAGAAGATGTACCGAGAGGGATCAAGTGATCCCATGGTATGGTAAGCATTATCCATTGCACTTTGTGTACTAACCCATGGTCTATGTGAGAGTCTATGTGGGGTTAGGTGCGTGTCCATGGGCTTGCGCCAAGAGGAAGATATCATACAACCCATGGAAAGGATGACATCAAGTGGTGATCGTCATCAAGATTGCCGTGTGCAAGTTCAAGTGGAGCAGCACGAAGAGATCAAGTGCTTGAAGCTTGCCATCCATTGTGGTGTCAATGTACTTGTGAAGATGTGCCGAAGAGAGGCTCACCCATAGTGGAGTATGGGGGAGCAATCATCTAGTCTCCATCGACCCAACGCAATCAAGAAAGGTGGTCCATCTTGAGGAGGACAAGATCGTCATCATCTAGCTCAAGTGGATCATGTGCAAGGCAAAGGTTTGCCCTTGATAGGTTTTCTATTTTACCGGTCTCATGTTGGTAGTTGGGAGACCGGGTTATAGGATCGATAGTCGTACTATCAAGGGGGGCTCTCAAGTGAGTAGCTTGATCGTATTGTTCGTCGAGAGCTCAAACCATTGCATCCTTGCATCATGTTTCTTGGTTCTTGTTTGGTTCTCTTTGTGAGTCTTAGAGCTTATGGTCATCTTTATGACAAGCTTGAGTTCATCGAAAACGGAGTTTGCATGCGTCTTCTATGATGTTTTCGGTGTTGGAGGCTTTACCGGTCTTTTCCGAGGAAGGGTTCTCACCATTTTCTTTTGGGACTTTTCTCATTTGCTTATTATTGGTATTTCTCTCAAGATTGTGTTAGCCCTTGTCTCTAGCTTTCCAACAAACTTGGTTTCGTCGAATTCGAGTCCGAATGCGAAGTTATGGTAGTTTTGGTGTTCGAAAGGCTGCAGCGGTACTACCGCGGGTAGGAGCGGAAGTAATTTTTACTACTGCCCTTGGGAGCGGTACTACCGCTTGGAGCAGTACTACAGCTACGTCCGTGGCTACTTCCTTCGGGACCAAAAACTCGTCACAAGTCCAGCGGTGGTAGGCACGGATGTAATTTTTAGTACCGCTTCATAGCGGTAGTACCGCTACCCCTAGCAGTAATGCGTGATGTCGAAGCGGTACTACCGCTCCGTCTTGGCTGTGAGCATAACGGTTGGATTTTCCCCACCTATAAAGGGGTCTTCTTCCCCATTGAACCTTATCCTTTGAGCTCGTGTTCTTCCCCCATTGTTGACCTACTTGAGCTTGCTAACTCTCAATCCTTCCATGGATTCTTGCTAGTTTTGAGGGAAAGAGAGAGGAGATATAGATCCACATTTGCACCAATCACTTTCTCCTCTAAGTGAGGGGAACCCCTTGGATCTAGATCTTGGAGTTCTTTGTGTTCTTCTTTCGTTCTTCCTCTCATTTTCCTCCCAAGCATTAGTTGCTTTGGTGGGATTTGGGAGAGAAGGACTTGTGCACTCCGTGTTCCCTTGCCATTGCATTTGGTGCATCGGTTTGAGTTCTCCACGGTGATACGTGGAAGTGAAGTTTGAGAAGCTTATTACTCTTGGGTGTTTGGGCACCCTAGAGCTTGTTCCTCTTGGGTGCCTTGGCGCCCTAGACGGTTAGTGGTGTTCGAGCTCAACCATTGTGGTGTAAAGCTCGGCAAGCGTCGGGTCTCCAATTAGGTTGTGGAGATTGCAGAGCAATTTGACGGTACCGTGACCGCCCCAAGGGTTGCCAAAGTGTACGGGTTCGGTGACCGCCCCCAAGGGTTGCCATTTGTACGGGTTCGGTGACCGCCCTCAAGGGTCCCTTAGTGCAATCACGGCTTGCATTGTGCGAGGGCGTGAGGAGATTACGGTGGCCCTAGTGGCTTCTTGGGGAGCATTGTGCCTCCACACCGCTCCAAATGGAGATTAGTATCCGCAAGGGTGTGAACTTCGGGATACATCGTCGTCTCCGCGTTCCTCGGTTATCTCTTACCCGAGCCCTTTACTTATGCACTTTACTTTGTGATAGCCATATTGTTCTTTGTCATATATCTTGCTATCACATAGTTGATTATCTTGCTTAGCATAAGTTGTTGGTGTGCATAGGTGAGCCTAGTTGTTTTAGGTTTTGTGCTTGACAAATTAACCGCTAGGTTTTTTCCGCATGTGTTCAAGCCTAAACCGTAATTATTTTAAAGCGCCTATTCACCCCCCCCCCCCTCTAGGCGACATCCACGATCTTTCACTTGGAACCATTCCCGACGCGCATCGTCACCTCGTCCTTCGCCAGTCTTCGCTTATTCCACATCTCCTGCTTTGAGTTACAAATATGAGCAACCGCACCGGTATCAAATACCCAGGAGCTACTACGAGTACTGGTAAGGTACACATCAATTACATGTATATCACATATATCTTTGGTGTTGCCGGCCTTCTTGTCCGCTAAGTATTTGGGGCAGTTCCGCTTCCAGTGTTCGCTTCCCTTGCAATAAAAGCACTCAGTCTCAGGTTTGGGTCTATTCTTTGGCTTCTTCCCAACAACTGGCTTACCGGACGCGGCAACTCCCTTGCCGTCCTTCTTGAAGTTCTTCTTACCCTTGCCTTTCTTGAACTTAGTGGTTTTATTCACCATCAACACTTGGTGTTCCTTTTTGATCTCTACCTCCGCTGATTTCAGCATTGAATATACCTCAGGAATGGACTTTTCCATCCCCTGCATATTGAAGTTCATCACAAAGCTCTTGTAGCTCGGTGGAAGCGGCGAAGGATTCTGTAATAATCAAGGCGTCATCCGGGAGATTAACTCCCAGCTGAGTCAAGCGGTTGTGCAACCCAGACATTTTGAGTATGTGGTCACTGACAGAACTATTTTCCTCCATCTTACAACTGAAGAACTTGTTGGAGACTTCATATCTCTTGACCCGGGCATGAGCTTGGAAAACCATTTTCAGCTCTTTGAACATCTCGTATGCTCCGTGTTGCTCAAAACGCTTTTGGAGCCCCGGTTCTAAGCTGTAAAGCATGCCGCACTGAACGAGGGAGTAATCATCGGACGCAGACTGCCAAGCGTTCATAAGGTCTTGGTTCTCTGGGATGGGTGCTTCACCTAGCGGTGCTTCTAAGACATAATCTTTCTTTGCAGCTATGAGGATGATCCTCGTGTTAGGACCCAGTCCGTATAGTTCTTGCCATCGACTTTCGACTTGTTTTTCTCTAGGAACGCGTTGAAGTTGAGGTGGACATGAGCGTTGGCCATTTGATCTACAAGACATTTTTGTAAAGATTTTAGACTAAGTTCATGATAATTAAGTTCATCTAATCAAATTATTTAATGAACTCCCACTCAGATTAGACATCCCTCTAGTCATCTAAGTGATACATGATCCGAGTCGACTAGGCCGTGTCCGATCATCACGTGAGACGGACTAGTCATCAACGATGAACATCTCTATGTTGATCATATCCTCCATACGACTCATGTTCGACCTTTCGGTCTCTGTGTTCCGAGGCCATGTCTGTACATGCTAGGCTCGTCAAGTTAACCTAAGTGTTTTGCATGTGTAAATCTGTCTTACACCCGTTGTATGTGAACATTAGAATCTATCACACCCGATCATCACGTGGTGCTTCGAAACAACGAACTTTTGCAACGGCGCACAGTTAGGGGGAACACTTTCTTGAAATTATTATGAGGGATCATCTTATTCACTACCGTCGTTCTAAGCAAATAAGATGCAAAAACATGATAAACACCACATGCAATCAAATAGTGACATGATATGGCCAATATCATATAGCTCCTTTGATCTCCATCTTCGGGGCTCCATGATCTTCTTCGTCACCGGTATGACACCATGATCTCCATCATCGTGTCTCCATGAAGTTGCTCGCCAACTATTACTTCTACTACTATGGCTAACGGTTTAGCAATAAAGTAAAGTAATTACATGGCATTGAATCATTGACACGCAGGTCATACAATAATTAAGACAACTCCTATGGCTCCTGCCGGTTGTCATACTCATCGACATGCAAGTCGTGATTACTATTACAAGAACATGATCTCATACATCACATATATATCACTCATCACAACTTTTGGCCATATCACATCACAAGGCACATGCTGCAAAAACAAGTTAGACGTCCTATAATTGTTGTTGCATGTTTTTACGTGGCTGCAATAGGGTTCTAGCAAGAACGTTTTCTTACCTACGTAAAAGCCACAACGTGATATGCCAACTTCTATTTACCCTTCATAAGGACCCTTTTCATCGAATCCGCTCCAACTAAAGTGGGAGAGACAGACACCCGCTAACCACCTTATGCAACTAGTGCATGTCAGTCGGTGGAACCTGTCTCACGTAAGCGTACGTGTAAGGTCGGTCCGGGCCGCTTCATCCCACGATATCGCTGAAGCAAAATAAGACTAGTAGTGCCAAGAAAGTTGACAACATCTACGCCCACAACAAATTGTGTTCTACTCGTGTAAAGAAAACTACGCATAGACCTAGCTCTGATACCACTGTTGGGGAACGTTGCAGAAAATAAAAAAAATTCTACGCTTTCACCAAGATCAATCTATGAGTTCATCTAGCAACGAGAGAGAGGAGTGCATCTACATACCCTTGTAGATCGCAAGCGGAAGCGTTCAAGAGAACGGGGTTGAGGGAGTCGTACTCGTCGTGATCCAAATCACCGATGATCCTAGTCTTTGAACGGACAACACCTCCGCGTTCAACACACGACGGTTGGGAAGACGTCTCCTCCTTCTTGATCCAAGCAAGGGGAAGGAGAGGTTGATGAAGATCCAAAGAAGACGACGGCGTGGTGGTGGATGCAAAGAATGATCTCGGCAAGGCTTCGCCAAGCTTCATGAGAGGGAGAGGTGTAGCAAGGGAGAGGGAGCCGCCAAGAGCATGGGTGAGGCTGCCCTCCTCCCCCTCTTTATATAGGCCCCTAGGGGCGCCCGCCCTAGGAGATCCAATCTCCAAGGGGCGGCGGCCAAGAAACTTGACCCCAAGCGGTGGGCGCTTCACCCCTAGGGTTTCCAACCCTAGGCGCAGGGGGGGCCCAAGGGGGGGGCACCAGCCCACCAGTGGCTGGTTCCCCTCCCACTTCAGCCCATGGGGCCCTCCGGGATAGGTGGCCCCACCCGGTGGACCCCCGGGACCCTTCCGGTGGTCCCGATACAATACCGGTGACCCCCGACTCCCGATGGCCGTAACCTGACTTCCTATATATAATTATTTACCTTCGAACCATTCCAGAACTCCTCGTGACGTCCGGGATCTCATTCGGGACTCCGAGCAACTTTCGGGTTACTGCATACTAATATCTCTACAACCCTAGCGTCACCGAACCTTAAGTGTGTAGACCCTACGGGTTCGGGAGACATGCAGACATGACCGAGACGCCTCTCCGGTCGATAACCAACGGCCGGGATCCGGATACCCATGTTGGCTCCCACATGCTCCTCGATGATCTCATCGGATGAACCACGATGTCGAGGATTCAATCAATCATGTATACAATTCCCTTTGTCAATCGGTACGTTACTTGTCCGAGATTCGATCGTCGGTATCCCAATACCTCGTTTAATCTCGTTACCGGCAAGTCACTTTACTCGTCGCATAATGCATGATCTCGTGACCAGACACTTGCTCACACTGAGCTCATTATGATGATGCATTACCGTGTGGGCCCAGAGATACCTCTCCGTCATACGGAGTGACAAATCCCAGTCTCGATTCGTGCCAACCCAACAGACACTTTCGGAGATACCCGTAGTGCACCTTTATAGTCACCCAGTTACGTTGTGACGTTTGGTACACCCAAAGCACTCCTACGGTATCCGGGAGTTGCACAATCATGGCCTAAGGAAATGATACTTGACATTTGGAAAAGCTCTAGCAAAATGAACTACACGATATTTGTGCTACGCTTAGGATTGGGTCTTGTCCATCACATCATTCTTCTAATGATGTGATCCCGTTATCAAATAACATCCAATGTCCATAGTCAGGAAACCATGACTATATGTTGATCAACGAGCTAGTCAACTAGAGGCTCACTAGGGACATGTTGTGGTCTATGTATTCACACGTGTATTACGATTTCCGGATAACACAATTATAGCATGAATAACAGACAATTATTATGAACAAAGAAATATAATAATAACCATTTTATTATTGCCTCTTGGGCATATTTCCAACAGTACTGTCCCAGTCGGACGGTAGTACCGCTCTGGGCAGCGGTAGTACCGCTTGTAAGCTGTAGTACTGCTCCATTCGGGGGGTAGTACCGCTTGTAAGCGTTACTTCTGTTGTTCCAGTACCGCGCACACTTCCGATTATTCTGGGGATTCTGTTTTTGTGTCGGGTTTAACGGTAGTAGGGCGGCAGTGAGGTGCGGCAATACCGCCTATAAGCGGTAGTACCGTCCCGGTCGGGCGGCAATACCACTGCTGGGCTACTGTCGTCGTGCTTTGCTCTGCCCTATCTCCTCTACTCTTGTGTTCTGAATCTCCCGCGGTAGTACCGCTCCAGCGATACTACCGCCCCGAGGTTCCTCACATTTGCTCTATTTTCCTGGAGGCGGTAGTATGTAACGCCGAGATAATTAAGATACAGTAACCTCACACTAATGATGCCATGTCACCATGCTTATTAAGCATAATTGCCCCTTAATTAAAACCAAGTTCAAATTCAAATTTTAAATAAAGTCAAAATAAATATTTCTTTAAACAGCTAACCAAATTTTTTACCATGTGTCACAAAATCCCTAAGTATTGGTAAAAATAATATCAAGCCCTTTTTAGTTCCTAAAATACCCCTGGATTTAAAACAGTGGACCAGCATCACTTTGTCAGCACTTTGCAATACCAGCAAAATTCAAGTGGATTCCGAACGACCTCAAACTTTTTGCACCTACTCAGTATATTGCAAAGTATTTACTTTGACCAGTGGCACATTTTAAAAAAGTCAATTGGTGCTCTAATTAAATGCAAAACAATGAGAGAAAAACAAAGCAAAAATAAATAAAGAAAAAGAAAAAGAAACCTAACTACTATGTGGGTGGGGTCTATGTCAATAGTGGAGGCCCAGCCCACCAGCTCCCCATCTTTCAACCCCTGTTCGTGCGTCCCGTGCTGGTTTGTCTCAAAAAAAAATAAAAAAATCAGGGGGTGCTGGCCATTGCTCGTGCGTCCATGGATGGATCGTCCACGCGACGTGCATCTATGGCTCCCCGAGAGCTATAAGACCCCGACCCCTAGCGAAACCCTAGCCAATCCCCTCCCCATTTCCCTCGTCCTCTCTCCTCTGCTTCATTCGAAGCCGAGCGCCGCCATGGCCGCCTCGTAGCCACTCCCGCCGTCGACCTCGCGCCCTCCCGCCGAGTCCAGGAGGACCGCCGCCCAGACCTTCATCCTCCCCGAGCACCGGCACAAGCCCCAAACCCCCGCCATCGCCCCTCTTCTTCGGCCAAAATCACCCCCATCGACCATGTCGGTGCAGCCGCAACCTCCTCGTGGACCTTTTCCCCGCGAGACCAAAGAGGAACACACCGAGAGAAAAAAAGTTCTAGAAGAGGGTGTGGCATTACTCTGAGTGGGGCGAGGAGGATGCATGTGGTAAGTTGAATCGGTCGTCCGACGCGCTCGCTTCCCCATCGCACCTTGAAGTACTTCGACCGCATCTCGACGACCGCATGCCAAAAACTAGTATCCCCAGTGTGGCCATATCCCCATCCAGGACACACATACCTTCGTCGACCGCATGGCTGGAAAAGTCACGGCAGCCCAAGTATCCCCAGTGTGCGAGGTTAATTTCAAGAGGAGGAAGAGCTTGTAGTAGTTGAATTAAAGAATCGTAGTTTTATGGTTCAAAATTCAAATCCTAGCTGTAATCCTTGTTGAAATCTACTCCCTCCGTTTTTAAATAATTGTCTTTCTAGAGATTTCAACAAGTGACTACATACGGAGCAAAATGAGTGAACCTACGCTCTAAAACATGTCTACATACATCCGTATGTTGTAGTTCATTTGAGATGGCTAGAAAGACAATTATTTGGGAACGGAGGGAGTATTTTATAAATCCTAGTTCCAAAACTTGCATTATTGAGAAGAACAATGTCTTATGCTGGTCACTAGTAAATGGCTCCCACATGGAAAAGAGTTATGGAGCGCGATTTTATAGTGATTCTGACTTTGCACGGAGTCGCGGCTCCATACGCTTTATTGAGGTTGCCGATATGGCGAGTGGGCCAAAGTTGCTCTTATATGTGCATCATCGGTAGGGGCCAGAGTTGCTCTTACATTTGTACTACTAAATCAGCAATAATTAATATGGAGCAGAGGTAGTGTTTTCTTCCTCCGTGTTGTTTGCATAAATAGGATATATTTGATCCCACCTTTGTTCTTCTGGTTTTAAAGTTCAATAAGATGTTTGTCACATCATCACACAAACGCACACACAGGAACATTCTCAGGTAACTAGATTTGGACCCAGAGTGAAGCGGAATAACTCTTGTTTCAGGGAAAGAATAGCTAGCACGACTCCTATCATGAAACGTACGTCGCTCTGCAACGCCGTTCCAAACGTTTGCTCAAATCCAGACTGTTTACGCGCTACAAATCAAAGGTGGTTAATGTTGAGGTCGACCTTATGAATACGAATTCTCAGCGTTGAATGAAAAGATGCAAAAGAAGGACGACTGGCGAGGTCGGTCACTGGTGGAAGCTAGGCCACACAAACCAGGGAACTCGCTCTCTGCTAGCGTGTGCCGTTGGGCAATTCCAATCCAGCAGCATCTCAGCAAGGGCCGGCGTACAAGCACCTTCTTTGCGCCGTCGCGCACTCCTCCTCCTCCTACCGGGACCACCGTGCAAAATGAGTGAATCAACACTCTAAAATATGTCTATATACATCCGTATGTAGTCTATATTGAAATCACATACTCCCTCCGTCCGAAAAAACTTGTCATCAAAATGGATAAAAAGGGTGCCTTAACCAATTCTCAGGTACCATCTCTGCAGAGCTGGGAGAGCTGGTGAACCTGGAAGAGTTGAATCTGTCTTTGAACAATCTAATGGGCCCGATCCCCAGCTCGTTCGGCAACCTCAAGCAGCTCACGAGATTGGCGCTCTTCTTCAACCGGCTCACCGGCACGATCCCGCCAGAGATTGGCGGCATGACGGCGTTGCAAGTCTTGGACCTCAACACCAACAGTTTGGAAGGTGAGCTGCCCGCCACCATCACATCGCTCACGAAGCTCCAACGCCTCTCCCTGTTTGACAACAACTTCAACGGCACCATACCGCCGGACCTCGGCAAGGGGCTAAGCTTTAACCGATGTGAGTCTTGCAAACAACGGCTTCTCCGGTGAGCTGCCGCAGAGACTGTGATGGCCTCTTGCTGCAGAACTTCACGGCGAACCACAACAACTTCAGCGGTAGGCTGCCGTCCTGCTTGAAAAATCGCACAAAGTTGTTCCGCGTGCGGCTTGAAGGCAACCAATTCACCGGTGACATATCCGAGGTGTTCGGTGTGCATCCCAGCTTGGACTACTTGGATATATCAGGGAATCAGCTGACAGGGAAGTTGTCATCCGACTGGTCACAGTGCACCAATCTTACACGCTTACGCATGAACGGCAATCGAATATCTGGCAATATTCATGCAACCTTCTGCCAATTGACCTCTCTCCAGTCTCTGGATCTATCAAATAACCAATTCACTGGAGAGCTCCCAAGTTACTGGTGGGAATTTAAAACTATGTGGTTACTGGATTTGTCCAACAACAGCTTTTCAGGTGAACTTCCTATGTCAACAGGCTTGGGCCTTGAACTGCAGTCACTCCGTCTTGCTAACAATAACTTTCTTGGAGTTTTTCCATCTGTAATTGAAACCTGCCGAGATCTCGTCATCCTAGATCTTGGGAACAACAGGTTCTTCGGTGATATCCCCTCTTGGGTTGGAACGAGTGTTCCTCTTCTAACAGTTCTCAGCCTCCCATCCAACAATTTTAGTGGTGTCATTCCACCCGAGTTATCCCAACTTTCTAATCTGCAAGTCCTGGACCTGTCCAGCAACTCCTTCTCAGGTGAGGTCCTCACGGCCATGGCAGACCATAACTGCTCTCTCGACTCGTTCCATCTTGCTGGCAATGGCTTCACGGGCGCCTTCCCGCCGTTGCTGTAAGACTGCAAGTTGCTGGCCACCTTGGACATTGGGAACAACCGGTTCTTTGGTGGTATCCCTGCATGGATTGGGAGTCAGTTTCCATCACTGAAAATCCTTAGGCTTAGATCAAACAATTTCACTGGGCGAATCCCCCCAGAGTTATCGAGGCTTTCACAACTTCAGCTGCTCGATATGGCCAACAATAGCTTGACAGGATCGATTCCTGTAGCCTTCAGCAACTTGACCTCCATGAGGCATAATCTTCCCCCGCCGGTCCAACCGAGGGATTCCGCTCCTTTACAGATCATGCCCAATGGACGACCGCGAGTGGATCAGTTCCCAGAGAGAGTCAACATATCCTGGAAGGGCCGTGAACAAACTTTTCAGAAAAGCATCGGGTTAATCACAGGTATCGACCTATCATGCAATCGACTTATGGAGAACATCCCTGAGGAGCTAACATACCTCAAAGCTCTCCGGTTTCTGAACTTATCCAGAAATGATCTATCAGGCAGTATTCCAGAGAGAATCGGCAGACTGGACCTCCTGGAGTTCCTTGACCTCTCATGGAATGAACTTTCAGGTGGCATTCCTCCCAGCATCTCAAATCTGCTGGCCCTCGGTGTGTTAAATCTCTCAAACAATCACCTACAGGGCCGCATACCCACCGGGAATCAGTTGCAGACACTTGCAGATCCATCAATATATGGCAATAATCGAGGGCTCTGCGGCTTCCCATTGAGCCCGTGTGAACCTACATTGGTCGAGGGAACTGAAGACCACACAAAACTGGGAGAACTGGGGATGTGTTACTCTGTAATTCTTGGCATTGTTTCTGGCTTCTGGCTTTGGTTTGGAGCTCTGTTCTTCCTGGAGCAGTGGAGATTTTGTTTTCTCCATTCTGTTGATGGCTTAGGGGTCAAGATAGGTTTCACCCGCTAAGGCTTTATATCATCACATGTAAATCAGCAGCAACGACATTAGCGTCAATTATGTACTGTATGCTCCTTGTATTTTTTTACAGTTGTAACACTAAACTGAACTACAGTAAAATAACTGCTGAACTATAGAAATAAGATATAACTGGGTAATACAGATGCAGCTTTGTTACCTACCATTGCAGAGCAATATTGGAGAACGCAACCACCGGCAGAAGGGCATATCCTGAGAAGTAGAGCACAGCAAGAATTCATTAGTGCGACCACCTCATTATCAGTTTCATCATAGCAAATGCAATTCTCCAGGACAAACAGACCATAAACAAAAAACAACTGGCGAGCTAAACAGCGAACCAGGTTTTTCTTTCTTTCTCCAGGACTAAGAAGCCCTGTATTACAACGTAAGTTTACACCATTTTTCCTTTCATTTTACATGAGTGCCGTTGCCAGCCACTTCTCTAACAAAGAGCAAAACAAGAACCCAGCCAGTGGGCACCGTTCCCTTTTTCTCAGTCTCCACGGCACACACTAACAAGTCGATCCCTTTGTGAGTTTCCATCCCTTCCTTCCTTCCTATTGAGTTTTGTACATCACATGCACCATCATCTCCAACTTGGGAGCTTCAGTGAAGATCACAGAAGCATTAGCGACGGTGTCGGTGCTGGAAGCAACACATGTAAAGCTCAATAAAAAGCTCTCTTTGTCCCCGCCACCATCGCATACAGCAACACGAGGCCAGTCAGCAGCTTCTTGGAAGCAAAAACTCTAAGATTGATCTTTACCCTGTGCGCCCTCATGAACCTCAGCACCGCCTGTCCCACAACCGCAAGCAGCGAACAGATAGCCACAAGGGCCATCCTAGCGGCGTCCTTCGGTCCCCCTATTGTCGTCAGATCGTTCCTGTCAAACTTGATGTACGTCGGGTTAGCAACGCTATCATCAGCAGCACCGTCGCAGCCAAGTCGAAGGGTGTCGTTCAGCCGGTCAGAGATATGGATAAGGATCCTCGCGAGCCAGGCCACTTCAGTCTCCGAGATGGGCCTCTTCATCCAGTCGCCTCTGTATCTGACTTCGCCAAACTTGCTCCTCCCCGAATGGGGATGCTTAGGTGTAAATATCTCGCCGCGCCCTGGATGTTGATGCTGCAACTCTTGCGCTGAAGTATTCTGGTGGTGGATGCCTTCAATGCGGCCCTGGAAGATCTTTTTCATCCGGGATTTTATCAAATCCAACGACTGGAGAGCTTGTACTGTGTCACCTGGCAAGCGTTGTATCTCCAGCTCTGCTCGGATCAGAAGGAGCTTCACAGAAATTAAAAACTGATATCAGCATCCACCCATGTTTAGCTTTTAGAAAATTATGAAAAAGAATATACACAAGCAGAGCACAAATGAAAAATAATTCACCAGTATGCACAAGGTAGTGTTAGCAAAATTACAAATTGTTTTCCCAGTCTCTCAACATTGATACAAAATATAGGTTAAGTTATAGTCTTAATGAAAGTGTAAGTTATGCCAGACAAATCACTAAACTATCCTCCAGTAATATAAGGTAACTCCAAATAAAATCCTCGCTACTAGTTCTAAATCATGATAATCCTGTAACTCAGTTGATTTGTTCAGCAGTACAACTCAAGTACTAATTCGGCTGAACTGAAAATGGACACATACTAGAAGTGGAATCAAGCATGTAATGCTGTGAGATATAGTAATCATGGTTATAGTGACTAGAACAAACAGGCTAAATTACAAATCATGTAACAAAATGTGTACCTGAAGCAGATGATAAGCCCCGTCCTCACCACTATTGAAAAGTCTTAGATCAGAGTTCCAATGCTCATGCAAGAAAGATCCATCTGCATCAGTTTCTGTCAGACCATCCTCCCAATCCTGTAACAGACCACACAGGTTATACAAATATTTAGGACAGCAACTTCATAATGTAATCAAATACAATTTCAAATCACAGTTTAGCTGTAACCCACCTTTAGCTGCTCACGGATTGACGGAACATACTTCATTACATCATCTGATTCTGAAGAAGTTGACGGTGAAGTAACCAGTTTAGAATGATAGGCAATATCCACTTTATATAGAAGATCCACCAGTTCTGTTGACGAAGACAAGACTTCCAATACCTGAATAATACAAAACAAGCATGTAATTGGTCAAATAATACTCAAGGATAGTGCAAAACAGAATAAACAAAACAGTTATTGTATTTCATTAATTTGTTTATCTGAAGCTGACTAGCTTGCTTCTCCCTGTTGTAATGGAAACCTTTGAATTGCACATGACCACAATAGGCACAAGGTGCTCCTTGACAAAACAATTATCATAGACTGTTCGGCACAGAAATGCATGACTAATACTTTTGTAGAGTATACACTGAACAGAGAGCCTTAAAACACTGTGCAATAAAGTAAGAACATCCAGCAAAGGACCTTAAGCATGTTACGGACTCCCACATTTACATTTATGTTTGGCAAACTTAGCAGGGCGGTGTAGGAGGCTTAAACTATTGAAGACATATAGATATAGGCACAACATCACTGGTGGCAAGTCATGACATTATACGTACATAAACAGAAATGTGCAGAAACTATTAGCTCAAAAGCTTACAGATCGACATACCTACCAAGGATGCTCCATTGACAGACTATATAATTTCGCTATGTCCTGCTTTCACAAGTTATATTTTATGGCATGTACCGTTCAGAACAGTGGGAGTTTCTCAATCATATATTTACAATGTAGCTTTGAGGGACCGAACAAGAACAACAAGCTCCTGCACCTATGAACTTTCACAGATCTCTATCTCCTGGTGGTTCATCTTGGCCGTATCGGCTTCCTTATCATACACCAAAGCGTGAAGCTAAAAACACCGTCATGAGCCTAAAAATTATTTTTAGTTGCAAAACATGTACTGAGCTAGTAAAACAACTAAGACCCTGACACCTGCAAGGCGCAAATCCAGCATCCTCATTTCTCATGTTTCAGTTGTCACAACTTGTTGGCATTAATGACCATCAGGGAATATGAGACCTCAAGCGGACAAATCTAATGCTGAACATAAATTCAATCACGTATGGCATGCAACAGATGTAAAACTGAGGAGCCAGGACTAACCTTTAAAATCATCACGAGCACTGAGGAGACATCAGAATGGATAAACTTGTGTGCAAAACCCAGGAAATGCACCACCATCGAGCTATAGAACAGGTAATTGGACAGCACATAACTCTTCCACGACGGAGTATACAGCAGCTCCCCTTTCTGCATCACCTGTGTGCCCGTCCCCTGCATCCGGGACACGTCATACTCATCCAGGTCCTCTTGCGTAACCTTCCATGGCTCCATATATGCCAGCCACACAGAGAAGACTTGCGTCGCATTTTTTATCACCGCGCCAATGGGGCAGAACAAGAAGGCCCTCAACACAAACCGATACATAGGCCTCTGTATCAGGGGATTCCAGAATCCAACCTGGCTATCGCAGACCACATTCCTCGCTGTCATTCCTTCAAACACCATGCGTGCAGGACCACCGACACAGCAGTTCAGGTACATGACGAGCAGCTTGACCGCGTCCCCGAGCCCGGGGGACGGCGGCTGCTCGCTCAGCTCGGCACGAGCCCGGGAGGGCAGCTTGAGTCCGAACGCGCGGTAGGTCTGCACAGGCAGCGGCGAGAAGTCGTCCCCCACGAGCCAGAACTGGACGAGCGTGTGGAGGAAGAACTCGGCGCGAGCAAAAGGGTCAGCGGCGTCTGCGCCTTCCTCACTGGCGGTGCGCTGCAGGAGGGTGCCGGTGAGGCGGCGCACCGGCGTGCACGCGGCCGTCGGCACGAACTCCCTGAGGTAGGCGTAGAGCAGCTTGAGGTACAGACAGGGCTCGGGCTTCTGCCCCGGCTTGCGGGTGCCGGCGGCGGTGGGCGCGAGGGTGGAGACCCAGGACTCGATGCGGGAGCGCGATTTGTGGGTCGGGGCGGAGGCGGAGGCGGCGGGATCCGCGGAGGAGACGGGGTAGTAGGCGAACCAGAAGAGGAAGTACTCGAAGACGGAGAGGTGGAGCTCGGAGCCGACGCGGGCGGCGAGGAGCGGGGAGGCGAGGGCGCGGGCGTCGGCGTCGGCGTCGGCGAGCGCGACGCGGAGCCAGTAGGGGAGGCGCTCGGAGGGGTAGGCGAAGCGGATGAGGGCGCGGCGGTCGGCGGCGGCGGCGGCGGCGAGGAGCGGGCCGGAGGGGGCGAGGAGGGCGAGGAGGTGGCCGGCGAGCGCCGGGTCGGGGTCGGCGGCGGCGAGGTCGAGGAAGGAGGGGGAGGACGGGGAGGAGACGAAGAGGCGGAAGAGGACGGCGGGGAAGGCGTCGGCGAAGAAGGCGCGCGGGTGGTCGGCGGGGGCGTGGCGGGCGAGGTAGTCGAGCACGGCGGAGGCCGCGGCGGCCGCCGCCGGGGGCGTGGATGCGCCGAGCACGGCGGCGGCGAGCGCGGCGGCGTCGGCCATTCTGGTGGGTGGGGGGCGGGGTGGGGGCTAGGGTTTTGGAACGGCAGCGCAACGCAACGGCGGGGAGGGGAGACGGGGAGGGGGGAGTGGGGCCGGGTCGGGAGGACGACGTGGCGTATCCGTCGGGTCCCAGAAGAATCCGGACGGTGAAGAGTGTCTCGTGGGCTGGTGGCAGTGTGTACTCTTGCTGCACGCTCTAGCTCTAGTTTCTGCCCTTTTTTTTATCACATTCTAGAAGGCAAACTATATGACAAGCAAACTTCAATCAATGTATGCTAGGCAATAATCTATATCGCATTCCAACAAGCATACAAGGCAAAGCAAAGTGCGGAAATGATAAGCCAACAAGTGAGTCGACGATGCGGATTTTATCCCGGATCGAGCTCACTAGCTCTTCGTTGGAGTGGTGCCGGAGCCAAGGCTTCGGGAACGCCACGAAAGGCTCGCCATATTCTCCTGGAGTCACCCCCGACGGGTGAGTCTCGGATCACTCGCGGTTGGTCTTGAAGGTGACCACCGCACCTTTACATACGTCTCCAAAGCACACCACAAGCAAAGGAAACTTCCAGAGGAACCTCTAACCGTCTAGGAGCCCAAGCTCCAAGAGTAACAAGTTGGTCAAGATGAGCAAGTTGGGGAGGCACAAAACGGTTTGGCAGGAATGTAGAACAGATGAATCTCCTCCATTCCCCAAAGAATCATAGTGTTTGGGTGGATGGGGATGGAGATCTCAAGATTTTAGGGTTTGGTTATGGTGGATGAGAGCTAGGGGAAGATTAGTGATGAAGGTAAAAGAAGGTTGGGTATATATACCCTTCAAGGGCAAAGTGATCGTTGCCCAGTTGGCAACTCCGGGCACCCGTACCAAAGGGGTCCTAGCGCCGGGACCATCCAGAGGAAACAAGGTAAGCTCAAGCACTTGAGGGTCAAGGACCCCGTGCACTTCGAACAGACCCGCGACGGAGCACCAGAAAGCGTCGGGTACCCGGGGGTCAAAGAAATTGGGCACCCAGACCAAAGGGGTCCGGGCACCGGGACCATCCAAAGGAAAGAAGGTAAGCCCGAGCACCTGAGGGGCAAGGACCCCGTGCACCCGGACAGACACACGATGAAGCACCAGAAAGCGTCGGGTACTTGGGGGTTAAAGACCCTCGGCACCCGAACCAAACCGAGAGATAGCCACCCGGGGGTCAAAGAACCTCGCGCACCCGGACCATCCAGGGGAGGTAGATACTTACTGGTGCCTACGGGCACCGGGGTGAAGTGACTCTGGGCACCTGGACCATCGAGGAGAGGTAGAAACTTCCTGGTGCCCAGACTCCGGGCACCCAGACTTCTGGGTGAAGTCACTCTTTCTTGGAAATCCGTTCCAATATCTCCTGGCATATATGGGAAGACAAATGAATGGAAATGTAATGAGTTCTCCAACTCCCTAATCTCCACGACCCTACTTAATAGTACAGTTTCTTCTATGACTCAAAATCAACCAAAAACTTTTTGAGCCACGAAGAAAGCATCATATTTTGTCCTTTTTGAATAGGAGGTCACAAAAGTCTGTAGGCAAATAAGAGACACCAATGTCGTGAGGTAAACTTGACAACCGGCATTAGATCTCGCTAATCCTATTGTTAACAACACCAAGATGGTAATTGAGTGAAAATGCACTTTCAGAAAAGGTAGGAGTAGATGCTCAAGGGAGATTACCAAGTGAGCGTGTCTTCTTTTATGGATCAAGTGATGGTGTGTTTTCTCAATAGCGAAGAGCTTCTAGCGGACAATCAACAATTACGTTGAACCTAGTCACTTATGGCATTCGACGCGTCAAGGGGATATTTTGGTTTGTACCACATTTACTTTATAAACATCATCTTCTTCATTCAATGTTCATTCAATGGTTATCTTTATCACCGTCAGCTGCTTTTCTTGCATTGTTTACTTCATCATCTTCGCCATGCTCATCATCGCCTCTAACTCAACACCCATCTCTCTTCTTTTTCTCTCAGACGCCAATGTACATGCCCCCAGTCCAAGCTCCTCATGTTTGTGACGACTTCCAATCTTTGACCTTAACATCAACCCAATCATCAAATGAACCTCGATTATAGCCTCCCTAATTATATTCTCTCCAACAACCTCCACTTCCTCAGCTTTGTCACTATGAATCATTTTGCGTCGTTGCTGCCATCGCCTCATAGCCTCACCACGCCACACATGTCATCAAACAAGGAAGAGGAGCATATGAATATTGATCAAACATCAGTGAAATCTCTTGAAAAGTTAAGATTCTAAGTCTGTGGGCTACCAGACAACTAAAAAAAGTATCCTTTACACGGAAGGACACGACATAAACCCTATGTCCATTTTATGAGCCCCACATACATATTTTATTCAATAACTGCCCTGAGAGGTTGAGAGGAATCTTGAATTAACCTTGCACTAGTCTTGGAAGAAAACTGTACGAATGTCTCTTTTCTCTTCGCCGATTCTACTCATGTTCTCCTTTGCCACCCCTCCCCCCGGTCGCCGCCGCCGTGTCGAACTCCCTGTCACCCCCGTCGGCTCCGCCGGCCAGAGAGAAGGGAGAGAGGGCGTGTATCCTTTGCATCCCTT
Organism: Aegilops bicornis; assembly: GCA_021605145.1. Lineage (NCBI taxonomy): Eukaryota > Viridiplantae > Streptophyta > Magnoliopsida > Poales > Poaceae > Aegilops > Aegilops bicornis. The sequence goes on along the minus strand of CM038672.1, from coordinate 701,616,241 downwards.
CTTGCATATCCTTTCTTTTGACATGACATGAAGTTTTCTTTTTCCTTAAAAAAAAGTTTTCTTTTGAGGGATTGACATGGCATGAAGTTGGATGTGGAGGATTATGAGAAGGATTATTATGTCAAACGTCGTGGGGGGAATAATCCACCGGGTGTGACGAAGGCGTAACCTACTGTGGAAGGCGTAATCGTTTTCTATCTCTGAACTTCTTCTCTGAATCTCTCTGCAGCTATCTCGTGCTCACCTCCGGCGATCGCCGCGGCAACCCCAATCCGCCTCCCGTTTGTGACGCGGACGCGGCGCCGCCATCGGCTGACGCCGGAGACGAGAAGCATCCTCCCGCCTCATCTTCTCTGCGGATCCAGCCCCCTCGGGCAGCGAGCTGCCTGCGGGGGAGGAGGAGCAGCGTCGGCGTCGGCAGGGCAGGGGGGAGCTGCGGTGGAGGAGGGCAGGAAGTGCAAGTCGCATCGCCGGATTCAGGGGAATACAGGTGCCGCGGCCCGCGGGCGGTGGCAAGTGCGCGGCATAGCGGCAGAAGGAATGCCTAGCACCCGCCTGGTGCCGGCGGCGGGGGCAGAAAGGGGCGGTGGCCGGTGGGGCTCTAGCACCCGCCGCCACATCAAGCTCGGCGAGCTCCAGCTCCCTGGACATGCCGCCGATGTGCAGCTCTTTCAGTGAAGTAGTTGGTACTGTTCTTGTCTCATACTGTTTACTGAAGATTTTTTTTTGCAACTTACCTCATGCAAAATCACCAGATCCAACTTTCACAATAGCTCTTTCATACTTGTTTTGACGAGATGCACAAGAGTTCTGCAACCTGTCTTTTTTAGTTGGGTTATGGTAAATACTTGAAATGTGATTAAGAAATACTCCCTCCGTCCGAAAATACTTGTCCTCGAAATGGTTGTATCTACACTTATTTTAGTTATAGATACAATCATTTTATCCATTTCGAGGACAAGTATTTCCAGACGGAGGGAGTAATAATGTACAAAGCTGCACCAGAAGCTGCTATCGAACCGGCTGCAAAGCTTAATCAAGCTCTGCGTATCTCTTTGTTACCTCTGAATGAAACCTGACAGGATCAAGCTCCTAAGATTGTTGAGCTGTTATACTTCAGACCAATTTTCAGAGTTCATTTCTTTCTGCGGAAAAGCTCTCCAGATTGGGTTATTGTTTGGAATGGCTAGTGCCGCTTCAATTTTTTCCTATTGCTTGGAATTTCTATTTTTTTCCTTCTGACTTTTGATCCTCCAATCTGGAACAAACCGCCTCGACAGAGCTCACCTTGGGAGGTCTTGTGTGTGGACATGCAGCTTGATTAATTTGTATACTTTGTGTCAACCATGAAACAACATTAATAAGCTTATGAAGGCTATCCTGGTCAGCTTGTTTAGTTTGGAGATTAAAATGTCTGGAGTTGTACAGTGAATAATATTTGGTTTCGTTAAAGATACAATCAACTAACGTCCTATAAATGGTTTCAGATGAAGTAGTATGCTGTGTGGAGTACCACTTGGAGACAGTTTCAGGCAGTAGAAAGATCAGGTTAGTTTCAAGTGAAAAGAAAAATCTGGAGTAGGTTAGAAAAACGAGTCAAACATGATTGCTTTCTTTTTCTGTTTGGAGACCCCATATGCTTATTTGGGCTGCGGATGACTTGCAGCTTGATTCATTTTTGTACTTTGTGTCAACTATGAAAAGCATTAACACAGGCTTATGAGGGCTGTCCTGCTCAGTTTGTTTAGTTTGGAGATTAAAATTTCTGGAGCTTTACTTGTTTTCCACATTTATTTTCCCTTCAGCTTTTCAAACCATTGAATAATATTTGGTTTCATTAACATGCCGTAAAGGATTTCAGATGAATTATCATGCTGCGTGGAGTACCACTGTGAGACAATTTCAGGTAGCAGAAAGATCAGGTTAGTTTCAAGAGAAAAGAAACATCAGGAGCAGGTTGGAAAAATGAGGCAAACAAGATTGTTTCAAAATTCGTCAATGTAAAATACCTAGAAATCCAATGAATGGCTGATCTGATCCGTTAGTACTCCCCCAAATCACTAGAAAATTGAACCGCGGAATCTCTCTCAAATAGTTGTTGCTTCATGAGGCGGAACTTGAAACCGTCCTCACTACATATTTAGTACGTAGTTTGGAATGTAATGTTCCTTTGAGTGTGAACCTAATTGAGAAATATAAAATGACAGAAATAGGGAGAATCTTTCTAAACATAATGAATTATTCGAGGTGTGATTGCTACACTTTGTTACATCTAACTGAATGCTTCTGTTGCCATCCAAACAAAGTCTGGACTATCTTAACATGTCTGGCCAAAATGAGGGATGAGTGGTCACAAAGATGAGGATGTAGTAGAGGCAACTAGCAAGTCACTCAACTGTATGCTTTTCCTGTTCATAATAACATGCCTGCAATTTCCACAATGAGTCATTAGTGCATATTTTGCAATGAAACATTTAAATCATGAACATAATTGTGGAAAGTGTGCCTAAAGAATGGTCTAGACAGAATGGGAACCTTTCTACTCTAACATACTGGGAAACACTGATTATGAGTTATGCAGTTATCAGGAATGAATTGGTTTTCAAATTTCCAAGGTCAAAACTTGAGCTGGAAAAATGTGGGACTTCATTATCTTGCTACACATGTATCATTGGGCATGCCATCATTTATTTGAAATGTATCTTCTATACAGTATCTTGGTGGAAATGTTTAAGTCATCTAGCCCTAAAAATAGGTAGATCTATCACAAATCTGTGAGTGTCGTGCGCAGCATCACTATTTACTGGTCTCATTTATTTATGTGAATTCTTAAAAATGGATGGGCGGTTTAATTATATGACCACCCATTATATTCAATTGAGTGATTATACATATATACCTGCGGCCCACAGAAATTGCTAAGCCCGAATATACATGACTTGAGAAGAAAATCAATATTAAAAGCCCACAAAAAATGCGTAAGAAGAAGAAATTAAGGCACGCAAAGCAGAGGAAACTAAGCTTGGCAGCCAATGGCTATAAATACCTCACCACCTTGTTCGCACCATCCAAAGAAACAGAGTTCCAGCAGAGAAGAAGTGAGAGCCCAGAGTGTAAACCACAGATCTGCCTTCTTCCCCCATCATGGCTGCCATGTGGTGTCCGATCATCGGTCTCCTCCTTCTCATGCTCCCACTCGGGCCCTCCTCCGCCATCAAGTTCCCACTCATAGGCAACGTCTACCCTGATGGGTATGTTTCTCTAATCCCTTATCAGGCTTGAGGTTTTCTCCGTATATTTGACACTCTTTTCTGTGCCTCTGCAGCCACTTTTATGCTACATTGCAGATTGGTAAGCCCTTGAAGCCCTACTTCCTGGACATCGACACTGGCAGCAACCTCACTTGGCTGGAGTGTAAGCACCCGGATCACGGCTGCAAGGGCTGCAACCAGGTAACAACACTCGATTCTGCAATATCGCATATTATCTTGCACTTGTAATACTCTGTGTTTAAAGCTACATGTTCAATCCAAGGATATTGGTAAAGAATGTACTACACAATCTTGATATATTGCTTTGTTTTGCCAGAGGACACCACACCCATATTACAAGCCAGCAGCTCATAACTTGATGGTGAGATGTGACAGCTGGATATGTGCTCAACTGCGCAGAGACCAGCCTGGTAGCCCTCAATGCCCCAACAGCGATCCACATCGATGCCACTATGATATCCAGTATGTCTCCGGGAGGTCAAAAGGCGACCTTGCCAACGACATGATCTTTATCAATAGGAGAGATGATATGAACTACGTTTTCGGGTACTGCCCTAACTGAATACTAATGTTGCGTGCTCACCTGGATTTGGATGTTGATGATGATGCATTGTCACTCTCTTTTTGCACAGATGTGGATACGAGCAGGAGGAGCCATTAGAGCAGCCATCACCACCGGCGGTAGATGGCATCCTTGGACTCGGGAGGGGAAGTGTAGGATTTGTCGCTCAACTCAAGGCACAAAAGAAGATAGTCAGGAATGTCATTGGACATTGCCTCAGCATCCATGGAAATGGGAACCTGTACATTGGGGACTTCAGGCTTCCCCAGGCGGCGTCACCTGGGCACCCATGAGTACATCATTGTGCGAATTATCGCTCATGAACTTCTTGTTTCTGATCACGGCTTTCATTTTTGGTTTGTGGTTTCCGTGCCCATGCTAGCATTGCATAAATCTAACATGTGTAGTTAGAGAAGACTATGGTTGATAGTTGTTTTCTGTTCAATTGGTTCCAAACATTATACCATCGTCTTCTCCCAGGCCTTACTACTCACCCGGCCCAGCAACACTGCTCTATGATGAACAGCCGATAAGAGGCAGTCCAGCATTCACCACAGTATTTGACAGTGGAGCCACCTACAGCTACATGCCTGGCCAGATATACAATGGCCTTGTTTCAAAGGTAGATTTCAAACCACCCATACATTTAAATAGAGATAATAAACATGGAACTCATGACATTTGATTCTTTCAGGTTCAAGACACCCTCCATAAATCATCACTTAAAGTGGTGAAGGATCGTGCTCTGCCTCAATGCTGGAAAGGAAAGATGCCATTCAGATCTGTCGACGATGTGAAGAATGAATTCAAGCCACTGTCGCTAAAAATTACCCATGCCCGCGGCACCAGCAACCTGGACATCCCTCCTGAAAACTACCTCATCGTGACGGTAAACATTCAATAGCTCAACTGATAAGCAATTAAGCATCACTGGACAGTGAATCGTTGGAGGTAATTAAGGACAACGATTAACATGTCTCTGTATGTTCCGTGGCAGAAAGACGGGAATGCGTGCTTGGCCATCCTCGATGGCTCGTCGGATCGTGTTCTGAGGCATCTCATCTTGATTGGAGGTATGAAGATCAGATTTAGATATAAATTGTCTAGGTCTTGAAACTAGTAAGCCTTGTATGTTTTTAAAGATTTTATATTTTGATCTTCTATTTTGCAGATGCTACGATGCAGGATCTGTTTGTGATATATGACAACGAGGTCAACCGTATCGGATGGGTCCGTGCACAGTGCGACAGGATGCAGGACCTTGAGTCTGCCATCATCGATTCACGTCTCTGAATAAAGTTCGAATCGACATAGACAAAAACCTTAGCAACAACAAAAGAGTGCTCTCGTACGGTATTCAAAAGGTTGTATGATGCTCCCGTTTATAATGAAACATGATGACATGTTGAGGACTAAATAAAGTGTAATTGCCGAAGTTAAAAAAGCGTGATAGGTAATATGTAACTGGATGCTGCATAAAAGAATCTGAGTAATCTTTGCTGACAGTAAAGAGGGAATCATGTGGACATGACTTGACATGTATTTCTCATTCTGATATAAAGAGAGAATCAGGATAGAAGAAAATAGACTAGGTAGCTTGGACCATATTAGCCCTGAGAAAATAAAATCAAAATCAAATTCGTGAATGTAAAAATCCTAAAAGGCTAATGATTGGACGGCTGATCTTATCTGTTACTACTCTGCCAAATCACACTGTAAAAAATCTCTCATATAGGTTGCTTCACTGAGTGGACCTTGAAACTGTTTGTGCCCTCACTACATATTTAGCATTTTGCAATGTAATTCCTTTCATTGTGAACCTAATTGAGAACAAATAGAATTGACAGGAAAAGGAGAATCTTTTTTTTTTTCAGAAAATGAGGGGTCTGTCTAAACATCATGAATTATTCAAGGTGAGATTGCTACACCTACATTGATACTTTTTTTTTTGCAATGAAATACTACAAATAGAGTCAGGTGTTACTATCCAACTGAATGCTGCTGTTGCCTTCCAAATAAAGTCTGACTGTCTTAACATGCCTAGCCAAAACGAGGGATGTAGTAGAGGCAAATAGTAAGTTATTAACGTGCATGCTCTGCCTGTTCCTAATACGATGGAGTTTTCGCTCTCTTTTCAGTTTGATTCACAATACATATTTGATTCTTGCTCTCTTTTCAGTTTTTTTGAAAGATTATTATGCTTTATATCGGGTTCAGAACTGTAATCTTCCACTGGACCAGGCAGGTAACATCGTGACTTGGTCTTCTGTAACTCTATATTTCCCCGCTCTAGTTTCAAGAGTGAGTAGACAGGATGGCTCTAGTTTCAAGAGTGAGTAGTATGCTGAAATTGCATTCATGTTAATATGGATTACTTCTCAAATCTGGGAAACTGTAAAACCAATCCTGATTGCTGGCTGATGATGCATACATAGTGAGTTGCAAAAGTGTTAGTTGTCAGTTCTTGTCTTTTTCATAGCATGCTGCATGCTTCCACGTATTTCTAATTTCAAAATAATTGTTGCTTGATGGTGTGGAGATTGAAACCATCTCCATGTTCCCTATCTATTTCTGTGGTTTCCAGGATGAGTCATTAGTACATATTTTGCTATGTGACATGCATATCCTTTCATTGTGGACACAACCGTGAAACGTGTGCTTGAAGAATGACCAAGATAGAAATGGAGCCTTTCTACTCTTAACATTTTGGGAAAATATTATTATAAGTTTTGCGGTTATCTCACTGGAAATGAGCCACTGTTCTCATTACTCTTCATGCATGCTACATATGCTTAAACAATTAAAGAATTTGTGCAGTAAATAGTATCCACATATCTAGTTGGGTTGTACTACAGTGAATAATATTTGGTTTCGTTAGAGTTACAATCAACTAACGTGCCATAAATGGTTTCAGATGAAGTAGTATGCTGTGTGGAGTACCAATTGGAGACAGTTTCAGGCAGTAGAAAGATCAGGTTAGTTTCAGGTGAAAAGATAAACCAGGAGTAGGTTGGAAAAATGAGTGAAACAAAGATTGCTTTCGTTTTATGTTCGGAGAGCTCATATGCTGTAAGCTTTCTAATATTTCTGCATCAACAGTTTTTCAGGTTCTTAGGTGATATTTAGATTTACATGCAAAGACGCTGGAAGTTGGTATTACTATACCTGAGTAATCGCCGAAGTAAAAAAAAATCATCATAGTTAATAACTGGATGCTGCATAAAAGAACCCGAGTAATTTTTCTGATAGTAAAGAGAGAATCAAGCAGATCAGACCTGAGGAAGCGTGAGGGAGATCCCATGGATGGATGGCTGATCTGATACCTAAAATTGCACTGTAAAATCCCTCTCAAATTACTGTTGCTTCACGTAGTGGAGCTTGAAACCATCATTGTCCTCACAACATATTTAGTACTCCTTTCAGCGTGAACCTAATTGAGAAAAATATAAATGTCAGGGAAAGGGAGAATCTTTCTAAACACAATGACTTGTTCGAGGGGATATTACTACATTTTTGTTGCAATGAAATACTACAAATAGAGCCACTAGTCACTATCTAACTGGGTGCTGCTGTTGCCATCCGAATAAAGCCTGTACTGTCTTAACATGCCTGGCCAAAATGAGAGATGAATGGAGATAAGGAATTAAGGATGAACATGTAGTAGAGGCAACTAGTAAGTCACTGACCTGTATGCTCTTCCTGTCTTACTCTAGCATCCCATTTACTTGAAGCTCTAAGAAATTGTTGCTTGATGGAGTGGAGATTGAAACCGTCTCCATTTTCCTTATCTATTTCTGTGATTTCAACAACGAGTCATTAGTACGTATTTTCAATATAACATTTCATCGTGGACATAATTGTGGCAAGTGTGCTTAAAGAATGGCCTAGACAGAATGGGAACCTTTCTACTCTAACATTCTGGGAAACTCTAGTGCGGCACTAGTAGTGCAGTTTGTTCATTACGAAAGGCACGGGTATAATTTTAAGAAAAGATAATTATACCTATGTACCTGCGGCTGACAGAAATTGCTAATCCGGAATACACATGACTTGAGAAGAAAATCAATGTTAAAAACCTGCAAAAAATGCGTAAGAAAAAGAAACTAAGGCACGCAAAGCAGTGGAGGAGACTAAGCTCGGTAGCCAACGGCTATAAATACCTCACCACCTTGTTCGCACCATCCAAAGAAACACAGAGTTCCACCAGAGAAGTGAAACCCCAGAGTGCTCCCACCATGGCTGCCATGTGGTCTCGGATCATCGGTCTCCTCCTCCTCCTGCTCCCACTCGGGCCCTCCTACGCCATCAAGTTCCCGCTCAAAGGCAGCGTCTACCCTGATGGGTATGTTTCTCTGATCCCTTCTCAGACTTGAGGTTTTCTCTGTATATTTGACACTCTTTTCTGTACCTCCGCAGCCACTTCTATGCTACGTTGCAGATTGGTCACCCCTTGAAGCCCTACTTCCTGGACATCGACACTGGCAGCAACCTCACTTGGCTGGAGTGTGACCTCCCGCATCGCCGCTGCAAGGGCTGCCACCCGGTAACAACACTCGATTCTGCAATATCACATATTATCTTGCAGTTGTAATACTCTGTGCTTAATGCCGCATTTTCAATCCAAGGATATTGGTAAAGAATGCACTACATAATCTTGGCATGGTTGATCTTTGCTTTGATATATGCTTCGTTTTGCCAGAGGCCAGCACACCCACATTACAAGCCAACAGCTCATAACTTGATGGTGAAATGTAATAGCTGGATATGTGCTGAACTGCGCAAAGACCTGCCTGGTAGCCCTAAATGCCCCAAGAACGATCCAGATCGATGCCACTACGACATCCAGTATGTCTCCGGGAAGTCAAAAGGTTTCCTTGTCAACGACATGATGTTTATCAATGGGAGAGATGATAAAAACTGTTTTTTCGGGTACGGCGCTAACTGAAATACTAATGTTCGTGTTCAGTACCTACTGGATTTGGATGTTGATGATGCATGGTCACTCTCGTTTTGCACAGATGTGGATACGAGCAGGAGGAACCAGTAGATCAGCCATCGCTGCCGCCTGTAGATGGCATCCTTGGACTTGGAAGGGGAAACGTAGGATTTGTCGCGCAACTCAAGGTGCATGGGAAGATAACCAAGAATGTCATTGGACATTGCCTCAGCATCCATGGAAATGGGAACCTGTACATTGGGGACTTGAGCTGCCCCGAGGCCACATCACCTGGGCGCCCATGAGTAGATCGTTGTAAGAATTGTTTGTTGCTCATCAAGTTCTTTTTTGTGATCATGTCTTTCATTTTTAGTTTTTGGTTTCCGTGCCCATGCTAGCATTGCATAAATCTAACATGTGTAGTTAGAGAAGACTACGGTTGATAGTTGTTTTCTGTTCAATTGGTTCCTAACATTGTACCATCGTTTTTTCCCAGGCCTTACTACTCACCCGCCCAGCAACACTGCTCTATGACAAACATCCGATAAGAGATAATCCAGCATTTAATGTAGTATTTGACAGTGGCTCCACCTACACTTACATGCCTGGCCAGATATACCATGACCTTCTTTCAAAGGTAAGTAGATTTCAAACCACTCTGATGCCCATACATTTGAACAGAGATAATAAACATGGAAGTCACGGCATTTGAATCTTTCAGGTTCAAGAGACTCTCCGAAAATCACCACTTAAAAGGGTTTATGATCCTGCTCTGCCTCAATGCTGGAAAGGAAAAATGCCATTCAGATCTGTCAACGATGTGAAGAATGAATTCAAGGCACTGTCGCTAAAAATTACCCATGCCCATGTCACCAGCAACTTTAATATCCCCCCTGAAAACTACCTCATCGTGACGGTAAACATCTCGATAGCTCAACTGATAAGCATCGCTGGACAGTGAATCATTGGAGGTAATTAAGGACAATGGCTAACATCTCTCTGTGTTTTTTGGCAGAAATACGGGAATGCGTGCTTGGGCATCCTTGATGGCTCATCGCATCCTCTTCTGAAGCATCTCATCTTAATTGGAGGTATGAAGCTCAGATTCAGATATAAATTGTCCAGGTTCTGAGACTAGAAAACCTTATGTTTCTAAAGACTTCTATTTTGATCTTCTATTTCGCAGATGTTACGATGCAGGATCTGTTTGTGATATATGACAACGACAGAAACCGCCTCGGATGGATCAGTAAACAGTGCAACGCGATGCATGACCTTGAGTCTGTCATGGATTCGCGTCTCTGAATAAAGTTCGAATCGACATAGAAAAAACCTTAGCAAGAACAAAAGAGTGCTCTTGTATGGTGTTCAAAAGATTGTATGGCGCTCCCGTTTATAATGAAACGTGTTGACATGTTGAGGAATAAGTGTAATCGCATAAGTTAAAAAAATGTGAAAGCTAATAACTGGATGCTGCATAAAAGAATTTTTGTATTTTTTTTCTGAGAGAACCAAGTCGATCATGACATGACAGGCATTTCTCATTAGAGAGAATCAAGATAGAAAAAATAGACTAGGTATCTTTGACCATATTAACCCTCAGAAACTAAAATCAAAATCGAAATTCATCAATGTAAAATTCCTGAAGAACCAGTGAATGGCTTGCTGATCTGATCTGTTACTACTCTGCCAAATCACACCATAAAAAATCCCTCTCAAATAACTGTTGCTTCACAGAGTGGAGCTTGAAATTGTCTTCGCCCATATTTAGCATTTTGCAATGTAATACTCCTTTCAATGTGACTGCTGCTATTGCCATTCATTTTTGCATTTTTGCTATTAACATGCCTGGCCAAACTGAGGAATGAGTGGAGAAAAGGATGATCATGTAGTAGAGAGAAATAGTAAGTCACTAACCTGTATCCTCTTCCTGTTCATAATAAGATACTCTGGCATCCCGTTCGCTCGAAACTCTATTTTTTTCTGATATATCTGATGCTTGCATGCTTTTCAATTTTTTTTGAAAGATTGGTATGTTTTACATCAGACTCAGGACTGAATGTCCCCACTGGATCAGTCAGGTTAAATTTTGAGTAGGCCTTCTGTAACCCTATATTTTCTTGATCTTCTGTAACATTGTGAGTAGGCCTTCTGTAACCGTATATAGCAAGCAATGTTATATGAAATGAAACGCTTGTGTGTCTCTGCAACCAATTGTGTACAGAACTTTCAGGTCAAACCTGAACAGTTACACTTACCACATGCTTTGTCAGTTCATGTATCATATTTTTGCTAGGCATGAGTTGTAATTATCAGTTCATGTATCGTATTTTTCCTTTTCATAGTATGATGCTTGCTTCCAAGTTTCGAAATGATGGTTGCTTGACGGAGTGGAGATTGAAACCGCCTCCATGTTCCTTATCTATTTCTGTGGTTTCCAAGATGAGTCATTAGTACATATTTGGCTAGCAATATGCATATCCCTTTCGTAGCGAACACAACCGTGAAACGTGTGCTTGAAGAATGACCATGACAGATATGGGAACCTTTCTACCCTTAACATTCTGGGCAAACATTATTAGAGTGCAAGTTATTCAGTTATCTCACTGGAAGTGAACCACTGTTCTCATTACTCTTCAGCTACACTACATATGCCCACACAATTAAAGAATTTCTGCAGTAAATAGTATGCATATATCTGGAAGATGCATTAGGTTGCATATATGTGTACCATGTACAGCCAAGCAGAACAAAAATAAATTGATTTTCGAATTTCCAAAGTCAAAATTGAGCTGCAAAAATATGATGGCTCATTATTTTGCTAGTCATGTATCATTTGGCATGCCATTATTTATTTGAAATGTATCTTCCCTACAGTCCCAGTAATCTTTTGAGTGTCACGCAGAGCATCACTATTTACTGATCATTTATTTGTGTGAATTCTATAAAATGGCTGGCTGCCTGGTATAATTATATCACTACCCATGGAACTCAATTGAGTGATACGATTATGTAAATTCATTTTTTTTCTGTCTAAATCTTTCTTGTCGGCCTTAACTTCATTTAGTCTTAATTACACATCGATCATTTGAGAAGAAAGTCAATATTAAAACCCACAAAAAATGCACAATAAAAAGAAAGCAGCGGAGGAAACTAAGCTTAGCAGCCAGCGGCTATAAATACCTCACCACCTTGTTCGCACCATCCAAAGAAACTCAGAGTTCCAGCAGAGGACGGCTCTGCCTTCTCCCCCCACCATGGCTGCCGTGTGGTCTCCGATCATCGGTCTCCTCCTCCTCCTGCTCCCAATTGCGCCGTCCTCCTCCATCAAGTTCCCGCTCCAAGGCAATGTCTACCCTGTTGGGTATGTTCCTCTGAACCCACCCTTCATGGCCTTCTCAGTCTTGAGGTTTTCTCTGTATATCTGACGCGCTTTTTCTGTACCTCTGCAGCCACTTCTATGCTACGTTGAACATCGGTGAACCCGCGAAGCCCTACTTCCTGGACGTCGACACTGGCAGCAACCTCACCTGGCTGGAGTGCCACCACCCGGTCCACGGCTGCAAGGGCTGCCACCCGGTAACAGCTAACAACACTCGGTTCCGCAATACCACATGTTGCCATTCAATTTGTAATACTTTTGTGTTTGATGCCACATGTAACGATACTTCTGAAAAATGTTTGGTATGATCGATCTTTGCTTTGATATATGCTTCGCTTTACCACAGAGGCCACCACACCCATATTACAAGCCAGCAGCTGACAAGTTGAGGGTGCAATGTGGTGGCCCGCTATGTGCTGCGATGCGCAGAGACGTGCCTGGGATCCCTGAGTGCTCCAGGAAAGATCCACATCGATGCCACTACCAGATTCAGTATGTCACCGGGAAGTCAGAAGGTGACCTTGCCACTGACATCATTTCTGTCATTGGGAAAGACAGGAAAAACATCGCTTTCGGGTACGGCGCTAACTGAAATGTTAGTGTTACATGTTCAGTGCCTAACTGTATTTGGATGCTGATGATGCACGGCGACTTTCATTTTGCACAGATGTGGATACAATCAGGAGGAACCAGCAGACGCACCGCCCTCCTCGGTGGATGGCATCCTTGGACTCGGGAGGGGAAAGGCAGGCTTTGCCGCGCAACTCAAGGGGCTAAAGATGATAACGGAGAACGTCATTGGACATTGCTTCAGCAGCAAAGGAAAGGGCGTCCTCTTCGTCGGGGACTTCAATCCGCCCTCCCGCGGCGTAACCTGGGTACCCATGAGAGAATCCTTGTAAGAACTGCTTTGTGATCATGGCTTTCGCTTTTAGTTTTTTTGGATCTAACATGCATAGTCAGAGAAGAGTGTCATTATTGCTTGTTTACTTTTCATTTGGTTCCAAACATTTTACCCCAGGTTTTACTACTCACCTGGCTTAGCAGAGCTGTTCATTGACAAACAGCCGATAAGAGGGAATCCAACATTTGAGGCTGTATTTGACAGTGGTACCACCTACACCTTCGTGCCTGCCCAGATATACAATGAGCTTGTTTCAAAGGTAAATTCCAAACCACAGTGCATTCTGAATTTCTGATGCCCATAATTTTTTGAACAGAGATAATAAATAAAATAAAATGGTACTCATGGGATTTGAGTCTTTCAGGTTAGAGGCACTCTCAGTGAATCATCACTTGAAGAGGTGAAGGGTCGAGCTCTGCCTCTATGCTGGAAAGGGAAAAGGCCATTCAGATCTGTCAATGATGTGAAGAACCAATTCAAGGCACTGTCACTAAAAATTACCCACGCCCACGGCACCAGCGACCTGGACATCCCTCCTCAAAACTACCTCATCGTGGAGGTGAACATTCGACAACCCGACTGATAAGCATCACTGAACAATTAATGGCTAACATGTCTTGTGTATGTTTGTTGGCATGGCAGGAAGACGGGAAAACGTGCTTGGCTATCCGCGATGCCTCGTCGGATCCTGTTCTGAAGGAACTGAACTTTATCTTGATCGGAGGTACGAAGCTCAGATTCAGAAAATTGTCCGGGCTCTTGAAACTAGCAAACCTTGCCTGTTTATAAAAGACATCTATTTTGATCCTCTGTTCTGCAGCTGTTACGATGCAGGATCTGTTTGTGATATACAACAACGAGAGCAAGCAGCTTGGATGGGTCCGTGCACAGTGCGACAAGGCACAGGAGCTTGAATCCGTCATCGATTCGCGTCTCTGAACAATGTTCAACCGGATCGACATAGACAAAAATCGTAATGAGAACAAATGAGTGCTCTCATCTATATGGTGTTAGAAAAGGCTGCATGATGCTCCCGCTTATAATGAATAAAATGTTGGCATACTGAGGAATGTGTACCTTCTGCATATATTTACATTCCTGATATGATATTAGATTGACTGTATGCATGGTCCTCCTACCAAGAAGCAAACTTATTTTTCTGAAAGAATATAACACACGACAGAAATAAGTTACAGAGCTATTGCATGCATGTGGGGGAAGGCAGCTTTCTTTTGAGGTTTCTTATCTTCTTCTTCATGTCACTAAGAATTTGGGAAATCTTTAAATTGTTCACACAAAAATAAGCACAAGAAATTAGAGGAATAAGGAGAGAGTGAGAAAAGGTTTATTGATCCTCTTGTGGGAAAATTAACATGACCAACACTAAAAAATTAGGGTTGTAGAAATACATTTTGTACAAATTTGATGGCCCTAATCTTATGCGGTTTTGCTTCTGATTACTGACTCTCTTTTTTGTTTGCCACCGGTCGACTTTTTTCTTTCTTTCTGAGTGTGTGATTTCTGTTGACCCCACCTCAGTTATGTATGGTGTTATAGCTTTGATCAATTTTCACACTTCAGAATTATTGGAGGTCCAGGATGGACCTTTTGATCATGTATACGCCTTTTCTTGTATTTTTTCTGCTATATTCAGGCTGCAAGGATTACCTTCGGGAATGGTAATCTTTTGGCCCTTATATTTCTTATTTGCAGCTGCACTTTTAATCTACACCAGTTGCACATTTTCTAAAATGTGTAACTACTACTTGTAATGTGCAACTATGTTTATTTGATTCTGTTATTTGTACTATGGGTCTCCAAACTCTGTTTGGTTTGTGGTACTTCTAATACAAATCAGTTGCACATTTTGAAGATGTGCCACCCATGTACTTGTAATGTGCAACTGGTTCATTTGATTGTCTACTCGTACATTTTGATTTTTCAAGTTATACCTATACTTTTATTTTTATTTTTTTGGAATGCTACACTAATGTAGACCACTTGCACATTTTCCAAGTGCACAACCAGTTTTTGTGCTACGAAATAATATTTATTCTACCTGTATTAATTTGGTCCACTGGCTTTTTTTAACATTGATGACGGGAATTCTCAATCAACTGTTAGGCTGTCGGATCGAATCTTATGATCCAATGTCTTGTGTAGTGAACCATATCAATGAATGGAAGTCTCCAAATCCTAAGAGAACCATACAATCTGTGGAGATCTTAAATTATTTAGGAAAAATATTAGCCGTTCGACGTCAAACTAGTAATGGATTGGATAGATCGAGTCGAATAGATACCACATGAAAAAAAATGGTTTCGCAATACACGTAAAGTCACATTGGTGGTAGATGGGGCCATGATTGTGCCAACCCCGACATAACTCAATGGTGGGCCTCATAGCAATACACTCTCTAGTAAAAGAACACCCCCTCCCCTCAATGACCCGATCTTGACGAGGAGACGTGCAAGATGCATGTAAGATAGCGGCCAATTGGATTTCTCCACTTAGGGTTCTACATGGGCACAATTGCAGACAACCACACGCTTATAGACAATGATATCTAGGGATGTTGAACACCTGGTAGTTTGCGACATGGTGGGATCGATCAAAAGCTAAAACGTGTATAGAAACCACAAGCAACCCCCAGGGGGTCGTGATCTAAAAAAGGAGGCACATGCTCTAAAAAATCTCGAATGTCGCCTTGGATGGTAACTCCGTCTCATGATGCTAGCCACTCGATCCGATGAAATCATCTTCCGCTGCTTGATCAGTTCCACAATCACTCTTGTGATTAGCCACTCCAACAAAGTGGCGATTCTTTGATCCTCTTGCTTGGCTTATCAGCAGGCCCGTTGCCACCTCCAACTCGCGTCTCCAACGAATTGCATGCAGCAACATTTGCGGAGCATATCAACTGGAACTTACTTCACATGATATAGATCTCAACCGTTAACAAATTGTAAGTTCACCATCAACTGGATGAACATACAAGAAAACAATAATTCTACATACGAAAGAATTGCTTCGGGTTGGATCTAAGTATGTTATGTGGGGGCACCGATGTAGGTAGAATTAAAAGGGATAGTTTTTTTTTACAAGAAGTTAGTTTTAAGCTAGGACATACCAGCCAGTATATTGACTCTGTGAAAAACATCCCATAGATCCACATTTTTTGATAAAAGAAATGAATCATACTTGAAGTCAATAATTTAAAACAACTAAATTTGGGGTACCAGTATCATGGACCATTTGTCCCGGAAATGCATACGTACCTACACAAGCGGTACAGGTCATATCCATACCATCCATTGGGAGGCCCGCTGCTTTGAGATCTGTGCCATGCACCTACATAATCTGAACTACAAAGAAAAACAACTAATTTGGAGTAACAGTGTCAGGAACCATATCATATTTCACCTATTAAATGGCTTGAGATTTCTTGAACTAAAT
Source organism: Aegilops bicornis (assembly GCA_021605145.1). Taxonomy (NCBI): domain Eukaryota; kingdom Viridiplantae; phylum Streptophyta; class Magnoliopsida; order Poales; family Poaceae; genus Aegilops; species Aegilops bicornis. The sequence continues at coordinate 701,599,729 of CM038672.1, read as the reverse complement.
TGTCAAAAAAATAGAAGTAGAAAAAATTTCCGGATGCAACTAATAAACAAAATAATGCAAGGTTGCAACCGAGGTGCTAAACAGATTTGGACGGGGCGGCAGGTTCGGTTAGCAATCTCATACCTTGAAATTGATATATGTAATCATACTTCATGGGGCTCAAAAGATTTGGTACCTTGGCTTGTACAGGTACACCTCCACAGCAAAAAAGAAAGATACACATGCGTGTTGTTGAAACATTGTTGTTTTATTTCATCCTCAAGCATTGTAGCTGTACATATATTAAACCCGTGCTTGGATAGTTAGCAAGACAGTGGTATGCTCAACCCATCACGGTTCAACTTCTAGATTTGACACTGGTGCTCGTATTATTTCTGAATTTATTTTAGACTTCTGGCGATGTTCATTAAGTGGGAAGAGACGTACCCGTCGGCTGCGAGGTGTCTGTGGTGACTTCGTAAAATCTTAAAATGTCATGTCAGTTCAGTCTCTCGACGGTGCCCATAGAGGTAAGGTGTGCGTGCGTGTGCTCATAGGGGTGAGTGTATGCTCGTGCATGTAAGTTAGTTCGATTGTACTGTTTAAAAAAAAGCTGTTTTATTAGGATAATAGTAGTATATATATTAAACAGCTCCTGTAGGTCGTGCAAGAAGTGGACTCTAGCTTTTTTTAGCTTTCTTTGTACCGTGCCGTGTCAATATACATATCGGATCCCATCCATCCGATCCATCCATCCATCCATACAAGGAGAAATCGATCGTAAGCGTAGCCAGCCTGAGCTACGGGCCGGATCGATCCATGGAGCGCCGCCTGCGGCAGTGAGATTGCGTCGACCTACCCGACGACGTGTTGGCCGACGTTCTCCGCCGTCTCCCGCCGCGCTGCCTCGCCGTGTCGCCCTGCGTCAGCAAGGCCTGGCGCCGCGCCGTCTCCTGCGCGCTGACCTGCTCCCGCTCTCGCTCGCCGGCATCTTCATGAACTTGGGCTGCCACACGTTCTCAGAGTTCTTCTCCCGTCCCTCCTCCTCTTGCAAGAAGATCAACGCCAAGCTTGACTTCTTGCCTCCCCTCGAGGATCCCTATGAGGAGGATGCACTGTAACGGTCTCCTCATGCCCTTCACCGAATGTTTTTGGTCGGTATCTAGCTTTCGATCTCACCTTGTCGCCTCACTATCAAGTGTTGAGGGTCCCTTGTCTGCCCCCGAGGCCTTGTCAGCCCGGAGATCGTGGCTACTAAGGTCCTGAGGATTATGTAGACCCTTTATTCGACAGATCTGAATGGCCGCCGTCCACATGCATCTTGAATATCTTCTCCTCAAAGTAGTGTCGTTGGGAGGAGAGGTCTTTTGCTAGACAAGGTAATGCTGCAGGGATTGTTGCTGAGCTGCGACTGCAACATGGGCGGCACTATGGTGCTGTCTATTGGCGACGAGCACTTTACGTGCACAGTCAAAATAATTTTTTCTTGAGGTATATATGTACTCGACGTCTCGACCCATTCCATTACTAGTTTGATCATGCCGACGCTTATTATAACCATAATAAAATGGCTACTCAATTAGTCTGTTTATTTTACATATTCATAAGAGTTATTTGATTTTACAGGATATCCTTGTCAGACGATACGTACCGTGTGATCAGACCACCGACGGATATGGATATCAGGGTGCACTCTTGTCTAGGAAAATCCAAAAGGGGGGTGTACATTGCATCATTCATTAAGGATGTCTTTCGAGTTTGGGTCCTAAAGGAATCGTATGGTCAGACGAAGTGGGTGTTGAAGGGCGAATATGATCTTAAGCGTGTGCAAGCGTTTGATAATGATGTTCATGGTCCCTGGGTCTTAGAAGACATCAACTATGATTCATTTGGTTCTCATCTTCCAAAAGACAACAAGAAAGCAAGAGTTGAAGAGTTTGAGTGGAGCTCAGAGAATGATGATGATGATGACGATGATGCTGATGACAAGAGTGAGATTATCGGAGAAAACAACTATGAAACATTTCGTTCACAACTTCCGGAAGTCAACAAGAAAGCAATGGTTCAAGGGAGACTTGAGCGGATGCGCGATAACGAGGCTGTTGACGGCAACGAAGAGGAGTGCCACCGTGCATGCGACGTGCTCGGATTTCACCCCTACAAAGAGATTCTCTCCTTGAGCTCCTTCAAGGAAAGAGAATGGAAGGCTAGCTATAGTGCATGCATATCATTTAAATAGCTCAAGGGTCGAATGCTTAGGGAACATGTGCCCAACACAATACCAGCAAATCGAAGAGCAAGAACAGCAGGAACTGGGAGTACGTGAATTTTTTCCATACACGCCATGTTGGACCGGTGACTATCCTAGAAACAAATAATTTATAATTCCTCATGTGGGCTGCTTTGGTTTTGTTTATTTCCTAGAAACAAATTGATCGTTAATGTTATGTTTGTTACCCGTGGTACACAACTGTTGTTACCAAATAGCTAGATTCCTCATGTGAATCATGCATGTGAGTTTGAATCAATTAAGCATCTAGCTAGTATATACGAACAAGTAGAACAGTACGCGCCAGGTTTGCATTACAAGGCAAGAGATTAACATAGTGAGAAGCATAATTAACAAGAGGCACTAATCTTTGATATTCAAGCCTAATAATATTAAGGGTAGACTTAAGAGTTTACCTAGAGTAGGGGGGCAATGGCCCCCTTTGGCCCCCATGAAGCTCTGCCACTTCCCGGCAGGGCTGCCCATGCTAGACAACCTCCACCAGCTAGGGGCGCTGCCGCCTCCGCTGGCGTAGGACGTAGCAGCAGGCCAAGATGTAGCCCGTCGCCATGATGGATACGAACACCGCTGACAGTACAACCTTGAGAAGAAAGGTGGACCACTCCTTCATCTTCGGTCGGTCCTGCAGCAACAAGGAACAAGATAAGATAAGATAAAATGTGAACGAGTAACAAAGGTAAGATGATGTGATGAGACACCTCCTCTTCTTCACGGGTGCAGAAGTGCGTCTTCTTCTTCTTCGTCGGGTGCAGAACTGCGTCGGGTGGTTTCAGGGCCGGCCCTAGTATTATGGAGGCTCTAGTGCGATTGAGGCATAATGAACATTAACATAGTAACATATATCGTATCAACAATATATATCGTATATCATGAAAAATATAAAGGCATCAACATAAAAACATAGTTTTAGTTGCAAATAAAGTCTCAATACACCATCTCTATGTGATTATATGATGCAAATAAAGATTATAATGTACTCAACTATAAATAATAAATACAATATGGTGAAGTGCGCCGAGGACGGGGGGAGGGCATATGCCCCCTATACATGTTGATATTTTGATCTGTAAATCTGTTTTTTTTATAATTTATGTAAAAATGAAGATATATTGGGCCCTTCTTTAAGATGGGCCCTAGGCCCTGGGTGGTTTTCTTCTTCTTCATCGGGTGTAGAACTGCGTCGGATGTAGAACTGCATCGAGCAATGAAGATATATATGGGGCGGCGGCGAATCGGGAGGAGGTGATCCACGGGAGGAGGATGAAGAAGAAGAAATGGATCTGATCCTCCATTGCTCGATGGCTTGCTTGCTTGGGGTGATCGAGGAGGAGGAAGAAGAAAGGTATCTGATCCCCATTGCTAGGCAGAAGAAGATGGCTTGCTGAAGGAGGAGGAGGAGGAGGAAGAAGAAAGGGATCTGACCTCCATTGCTCGATGGCTTGCTTGCTTGGGGTGATCGAGGAGGAGGAAGAAGAAAGGTATCTGATCCCCATTGCTAGGCAGAAGAAGATGGCTTGCTGAAGGAGGAGGAGGAGGAGGAAGAAGAAAGGGATCTGACCCTCCATTGCTCGATGGATTGCTTGCTTGGGGTGATCGAGGAGGAGGAAGAAGAAAGGTATCTAATCCCCATTGCTAGGCAGAAGAAGATGGCTTGCTGAAGGAGGAGGAGGAGGAGGAGGAGGAGGAGGAAGAAAGGGATCTGACCCTCCATTGCTTGATGGCTTGCTTGCTTGGGGTGATCGAGGAGGAGGAAGAAGAAATGTATCTGATCCCCATTGCTAGGCAGAAGAAGATGGCTTGCTGAAGGAGGAGGAAGAGGAGGAAGAAGAAAGGAAGAAGAAGATGGCATGTTAATTATGCTTCCTTGATTTTTACCATATGCTTCTAATGTAGACATGTAGTGCACACCACAACAATGTTTTGACAACATTAAATTGTGGACCCAAATCTTGCCCATCAAGCATATAGGTTTCTAAACTCAAATTTATGTGCTTCCAGTAAATGATATCATCAAATCATCGATTTTGTGTTAGCCATGCTTTCTACTTTTTGATTTCCCATACATGGTTCTATGCCGACTAGGGGCATCCAGAGATTAAGACTGGTTGCATCTACTTCGGAGACCACTAGTCGATCGAGTTCGCATACAATCGCCATGACTCAGACGTTCGAGCTCTCGTGGTATACAACCTCAAGGCCTTCACATGGAAGAATATCAAGGGTGCTCTGATAGGTGTAACACAACTTCTACAAGCCAGCATCGTGGATCACACCTTCCATCACATGATGGCTAGGTCACATTTGAATTTGCAAAATTTGACGCATGAAAGCTATTTGACTTTGCCTATTGAAGCATACTCTCCATATGACAGTAGCAATTTTTACTTTCTTTGCAAACGAATTAAATGTTTGTATGAACCGTGTGTAATTATGACTGGAAATATTTCTCTTTTTTTTACTGGAAATATTTCTCTTTGATGGACGCATGATAATATTTAGTTGGAAACAATTCTCTAGTTGATGGAAACAAGATCATGATGCTTCTCAAACATGTGGAATTATTTTCTTTTTTATGGAAGCATGTTAAAAGCAATTCCATTTTTTTTGAATTGTTTGAATTCCCTAGTTGATGGAAGCAAGATAGCGATGCTTTTGAAACAAAATATCACGTTACCTAGGAGATAAATTTCAAAAAGGTCAAAGTATCATGATCCATTTGTACATTTTTCACCTCCAGACTATGTATTTTTTCACCACCCAAATGAAACCATACAAAGCATATGGCGTTTCACCTAAAACCGATGCCTAGAGATCTCTAGAACTCAAATTTTGTTGAACCAGCAGAGATGAGAAAAATAATTTCAGGTACGACTAAACAAATTAGATGGACATAATAATTTCAGACACAAATAAACAACATAAGTACACAAAATTACGGATATAAAATATGGTGTTTTTTATTTGAAAAAAGGATGTTGGGATGGGTCGTGCTACACGTCGGCCAGCGAATCTTTTTGAAAGATCCACCGGTCTACGAGCCGTCCGATCTGCCGCTATCTTCGGGTCAAGCGCCGTTGTCACTTTCACAACAGAAGTCGTGTTGTGAGAACCCTTTTGCAACACATATCTTGTTGCAGAAAAATATGTGTAACAAAGGTTATGTTGCAGTTTTTTTTTGCAACGAAGGTCTTGTTGCGCAGAATATTTTTGAGATTTTTTTGAATGGATCACAATTCTTGCAATTTTTTCTTGCAACAGATGTCTTGTTGCAGAAAGTCACCGTGTTGCATTGCTTGCGGTCATGGCCTCAAGCAGAAGCTGAACTCTAGGTTACACTTACATGATTCAACAAAACAATGGGAGGGCAATTTTGAAACATTTAAGAAACTGGACTCTAGGTTCTTTATTTCTCTTTGTTGTGTATACGCACGGTACCGGTTTCCTGCATATATACGACGCATTGTTCTTCCGTCTATGCATCCAGCTGTTCCGCGTACGTACGTACTACCGGCCGGCACATCCAAACTCCAGATCGACCGACACATCTCGGCATCTCGGCATCTCGATCGATGGAACGCCAGCGGCTGCAAGCTCGCCAAGACCACGACCTACCCGACGATGTGCTGGCCGACGTCCTCTGCTGGCTCCCGCCGCGCTGGCTCGCCGCGTCACGGTGCATCTGCAAGGCCTGGCGCCTCGTCATCGACGACCGCCACCTCCTCCACGCCGGCCTGCACCCGCTCTCGCTCGCCGGTATCTTCATCCAGTTTGAGGAGCACGCGTTCCCGGAGTTCTTCGCCCGCCCCTCCTCTTCCCCGGTTCACACCAAGCTCGACTTCCTGCCTCCGGTCGTCTCCCCCTCCACCGAGATAGGTGATGGTTTCGATGAAGGCTACTTCTTGCGAGACCACTGTAATGGCCTCCTCTTGCTCCACAACTACGTGGTTATCCCTGCCACGAGGCGCTTGGATCCTCTGCCTCCTCGTCCAGACCTTGACCCCACCATATCGCCCCACTACCAGGTGTTCATCATCCCTTATTTGCACGAGATGAGTGTCTGCATAAAAAAACGAGACCAGCCGGGCTAGACTAGCTTGTTGGTATTTTTTTTATAGAAGAAAACTCCGTGAGTACCAAACGCTCAAGCTGAGACTTGAACCCTGGTGGGCTGGCTGCGAATTCCCGCGCCTTGCCAACTGAGCTACACTCAATTCGCATGAGTGTCTACATCGATATGGCCAACCGCGGTACTGCCCAAGTAGACCCCTTAGTGGAGAAATCCGAATGTCCGCCATCCACGTGCATCATGAATGTCTTCTCGTCAAGGTCGGGTCATTGGGAGCAGAGGTCTTTCGCTAGAGAAGGTGCTGTGGTGGGGTCTATTGCTGAGATGTTGCGCCACGGGTGGCCCAATTGTGGTGCGTCTACTATCGACGAGCACTTTACGTGTACTGCCAAACTATCTTTGTCATGAGGTATCTACTTGGCCTATATGATCCGTTACTAGTTTTATATGTCACACTTAATTAGTTGTACCATAATTAAAGATTTATTCGGATATATCTTTTTAGCGTATGTGCCAATGATCAATTTTTGCAGGATATCTCTAACCGATGAATGATACATACCGTGTAATAAAAGTGCCGTTGGACGCACTCAGTTATCTGGGAAGATCAACTTTGCGTCAACCAGTAGTGATGGCCTTAAGGTTTGGACCCTCGATGAATCATGTGATGAAATGAAGTGGGTGTTAAAGGGACAATACGACCTTAAGCCTGTGCGAGCGTTCAATCGGCGAGTTCATGGTGCTCTGGTGGAAGCAGTACAATCAAGCTCAAAAGAAAAGAGAGAAAATACAAAAGCAACAAATGCCGCAATGGTGGATCAACAACACGAAAAAGTCTTGCGACCGTTACGCCCACGGAGATCTCCCACCAAGCACCTAGGCTCCGAAGCGCCGGTACCCATCAACACCTCCAAGAAGGAACACAATGATAACGATGTTGCTGCCAAGGGTTTCCCCCGGTACACGAGGAGGAGGAGAAATGGAGGGTAGCACCTGACACCCTCCAGGAAGGTCCGGCGGCACCCTTAGGCGGCACCGCGTCGGTGTCGGATAGGCCGACAGGGATCTCTCCCGATCTCAACCATCACCCCGGGCGCTCCAAAGCCCACCAATATACCGTCCACCACCCTGCGCCAACCCGGTCATCAAGCCACCCACGCTGTCTCACTACGGCACCGCGAAGTGGGGCCTGCACAAAGAAGAAGAAGAGCCGAGACTAGGGGTAGCGGCACCGTCGGCACGCGGGAGGGACTGACCTCCACCATCAACGATGGTAACCGACCGGACGCAATAGCAGGAGCATACCAGGCCCAGCCGGGTCCTGAGATGCCTGTAATGTTCCCACCGTCGCGCTGCAGAAGGCACGCCGCCGGCGAAGCCGCTCCCCATCCGAGTCGCTCGTCCTCTCCACCGAGCAGAAGGCAGCGAGGCCGCGCCGGAGCCGGCCTGCTAGGACCCAGATGGGGCCCTAAGGGCCCAGATCTAGGCCGGGGGCGCGCCGCCGGCCACCCCGCCGCCAAGGAGCAGCGCCACGATCGCACCTGCCGCCGGCCAGCGCCACCAGGTCGCCGGACCACCACCAGTCGAGCCTCACCGCCGCAAACCCCCTGCCCCGAGAAGGAGGGCCAAGCGCGCGGGCTATAGAATATCCCGTCGCCACCGACACCACCCAGGCCAGATCCAAGTGCTCACCCCGGCAGCGGCAGGGGGGGTGGGAGGAGGAGGGGGTGGAGGAAGAACACCTTGGCGCCTCCCGGCCGCCTCACGGGGAGACGACGCTAGGGAAGGTCGACGTCGGGGTCGGGCGGATCCTAGATTCTTGCAAGTGCTATTGATAATAGTTATGTTATCACTTTCTCACAAAAAAAATAGTTATGTTATCACTGCAATATACCGTGCCTTACAAGGTACTTGTCCCCACGTAAGTTAAGCCAAGTCACCCCGCGCCAATGGCCAGGGCACCACAACAGCCGGAAAGTATCCTGTACTCCAGTGAATTGGGTGCTCCGGCTGCACCGCCCACAGCAGAGCCGTTAGATACAAAATACAGGAACAAGATGGAACGCGAACCCCCCACCCTTCAAATTTTGTAAAAAAGCCCCACGTAAGCTAAGAATAGCTGTAGTGTCCACGCCACTTAGCTGTGCTTATCCCCAGTTTGGATCAGAAAGAACACGAACAGGCTTGGGCATCGGCGGCCCGGCGGCGGACCTCGCCGTGGGCTGCGGCAGGACTTCCAGCGGACAACTCGCCCCACCCCAGCCCAGCCCTTATCCAAGTCTGCGCTGTTGGGGAACGTAGCAGAAATTCAAAATTTTCCTACGTGTCATCAAGATCTATCTAAGGAGAAACCAGCAACGAGGGGAAGGAGAGTGCATCTACATACCCTTGTAGATCGCTAAGCGGAAGCGTTCAAGAGAACGGGGTTGAATGAGTCATACTCGTCGTGATCCAAATCACCGGAGATCCTAGTGCCGAACAGACGGCACCTCCGCGTTCAACACACGTACAACCCGGTGACGTCTCCCATGCCTTGATCCAGCAAGGAGAGAGGGAGAGGTTGAGGAAGACTCCATCCAGCAGCAGCACAACGGCGTGGTGGTGGTGGAGGAGCGTGGCAATCCAGCAGGGCTTCGCCAAGCACCACAGGAGAGGAGGAGGAGGAGAGGCAGGGCTGCGCCATGGAGAGGTGAAAACTCATGTGTGTTTGGCAACCCAAACCTCAAGTATATATAGGGGAAGGGGAGGGGCTGCGCCCCCACCTAGGGTTCCCTCCCCAGGGGTGGCGGCAGCCCCCAGATCCCATCTGGGTGGCGGCCACAAGGGGAGAGAGGGGAGGCGCACCTGGGGTGGGCCTTAGGGCCCATCTGCCCTAGGGTTTGCCCTTCCCTCTTGGGCGCCTTGGGCCCTTGTGGGGCGCACCAGCCCACACAGGGCTGGTCCCCTTCCACACTTGGCCCATGCAGCCCTCCGGGCTTGTGGCCCCACTTGGTGGACCCAGGACCCTCCCGGTGGTCCCGTGCGATGTCGGAAAAACCCGAAACTTTTCCGGTGACCAAACAGGACTTCCCATATATAAATCTTTACCTCCGGACCATTCCGGAACTCCTCATGACATCCGGGATCTCATCCGGGACTTGAACAACATTCGGTAACCACATACAAACTTCCTTTATAACCCTAAGCGTCGCCATCGAACCTTAAGTGTGTAGACCCTACGGGTTCGGGAACCATGAGACATGACCAGGGGCGTTCTCCGGTCAATAACCAACAGCGGGATCTGGATACCCATGTTGGCTCCCACATGTTCCACGATGATCTCATCGGATGAACCACGATGTCGAGGATTCAATCAATCCGTATTCAATTCCATTTGTCTAAGCGGTATTGTACTTGCCCGAGATTCGATCGTCGGTATCCGATACCTTGTTCAATCTCGTTTCCGGCAAGTCTCTTTACTCGTTCCGTAACACATCATCCCATGATCAACCCCTTGATCACATTGTGCACATTATGATGATGTCCTACCGAGTGGGCCCAGAGATACCTCTCCGTTTACGCGGAGTGACAAATCCCAGTCTCGATTCGTGCCAACCCGAGACACTTTCGGAGATACCTGTAGTGCACCTTTATAGCCACCCGATTCGTTGTGACGTTTGGTACACCCAAAGCATTCCTACGGCATCCGGGAGTTACATAATCTCATGGTCTAAGGAAAAGATACTTGACATTAGAAAAGCTTTAGCATACGAACTACGATCTTTGTGCTAGGCTTAGGATTGGGTCTTGTCCATCACATCATTCTTCTAATGACGTGATCCCGTTATCAACGACATCCAATGTCCATGGTCAGGAAACCGTAACCATTTGTTGATCAACGAGCTAGTCAACTAGAGGCTTACTAGGGACATGGTGTTGTCTATGTACCCACACATGTATCTGAGTTTCCTATCAATACAATTATAGCATGGATAATAAGCGATTATCATGAGCAAGGAAATATAATAATAACTAATTTATTATTGCCTCTAGGGCATATTTCCAACAGTCTCCCACTTGCACTAGAGTCAATAATCTAGTTCACATCGCCATGTGATCAACAGCGATAGGTCACATCGCCATGTGACCAACATCCAAAGAGTTTACTAGTGTCTGTAAACTAGTTCACATCATCATGTGATTAAGACTCAATGAGTTCTGAGGTTTGATCATGTTTTGCTTGTGAGAGAGGTTTTAGTCAATGGGTCTGAACGTTTCAGATCCGTGTGTACTTCGTAATTCTTTATGTCATATTGTAAATGCTGCTTCCATGCTCCACTTGGAGCTATTCCAAATGGTTGCTCCACTATACGTATCCGTTTTGCTACTCAGAGTCATTCGGATAGGTGTTAAAGCTTGCATCAACGTAACCCTTTACATCGAACTCTTTATCACCTCCATAATCGAGAAACATGTCCTTATTCCTCCAAGGATAATTTTGACCGCTATCTGGTGATCCACTCCTTGATCACCTTTGTACTCTCTTGCGGATATGTAGTAAGGCACACATCGGGTGCGGTACACGGCATAGCATCTTGTAGAGCCTTCGTCTATAGCATAGGGGACGACCTTCGTCCTTTCTCTCTTTTCTGCCGTGGTCGAGCTTTAAGTCTTATCTTCTTACCTTTCAACTCAGCCAAGAACTCCTTCTTTGGTGATCCATCTTGAACACCTTCAAGATCATGTCAAGGTATATGCTCATTTGAAAGTATTATTAAGCATTTTGATCTATCCTTATAGATCTCGATGCTCAATGTTCAAGTAGCTTAATCCAGGTTTTCTATTGAAAAACATCTTTCAAATAACCCTATATGCTTTCGGAAATTCTACATCATTTACGATCATTAATATGTCAACAACATATACTCATCAGAAATTCTATAGTGCTCCCACTCACCTTTTTGGAAATACAAGTTTCTCATAAACTTTGTATAAACCCAAAATATTTGATCATCCTATCAAAGTGCATATTCCAACTCCAAGATGCTTACTCCAGTCCTTAGAAGGATCGCTGGAGCTAGCATACCTATTAGCATCCTTAGGATCGGCAAAAATTTTCTGATTGTATCACATACAACCTTTCCTTACGTAAACTGATAAGGAAACTCGTCTTGACATCCATCTGCCAGATTTCATAAATGCAGCTAATGCTAACATGATTCCGACGGACTTAAGCATCGCTACGGATGAGAAAATCTCATCGTAGTCAACTCCTTGAACTTGTGAAAAACTCTTCGCCACAAGTCGAGCTTCATAGGTGGTGACATTATCGTCCACGTCCGTCTTCTTCTTAAAGATCCATTTATTTCAATGGCTTGCCGATCATCGGACAAGTCCACCAAAGTCCATGCTTTGTTATGATACATGGATCCTATCTCGGATTTCATGGCTTCTAACCATTTGTCGGAATATGGGCCCACCATTGGTTCTCCATAGCTCGTAGGTTCATTGTTGTCTAGCAACATGACATTCATGACAGGATCACCGTACCACTCCGAAGCAGTACGCGTCCTTGTCGTCCTACGAGGTTCGGTAGTGACTTGATCCGAAGTTTCATGATCACTATCATAAGCTTCTACTTCAATTGGTGTAGGTGCCACAGGAACAACTTCCTGTGTCCTGCTACACACTAGTTGAAGTGATGGTTCAATAACCTCATCAAGTCTCCACCATCCTCACACTTAATTCTTTCGAGAGAAACTTTTCCTCGAGAAAGGACCCGTTTCTATAAACAATTCCTATTGCTTTCGGATCTGAATTAGGAGGTATACCCAACCGTTTTGGGTATCCTATGAAGATGTATTTATCCGTTTTGGGTTCGAGCTTATCACGATGAAACTTTTTCACATAAGCGTCGCAGCCCCAAACTTTTAAGAAAGCGACAACTTAGGTTTCTCCAAACCATAGTTCAAACAGTGCCGTTTCAGCGGAATTACGTGGTGCCCTATTAAAGTGAGTGCGGTTGTCTCTAATGCCTAACCCATGAGCGATAGTGGTAATTCGATAAGAGACATCATAGTACGCACCATATCCAATAGGGTGCAACTATGATGTTCGGACACACCATCACACTATGGTGTTCGGGACGGTATTAATTGTGAAACAATTTCCAGAGTGTCTTAATTGCGTGCCAAAGCTCGTAACTCAGATACTCATCTCTATGATCATATCATAGACATTTTATCCTCTTGTCACAATGATCTTTAACTTCACTCTGAAATTACTTGAACCATTCAATAATTCAGACTTTGTGTTTCATCAAGTAAATATACTCAACATCTACTCGAATCATTTGTGAAGTCGAACATAACGATATTCACCGCATGCCTCGGCACTCATTGGACTGCACACATCAAAATGTGTTACTTCCAACAGGTTGCTACCTTGTTCCATCTTCTTTGAAACCGAGGCTTTTCTGTCATCTTGCCCATGTGGTATGATTTGCATATCTCAAGTGATTCAAAATCAAGTGAGTCCAAACGATCCATCTGCATGGAGTTTCTTCATGCGTATACACCAATAGACATGGTTTGCATGTCTCAAACTTTTCAAAAACGAGTGAGTCCTGTTGGAAATATGCCCTAGAGGCAATAATAATAGCGTTATTATTATATTTCCTTATTCATGATAATTGTCTTTATTCGTGCTATAATTGTGTTAACCGGAAATCGTAATACATGTGTGAATAACAGACAACAACATGTCCCTAGTGAGCCTCTAGTTGACTAGCTCGTTGATCGACAGATAGTCATGGTTTCGACTATGGACATTGGATGTCATCGATAACGGGATCACATCATTAGGAGAATGATGTGATGGACAAGACAATCCTAAACATAGCATAAGATCGCATAGTTCGTTTGCTAGAGTTTTCCAATGTCAAGTATCCTTTCCTTAGACCATGAGATCGTGTAACTCCCGGATACCGTAGGAGTGCTTTGGGTGTATAAGCGTCCTGGCAATGGCTGGGTGACTATAAAGGTATGCTACGGGTATCTACGAAAGTGTACATTGGGTTGACATGGATCGAGACTGGGATTTGTCACTCCGCTTGACGGGGAGGTATCACCGGGCCCTCTCGGTAATGCATCATCACAATGAGCTCAATGTGATCGAAGTGTTTGATCACGGGATCATGCATTCTGATAGCGAGAAAAGTGACTTGCGATGCTTGAGATTGAGCGAGGTATTGGTATACCGACGATCGAATCTCGGGCAAGTAAAATACCGATTGACAAAGGGAATCGTATCACGGGATTAATTGAATCCTTGACATCGTGGTTCATCCGATGAGATCATCGTGGAGCATGTGGGAGCCAACATGGGTATCCAGATCCGCTGTTGGTTATTGCCCGAGAGCCGTCTCGGTCATATACGCATGTCTCCCGAACCCGTAGGGTCTACACATAAGGTTGATAACGCTAGGGTAGTAGGAATATGTATGTGCAGTAACCGAATGTTGTTGAGTCCGGATGAGATCCCGGACGTCACGAGGAGCTCCGGAATGGTCGGAGGTAAAGAATTATATATAGGAAGTGCTGTTTGACCATCGGGACAAGTTTCGGTGATATCGGTATTGTCTGGGACCACCGGAGGGGTCCCGGGGTCACCAAGTGCGGCCACCAGCCCGCAGGGGCCCCATGGGCCCTAGGGGGAGCGCCTATGCCCACATGGGCCACGGGGAACCAGCCCCAAGGGGCCCATGCGCCTAGGGTTTAAGGAGGGAAGAGTCCATGAGGGGGAAGGCACCTCCGAGGTGCCTTGGGAGGGTGGACACCTCCCCTCTTGGCCGCACCCCGCCCCTGGAGGAGGGGGCAAGGCGGCGCCCACCCCCCCTCCTTGGCACCGATATAAAGGGGGGAGGGGAGGGGGCAGCAGCACTTTTGCCACAGGCGCCTCCCTCTCCCTCTCCAACACATCCTCCTCCTCCGTAGTGCAGTGAAGCCCTGTAGAATCTTGCAAGTTCCACCATCCTGCACGCCGTCGTGCTGCTGCTGGAGCCATCTTCCTCAACCTCTCCTTCACCTTGCTGGATCAAGAAGAAGGAGGCGTTACGTGACCGTCACGTGTGTTGAGCAGCGGAGGTGCCGTCCGTTCGGCACTAGATCATCGGTGAATTGGATCGCGGCAAATACGACTACCTCATCCACGTTCACTCCGAAGCTTCCGTTGCGATCTACAAAGTGGTATGTAGATGCTAACCAATCTGAATACTCGTTGCTAGATGAACTCATAGATGGATCTTGGTGAAACCGTAGGAAAAATTTTAATTTTCTGCAACGCGTTCCCCAACAGTGGCATCATGAGCTAGGTCTATCGTAGTTCTTCTTGCTTGAGTAGAACACAATTTGTTGTGGGCGTAGATGTTGTCAATTCTTCTTGCCGTTACTAGTCAATCTTGATTCAGCGGTATTGTGGGATGAAGCGGCCGGACCAACCTTACACGTGCGCTTACGTGAGACCGGTTCCACCGACTAACATGCACTAGATGCATAAGGTGGCTGGCGGGTGTTGTCTCTCCTACTTTAGTTGGATCGGATTCGATGAACAGGGTCCTTATGAAGGGTAAATAGAGATTGACAAATCACGTTGTGGTTTGAGCGTAGGTAAGAAAAGCGTTCTTGCTAGAACCCTAATTCAGCCACGTAAAACTTGCAACAACAATTAGAGGGCGTCTAACTTGTTTTTGCAGCAAGTGCTTTAATGATATGATATGGCGAAGTTGTGATGAATGATGAATGATCTATATGTGATGTATGAGATGTTCATGCTATTGTAATAGGAATCACGACTTGCATGTCGATGGGTATGACAACCGGCAGGAGCCATAGGAGTTGTCTTTATTTTTGTATGACCTGCGTGTCATTGAAGAACGCCATGTAAACTACTTTACTTTATTGCTAAACACGTTAGTCATAGAAGTAGAAGTAGTCGTTGGCGTGACAACTTCATGAAGACACGATGATGGAGATCATGATGATGGAGATCATGGTGTCATGCGGTGACAAGATGATCATGGAGCCCGAAGATGAAGATCAAAGGAGCTATATGATATTGGCCATATCATGTCACTACTTTATATAATTGCATGTGATGTTTATTATGTTTTATGCATCTTGTTTACTTAGAGCGACGGTAGTAAATAAGATGATCCCTCATAATAATTTCAAGAAGTGTTCACCCTAGCGTGCACCGTTGCTAAGGTTAAATCGTTCGAAGCACCACGTGATGATCGGGTGTGATAGGTCCTTACGTTCGCATACAACGGGTGTAAGACAGATTTACACACGCAAAACACTTAGGTTGACTTGGCGAGGCTAGCATGTACGGACATGGCCTCGGAACACGAAGACCGAAAGGTCGAGCATGAGTCGTATAGAAGATACGATCAACATGAAGATGTTCACCGATGTTGACTAGTCCGTCTCACGTGATGATCGGACACGGCCTAGTTGACTCGGATCATGTAATACTTAGATGACTAGTAGAGGGATGTCTATCTAAGTGGGAGTTCATTAAATTTGATTAAATGAACTTTATTATCATGAACTTAGTCTAAATATTTACAATATGTCTTGTAGATCAAATGGCCAACGTAGTCCTCAACTTCAACGCGTTCCTAGAGAAAACCAAGCTGAAAGGCGATGGTAGCAACTATACGGACTGGGTCCGGAACACGAGATTATCCTCATAGCTGCCAAGAAAGATTATGTCCTAAGAGCACCGCTGGGTGGCGCACCTATTCTCCCTGCGAGAACAAGGCGTTATGAGCGCTTGGCGATCACGCTGCGATGATTACTCCCTCGTTCGATGCGGCATGCTTTACAGCTTAGAGCCGGGCTCCAAAAGCGTTTTGAGAGACATGGAGCATATGAGATGTTGAAGAGCTGAAAATGGTTTTCCAAGCTCATGCCGGGTCGAGAGATATGAAGTCTCCGATAAATTCTTTAGCTGTAAGATGGAGGAAAATGGCTCTGTCGGTGAACACATACTCAAAATGTGGGTTGCACAACCGCTTGACTCAAGCTGGAAGTTAATCTCCGGATGAAGCGGTCATTGACAGAATCCTCGATCGCTTCCACCTAGCTACAAGAGCTTTGTGATGAACTACAATATGCGAGGATGGTAAAGACCATTCTGAAGTATATGCTATGCTGAAATCAGCAGAGGTAGAAATCAAGAAGGAGCATCAAGTGTTGATGGTGAATAAAACCACTAAGTTCAAGAAGGGCAAGGGTAAAAAGAACTTCAAGAAGGACGGCAAGGAAGTTGCCGCGCCCGGTAAGCAAGTTTCCGGGAAGAAGCCAAAGAATGGACCCAAGCCCGAAACTGAGTGCTTTTATTGCAAGGGAAGTGGTCACTGGAAGCGGAACTGCCCCAAATACTTAGCGGACAAGAAGGCCGGCAAAACCAAAGGTATATGTGATATACATGTAATTGATGTGTACCTTACCAGTACTCGTAGTAGCTCTTGGGTATTTGATACTGGTGCGGTTGCTCATATTTGTAACTCAAAGCGAGCTGCGGAATAAGCGGAGGCTGGCGAAGGGCGAGGTGACGATGCGTGTCGGGAATGGTTCCAAGGTCGATGTGATCGCCCGTCGGCACTGCCTCTGCATTTACCTACGGGATTAGTTTTAAACCTCAATAATTGTTATTTAGTGCCAAGTTTGAGCATGAACATTGTATCTGGATCTCGCTTAATTCGAGATGGCTACTCATTTAAATCCGAGAATAATGGTTGTTCTATTTATATGAGAGATATGTTTTATGGTCATGCTCCGATGGTTAATGGTTTATTCTTGATGAATCTAAATGCGTGATGATACACATATTCATAGTGTGAGTACCAAAAGAGTTAAAGTTGATAACAATAGTCCCACATATTTGTGGCTTTGCCGCCTTGGTCACATAGGTGTCAAACGCATGAAGAAGCTCCATGCGGATGGACTTTTAGAGTCTCTTGATTATGAATCATTTGACACGTCTGAACCATGCCTCATGGGTAAAATGACCAAGACTCCATTCTCGGGAACAATGGGCGAGCAACCAACTTATTGGAAATCATACATCTTGATGTGTGCGGTCCAATGAGTGTTGAGGCTCGCGGTGGCTATCGTTATGTTCTCACCCTCACTGATGACTTGAGTAGATATGGGTATATCTACTTAATGAAACACAAGTCTGAGACCTTTGAAAAGTTCAAGGAATTTCAGAGTGAGGTTGAAAATCAACGTGATAGAAAGATCGAGTTTCTCTGATCGGATCGTGGAGGAGAATACTTGAGTCACGAATTTGGCACACACTTAAGAAAATGTGGAATAGTTTCACAACTCACGCCGCTGGAACACCTCAGCGTAATGGTGTGTCCGAGCGTCGTGTCGCACTCTATTAGATATGGTGCGATCTATGATGTCTCTTACCGATTTACCGCTATCTTTTGGGGCTATGCTTTAGAGACTGCGCATTCACTTTAAATAGGGCTCCGTCGAAATCCGTTGAGGCGACACCGTATGAATTATGGTTTGGGAAGAAACCCAAGCTGTCGTTTCTAAAAGTTTGGGGATGCGATGCTTATGTAAAGAAAATTCAACCTGAGAAGCTCGAACCCAAGTCGGAAAAATCGTCTTCATAGGATACCCGAAAGAAACTATTGGGTATACCTTCTACCTCAGATCCGAAGGCAAGATCTTTGTTGCCAAGAATGGATCCTTTACGGAGAAAGAGTTTCTCTCGAAAGAAGTAAGTGGGAGGAAAGTAGAACTTGATGAAGTGTTACCTCTTGAACCGGAAAATGGCGAAACTCAAGAAATGCGTTCACGAGGTGCCTGCACCAACTAGAGAGGAAATTAATGATTATGATCAAGATACTTGATCAAGCTCCTCTTGAAATTCGAAGGTCCACAAGGACACGTTCCGCACAGTGAATGCAGGGAACCCTGTCTTGGAAATCATGTTGTTGAACAACGGTGAACCTTGAACTATGAGGAAGCAATGGCGGGCCGGATTCCGACAAATGGCTGGAAGCCATGAAATCCGAGATAGGATCCATGTATGAAAGCGAAGTATGGACTTTGGTGACTTGCCCGTTGAGCGGCGAGCCATAGAAAATAAATGGATCTTTAAGAAGAAGGCAGACGCGGATGGTAATGTGACCATCTATAAAGCTCGGCTTGTCGCTAAGGGTTATCGACAAGTTCAAGGGGTTGACTACGATGAGACTTTCTCACGGTAGCGAAGCTGAAGTCCGTCGAGAATCATGTTAGCAATTGCCGCATACTATGATTATGAGATATGGCAAATGGACGTCAAAGCGGCATTCCTTAATGGTTTCCTTAAGGAAGAATTGTATATGATGCAGCGGAAGGTTTTGTCGATCCTAAGAATCTTGACAAGGTATGCAAGCTCCAACGCTCGATTTATGGGCTGGTGCAAGCATCTCGGAGTTGGAACATTCGCTTTGATGAGATGATCAAAGCGTTTGGGTTCTGAGACTTATGGAGAAGCTTTGTGTTTACAAGAAAGTGAGTGGGAGCTCTGTGGCATTTCTCATATTATATGTAGGCGACATACTTTTGATGGGAAATGATATAGAACTCTTGGACAACATTAAGGCCTATTTGAATAAAAGTTTTTCAATGATGGACCTTGGAGAAGCTGCTTATATATTAGGCATCAAGATCTATAGAGATAGATCGAGGCGCCTCATAGGTCTTTCACAAAGCACATACCTTGATAAGATATTGAAGAAGTTCAATATGGATCAATCTAAGAAGGGGTTCTTACGTGTTACAAGGTGTGAAATTGAGCTCAGCTCAATGTCCGACCAGCGAGAAGATATAGAAGAGATGAGTGTCATCCCTATGCCTCAGCCATAGGTTCTATTATGTATGCCATCTTGTGTACCAGACCTGATGTAAACCTTGCCGTAAGTTTGGTAGGAAGGTACCAAAGTAATCCGACAAGGAACACCGGAACAATGATCAAGAATATCTGAAGTACACGAAAAGGACTAAGGAAATGTTTCTCGTTTATGGAGGTGACGAAGAGCTAAATGCGTAAAAGGTTACGTCGGCGCTAGCTTCGACACAGATCTGGATGACTCTAAGTCACAAACCGGATCGTGTATATTTTGAATGGTGGGGCGATGGCTGGTGCGATTTGCAAGCAAAGCGTCGTGGCGGGATCTACATGTGAAGCGGAGTACATGGCAGCCTCGGAGGCAGCACATGAAGCAATTTGGGTGAAGGAGTTCATCACCGACCTCGAGTCATACCCAATGCGTCGGGGCCAATCAAGCTCTTCTGACAACACTGGAGCTATTGCACTTGCAAAGGAGCCCAGGTTTCACAAGAAGACTAGGCACATCAGCGTCGCTTCAACTCCATTCGTGAAAATGTTCAAGATGGAGACATAGAAATTTGTAAAGTGCACACGGATCTGAATGTCGCAGATCCGTTGACTAAACTCTCTCCCTAAGGCAAAACATGATCAGCACCAGAACTCTATGGGTGTTCGATTCATCACAATGTAACTAGATTATTGACTCTAGTGCAAGTGGGAGACTGTTGGAAATATGCCCTAGAGGCAATAATAATAGCGTTATTATTATATTTCCTTATTCATGATAATTGTCTTTATTCGTGCTATAATTGTGTTAACCGGAAATCGTAATACATGTGTGAATAACAGACAACAACATGTCCCTAGTGAGCCTCTAGTTGACTAGCTCGTTGATCGACGAGATAGTCATGGTTTCACGACTATGGACATTGGATGTCATCGATAACGGGATCACATCATTAGGAGAATGATGTGATGGACAAGACCCAATCCTAAACATAGCATAAGATCGCATAGTTCGTTTGCTAGAGTTTTCCAATGTCAAGTATCCTTTCCTTAGACCATGAGATCGTGTAACTCCCGGATACCGTAGGAGTGCTTTGGGTGTGCCAAGCGTCCTGGCGTAAGCTGGGTGACTATAAAGGTATGCTACGGGTATCTCTGAAAGTGTCTACATTGGGTTGACATGGATCGAGGCGGGATTTGTCACTCCGGCAGCGGGGAGGTATCACGGGCCCTCTCGGTAATGCATCATCACAATGAGCTCAATGTGATCGAAGTGTTTGATCACGGGATCATGCATTCTGATAACGAGAAAAGTGACTTGCGGTAGCGAGATTGAGCGAGGTATTGGTATACCGACGATCGAATCTCGGGCAAGTAAAATACCGATTGACAAAGGGAATCGTATCACGGGATTAATTGAATCCTTGACATCGTGGTTCATCCGATGAGATCATCGTGGAGCATGTAGGAGCCAACATGGGTATCCAGATCCGCTGTTGGTTATTGCCCGAGAGCCGTCTCGGTCATGTACGCATGTCTCCCGAACCCGTAGGGTCTACACATAAGGTTGATAACAGCTAGGGTAGTAGGAATATGTATGTGCAGTAACCCGAATGTTGTTGAGTCCGGATGAGATCCCGGACGTCACGAGGAGCTCGGAATGGTCGGAGGTAAAGAATTATATATAGGAAGTGCTGTTTGACCATCGGGACAAGTTTCGGTGATATCGGTATTGTCTGGGACCACCGGAGGGTCAGGGTCCTGAAGTGGGGCCACCAGCCCGAGGGGCCACATGGGCCCTAGGTGGTGCGCCTAGGCCCACATGGGCCAAGGGAACCAGCCCCAAGGGCCCATGCGCCTAGGGTTTAAGGAGGGAAGAGTCCATGAGGGGAAGGCACCTCAGGGGTGCCTTGGGAGGGTGGACACCTCCCCTCTTGGCCGCACCCCTCCCTTGGAGGAGGGGCAAGGCTGCGCCCTCCCCTCCTTGGCACCTATATAAAGGGGGAGGGAGGGGCAGCAGCACTTTGCCCTGGGCGCCTCCTCTCCCTCTCCAACACATCCTCCTCCTCCGTAGTGCACGGCGAAGCCTGAGAGATCTTGCAAGTTCCACCATCACCACGCCGTCGTCTTGCTGCTGGAGCCATCTTCCTCAACCTCTCCTTCACCTTGCTGGATCAAGAAGAAGGAGGCGTTACGCTGACCGTCACGTGTGTTGAGCAGCGGAGGTGCCGTCCGTTCGGCACTAGATCATCGGTGAATTGGATCGCGGCAAGTACGACTACCTCATCCACGTTCACTCCGAAGCTTCCGTTGCGATCTACAAAGTGGTATGTAGATGCTAACCAATCTGAATACTCGTTGCTAGATGAACTCATAGATGGATCTTGGTGAAACCGTAGGAAAAATTTTAATTTTCTGCAACGTTCCCCAACAAGTCCAAAGATCCATCAACATGGAGCTTCTTCATGCGTTTTATACCAATATGACTTACATGGCAGTGCCACAAGTACGTGGTACCATCATTACTATCTTATATCTTTTGGCATGAAAATGTGTATCACTACGATCGAGATTCAATAAACCATTCCTTTTAGGTGCTAGACCATTGAAGGCATTATTCAAATTAACAGAGTAACCATTATTCTCCTTAAATGAATAACCATATTGTGACAGACATAATCCAATCATGTCTATGCTCAACGCAAACACCAAATAACAATTTTAGGTTTAACTCCAATCTCGATGGTAGAGGGCGTGCGATGCTTGATCACATCAACCTTGGAAACACTTCCAACACGTGTCGTCGACTCACCTTTAGCTAGTCTCCGTTTATTCCGTAGCTTTTGTTTGAGTTACAAACACTTAGCAACCGAACCGGCATCTAATACCTGGTGCTACTAGGAGTACTAGTAAAGTACACATTAACATAATGTATATCCAATATACTTCTATCGACCTTGCCAGCCTTCTCATCTACCAAGTATCTAGGGTGGTTCCGCTTGATGTCCGTTCCTCTCATTCTGAAGCACTTAGTCTCGGGTTTGGGTTCAACCTTGGGTTTCTTCACTAGAGCAGCAACTGTTTTGCCATTTCATGAAGTATCCCTTGTCGCCCTTGCCCTTCTTGAAACTAGTGGTTTTACCAACCATCAACAATTGATGCTCCTCTTTGACTTCTACTTTCGCGATGTCAAACATCGCGAACACTTCAAGGATCATCATATCTATTCCTGATATGTTATAGTTCATCACGAAGCTCTAGTAGCTTGGTGGCAATGACTTTGGAGAAACATCACTATCTCATCACGGAAGATCAACTCCAACTCGATTCAAGTGATTGTTGCACTTTCGGACAATCTGAGCACAAGCTCAACGATTGAGATTTTCTCCCTTAGTTTGCAGGCTAAGAAAATCGTCGGAGGTCTTATACCTCTTGGCGTGGGCACGAGCCTGAAATCCCAATTTCAGCCCTCGAAACATCTCATATGTTCATGACGTTTTGAAAAAGCGTCTTTGGTGCCTCAACTCTAAACCGTTTAAGCGAACTATCACGTAGTTATCAAAGCGTGTATGTCCGATGTTCGTAACATCCACAAGCGGCGTTTGGGGTTCGGCACCTGTGGCGGTGCATTAAGGACATAAGCTTTTTACTGTCCGCATAATCGCTACTGTCAACTTTCAACTATATTTTCTCTATGAACATATTTAAAAAGTAGAACTAAAGCGCGAGCTTACGACATAATTTGCAAAGATCTTTTGACTATGTTCAGGATAATTAAGTTCATCTTATGAACTCCCACTCAGATAGACATCCTTCTAGTCATCTAAGTGATTACATGATCCGAGTCAACTAGGCCGTGTCCGATCATCACGTGAGACGGACTAGTCATCATCGGTGAATATCTTCATGTTGATCGTATCTACTATACTACTCATGCTCGACCTTTCGGTCTCTGTGTTCCGAGGCCATGTCTGTACATGCTAGGCTCGTCAAGTTAACCCTAAGTGTTTTGCATGTGTAAAACTGTCTTACACCCGTTGTATGTGAGCGTAAGGATCTATCACACCCGATCATCACGTGGTGCTTGAAGCGACGAACTTTAGCAACGGCCTTGCAGTTAGGGAGAACACTTCTTGAAATTGTTGTAAGGGATCATCTTATTTACTACCGTCGTTCTAAGTAAACAAGATGCATAAACATAATAAACATCACATGCAATTATATAGTAGTGACATGATATGGCCAATATCATATAGCTCCATTGATCTCCATCTTGGGGCTCCATGATCATCATCATCACCGGCATGACACCATGATCTCCATCATCATGATCTCCATCATCGTGTCTTCATGAAGTTGTCTCGCCAACTATTACTTCTACTACTATGGCTACCGGTTAGAAATAAAGTAAAGTAATTACATGGCGTTATTTAATGACACACAGGTCATACAATAAATAAAGACAACTCCTATGGCTCCTGCCGGTTGTCATACTCATCAACATGCAAGTCGTGATTCCTATTACAAGAACATGATCAATCTCATACATCACATATCATTCATCACATTCTTCTTGGCCATATCACATCACATAGCATACCACCGCAAAAACAAGTTAGGCGTCCTCTAATTATTGTTTGCATGTTTTACGTGGCTGCTATGGGTTTCTAGCAAACGTTTCTTACCTACATAAAACCACAGCGTGATATGTCAATTGCTATTTACCCTTCATAAGGACCCTTTTCATCGAATCCGTTCCGACTAAAGTGGGAGAGATTGGCACCGCTAGCCACCTTATGCACCATGTGCATGTCGGTCAGTGGAACTGTCTCACGTGGAAATGCGTGTAAGGTCGGTCCGGGCCCCTTCATCCCACAATACCTTGAAACAAGATTGGACTAGTAACGACAAGCATATTGAACAAAATCAACGCCCACAACTACTTTGTGTTCTACTCGTGCAAAGAATCTACGCAATAGACCTAGCTCATGATGCCACTATTGGGGAGCGTGGCGAGAAATTCAAAATTTTCCTACGTGTCACCAAGATCTATCTAAGGAGAAACCAGCAATGAGGGGAAGGAGAGTGCATCTACATACCCTTGTAGATCGCTAAGCTAAGCGAGCGTTCAAGAGAATGGGGTTGAAGGAGTCGTACTCGTCGTGATCCAAATCACGGAGATCCTAGTGCGAGCAGACGGCACCTCCGCGTTCAACACACGTACAGCCGGTGGCGTCTCCCATGCCTTGATCCAGCAAGGAGAGAGGGAGAGGTTGAGGAAGACTCCATCCAGCAGCAGCACAGGCGTGGTGGTGGTGGAGGCGTGGCAATCCGGCGAGGCTTCGCCAAGCACCTTGGGAGAGGAGGAGGAGGAGGCAGGGCTGCGCCATGGAGAGGTGAAAACTCATGTGTGTTTGGCAGCCCAAACCTCAAGTATATATAGGGGAAGGGGAGGGGCTGCGCCCCCACCTAGGGTTCCCTCCCCAGGGGTGGCGGCAGCCCCCAGATCCCATCTGGGTGGCAGCCACAAGGGAGAGGGGAGGCGCACCTAGGGTGGGCCTTGGGGCCCATCTGCCCTAGGGTTTGCCCCTTCCCTCTTGGGCGCCTTGGGCCCTTGTGGGGCGCACCAGCCCACACAGGGCTGGTCCCCTTCCACACTTGGCCCATGCAGCCCTCCGGGGCTTGTGGTCCCACTTGGTGGACCCCGGGACCCTCCGGTGGTCCCGATGCGTTCTGGGAAAAACCCGAAACTTTTCGGTGACCAAAGCAGGACTTCCCATATATAAATCTTTACCTCCGGACCATTCCGGAACTCCTCATGACGTCCGGGATCTCATCCGGGACTTGAACAACATTCGGTAACCACATACAAACTTCCTTTATAACCCTAAGCGTCGCCATCGAACCTTAAGTGTGTAGACCCTACGGGTTCGGGAACCATCTGAGACATGACCGAGGCGTTCTCGGTCAATAACCAACAGCGGGATCTGGATACCCATGTTGGCTCCCACATGTTCCACGATGATCTCATCGGATGAACCACGATGTCGAGGATTCAATCAATCCCGTATTCAATTCCATTTGTCTAGCGGTATTGTACTTGCCCGAGATTCGATCGTCGGTATCCCGATACCTTGTTCAATCTCGTTTCCGGCAAGTCTCTTTACTCGTTCCGTAACACATCATCCCGTGATCAACCCCTTGGTCACATTGTGCACATTATGATGATGTCCTACCGAGTGGGCCCAGAGATACCTCTCCGTTTACGGAGTGACAAATCGATCTCGATTCGTGCCAACCCGTCAGACACTTTCGGAGATACCTGTAGTGCACCTTTATAGCCACCCAGTTACTTGTGACGTTTGGTACACCCAAAGCATTCCTACGGCATCCGGGAGTTACACAATCTCATGGTCTAAGAAAAAGATACTTGACATTAGAAAAGCTTTAGCATACGAACTACGATCTTTGTGCTAGGCTTAGGATTGGGTCATGTCCATCACATCATTCTTCTAATGATGTGATCCCGTTATCAACGACATCCAATGTCCATGGTCAGGAAACCGTAACCATCTGTTGATCAACGAGCTAGTCAACTAGAGGCTTACTAGAGACATGGTGTTGTCTATGTACCCACACATGTATCTGAGTTTCCTATCAATACAATTATAGCATGGATAATAAACGATTATCATGAGCAAGGAAATATAATAATAACTAATTTATTATTGCCTCTAGGGCATATTTCCAACATGCGCAACCCCCTCCACAGCCATACACAGCGGCCAGCTGCGCCATCTGCCGACGCCAGAGAAGAGAACTCCCAGCCTTCAGGTATGCTTTTGGATGTTACTGATTTGTGTCATTATTATGTATTTTGTATCTAATCCATTGTTCCCTTTATGCTGATTTGTGAGTTGTAGGTTGTAGCCAATCCTATCTTGAGTAGAATATATGTTTATATCTCTCTGTATAGGAGTGCGCGGCGCAAAATTAATCAACGGAATTGCTATATTTTGCATATACTATATATTCTAGCAATTGTGTATAGGAAAATTTCAGCTACATATGGTCTGACAGTGTATATTAGTTGATGAGTACCAAGTAATTTTATCTACCTGTTCAAGTCCTGAACGTGAAGTGGTTGTTGGCACAAGAGTGAGATTCATTAACACTTGCAATATGTTCCTACAGGCTAGTGGTGACAAAATGTCATTACATTCCTACAGATTTGCCTTTTTGGTGCTATCACGCTATGTGTCCATGGCATAAAAGACATCCTAAATTATGTTGCTGTACTCAGGACCATTTTTCACAAACACTCTTTTCTTAGTACATATAAATGCCAATGCATTCCATACACATTTTCATTCTTCGCTGCTTTAGCATGGGATTGTTGTTTTATTTAGACCTTGATGTGCTACAGCTCTCATGAGAACCTAACTCTTTGTTGTGCTAAATGTAATGTCTGACACTTTTTCTGCACCGAGCAGGGAAGGATGGAGTCAATGACAATCATTGCTCCAAGTGTCAATTCTGGAGTTCAAGTTCTATTTTTGTGTGTGGATATCAGTTTAAGTTTTTTGAAGGTAGTGCTATCCTAGCAGCCAGTGGCAATTTTTGCTTGATGTTACACACGCTCCTGGTCATATTTGAGTTGAGGTTTGGAATCATTTAGATCGGAAAGCTAACAAAGGAGTATCTGAAAAAATGCCGAATATTATCCATAAAGCTAATCTTATGAAGTGTCATGCTGATGCAAAGCTTTGTACATTAACTTTCTTTATATAACATTTGTATCTGTCTATACTGGAACAGATCTTTTCATTTTGTTTGGAGACAAAGTTAGTACACATGCTGGACAGAAATTACACATTTAGTTAAGATTGATACTCAATGGTGCAATTTTCAGAAAATGCTTGGAAACGAAACCTGTACCACAGATGCTACATTAGGACGTCTTCTAGTACATTGAAACATGTCAACGGTCCAGGCACACCTGAGCCAAACCATAGTACAGCCGTGCTCTTTCTATTCCAAACTGTGAGCAGCACATGATGTGATCGAAATGTTACAGGTATTCTGTACTTACATGGGGATCTTTTTGCAAAATTCGAAGGGTGGGGAGTTTGGGTTCCATCTTGGCCCTATATTGTGTATCTAGCGGCTCCGGTGTGTATGGTGCAGCTGGAGCACCCATTCCATTGGAGTACAGGATACTTTCCCGGAGTTTATACTTTGTCACATGCTATATGTCCATTGAAATGTTTTATACGTTAGTATTATTAAAATAAATCTTTCTCTGATTAAAAATTTCAGTTTCTTCCTTCGAATGATAGTAGAAATATATTTGGATTGGGGAAGCTTAAAGCAGAAGCTATCACATGCCAATAAAGGAGACATATGTACAGAAGCTGTACTATAAAGCTTGTGTGAGACCAGCTGTAGTATGAATACAGACATCACATGATACAACATTGTTTCACCTAGACATCTTCAACCGGTTTGGATGGCGATCATGTAATAGGATAGGCATTTAGTTTACCTATCTGTTTTTATGCCAGCCGGTTGTGGCTCTTCTGGTTTTTGCTATGCAGTTGACGCTCTATGTGAGCTAGATGCTGCTTTTGTTCCATTACTGTAAGACCTTGTTGAGACCTTGGTTACTTTTTAATAATAGAGGCCGTATGTATCGATCTGATGCAGAGGCCGGGGAATCCCCCTTTTCAAAAAAAAAAAATCATAGCCACCAAGGGTAGATGGTTGAGTTCTGTGCTTTCATCGACCTGTAGA
Organism: Aegilops bicornis; assembly: GCA_021605145.1. Lineage (NCBI taxonomy): Eukaryota > Viridiplantae > Streptophyta > Magnoliopsida > Poales > Poaceae > Aegilops > Aegilops bicornis. The sequence goes on along the minus strand of CM038672.1, from coordinate 701,571,713 downwards.
TTCAAAAGGAGTGTTTTTTTCTTGGCGAATTCTATATAACCAGCTACCAAAAGAAAGATGAACATAACTGTGTGTTGGATTATCTTGTTAGCCTAATCACATGATTTCTTGTGGGAGGTCTTTGTAAAACTGAAAGAACTTCGGTAATTAATTTGTACCATTGGTGGTGATAGTGGTCCAAGGAAGGGCAATATGTACAAGTTAGACAAAAAGGAACCTGATTTTTTATGTGTTCCATTCAGTAATTGACTGCCATCTGTATTGAAGCTAGATTCTCATACTGTACATGTGGATCACCTTGTTTCGCCATGGCCTTTCCTTCCCTGATTCATTTTTTTCCTTCTTGTATTTCATTAATAAATTAAATATATAGTTTTTGCCCTTCTTTTTTCCTTTTCACTCTGGTTTTTATTAAATTTGTTAAGCTAACATGGCATGTAAATATGAACAACAGAATAAGCTCGGCGCATCTCGTATTCTCATTGAAGTGTTGTACGTGTTGAAGGCTGCAAGTTTCAGGTCAATACCTCTCATCTAGACCATAGTCACTCTTGACGTACGTGAGACATAGGGGTCTTGCATCTAAAAAAAGTAAGAATCACAACAACAATATATATACATGTGCTTGTCAGTCAATGGCATCAATTCAAAGACGCAAGCATGTGCATAGCTCATGTCCAGTATTCTTGCACATGTTGCATCATCCTTTTCAGTGGTCCGTTGTGTACGGTGCAAAGGTGACGAGTTGTAGAGCTTGTGTTTAGACCATGATTAGGGAATCATGTATTGGTCTGAATTTTTGTCATGCTATATGAATCTCTGCTTCTAATGTCTTACTACTTGTTAGGATAGACTCCACGGCTTTTTTTCGTCCCTCACTTTCGTCTGGTTTTTTTGTCAGGTTTTTTTCCGTTTCCCCTCTCATCATCCCACAGGTTTATTTTCACGAATCTGAAAGGATCCAAACTTTCCATACTGGCGCAAGTTATTTAGTAATGTCTTTTTGTGAAAGAATCAATCATAATCAATCTTTAAAGATCAAATCTAAATTAATTAACCTTAACATAAATCACTCAATCACATTAATCAATCTTTTCATATGTTATCAAAATCTCTACTCCTAGAGGAGCAGTCTGGGGTCGTGATGGTCCGTTTAGTTGGATCACCACTCTGTTTGTACACATCGTTCTACGTACTATTAGGTTTTTTATCAACTTACATTACAAGTGAAGTGGACTTCAATTTGTTTTATGGGCTATTAGGCTTTTACTCTGCCACAATTGAGTATCCACTAATATCGGATGATGTTTTGGCATGGTGGGAACAATATTAAAGAGTATACACCCGCTTGGGTGTAATTTATTTTAGCAAATGTATAGCAATATGCCATTTGCATCCCAAAGAGGTTAGGGTACAAGGCTCTGATGCATGACCAAAGAAAAGAAAAACAAATAAGGGATCGAAGTGATGATTGTAGTTTTGCACATTTGGAATAAAATTCATTTACCCTGTGACTTTGTGTCACTTAATCACTCTGAGTCAATGGTCACTAGGACTGAAATATAATCCAGAAAGCTAATCAGGAGGAAGGCAGACATGCTCGCAGCAGCATCAGACAAGTAGGGTGAGTGGGATGGAACCTGAGAGTCATACTGTCAATCCAATGGTGGCTGCCACACTCGAAGAGGGTGGCAGCACTACGGTGAGTAGTAGGTCGCATCGCCTTCGCGGCACCCTTGCGTAACGGTGTGCACTCCTTGGCACTATGAATTGGTATAGGGTGACCAGCCACAGAGATGAAGGCGTATCCCTCCTCCTTGCAGTGCCACACCACTGTGCTCGAGGTTGTCTAATCCACATACGAACGGGTTAGCTACATGGCTGGCACGAACAAAGAGTTGCGGTCCCTTCTACACCTCCCTAGCGGATCCACCTACCCAGGATGCCAGACCAGCGGGCGCACTGGCTCGGTGCCGAGACGGCGACGCGAGAGGTTTTCAGGGGTTGAAGGAGGCGGGCCATGTCGTGGATGAGAAGGGGCGGTGGAGATAGGAGCGGGTGGGCTTCACCATAGCATGGAGGGGTGGTTCCTAGGATAGATAGCGTCGACGGCGCTAGCTCTGGCAAGAAGATGAGATGCGGCGACAACCGGCGGTTGGCTGGCCATGCGGGAAGAGTAGGAGGCGGCTATGCGGTGAGTGAGGAGGGGTGTGGCTACTTTTTTCTCCATCAAGAAAAGAAGAAGGAGCAGCTTCTATGCGGTTACATCAATGTCACATAGTCTAGGAAGTCATTATTAGGAAAACACCAACCAAATGATCTATATGTAGCCTACAATTTAAATCTCACTAAAATCAGGATGTGACTTACATTGTACCACGCAAATGAAGCTAAAAATAACATTCCTCACATTATACGTAAATATTTTGAAGACATCAAGTAGATCTTAGTTTGTAAAAGATAAATAGTTGGATCACTGGTCTGTGTGTACACATCGTTCTATTAGGGTTTTTTATCAACTTACATTACAAGTGAAGTGGATTTTCAATTAATTTTACGGGTTATCATTTCTATCATTCATGGTTCGTAGCAACGCACGGGCATTTTACTAGTCTTGGGTAATAATCCAGTCCTGCCAACAAACTACCCCCGCCGCATCCACTGTGCTCGAACATGGCCCAGTAATAAAGAGAAGTGCTCTTCAATAATGCCCCCGTCAAATCCAAAGCTTCCGTACCCTCAAAAAAAATTAAAAAAAAAATCCAAAGCTTCCGCCCAGGGTCTAGTGCCTCACCACGTTAACAGACCCCTTGGAGGGAGCCTGACCGCTACGAACATGCGAGACAGAGCCGAGACTTTGCCCGCATTCATCAGCGACGAACCAAGCCAAACGGAGGAAAGTTTGGAACCATGCATGCCGACACCTCCTCTGCAAGGCCAACAAATCCACCACCACAAGCTCCGTACGCAGTCAATGCAAGCCATGACGCCGGCGCCCACATGCCGCTGCTCCACTTGACCTAGATCGGCCACGCCACCGAGTGATGTTCCCATGTTTTTCATTGACTGACTAATGTTACTCTGGTTTCATGATGTACTTGCTGAGTATTTTTGCACTCGCTCGTGCGATTCATAAAGGTGAGTGCATGTGTGTGTATGTATGCATCTGCGGTCTACGTGTTTAAAAACTTGTTACAATCACGGCCTCAGCCGATCAAACACCATGAAGCGAACGTTTGTCCCACACATTTTTTTCGTACACAATAAAAATAAAACCACAGTAGGCACGAATCCTGAAACATACTAAAAATAATACGGAAATGTTAGCCACACGTGTGGCGTTTACATCACGCCTCCACCACCACTCATTTCGTTTTGGCGTATGAATAGATGACATCAGCAGAAATTTTTTTGGTTTTCGGCTTAAAAATGTTGTATCTCCTAAATAAAAAAGTAAACTAAAAATTCGTTTTCATCATTAAATCCTCTCGACGAGATCTTCAAAACTAGACCCCATGTTGATATGTTTCGACGAATTTTTTTTTATCAGAAGTTGCCATGATGTTTACACTGCAGTTGCCATAGGCTTAAACTAAAGTTGCTATGTGGCAATTTTAGTTTGTAGATCATGGCAATTTTAGTATTTTGATGATGGCAACTCCAGTACTTTGACCATGAATTTTTTTTTGTATGAACCAGGGCAATTTTACGTGCATGTATCATGGCAATTTTAGTTTATGGTTCATGGCAAGTCTAGTTTCTTAATTCCCCGTTTTATAAATGTCAAAATTTACTTTTAAATGTAGAAGAAAATAGCTGAAACATATCATGACAACTTTAGTGTAAACATGATGGCAATTCATATGTAATAGACACGGCAACTTTTAATCCAAAAAAAAGTTCATCAAAACATATCAACATGAGATCTAGTTTCGAAGATCTCATCGCGAGAGATTTAATGGTGAAAACGGATTTTCAATCGGATTTTTCGTTTAAGAGATAAAACATTTTAAAAATTGAAAATAAAAAAAGATTTTTACATGCATGCATGCGATGACGTGGCAATCTGTTTACATTAAAGACGTGTAGTGCGTCTCCCTTTCTGCCACACGTGTGGCAGTTAGTGCGACCCAAATAATAACAACAAACTGGACTGTAGCTAGGCTCGTTACTTTTCTTCCTAGGCCGGCTTCCTGCATATATACGACATATTGTTCTTCCGTCCTGGCATCTAACTGCTCCGCGTGCGGACCGGCCGCGGCACGTCCAAGATCCACATCGAAGGATCCATCCATGGAACGCCGGCGGCTGCAAGCTCGCCAAGACCACGACCTACCGGACGACGTGCTCGCCGACGTCCTCCGCCATCTCCCGCCGCGCTGGCTCGCCGCGTCGCGGTGCGTCTGTAAGGCCTGGCGCCGCGTCATCGACGAGCGCCGCCTCCTGCGCGCGGACCTGCTCCCGCTCTCGCTCGCCGGCATCTTCATCCAGTTTGACTGCCACGCGTTCCCGGAGTTCTTCGCCCGCCCCTCTCGCGCCACGGCCAACACCAAGCTCGACTTCCTGCCGCCCCCGGAGTATCCCTTTGACGAGATACGCCCGGGGTCGAGGTTCGACGACGAGTACTTCGTTCGTGACCACTGCCATGGCCTCCTCTTGCTCCGCGACCACGTGGTCAACCCTGCCACGCGACGCTGGGATCCTTTGCCTCCAACGAGGGACACCTATTCATTTTTTTCCAAGAGTATCTAGCCTTTGATCCCACCGTGTCGCCCCACTATCAGGTGTTCAGCGTCCCCTATTTGCACGAGGAGAGCATCTACATGAGCATGGTCGCCCGCGGTTCTGCCCAGTTAGACCCCTTGGTGGAGGAATCCGAATGGCCTCCATCTACATGCATCATGGATGTTTTCTCATCAAGGTCGGGTCGTTGGGAGGAGAGGTCTTTTGCTAGACAAGGTGATGTTGCAGGGGACGTCGCCGAGGCACGGCGCGATCGCCATTGCAGATGGGAATGGGCCAAATGTGGATCCGCCTACTGGCAACAGGCACTTTACGTGCACTGCCAGCCTAATGCTGTCATGAGGTATATATACATACCCAAAGCATCCGATCGATTACTGGTTTGATGACACCACTAGCTTGTTTTACCATAATTAAAGGTTCATTGGGCTTATTCACCATCTATGTAACTAACTGATTTGATCTTGTAGGATATCCCTTTCCAAGGACAAGTACCGTGTGACTGAAGCACCAATCGACATGAACGCCATGGCTTACCTAGGAAGATCAAAAAATGGTGTGTACTATGCATCATTCATTAAGGATGTCTTTCGAGTTTGGATCCTGGATGAATCGTATGATCAAATGAAGTGGGTGATGAAGGGTGAATATGACCTTAAGCGTGTGCGAGCGTCAGATCAGCCCGTTCATGGTCCATGGGTCTTACAAGACATTAACTATGAATTCTTTCGTTCACAACTTCCAGAAGTCAAAAAGGAAGCAAGAGTCGAAGAAGAGGCTGAATGGAACTCTGACAATGACGATGTAGATGACAATATAGATGCGATTCAAGGGCGTCGTCTCAGTGGATATGAAGTACTTGGATTTCACCCATTCAAAGAGATTCTCTTCTTGAGCAGCTTCACGGAAAAAGAATGGGACGCTACGGTACACGCTTATCATTTGAATAGCTCCAGGGTTGAATGCTTAGGTAACATGCGGCCAGCGCAATATCATGTTTATGAAGGCACGGCACCTTACGATGAGCGAGAATACAAATATTTTCCGTACACGCCATGTTGGATCGGAGAGTTCCATAGCAACAAGTGCAATTTATAACATCAATTATCTGGAACCTGGGTATGCGGTTTTAGTTTTGATTATTTAGTTTTACATTATTGCTATGTATTAACTAGCGATATATTTGTAATTGTTGTTATCAACTTGCTAGATTCTTGCACATGCTTTTGACTGAAATCAAGCATCTATCTCCGTTTCTAAATATAAGTCTTTTTAGAGATTTCAATGCAGACTACATACAGATGTATATAGACTTGTTTGAGTATAGGTTCACTCATTTTGCTCCGTATGTAGTCCGTATTTGAATCTCTAAAAAAGACTTATATTTAAAACGGAAGAAATAATAACTAGTATGAACAAGTCGATCAGTATGAGCAGCACTTGCACTACAAAGACTGGCTATTAACTCTCAACTGAACGCTACTAATTGATGGATAGACAGTGAGGTACCTGATGTCATGAGAAACATTACATCGTCCAATTTGCGCCATCAAACGACAACCTGAAACTGCATTCAGGGCAGATAATCAGATATGCAACAACAGGCAGCTTTTTGTTTACTTGCCTCATCATCCTAGCATCAGACAGCACTATCAGTGTCCAGGGCGTGTCAAGACTCAAGACATTACCTCAAAAGGATAACAAAACAAAACTTATAACAACAAGAGCTTTTGCTGTAAAACAACTATGACCTGAGCCCTGAATCTTCATGTAATATAGACTTCAGAGGCAATGAAAAACGAATGCTGCATCACGGAGAAAGGACAACGGCTGCAAACTGAAGTTAAATGTTCCGATATTTCTCACATGAAACATGACATGCAAAAGTTTCATATATGCTACATCCATGGTCCCTGCTTCTTCTTGTGCCCAGGTTACAGCAGGAACATCCCTACATACACGGCTACACATAGCGAGGTTGAATGCTTAAGATGGACACGGATTAATCTGAGTCTGGCTGTTGCCTGGATGGTCGCGGAAGTAGTACCTGTTACCAGAAAACAATGATGATTATTCATTCAATAGCAAGCATTTACCAATGAAAAACTAATAACAAATTTGAAGTGAGACTGTCGCATACACGAAAATGTCGATGCCATGAAGCGTCGTATTTCCTGAGCAGGCGTTCTATGGTATACCACTCTGATCGCTGGGCGCCACTTCGCTGACCAATCCGAGGCATGTGGATACTCGCTTCAGGTAAATAAACGGACACAAATTAAGGCGGGCTTGATAAACTAACTAGACTAAATCACATTGGAAAATACAAATGTGGAGTTTGTTTTTTAGATAATGTAGAGCTTGTTACTGCTTGAGAGGATGAAAGTAGTTAATCGAGACAAATATGCTGTAATTATTGGTCTATTATCACCAGTCACACCACCTGATGAGCTACTGAATAAATTTGGTCCAACTGAATTGAGCTGGTTTCAGAACTAAACTAAACTTACTCCACAAACAATTCAACCCAATATGTCTTGCTATGAAGTAAGCATTCAAACTATTTAAGATGCTAACGGCAAACTTGAACGGGTGAAAACACAAGGTAGCATCCTAATGTCATGATTCAAATGTACACCTCAAGTTCCTAATGTTAACAAGTCAAGAAGGAATTGATACCAGAACGCTGAGCAGCTGAGAAGGCCGCCTTTGACAAACACAGCTCCAAGTCAGACATTGAGATTTCACTTCTTGGAATCTTACGTTTTGGATTATAAGACTGCACAACAGCTAGTGCCACCCATAGAGGTGCATCCAAACTCCGGCTACAGTTGGCTTCTGCAGAGAGGATACAAATGCAGTGAAATACAACGGTTTGGACTCACTGTAGACTATGATGATTTATAAAACTAATGTAAATTCTACAGAGGATACAGAGGCGGTGAAAAAAAAACTAGCTCAAGTAACTGTGGACTACATTTTAAGAGGTAAATACACTTGAAGTCGAAGCTTCCATAGATGCACAAACATTGTAAAAGGCACATTTTTAATATAGCAATGGAATTTCAATGCACTTCAGATACCAAGCAGAAAAATATAGTCTAAACTCACATTCGAATGCAAATTAACGAACTCAGATTAACTTTATATAACATAAGATGCTCGTGGCCTATGGCACACTCCCCACAAAACCTATGTGGACTGCAAATACATCCAAAGTCTACCTAACTAAGGTTACCATGATATAGCTTTTGCAGGATTGTACCATTATTATTTCAATGTAAACCCCCTACAGTGGACTTGCAGAGTAACCAAATAAGCCAGAACTGCTATACATGAAAAGGTGCTGAACATGATTCTGTCCTTAAATCATAGTATAATTTCATGGTGCTACGTGAAATTGGTAACTAGATATGTGATCTATTATGGACAGCAACACTGCAGTACGCTTGATTTATTTTAGCAAGCATTCTAACAGAGAAGAGATATACACCACTAACAACGAGTCCACGGGCTGCCACCTGTCGAAAATATCATATATCATAATGCCAAATCTCTGATGGCCAATTAGTAACTAGTTAATGTTATTATGTTTGGCATATAAGAAATGGCACAACTTGGATTTGATTTGCATTAGTAATCCTGCCAAGGTTAGAGGAAGATAAATGTTCATCATCAATGCGAGCAGTACAGTGAGCATATAAACATCAGTACCAATGAAATTTTCAGGCATTCAAGTAGCAGTTAAGTATGATATGCTTGTCATAAAGAAGCGAAAATAAGCAGAGCTAGCATAAGAACCAACCATCTAGCTGAATCAAGTGAAGATCCCCCATGTGAAGATCATCGACTTCAGAAGCACGATGATAAGCATCTGGAATGTATGTTGAGAGACTAGTCAAGGCATCAAACATTCCTCCATGTCCCCAAGTCCCAGAATTATCTACACAACTGCACCAGCATTTGATTCGTTAGTACAAAGTGTGGTTCAGAAGAAACTAAGGAGTGCTGGAAGGAATTCAAAGAAATTTAGATTGCGCATTTCAAGTTAAGCAGTTTAAAACCTGATCTCAAATCTCAGAGCCTTCTATAAAGGAATGGCGTATAACATACTACAGTTCCATCAAGAATTCTAGCAAGGGGTGGTGGACTTCGCCAAATAATCTAATCACACTACTTCACTGAAAAAACATACCTGAATATAATGGCAGGCTTTGCAGCGCAAACTTTAGATGGATCAGTACAATCTCCATATACAAGTTGGACGGATCCTGAGTCAGAAATATTCTGATTTGGTATGTTATCAGGAACTTTGACCCCTAATGTCTGGTACCCCAAATCTTGCCACTTGGCCAATCTCTTTTCTTCAGCCTTTTTCTTATTAGCTTCACGTTTTAAGAGCTTATCTTCAGGTGCAGGTCTTTGCCTTTCTAATTCAATTGGGACATCTTCAATAGAATGTGAGGCCTCCTTAAACTTCTCTACCCAGGATAGGTATGCAGCTTCGTCAACCCCTGGATCAATGCTAATAGAATCACAAGCTCTTGTAATCACAGCCCCGCAGCCCTCAGTCAAATCTGGATTGATTTCAAATGCTCGGTCATCCTTTTCTGAAGGTTCATGAGTACGCATTTTGATAACATTTTCTGACATTAATTTCAATTTTTCCAGTGTCTCCTCGTTGATTGTTTCTGCAGCTGTATCCGCGGGGTCAAACTGGTGTAAGCCAAATATAATCGAACGCATGTCATTAGCTTCATTTCCCAAGTCTTTCCCTTTCCCATCAGTTGCATCCTCATCTCCAAAAATATTGTGGCTAAGCTTAAGTTTTCTCTCTGCTCTTCGCATGATGACCTGCAACCATTTCAAAATAAAGAGAAAAGGTCAGGAGCAACTTAATCAAGAAAGTACTGGTACATCGCAAGTCAGAGTTTTGACCTCTTCAATTGTGCGTTGCGATACCAAATTTATTGATAATACATGATTCAACTGTCCAATGCGGTGAGTGCGCTGCAAAGCCTGTTTGTCAGCCTGAGGATTCCAGTCTTGCTCATAAAAAATAACCTGCAACAAATCATGTCAATGAGCAACAAAATTGATCAATACCATAAAGTTTTCAAAAAGGACAAATGATCATCAGTCTGGAACTGTCTGCTGGGCACTAAATACACATTTAGGATAAAGAAACCATAACTGGAATCCATAGATAAGAAAACTGGATCTGATTAGCTATAGTTTCAAATTGAATTATACTCACAGTATCAGCACCAATGAGATTAAGCCCAACACCCCCTGCTCTAGTTGATATCATGAAAACAAAAGCTCCACTTGGATTACTGTCATCTCTTATAACACCTTTGGTAGGTTGAGAGCTGAAATTTCTGATTGCTGCAAACCGTTCCTCGGCACGTACTGAACCATCCAGGCGCTCATACGTGTAATTACGCAGTTCTAGGAAATCCTGTTTAAAGGATGATGCAAAAGAAATTATTTGCAGATGCGCAACCATAAGAGAAATAGGTCATTATATGCCAGCATGGTTCAAGAAAAACAAAACCTGCAGAATGTCCAGCGTCTGAGTCATCTGAGCAAATAGCACAACACGATGACCTAACCTGTGGAGCTTCTCAAGAACAAGGTCTAGCACAATGAGCTTTCCACTAGCCTGAATAAATATCACATCAAATATCATTGAACAACTGATCTGCATAGTCCCTCTCAAAGTCCCATGTTTAAAAGGCACAATCTAAACATGCTCTTAGTTGTCATGTTCAAAAATAAATTAGAACTTACCTGAACCAAATGCTCCCCTTCCTCATAAGGCTCAGGCTCAATACCACTGAATAGATATGGATGACTGCAAGCTTTCCGCAGTTGTACTACCTGATAGGAGTTGCAAAAACAAGACACGGAACGTAAATTTATACAGAGCCTCTAATGTGCTTAACTGTCAAAAGGCAAAACAAGGTCAAAGAAGCATGACTTGATATAAATGGAAGATCCCACATCCCAGCACTCTGATATGAACTAGCTACTCTGACAAACTAAATAAACTGTAAATGATATGTAAAGATTCATCAAAGTACAATTCTACTGAGATGTAATCTTGTTTGTTATGTCATGCTCGATTAAATATTTATTTATGCTACAAGCAAACTAATAAAAGGGCAGCCCGGTGCATGTAGCTCCCGCTTGCATGAGGGTCCAGGAAGGGTCCGACCACTTTGGGTCTATTATGCAGCATAAACTAATATGTAATAAATAAATAATTCATAGTTCAAATAAGTAGTTAATAAATAATTAGTTCACAAAGCAAGACATGAGGCAAAGCGGATGAACTGTAAAACTATGCCAGCTAAACACAAACAGCCTAATTGCATTTGCAAGAGCATGAATGCAAGCATGAAAAATTAACACTGAGGATACACCCACTGAAATCTATACAATTTTGTATTGTGGAGCTAAACATATATACAAGATGCTGATAGGCAGAAAAAAAAAGAACTATTACAATGTTTTGCAGAGATTGATGACGAGAAGATCCACCAGTAAATGAAAGAAGTGTTTGGAGCTCCTTTCTCAACACTGATAAGTATATCTTCTTCTGTAAGGGTGCCAGAGGTACCATCCTGTAAAGATCGTATGAAAACTTAAGAAAGGTTGAGGGGATTCAAGAAGGGTACGCTGAAGCTTAGATAATGTCATACTAACACTGTCAGCTCAGTTAATGGAGGCAAGTCCAGAATTCCGCTCTCAATTAGTAAAGCCTTTGTTAAATGCAGCATAAATGCTCTGAGTATATGTTTAAGGATCTTGAATTGTCTGTTGGCTTTGTTAGCTTCACTACCTGTTGAGAAACATATTCCCGTTTTTTAAAAACCAAAAGAAGCTGACTTAATAAAACTGAAAAATAAGATATTGTTAAGGAATGGTGCATGTTCACATATTTTGCAAGAAAAGAGCAGCAGAGCAGGGCAGATGCCCCCTGTACTTATGTGAAGATCTCTAACAAATAAAATGAGAAGACATGATGTCACAGATAATTTAATGATGTGGACAGAACTAGCTTGAATGATTAAAAAGCACTGGTTTGCATAGCCAAACGTTGTGGGCCTGTGGCACCTTATATCATTACCTGATAACCAAAGTTTGATGTGTAGTTCCCCAAAAATCATGGTTGGTTGGGTTATTCCTGTGGAAACTCCACTAAGATTTCAGTGATTTGAACCTGTTACCTGTTTGTTGCGGTCCTTAAGATGACTATACTAGCCAACTGTGCTACCATATCCAATATCAGGGAAGAGGGAAATATTATCTAATGTATCAATGACATGTGGCCCAGGGCCCACATTGGATATGTTTTCCAATCTGTTCCTCTTTTCTACGGTACTGTGATAATTTTCTCTTGTAAAAGCACAAATATGTTTTGTACCCATAAAGAGAGGGCTGCCAATCGAACTCACTGTCTTCAAACAAACAAATAAAAGATCTGTATAGGGTGTATTCTGATTTTAAGTGTTCACCAAAAAAAATAGCCAGGCCAATGATGAAACAGTAACAACTTTTAAAAAACACATCGCCATGTCCCTAAATATAATACAACATGAAGCACGAAGAACTACGCATATGCTTGCACACAAAGTGGCCGCTTAATGAAAAACATTAAACCCAGTGGCACATGAGTATATGGCGCTCACGGCCAAGATGTGTATAGGTTGTTTCTGACAGAACAAAAAATGTCACCGGCTGAATCACTTTATAACATTTAGGTAAATACCTGATAGCAAATTCCCTGCTTCCTTGAAAGTAGAAAGAAATTCATCTAGGGGCCCGAAAACTGAAGGCATGCAGAAGTGCATCAACGCCCATAGTTCAGAAAGGTTATTCTGGACAGGAGTGCCTGTTAGTAGTAGACGCCTTGGCATCATAAAGCGTTCTTCAAGAACATTATACAATACCTGAAAAAAAAATGCAGAACTAGTGTCATACAACTCATATTCAGAGCCCACAACTCCCATTATCATAGTGAAGCAACGGTTTTACATACACTTGAAGGATTTTTAAGACGCTGTGCCTCATCAATCACCACATAGAGCCAAGGAATTTGGGAAAGAAAATCTTGATCCATTAAGGCTATGTCATAGCTCGTCAGCATCACATCAAATGGCAATTCCTATTTGCAGTGGTGAAAGAATAAAGAAGTTATAGGCCATGTACCAAAATTCCTACAGAAGTACAGTGAGAAACAATGCTCTAAAACAAGCAAACAATGATATATTGGGATATGTAGGAACAAGAACAACAAATATAACATCCAATGGGTGTTGTTGCCCACATTTAGGGATATTTAGACACAAAGTACACAAACTTGTAAGAGAGCAGCATACATCTGAATGTGAAGATTTTTGGACATCTTCATGAATCGTTCTCCGTATCTGACGACGGTGCGCCTTATCACCGACATATTGGATGACCTTCAAGGTGGGGCAGAATTTACCAAACTCCGACAACCAGCCATCCGTCACGCTCAGAGGGCATAACACCACTGAAAGAAAAATCACACCATCATGGGATGAAATGGAAACAATAGCGCGGCTAGCTATTATTAAGCTGACGAATGAATGGGGTTAAACAAGGTAGAGTACACACGGAACGGCCCGGGGGCGATGGATTTGATCTTGAGGTAGCTCAGCAGAGAAATCGCCTGCAGGGTCTTCCCCAGCCCCATCTGCACATTACGGTCAGGCACAAGCATCAGCAAAACGTGGCACTGCTCTGAAAGTGTTAGCAGCGCCCGATTTCAACACGCGGCAGCCGCCGTTGGTGGCCGAATCGAAGCTGCGCCATCCCGCCCCAGGTTATCGCCTACGGAAGTGCGGCCGGAATCAAGGGGCTCACCTCATCGCCTGCAAAACGGAACGGGATTCGACTAATTAATCGCGACGGCGTAGTGCTCAAGGAGAAGCTGAGAGGTGGGGAGAGGAGATGGCGGGCAGCGGGGGAGGAGGAGGAGGGGGAGGAGCGGGTGCGGACCGAGCAGGACGTTGACGCCGAGGTGGTAGCGGCGGATGAGCCAGTCGACGCCGTCCAGCTGGTGCGGCTTGAGGTCGGCCGTGACGCCGAGGTCGGCGGAGGAGAGGCGGGGGAGCTGGGCCTTCTCGTCGGCGGAGAGGACGAGGTCGGCGGCGGCGAGCAGGCGGCGCTCGTAGGCGGTCGCCGCCATGGGGAGGAGCGGCGGGAACTCGTGAAAAAAAAGAGGGAAATGGAAGTGGGGAATAGCCGGAGCGACGTGGAAGAGACGAGAAGGCTGCACTATCATTTCCGCGCGTTGGATACAGCCCGGCCCGGCCCGGCGTCAGCCCGTTTCTCTCGAGGTGTCCCCTCTTGTGCAATTTCTTTTAAACCGGCAAGAGCAGTAGGAAAACCCGAAATCACTAGTTAAGGGGCATCTCTCGTAAACGTCGCTTTTACCTTCTCAGACGCTGACAAGTGAACTGTGATTTTTTTCCTTTTTCTTATAGATTCTGTTTTTTGAAAACATTTCAAGTGACCTGTGAGTTTTCCTTTTTCTTATATAGATTTGTTTCTTTCCCGAAACATTTTATCTCTTGAACATGCATTCAAACCCTGAACTGTTTTCCTCGTTGAATTTCTCATGATGAGATATTCAAAACTAGATCACATGTTAATAGGTTTCGATGAACTTTTTTTCCACAAAAACACAGAGGCCGAAAGCAAGGTTTTTTCCACTTTACTTTTCCATCTTAGAGAAGCATAGATCTGTGCCTCCACAAGATTCAAATCTCCGCTACCCGTGCAAACAAAATAATTACGTAAAAAAATTAGCAACTTTTTTCTTACCAAGAAGAATAGTTGTGCTTCGTGCAGAAGCAAATCTGTGCTCTCGTGAAAGCACACAAAAATAATTGCGCAAAAAGATAAATCATGAATTTTTTTCCCCATTCCAAGAAGCATCTGTGCATCTACGAGAAGCAAATATGTGTCTCGTGAAAGCAAATATGTGCCTCCATGATAAGCAAATATGTGCTTCTCGTGGAAGCACACAAAAATCATGCAAAAGGAGAATTCACGATATTCTCTCCCTTTCCGAGAAGTGTCTCGTAGGAGCAAATTTGTGCTTTTGGGTGGAAGCATTTTTCCCTTTTTCCTCTATCATTTAGTTTTTTGAAAAATATTTTTTTCTGCAAAAATGCTTCATGTTTTTGAAAAAAAATCGGAAACTTTAAAAAATGTTCGTGAAAGTTTCAGAAAATGTTCTGGTATTCAAATTTTGTTCATAATTTCACATTTTTAAAAAATATTTCAATTTTTTTTAAATGATCTTGTTTTGAAATTTGTTCTTAAATTAAAAAATTGCATTTTTATATCTTTTGGGGAACTTAAAAAAATGATCATATTTTTAGAAAATTGTTCAAAATGTCAGAAAATGTTTCCATTTCTAAATTTTTCTCACAAACTAAAAAATGTTCAAGTTTTCAAAATATATTTGGGAATTTCCCATGAAAATAAGTCAAGCTCAACACACCAATTAAAGGTTTTTTGGGCTTCTGGCTTAATTTGACAATAAGCTGAAAAGGCTGCAAAAGAACTGTTTGTACTGTCTTTGTATGTGGTATACGCTACATCATACGAAATATCAAATGATGTGCAAGGTGGTGTGTATGCAGTTTAAGTGGGTGGCCACAGAGCTTTTTACCCAGTATGGATGGCAGCATAATCTTCAGAATGGCCCACTTTCTCCATGAACATAGGCAAAATTTCAGTCTCATATGGCTTTACTGTTGCTAACTTGTCGTTTTTATACTTTTGTATTTCCGTTATTCGGTTAATGGAAAGGGATAATGCCCGGTTCAAAAAAAAAACTTGTCGTTTTTATACTTTTGTATTTCCGTTATTCGGTTAATGGAAAGGGATAATGCCCGGTTCAAAAAAAAAACTTGTCGTTTTTATATTCTTGTCAGTTTGTTCTGATGTTTGATATACGTGTGCATGTTAGCTATACAGAGGTCAGATATCACCCATTATGCGATGTATCCGCTTGACGCTATATTTGAGTTAACAAAAATGCTCTTTTATGAAAAGATATTTTTTTTATTCTGCTCCATATCAATGCACCAGCATCCAGCATGCACCCTCGGTCGTCCGTTTCTTCCCGGATAATAGCGTATAAACTTTCATAGCTTCAGGAAACCAACCTGTGGTTGGATGGTTAGGAGAACAGTGGTATTTCTAGCCCATCAGGGTTCAAGTCTTAGACTTGACATTGGTGCTCGCATTATTTCCGTCGACTGCGAGGCGCCTCTGATGACTTTGTAAAATCTCAAGTTAGTCTCTCGAAGGTGTTCACAAGGATAGGATGTGTGCGCATGCTTTCATAGGGTAAGTATATGCTCGTGTATGTGAGCGACTTCGACTATACTGTGTTAAAAGAACTTCTCATAGCTTCATACGTACACACACGACATGATGAGATCGATCCACCAAAGCTAACCAACCTTTGTGTGCCCTGACAGTATGAGATGAGAAGGGCAACCTGCCATCTATCTATCGATGAAGCAATATCACCGCCATCCTCACCATGCGGTGCTGCATCTTCCCCAACCTCACAAGCATGCATGGTCCTCGACGGTTGCTGCTTCGATGACAGACTGCAAGGCATTTTCTGCACAACACTCCTGAGTGTGGCTTGCTCTGAAAAGTTTTGAGGTACGTACTATCACCCGTTCCAAATGCCTATTCCGGATTCACGAGTTTAGAATAACTTTAGAATAACAAGCATAATTTTGAGTGGGGCGCTTTGGAGCTTGGCCTCCAAGAAGGCCGAAATTAAAAACAAAAAACAAAATTCAAACCTTTTAGTTTCAAAAACGTCTGGAAAAATTTGTACAAGTAAATAAGGATGTGATTTGTATGTGTAAAATTCAGAATGAAATACTTTGAAATGCGATTTGTGTAAAAAAGACAAATTCACGGACTTTAAGGATGAATAGTGCATCTACTAAAAAGCCTCAGATTTGTCTTTTTTGTGCAGCACTCATTTTAACGTATTTTGTCCTGAAAATTTACACACTTGTGCATTATGTCTCTATGTGCATGTGTATATTTCTCAGATTCTTTTTTCTGAAATGTGCAAGTTTAAATTTTTGACCATTTCAAATTCGGCCTCCATGGAGGCCGAGCTCCATTGAGTATTTTCGCATAAATTTATCCTTTTTAATCGGAAAATACAATGCAATGACATTTTATGGGAAGCCTTATAGCCAAGTGTCTTTTCTTCTTTGCAGTGGCATTTTACCCATGCTTGGAGTGAAAGTGTCATATATTGGATTCAATCGTGATTAATATGTTGACTAACAAATTTTCTCACGTGTGAGTGCATGCAGTGGGAAGAGTATCCATATGGTTATTCAAAGAGGGAGTAAGAGCATGTCTAGCCGAACCCTCAAATTGTCATTTTTTGAGGAGTCAAACTGCACCTAACCGAAGTCTCAAACTCATATATTTGACGAGTAAACTCTCAGACGATTCCATTTCGCCTCAAATTTGAGAGTCGCGCCACTTCTTTCTCCCTAAGTTAGCTCTTATTGAAAAAAATAAACAAAACCATCAGCACGACGTTGACCTTCTGCCGCTATAAATTCATACCGGCGCCTCACCCAAATCCTATCTCTTCCTTGTCATCGTTCCCAAAGGTCACTGGAATCTAGTCCAAAATCACTGTCGGCCTCGGATTCTCAACCGTCGTCGTGTCTGCCGCTCAATTGGTCGCTGTCGTCACCATGGTGACGCTACTCAATACCCACACGCCACGTCCTACTCATGCCAACACCTCCCGCAGGTCGTCGTGCGGGGAGCTGCCGACGAGATGATGGATGTGCAAGAAGAGCAGCCCCACGCTAGCGCCGAATCATTGTTATCGTCAGAGGAGGAAGGGGTGAGGGTGAGCAACCCGACGAAGGCGTGGCGATGCACGGCGACAGCGTAGTGGTGCCCCTCCAACCATGAAAGGAGGAGGAGCACCGTGTCGCCGAGCAAGTCGACGTTGCGGTCGTCACCACCCTCCTCACTGACCCGGCCGCAAGCGGTGGCGGAGCACCTCGACGCTGACGCCGACGACTAGCAGCTGCCGAAGATGCACAGTTGTGCCCATGACGGCGAGGCGTCAGGCTCCTGCAGGCCGTCGGTGATAAACCTCGACACCAACTCCGATTAGTGTTCATTTAAGAATAAATGTAGGTTATTTTAGGTCTCTAAATTGAGTGCTATCTACTTTAATTATGAACTATGACAATGTGTTAAGAAAGAATATCTATAATTATTCACTATGTGGTTTTAATCTAGTTTTAACGTTCAGCTTCAAAATGAGATGTTTGTGTATAATTTGAATTTGAGGAGTTGAATTTAAGGGTTCAGTTAGAGGTGCTCTAAGAACATGATTTGGAGACTGCGGCAATTTCCCCCACCCTGAAGTTGGTGCGAATCATTGACGGATGACGAGATGATGTCCATGATTACAAGGACGCTACCCTTGGGTACCATCACCGATTAAGATCAAGAAATATTTAACTTGTGTTTTTCTTTTGAGCGATTACCCTGCTATAAACGAATGACCTTCTGAGACACTCTATCTTTCTGTCCGAAAATATATTGCATGTACGACATTTTACAATTCTTACTCCATTTTTTTACTGTGAATGTTAGAGCTTATACCATAGCACTTTTCAGATGAGTTTATAGCCAGGGTAGCAACGGTGAATATTTTGAAGCTGAAGAAGTCAATTTGCATGGGCATTACTTACATACATGGAGTACTGCCGGCCCAGTAGAGTGCGGCGGAGACAGGCTTGAATTGAGATGGGCTTTCTTGGGCTCATTTGGGCTAAAGGTGAAGGTGCAGGATTTCGGAAGTGGTTCCAAACCGAACTTATATCATCAAAATAATAGACAGTACATTTTTTTAACTGTAAAGAAATTTCACATTTTTGACCAAAGTAATTACCCATTTACTGTATATATACCTTTTTGTGGATATGATCAGCTCTTTAGGTGAGATCATAGGATCAACCTAAAATTTTCATATTTAGACAATCCAAAAAATTCTGAAAATAATTTACAACATACCTGCAGGTTATGTCTACAACTCCAAAAAAAAAAAACAGCTCAAAACTCGATCTACAATTAGAGATTCGAAAAAGAAAATTTCAACTATGAATAATGTCAGCTTTGGGTGAACAATTTTTTACACTACTCACATCTGATTTTGTCTTTTTTGTTTCTCTAAGTGTAGTCGAATTAGGAGCTGAAACTTTTTGAGCTTGTACATCAAAGAGGGATGAGTGTCTCTAAAAAATTTCATAATTTTTGAACATGTTTTGTATCTTCAAAAAGATTGATCTCATTGATCTCACTTAAGAGCTGATCCTATACAAGTCTTCCCCCCTTTTTGTGTGTGTGTGATTTTCATGATCGACCATGCCAATAGCTGACTAGAATAGGAGAAGTCAATACTTAAGGTCTGTGATGTAGCTAGCTAGCCAGGCTTATTAATGAACACGCATCAATTGTAATGGATTGCCCGGTGCGTGGCAGTCTCTATCACATGATAAAATTATTCTCTACCTATCTAATTCACATGAACTTGCTGGCAGGCATCCATACATATACCCATCAGAATCAAGAATACTTAGCTTTTCTTTCTTTTTGTAGCATAGCACTTGCTTCTACTTCAGGGCAGAAGAAGATGAATGGTCTGTGTGGTGGTCGGAGATAGCTTAGATGCGTGGATCCATACTTCTTGCGCTTTATGCAAAGGAGGAAAAGGCGGTAGATTCCAGCGCTCCATGGCTCCAGACTTCTTGCGCTTTTCGCCGCCCAGAAAGATTGACGATCATATGTGTATCCGGATTGAATTGTGCTAGCTAATGGTTGCTTCGTTCTTGTCTTTTACTCCCTTTCATGTGCTCCACACGTACACAATAGATAGATCCTGAAAACGATACCACTGCCGGTGAGGCGTTGATTTGTGGACTAAGTTGGTCACACAAACATGCGATCAATGCCTTCCAATGACCATCCAGATACATATATATGCCTCCATGTCCTCGATATGCATGCATGATATATAGCAAACATGATCAAATTGACCGGTTAATGTCTTCGTTCGGTTTAATTGTGAAATTAGTATATTTTCGAACCCTCAACTATATATCTTGTGTGGCGAACTTCTGTTGGTTCTCATTTTATAGCCTAATTAATTCCATGGTCATGACATTAATTGTTTCACAGTAGTACTTTTCTGTTTTAGTATTGACATGGTTTCCATTTTGTTGTGTTTGTCTCTCTCCGACCTTTGTGTTAGCATCTCCTTTTTGTTTGGCAGTGACCAAAAGATCTACACAAATATCTAGCAGTGGCTTTGTGTGGACATAAGATCATGTGGGGTATTTCTGGCAAGCAAGAGGTCTGGATGGCTCCGACTCCTCCGCGAGAGAAAGAAAGAAATCAACAATGGTTTGAAGGATGGTATCTATTCTGACCCGCTCATTAGTTGAGTCTATTTGATTTGATTGAATGTGTGTGTGGAGGGGGGTGGGGGGGGGGGGTGGTATGTGGCGGACCGGCGTAGGGACGACGCCGGCTAGGACACGGCCGGTCGCGGGTAGCACGGCTTCGCGTAAATTCTTTTTGGAGGGGAGGGGGGGTGCTCCATGGAAAGGTGCGGCGGACAAGGCTGCAAGGGGTTGTTCGAAACGACGGTTGGTGCAGGCGCGACCGGTGGAACACGCCGGCGAGGTGGGTATATGGTGACTACGGCTATGGATTTGCAAGTTAAAGGGGGGAAGGGGACATGGTGTTTCGGTACTCAATTTCCCACGAGCGTAGACCGACACACACACACGCCTATTATAGACAGTACAGTTTTTTCACTGTATAAGAAATTTCATAATTTTGTCACCAAAAGCAATTTTTTTGGAAAAGGAGGATGTACCCCTGGCCTTTGCATTTGGGCGATGCATGCGCCACTTTATTAATTATTCACAAAGACTTTATAAAGTAGTACATCAGTAAGTCTGAAGCCACCATCTTAGCAACACCTATCGCTACTCCTATCCTCTTGATGTAGGGGTGCCGAATGTCCGAGCCTACCAAACAGACATCACACCAAAACCTAACATCTAAAGCCGGATGTTCCATCCTAGCCACATACCGGGACTGGGTCACACACCGGTCCGGCGCACTCACCGAGCCCGGCACCGCCGTCTTCCACCGATCCATCTCCATAGAAGGGACTGACGCAAACCTTGCCAGCCTGCCGTCGACGCCACCATGGTGTCAGACAGCGCCACCACCCTGCGCTCGACCATCCAGCTGCATTCGTCCATGATATCCAGCTGCACCATGCCGCCAAAGCTCGTCGTCATCAACGCAGTAGATACAACGCCGCTCCTCCTGGCAACCACCACACCGTCGCCACTGCTGGAGCCACGCGGAGCCCCACCACCCGCAGCATCTCTCCCCTAAATACGAGGTCCTCCCCAGACGGCGCCTCCATGGAGAATACGATGCATAGGACGCCACCGCCACCCAATCCAGACTGGATTTTGGACTTTTGTCCGGAAGGGATTCGGGGGTGGATAGGACAGACCTCGGCTTCGCCTCCAGGAGGATAACGGCGTGGAGTGACGTCGCCGATGCTGGGCCGAACAAGCCGACCAAAGTTTCTTCCGGTCCCATCCTATACCACCAAACCTCCGTCTGCTATATATGGATCCGGCAATAGCCATGAACCAAAACTTGCAGAGATGAAAGAGCCATGGGGCTCAGCCCACCAGGAAGGAGGACTGAGAAGAACCCAACATAGAACTCCAGACGCCAAATCCAGCGATCTGGCGTGGCCAACGGCGACCACCACCACCCCGCGACGGCCGACGGATTCCAAAGACAGGATCCAGATGGATCTGATCTGGATCTGGTGGCACTCGCGACCACCGGTCAAATCCAACGCAACCACCACTTCGCCACAAGCAGGCCGCCGCCACCGCGCTGCGCAGGACACCACCGGGAGACCCGCCCGCCGTGCCGCCGGACCCCGCGCTCGCCCGGCGCACCTCCCGGTCTTGTTGTCCCGCGCCAGCCATGACGGAAGAGGTGAGGAGAAGCCCGCTCTGCCGGCCCTGCCGGCCCGGCAGCGCTGGACGGGCGGCGAGGAGGTGAAGTGGAGGAGGCCGAGCGAAGCGGGCTAGGGTTTTCCCGGGTCACCAGCAGAGGCGTCTGAGGACGCCTGGGCTGTTCAGCACATCAAAAGCAATTACCTATTTACTGTATGCATACTTTTTGTGTGTGATTTTCAAGATCCATCAAGTCGATAGCTAGCTAGGATGAGAGAAGTCAATGCATAATGTGTGAGATTCTAGTTAGCTAGCCAGTCCTAAAAGAACACACATGTAATGGATTGTGCTGTGTGTGTGGCAGTCTGCATCACGCCATCACATGTCAAAAATATTCTCTACCAAGCTAGTTCACATGAACTTGCTGGCCCGCATCTATACATATACCCACACAAGAACAAAGAATACTTCACTTTTCTTTCTTTTTGTAGTAGCATAGCGCTTGCTTCTACTTCAGGGCAGAAGAAGATGAATCATGTGTGTGGTGGCCGGAGATGCATGGATCTGTGTGGTGGCCTGCAGGGTGTGGTGTTGGTTAGGCCGCCCACGCGCGGGGCACCCCGGCGGGCTCAGTATTGTGTGGACCGTCTGACTCCGCTTTCTGCAAAGGAGAAAAAGGCGGTGGATTCCGGTGCTCCATGGCCATGGCTAGAGACTCTCCTGGTGCATCTTAAAATTTTTGCCGGCACCAGCGGCCCCAGAATGAACGAATTGTTGGTTGCGTTGTTTTTTTTATTTTGCTTATTTTCATGCAGTCCACACGTACACGATAGGTAGATTGTGAAAACGACTCCCCTGCCGGTGAGATATTGATTTGTGGACCAAAGTCGATCACACAACATGGGATCGATCTGAGAAGATCTATGCCTGCCGATGAATGGCCATCCAGATACATATATGATCGACTCCAGGTCATCGATTGTGCATGCATGATAGCAGCCATGATCAAATTGGCCGGTTAACGCCTTCGTCCGGTTTAATTATGAGAAATGCTACTATATTTTGAATCCTCAATCATTTCGTTTTAACTTGAATGATTCGAAGATTGCTCACCACGCCTGCCGTGTGGTCTCAATTATATATTAGTTTTGTGAACTTTTGCTGGTTTTCATTCTATTTTTCTTGACTTGCAAGGTAGGTGGTCTATCGATTTTATCAAGAGAGAAAAGCAAAATATAGAATAGCCTACTTTGTAAGGAATACTATGCCAATAATAATAGCAAATAAGAAAAGGAAAAACAATCACTGACCACAACCTAAACAGACTGCCTCCACCTAACGTGACCTTTTCCTGGAGTGACTGTGAGCAAGATATCTACGAAATCACCTTCAAGAAGGAAAGCGGTGCCCACCCACGCCAACCATAGCCACCATCGACCCCCGTTGAACACAAGCTTTTGCCTAGACCCAGACACAACCTCTCTACGAAACCCTGGCCAATGGTCTGGCCTAGCTAACAAGTAACAACCCACATCGCCCCTCGCTACTCCGACCAAACACGGCCTAGTTGTGAGGAAGTACTAATCGACAATGCCTCCAAGGAGTATAATGACACCCTCAAGCATCATCATCACCGAAGAATCAAACTTTTACCCAGAGCCTTACACCTATCCACTTCTACAGACCCGTGAGGCCAAGCCGCGACTCCACTCGTATCCAACAATAGTGAACCAGTTCATATCAGTTGGATCAGAAGGACACCATGACCACCTGTATCACCATGGTAGGTTGCCCGTGTCGATGCCAACGCCACCCCCAACACTACAACCAAGATGCCTGGCAATGCAGTCCTTACCATTGTGGAGAACACGGGCCCAAAATGGCCCCCCTAGCCACAAATTGCCCACTATGATTAAAAAACACAAGTCAGAGCCGCCGGTGAGTAGTCACCTCGTGTCGTGGGCTACATAGGCTTACATGTACCGACCACCGCACCCAAGCCGCCATGAACGACCACCACGCACAAGAGCAGCAGACACCTAGACCAGGCCGACACGAGACCTATCACCACTACGTGTTGTCACATCACAACATGCCATCAGACATCAGTAGGTGGCCGCACCTCATGAGCACCTCCGCCATGCAGCCAACACGAAGCACCGCACACCGGCCGCCATTCGACAATCCTTCGGCAAACTCCCCTACTTGCGAGCGGCCGCGAGCCGACGTGAAGAGTAGGCAACGCCACCTCCAGATCCGTGCGGGCTTCACCAGGCAGAGCCCATCGACAACAATGAGGGGAGGGGGAGCGGTCTAAGAGGGACTGAGCCGCCGCTCGAGTGGCCCCTGGTAGGAACAATTGCAAGATTTTTTTTACAAAGGGTGGATTTTATTTGCTCAAAATGAAGCATCAAGAAGATAAATAACACAATGGGCACACACCCAGCCTCTGTATAGTTAGGATGACATAGCCAACACGAACTCACACACAGGCGAAAACACGCTGACAACTAGCATAGCCATATACTACTAAAGTTGTTTGTGGGAAAGAAAAGAAGTCGCAAAGCGATCAGATCTGTGATTGGCAAGTTACAACAATGGCCATATCCACACCAACAATCTCATGGAACCACACTGACGACGAGGTCTCCACCACCACCAAATCCAACCACAAGGCCAAGATGTAGGTTTTCACCCCGAAGAATCAGTCCAAGCATATCCGAACAATGCATTTGACAAGGTAAGGATGTAAGAAAAACATCACCATTTCTAGGTATAAACAATCGGTTCTGACATAGGCTTTTGCCCCGGAGCTTGAGACCGAGTGCTCGAGTAGCAACACCATCGAAGTCGCTCATGTGTTATAATCATCACTTTTCCGTGATTCTAGCAGCTACATGCGATGCAACCACACAACCATCCCTTGCATCAAGCCGCCGTCCATAATTTGTATCTTATCGCTGAAGTCAACCACTGGATCAGGAGAGATGACCCCTCCCAGGGACTTTTCAATGTCCATCGCCGTCATGGAGCCCTAGGAAGTAGTTGCAGTGTAGTTTGCAGACAACACCATCCAGCTGGTCAGATCTGGATCACCACCACCAAGCCATGGATCTTAGCACCTCCAGCCAGCCACCGCACACGCGGAAAGCCAGCACCTCGCGGAAACAGTCCTCATCAATAGAAAGACCGGCGCCAAATCCGATCGGATCTGGCCGGAGTCCGGCCTGCACAGTGAGTCACCACCAAAATAAGGGACGCGCCTCTAGCCATGGTGGCGAGTGACCCGTACAACCAGTCTCACCTGCCGTGAAGAACTAGGCGCGCTCCCAGTTGCTGTAAATCGAAACATATGGGTCCCATGATGAGGGAGCGGTAGAGGGACGAGAAGATGGAGGGGGGGGGGGGGGGGGGGGTTGCCAAACGAAAGAAAAGATGGGATGCAGGAACATCCCGCCACTGCCGCCCGGCCACCGGTGGTTTCCTCCCGCAACAGAGGCGACCCAGGAGGCCGGTTGGGTGTGGCGCCGTGGGTGCCTCCGGAGTCGACAGAGGTGACCCAGGAGGCCGGTTAAGCTTGGGGGAGAAGAGTCCTCGCTGGTTCTCATTTTACAGTTTAGTTTCCATGCCCATGATATAGTATGGATGCCCCATGACAAAAGTTGTTTCACAGCTGGTAGTACGTTTCTATTTGAGTTTCTGTTTTAGTATTGACATAGTTTCCATTTAGTTGTGTTTGTCTCCCTCGGACCTTTGTGTTAGCATCTCCTTTTTGTTTGACACCGACCAAAAAAAGCTACACAAATATCTAGCAGTGGGCTTGTGTGGACATAGGATCGTGTGGGCGATTCCCGGCAAGCAAGGTCTGCATGGCTCCGGCTCCTCCGCGTAAGAAAGAAAGAAATCAACGATGGATCGAGGTATCATATCTATTCCGACCCACTCATTAGTTGGGTCTATTTGATTTGATCCATTGTATTTTGCTAATTCCCATATCGAATCTTTTTTCTGGCCTTGGAGCTCACTGCTGCTTATATGCGGTGCATGTGAGAGAGACACAGTACAACCCTAGCTACTACTACAAGTACCTTGGTAGTTACTGGTACTCATAACTGCCTCTTCTTCCTCCTCGACATCTCTCCTCCTCGGTTCCTCCACGCACCAGACCACACCAGAAAAAACAAACAAGCAAGCAAACCTTGGAGCTAGCTAGCAGTATGTCCATGTCATGCGGTTTGTGCGGCGCCAACAACTGCCCGCGCCTCATGGTCTCGCCCATTCATCATCGTCATCACCATCATCAGGAGCACCAACTGCGTGAGCACCAGTTCTTCGCCCAAGGCAACCACCACCACCACCACCATGGCGCGGCAGTAGACCACCCAGTGCCACCGCCGCCAGCCAACTTCGACCACCGCAGAACATGGACTACACCATTTCATGAAACAGCAGCTGCAGGGAACAACAGCAGGCTCACACTGGAGGTGGGCGTAGGCGGCCGACACATGGCTCACCTAGTGCAGCCACCGGCAAGAGCCCACATCGTAAGTAGTACTACTGCTTAATTGTTTCATCTCTTGCCGATGGATGCGTCCATGGCTTCCTCCTTAAAAATCCCCACCTAATTAATGTCCATCTACACCCACTACAAAAAAATAGCACCATGTAACCATCTCATATATCTGTCACATAATTCTGTTAATTTACGCTGCTCGATTGTTCACCTGAAAAAGATATACGGGAATGGATCTTGATATTCTTTAATTTTCTATGGAGGCATAGAGTTTGTGTTTTGTATTAGTTGATGCAGAATTTTATGGGTTGTCAAATCATCAGTCATACATATATACTTATTTCATTTTATTTGACAACAACGAGGTAATCAGTCATACATGCATACTGAAAATTTGACTTGTGTGCAATAACTAACCAACTCGATCGGCAAAGCTAGGGGAAGACTTTAATCAAGCTGCTAGCTAGAGCTTAATAATGTAACATATCTCTTTATGGGATCAAGCAATACATATGCTCACTTCTCAACTTGTCAATATCTATCTGGAGTCCACACCTTATGGTAATTAATTGAAAGTTTTGTGAAATGGACAGTATATATACTGGATCGATGCACCCTCTTTCTCATTTTATGTGGTCATTATGAATTTGATTGTTATTTTGTATTTAAATTTTATCTTGAGCTAGTTTTCTAAGCCTATAGCTCATATATAACTGATACTACTCCGCACGATAGCTTGCATAGTGGCCGGGTGATCGATCTACCGAATTCATAAAACTGATCGAGATCGGGTCCAAAAAAGAACAAAACCATACAAAATGGAAAGAAGATCCTTGTTTAGTTAGTTTGCATCAGGAAATTGCCTACTTAGTTACTTGCTAATTGCTATCAATCTTTTGAACATGGCATGTTCATCCCAAACGGAGCCAGATCACAACTGTTGATGAAGTTACACCTTTTAAAAACTCATACAGCTGTACTGTACATACAAGTACAGGGCTAAATGCATGTACATAATACACCTAATTAAAGCGTATATTCATAGACCAACTGATTTTGGACTGTGCGCATCTTTGGAAAATAATGCCGGGAGAGTTGTTATCTTCCACTGTCTAAAAATATAATAGTTACAATCAAGTGCACCTCTGAATGAAAATGGACCATTTTCTAGTTAATTAGAGACCAATTAGATACTTCATAAACAGGGGAATATCAAGTACGTATCTGCTACCCATAAGAAAGTACATAACTGCGATCTTATGATTATTTTCCTATTGATGTTCAGGTGCCATTTTATGGAAGTGCATTCACCAACACTATTAGCAATGAAGCAATCATGACTATTGACACAGAGATGATGGTGGAGGCTGCCCATTATTCCACAATGCAGGAGAGAGCGACGAAGGTGATGAGGTATAGGGAGAAGAGGAAGAGGCGGTGCTATGACAAGCAAATCCGATATGAGTCCAGAAAAGCTTACGCTGAGCTCCAGCCACGGGTCAATGGCCGCTTTGTCAAGGTACCCGAAGCCATGGCGTCGCCATCATCTGCAGCTTCGCCCTATGATCCTAGTAAACTTCACCTCGGATGGTTCCGGTAATTTATAGATCCACCAGTGAAGCAGTTGTTCATCAAAGTAAAATAAGTCGATTAGCACTAGTAGAAAAGGGGCCTATTGATCCGGTTGGTGAGGGCCTTTAGTCCCGGTTCATGAACCGGGACTAAAGTCGATAATATCCCCTGGCCCTTTAGGTCCGGTTCTATCCAACCGGGACTGATGAAACCTCCACGTGGCCTGTCCGCTGAGCCCAGGCGGGAGGGCGCTGGTCCCGGTTGGTGGCACCGCCGGGACCAATAAACATCCAGCGTCGACATTTCTATGGCTCTGGTTTTTGTTTTTGTTTTTTTTTAAAGGGGGGGGGTTGGGGGGTTAATTTAGGTGTTTCATATATTGTGCTATAGCTAGCTAATTAATAGAGAAAAGTGTCCTTTCTTTTGTCCGTGCTTGGTCGACGCTACGTACTATACATACGTATAGAGAGGACTAGCTAGACACGCTAGCTAGCTAGTAATTAAGCAAACAGAAGATCGTCATGAACATATATGCATGCAGAGAGAAGTGATATCGACCACCTCTCCTTCTCCGAGAGATTGGTCGAACAACAAGTTCTCGTATATCTATCCGACACTACCGGCTACATATATACAATAATTATCTTTTACAATACGGACGCGTGATCCACATAGTATTCTCCGTCTTCAGCGATCACGTGGTCAAGAAAGAATGCCGCAAATTCCTCTTGAATTGCTCGCATGCGATCTGGTGCTAGGTCAAATTCCTCCTTTTTGTGCTCATCTCACGTACGTACACCGTTTCCATTCCACAGCTGTAAAAGTTCTTCAACTAATGGCCTTAGGTACACATCAATGTCGTTGCCGGGTTGCTTAGGGCCTTGGATGAGAAGCGGCATCATAATGAACTTCCGCTTCATGCACATCCAAGGAGGAAGGTTATACATACATAGAGTCACGGGTCAGGTGCTGTGATTGCTGCTCTGCTCCCCGAAAGGATTAATGCCATCCGCGCTTAAAGCAAACCATACGTTCCTTGGGTCCTTTGCAAACTCATCCCAGTACTTTCTTTCGATTTTTCTCCACTGCGACCCGTCAGCGGGTGCTCTCAACTTCCCGTCTTTCTTACGGTCCTCACTGTGCCATCGCATCAACTTGGCATGCTCTCCGTTTACGAGCAGACGTTTCAACCGTGGTATTATAGGAGCATACCACATCACCTTCGCAGAAACCCTCTTCTGGGAGGCTCGCCGTCAACATCACCAGGTCATCTCGTGCGATCTTATACGCAATGCACCGCATACCGGGCATGCGTTCAGATCCTTGTAGGCACCACGGTAGAGGATGCAGTCATTAGGGCATGCATGTATCTTCTCCACCTCCAATCCTAGAGGGCATACGACCTTCTTTACTACGTATGTACTGTCGGGCAATTCGTTATCCTTTGGAAGCTTCTTCTTCATTATTTTAGTAGCTTCTCAAATCCTTTATCAGGCACAGCATTCTCTGCCTTCCACTGCAGCAATTCGAGTCCGGTACCGAGCTTTGTGTTGCCATCTTCGCAATTGGGGTACAACCCTTTTTTGTGATCCTCTAACATGCGATCGAACTTCAGCTTCTCCTTTTGACTTTCGCATTGTGTCCTTGCATCGACAATGACCCGGCGGAGATCATCATCATCGGGCACATCGTCTGGGTCCTCTTGATCTTCAGCAGCTTCGCCCGTTCCAGCACCATCGTGCACATCGTGTGGTGCATCTTGATGTTCGGTAGCATCACCGTATTCAGGGGGCACATAGTTGTCATCGTACTCTTCTTCCTCGCCGTCTTCAATCATAACCCCTATTTCTCCGTGCCTCGTCCAAACATTATAGTGTGGCATGAAACCCTTGTAAAGCGGTGGGTGTGAAGGATTTTCCGGCGAGTAAGACTTCGTATTCCCACATATAGGGCATGGACAACACATAAAACCATTTTGCTTGTTTGCCTCAGCCACTTGAGAAAATCATGCACGCCCTTAATGTACTCGGAGGTGTATACGTCACCGTACATCCATTGCGGTTCATCTGCGTGCATTATATATAATTAAGTGTGTCAAAAATCATTACAGAACATCATGAATAGATAATTAAGTGACCAAATTAATAAAAGTTCATCATCACATAAAAACCAAAGTACATACATAGTTCTCATCTAACAACATAAAGCTCTGGAGCATCTAAATTAATTAAACCATACATTGAAACTATGTAAAACATTTCAATGCGAAAACAAATCGATCATAATCGCAACCAAGGTAACAACTGATCCAACGGCATAATGATACCAAGCCTCGGTATGAATGGCATATTTTCTAATCTTTCTCATCTTCAAGCGCATTGCATCCATCTTGATCTTGTGATCATCGATGCCATCCGCAACATGCAACTCAATATCATCTTCTCCTCCTCAAGTTTTTTATTTTTCCTTCAAGAAATTGTTTTCTTCTTCAACTAAATTTAACCTCTCGACAATAGGGTTGGTTGGAATTTCCGGTTCAACAACCTCCTAGATAAATAAAATCTATGTCACATTGGTCGGCATAATTTTCATAAACAATAAATGAACCAATAGTTATGAAAAGATAATATATACCACATCCGAATCATAGACAGCGGGGCCGAGGGCCGGCCAGGCGGATACCAAAACCATCGCACTATATAAGACGCAATAATAAAAGTAAGAAAATAATACAAGTATCTATCTAAACAAACAAGTAATAATATTTTTCCTTTCGGAAAGAAGATAAGAACAAGAGGCTCACCACGGTGGTGCCGGCGATGAGATCGGCGCGGGTGATCGCGGCGATGAAGACGGGGACGGGGCGTGACGGACCGCTAAACCTAGATAAATATTGAGGAAAATGGAGCTTGGCGGTCGAGCTTGGAGAGGAGAAACCTTAAGTAGTGTGGCTCGGGCATTCCATCGAACACCTTGTGTGCATAGGAGGTGAGCTAGAGCACCACCAAGCCCTCTCCCCTCGGCCGGAAAAAGCAGAGCAGTGTGCTCTGCTCTTGCTGAGGGGCTATATATAGGCAACACCATTAGCCCGGTTGGTGGCTTGAACCGGGACTAAAGGAAGCCTTTGGTCGATTCATGCCACCAACGGGACCAATAGTGGTGGGCAGGAGGCGAGACCATTGGTCGGTTCGTCCAAACCGGGACCAAAAGGTCCGGACGAACCGGGACCAATGGCCCACGTGGCCCGACCGGTCCCACAGGCTCCTGAACCGGCAAATAAATAGCTCCATTGGTCCCGGTTCTGGATTGAACCAGGACTAATGGGCTAAACTGGCCTGGACGAAAGCCCTGTTTTCTACTAGTGTAGTGATCGATTGATTGGAGCCATTATGTTGATTTGACTATTTCAGATGGTCAGCAGATCAATCAAACAAAATGTATTTATTGAAACAAGTCTTGTTATACTACATGTTGAGTTAAACATGTAATTTCAAGAGGATAGCTACTTTGATGTGTAATAAAATTGTCTCAAAATTGGTGACAAGTGCGATTGTTGTTTTGATTTATATGGAATTATGTCAATCATATTGGAAAGATTATGTAACCAGTTGAATTAAGTCATCGGCGACTCAAAATTAAATACGGATGCACATTTTATGTATAAAGTTTGCTATTTTATCTTGAGGACTTCTCTAGGGTGGAAAACGGATTGAGAGATTAAACGATCACGACTGCCAAACATGTACAATGCTTATTTTGAGAAAGAAAATTATATTTCATTCACCAAATATGAGTTGAACCTTGCATCCACATGTATATTAAAAAGTTGTGCGCCAGCTAACTAATTTGTGGCCTTATCATAGGTAAAATACCTCGAATGTGTACGAATGAGGAACTTGAGTAGAATATGTGAAATTGCATGGAAAACTGTGAACATATCAAATCATCCGAAGCTCATCTATTATATTGGAATTGTGTGTTCCTTATGTTGTTGGATGTACTTATTGAAGTGATCCTCCATCTATGAGGTAAGTATTAATTAGTTTGTCCATCGTTTGATCAATCATGTGTATGTGTGTGTGCATAGCGTCGTTACCTTTGTCATTGGGGTATAGATGAAGCTTGGGATACGGCAGCGGTGGCAGACTCGAACCTCAAGCTGGTGCGAACCCAATGAGCTAGACAAGATAACAATGTCTGTCCAAGATAAGGGGAAGCTATTGTTGACTGCCATGATCCAATAGGTTGCCAAATACTAATTGTCATGAGATTTATTAAGTCCAATGCTCGATCAAAGTGATTAGATTAATTGTTTATTCCATAATTCATATGTGGATCTAGCAGTGCCATGGGTGATGCAGAGTAAATTTTACTACTTACTAAACCCAGTTACCTAATAGGTTAATTCTATTTTAGGACTATTTGTTGAGATTATGATATGTTTGGAATAAATTATATTATGGAGTGTAAAATTTCACAATATTTCAGCAGCGGCACTACCAATGTTAAGATCCTAGTACCTCTCTTCCTGTTTATAGGACTCAGTTCTAAAATCTCACCCACCAAGGTAGACAGTGAGTGGTGGAATAGTTTTTGTGAAAACATATCTACCCCTTGCATAGAAACTTATCTTCCCCTTTCATAGAAACCAAGGGAACACTCTAATTTTAAGCAATGATTTGAGCCACGACATAGAAACCAAGGGAACCCTTTAATTTTAAGTGGGGATTTGAGCCACCGTAACCATTTTGACATGAACCAGACCCACTTATCCAATAGTGCATGTGGCCTAAATGTGGACTGTGTTGCTTGTCGTAGTCTGCATCATATGAACTTGCTGGCCGGCATCCATACATGTACCCATCCATCGGAAGAAAGAATACTCCACTTTTCTTTCTTTTTGTAGCATATCTTTTCCTCCCATTTCAGGGCAGAAGAGATGAGTAGTCTGTGTGGTGGCCGGAGCTAGCTTAGATGCATGGATCGATCCCTGAGGCTGCAAGGTGTGGTGCTGGTTAGCTCGCCTACGCGCGGTACTCCGGCAAGCTGAGGATTGTGTGGACTGCCTCACTCTGCTGTACGCCAAGAAGAAAAAGGTGGCGCGCTCAATGGTCCAGACTCTCCTGCTGCATCTTGCGCCTTTCGCTAGATTGTACTCCCTCCGTTTTTAAGTATAAGCCTTTTTAGAGATTTTAATATGATATCATACGGTTGTACATAGACGTGTTTTAGAGTGTAGATTCACTCATTTTGCTCTATATATAGTCCATATTGAAATCTCTAGAAAGACTTATATTTAGGGATGGAGAGTGTACTACAACATTTTTTCCACTGTGTAAGAAATGTCATATTTTTTCACCAAAAGTAATTACCTATTTACTGTATGTATACTTTTCTGTGTGTGATTTTCACGATCGATCTCGTCGGTAACCAGCTAGGGTGATAGAAGTGAATACATAATGTGTGTGATGTGTAGCTAGCTAGCCACGCGTAAATGAACATGCATGCAATGGATTGTGCTGTGTGTGTGTGGCAGATTGGCAGTCTGCATCACGCCATCACATGACAAAAATATTCTCTACCTTCCTAGTTCACATGAACTTGCTGGCCAGCATCTATACATATACCCATCATGACAAAGGATACTTGGCTTTTCCTTCTTATTGTAGCATAACTTTTGCTTCTACTTCAGGGAAGAAGAAGATAACTCGTATGTGTGGTGGCCTGCTGATGAGCTCGATCGCCCACTGTCGAGCCTAGGATTGTGTGGACCGTCTGGCTCCGCTTTATGCAAAGGAGGAAAAGGCGGCGGATTCCAGTGCTCCATGGCTCCAGACTCTCCCGCTGCTTCTTGCACTTTTTGCCAGCCAGAAAGATCGACGATCATACGTGTATCTGGATTGAAGTGCTAGCTAATGGTTGCTTTGTTCTTGATTTTGATCCTTTTCACGTGCTCCACACGTAGACGATAGATAGATCCTGAAAATGATGCTGCTTCCAGTGTGTCATCGATTTGTGGACTAAAGTTCACTGGTGGAAAAAAGGCCTTTGGTCGCGGTTCGCAACTGCCATTAGTCGCGGTTGGGCAACCGCGACCAAATAAGCGCGACTAATGCCCCCCACCTTTAGTCGCGGCTGCTTAAGAACCGCGACTAACGGTCCGTCCACGTGGGCGCCAGCGGCCGTCGGCGGAGGACCTTTAGTCGCGGTTCTTCAACCAGCGACTAAAGGCCGCCACCGGTTTAGGGTTTTAGCCCCCCCCCCCCCTAAACCTGTTTTCTGTTTAATTTGTATTGTTTTGTGCTTTATTTTATTTCCGGCCTCCACCGCCGGGCACGCGCCGCTGCTTGCCGCCGGCGTGCACGCTGGAGAAGCCAAGGAAGGGGTGGGCGAGGGAGGCCGGTCGGCGGCGTTGAGGGCGGGCGAGCGAGGCAAGACCGAGGCCGGCCGTGGCCTTGTAGGCGAGGGCGACGCGGCGGCGTCGAGGGCGAGGCGACGGCGGCGGCGTCGAGGGCGAGGGCGACGGCGGGCGGGCGTCGAGGGCGCGGCAGAGACGAACAAAGCGAGAATCGGAATCGGAGAAAGGCGAGAATCGGAGCCAAAAGCAAACCTACACCCACTTGTGAAGAGAATGGCTCCAAATGGCTAAGTGTTGGCTGCTGGATGGGTATATATAGGGGAGGGCTTTAGTTGCGGTTGGCACGGCAAACCGTGACTAAAAAGGTGCCGAAACCTTTTAGTCGCGGTTGTCCCGGCAAACCGCGACTAAAGACCCTCACGTCGCGCCGGCGCCACGGCGCCACAGGCCCAGGCCTTTGGTCGCGGTTCACCTCGAACCGCGACTAAAGGTCCCATTAATCGCCAGTTCCTACAACCCGCGACTTATGGGGCTGGACGGAAGCCTGTTTTTCCACCAGTGGTTGGTCACACAAACATGCCATCAATGCCTGCCAATGGCCATCCAGATACATATATATGCGTCCATGTCATCGATATGCATGCATGATACACAGCAAACATGATCAAATTGACCAGTTAACGTCTTCGTTCGGTTTAATTGTGAAACTAGTATATTTTTGAACCCTCAATATATATATTTTGCGGTGAACTTCTGTTGGGTCTCATTTTATTGCTTAATTAGTTTCCATGCCAATTGCCCAAATTGTTTCACGGTTAGACTTTTCTGTTTTAGTATTACCGTGGTTTCCATTTTGTTGTGTTTGTCTCTCTCGGACCTTTGTGTTAGCATCTCCTTTTTGTTTTCCAGTGACCAAAAAGCTACACAAATATGTAGCAGTGGCATTGTGTCGACATATGATCATGTAGGGGATTCCCGGCAAGCAAGGTCTGCATGACTCCGGCTCCTCCGCGTAAGAAAGAAAGAAATCAACAATGGATCAAGGATCATGTCTATTCCAATCCGCTCATTAGTTTGGTCTATTTGATTTTATGAAGTGGAGTATGTGGTGGAGCGGCGTAGGGACAATGCAGGTTGTGATGTAGCCGGTCGCTGGTAGCACGACTTCACGAAAAAGAAGGGGGGGGGGGGGGGGTGGGTGCTCCGTGAAAAGGGGCGTTAAAGGAGGCTGCAAGGGGGTTTTCGGAAGGTCGGTCGGTGCCGATGCGACCCGCGAGGTGGGTATACAGAGAGCACGACTATGCATTTGGAAATGAATGGGAGGGATGGGAACGTGCTGTTTGGGGGGGGGGGGGGGGAGGGGGGTAGGTGGTCAAATACTCAATTTCCCACGCGTGTAGACCAAGACACACACCTATTAGGTACACACAAGTAACACACCCGCACCTATTACGTCCACTCGATAGGGAATAAAAAAACATGCCATAAAGGAAACCATACCTAGCTCTATCTCTAACAATGTCTATTGAAGAGGCGTTTCAAGCATAAATCAGCTCATCGAGCATGAAAGTCAGATATGCTGAAGATTCTCAGGATGTCGACCATCTAAAGTTAGGGATTGTGGGTAGTATCATGCCATTCCGTTAGGCGTGACAGGAAGGCATCACACTAACGGCGCGAACGATTGTGGTGGACCAGTCAAAGTCGCCTTGGGGTAAGGCGGATTCACGTGTAATTTAGGCACCAATTTGTTTGGCATGAATGTTGGGGCCAGGCGCGAAAATATAAGTTTTGTGGTTGGAGTTTGGGGGGGGGGGGGGGGGGTCAGTGGGGAAATTAAGTTTCTGCAAGTGTCATTTTGTAAAAAAATAATACGGCTTCTAGCCCCTGGAGCATGCCTCGGTCATAGTCAAATAGACTGGATAAGCACTCTGCTCCTACAAATGGTCCGCGACACAACAATCTAGAGTACGAATCTCAGCAGGGCCCAACGGGTGAGATAACGGGGGTGGGTAGTCCTGGGACCAACCACACCTTTCCACTCCCCCAAGTATCCATGGGACGTAGACGAGACTGATCATCATCATCAGTCCTACCCATGGGACCGGCGGCCAGTGGCGGAGCTTCTCAGGGGCCAACCTGGGTCGTTGCCCCCCCAGCCCATGAAATTTTTTTGAAATACCCCTTAGTATTTGGCCCATATCTCCAGCAAAATCAGCCCAAAACACATATTGTTTGCCCCCCAGCCCATTGCCCCCCCTAGATTTCAGCCCAAGCTCCGCCACTGCCGGCGGCAGTATGATGACTGTGACGATTCTTACGACGACGAACTGGACGAACAGGATACAAGCTCACTGGTAAGCGACCTCTGCCGGCTGCTCACCCCTCTGCACAATGCCACCAGCTTGCACCTCTCGGGCTTCGAAGAAATGGCACTGACACCACCTTCTCGTTCGTTTCTTCCATGATACCATATAAACTTACATATCTTCATACATACACACATGACATGACGACCCAATCGAGATTGATCCACCAAAGCTAACTAACCTTTGCGTTGCTGACGGAGATAGTTAGTATGAGTATGATAAGAGGAACCCACCGTCAACGGAGCAATGTCACCGCCATCCTCCCGTATGACGTGCTTCTGCAGATGACTCCTGGTACATCTTCTCCAACCTCACAAGTCAATTTGTGTGGGCTTCATTGACATACGCGAAGTGCGGTCCACACAGTAGAGTGAGGACCATACATGCTTCAACTGAGATGGGCTTTATCGGGCTTATTTGGCCTAAAGGAAGAAGGTGCAGCGTTTCTGTAGTGGTTCCAAACTGAACTTATCGTCAAAATAGTACTCCCTCCGTATTAAAATACAGGACGTTTTTGCAGTTCAACAATGTGAACTGCAAAAAAGTCTTATATTTTGAGATGTTTTTGCCGTTCAACAATTTGAACTGCAAAAACGTATTATATTTTGATACAGAAGAATTATATAATACATTTTTTTCATAGTATAAGACATTTCATATTTTTCACCAAAAGTAATTACCTATTTACTGTATGTATACTTTTTTGTGTGTGATTTTCATGATCTATCTTGTTCGCACGAACTTGCATACATATATCCATCCATCAGAATAAGGAATACTGCACTTTTCTTTCTTTGTCTAGCATATCTTTTGCTTCCATTTGAGCACAGAAGAGATCAGCAGTCAGTGTGGTGGCCGGAGGTAGCTTAGATGCATGGATCGATCCCCTGAGGCTGCAAGATGGATCGATCCCCACGCGCGGTGTTCCGGCGACCTCAGGAGTCAGGATTCTATGGACCGCTTCACTCTGCTTCACGCCAAGAAGAAAAAGGTGGCGCGCTCCATGTCTCCAGACTCTACTGCTGCATCTTGCGCCTTTCGCTAGATTGTACTACAGTAAAAAACACGGTAAGAAATTTCATATTTTTTCACCAAACGTAGTTACCAATTTACTGTATGTATACTTTTGTGCGTGTGTGATTTTCACAATCCATCTTGTCGGTAGCTAGCTAGGATGAGAGAAGTCAATACATAATGTGTGTGATGTGTAGCTACCTAGCCAGGCCTAAATGAAATGGATTGTTCTGCGTGTGTGGCAGTCTGCATCACACCATCACATGACAAAAATATTCTTTACCTAGCTACTCCCTCTGTCCCATAATATAAGAGCGTTTTTCATACTACACTAGTGTAAAAAACGCTCTTATATTATGGGACGGAGGAAGTAGTTCACATGAACGTGCTTGCCAGCATATATACATATACCCATCCTAACAAAGAATACTTGGCTTTTCCTTCTTATTGTAGCATAGTGTTTGCTTCTACTTCAGGGCAGAAGAAGATGAATCGTCTGTGTGGTGGCCTGCAGGGTGTGGTGCTGATGAGATCGCCCACTAGCGAGCTCAGGATTGTGTGGACCGTCTAGCTCCGCTTTATGCAAAGGAGGAAAAGGCGGCGGATTCCAGTGCTCAATGGCTCCAGACTCTCCTGCTGCTTCTTGCACTTTTTGCCACCCAGAAAGATCGACGCTCATATGTGTATCTGCATTGAAGTGTTAGATAATGGTTGCTTCGTTCTTGATTTTGTTCCTTTTCATGTGCTCCACACGTAGACGATAGATAGATCCTGAAAATGATGCTGCTTCCGGTGTGTGGCATCGATCTGTGACTAAAGTTAGTCACACAAACATGACGTCAATGCCTGCCAATGGCCATCCAGATACATATATATGCAGGGGCGGGCCCAGGAATTCAAGGCTGTGTATTCAAATTTTGGAAAGAAAATTTGGAAGTCTATTGCCTTCCTTTCGGGCATATAATCAATTACAGAAGCATATTGTACTAGTTCTAAACTATATAAAAGATACCACATAATATACCCCATAATATATTATATTCACAAAAATTGATCATAATTTGGTATTGTTCACCATATGGAAGTAAAAACATTGTTCAATACATATCATCGCAAAATCTAAAATATATAGAGGATCAATAAAAAACTTACAAATCACAGGATAACTTTGCGATCCTTGATGCTTTGAAAATGAGTGATAATGTCCTCATTCTTAACTTGCAAGAAGAAATCCCTTTCAATGAATGTGACCAAGCAATCATTCAAGTATTTTTGCACATCTTGCTTCTTGGCTTGTTTTTTATATAGTTCATTGATGAAAAGACCCTCTCAACACCGGCTGTTGCAACAGGAAGGACTAGCACCAATTTGAGAAGTTTGCAAACAATATCATACCGAAGAGCCCTCCTGTTCTAACAAGCATCATAGACAACTCTGCTAGACTTCTCAAGTTTGTGAAGTTTTCATCATTAATTCCTCACATCACTAATATAGAGATTCAATTGAAAAGGAAGTTGGTGCATTTCTTCAAAGTCAAAATCATGAGGATAGAACCCAGCAAGCTTAACTAGGTCATCAATATTAAAAGAAGAAAATGACTTGGCTGGACTGAATGATGCCATGCATCTAAGTAGCTCCGTGTTTACCTCATCAAACCTGTTATGAAGCTCTTGAAGTTGCCTATCAATGACACCCAAAAACATATCAGCATGGAACCGGTGGTAATTCATGGCATTTTTATAGAACGCTCTTGCTCTTTGTATAGGCTTGTACTTCCCATCCATGTCAACACATCTGACATTGTGCTTCACACAAAAACAAGTGACATTCTCAAGGAATTCTTTCCATCCATCATCTTCTCTTAGAACTTGCAGTTGTACCTTTGTGAACTCAAGAAGATCAACTGCATTCACAATATCTTGATCCCTCTTTTGCAAAGCGTTGCTTAAGTCACTTGTGTACCCAAATATTTCATTCATCAAGTGCAGCATGAAAACAAACTCAAATGATTTAAATACTTCCAACATAGTTTGAGCTCCTAAAGCCTCTGCCGAATTACCTTCTTTCCCAAGCCTAAAGAGAACTTTCCTGGTTGAAGGATACAAAGACATAACATGCATTACCGTTTTGTAGTGAGATCCCCATCGTGTATCACCGGGCCTTGCTAGGACCATCTCTTGATTCAAACCTTGGCTAGCTTCAATTTCACCTAGTTAATATGCCTCCATGTCATCGAATGCGTGCATGATAATTATCAAATTGACCGGTTAACGTCTTCCTTCGGTTTAATTGTGAAACTAGTATATTTTTTAACCCTCAATATATATTTTGTGTGGTTAACTTCTGTTGGTTCTCATTTGGTAGCTTAATTAATTTCCATGCCTAATTGCCATGACATTAATTGTTTCACAGCTAGTACCTTTCTGTTTTAGTATTGCCATGGTTTCCATTTCATTGTGTTTGTCCCTCTCGGACCTTTCTTTTAGCATCTCTTTTTTGTTTCTCTCATCCTAGTATGTAGCAGTGGCCTTGTATGGACATATGATCATGTGGGAGATTCCCGGAAAGCAAGGTCTGCATGGCTCCGGCTCCTCCACGAAAGAAACAAAGAAATCAACAATGGATCAAGGATCGTATCTATTCCGACCAGCTCATTAGTTGAGTCTTTCGATTTGATTTGGGGGTGGGGGGGGGGGGGGGGTATGTGGCGGAGCGGCGTAGGGACGATTTCATGGAAGGGAGAGGGTGCTCCATGGAAAGGGGCGGCAAAGGAGGCTGCAAGGGGTTTGTCGGAACAACGGCTAGTGTGGATGCGACTGGTGGAACACGCCGGCTAGGTGGGTATACAGCGGCTACGACTGTAGATTTGGAAATGAACGGAAGGGAAGGGGACGTGGTGTTTCCGGGGAGGGGGGGAGGGGACGTGGTCAAATACTCAATTTCCCACACGCGTAGACCGAGAACCATGCCTATTAGGTACACACAAACCACAAGAATAACACACACACACACACACACACACACACACACACACACACACAAAACTGAGTAGAACACATCCACTGATCAATAGGCGATTCAAGAAATAAAACCATAAGAAAACCATCGGGTGTGCTACCTTTCAAAGCTGAAACGCATAATGACGTGGCTCTATCTTTGACAACGTCTATGAAGAGGCGTTTCAAGTGTAAATCGACTCACCTAGCATGAAAGTCAGATATGCTGAAAACTCAAGATGTTGACCATCTAAAAGTCAGGGATTCTGGGCAGTATCGCACCTTTCCGTCAGGCAGGACAGGGAGGTGTCACGCTGACGGCGCGAAGGACGGTCGTGGACCGTTGCTGCTCAAAGGCGCCTTGGGGTAAGGCAGATTTACATGTAATTTAAGCGCCATTTTGTTTGGCCGTGAAAATAAGTTTGTGGTTGGGGGAGGGGTCAGTGGAAAAATATAGTTTCTTCAAGGGTCATTTAGTAAGAACATAATAAGATTTCTAGCCCCTGCTGCATGCCTTGGTCATAGTCAAATAGAGTGGATAAGCACCCGGCTCCTGCAAATGGTCGCCACATAACAATCTAGAGCAAGGATCTCAGCAGGGCCCAACCGAGCGAGATAACGGGGGTGGGTAGTCCCGGGACCAACCAGACCTTTCCGCTCTCCCAAGCATCCATGGGACATCGACGAGACTGATCATCATCATCAACCCTGCCCATGGGACTGGCGGCAGTATGATGACCGTGACGATTCTTACGATGACGAACTAGACGAACGGGCAAAAGCTCGCTGGTGAGCAATCTCTGCCGCCTGCTTGACCTTCTGCACAATGCCACCAGCTTGCACCTTCGGGCTTCGAAGAAATGGTACTGCCACCACCTTTGCTCGTTTGTTTCTTCCATGACACCGTATAAACTTCTATAGCTTCATAGTTAGAAGAAAGACAGTCGGTGGGAGAGTCGGGACCTGACCCCGAGCTCCCTCCTCCGCCTAGGGTTCTGCGCCGGCGGCGCTTCCTCTGTGAGTCGCGTCATGGACGGAGCCCGTCGTCGCCAGGCGCCTCTCCTCTCCCCGCCTCCCCCGCCCTCCCCACTTCCCAGTACCCCCGCGTTGCCTCACAGGGCGAGGCGGCGGCCCTTCCGCCGCTCCCTCCAGGCTCTCTCCTCGCATCTCCTTCCTCCATGCGCCGCCGTGCGCCGCAAGCCTCGGCAGCGTGGTCTTTGGCGGCGAGCTCTCCCTTCCGTGTCGGCCCCCATGCCCGGCCGGTGGGGGCTGGCGTGATGCTCCTCGGCCGGCATCGGTGTGGCCCGTTGGCGGCGATGCCGCATCTGCGGTGGTGCTCGGCAATGATGCGGCCGTTGGCCGTGAAGCGGCCTTGATGGCGGCAGTGGTGGCGGCGCCCGCCCGGCCAGTCTGGGCCCTTTGGGCCCCATATGGGTTTAGGTGGGCGGTGGCTCGGTGTTCCGCGGCGTCGTTTCCTGGTGATGGCATGGTGGCGGCGGTCTCGGGTGGTGAGGATTTCGTCGGTCGGCGAGCTGCAGCGTGGCGATAGGATTGTCCGGGTCCAAGTGGACCTGGCCGGGCCGTCGAGGCTCGGCAAGTCCTCAGCACCGCGTTCGGTCGGCTCCGCTAAGGCGGTGGAGGTTGTCCCCTCCCCCCGTCCGAGTTGTGCTCGCTCCCGTGGACGGGGTCTCCTTGTCTGAGATAGGCCTCGTG
Source organism: Aegilops bicornis (assembly GCA_021605145.1). Classification (NCBI taxonomy): domain Eukaryota; kingdom Viridiplantae; phylum Streptophyta; class Magnoliopsida; order Poales; family Poaceae; genus Aegilops; species Aegilops bicornis. Next base: position 701,529,306 of record CM038672.1, on the reverse strand, counting down.
TTGGCAGCTCCAAAGAGGCGGCGGGGGTGTCCGGTAACCGTGGTGGCACAAGCTGGTGGGGCGGCTGTTGTGGTGGTGCATCTCGAAGCGCCTCGGGTGACGGTGGTGGTTGTGGATCGGGAGAAATCCTTGTCGGCTTGTCCGGCACCGACGCTGATGACGCTTGCGGGCGTCATTGGACCCTCCTGAGGGGTCGGATATATCTCTTCCCCACCATCCCTCGCGTACCGGGGGAAACCCTAGAACTTGTTCGGGCAACAGCGGCGGCGTCGTCGCATTCCTTCTTGAAGGTGTTGCTTGGTGCGAGGCGCTTCGAGATGCTGGGAGCGCGGTGGCACTTCGTCGGAGGGTGCAGCGGTGGTCTTCCTTTCGTCGTTGATCTGCATGTGTCGGCATTCATTTCTCTTTCATTTTCTTTTGTTTTCTTTTGAGCTTATCTGTGATGCGGCCCCAGTGTGCTGGATGTATGGGAGATTTGCTTTATAATATAAAGCGGGGGAAACCCTTTTTCTCAACATAGCTTCATACTTACACACATGACATGACGACCCAATCGAGACCCACCAGAGTTTGTGGCCTTGTATACAAAAATGTAGTACAATTTTTTTCATTGTATAAGACATTTCATATTTTTCACCAAAAGTAATTACCTATTTACTGTATGTATACTTTTTTGTGTGTGGTTTTCTCGATCTTGTCCGTAGCTAGCTAGGATGAGAAAAGTCAATGCAGAATGTGTGTGATGTGTAGCTAGCTAGCCAGGCATAAAAGAACACATATGTAATGGATTGTGCTTTGTGTGGCAGTCTGCATCACATGACAAAAAAAATTCTCTATCTAGCTAGTTCACATGAACTTGCTGGCCAGCATCTATACGTATACCCATCATAACAAAGAATATTTGGCTTTTCTTTCATTTTGTAGCATAGCGTTTGCTTCTACTTCAGGGCAGAAGAAGATGAATCATCTGTGTGGTGGCCGGAGATAGCTTAGATGAATGGATCTGTGTGGTGGCCTACAGGGTGTGGTGCTGCTGAGGTCGCTCACACGCGGTACTCCGGCGAGCTCAGGATTGTGTGTACCATCTGGCTCCATTTTATGCAAAGGAGGAAAAGGCAGCGGATTCCAGAGTTCCATGGCTCTAGGCTCTCCCGCTGCTTCATGGGCTTTTCGCCTCCCAGAAATATTGACAATATGTGTATCTAGATTGAAGTGTGCCAGCTAATGGTTGCTTCGTTCTTGATTTTTCTCCTTTTCATGTGCTCCACATGTACACGATATATAGATCCTGAAAACGACTCCGCTGCCGGTGATACCTCGATTTCTGGATCAGAGTTGGTCACACAGACAAGGGATCAATCAAATGCTTGCCAATGGCCATCCAGATAGATATATGGTTCCATTCACTGATGTGCGTGCAAGATAGCAAACATGATCAAATTGACCTGTTAATGTCTGGCTTAATTGTTAAACTAATATATTTTGAACCCTCAACTATATATTTTGTGTGGTGAACTTTTGTTGGTTCTCATTTTACAGCTAAATTAATTTCCATGCTCATACCTAATGGTTTGTTACGAGGGAAGGCTCACACAATTGAAAAATCCTAGCCGCCTCCCACTGCTTTCCTTTCTCGCTACTGCCGGCACGGCGACGGCGGTGGGGAGTTCGGGGTCAGGGGCAGCTTACTGGGGGAAGTTTTGAAGGGCTTGGGGGGTTGCTATAGTTTGACAAGGAGATGAGGGCTCTAGTGCAGGTCTTCATCAAGCAGTGCTCGACAGTAGCGTTGGTGAATCCTGCGGTGGCCGGACCAATCCAGCATGGTGAGCTTCTACAACGGCCTAGCTTGGCTAGGCCATCAGAGAAGACGATGTCGGCGCATAGCCCTGGACGGTGGCGAGTTCAATCTTAGGTCTTGACTTGGCATACAATAGCGTGAGAATTTTGTCTCATGCATTCTTTATGGTGTCATCAAGTTTTATTAGGGACGGCGTGCCAGCGACGCTTTCCCACTTTTTAAAGTAATGTTGCCCCCGTCCTATCCCCTATTGGTGTGCTCACCACCGACGGAGGGTGTTTGATTTTGTGTTTCCGTCGACGGGTCTTCCGGGATCCGGTCGGTTTAGGTTTCCCGTGGATTCGACTGAATTCGGCCAGCTTTCGTGATCTTCAGAGTTTCTACAGGTCCTTATCGACGTCCTCTTCTATGGGTGGCGATTTGCAAAGCAAATCGCGGTAGCCAATGTCTCTTGGTCTGCATCGACGACTTCATGCTCGTTGCTTCTACAAGCTTTTGGGTTTTAAAAAAAAGTTTGCTACATCAAGGCGGAGGCCCAAAGACGGCACCGAGCTTTGCTCACAGTGCACCGCCGATGGATGCAGGAGGAAGAAGACTTCGGCACCCCTAAAGCTTTGATTGTGAATTTTCTTTTCTATATGGGTGTGTTTGTAAGGTCCTGTGATTCTTAATATATGGTTTTAAGCCTCTTTGCAAACAAGAAAAAAAAATCACGCCCATGGCATTATTATTTTTATGATAAAGAGTGTTTTTGTTAACTTAAAATGTACCGTCAAACGGATACATAGCATGATGAGCAACACACGGCCTTTGCATAGATGCACACAGCCAATCCCAACTGCCTGTCCAAAGTAAAAAAAAAATACCAGACATACCAATAATGCTAAAGTCATATAGGAACGACACTATACTAGTAATTGTTCCACAACTAGTACTTTTCTGTTTTAGTATTGCCATGGTTTCGATTGTGTCGTGTTTGTCTCCCTCGGGCCTTTGTGTAGCATCTCCTTTTTGTTTGACAGTGACGGAAAAAGCTATAAATATCTAGCAGTGGCCTTGCGTGGACATAAGATCATGTGGGAGATTCCCGGCAAGCAAGGTGTGCATGGCTCCAGCTCCTCCGCGTAAGAAAGAAAGAAATGAAAAATGGATGGCGGGATCGTATCTATTCCGACGCGCTCATTAGTTGGGCCTATTTGATTTGATTTCATCCGTCGTCTTTTGCTAATTCTCAGATCGAATCTTGTGTTTGGTCTGCAGCTCACTGCTGCATATATGCAGTGCAGTGGAGGAGGGAGAGACACAGTAAAGCCCTAGCTATTCCAAGGTGCCTTAGTAGTTTGTACTCGACATCTCTCCACCTCCACGCACCAGATCACACCAGAAACAAACAACCAAGCAAGCAAACGATAGAGCTAGTTAGCAGTATGTCCATGTCATGCGGTTTGTGCGGCGCCAGCAACTGCCCACACCACATGATCTCGCCCGTTCTTCAGCATCATCAGGAACACCGGCTGCGCGTGTACCAGTTCTTCGCCCAAGGCCACCACCACCACCACCACGGCGGCACGGCAGCGGACTACCCACCGCCACCGCCGGCCAATTGCCACCACTGCAGATCATGGACCACACCGTTTCATGAAACAACAGCTGCAGGGAACAGCAGCAGGCTCACCCTGGAGGTGGACGCTGGCGGCCAACACCTGGCTCACCTGCTGCAGCCACCGGCGCCGCCAAGAGCCACCATCGTGAGTAGTACTGCAGCTTAATTGTTCCATCTCTTGCCGATCTATGGGGCCTCCTGCTAACAAAAATCACACTTATAATCTCCATCTACTCCCCCCCCCCCCCCCACCACCCCCAATCTCAAAAATCACACTTACAAAATTCTGTTAATTTATGCTGGTCGATTGTAATTTACGAAGGCAGAAAGTTTGTGTTTTGTATCAGTTGATGCACAAGAATGGGCGCTCACATCATCAGTCAGACATATATAATTATTTCATTTTGTTTGACTAACAAGGTAATCAGTCATACATGCATACTGAAAATTTGACCCGTGCAATAACTAACTAACTCGACCGACACAGCCAAAGGGAAGGCATATAATGAAGCTGCTAGCTAGAGCTTTGTCTGAGTTTAGTAAATACTGAAAATAATAGTCAAACAATACATATGTCCGCGCCTTCATGTTAATTCCTTGACAAAGTTTGTGAAATGGACTATATACTGGATCGATGCACCCTCTTTCTCATTTTATGTGGTCATTTATGAATTTGAATGCTATTTTGTATTTAAATTTTCTCTCGAGCTAGTTTTGTAAGCTTATAGGTCATATATAACTGATACTACTCCCCATAATTGCTTCCGTAGTGGCCCGGTGATTGATTTACCGAGTTCATAAAACTGATCGAGATCAGGTCCAAAACAGACCAAAACCTCATGAATTGGAAACAAGATCCTTGTTTAATTAGTTTCCATCAGGAAATTGCCTACTTAATTACTTGCTATCAATCATTTGAGGATGTCATGTTCCTCACAAATGGATCCCGATCACAATTGTTGATGAAATTAAACATTTTTAGCAATTCATAAAACCGTGCATAGATGTACAGGGTTACACGTACGCACGTACATAATACACCTAAATAAAACATATATTCATAGAGCAATTGAGTTTGGACTGTGCGCTTCTTTGGCCATAAAGGCTAGAAAGTTGTTCTCTTCCATTGTCTAAAAAATAGAACAGTTACAATCAAGTGCACCACTGAATGAAAAAGGGTCAATTTCTGGTTAATAAGAGACCAACTATACTTCATAAACAGCGAATATCAAGTACATATCTTCTACCCACAAGAAAAGTACATAACTGCACTCTTATGATTATTTCCCTCTTGATCTTCAGGTGCCATTCTGCGGGGGCGCATTCACCAGCACTACTAGCAATGCAACGGTCATGACTATTGATACAGAGATGATGGTGGGGGCTGCCCATAATTTGACGATGCAGGAGAGACAGGCGAAGGTGATGAGGTACAGGGAGAAGAGGAAGAGGCGGCGATATGACAAGCAAATCCGCTACGAGTCCAGAAAAGCTTACGCCGAGCTCAGGCCACGGGTCAATGGCCGCTTTGTCAAGGTACCAGAAGCCGATGTGTCTCCATCACCCCCAGCTTCGCCCTATGATCCTAGTAAACTTAACCTTGAATGGTTCCGCTAGTGTTTCATCAAAGTAAAATAAGTTAGTTATTGACGGTTGGAGGAGTTATGTTGATTGACTATTTCAAAAGGCCAGCAGACCAATCAAAGAAAATGTATTTATTGAAACAAGTATTATTATGCTTTATGTTAATTTAAGCCTTTAATTTGAGGAGGCTAGCTACTTATTAGATGTGTATTTATTATATGCAACCGATTGAATCAATTCATCACCAACTCAAAGTTAAATACAGACGAGCTTTTTTATGTATAAAGTTGTTATTTTATCTTGAGGACTTCTCTAGGGTGGAAAACGGATTGGGAGTTATGAGTAAACCATCGCGGCCACCAAATATGTACAATGCTTATTTTGAGAGAGAAAATTGTATTTCATTCACCAAATATGAGTTTAACCTTGTAACCACATGTATATTACAAAGCTGTGTGCCAGCTAACTAATTTGAGGCCCTATCATAGGTAAAATACCTCCAATATGTACAAATGAGGCACTTTAATAGAATATGTCACGATTGCATGGAAAATTGTAAACATGTCAAGACACCATAATAGCTGTAAATCATCGAAAGCTTGTGTACTATATTATAATTATGAGTTCCTTATGCTGTTGCATGTACTTATTGAAGTGATCCTTCATCTATGAGGTAAATTTGTACATTCATTCGTCCACTTAACCTCACCAATATAGATAGTCAGTTAATTAGTTTGGCCATCGTTTAATCGATCATGTGTATGTGTGCGTCCATAGTGTCACCGCCTTTATCACTGGGAGATAGATGAAGATTGGGAGATGGCACACGAGTGGCAGCCTCCAACCTCAAGCTGGTGCAAACCAGATCAGCTGTACACGATAACAATGTCTGTCCAAGATAAAGGGAAGCTATTGTTGACTACCATGATCCAACAAGTTGCTAAATACTAGTTGTCATGAGATCTATTAAGTCCAATGCTCGATGAAAGTGATTAGATTAATTGTTTGTTCCTTAATTCATGGGCAAATCTAGGGTTGCCATGGGTGAACGCAAAGTAAGTTTAGCTATATACTTAACACTAATTATCTAATAAGTTAATGCTATTTATAACTATTTGTTGATACCATGATAATGTTTAGACTCAATTACATTATGGAGTGTAAATTTTCACAATATTGTAGTAGCGGCACCCCGACGTTCAGATCCTTGGTCCATCGCCACCTTTATTAATATCAAATCCCCTGAACAAGTTACTTGGTTGTTCCATCTTGTAAGCGTGTATCAGTTAACCGCGGTTCAGTGGGATGAAAAACTATTTTCCATGTTCACCGCTAACCACTTGAGTTACCAAGGGCTTTTGATGAGAACAAGCCCTACCCTAGTAATTGGAGCCACTGAAATGCGGCTTGTTTTTTTTTTCTTTTGAGTCGGAAGTGCGGTTAGCTAATACTCCTTACAAGATAGAACTTTCTTCTTGTCAAATACAACATTATTTCTGCATACCTAAATTGGCCAAAGACGCATGGAGCCACGCGCATAACAAGCAATTGTAAAACTTATCTACCCCTTGCATAGAACTCAAGGTAAGACTTTAATTCTAAGCAATGATTTGAGCCACCGACATAGATACCAAGGGAACACTTTAATTTTAAGTGGTGATTTGAGCCGCAGTAACCGTTTTGACATGAACCGGACCCACTCATCCAATAATACGTGTGGCCTAAATGTGTATTCTTGTTACGGATTGTGCTGTCTGTTGCTGTCTGCATCATATGACCAGAATATTCTCTATCTAGTTCACATGAACTTGCCGGTGGGCATCCATACACGTATACATCCATCAGAATAAAGAATACTCCACTTTTCTTCCTTTTTGTAGCATAGCGTTTGCTTCTACTTCAGGGAAAAAGAAGAAGATGAATCGTTTGTGCAGTGGCCTGAGATAGCTTAGATACATGGATCAATCAAGTGAGGCTGCAAGGTGTGGTGATGCTTGGATCGGCCACGCGCGGTACTCCAACGAGCTCTGGGTTGTGTGGACTGTCTCGCTTCGCTTAAAGCAGAGGAAAAGGCGGCGGATTCCAGTCCTCCATGCATGGCTCCAGACTCTCCCACAGGTTCTTGCACTTTTCGCCGGCACCCAGAATGACATGTATCAGTGTTAGTTATTGGTTGATGCATCTTACTGTTGCTCCTTTTCATGTGCTCCACACGTACTAGATAGATAGATCCTGAAAAAGACTCTGCTGCCGGTGAGATATTGATTTGTGGATCAGTGTAGGTCGCACCACAATTGGATCGATCGAGAGATATGCCCTTCTTCCAATGACCATCAAGATACATATATGACTCCATGTCATCGATCATTGTGTGTGCATGATATACCAAACATGATTAAACTGACTGGTTAACGTCCTCGTCTGATTTAATTGTGAAATTAGTATATTAACCCTCAACTATATACGTTCATTGGCCGGCCTAGATTATTTTCAAACGATATATTGTTTTTCTTTAAAAAAGGAGGTTAATCCAGCTGCATGTTTACTCTTTTGCAGATTTTCACTGGACCTCGAGGAAAAGTGAAAAGGCAAAAGATGAAGCAAGAGCCAACTGACATAAAAAAACTTTGATGATGTTCTTTAGTCGTACCAGATGTCTCTTTTGTCCATGTTTGGTTTCTTTGATCTATTCTTTCATATCATGGCTAAAGTCGTGTCATTTTCTAAAAAATAATTAAGTTGACTATGTAGACACATTCAGTTGTCTTCTTATTTTAAAAAAACTCAAGTTTTATTCATTTGCAATAACCATTACTTCGTTTATGAGGATTGGTACAATTTCATTATGTGGCTCCTCGAAGCATTCAGAAATAAAAGAAAATCAAGCCAATCTAGCAATTTCTTGAGCAACTTTATTTGCTTCTATTAGAGTGCTCAATTTTAGAAATAGGAAAATCACAAGCTCAGTGAAAAGAATAATCAATGACCGTAGCCGCTGCCCTTGACGATCGTACTCCTTTCTTCATGGTATCAATCACCTCCATGTTGTCCAAGATAATAATAATGCGGTTCCATCCGGTATTTCGCGCCAATTATAGACCGAATTTTATGGCCAGAGCTTCACCCATCAATACATCTGCGCATGAGTCTATCTTACCATCTCCCCAGCAATAAATCCACCTAATACGTCTATGTCGTATCTATAATTTTTTATTGTTCTATGCCAATATTATACAACTTTCACATACTTTTGGCAACAATTTATATGATTTATTGGGACTAACATATTTATCCAATGCCCAGTGCCAGTTCCTGTTTGCTCCATGTTTTTTGTTTCGCAGAATATCCATATTAAACGAAGTCCAAAGGCAATAAAATTTTACGGAGAATTATTTTGGAATATATGTGATTTTGGGAGGTGGAATCAATGCAAATGGAGGCCCATAGCCTCCACTTGGCAGCAGGGCGCCCCCCAGGCGCGTGGCGGTGGGTTGTGGCCACCTCGTAAGGCGGTTGCTGCCATTCTTTCGCCGCAAGAAAGATAATATCCAAAAAAATCGTGTTAAAATCTCAGCGCAGTCGGAGTTATGGATCTCCGGATATTTAAGAAACGGTGAGGGCCAGAAAACAGGAACGTGAAATAGAAGATAAGAGAGAGAGAGAGAGAGAGAGAGAGAGAGAGAGAGTGAGAGAGAGAGAGAGAGAGATCTAGTCTCGGAGGGGATCTCTCCCCTCCGCCGCTATGGAGGCCAGGGGAAACTCTCCTCACATCTAGAGGGGAGGCCAAGGAAGAAGAAGGAGGAAGGGGGCTATCTGTCCCTCTCTCCCGGTGCCGCCAGAGTGCCACCGGGGCTAGGATCGTGGCAGCGATCTACACCAACAACCTTGCTACCGTCAACACCAACTTTCTCTTCCTCTATGCAGCGGTGCAACCTCTCTATTCCCATGTAATTCTCTACTTAGACATGGTGCTAAACACTATATATTATTATCCAATGATGTTTGAGTAGATCTATTTTGTCCTATGGGTTAATTGATGATCATGATTGGTTTGAGTTGTATATTTTCTTTTGATGCAGTCCTATGGTGCCCTCCGTGTCGCGCAAACGTGAGGGATCCCCTCTGTAGGGTGTTGCAATACCTTTATGATTCGCTTATGGTGGGTGGCGAGAGTGACAGAAACTTATACCCGAGTAAGGGCGTTGTTGCGTATGGGGGTAAAGAGGACATGATACTTAATGCTATGGTTGGGTTTTACCTTAATGATCTTTAGCAGTTGGGGATGCTTGCTAGAGTTTCAATCATAAGTGCATATGATCCAAGTACGAAAAGTATGTTATCTCATGCCTCTCCCTCATATAAAATTGCAATAATGATCACCAGTCCACTACTAGAAAAACCCCTACTAATGACGCACCTAGTATGGCTATTAATGACGCATCTGTGGTGCGCCATTAATAGCACGTCATTAGTAATTTTTACTAATGGCGCACCACCTGGTGCGCCATTAGTATCTGGTATACTAATGGCGACGCTGGTGCGCCATTAGTATAAACCAGGTGCGCCATTAGTATGCCTCCCGAGGCCATGTATACCAGGTCCTTTGGCATACTAATGGCGCACCACCTGAATGCGCCATTAGTAATCGCGGCATACTAATGGCGCACTACTGATGATGCGCCATTAGTATGCCTTGTCATACTAATGGCGCACTATCATGTGATGCGCCATTAGTATGAGTATTAGGTTTTTTATTTTTTATTTTCTGTTTTTGCACAGGTTACAAAATGTATAATTTGACAAAATATAGACAGCACACATCAACAACAGATTCATCAAATACAATAGAAGATTAGTCTTTGAATACAATTCATCATATTAGTCTCCGAATACAATTCATCATATTAGTCTCCAAATTGAAAAGACCGAACAAAGATAGAACATTATATTACAAGTCTCGAGACCGCGAGTAGCGAGTTTGTCTTCACATTACAAGTCGATATCGATCATCTAAACTACCATCACATAGAAGAGAGCTGCAGTCATCACGATGAGCATCATCACGATGAAACTCGTCTTCATCCCGTTCCTCCAACGCTCCCTCCCCTCTCCAGCTAGATAGCGGGCGTATCTAGATTCGGCCTCAGCCCTAGTGGTGTACCCTTTGTAACTGTTACCGCTGAATCGGTGAACCTGTCTCCGACACTCCTCCCGATCATCGTGAACTCCGGAAACCTTACCCTTGTACACGACATACGTCGGCATCGCTATGCACTAGCCAAACGAAACGTTAGTACCAATTCACAGACAATACATAAGCAATATATAAGTATGCAGCAGAGCGATCGGAAGAGAAAAGCAAGACATTAATAGCATCGATTACATCTAAGTTGAACGACTCTCGAAACCAAAGAGACATACTACAAGTTCATTAAAGTTTAATTACAACATGAGCCAATCGATGTTTCAGAACTAGACAACTCGACTCAAGGGACGGAGCGTGGATGAAGCCGCCGTCTATCGTGGGAGTCATGAAAGAACGGGCGTTGTCATCCTGCATTTGTAGCATTGTGTCGATGTCACCGTTGGACGGTTGATTTACGAGGTAGAACTGCCCCGAGTGCGAAGGACATCTTGATGGATGATTTCCGCAAACTCATTGGATGCGAAAGAATTCTTGTCGGAGGTCCGCGTCTGGATTGCCGACACGCCGCGGCCCAATCTTTGAGTTTACTCGGTAGCGAAGTTGATGATGGTCCCACGATCGCCCGCATGTGATGGATGGCGTAGTAGGCACCCTTCGACCGCCGGCTGCTTGACGCAGCAGAGCGTCGTATTGTGGGAGAACACGTGCTTGCCGTGATTTACGAATAGGCCTGGTGAAGGTGCCTCCAGATTTGGCGTGGCGGGAGAACATCATCAAGAACCTTCTTGACATTTGTGTAGTCTACGTTCATTGACCGTCCGGGTCAAAATACGTGGCCATGGAATATTTGGGGCTTAGGAGGATGAGCGTGCAATGTGTCACCGCAGAAAACACGGAATGTTAAAAGAAAACGATCGAAATGTAAGAATTCATATGTTACGGGCGGTTGAGGGAGGACTTACTCGGGAAAGTAAGGCACGAGGAAGTTATCCTTATCTTGGTTTGCGAATGACGCCTTGAGGTAAGAACTTCGCGACTTGCGGTCCCAGCGCTGCCCAAGATCTTGGCACGCATGTAGAAGGGGTCGACTATCACGATGTCCGGGGTCTTGTCGCGAATGATCCGCATCTCCATACTCAGCGAAAATAGCCGAGCGAAGGTGTAGTGCAGCGGATGAAGGTTCAACATAGCGTGGATGTCATCAAAACGCATGACGATCGTCGCCCGATGGAGTTATCCACAGGCCCTTGCCCTCACGGCACCTTGGCCGAAAACCGGGTATGCCACATCCTTCTCCACGAGACGCCGCTTCTCCAAAGAAAGAACAACATCATGCAGACTCCGCATAGCACCGGTTGCAGCATTGAGCATATTTGTCGGTAGCATCGCCCTACCCGCCACATGCACCCTCCTCGAGATATCCTGCGGTGAAGGTGGTCCGTCCTGAGCACGGATCGTACTCGGTGCCGGTTGGCTCGCACCCTTCTTAGTCTTTCTTTTGCGTGCCTTCTTCTTCTCCTGTAATGGGACCGAGTTTTGCTCACAGACCGCCTTCTTGAGTATGTTGGGGCTGATAATATTTCGCACCTCGCCTATCTGAGGCTCGGTGAAGTCGGCATTGGAGGCGTCTCTGAGAGCTGAACGCCAGACGGCGCTGTTGCAACTTGGCTTCTCCGCGGTACTAGCTAGATCGCTACGTCTTTTGTTGGGTTTGGTTCTTGAGAAGGAGGCCCCATGAAGTCGCCATCGTACCCATGCTCGGCAAAATCTTGATCGACGTTGCCAAATGTATCATAGTCGTCGTCGTCGTTACGATCCTGTGCCATATGCATGTTTGGATCGATGGCATAGGGATGTCCGGCACCGTTACGGCGGTCTTGCCATGGGGCCGACTTGGCGCCGGCATGACTGGCGGTGTTGTCTTTGGGGTGGTGTCCCCCGCCCCCAAACGAATCTGGCTCTTCGGCCAAAGAAAGGCCATCTCAGGCAGGCGCTGAGGGTCATCACGTCTTCATCGTCGGCCCCGACGGGTCGATTCGGAGGTAACAACTCGTCGCAGCCTGGCAGCACCCGAACCAGTTGAACCCTAAACAAGTTGGGTGGCATCTGGGTACCGTGGAACAAGGGTTGCCGGTTGAACTATTTTGCCCTTGGCGACATCGACCAACTCGTTGTTCACGAAGTGGAGGAGAGTGCAGGAACGTCGGCGGCGCCCTAAGAAAACATGTAGGGCGTCGGGGATGCCCGGTCAAGGCAAGGAGATGAAGTCCTCGGCGAGAGAGGCTTAATTAGTTACCGTGATGATGGCGTCGAGCTCGGCTAATGTCGACGCACCGCCAACGGCGGGCGTGCGATTGACGGAGGGGCCGCTTCTTTGAAGAGGTGCCGGCGGCGTACACCCGGTGCATTAAGCTCCCGTGCGGCGTCGGAGACACCAATGCCGCCCGCCGGAGGCACCAATGGCCCCGCCATCGCATTATGCGAGTTGCTGGCCGTGAAGCTAGGAATCGGGCGGCCTGTTGGCCGCCCGCAATCCACGCACTCAACCCGAGATCAAGGTAGGCACAAGGGCAGTGATCGTCGCTCCAGTCGTTGTTCCACTTGCTCTTGGACAATCTCCGAATCCGCGCCACATGCCTTGAGTTCTTGAACCTCTCGCGCTGGCTTTCCGAGCTGGTCTTTTCTCCTTCCGCACCAGCGGTATAGTATGACCCCCATTTTGTCGACAAGCCTTTGCGGCCACCACGACCGGTGACGTCGGCTTCTTGAGCTTATCCTTGTTCTTCATTACATTCAACCCCTATTTAGAGTGGTGTCCCAAGGGTTGCTCTTAGTCGACCCAGCGCTCGCTTTCGATCGCTGCGGAAGGAATGTGAACCATTTAGAAATTCGCTTCATTAATTAGAATGCAACCATATGGAGCTAATTACGGCGGGGTGTATTCCTTACGAGAACAAGCTCAAGTTGCCTGGTCTTGGATCCGTGGTAAGCTCCTTTGTTTTCGGGTCCTTCTTGTACCGGGCCCCGACAAAGTTCTGGTCCGCTTGTCACCGTATGTATCGAAGAGGCGGTAGGCCTTGCTCGCACGGTCCGCCTCCTCCTTGTCCCATATAGGCTCCGCCACTCTGTAACCGCCGGGACCGAGTGTGTGTTCCCCTATGTTCAGCTCCGCATTTATTTCCCCACTCACTTGATTGGGAGCTTGTGGTGCTCGAGCAATTGATCTTGAAGTCGTTGTAGTCATCTTCGGTGATCGAAGGATTTTCTCCTTGATCTTGATAATTCTCACCTTTCTCGATCATTCTCTTCACATTGCTTTTCCAAGTAGACAGGGCCTTGCTCATCTTCGTGAGGGCAGCATTGTTCACTTTATTCCCTTTGAGGCTTGTGTTTTCAAATTCAGCGGGAACTTGTATCGTTCGTGCAGCTTCGTGAAGAGGAGGTTGCAAATTCCCTCGGTCGGGATGCCTCGGGTTCTCGATGTTGATCGAGACGGTGCTCCGGACAATGCACCCGAGCTGAAGCGAGTACCCCTTGACTATTCGTTGGGCCGTTGGATTCCCGTTGGAGTCCACTTGATAACTTCCTCCTTGAGGGTGCGGAGCACGATCAGGCGCCAGTCCTTCCGTTGCCTCTTCGGTTGGCTGCCATCTGCGTGCGCCGCCATCATCGATGGTGGCATCCTCGGCGGCACCATCGGTGGTGGCATCGGTGTGGTCATCCTCGGCGGCACCATCCGTGGTCTCGTGGATCGGTGGGGAAGGCGGCGGCCTCATACAAGTGAGGTTGTTCCTCCATCTCTGGGACAGCTCCCGAGAATGCCTTGCCGCCCGAACCCCGGCCTCATCGTTGTGGGCCATGTTTCTCTCTAAATAGAAACAAAGTTTGGTCAAAAAGTTGGTTATTGTCAAGGAACAAGATCATGGTCTCATCATTTAGGGTTTGTCGACACCGAGGCATCCTAAAATCTAAGCTTTTATCATTGAGGGTTTTTCGGCCAAGGCACCCTAAAAGCCTAAGCTTTCATCATTTCGGTTTTTATCGACACCGAGGCACCCTAAAAGCCATGCATTAGTCTCAAGTACGGCGGGGCACTTGATCCTACTTAATTAACTACTAAGATACCCCGGCCCATGCATTAGTCACAAGTACCCCATATGTCCTATTTTTAGCAAAGTCATGCTAAAATTCACGGAAAATTTCAGCATGACCTTTGCTGAAAATAGGACATATGGAGTACCAATTGCCGGAACGGAAGTTAATCGACATTCCGCAAACTCAAGGGCCTCTCGGGTACCTGCAAAATCATCACGACACGATGGTCGGAGACAAAACCCAGCAAACTAGCAAAATCATCACAAATTATTTTCTGTTAAAGATGATCATCATCTTTACAAGTCTTTCTCAATGTGATCACAAGTAATTCAGAGGCATCACAAGTAATTCAGAGCATCACAAGGCATTAGTAGTTCAGTACATGAACAAGTTTTACAAAGCACATCAATATGTATTGTATTTCATTGTGGAGTTATATACAGTATGTTACAACAAAGAAACAGCTTAATCCATGCCTCAACTTATCAACAGTCATTACTTGTCAAATCTGAGAAGAAGGAACAATTTACTTGTGACATAGTTACAAATGATGACAGAATAAAGCAACACCCTACACTAGCCTAAAAACAAGTGAAGTTTCACCCATATAAGAACAAGTGAATTCTAGTCCCATTGACACTCCTGGTTTTCTACAAACACCAAGTACTAGGGCACACAAAAGTTCTGAAATTTGTGTGCCTAACTGAATTAACTGAATTTTTAGTAACCGAATAAACTGAATTTTCAAAACTGCAAGAAGCCAATTAAAAAAAATCCTCTCATCTCATATGAGGATTGTTAATCCTAAGACTAATAGTTTGTTGTGCAGTACAACTACAGTGATGCCATGTCCATTTGTCCCTCCCCAACTAGATACTAGAGTAGCACTATTGATGCCCTGTTCTTGCTGAACTTTATGACAGTATATACAACAGTTTCAGTGAGTGCATTTATCACTTGTTGGAGTATGCTACAGCTTCTACAAATCACAAACTCCTTTAGTTTACATCTCAGTTTTAGCAAACACTACAGTTTCAGTGAAGGAGTCATAACTGAATAACAGGCACTATAGTTTCTCTACAGTATTGGAACACTGAACAGGTGATAAAACAATTTAATAGATTGATTGTATCTCTAGTTTACCCAATTATAGAAGGGAGCATGGAGCACTGCATGGGTAATATGGATCAGATGCGGTAACTAAGCCAAAAATAGTAGCACATAGTTGCCATATATGGTATATTCAGAGCTGAGGCATGTAAATGCAGAGAGAACATGCCAAAGAGGAACTGAGGTGTAACAGCAACAAGTATAAATCAACTATAGCTTTCTTCCCGTGAGGAACAGTAGCACTTGAAAGGTACATGATAGTATTTATTAATTAGCAGCAAAATCAGTTGGATGTCGTAATCAGTGTGTTCAAATACTAACAACAGGACAGCCTTTTGAGAATCTGTGAAACGATTATGCGCATATTTAAACATAACAACAACTAGAAGAAATCTCAGAATAGGCAGTTCATCATGAGCGAGATACTGGCGCAATGCGGAAAATATTTCTGTAATTATTGGCATCCTTTCATTTAAAAGTGAAATGCAGTTGTTTTAGACATGGCAGATCCTTTAACTATGGAACATGAAGGACGGAACAGTTACGGAGATGATGACAGTGCAACTAACATAATGAAGCATACAAGGACAATGATGCCCTTATCAAGCAAGGCAACAACAGTAACATCATTCAAGCAAACAACTGGGCGCAGTTCATCGATAATAAGATAATGCATATCAGATGAATACTGAACACACACACGTTATAATCAACTCTTTTCATACAGTTTTCTGTTTCCATCTACTATACAGGATTTTATCCACTTTGCGGTGGAGCAAATTTCAGGGACAATTAGTATAACCATTTATACTGTAATCATCACATACTCCAACAGTAAATCCATGCCCTGCTTAGAAATTTATTCTACGGTATATGAATCCACTACTTTAACTGTTCAGTGTTCACATCATCAAACCATTTATTTGCTTTGCTTTACCTCATTATTACTAAATAGCCTTAACAGCTTTCTATTTCCATCTACTCGATCTGCAGGATTTTATCTTTGCAGTGCAGCAAGTTTCAAAGACAATTCCAGTATAGTCAAATCTGACAAAACCAAGGTAAACAAAACACCTCTTTCTTCTTAAACCCATTCTTAGTTAATGCTTGAACACCATAGTTCTCAACTCTTGGTTGCTTAAATAGAAAGCAATAAAAGCAAAGGCTTGCATTTTTATCAATGCTATATTCCAACCAGCCACGATGATTTTTGTACCAAGAATCATGAAAGCTTCTAAACCCTTTTCCTACCCATTTCCGTTCATATTTAAGATCAGTTGGTTGGCAAGGGCCCTTGCTAATGTACTCCCTTCTATCAAGATCTCTAATGTCGGGATCCAAATTATCAATAGGTATTCTCTTACGAGTGCGGCTCAATATAACCGGGCTTAAGTTGAGTTGTAACACGAGGAACATCATCACTTGCTTTCGAGTTGAAGGGCCGGTTAATTTGTATTACTATGGAATCGGTGCTTTGTGGTTGAAAAAAAAGATGGCATTGTCCTGGTTCTTTTGTTCATCTTGTCTTCGGTCTTATTGTTAATTGGAAAAAATATTAGGAATCAGTGCTTTTTGGTAATTTGAAGCATCAAGTTCAGAGAGCAAAAACATCTAATTTGAAGCTTTAATTTCATATACCCTCAAATACATCTTGTTAATTTGAAGCTTTAAGTTCAGAGAACAAATATTAAGAAGCACTGGAAGAGGAAATACTGACCGGCTGGTCGACGGTGGCAGCCGGGCGGGAGGCCGGAGGCAGGGCGAGGTCACTGGACGCCGAGGTGGCGGGCAGCGGCGCTGGTCGGGTCGAGGCGGCGCTTGGGCGGCGGGCGGCGGGCGGGCGTCGAGGCAAGGCTGGGCGGGCAAGGGCAGGCCGAGGCGGCGGGGCAGCAAGGCCGGGAGAGGAGAGGGAAGGGGATCTAGGGCGAGGGAGAGGGAAGGCGAGGAGAGGCGAGGGAGGGAGAGGGCGAGGGCGAGCAGTGGGGTCAGGCAGCGGCGGCGGTGGATCGAGAGGGAGAGGAACTGGCGGGGGAGAGGAAGGGGGATCGGGCGAAGGGGAGAGGGAAGGGGGATCGGGCACAATACTAATGGCGCACCTCACCGTGGTGCGCCATTAGCATGTTCATCCACTAATGGCGCACCTCACGCGGTGCGCCATTAGTATTTTGTTTTATTTCAACTCGAGCCAACAGGTTATGTACAACCAGAACTGATCCACATCAAGTCTCCTCTACTAGCTCGTGGTCGGCAGCAGTTCTCACACCGTGAGGTCCTGGGTTCGACTCCTGTGCTCCACAATTTTTTTAGCATTTAAAAAGCTGTTTGATACTTATTTGTGTTTAAATATGTTCAAACTTGTTTAAATAATAACAGTAATATTTTTTATAAGACAGTAGCATTTAAAAAGCTGTTTGATACTTATTTTTTTTATAAGACGGTGCGCGGGGTGCGGGGGGTCGGCGGCGGCGGTTGAGTAGGGGAATCAAGGGTGCTCGGTCATTGTACGTCTTCTGTTGGCCTCGGTCATTGTACGTCTTCTTAATAAAGGTTTTGTGCTCTACCACCCAAGGATCGACCACGTCTATGTGTTGTAGCACGACTAGGTTTGCTCTTTCAAAGTCGACGAGTCGACCCTCGAAGTCGACATGCATTTCGCGGCGACCCTCGCGGTGACCCCATCCAGCGAGCCTGCCGAGGTGCTGTTGCGGCAGACCAACGGGGTTCTCGATGCCTAGATAATTCATGCGATAGGAGATGCACTCTTCGGTCGAAAAGCCCTGGCTATGCTTCCTTACGGGCGTGACATGTTGCGAACGTATCCTTTGATGACACCATTCATCCTTTCGAGCGGCATCATGTGCGAGAACGTCGGCCCGAGTTGGATGATATCCTCCACTATATGGACCAGCAGATGCACCATAACGTCGAAGAATGCGGGCGGAAGTACATCTCAAGCTCGCATAGTATCACCACGATCTCTTCCTGTAGCCTTCGAGTTGCCTCACGCCAATCGACTTCCGAGAGATGACGTCGAAGAAGTTGCATAGGCCAAATAGCGTTTCACGGACGTGCGCGTCCATGATCCCACGGATTGCAATCGGAAGTATCTGCGTCATCGGCACGCGTGACAGTCGTGAGACTTCATCCCGCTGAACTTCTGCTTCGCTGGGTCTAGGTATCTGCTTATCTTCCCCGCGTAACCGTAAGGAAGTTTTACTCCTAGGAGGAAGATGAAAAACTGCTCGATCTTCTCCTGACTTAGAGTGAAGCACGCGGGAGGGTAGTCATTTCCGGTCTTCTTGGCCTTTTTGCCTTTGCGACGACTTTACGTGTCCCCGCCTCATCATCATCATCATCATCATCATCATCATCATCATCATCATCATCATCATATATAGCGTGAAGCTCCTGCACGATGCCCATTGATTTCAAGTTCCGCCTTGCTTTCGGCCCATCTTTGGTCCTCTACGGCATGTTGAGCAGGGTACCAAGCAGACTCTCGCACACGTTCTTCGTGATATGCATGACATCAAGGCTGTGAGGCACACGGTGGATCTTCCAAGACGGCAAGTCCCGGAAAACAGACCTCGTTTTCCATACCTTCAGCCAGCGGCTCGAGCCTTTCGCTTCTTTCGGCTCTGGCGCCTTTTGCTTCTTTCGGCGGTGGGCGGTCTTTCCAATTTTTCAACAGCTTGTCTATTTCCTCGCCGCTCCTCGTACACGCAGGCGTTTTAGAGTTCGGTTTCACCATCGAACAGATCCTTGCGTTTCCTCCACGGGTCATCGCCGAAGCCACCTTCGATGTCCCATGAACACGGTTTTCAAGACTCGGGATCTCTATCTAGCTGGCGATACGTTGTGTCATCCATGCACCTTACGCATCCGGAAAATCCGTGGACTACCCGCCCCGCAAGATATCCGTAACCGAGATAGTCGTGCACCGTCGTGAGCAAAGCGGTCACGGCTCTCATAGGGAAATATTCTTTCTCCGCAGCGTCCCACGTATTGGCTGGCGCTTTCCACAGCGTGTCAAGCTCCTCTTCGGCAGCCCGGTCTGATTGATGTCGTTCCTCGGTTGTTTCGGCCCTTCAATTAGCATACTCATGTGAATGTACTTCCTCTTCATGCACAACCAGGGGGAAGGTTGTACATCCACACAAACACAGGCCAGGTGCTATGTGTGCTTCTCACGGCTGCCAAACGGATTGACTCCATCGGTGCTCGCGCCCAAAGACGATGTTCCTTGGATCGTTCCCAAATTACAGGTATTCGAAGTTCAACGCTTGCCACCGCTCGCATCCTTAGGGTGACTCAGCATCTTGTCTTTTTTATCTATCTCCGGATCATTTGCGTCATCTTCTCGCTTCTTCTCCTCCCTATCCGGCGTGCAACGCAGGAGCTTTGCTACCTTAGGATCCGCGAAATACCGCTGCAGACGAGGAGTGATCGGAAAGTACCACACCACTTTTCGAGGAGCTTTCTTCCTCTTCTTGTATCGAGTGACACCGCACACCGGACATATGGTAGACTCTGCGTGCTCGTCCCGATAAATGATGCAATTGTTCATGCACACATGGTATTTCACGTGCGGTAAATCCAGAGGACACACGATTTTCTTCGCCTCCTCCAAACTGGTCGGGCACTTGTTCCCCTTGGGAAGACGTTCGTGCCAGAATGACATGTTCTCGTCGAAGCATGCGTCGGTCATTTTGTGTTTTACCTTCATCTCCAGAGCCATGAGCGTTACTTCATACAATGGAGTAACCGCATCTAACTCAAGTTGATCCATCTTGGCTTTCTCTCGGGCGGCAGCTCTTGCGTTATCCGTCTGCTTGAGAAGCAGCTCTTGAATATGAGGGTCCTGCACCCAGCCCATCGATGGTCCAGCGTCGCTCGCTCCGGCATCATCATCATGTCCTGCATCTTCTACATGATGACTGTGGTACAAGATCACCGTCGTGATCATCTCAGGGATTCTTCGTCTTCGCCCCGAGCCGCGGTGGTTGTCTTGCTGCCCTTCCTCATTTCTTGCCGGCCCCCATGGGCGACTTCGTAGTCATCTTCATCACCTTGCCACCGATAGCCATCCATGAAACCACGCAAGAGCAGGTGGTCCCGCACCTGCCGGAATCCGGGTCCGCAATAAGGCTATTCAGCTTGCATCTTCGACACGGACATCTTATCTCCGTCTCGTTCTTTTGAAGCATCTCGGCCTTCGCGGACCTCAAAAACCTATTCACGATGCCTTCGGTCATCGTATGCGGACCATGGTCGCCTCCGGGTAGAGCAAAACGATATTTTAGAACCAAGAAAAAATTGGCATGACTTTCCCTAAAAATAGGACCAAAAGAATGCTTAATGCCAAAATTCTACTTGAAAAGGAAATGAATCAACATTCCGCAAAATATTGGCAACTATCGCATTTCAAATACCGGTACACCTCCAAACACAAACACATATGCAACACCACAAACATATGCAACACCACGAACATACATAGATCTAGCTAGGCCATAAAAAGTGCATGTGCACATTGTTGTAGGGAGAACAACATAAATATAGCTTCCCCCCTTACTTACCTAGCAAAACAAGGTAACTTAACCACTTAATTTGAATGAATCTATGGTGGAAATGAGGTGAAAAAGAGGAGGCACCCGAGACGAGGAGGCAGTGGAGAGAATGAAGTGGGGAGAAAGTGAGTGTGGGAGGAGTGGCTGTCCAAAATATCTTGTTGCTGCCCACTTACTAATGGCGCACCAGCAACAAATGCGCCATTAGTAATCCAGGTTACTAATGGCGCACTTCGATGGTGCGCCATTAGTACTTTTGCAAAAAAAGGAATAAAAACAATAATAAAAAAAATTAGTGGCGCACCTTCTGGCTGGTGCGCCATTACTAGTTACAACTAGTAATGGCGCACCACCAGCGGATGCGCCATTAGTATGTTTGGACAGGCGCACTAGTTCAAAAAAAATTTGGTACTAATGGCGCACCGTGGGCAGGGTGCGCCATTAGTAGTTTCAACACTAATGGCGCATCAGATGGTGGTGCGCCATTAGTATATACTAATGGCGCACCACATGTCTGATGCGCCATTAGTGTCAATTCCATCTATAGCCCTTTTCCTAGTAGTGGTCTAGTTATCGATTTCCTAGGGACAAATAAATTTCTCGTGTAACTAAAAGATATTTACTAAACAACTAACTTTTATTATCTTGCATTTTATTCGTAGTTTTATTCTCGCAAAGTATGTCTAGTTTCATACTTGTTCTAGGTAAAGCAAATGTTAAGTGTGCGTAGAGTTGTATCAGTGGTCGATAAAACTTGAGGAAATATTTTTTAAACATTTAGCTCCTGTTGGGTTCAACACTCTTACTTATCAAAAAAGACTACAAACAATCCCGTACACTTGTGGGTTATCAAGACTTTTTTCTAGGGCCGATGTCGGGGAGCAATAGCGTGGGGTGAATATTCTCGTGTGTGCTTGTTTGCTTTATCACTAAATAGTTTTTATTTTCTGTTCTAAGTTGTTCTCTATCTTTAGTTATAGATATGGAACATGGAAAAGGAAAAAATTAGTTGTACTTGCTACTCATGGAGATGGGGAACCACCTAAAAACCCTCGATGCTCGTTATGTGAAAAATATTAAACACTACTTTGATAATCCTGAGAAAACCCCATTCAACTTGATAATGGGAGACACGTTGGATCAACGTGAATAATTTAGGGATTATCACTTGACTAAAAAAAGGAAACTGTTATGGGATCAAATTCATATGTTGCATTGGTATGCTCGGGATCTATACTTGAGATATGATTATAATTGTTGCTCTAGGATGAAGGCTCCACACCTTCCCTTTTCATGTAAATTTAATGATAATGAAACCTTGGCTTCTTATGATAATGGTATATATGATTACTATGATGTGGAACGAATAGAAGAATTTGTTGCTTTTAAGGGTGCTTATGTTGGGGAATGCGGTAATTTCAAAAAAAATCCTACGATCACGCAAGATCTATCTAGGTGATGCATAGCAATGAGGGGGAGAGTGTGTCCATGTACCCTCGTAGACCGAAAGCGGAAGCGTTAAGTAACGCGGTTGATGTAGTCGAACATCTTCACGATCCAACCGATCAAGTACCAAACGCACGGCACCTCCGCGATCTGCACACGTTTAGCTTGGTGACGTCCCTTGAACTCTAAATCCAACTGAGGCCGAGGGAAGTTCCATCAGCACGACGGCATGGTGACGGTGATGATGAAGTACCAGCACCACTACGACGATATGACCGAGGTGGAAATCTGTGGAAGGGGGCACCGCACACGGCTAAAAGATCAACTTGATCAACTTGTGTGTCTATGGTGTGCCCCCCTCCCCCATATATAAAGGATGAGAGGGAGGAGGAGACCGGCTAAGGGTGGCGCACCCAATGGGGGGAGTCCTACTCCAAGTAGGAATCGCCCCCCTTTCCTATTCCCACAAGGAGACGGGGGGAAGGAGGAGGAGGAGAGAAGGAAGGAGGGGGTCGCCGCCCCCTCCCCTTGTCCAATTCGGACTAGGGCAAGGGGGGCGCGCGCCACCTCCTGGCCGGCCCTCTCTCTTCTCCACTAAGGCCCATGAGGCCCAATAGCTTCCCGGGGGGGGGGGGGGTCCGGTAACCCCCGGTACTCCAATTTTATCCGAAACTTCTCCGGAAAACTTCAGGTGTCCGAACATAGCCGTCCAATATATCAGTCTTGATGTCTCGACCATTTTGAAACTCCTCGTCATGTCTATGATCACATCCAGGACTCCGAACAACCTTACATCATATCACATAAAGTCATAATACCAATCTTCATCGAACGTTAAGCGTACGGACCCTACGGGTTCGAGAACTATGTAGACATGACTGAGACACGTCTCCGGTCAATAACCAATAGCGGAAACTGGATGCTCATATTGGTTCCTACATATTCTACGAAGATCTTTATCGGTTAAACCGCATAACAACATAAGTCGTTCCCTTTGTCATCAGTACGTTACTTGCCCGAGATTCGATCGTCGGTATCATCATACCTAGTTCAATCTCCTTACCGGCAAGTCTCTTTACTCGTTCCATAATAATTCATCCCGCAACTAACTCATTAGTCACAATGCTTGCAAGGCTTATAGTCATGAGTATTACCGAGAGGGCCCAGAGATACCTCTCCGAAACACGGAGCGACAAATCCTAATCTCGATCTATGCCAACCCAACAAACACCTTCGGAGACACCTGTAGAGCACCTTTATTACGTTGTGACGTTTGGTAGCACACAAAGTGTTCCTCGGTATTCGGGAGTTACATAATCTCATAGTCTGAGGAACTTGTATAAGTCATGAAGAAAGCAGTAGCAATGAAACTGACACGATCATAATGCTAAGCTAACGGACGGGTCATGTCCATCACATCATTCTGCTAATGATGTGATCCCGTTCATCAAATGACAACACATGTCTATGGTTAGGAAACATAACCATCTTTGATTAACGAGATAGTCACATACTAGGGACAATATGTTTTGTCTATGTATTCACACATGTACTAAGTTTCCGGTTAATACAATTCTAGCATGAATAATAAACATTTATCATGAAATAAGGAAATAAATAATAACTTTATTATTGCCTCTAGGGCGTATTTCCTTCAGTCTCCCACTTGCACTAGAGTCAATAATCTAGATTACATAGTAATGATTCTAACACCCATGGAGCTTTGGTGCTGATCATGTTTTGCTCGTGGAAGAGGCTTAGTCAACGGGTCTGCAACATTCAGATCCGTGTGTATCTTGCAAATCTCTATGTCCCCCTCTCACACTTGATGACGGATGGAATTGAAGCGTCTCTTGATGTGCTTGGTTCTCTTGTGAAATCTGGATTCCTTTGCCAAGGCAATTGTACCAGCATTGTCACAAAAGATTTTTATTGTACCCGATGCACTAGGTACGACACCTAGATCGGATATGAACTCCTTCATTCAAACTCCTTCATTTGCTGCTTCCGAAGCAGCAATGTACTCCGCTTCACACGTAGATCCCGACACGACGCTTTGCTTGGAACTGCACCAACTGACAGCTCCTCCATTCAATAAAAATACATACCCGGTTTGCAACTTAGAGTCATCTGGATCAGTGTCAAAGCTTGCATCGACTTAACCGTTTACGATGATCTCTTTTTCACCTCCATAAACGAGAAACATATCCTTAGTCCGTTTCAGGTATTTCAGGATGTTCTTGACCGCTGTCCAGTGGTCCACTCCGGGATTACTTTGGTACCTCCCTGCTATGCTTATAGCAAGGCACATATCAGGTCTGGTACACAGCATCGCATACATGATATAACCTATGGCTGAACGATAGGGAATGACTTTCATTTTCTCTCTATCTTCTGCAGTGGTCGGGCATTGAGTCTGACTCAACTTCACACCTTGTAACACAGGAAAGAGCCCTTTCTTTGACTGATCCATTTTGAACTTCTTCAAAACGTTATCAAGGTATGTGCTTTGTGAAAGTCCAATTAAGCGTCTTGATCTATCTCTACAGATCTTGATGCCCAATATGTAAGCACCTTCTCCGAGGTTTTTCATAGAAAAAAATCTTATTCAGGTATCCCTTTATGCTATCCAGAAATTCTATATCATTTTCAATCAACAATATTTCATCCACATACAATATCAGAAATGCTACAGAGCTCCCACTCACTTTCTTGTAAATACAGGCTTCTCCAAAAGTCTGTACAAAACCATATGCTTTGATCACACTATCAAAGCGTTTATTCCAACTCCGAGAGGCTTGCACCAGTCCATAAATGGATCACTGGAGCTTGCACAATTTGTTAGCACCCTTTGGATCGATAAAACCTTCTGGTTGCATCATATATAACTCTTCCTATTCAGGAATGCAGTTTTGACATCCAACTGCCAAATTTCATAATCATAAAATGTGGCAATCGCTAACATGATTCGGACAGATTTAAGCATCACTACGGGTGAGAAAGTCTCATCATAGTCAACTCCTTGAACTTGTCGAAAACCTTTTGCAACAAGTCGAGCTTTGTAGACAGTAACATTACCGTCTGCGTCAGTCTTCTTCTTAAAGATCCATTTATTTTCTATGGCTTGCCGATCATCGGGCAAGTCCACCAAAGTCCATACTTTGTTCTCATACATGGATCCCATCTCAGATTTCATGGCCTCAAGCCATTTCGCGGAATCTGGGCTCGTCATCGCTTCCTCATAGTTCGTAGGTTCATCATGGTCTAGTAACATGACTTCCAGAACAGGACTACCGTACCACTCTGGTGCGGATCTTACTCTGGAAGACCTACGAGGTTCGGTAGTAACTTGATCCGAAGTTTGATGATCATCATCATTAACTTCCTCACTAATTAGTGTAGGAATCACTGTGATGAACTACTTTCCAATAAGGGAGAAGGTACAATTACCTCATCAATTTCTACTTTCCTCCCACTCACTTCTTTCGAGAGAAACTCCTTCTCCAGAAAGGATCCATTCTTAGCAACAAAGATTTTGCCTTCAGATCTGTGATAGAAGGTGTACCCAATAGTTTCCTTTGGGTATCCTATGAAGACACACTTCTCTGATTTGGGTTCGATCTTATCAGGTTGAAGCTTTTTCACATAAGCATCGCAGCCCCAACCTTTAAGAAACGACAACTTTGGTTTCTTGCCAAACCATAGTTCATAAGGCGTCGTCTCAATGGATTTTGATGGTGCCCTATTTAAAGTGAATGCAGCCGTCTCTAAAGCATAACCCCAAAACGACAGTGGTAAATCAGTAAGAGACATCATAGGTCGCACCATATCCAATAAAGTACGGTTACGACATTCGGACACACCATTTCGCTGTGGTGTTCCAGGTGGCGTTAATTGTGAAACTATCCCATGTTGTTTCAAATGAAGACCAAACTCGTCACTCAAATATTCTCCTCCATGATCAAATCATAGAAACTTTATTTTCTTGTTACGATGATTTTCCAGTTCACTCTGAAATTCTTTGAACTTTTCAAATGTTTCATACTTATGTTTCATTAAGTAGATATAACCATATCTGCTCAAATCATCTGTGAAGGTAAGAAAATAACAATACCCACCACGAGCCTCAATACTCATTGGACCGCATACATCGGTATGTATTATTTCCAACAAGTCACTAGCTCGTTCCATTGTTCCGGAGAACGGAGTTTTAGTCATCTTGCCCATGAGGCACGGTTCGCAAGCACCAAGTGATTCATAATCAAGTGATTCCAAAAGTCCATCAGCATGGAGTTTCTTCATGCGCTTTACACCGATATGACCCAAACAGCGGTGCCACAAATAAGTTGCACTATCATTATCAACTTTGCATCTTTTGGCTTCAATATTATGAATATGTGTATCATCACTAGCGAGATTCAACAAAAATAGACCACTCATCAAGGGTGCACGACCATAAAAGATATTACTCATATGAATAGAACTACCATTATTCTCTGATTTAAATGAATAACCATCTCGTATCAAACAAGATCCAGATATAATGTTCATGCTCAACGCTGGCACCAAATAACAATTATTTAGGTCTAAAACTAATCCGGTGGTAGATGTAGAGGTAGCGTGCCGACAGCGATCACATCGACCTTGGAACCATTTCCCACGCGCATCATCACCTCGTCCTTAGCCAATCTTCGTTTAATCCGTAGCCCCTATTTCGAGTTGCAAATATGAGCAATGTAACCGATTATCAAATACCCAGGCGCTACTACGAGCATTAGTAAGGTACACATCAATAACATGTATATCAAATATACCTTTCACTTTGCCATCTTTCTTATCCGCCAAATACTTGGGGCAGTTCCGCTTCCAGTGACCAGTCCCATTGTAGTAGAAGCATTCAGTTTCAGGCATAGGTCCAGACTTGGGTTTCTTCTCTTGAGCAGCAACCTTTTTGCCGTTCTTCTTGAAGTTCCCCTTCTTCCTTTTGCCCTTTTTCTTGAAACTAGTGGTCTTGTTGACCATCAACACTTGATGCTCCTTTTTTATTTCTATCTCCGCAGCCTTTAGCATTGCGAAGAGCTCGGGAATAGTCTTGTTCGTCCCTTGCATATTATAGTTCATCACGAAGCCTTTATAGCTTGGTGGCAGTGATTGAAGAACTCTATCAATGACACTATTATCAGGAAGATTAACTCCCAGTTGAGTCAAGTGGTTGTGGTACCCAGACATTCTGAGTATGTGTTCACTGACAAAACTATTCTCCTCCATTTTGCAGCTGTAGAACTTGTTGGAGACTTCATATCTCTCAACTCGGGAATTTTCTTGAAATATTAACTTCAACTCTTCGAACATATCATATGCTCCATGACGTTCAAAATGTCTTTGAAGTCCGGATTCTAAGCCGTAAAGCATGGCACACTGAACTATCGAGTAGTCATCAACACGCGTCTGCCAGGCATTCACAATGTCTGCAGTTGCTGGCGCGGGTGGTACACCTAACGGTGCTTCGAGGACGTAATTCTTCTGAGCAGCAATGAGGATAATCCTCAAGTTACGGACCCAGTCCGTGTAGTTGCTGCCATCATCTTTCAACTTAGCTTTCTCTAGGAACGCATTAAAATCCAAAGGAACGGTAGCACGGTCTATCTATCTACAACAACATAGACATGCAAAATACTATCAGGTACTAAGTTCATGATAAATTAAAGTTCAATTAATAATATTACTTAAGAACTCCCACTTAGATAGACATCCCTCTAATTATCTAAGTGATCACGTGATCCAAATCAAATAAACCATGTCCGATCATCACATGAGATGGAGTAGTTTTCAATGGTGAACATCAGTATGTTGATCATATCTACTATATGATTCACTCTCGACCTTTCGTCTCAGTGTTACGAGGCCATATCTGCATATGCTAGGCTCGTCAAGTTTAACCCGAGTATTCCGCGTGTGCAAAACTGGCTTGCACCCATTGTATGTGACCGTAGAGCTTATCACACCCGATCATCACGTGGTGTCTCGGCACGACGAACTGTAGCAGCGGTGCATACTCGGGGAGGAAACTTATGCCTTGAAATTTAGTAAGGGATCATCTTATAATGCTACCGCCGTACTAAGCAAAATAAGATGCATAAAGGATAAACATCACATGCAATCAAAATATGTGACATGATATGGCCATCATCATCTTGTGCTTATGATCTCCATCACCGAAGCATCGTCATGATCTCCATCGTCACCGGCGCGACATCTTGATCTCCATCGTAGCATCATTGTCATCTCGCCAACTATTGTTACTACGACTATCGCTACCGCTTAGTGATAAAGTAAAACAATTACATGGCGATTGCATAAGCGACAACCATATGGCTCCTGCCAGTTGCCGATCATGCCTTGACCATATCACATCACAGCAAGCCCTGCAAAAACAAGTTAGACATCCTCTACTTTGTTGTTGCAAGTTTTACATGGCTGCTACGGGCTTCTAGCAAGAACCGTTCTTACCTACGCATCAAGATCACAACGATTTTTCCTCGTGTGCTGTTTTAACCTTCAACAAGGACCGGGCGTAGCCACACTCGATTCAACTAAAGTTGGAGAAACAAACACCCGCCAGCCACCTATGTGCATAAGCACGTCGGTAGAACCAGTCTCATGAACGCGGTCATGTAATGTCGGTCCGGGCCGCTTCATCCAACAATACCGCCGAATCAAAGTATGACATGCTGGTAAGCAGTATGACTATTATCGCCCACAACTCTTTGTGTTCTACTCGTGCATATAACATCTACGCATAGACCTGGCTCGGATGCCACTGTTGGAGAATGCGGTAATTTCGAAAAAATCCTACGATCACGCAAGATCTATCTAGGTGATACATAGCAACGAGGGGGAGAGTGTGTCCATGTACCCTCGTAGACCGAAAGCGAAAGCATTAAGTAACGTGGTTGATGTAGTCGAACGTCTTCGCGATCCAACCGATCAAGTACCGAACGCACGACACCTCCGCGATCTACACACGTTCAGCTTGGTGACGTCCCTCAAACTCTAGATCCATCTGAGGCCGAGGGAGAGTTCCGTCAGCACGAAGGGGTGGTGACGGTGATGATGAAGTTACCGGCGCAGGGCTTCGCCTAAGCACTACAACGGTATGACCGAGGTGGAAATCTGTGGAAGGGGGCACCGCACACGGCTAAAACATCAACTTGTTCAACTTGTGTGTCTATGGGGTGCCCCCCTCCCCTGTATATAAAGGAGGAGAGGGTGGAGGAGGCCGGCCAAGGGTGGCGCGCCCAAGGGGGGGGAGTCCTCCTCCAAGTAGGAATTCCCCCCTCCCCTTTCCTATTCCCACAAGGAGAAGGGGGGAAGGAGGAGGAGGAGAGAAGGAGGAGGAGGGCGCCGCCCCCTCCCCTTTTCCAATTCAGACTAGGGCAAGGGGCGTGTGCCACCTCCTGGCCGGCTCTCTCTCTTCTCCACTAAGGCCCATGAGGCCCAATAGCTTCTCGGGGGGGTTCCGGTAACCCCCAGTACTCCTATTTTATCGGAAACTTCTCCGGAACACTTCGGGTGTCCGAACATAGCCGTCTAATATATCAATCTTTATGTCTCGACCATTTCGAGACTCCTCGTCATGTTCGTGATCACATCCGGGACTCCAAACAACCTTCGGTACATCATATCACATAAACTCATAATACCAATCGTCATCGAACGTTAAGCGTGCGGACCCTACGGGTTCGAGAACTATGTAGACATGACCGAGACACGTCTCCGGTCAATAACCAATAGTGGAACCTGGGTGCTCATATTGGTTCCTACATATTCTACGAAGATCTTTATCGGTCAAATTGCAGAACAACATACGATGTTCCCTTTGCCATCGGTACATTACTTGCCCGAGATTCGATCGTCGGTATCATCATACCTAGTTCAATCTCGTTACCGGCAAGTCTCTTTACTCGTTCCGTAATACTTCATCCCGCAACTAACTCATTAGTCACAATGCTTACAAGGCTTATAGTGATGAGTATTATCGAGAGGGCCTAGAGATACCTCTTCGAAACACGGAGTGCCAAATCCTAATCTCGATCTATGCCAACCCAACAAACACATTCAGAGACACCTGTAGAGCACCTTTATAATCACCCATTTGCGTTGTAACGTTTGGTAGCACACAAAGTGTTCCTCCGGTATTCGGGAGTTGCATAATCCCATTGTCTGAGGAACTTGTATAAGTCTTGAAGAAAGTAGTAGCAATGAAACTGACACGATCATAATGCTAAGCTGACGGATGGGTCATGTCCTAATGATGTGATGTCGTTCATCAAATGACAACACATGTCTATGGTTAGGAAACATAACCATCTTTGATTAACGAGCTAGTCACATACTAGGGACAATATGTTTTGTCTATGTATTCACACATGTACTAAGTTTACGGTTAATACAATTCTACCATGAATAATAAACATTTGTCATGAAATAAGAAAATAAATAATAACTTTATGATTGCCTCTGGGGCATATTTCCTTCAGCTTATGAAATTGAATCCCTATTTGAAAAGTATGTAGATTATGATGATGCTTTTTATAGACCTAATTTTTTTGCTATAGTTGAATATTGCTATGATAATTATAAATACAATTCTGATATTAATGTATTTGTTGAGAAAGTCTCTGCTGTCCAAGAAGAGATTAATATTTTGTAGAAAACTATGGAGGAAGAAATTGTTGAAACTGTGAGCTCATTAGATGAATAAGATGAGGTGGAGAGCAAAGAACAAAAGAAGGAAGAGTGGATTGATCACTGGTTCCCACCTTCTAAGACAAAGGGAGTAATATTTTATATCGTGATTGTGAGAGTTCATACATCAGCGGTTTTTTTAAACGATCATACATCTGCAATGAATGTTTTGATCCAATGTCATAAAGCCTAAAAAGCAATCCAGGTGGGCTTTATTTACATACGGTTGTCGAAATACATGGTACCTTGGAAAAATATTGGGAGGGCTAGATACCAGGTAGGGCTTTGAAAGGCCCTACCTTCAACGAGTAGACCCGAAGACCCTAAGCCCAAAAGCATGCATGGAAAGTCCTTCCATCCGTGCGGAATCTCTTTATTTTTATTTTACGGATTTGCTATTTTACAGCTGAATGTTTTGCAATTCGTCATCATTCAAATTGTTGTCCGTCCGTTTTTGCGTGGAGATTCGCGCTGGTTTTGTGTTTTCTGTCCGCCCGTTATCGCTGGCCCAGCTTTGTTCGGTTTTTGTCTCGTTTGAATTTGGGGGGAGTGTCTTTTCCCCTTTCCCCATTCTGGACGCTCTGTTTTGATAAGCTCAAGGGCGAGCTCGAGCGGCGCAGCACAGCAGGCGATTCTCCCCGTCCATGGCGATTCTCGCCGCTCGATTTTGATTTCTGTTCCCTTTCTATTCGATCCCCGGTGTCGCGGCTGGTTGTTCCTCTCTCCCGCTCTCTTCCGCTCTCTGCCCGTGTGCTTTTTGCTTGTGTCTGGTTCTAGATCTAGGTGAGTTCATGTCGTTCCTGTCGCCGTGCCCCTGTCGTCTCGCGCACTGCTGTAGTTGTAGACGCATGATGCCTGATTTGTCTGTGCCGTGCTTGTAGTTGTAGATGCATGATTTTTGTTGACTCCCTGCCGGAGTTGGAGATGCGTGATTTGTATGTCTTCCCGAGCACCTGTTTTGTAGTTGGAGATGCATAATAGATGCATGATTTTATGGTTGACCCCCTGCTGAAGGTGGAGGTGCGTGATTTGTGCGCCTCCCCGCGCCGCTGATATAGTTACAGATGCGGTGGTTGTTTTCATGTCTCCTGTCCACGGGTTGTTGTAGTTTGGAGGATTGTGTAGATGTGACCCCCTGTAGGTGCGCGATTCCACGGATTTTTGTGTTCTGGTCTATTATGTCCTGATGATTGCTGCTGTATGCATCTGTGTAGCTTGCTTTTGTGCCTATACAGAGTTAGGTTTTTCTTATGCTGATGTGTAATTGACCTCAGATGTTTTGTATGATGTTTTGAGTTCAAGCAGGCATGTATTTTTGAGTTTAATTTCAGTGTAATTTGTGCCAACACATTCAGTGTAATTTTCTGAAGGAAGTTGGGGGATTTATGTACGTGCCCCCCTTCATGTATAGCACTTTACAGTGTATTCTAGCCAATTTTTACAGTGTAATCCTAGCGTAATTTGTACCAAGTTTACAGTGTAATTTGTCCTGCATTTACAGTGTAATGTACCCAATGTTTATAGTGTAATTTGTCCCAAATTTACAGTGTAATTTGTTCATCAAGGAATTCATCGTCTCCATCTTGTCCAAGTGAGTCTTCTTGTTCTTTTCTTTCTCCTTCATTGCTATCACCCGCGCTTGAGTTTGTTTTAGCTGCTGCTTTACTGGGGTCAACATCTTGAGGGTCCTGCAACTTATAGGGATTTGTTTTCAGTTACTTTCTTCTGAAAATGTTCTGCCCTTCATTTATGTTCATTGTTTTGTATTTTCTGAATTTTTGTGGTGTGTACCTGTTGCAGATTCATGTTATAGAACAGGTTTGTGTCCCAGGGAGTGGATTCTCCTCCCCATCTTCGCTTGCTGGTATTTCCTGATGCAATTCTGCCTCCAGTGTCTACAAAGTAAGTTTATTGATTGTTAGTGTGTTTTCCTTCGGCATTTTCTTGTAATAGTTGCTCAGCTGTTGTTTTGCTTACATTGTCATCTCTTGTTGTGATGAAGCTGTCATCTGATTTGCTCCTGGAGTTTTCGTAGACAGTTTCGGTAATGTTCGTAGATACCTCTCCTGAATCCTGAATGTACCTGCAAGGTTCATCACAAGTTCTTTTTTTAGACATCTCCTGAATGTACCTAGTATTTTTTTTTGGGATTTTTACCTTGTATATAATGTCGGGGTGAAGGAGCGCAGTGAAAGAAAAATGTTTCCTGAATCATAATAATTTTAGCTTTTTACCCTTTTATGTATTTTAAACATATTCCCAAAGTTCTAGCAATTGCATCGCACATTTAGTATGAGTTCTTCCTGTGATAATCTTAGTAGATCCTTTTCAGTTACTACGCTCATCACGCTCCTCTCCTATGACATTTGGAAAGTAGAATGTTAGTGTTAACATAATCATGAGAGCAAAACGTTTAGTAATAGATGAAAGTTTTTTTTGAAATGCTTCTTTCTATTGGGAGAGGGGCAGGAGATAGTCCTGTATTTTTTAGGGGTTTTGCACTGCAATTTACTAGGTAACCACAGTGTAAAAACCCTTTAGTTTTGCACTGGATTTTTACATGTTTAATTTCACAGTGGAATTTCTAGGGGTTTTACAGTGGAAAATTTCCAGGTAGGTACAGTGTAATTTTCATTTTTTTAAATGTAAGTTTGCATTTACAGTTTAATTTACTATGTGATTTACACTGTAAGTACATCATTTGTCTTCGCTGCATTTTTTACTCTGTAAAGTGTTCTTTCAATGTAATTACACCATTTTCTTTACTCTGGAATTTATGGAAATCTACACTTGAAATTTCTAGGTACAAGACTAGTTACACGGGATTTACACTGTAATTTTCTAGGATTTTACACTAGATTTACATGGAATTTTTATTATGTCTATGATGTACACTGGAACTACATCTTTTGTCTACATGCTTACACTGGAATTTATGGGGATTTTACAGTGTATACTTTTCAATGTAATTCCATCATTTCTTTACTTTGGAATTTATGGAATTTTACACTGGAATTTTCTAGGTGCAAGACTAGTTTACATGAGGATTTACACGCTAATTTTCTGGGATTTACATTGGAATTTTGACTAGTTTACATGGGGATTTACACTGTAATTTTCTGGGATTTTACACTGGAATTTTGACTAGTTCACATGGGGATTTACACTGTAATTTTCTGGGATTTTACACTGGAAGTTTTGACGAGTTCACATGGGGATTACACTGGAAATTTTACACTGTAATTTTCTGGGTTTTACACTGAAATTGACTGGGTTTACGAGGATTTACACTGTAAAATTCTAGGATTTACACTGGAAATTAACTAGTTTACATGGGGATTTACACTGTAATTTCTAGGACTTACACTGAAATTGACACTGTAATTTCTGATATTCATCTTTTCTGATGTCTATGATTTACACTGTAGTTATTTGTGTACTTACAATGTAATTGCATCGTTTGTCTACATGCTTACACTGGAATTTATGGGGAATTTACAGTGTAAACTGTTAGGAAAGACTAGTTACATAGGGGGTTTACACTGTAATTTTCTGGTTTTTTACACTATGGATTTTTCTGGGATGTTTTCTGATGTTGATCTATCTGTTTTGTACATGCAGGAAACTCCTTCAGTTTTTTGTTCTTGCAAGAGGTGAAGAGAGATGATGGATGAGGGAGTTGGTGTTCCAGACTGTTTTTGCTGTGTGGTCCCTGAATCAGGAGGGGGGTTTGTTTGTCCAGGACGAACCGGGTGGGATGTTTACCCGACCCGTTTAGTGATTTTACTGCTAATAAAGGTGTACTGTGTTGATTGGTCAGGAAATTTGACTGTTTTCGAATTGAAAAACAGTCAAATGTCAAATAGACAGTCCCTTATTTTATTATTTGATTTGAGATTAGAAGACGTTTAAATTAAGTTGGATGAAAACTCTCTGCCGTAAGCCGCTCTCCCTGTGCACCATGTGTGGTTCTGTTCCCGCCCAACGCTCCAATCGCCTCCACCTTATCTTCTCCCACTAAGCATAACATCCACCTGATTCTTTGTCTTTCCCTTCTCTCGTTCGTCAAGCTGCAGAGGAAAAGCAAGCACCAACACTGCATCGGAGGAGGGGATGCCCGTCGGCACGTCGCCTCATTCATCCTCATGCCGTCGGGGCTGCAGTAGATCTCCGATGTGGCTACATTGAAGCGGCACCGTAGCTACATGGTAGCTTCCGCTGTCGTCATCACACGCCACGTCGCAACTTTCACCATGGCCGCCGTGTGCTATGTCGCATCATCCGCCATCATCGCCGGCGCTGTGATGAGTGCGCTCGAGGATGCAATGGAGGGTCGTCGGAGCTCCGCCACGGCTGCAATGGAGCACTGTCGAGGTCATTGGAGCTTCACCGCTGCTGCAATGGAGCACCGTAGGGGTCATCGGAGATCTGCAACGACTGTAATGAAGCTCTGTCGGGGTAATTGGAGCTTCACCGGGGTGTCGTCGGTGCGACTTTGAAGCCTTTTTGCAGCCTTGGTGCTAGCATGTTGCAGCCCCCCGGTGAGTCTCGGCACTACGATACAGTGGGTGACGGATGACTCAATTTTTTGAGCTATGATGCAGCATCTCCGGCGGCTCCGGTGCTGCGAGGTCGCGGGCACAGGTGCCATCCATTGCTTTTGTTGCACCATCGTTGTGTTCAGAGGAGGCGTGAGGAGGCGTGGGGTGGATTGACGACGGGTTGTTTCACCTTCACCGGAAAGGAGGACGCGATGAGGATGGGTTGGCATCACCATCGCCAGATCGGATGGCTGACTAGGCGGATGATTTCTAGGGAAATCATCTGGATTATTCATAGGAGCCGCCTTTCACTAATAGGAAAAAGTCTAGCAGTAGTGCTTTGGTTTTGGCTATCAGCGTAGCGGCCATTCTTGACACGCCTTCTGTTAAAGCTTAGCGATGGCGCAAGACGCTTGTATTCTTCTATATCTACTTAGTAGTAGCGCTTTCACAAACAACCGCTACTGGTAACTACTACTAGCGATGCTCTCTGCCCGCGCTACTACTACTATTTTGTATTCTATTTCTTTTAAATTTTAGGTCGTATTCATACACCTTTATACAATTTTTCATACAGTAGCAATTTAGAGATTGTTTTTACATTATAATGAGTTACTGAATCACTAGGTGAAAGAACCGCGGATTAGTTTCGAATGGATGGATCCTAAGTGACCAAGTCATGGATTATCGTGATAATCCATGACTTGGTCACTTAGGATCCATCCACTTAAAACTAATCTGCGGTTCTTTCCTAAATAGATGTGACCGTAGTTCAGTACGAACACTATTGGTCGCACGTTTTTAGTACTAAGATTTTCAAGTTCAGGAAAATAATCTGTCTTGACAGTATGAAGATCCTCAAGCCATGAAACATAATGACTTGTCTCCTCGCAGTTTAGTTCAGCCCCGGGACAGTAGTAGGTCCTGTCTACCAAGCGCTGGACATGTTTGCTTGAATGGAAATAAGTTGTCAATAGAAATTAGTTGTCAAATATTTTTTGAATAAACGATATCAAGAAATAAATATGGTTGAGAAACTTACATAATGGTAGAACTGGAGGCGTCTGCATATCGACCCAGATGTCGATAATATCTTTAATATTATCTTCCGGACAAATGTCAACGGTGATAAGCATATCAGGCTCAAATGCATAAGCCTTGCGTAGTGCTCTCCATTGTTTGCATTCAAAATGGGTGTAGGTGTCTGTATTGTATAATTTTGCGGGAAAACTATAACCATGCTCGGTCCTCAAGTTAACTCTTTTTGCGTCCATAGTTTCCATAATACTGAAACCAACCTTATCCAAGACATATATTCTTGCATGGCAGGGGATACACTAGTAGAATAGTAAAAAAATTAAATTATAAGTTGAAGCTAAAGAAGCAGAAGTCATGCTTAATTACGAAAAAAGACTTGTCGTTGTGACTTACTGTATGCACTTTGAAGGTGTCATCCAGCTTAATGCTGAAGTGCCTACCACCAACTAGGTGAGGCCTGTTGCACAGGTCGCGCTCGTATTCGCAGTATTCGCACATACCGAATTCCTTTTCATCGTCAGACATTTCCTATGTTCATAGTTGAAACATTAATTAAAAATCGACCGAAGGCAACTACCAGTCAACTCAACACACAGATCACTATTACTCAATATGCAACGGGTTGACTATAGGCATGTCGAGTCTCCCTTCCTAAACTCTCATCTCACGTATATGATGGGCACTCCCTCTCTGATATTACGACCGTTGGTGATGGTCGCTACTCCTCCTTTCCCTAGTGCATTACAAATATCTAGCACAAGGAAAAGAAGGAGAAGCGACCCCCACGACAACAGTCGGCATTCTTCTTATCTCATATATGGTGGACACTCCGTCACTTATTTTTCGACCGTCGATGATGGTCGCTACTCCTTCCCCTAGTGCATAACAAAGGTGTAGCACAAAGAGAAGAAGGAAAAGCGACCCCCACGACAACAGTCGGCATTCTTCTCTCATATATGGTGGAGACTCTCCCTCGACGATTTTTGGACAGTCATGTATGGAGCCCCGATAGACTTAAAGTAAACTTGAAATGTCGTTTAATTCTCTTTCTAGCAAATCCGGGCACTCAATATTTCCTACAAATTCTAGCACAAGTTATGCTTAAATTCACGAAAAAAATCTAGCATGACCTTTGCTAAAATAGGACATATCGAGAGCCTGAAATTTGCCGGAACGGAAATGAATCAACACTCTGGCAAAACATAGGTCAGTCGGAAATGAATGAACACTTCGCACATGAGCATAAACTGGTGCTCATTGCATTTCAATGGTTCAATATTCACAAAAACATTTCAATATATCTTATAATCCGAACATTTCATTTGATTAAGAAGCATAACTAAATACCCTAGTTCGGATGTAGAGGAAGGTGGAGAAGGAGGAGGTGGACTTATAGCTCACCGACTCGGGTGTAGAGGAAGTGGAGGTAGCTCGGATGACGATCACTCCAAGGAGACACGACTAATCCTGCATATTCCACCGAGTAAAATTTTAATTAGATCATCAAATCTCATATAGTATTCTTTGATGACAAAGTGATAATGACATAAAAAAATAAACTAGTTTTATTAATTTTCTTATGAAAAATAAACTAGTTCTATAGTAAAATTTGAATTAGATCATCAAATCTCATATACCTAAATTTTCTTACTAAAAATAAACTAGTTATATTAATTCAACTAGTTCAACTTAACACTTACTATAAATAAAAATAAACTAGTTCTTACTAAAAATAAATTAGTTCTTACTAAAAATAAACTAGTTCTATTAATTTAACTAGTTCAACTAAGCACTTACTATAAATAAAAATAAACTAATTCTTGCTAAAAATAAACTAGTTCAACTAGTTCTATTAATTTTCTTACTAATTCTATTAAAGACTTACTAAAAACAGTAAAAACAATTACATTATACAAGAACAGTGGGCGGCCGGAGGAGGAGGGAGGAGGGTGCGGCCGGTGGAGGAGGGAGGAGGGGGCGGCCGGGGGAGGAGGGCGGAGGGGGCGGCCTGTGGAGGAGGGTGGAGGGGCGCCTGGTGGAGGAGGGAGGAGGGGGCGGACTGAGAAGGAGGGAGGAGGGACTACCTCAGTGGAGGAGGAACGGTGGCTGCGGGCGATGGCGGTCGTCGGGGAACGGCGGTGGCAGCGGACAATGGGGGCGCGGGGGAGAGAGTGAGTGAGAGGGAGAGTGAGGGAGTTGGTCGCGTGCGCGGGATGATAAGGTAGGGTTAGTAGTAGCGCGCGTCAAAGAAAAGTACTACTACTACGAAGCATAGCAATAGCTCGGTATCTCGATACGCGCTGCTACTAAGTGGGGCTAGCCATTATGCCCCAGTTCAAACTTAGCAGCAGCGTGTTTCGCTAAAACGCGTTGCTGCTAAAAGGATAGCAGTAGCACATCCTACCGACACGCGCTACTATAAAGTAGCAGCAGCGCCTCATTTTACCAAGCGCTACTGCTAGGATCCTGTATATAAACTTTTCCCTATTAGTGTGTAAGAATCAGTTTGTCTCTTTATGAAACGAAACGACCGCAGTTTTCATCCGGATGAAAAGAAACGATCGCAAACTCGCGCTGATCGACACATGTCCTGTGGCCATCGACCGCTTCGTCAAGCCACCCCTCTCTCCTCCACACGTTCTCATCCGCATTCCCTTTTTCTCTTCCCCTTCTTTGGTCGTCACGCGAGAAGAGGAAAGCTCCCATGGCCTACTTCGGCCAC
The DNA here is from genome assembly GCA_021605145.1 of Aegilops bicornis. Classification (NCBI taxonomy): domain Eukaryota; kingdom Viridiplantae; phylum Streptophyta; class Magnoliopsida; order Poales; family Poaceae; genus Aegilops; species Aegilops bicornis. Next base: position 701,489,905 of record CM038672.1, on the reverse strand, counting down.
GGTTCTGCAAACCAGGGACCGATGAATCCACCATGCTGCTGCATCCCACCACAAAATGAAGAGCAGTGATGCCGGCATGCCACCGCTGCAGTGTTGCATCCTCGAGGGGGCGACTTAGCGCGCAGGGGAGGCGGTCACTCATCAGTACCAACGGCGATGCACCGTGGCGCTTGTCGACAGCCGTCTGTGTTGTGACGCAGCAATGCATCCATGGCCACAGCGCTGTGATGCAACCTGATGATGCTGCTAGTTGCGGGCGACGGAGTTGCATTGGAGCGCTCTCCGGGTCATTGGAGCTCAGCCGCGGCTGCAATGAAGCTCCGCCAGAGCTGCAGTTAAGCTCGCCGGAGCTGCGATGAAGCACGTCAGAGCTGCAAATGGAGGGTTGTCGAAACTTCGTCGGGGCTGCAAATGGAGCGATAACGGAGCTGCAGTGAAGCACGTCGGAGCTGCAGTGACTACACCAGAGCTGCAGTGAAGTACAACGGAGGGCCGTCGAAACTTCGTCGGGGTTGCAATGGAGTGTCGACGAGGTTGCAATAGAGCGTCGCCGGTGCTGCCAAGAAGTTGCTGCGCTAGGGGTGCGGATGGTGGATGTTGCGTGTGTTGGACGAAAGAACAGAGAAGGAAGACGAGGCTGTGCTATGATCGAGCGGCCAACTCCGTCAGATCGGACGGCTGGCCTGGAGGATAAGGAAATTATCCGACTGATTCGTAGTAGTCCCCTTAAGAAAAGGCCAGTGCTAGGCGCCGGTGCACCGGCCCTAACTTTTGGCCGGTCGACTGCCTAGCGTTTGATGGGACCACCCCGAACGGTTGGATCTCATTTGATTGGTCAACGCATAATTTGTCCTCCGTCTCGCACTCGCGTCTAACAACCCCCGAAAACCTCCGCCCCGTCCAGATCCCGTCTTCCACCACGCCGTGTTGCCAGCAAACCTCCCCCCCCCCCCTGCAAGAGGTCGCCGTTTATCGCCGCCGTTTCCTGCATCTTGCCTCCTCCCGTCGCCAGATCGCTCGCCGCTTGTAGCAGAGTGGTCGGTTGTTGATACGTCCATTTTGCATCATGCTTTTATATCGATATTTATTGCATTATGGGCTGTTATTTTACGTTATGTCACAATACTTATGGCTATTCTCTCTTATTTTACAAGGTTTACATGAAGAGGAAGAATGCCGGCAGCTGTGATTCTGGGCTGGAAAAGGAGCAAATATTGGAGACCTATTCTGTACAGCTCCAAAAGTCCTGAAACTCCACGAAAGTCATTTTTGGAATTAATAAAAAATATTCAGCGGAAGAAATACCTGAGGGGGCCACCCACCGTCCACGAGGGTGGGGGCGCGCCCACCCTTACAGGGCGCGCCCCCTGCCTCGTGGGCCACCTGGCAGCCCTCTAGTGCCCATCTTCTACTATATGAAGTCTTTTATCCTGAAAAAAAATCAAAAGCAAGCTTACGGGACAAAACTCTGCCGCCACGAGGCGGAACCTTGGCGGAACCAATCTAGGGCTCCGGTGGAGCTGTTCTGCCGGGGAAACTTCCCTCCGGGAGGTGGAAATCATCACCATCGTCATCACCAACGATCCTCTCATCGGGAGGGGGTCAATCTCCATCAACATCTTCACCAACACCATCTCCTCACAAACCCTAGTCCATCTCTTGTATTCAATCTTTGTCCCAAAACCTCAGGTTGGTACCTGTGGGTCACTAGTAGTGTTGATTACTCCTTGTAGTTGATGCTAGTTGGTTTATTTGGTGGAAGATCATATGTTCAGATCCTTAATGCATATTAATACCCCTCTGATTATGAACATGAATATGTTTTGTGAGTAGTTACGTTTGTTCCTGAGGACATGGGGGAAGTCTTGCTATTAGTAGTCATGTGAATTTGGTATTCGTTCGATATTTTGATGAGATGTATGTTGTCTCTCCTCTAATGGTGTTATGTGAACGTCGACTACATGACACTTCACCATTGTTTGGGCCTAGAGAAAGGCATTGAGAAGTAATAAGTAGATGATGGGTTGCTAGAGTGACAGAAGCTTAAACCCTAGTTTATGCGTTGCTTCGTAAGGGGCTGATATGGATCCACATGTTTCATGTTATGGTTAGGTTTACCTTAATACTTCTTTTGTAGTTGCAGATGCTTGCAATAGGGGTTAATCATAAGTGGGATGCTTGTCCAAGAAAGGGCAGTACCCAAGCACCGGTCCACCCACATATCAAATTATCAAAGTAACGAACGCGAATCATATGAGAGTGATGAAAACTAGCTTGACGATAATTCCCATGTGTCCTCGGGAGCGCTTTTCTCTATATAAGAACTTGTCCAGGCTTGTCGTTTGCTACAAAAAGGATTGGGCCACCTTACTGCACCTTATTTACTTTCGTTGCTTTTTTCCCGTTACAAATTACCTTATCACAAAACTATCTGTTACCTACAATTTCAGTGCTTGCAGAGAATACCTTACAGAAAACCGCTTGTCATTTCCTTCTGCTCCTCATTGGGTTCGACACACTTACTTATTGAAAGGACTACGATAGACCCCCTATACTTGTGCGTCATCAGTTGTAAAAAACACACAGAGCAAAGAGACGAATGCCGTTTGAAGCAAAATCCATGGTTCCAACAAAACAATACGGTTGAAGTAAAATCCATGGTTCCAACAAAACAATAATGTGGTTCGAACAAAAATTGACATGGTTTCCAACATAATTTTATCTGATTTCCAGCAAAAAAACACATGGTTCCAGCAAAAACGACATGGTTTTCAACAAAAATTGATATCGTTCCCAGCAAAAAAAAACATGGTTCCAACAAAAAAGTGATATGGTTCCAGCAAAAAATGACATAGTTTCAGCAACGCCGATATAGTTCCCAGAAAAATTTAACTGTTTCCAGCAAAAATTATACATGGTTCCAGCAAAAAAAAGGGATATGGTTTCAGCAGGATCGATATAGTTTCCAGCAAAATTTCTACATGTTTCCAGCAAAAAAACTGGATGGTTCCAGCGAAAAACAGACAAGATGCAGTGGCATCATTCTGCAGTACCTTCCCCTGGCCGCCGTTGTAGCAGCACCTCGCCTAGCCCATGGTAGCATTTTACCTTGCGCGTGGTAGCATAAAAAGAGAAAAATCTCAACGGTCCATGGTCGCAGCGCCGCCGCAGCCTGTATGGTGTCGTCGTCGCAGTTTGTAGCTTCCCCGCGAACACCGTTTGCAGCTCCTCTCAGACGTGGTTGTATCATGGTCGGGGCAGCCCGCGGTCACCCCAAAAACCATGGCCTTCCTACTTCCCATGGCCGCCCCACTCGCAGCAATGGCAACACGCGGCGAGGACCAGTGACTTTCTTCGGAGGTGTGTGGTCGGGCACATGGTGACGCTGAACCGGGGCACGCGTGGGCAGCAGCTTGTAGCAGCAGTAGTGCGCAGGGCAGCAGGCAACAGCTCCTCCATCCACATCTATTTCTCTATCGGTTCTTCCTCCATCTCCTCCCCACGAAGGAGCTGCTGCCTGCAGCCCTGCGCACTACTGCTGCTACAAGCTGCTGCCCATGCACGCGGCCCGGTTCAGCGTCGCCATGTGCCCGACCACACACCTCTGAAGAAAGTCACTGGTCCTCGCCGCGTGTTGCCATTGCTGCGAGTGGGGGCGACCATGGGAAGTAGGACGGCCCTGGTTTTTGGGGTGACCGGGGGCTGCCACAACCATGGTACAACCACGTCTGAGGGGAGCTGCAAATGGTGTTCGCGGGAAAGCTGCAGAAGGCGACGGAGACACCATACAGGCTGCGGTGGCGCTGCGACCATGGACCAGTGAGCGTTTTCTCTTTTTTGTGCTACCACACGCAAGGTAAAATGCTACCATGGGCAAGGTGAGGTGCTGCTACAACGGTGGCGAGCGGAAGGTACTGCAGAATGATGTCACTGCATCTTGTCTGTTTTTCGCTGGAACCATCCAGTTTTTTTGCTGGAGACATGTACAAATTTTGCTGGAAACTATATCGATCCTGCTGAAACCATCTCACTTTTTTTGCTGGAACCATATCATTTTTTTGCTGGAACCATGTACAATTTTTGCTGGAAACATGTAAATTTTTCTGGGAACTATATCGGTGTTGCTGAAACTATGTCATTTTTTGCTGGAACCATATCACTTTTTTGCTGGAACCATGTTTTTTTTTGGCTGGGAACGATAGCAACTTTTTGTTGAAAACCATGTCGTTTTTGCTGGAACCATGTGTTTTTTTTGCTGGAAATCAGATAAAAATATGTTGGAAACCATGTCAACTTTTGTTCGAACCAGATTATTGTTTTGTTAGAACCATGGATTTTGCTTCAACCGTATTGTTTTGTTGGAACCATGGATTTTGCTTCAAACGGCATTCGTCCCTTTGCTCTGTGTGTTTTTTTCTACAGCCGACCGCTCTGCTACAAGCAGCGAGCGATCTGGTGACTGGAGGAGGCAAGATGCATGGGACGGCGGCGATAAACGGTGACCTCTTGCATGGGGGGAGGAGGTTTGTTGGCAACGCGGCGGGGTGAAAGACGCGATCTGGATGGGGCGGAGGTTTTCGGGGGTTGTTAGACGCGTGTGCGAGACGGAGGACAAATTATGCGTTGAACAATCGAATGAGATCCAACCGTTCGAGGCGGTCCCATCAAACGCTAAGCAGCCGACCGGCCGAAAGTTGGGGCCGGTGCGCCGGCGCCTAGCACTGCCCTTAAGAAAAACCATCGATGGCTTAAACTGAGATGAGGGGATGATGCACAAGTCTTCTAAAAGTAACCAAAAAATACATACGGAGAGTCCTCCTGCTGGTCTAGCCGACCAACATACCAGCTTATATATATGTACGTACGCATCATCGCTTGCGTCGATCAGATTCTGATCTAAAAGAAACAACATCGATCGATTGGATCATAATATGGCGTCGTGGTCCGACCTCCCGCTGGATCTCCTCGGCATCGTCATCGCCTGTTTCGGCACTTTGCCTGTCGACCGTGTGCGCTCTGCCGCCGTCTGTCGATCGTGGCATGCCGCCGTGCGCCACCACGAGCGCCGTCGCCTGCCGTGGGTCATGTCGTGGGACGACCGCGTCATGATCCCCTTCGACGGCTCCGAGTATATATAACCTCCTATGCTTCCCCGAAGATGGCGTCAGCGTCGTCGGCTCCACGGACTCCTGGCTCGCCGTCGGCCTCGGCACCAAGCAGGTGCATGTACACCGGCTACGTCCTGCACAACCCCTTCTCCGGCACGACCGTGCCGCTCACCGTGCTCAACGATGTCATCGTCAACATTGGGACCTGCTTGATCTACAAGTTCCTCATGCGCTCCACTATCGACGACTTCATCGTCGTCGTGACAAACAATGAGAACTACCCGATCATTGTGTTCCGGCAGGGGAAAGGAGCATGGGTGCCGCGGCCGTGCACGGCTCCCTACTAGTCACGATTGGCAAGCGTGTTATCAGGCAACCATCAGGTTATGATGGTTATGATGCGTGGTACACTTCCGACGATGATGATGAAGATCACAGTGATGACGAGAGAGATGATGAAGATGGTGATGACGACAATGACGATCCAGAAGAGGAGGACGTACCTGACCACGATGGCAATATAGAGGAGGATGGGAACGAGGATAACGAGGAGCAGGAGATAGCTCTCGATGACGAGGTGTCCCCAGCAGATGATGGCAGCCATCATTCAAGTTTCTCGGGTGAATTTACACATGACAAAGTAACTGGCGAGCTCATCATTATTTCACGACATCTCATCGTGTCATCCGGAAAACTCCTCATGGTGAGGCGACATAAATACTACACTGTTCCCATATGTGCTACTAGTAGTGTGGAAATATTGGAGGCGAATGCAAGCACAGGCGCATGGGTGCCATTGCATGCTGGCGCCGGGTTAGGCGGCGGCCGGGCACTCTTCATTAGCATGAATTTCTCCAAGTCCGTTTCAGCACCTTGTGGAGAGGTCGAGGAGGATACCATTTATGAAGACTCAGACTTCGAGACAAACAAGATTTTGTACACCTTCCCAGGGGATAACTTGGCTCTTCCCTCCAGAGTTGGTGCTATAACCTTTTTATAATCGTGTTTCACCATATAATTAGGTGTGCGCAGTTATGTGTTTCATATTATTATTACGTATTATTCTTGTAAAGGACAACAGTAGCACATGAAATGTGAGAATTTTCCTCTACAGTGACTCGACACTATATCCTTGCAATTTGCATAAATGCGGATAGGATAAAAAAGCTGAAGCAATGTATATTCTTCTGAAACTTTATTTCTTTAAAGGGAAACATTTGTGGCCGGCTGACTGATGGAACACTCAGCCGGTCACATGTGGTTCGTTCAATTTTGTAACAAATCATGTGGCCCGCGTTCGCCCTTATCCGCTGACCTCCACCGCTTTTTTATCCACTCACCACAGCAGCTCCTCTGCCTTATCCTTTCTTCTCTCATCCCGTCGCATGCATCCTCAACCCCCACAGCAATTCCTCCCCTGCGTACTCTCTCTCCCGTGGCCTACCTCCAAATAAACAGCTCGCCGGCCACAGAATAGGTGCGTGGCGAGCTGGCGATCCCGGAGGAGCACACACGAAGATGCAGAGGTGCGCACCGTACAACGATCAGCTAGCAGAGGTGCAGTGCTCGTCGTCTTGTCTGCCGGAACTAGATGTGCGCCCTCTTCATGGCCATCGCAACCAGGGTTCGTCAGTCGCATGGCCAAGCTGCAATTGGCCACAGGGGCGACGAATTTGTGCTGGAACCAGGTATTTGTTTTGCTGGATCCACCCATTTGTTTTGCTACAACCCTTTTCTCTTTTTGCTATCATCCCCATTTGATTTTTTATGGACATTTGGATTTTTGCTGGAACCGGGGCCTGTTTTTGCTGGAACCAACTGGTGGATATGCTGCAAGGTCGACACCACGCCGGAGGAAGCTGCATCCAGTGGCAAGGAGGGTTGCGGCCAACGCCGTTCGAACGCCGGAAGTTGCAACCGTGTACGCTGGAGCTGCAACCGGCGACTGGGGGAGCTGCAAGCGGGGTCGCTGTATTTTGCTGAACAATTTTCTTTTTGCTGGAACCGATGTATTGTTTTGCTGGAACTGAGATAAATTTTTGCTTCATTGGCTGCAGAGTTCTCAAACGCTCATGTCATTTTTGCTGGAACCTAAGTTTGGTTTTGCTGGAAGCGTTTTTTGATTTTGCTTCAACCGACCACCAGATTTCTTTAGGTACGATGCACGTCGACAATGGAGGCCAGCAGAGACAGCGACGCCGTGCTACGATGGGCGGCATGAGTTTTTGCTGTCTGAGCTGCATCCGGCCATCGACGGGAGCTGCATGCAGCAGGAGGGTGTTGCTGGATCGACGACAAGATGTGGAGGGTGTGCGACAACAGCAACGACGAGCTGCGGAGAGAGGTGGCGACCTGCAACCCATGGCGATGGCGGCTGCCGCGGGGTGCGCAAGCTTTGTGTGGCAAGGCCGCGGGGTGGGGGCGGTTGGCTGAGCGCGGTGACTCGTTGTGGAAGGAGGCATGATGTGCGGAAGGACAGAGAGGAAATCATGCGACTACTTTTGCCTGAATCCAACGGCTGCTAGGCGACCGGCCGAAAGTTGGGCCGGTGCGCCCGCGCCTAGCAGTGGCCTTCGTCTTTAAATGCTTCTTACTTTCAAACCTTGAATTCGACTAACTACCCGTCTTCACAGTGCTTTGTCTCAATGATAATTTTCGTACTAGATCCCATGTGTATATTGATAAACACATTGAAATTGTCACCTAGGTTTTGACGAAAATTATCACAAAGTTGCCACATGGTGACTTTGTTACCAATAACTGGTTGCAACTTCATAAAGTATGGGGTGGCAAACTTTAGGGTCTGATTTTTCTTGTCGAAGCATACCGAAGCAAGATCGAGCTTCAGGAGCCTCGGCGATACGAAGCCAATGGTGAGACAAATGAGTTATTTAAGTTATAAATCATTTTGATTTTACAAAACCGATTTTAATGCCATGGTCTGGTTGTTTGTATTTTTGGTGTGTGTACTTAGCCATTATCCTTTTTCTTCTTATGTGCGCCATATTTATTTTTTAAGAAAAATATCAGATCTATGATAAATATTCACCGAAAGTGCAAAGCACCTCAAACATAATAAAAATTACATCAAAGAATACGGAGCACTTAACGACCATTGGCGCCAGCAGAACGAGCCACCGAGGCGCCGCTGTTGCCGCTCCTTACCGGAGCCAGCCTGACCAAATCTCGCAGTTGCGTACTCACGGCAAGAAACCATAACCTTACCACACCAAGGAGTTGGCAGGAACCTGCACCAGAGCTCCGTCTAATTCGTTTCGGCAAACAAACTTGCGAAGGATCGGAATCCGGAAGACTGACTCCAAGAAGCGTCGCTATCCACCCGAGTTTCGCCATCCGTACAAGCACCGGCTCTGCAACATATTTGAAGCTATATTAGCTGCACGTTAAGACATTGTTTGACTTAGCACAACGCTAATTAAATAGCAGTGGCACAACTGCATATACAAGACCATAATAAAAGGTAAATAAGTTATAAACTGCCGAACAGCCAAACAAACTGAAAACAACACAAGGGAATTACATGTACAAAAGTCCCTAGTATTATGGAATGGACAAGTGTACTTACCCGATAGTTTGCATGTACTTGAGGTGATAGTAGTAGCTCAGCAGGAGTCCTGATGCGGGCGTGCGTGCGTACGTGGAGAACCCGAGCCAGACTCCTACTCTTTCTGCCCTATCTGAAAAACTTACCAAACAAAACCTGAATTATCATCCTCCTTCGACCCTGATTCTCGTGGCCATCGACCAAAAAAACCAGCCTATCTATATCGACGTACGTACGTACCATCGGCGCGTTGATCCGAAAAAGAAACGACGTTCGTCGATCGACCATAATACATATGGCTTCGTGGTCCGACCTCCCGACTGATCTCCTAGCCCTCATCGCCGGCCGCCTCGGCGCCTACCCCGTCCACCATGCGCGATGTGCTGCCGTCTGCCGCTCCTGGAGGGCCGCCGTGCGCGAGCACGACCGTCGCCTGCCATGGATCGTTGCGGGCGCGGCGCCAGAGCGCATCTTCATCCCCTTCAACGGCCTCACGCAAAGCTTCCAGCACCTCCCTCACGGCGGCGACAGCGCATGCACCATCGGCTCCACCGATGACTGGCTCCTCGTCGGCCTCGGCACCAAGCACGAGACTGAGAATAGGATCGAGTGGACCTACCGCGGCTACATCCTGCACAACCCTTTCTCCAACACCACCGTGCCGCTCACCGTGCTTAACGACGTCATCACCAACATTGAGACCTGCTTGATCCTCAAGTTTCTTATGCGCTCCACCGTTGACGACTTCATTGCCGTCGTCACGGACAACATGAACTATCCCCTCATCGTGTTCAGGGAAGGGAAAGGTGCATGGTTGCCGGAGCACGCGTCTCCATACCTCTATATCATTGATGTCGCATTTATCGGAGACAAGCTCTATGCCATCACCAAGACCGAGGACCTCATCCCCTTTGATCTTGCATTGGATGGTGACGGCAAGCCCGTGGTCTCCACAGGCAAGTGTCTCATAAGGCACCCACCAGATTTTATTGGTTATGGTGCCTGGACGGATGATGATGATGACGACGACGACGACGACGAGGATGATGATGATGATGATGATGATGATGGTGATGATGGTGATGATGATGACGACGGTAATGATGACGGTGACGGTGATGGTGATGATGACGACGATGATGATGTCGACAACAACAACGACGCCGAGGCCGACGCCAACGCCGATGATGATGATGATGATGATGATGACGACGACGACGACGACAATGATGATGATTATGATGTAGGAGATGAAGAAGATGATGATGCTGAAGAGGAGGAGAACGAGGAGGTAGCCGGCGATCACGATGACAATATGGAGGAAGAGGACGAGATCAGGGAGGAGGAAGTGGCTCTTGACCAGGCACCCCAAGAAGATGATGGCACCCATCGTTTCAACTTCTCATTTGAATGTGAAAGTGACAAAGAAACCGACGAGACCGTCGTCATTTCCCGACACCTCATCATGTCAGATGGGACACTGCTGCTAGTGAGGCGACATCAGTTCTATTCTGACAATGCTTTTCCATCTACTCGCCGTGTGGACGTCATGAAGGCCGATGCTAGCACAGGCACATGGGTGCCATTGCCTGTTGGCACGGGACTAGGAGGTGGCCGGGCAATTCTCCTTAGCATGAACTTTTCCAAGTCCGTTCCCGCACCTTGTGGTGAGGTCGAGGAGGATGTCGTTTATGATATTTACACTGGCGAGGTCTTTGACTTGAAGTCTAATACTCCAAGACAAGGGCATTTTTGTATGTGTTGCCTGGGGATAAATTGGCTCTTCCCTCCAGAGTTGGTGCTCTAAACCATTGAATTGTGTTACGAACTTATGATGTATGATTAAATGTGGAACTTAATGTGTTTCAATCATTTTATCTAAATAGTACTCCCTTCGTCTAGGTGAGTAAGTCATCTTAGGTTATGCACCGTGACCAAGGAGGAGGGGAAAACGAGAGACCTTAATGTTTATTTGCTAATTAATTGCATTGCATGCAATGAACTAACCACTGCATGTCGTGTTTGGTAGTCTCAAGTCATTAAAAGCATGCACACCCCTCATCTCTTATTGGACGATATGTGAAAAAACAAGAAACAAGGTAGAAGTTAATGCACAGCGCCTAAGTGTTTTGGGATTATTTGGTTTCGTAAGATGGCTTACACACCTAGACGGAGGGAGTAGTATTTTTTTGCACAAATGGGCTTCTCCTGATTTTATAATCAAAATTGTTTTTTGTGATATTAATTTTACATAACAACCGTTTGACTTAGCTCAAGGCTAAGTAACATATAATGAGATAAATAGGAACATATACCCCCTTGCATCCATGCATGATGAGAGAACTCTACTGCTTCGTTAGGGAATTATTTATTTTAGGCGTTGAAAATCTGTTATATTTTGCCACCCACGTCCTAGTGTCTAGTGTAGTGCGAAAATCACAGCCATAGCCGGACATGCAGGGGATGCAATTTCGGGGAGTATATAGTCACTTATGTTCTTTTTTGAAGGAGGAGGACTCCCGGCCTATGCATCTGGGCGATGCATACGGTCACTATATAGTCACTTATCTAGACTCCGCTCAAAGTCATCCGTTCATGTTCTTGAAGGCTTGAAGCCATCATCGTTGCTGCCGTGCTCCAGCCAAGGGACCTTCGCCAACTAAGGTTTCCGCCAGCCGCCACGGCTGGCGTTTCAACGACTTACTCACTCCTTATGAATCCATATACTGGAGTACATCCTTCGGCCAGCAGCACAAGATGAGAAACAGCGCTTGTACGCATCAGGCTGTTTTTACCGATTAATCTTTCCTTATGAATGTGCAACAACACAGCAGCACAACACATCAACCAATAAGCTCCAGTTGTCATAGGCTCAGCATTATTTCAAGGAGGGCAGAACATTCAAAACTCCAACAAAATATAGTACTACTATTTTCCAAATGAAAATGCCAAAAAAAAATTATATATTGGTAAACGGTAAAATAAAACATGCTGATCCAGTATATGGATTCCAAATCCATTGATGTTCAGTCGAGATGCCTTACTTTTTTTCTCAAAAAGAGGCGTTTTATTACTTAAAAGGTTTAAGCATTACACCCGGCCTAGCCAAACAAAGTCCTCTTGTACAAACAAAAAATAGAACACGTCAGCTAGATGCAAGGCGCCTGAATTTTGGTATATGGATTCCAAATCCATTGATGTTCAGTCGAGATGGCCTGACCTGAGGTGATGCATGCATACACAACAGACACAGTAGTAGCTCTAGCTCAGCAGGAATCCTGGGCTACACGGTGTGGGCGTACGTACGTGGAGAACCCGATCGAGCTGGACTCCTCCTCTTTCGGCCCGATATGGAAACCTTACCAAACAAAAGCTGAATCCTTGTCCTTGTCCGAACCTGATTGTCGCGGCGATCGACCAAAAAGACCAGCATATACATAGGAATACTATTGGGAAGATTGGGCATTGGATTCATCTTGCTATTGACCATCCCTTTTCAACACATATCTTTTAGTATACGTCTTTTTTATATATAGTTGCTTAACGTACGTATCCTCTTTCGTCGTTGATCCAAAAGAAGAAACGAAGTCGGTCGCTCATAAGAGATAAATAATGGCTTCGTGGTCCGACCTCCCGAAGTCGTACGTACGTGGAGAACCCGATCGAGCTGGACTCACTAGTAGAAAAAGGGCCTATTGACCCGGTTGGTGGACTAAAGGGTCGGTAGTAATACCCTGGCCCTTTAGTCCCGGTTCAATCCAGAGCCGGGACTGGTGGGCCTCCACGTGGCGTCCATTGAGCTCAGGAGGGCCTTTGGTGGGTTGGTGGCGGCAGGGACCAATAGCATCCACGCGTCAACATTTCTATGGCTGTGGTTTTGTTTTTTTAAAGGGGGTGTGTTAGGGGTTTTGGGGGTTAATTTAAGTGTTTCATATATTGTGCTATAGCTAGCTAATTAATAGAGAAAAGTGTCCTTTCTTTTGTCCGTGCTTGGTCGACGCTACGTACTATACATACGTATAGAGAAGACTAGCTAGACACGCTAGCTAGCTAGTAATTAAGCAAACAGAAGATCGTTATGAACATATATGCATACAGAGAGAAGTGATATCGACCACCTCTCCTTCTCCGAGAGATTGGTCGAACAACAAGTTCTCGTATATCTATCCGACACTACCGGCTACATATATACAATAATTATCTTTTACAATACGGACGCGTGGTCCACATAGTATTCTTCGTCTTCAGCGATCACGTGGTCAAAAAGAATGCCGCCAATTCCTCTTGAATTGCTCGCAGGTGATCTGGTGCTAGTAGTTCATCCCGCATCCGAAACATCTAATTTTAAGAAGGGGGTCAATACATATATATATGAATGAATGAAACTCAACACAAATGATGGTAATAAAATAAAATTATGAATATTTTATTTACGCACTTCATATTGTTTGTCGGAGTAGCCCTCTCACAGGTCGTGTGGCGGATGGACTCACAAACGTAGTATCCACAGAAATCATTCCCTTGTTCCTGCCACAACCACTTTACAAGAAACAGAGGTCAATCAAACTGATAATTAGCAAGCATTCTAAATGGTATTGATGAAACTAGCGCTTGAATCACTAGGAGATGCGCGTGGAATATGCTACTATATAGTACTTACTTTCGGTGTCTAAATTGCAGCTTCTTCGGTAGTCCGGAGCTTTTTGGTGAATTTTCCCCAAGCCCTGCCATACAAAGAAAACAATTACTTGATATCATAAATGAACAAAGTTGCTGATATGGTGGATAATGATCGATTTAACTTACTTCTCGAGCATTTCAGTCATGTCCGCATATTCCTTGGGATCTTTTCGTCTCGAGTCTAAGACAGTTACTACTCCCTGCTCAAGCTTAATCTCTAGGAGAATATAGTGGTAGCTGCTTGCGCATGCATAACTCATCAATATTACATTACTATAACCTGGACTAATAAGGGAAACCGAATATGCCACAAGACAGTAACACTCACTTATAGTTGTAAGGAAAGAGTATTATATTTTTGTGTTCATTTATTTCCAACGATCGTAGCAAGTTGGCATCGGTTTCGTCGGCACGATATTTAACCTCATTTGCATCTATGAGATATGTGTTAATGAACCCAATATCACCCACTTGTCTTTTCTTCATTTCAGCGATCTTCAATCTGCATAATATAGTGAGGATATTTATAAATACATGCAATGAAAGAGCTGAGTTATATAGAGATACTTAATGACAGAAGTAGTACTACTTACAGACGATGTAGCAGGTGACCGTTGCTTTATCGAGGGCCAATTGATTGAAAAGCTGATAGAACTCCTCAAATGGAATAGGCAACAGTTCAATTCCAAGGAGGTCATGCTCCTTTTAACTCTCACATACAAAGTACTCCTCCCATCGGACTATTTGCAGGTTTTCATGTACCAATCATGCAATCTTCGCATCATCGTTGATAGAGAGCTTTCATCTTTGTGAGAGGCTTCCCGTACTCGTATCTTTGTATCTGCACCTCCAAGAAATCATAATGTACATCGTCGGGCAGGTAATCTGCAGGATTGCCATAACCAGGCACCATCCTCGGATCGATGATGTCGCTAGCGAGCACCTTGAGCGGGGGCACGATTGCTTGGCTTGTTCGCCGAGCTGGGCAATTTGTTTCCCAGCTCGACGTTCTTTCAACCTTTGATCACTGGCGGTACTTCCCGACCTCTCCGCTTCGCAAATGCCTTTCCAATAATGCGCTCATAGTTGCCTTTCGGCGGAGACTTGGGTGGTTTTGTCGGGGCAGCAAAGTGCGCTTCGCTTTGACCGGATCTACCTTCTCCTCCGGAGGTGGATGTCTCTTTGCTTTCAACCCTTGAAACCAGTCATCCACTTGGTCTGCGCGATCTTCGCGTTTTCCTCCTCGCTCCTCTCGTCACGGTAACTTCTGCCGAGTCTTGAGAAGGACCGAATCTGTATCTCCTCCGCCTTTGGCTGTACTGCTAGATGCCGGCGTGAGCAGGAGGCGGATGTCTTCTTTCCTTGCTTACGAGGCGGAGGAGAAGGACTACGATGCACCGGAGCAGCTGAGCGGGCGGCGGGTCTCTTCCGCCCTTGCCGACGAGGCGGAGAAGGAGGCGGAGTGCCGTCCACTCGCCGGAGGAGGAGGCGGTGGAGGAGGCGGAGTGCCTGACTCACGGGAGGAGGAGGAGGAGGAGGCGTCCAATTCGGAAGGTTGATGAGATCCTTCCGCCATAGGCATGGAGTCTTCAGAGCAGAACCCAGCCGATACTCCCCTTCACCGGTAGGGTGGTCAAGCCGGAGGTCCTCAAATACCTCCGTTATTTCATTGACCATCACCTTAGCATATCCTTCTGGAATCGGCCGGCAGTGAAAAGTTGAGTCGGGTTTAGTAGGATAAACAGAGCCAATAGCCGCCTTGACCTTCAAATTGCTCCATTGCGCCATAAGGTGGCAATTTTCAGCATCCGTGATAGCATCCACGGGATAGCTGGCGAGCCGTCAAGGCATGCTTGCTACTGGCTGAAGCAGCTTCGGTGGAAGCCACGCCGCTTCTCCGCCGAGATGGCGGGGTAGCCGGGGAAGCTTGGCAGGTCGTTGTTGTGATCTGCTGCTTCTCGTTCCTCTTCTCGTTCCTCTAGCCCCATTACCCTTTCGTGCAGCGCCTGCATTAGGCTCTGCTCCGCTTTCTTCCTCCTCGATGGGTTTTGTAACCCCTGCGTCCAGAAATCCAGCCTTCCACGAAGCGGAGCTGGCGTGCCTCGTGTCCGTCCGAGGTGCTCGGATTCCCGAGGGCCATTGTGAGCTCGTCCTTCTCCTGTCTGGAACGAACTTCCCTTGCTGCGCTGCCGATATAATGCTGAAGCCTCTTGGTGGTATGTCCAATTGTTCGTCCGTCAAAATGCACTTCCTGTTATAGGGTCCAAGGATCATGACCCCGAAGAACCAAGTCCGCAACGGTCTGGCGATTCATTGTCTCCGGTTCGTTTCCTTTATGAAGCAGATCATTCTCAGCCTTGGCCCACTTAGGCCGGGCTCACGAGGTAGCCACCTGAACCCGTGCGATGGTGAAGCTTCTTCTTCGCAGCATTTCTCTTGTTTGTCGCCGACATCTTTTTACTCTTTTCCGATGTCTTGTAGGCCACAAATGCGGGCCAGTCATCTCTGATCTTCTCATATTTGCCCTTGAATTCTGGTGTCTCATTTTTTTGACATACGTATTGAGTTATTTCTTCCAATTCCTGAATAGTTCTGCCATCTTCTTAAGAGCAAAAGACTTGATTAATGGCTCTATTATCGGCTTCTCCGGATCATCCTCTAGCGTTAGGGTAAAATTTGACTTCAGCTCAGTCCAAAGATCATTTTTCTGCATATCATTGACACAAGACACCTCAGGGTCTTCGTTCTTAGGCTTATACCATTGGTGGATGCTGATCGGGATCTTGTCCCTAACCAGAACCCCTCATTGAGCAACAAATGTCTTCTTTGTCCGGTAGGGTTCAATCGGTTGGCCGTCGTAGCGATTTGTATGATCTCAAACTTTTCATCCGAGCTCAACTTTTTCTTGGGCCTCGTCTCTTTACCAAGTTTTGCTCGATCCGGAGGGCTAGAAAAAGAACAAAGACGAGAGTTAATTAATATGTGTACATACCAAAACAAAGGCGAGAGCTAGTCAAGACAGGCTTAACTAATATATATACCTGGCGGACTCGGTTTGGTGATCACGGAGCCGTCCTCACGGTCTACTTCTTCACCCTCTCCTTCTTGCACGGCATTGGGTCGCCAGACCATGTAAATCATAGCCAGCTGCTTCTTCACCCTCTCCTTCCAGACCATCGTTGTCGTTGAGAAACATCAACGAGGAGACGGCATCACTTCCTTGTGCGATTATGTCCCTCAACAACGCTTCTTGTGCTTCGTCTCGGGGGTGTCCATAGTTTCTGCAAATATTTACAACATGGCAATTATTATTCAAACATGACAGATATGGATATATTAGTGGCAAATGTAGAACTAGCTAGCTAATCACAATAAGGAATCATATTAGTGGCCTCGATCTGCTTCTCTAGGGTTTGGGGTGGCCTCGACAACGCTTCAAGGGTTAGGGGTGGCCTCGAGAACGCTTCAAGCTAGGAGGGGTAATATCGCTTCCCCACGTGTTGAAGCTATCGGGAGGGGGCGTTGAACACTACATCTATGTCCCACAAGTGACGTGGGCATCGGCGCTTGCATGTAGGGTAGAAAGGGTCGTGGATCGCCGAGCGTCGAGGGTCAAGGGGTGGAGGATCGCCGAGGTCGGGAGGTTGCCCAGTGTCAAAGGATTCAACAAAACCATGTCTTCATCATTAGGCGAAATGTAGTGCATGATGGTGCAAGCTCTCCAAAGTTATTTTGGAGCGGAGTCCCGAGATAGGATAATTCACTTTACGGTACAAAGTTCAGCAAGAACCTTCGAATATCAAGTTATTTGAAAGGCCTTTGCTGAGATTCGTACAAAAGGCAAATTATCCTATCCGGGACTCCATTCGAAATAACTTTGGAGGACTTCGTACAATCATGCCATGGTTACTTCCGCTAATGATGAAGCCATGGATTTCTTCAATACTTTGACACTATAGGAACCTCGACCACAAACCTTCGACCCTTGACCCCTTAACGACCTCGACCCTCTACCCTAGTTCCCGACCTCGACCCTCGGCGATCCTCGACACCCTCGTTATATCGACAACGACGCAACATACATATACATGGGAAAATAATGTTTTCGGGGAGGGGGTATCGGTACCCCCCCCCCCCACTCGTGTCAAAGTTTCTTCTTTCTCCTCTATTCCTTTCTTTCTTCTTCTCCTCTTCTTTTTCTTCTTATCCCTCGAGAAAGGAAAATAAGGAAAAAGGAAGAAAAGAGGAAGAAGGAAGAAGGAAGAAGAAGAAGAAAAAGAAGAAGAAAAAAAGGAGAAGAAGAAAAGAATAGAGGAGAAGAACAAAAAATAGAATTTTTTTTTCTATTTTTTCTTCTTCTCCTCTATTCCGTGCGTCTTCTCCTCTTCGTTTTCTTCTTTTTTCTTCTTCTTATTTATTTCTCCTCTTCTTCCTCTCCCCTCTTCTTCTCCTTTCTTCCTCTTTTTATTTCCTTTTTCCTCTCATTATTTTTCTTCTTCTTCCTTCTTAAAAATACATTAAGTAGTATTGCCTGATTCATTGTTCATATGAATATACAAACATTTGCATATTTACAATAATTAATATCACCAAAAAATCTATGAACAGAAAAAATCCTAATTTTTCTAAAAACTATCTTTTGCATTGTTCACATACACATATACATTATAGCCACATACACATATACATCACATATGAACAAAAAATTAAAACATAAAAAAACAGAGCATAAAAATAAAAAAGAGCTTAAACATTATATATATATGAAAAAAATTAAAGAAATAAAAAAGAGCCGTGCGGCGGCTCACAGCGTGGTAGGCGAGGGCGCTGCTGGGCGGACGGGCGAGGGCGACGAGGAGGCGACGGCGAGCAGAGTGTGAGCTCGAGGCGACGGCGTGGCGGCGAGGCGTGGGCGGAGACGGGCGAGGCAGGGCGACGGCGAGCACGTGGGCGTGGGCGCGGCGACGGGCGAGCACGGGCAGGGCGGCGACGGGCGACGGGCGAGACGGCAGGCTGACGGCGTCGTGGGCGAAGCTCGGGCAGCCCGGCGGCGTCGGGGCAAGCCAGCGATGTGTTCGTCAAATTTTCCTAAATGTTGTATATATAGCAAGAGCATTAGTCCCGGTTCGTGGCACCAACCGGGACTAATGCACTTTTAGTCGGTTGGTGTCACCAACCGGGACCAAAGGCCAATTTTCAAGAAATTTCAAAGGGCGGGAAGCGGCGGCCTTTGGTCGGTTCGTGGCACCAACCGGGACTAAAGGGGGCACTAGTCCCGGGTCGTGGTACTAACCTGGACCAATTCCCACCTTTAGTCCCGGTTGGGCCACCAACCGGGACCAAAGGCCTTGTGCTGCCCCGCGCCAAAATGTTTAGTCCCACCTCGCTAGTTGAGAGGGAGCCGCACCAGTTTATAAGGTGCGGTGCGCCTCCCCTCTCGAGCTCTTCTCTAAAGTAGGTTTTCGGGCCTAAACGTGCAATATGTGCCTGTGGGCCTACTCGGCCTCCCGCGGGCCTGAATCCTGGCCCATGGTAGGGTTTCTAGTCGTATTCAGGCCGTGGCTGCCCAGTAGGTGGCACTTTTTTTGTTTTTTTGTTTTATTTGTTGCTTTATTTAGTTTATTTTGGTTTTGCTTATTTTTCTTTTGGTCTTTTGCTTTATTTTTTAATTCTTTTTGCTTTTAGTTTTAGAAAAATTATAAACTTTCTGTTAGTGCCATTAGTTTTCAAATTTGAAAACTCTTTTTTGTTTTCTTTGTTGCTTCATTTATTTTATTTTGTTTCTACTTACAACAAAATACTTATTGTTGCCATTTTTATTTTATTTTCAGTTTTTTGTTCTGTTTTCTGCATTATTTAGTTTTTGTTGTTTTTTGCTTTATTTTTTAATTCTTGTTGCTTTATTTAGTTTATTTTGGTTTTGGTTTATTTTTCTTTTGGTCTTTTGCTTTATTTTTTAATTCTTTTTGCTTTTAGTTTTAGAAAATTATAAACTTTCTGTTAGTGCCATTAGTTTTCAAATTTGAAAACTCTTTTTTGTTTTCTTTGTTGCTTTATTTATTTTATTTTGTTTCTACTTACAACAAAATACTTATTGTTGCTATTTTTATTTTTTTCCAGTTTTTTGTTCTGTTTTCTGCATTATTTAATTTTTTTGTTTTTTGCTTTATTTTTTAATTCTTTTTGCTTTTAGTTTTAGAAAAATTATAAACTTTCTGTTAGTGCCATTAGTTTTCAAATGAACTCTGAAAAAGTTGGCATAGCATGTGCATGTACAAAACGGACAATGGTATCATACTCGTCTGTTACAAAGTTGGCATGGTATCATCATAATAGTTGCGGAAGAAAGTCTTTACTTTTTCTTCGCTTGTGTCGTTTGCTTATTGCGCCGTAACCATGGATAATCTTCATCGTTTATCAGGATGCTTGGGTCAGCCTTGACTTTGAAGGGGGGAATTTCATGAAATTTTTCATACTCTTCAGACATGTCTGTCTTGCCCTCCACTCCCAGGATGTCCCTTTTTCCTGAAAGAACTATGTGGCGCTTTGGCTCATTGTATGATGTATTCGCTTCCTTATCTTTTCTTTTTCCTTAGTCTGGTAGACATGTCCTTCACATAGATAACCTGTGCCACATCATTGGCTAGGACAAACGGTTCGTCAGTGTACCCAAGATTTTTCAGATCCACTGTTGTCATTCCGTACTGTGGGTCTACCTGTACTCCGCCTCCTGACAGATTGATCCACTTGCACTTAAACAAAGGGACCTTAAAATCTACTCCGTAGTCAAGTTCCCATATCTCTACTATGTAACCATAATATGTGTCATTTCCCTTGTCGGTTGCTGCATCAAAGCGGACACCGCTGTTTTGGTTGGTGCTCTTTTCATCTTGGTCAATCGTGTAAAATGTATTCCCATTTATCTCGTATCCTTTCCAAATCATTACGATCGAAGATGGTCCCCGGACAACAAGTACAGCTCATCACAAACAGTGCTTGTCACCTCCGAGACGTGTTTCCAACCAAGCTGCCGAAAGTCCCGATGTGTTCACATGTAATCCGATCGTGACCGCCTCCGAGTGTTTGAGCGCAGACTGTTCTTATGTTCATCGACATACGGGGTCACCAAGGTAGAGTTTTGTAGAACTGTGTAGTGTGCTTGAGACCAAGAATATCCGTCTCGCATATTATTGAGTCTCTTCCAAGCGTGCCTTTTCGGTCAGTCTCCCCTCATACCGTGATTTAGGGAGACCTATCTTCTTAAGGCCAGGAATGAAGTCAACACAAAACCCGATGACATCCTCTATTTGATGGCCCATGGAGATGCTTCCTTCCGGCCTAGCGCGATTCTGAACATATTTCTTTAGGACTCCCATGAACCTCTCAAAGGGGTACATATTGTGTAGAAATACGGGCCTGTAATGACAATCTCGCCGACTAGATGAACTAGGACGTGCGTCATGATATTGAAGAAGGATGGTGGGAACACCAGCTCGAAACCGACAAGACATTGCGCCACATCACTCCTTAGCGTTGGTACGATTTACGGATCGATCACCTTACGAGATATTGCATTGAGGAGTGCACATAGCTTCATAATGGCTAATCGGACGCTTTCGGTAGAAGCCCCTCAATGCAACCGGAAGGCTATGCGTAATAATCACTGGCAGTCATGAGACTTTAGGATCCGGAACTTTTCTCCGCATATTTATTATTCCTTTTATATTCGACGAGAAGCCGGTCGGGCCTTCATATCGAGCAGGCATTGAAAGAATATTTCTTTCTCTTCTTTTGTAAGAGCGTAGCTGGCAGGATCTTCATACTGCTTCGGAGGCATGCCCTCTTTTTCGTGCAAGCGTTGCAGGTCCTCCCGTGCCTCAGGTGTATCTTTTGTCTTCCCATACACGCCCAAGAAGCCTAGCAGGTTCATGCAAAGGTTCTTCGTCACGTGCATCACGTCGATCGAAGAGCGGACCTCTAGGTCTTTCCAATAGGGTAGGTCCCAAAATATAGATTTCTTCTTCCACATGGGTGCGTGATTCTCAGCGTCATTCGAAACAGCTAGTCCGCGGGACCCTTTCCAAAGATTACGTGTAAATCATTGACCATAGCAAATGCGTGATCACCGGTACGCATGGCGGGCTTCTTCCGGTGATCTGCCTCGCTTTGAAATGCTTGCCTTTCTTTCGACATTGATGGTTGGTCGGAAGAAATCGACGATGGCCTGTGTACACATTCTTCCTGCAGCTTCGGTATATACTATCGGTGTCAAGTAAACAGTGCGTGCATGCGTGGTATCCCTTGTTTGTCTGTCCTGAAAGGTTACTAAGAGCGGGCCAATCATAGATGGTCACGAACAGCAACGCCTTTAGGTCAAATTCCTCCTTTTTGTGCTCATCCCACGTACGTACACCGTTTCCATTCCACAGTTGTAAAAGTTCTTCAACTAATGGCCTTAGGTACACATCAATGTCGTTGCCGGGTTGCTTAGGGCCTTGGATGAGAACTGGCATCATAATGAACTTCCGCTTCATGCACATCCAAGGAGGAAGGTTATACATACATAGAGTCACGGGCCAGGTGCTGTGATTGCTGCTCTGCTCCCGAAAGGATTAATGCCATCCGCGCTTAAAGCAAACCATACGTTCCTTGGGTCCTTTGCAAACTCATCCCGATTACTTTCTCTCGATTTTTCTCCATGCGACCCGTCGGCGGGTGCTCTCAACTTCCGTCTTTCTTACGGTCCTCATCGTGCCATCGCATCAACTTGGCATGCTCTCCGTTTACGAACAGACGTTTCAACCGTGGTATTATAGAAGCATACCACATCACCTTCGCAGGAACCCTCTTCCGGGAGGCTCGCCATCAACATCACTGTGGTCATCTCGTGCGATCTTATACCGCAATGCACCGCATACCGGGCATGCGTTCAGATCCTTGTAGGCACCACGGTAGAGGATGCAGTCATTAGGGCATACATGTATCTTCTCCACCTCCAATCCTAGAGGGCATACGACCTTCTTTGCTGCGTATGTACTTGTCGGGCAATTCGTTATCCTTTGGAAGCTTCTTCTTCATTATTTTCAGTAGCTTCTCAAATCCTTTATCAGGCACAACATTCTCGCCTTCCACTGCAGCAATTCGAGTAATGCACCGAGCTTTGTGTTGCCATCTTCGCAATTGGGGTACAACCTTTTTGTGGTCCTCTAACATGGGATCGAACTTCAGCTTCTCCTTTTGAGTTCGCATTGTGTCCTTGCATCGACAATGACCCGGCGGAGATCATCATCATCGGGCACATCGTCTGGTTCCTCTTGATCTTCAGCAGCTTCCCCCGTTCCGGCACCATCGTGCACATCGTCTGCA
The DNA here is from genome assembly GCA_021605145.1 of Aegilops bicornis. NCBI lineage: Eukaryota > Viridiplantae > Streptophyta > Magnoliopsida > Poales > Poaceae > Aegilops > Aegilops bicornis. The sequence goes on along the minus strand of CM038672.1, from coordinate 701,467,186 downwards.
GTGCATCTTGATGTTCAAGAGCATCACCGTATTCAGGGGGCACATAGTTGTCATCGTACTCTTCTTCCTCGCCGTCTTCCATCATAACCCTTATTTCTCCGTGCCTCGTCCAAACATTATAGTGTGGCATGAAACCCTTGTAAAGCAGGTGAGTGTGAAGGATTTTCCGGTCAGAGTAAGACTTCGTATTCCCACATATAGGGCATGGACAACACATAAAACCATTCTGCTTGTTTGCCTCAGCCACTTCGAGAAAATCATGCACGCCCTTAATGTACTCGGAGGTGTGTCTGTCACCGCACGTACATCCATTGCCGGTTCATCTGCGTGCATTATATATAATTAAGTGTGTCAAAAATCATTACAGAACATCATGAATAGATAATTAAGTGACCAAATTAATAAAAGTTCATCATCACATAAAAACCAAAGTACATACATAGTTCTCATCTAACAACATAAAGCTCTGCGGAGCATCTAAATTAATTAAACCATACATTAAAACTATGTAAAACATTTAAATGCGAAAACAAATACGATCATAATCGCAACCAAGGTAACAACTGATCCAACGGCATAATGATACCAAGCCTCGGTATGAATGGCATATTTTCTAATCTTTCTCATCTTCAAGCGCATTGCATCCATCTTAATCTTGTGATCATCGACGACATCCGCAACATGCAACTCCAATATCATCTTCTCCTCAAATGTTTTATTTTTTCCTTCAAGAAATTGTTTTCTTCTTCAACTAAATTTAACCTCTCGACAATAGGGTCGGTTGGAATTTCGGTTCAACAACCTCCTAGATAAATAAAATCTATGTCACGTTATCGGCATAATTTTCATAAACAATAAATGAACCAATAGTTATGAAAAGATAATATATACCACATCCGAATCATAGATGTGACGAGGGCCGACGGGCGGATACCAAAACCATCGCACTATATAAGATGCAATAATAAAAGTAAGAAAATAATACAAGTATCTATCTAAACAAACAAGTAATAATATTTTTCCTTTCGGAAAGAAGATAAGAACAAGAGGCTCACCACGGTGGTGCAGCGATGAGATCGGCGCGGGTGATCGACGGCGATGAAGACGGGACGGGCGTGACGGACCGCTAAACCTAGATAAATATTGAGGAAAATGGAGCTTGGCGGTCGAGCTTGGAGAGGAGAAACCTTAAGTAGTGTGGCTCGGGCATTCCATCGAACACCTTGTGTGCATAGGAGGTGAGCTAGAGCACCACCAAGCCCTCTCCCCTCGGCGGAAAAAAGCAGAGCGGTGTGCTCGCTTCTTGCTGAAGGGCTATATATAGGCAGCACCATTAGACCCGGTTGCCTTTGGTCCCGGTTCATGCCACCAACCGGGACCAATAGTGGTGGGCCAGAGCAGACCATTGGTCCCGGTTAAATCCCCACCAAGGGACCAAGAGGTCCGAACGAACCGGGACCAATGGCCCACGTGGCCCGGCCGGCCCCCTGGGCTCACGAACCGGGGCAAATAGCTCCATTGGTCCCGGTTCTGGTTTGAACCGGGACTAATGGGCTAAACTGGCCTGGACGAAAGCCCTGTTTTCTACTAGTGACTCCTCCTCTTTCGGCCCGATATGGAAACCTTACCAAACAAAAGCTGAATCCTTGTCCTTGTCCGAACCTGATTGTCGCGGCGATCGACCAAAAAGACCAGCATATACATAGGAATACTATTGGGAAGATTGGGCATTGGATTCATCTTGCTATTGACCATCCCTTTTCAACACATATCTTTTAGTATACGTCTTTTTTATATATAGTTGCTTAACGTACGTATCCTCTTTCGTCGTTGATCCAAAAGAAGAAACGAAGTCGGTCGCTCATAAGAGATAAATAATGGCTTCGTGGTCCGACCTCCCGACTGATCTCCTAGGCCTCGTCGCCGGCCGCCTTAGCGCCTACCCCGTCGACCATGCGCGATGCGCCGCCGTCTGCCGCTCCTGGCGCGCCGCCGTGCGCGAGCACGACCGCCGTCGCCTTCCGTGGATCATCGCGTGCTCGGAGCAGGTTTTACTCCCATTCAATGGCCTCCCGCATAGCTTCCAGCACCTCCCCGAGGACGGTGGCTGCGGCACAGTCGCCTCCACCGATGACTGGCTCCTCGTCGGCCTCGGCACGGAGCATGAGTTCGAGAACATGACCAAGTGGGTCTACCGCGGCTACGTCCTGCACAACCCTTTCTCCAACACCACCGTTCCGCTTACCGTGCTAGACGACGTCATCACCAACATCGGGACCTGCTTGATCTACAAATTCCTCATGCGCTCCACGGTCGATGACTTCATCGTCGTCGTGACGGACAACATCAACTATCCCATCATCGTGTTCCGACAGGGGAAAGGTGCCTGGGTGCCACCCCCTGATGCAGCTCCCTACATTTACATCATCGACGTCGCGTTTGTTGGAGACACGCTCTATGCCATCACCAAGGCTGAGGACCTCATCCCTCTCAATCTTACATTGGATTGTGATGGCACTCCTGTGGTGACCATTGGCAAGCGTGTTATCAGGCAACCACCAGGTTATGATGATTATGATGCGTGGAGCGCTTCTTCTGATGATGATCATCATCATGATCATGATTGGGGACATGACGTAGCTTATGATGACGATGATGATTCAGAAGAGGTGGAGAATGAGGAGGCACCCGCCGACGATGACAAAAATGATGATGTAGAAGAGAAGGAAAATGATGAGGTAGTTGATGACGACGATGATGATGCAGGAGGGGAGGACAACGAGGAGGTGGTTGACGACGACGATAATGATGCAGAAGAGGGGGAGAATGAGAAGGTAGCCAACGATGACAATAGAAATTTAGAGGAGGAGGAAGTAGCTCTCGACCAGGCACCCGAAGAAGAAGATGATGGCAGCCATCCTTTTAGTTACTCTGGTGAAGAAACCGATGAGAAAATCATTATTTCCCGACACCTCATCGTGTCGTGTGGGAAACTGCTTCTGGTGAGGCGACATGAGAAACCCACTTACAATTATTTGGCATTTACTGATCGCGTGGACGTCCTGGAGGCAGATGCCAACACAGGCGCATGGGTGCCATTGCCTGTTGGCACAGGGCTTGGAGGTGGCCGGGCACTCTTCATTAGCATGAACTTTTCCAAGTTTGTTTCTGCACCTCATGGTGAGGTCGAGGAGGATGTCGTATATGATATTCACACTGGCGAGGTGTTCGACATGAAGTCTCAGACTTCCAGGCAAGGACGTTTCTGTAGATGTTTCCAGGCCATAGCTTGGCTCTTCCCTCCAGAATTGGTGCTCTAACCATCTAATTATGTGCGATGTATGATTAAATGCAGAGCATAATGTTTTTTTAGAAAAGGAGGATGACCCCCGGCCTCTGCATCTGGGCGATGCATACGGCCACTTGCAGAGCATAATGTGCTTCATATTATTTTTTAAAATAATATATTTTGCGCAAATAGACTTCTCCTGGCATTATTAATACAATCATTTGTGTGAAATTAATTTTACACAACACATTGTTTCACTTAGCTCAAAGCTAACTGGCATTGGGACATCTGCATAATGAAAAAAGTAGGAACATATTGCTCCTTGCATCAATGCATGACGAGAGAATTCCTTACGTGCCACATTTAAAGAGTCTGATTCCCTTGATGCCACTTATAGAGTATAAAAATGTAGGGAAAATAATTTTAAATTATGTTACAGTATTGTATGATTAGATGTGGAACTTAATGTGTTTTTTTCTAGTTAATATATTTTTTTCTTGCGCAAATGAGCTTCTCCTGATCTTATCAACAGAATCATTTTTGTGAAATTACTTCTACATAACACATTGTTTGAGTTAGCTGAAGGATAAGTGGCAGTGGCACATCTGCATGATGAGAAAAGTAGGAACATGTCGCTCGTTGCATCAATAATGAGAGAATTACTTTTGCACAATAGGTAAGGAGCTTGATTCCCTTGATGCTATCTCAGAGTGGAATGCTGGAAATTGATTTCAGATTACGCTAGCTTCTTTGTGAAACAGTTAATCTAATGACGTATGTATATGAAGAAAATTAAGCCTAGCCAATATACACATGGAATCCAATTCAGCTTGCCTGCCTCAACCTTTTCTTTTGTTATCAATATGAGATACCTCGTTGTATCCATGTGCAAGAAGCCAATTAGAACCAAGAATAATATGGGTATTGTTAACCATTATATACTCCCTCCATTCAAATATTTGTCTTTTTAGATATTTCAAATGGACTACCACATACGGATGTATATAGACATATTTTAGAATGTAATTAAATTCACTCATTTTGCTTCGTATGTAGTCATTTGTTGAAATTTCTAGAAAGACAAATATTTAGAAACGGAGGGAGTATTATATTAATGATAAGAAGTAATCCACAAGGAAAGCCAAACCAATGGGGAGCATATTATACATGGCATACAAGAATTGTAAACATGAAGTCTGCTATACAAGCTATACACATATATAGGTGATAGAGAAGGTTCATGATGATGTCTTCAGAGGAATGAACGGTGAGTTGGGCGCTTTGCCTTGCATCTGCTACGCATCGCGCTCGGACTTTCACCGCCAAAAGCTCCTTGCCTATTCTGGGTCTCCTTGGGGGGAAAGGTGGGGAGGGGGGAAGTGGGTATAGAGAAATTGGTAACCCTTTGACGGCTGCATACATCGCATCCCTTACGTTTCCGACAAGGACATATGCGTCCCCGTACACCACAAATGCTTCTTGTTCAGAAACCTACGGTTGAATTACCTCCCACATGAATATGATTATCTCTTGCACAATCATTTCTCCAACACGTATGTGCCTCTCGCCATGCTTAGCGACACCATTGCCAACAAAGAGAATTGCATTACTAGATGTTTCTCGTGCGCTCTGCCATCGATACATAGACCACAACATGTCCCTAGTGAGCCTCTAGTTGACTAGCTCGTTGATTAATAGATGGTTATGGTTTCCTGACCATGGACATTGGATGTTATTGATAACGGGTTCACATCATTAGGAGAATGATGTGGTGAACAAGACCCAATCCTAAGCATAGCACAAGATCGTGTAGTTCGTTTGCTAAGAGCTTTTCTAATGTCAAGTACCATTTCCTTAGACCATGAGATTGTGCAACTCCCGGATACTGTAGGAATGCTTTGGGTGTACCAAACGTCACAACGAATCGGGTGGCTATAAAGGTGCACCATGGTATCTCCGAAAGTGTCTGTTGGGTTGGCACGAATCGAGACTGGGATTTGTCACTCCGTATGACAGAGAGGTATCTCTTGGCCCACTCGGTAATGCATCATCATAATGAGCTCAATGTGACTAAGTAGTTAGTCGCGGGATCATGCATTACAGAACGAGTAAATTGACTTGACCGATAACGAGATTGAACGAGGTATTGGGATACCGACGATCGAATCTCGGGCAAGTAACGTACCGATTGACAAAGGGAATTGTATACGGGATTGATTGAATCCCCGACATCGTGGTCATCCGATGAGATCATCGTGGAACATGTGGGAGCCAGCATGGGTATCCAGATCCCGTTGTTGGTTATTGGCCAGAGAGCTGTCTCGGTCATGTCTGCATGATTCCCGAACCCGTAGGGTCTACACACTTAAGGTTCGGTGATGCTAGAGTTGTTATGGGAAATTGTATGTGGTTACCGAATGTCACGAGGAGTTCCGGAATGGTCCGGAGGTGAAGATTTATATATGGGAAGTCCAGTTTCAGTCACCGGAATGGTTTTGGGGGTTATCGGTATTGTACCGGGACCACCGAAAGGTGTCCGGAGGTCCACCGGGTGGGGCCACCTGCCCCGGAGGACTTAATAGGCTGAATATGGGAGGGAACCAGCCCCTAGTGGGCTGGTGCGCCCCTCCCCAAGGGCCCAAGACGCCTAGGGTTGGAAACCCTAGGGAAGGGGGGCGCCTCCACCTTGCTTGGGGGGCAAGCTAGCCTCCCTCCCACCGCCCCCCCCTCTAGATGGGATCTAGAGGGCCGGCCCCTCTCCCTTCACCCTATAAATAGAGGGGGTGGGAGGCTGCATTACCCCTTCCCCTGGCGCAGCCCCTCCCTCCTCCAACTCTTCCTTCTCCTCCGTAGAGCTTGGCGAAGCCCCACTGGAATATCACAAGCTCCACCACCACGCCGTCGTGCTGCCGGAGTTCTCCCTCAACTTCTCCTCTCCCCTTGCTGGATCAAGAAGGAGGAGACGTCCCCGGGCTGTACGTGTGTTGAACACGGAGGCGCCGTTGTTCGACGCTTTGATCAGAATCGATCGCGATCTGAATCGCTACGAGTACGACTCCTTCATCCACGTTCTTGTAACGCTTCCGTTTCGCGATCTTCAAGGGTATGAAGATGCACTCCCTCTCTCTCGTTGCTAGTCTCTCCATAGATTGATCTTGGTGATGCGTAGAAAATTTTGAATTTCTGCTACGTTCCCCAACAATCCTCTTCTCGTGTACGGCAACAAGGGTACTTTGGACATACGTCCGCGAAGCGTTGGGGCTTGACTGGGAGGCCCTAAATCTCGCGGACTTTTTCCAGCTTGGGCTTTACAACCGTCACGGCATCGCCGCCTATTTTGGCTTATTTTTGCGGCGATGTCGTGGCCTTTTTGGAAGACTAGGAATAAGATGATGATCGAGAAGGTTTTCCTGAAGAAGGCATTTGACTCCTTCAAATTCCATGCTTTCTTGCAGCACTAGCACCCCACTCTTGAGGCAGCGTGATTGCGATCGACTTGGCATGATGATGGATGCGCTTTTGGCTTCGGCGCGTCGATTATCGTCCCCGTAGTGCCGCTTAGCGGCTGCCACTAGGTGGCTCTTTTTTCTATTTCTTTTATGCTTTATTGGGCTTGATTGTGCTGTGGCCCCAGCCGTTATCTGTCGGGTGTTGTTCTAATTTGGATTGTATGGACCGTTGCTTTATTTATAAAGTGGGGCAAAAACTTATTTCGAGAGAGGAATAGATTACAGAGGAGAATGGTGAAGCTCGGCGACCCAAGCGACAACCAGCGACCAGATATGTTGAATGATGGAGACGGAGGATAAGGAAGCGGAGAATGGCGGAGGTGAGTGAAACAGAGGACGTTCGTACGAGGTCGTTGTCGGAGGGAACGGCTCCACAAGCTGACATGGCGAGCACCCTGCACCGTGATCAGTGCGGCAACATCAGACGGGAAAACAACCTTCAGGCTCAAATTTCTGACGTTCGGCCGTTATCTTTTTCGCTTTTGTTTTCATTTTTTTTAACACAGTACAGACGTAAGCGCTCATATATACACGCATATGCTCAGCCCTATGACCACGCGCATGCACACCTTACCCCTATGAGCACCTTCGAGAGACTGAGCCGGCATGCCATCTTATATTTTACGAAGCCACCGTAGACGTCTCGTAGACAACAAAATATCTCACTGCGTGGAATCTTAAATGCGTATCGCCGGAATTTCTGAAATAAATTCAGGACAAATGCGTGGACCGGGATTTGAACCATGTATTTTGTCTTTCAGCTTGGGATTTTGGTCGCATTTCACTGAGCGGTGGGGTCTTCCCTTTTAGAGATTATTATACAGATACAGATTTTTTATACTCGTATAGGCGTGTGCTGCGAAACCCCACCCCCGAACCCAAAGCCAAAGACGCAGAGAGGAAGCGCGTCGTGTCCCCTCCCCTCCCCGGTCAGGTCAGATCTGGCCGCCTCCCTTCGACGAGTCTAGCAGTGTCCCCCGGGCCGCCGCCGCCGCCGGCAAGCAATGGCGGAGGAGGGCCACCCGTCCCGCTACGTCAAGCTCACCAAGGACCAGGACGCCCCCGGCGAGGACATCCGCCCCGGCGAGCTCAACCAGCCCGTCCACGTCCCCCAGGTGCGTCCCTTCCCCTCGTCGCTTCTCGCCCGTCCCCCGCGCCGCTCCTGTCGTCTCACCCCATTGCCCGATCCGATCTGCTGCAGCTCGAGGGCCGGAGGTGCGGCAAGTGCAGCCAGGTCCTCCTGGAGAGCTACGAGCCGCCCGCCGACGAGCCGTGGTCCACCGGGATCTTCGGGTGCACCGACGACCCCGAGAGCTGTACGTATCCTCGCGACCCCCCTGCCCCCCCTCCGCCTCATCCTTCTAGTGAGTCAACGACGCTGCTTGCGCCGCGCCTCCCGCCGTTGGTGTTGGTCCGGGTCTGCCCGTGCTAGATTCGTGCCTTGCATGTTTAATTGGGCGCCTTACCTTGGTGCCAACATTTCCATCAATAGTCTCGAGTTCTTAGGATGGAATGGATCATGCTTGCCTGAGATCTCGTGCAGTATGACTTCATTGAGACACTGTATCCTGTATGCTATGATGAGTTCATTATGTTTGGCACCCTGTATTGGTTCCTTGTCTTGTCCTTCAATTCATGCTGTTTGAGGCGACGGCCCGCATAATTCAGACAAGCTGTTAATAGAAAAAAAAACAGGGATCGATGGATCTAAATCGCTACCTTGTTAGTCTGGATAATTTTTTAGGGATGAATTGGGGTTATGCCTGATTTTGTGCTGCGGTTAATGGCGCTGGAATTTATTACAGTAGGTCTTGTACTCCATGGGATGACTGAACTGTATGTACCTGCTGCTTATGTGCATGCATGCAAGGGACAAGTCGACTGTTTAGCGAGATAAAAGAGTCAAGCGATGCCAATTGTCGGTTTCAGATATGCCAAAAATGGTTCACAGGTTCATGTGGACTTGCTGGTTGAATGTGGTGATTTCAGTATATGTGGGATCAAAACATTGTCATAGTCATTGGTTGGTCAGTAGGTTTGATTTACGACGTCTGCTACATTTACCCCTTAACTGCAATCGTAAGGAATTTGTACAGAAGAACACTAACCTGCAAGTTTTGAACCTCATTGACTGCTATTTGATTCTGTGACACACTTGGCTTCCTACAATAGGTGATTTACAATCCTAGTGAAATCAGTGCACTGAACAAACTTTTTCTTTTTCTGTCTCTAAGGACTAAGGGAGCTGTTGCACATTCTGTTACCACAATTGTTTAATAGGAATGCTTTTGTTGTGTTTGATGTTGCCATTGGACTTTTACAGTCCTGCTTCGTGCTTGGTGATAATGAATAGGAATAAAAATACTGCTAGTTCCTTTAAAATCATGGAATTTTTTTGGATTCCAGTATTCTCTTTTCTGAGTGAAATTATTTCTCACTGCGAGCAGTACATGGTTTTGCCTTCTTCTGAAGAGCTGTGCACCTACCTCTTCACCCATAGACTATGTTAGTCTGGTTTCTTCGATTTTGTGCTATGAAATGACTTCCAGGTTAAACTCATGCCTGATGTCGAATATTGTGCTTTTGCTTGAGTTCTTGGTACTTTTATGTTGCGTCGGTTGGTTATTACTTGCTGTAGTCTTGTCGTTGTATGCATATTCACAGCCATATTGAACATAAGAGAAGACTGCAAATATTTCTCATACTTTTAGTGTCCTTTTTTACTATCATTTGCTTCATTATTAACTGAGTCTATCCTCTTGCTGTCTAATATACTTTGCCATGACAGTAGTTCTCACTTCTCAGCAGTTTCATGTACATATTTCTTAATGGAACATTGAAAGCTGACCACATTGAGTAGTTAAACATAACTTACCATTTGTTGCTCTGCATTTCATTCTTCACTGTGTCCATTGATGATGGCCATATCTAGAATATTCTGTTCTGATAAATCTTGCTGATAAAATAATATCTAACTGTCAGACTGTGCCTTCTCATCATGCTAGGTCGCACTGGATTGTTCTGTCCTTGCGTGCTGTTTGGGCGCAACGTTGAGGCCCTCAGAGAGGATATCCCTTGGACAACGCCTTGTGTTTGCCATGCTATCTTTGTGGAAGGAGGGATTACACTTGCAATCCTGACAGCAATATTTCATGGTGTTGACCCAAGATCATCGTTTCTTATTGGAGAAGGTCTGATGTTTAGTTGGTGGCTGTGTGGTACCTATACTGGCATTTTCCGTCAAGAACTCCAGAAGAGATATCATCTCAAGGTTAGAATATGAAATCCCTGCACTGCTACCTTTTCTGTATCACATACTTTTGCATCAATATGCATATCGAAGCACCATTCTTAAGTAGTCACTGCTACACTTTGTATAGCCAATTTACGGCACCCTGAATTTGTTTCAGTCACATTGGGAGAGCTCTGTGAATTACTCATGAGAAAAATGCCGACTAGCTTATATCTTGATGGAAGTTCAGTTGTATAGTTTGGTCTGTTTGTTCTTAGTGAACTACGACTCGCTTGATGTTGTAAACTGGTTTCTGTCTGGACCGTCTTTGCTCTGTAGTTATCTGCACTTGATTTAACTGATCCGTGATTTGACCTCGTGCTTGTTTCTTCCTCCAGAACTCCCCATGCGACCCATGCATGACCCACTGCTGCCTGCACTGGTGCGCCAACTGCCAGGAGCACCGTGAGAGGAGGGGCCGCCTGGCCGACCACAGCGCCGTGGCCATGACCGTCGTCAACCCGCCCCCCGTGCAAGAGATGAGCATGTCAGAGAACCGCGCCGCCCCCACCCCCGCCAACCCAGAAAACGGATCATCCAACAAGGCCGAGCTCGAAGCGCGCAACAGCGATCACGACGCCGTCGAGGTCATCCCCCTATAGGCCATGCCCAACCCAACCAAAGAAAGAAAGAATAAAATCCAATGGAGTTTTGATATACAGAAATATGCAGTGTTAGGATAGCATGATCGAGGGAGCGAGCGAGCGAGGCATGAGAAAGGAAAGATTGACCCTCCGTGAATTTGTTGGTGGAATTGCTGATCGATGTTCTCGTCTCCAGTCTTGAACCATTACTGTAACTCGACATAGTTCGTTGTCTACTGAAGAAGGTTTTTATGTGTACTTAAAGAGGTATTTTGAGCAACTTTGCGTCGTTAATCTGAGAAGATCGTCGGAGCTAATTATGTTATTTTCATTCATGTGACCTGCCTGCTGAATCAACTACCCAAGATTCATTCACAAGTGCATGAATTTTACAGTTTTCATGTGATTTTTCTGAGGTTTTTTTTAAAGATGTGATGTTTTCTGAGTAAAATCATTATTTTTAGAGCATAATCATGTTTTTTACTAGTAAAATCTAAGGCCCGCTACATGTTAATGGGCCGGGTCGGTAAATATGCACGGCCCAGGCCCAGGCCCAGGCCCGCCGGTCCAACAGAGCAGAGCAGAGCTGCAGTCTGATCTAAAAAAACAGAGCAGGGCCACACTCGACTCCGACCAGGCCGGTCGTCTTCCATCCCCAAATCCGTCCGTCGCGCCGACCGCCGGCCGTCCGCGCCGCCGCCTCCATCCCCAAGCAGCGGGGTCTCGCCAGATCTCCGCGCCGCCGAGAGGATGCCGTCCCTCGGCCCGGAGACGGCGGGGGAGGAGGAAGAGGCCGACCGCCGGCGGCAGGAGGCGGAGGGGAGGATGATGGAGCTCGCGCGCGCGTGCGGCGAGCTGGGGACGCCCCCGTCCCCCCAGCGCCGTTCGAGCGCGCGCCTGCGGCGGCCGGAGGCGCCGGCGGCCACGCAGACGCAGGTACGCCATGCTGCCACTCAGTCCGAACCTCTTTAGTCCAACATCCCTAGCTTGGTTGGAAAATCTTGGCAGATTCCTAATGGCGGACCGTCTCAACCTGGATCATGTCTCCGTGTTTATTAGAATCACATTGATAAGACACATTTTTTCCTCATCAAGGAAAGATTGGGGCTGGCTACAGTGCTGCATTGGTTATCCTCCTCTGAACTTCCACATGTTCAGGCCCTGAACTTCCTCTTCTGACCGCTTCAATGTTTTCGCAGTGTGATGAGTTGGTGAAGAGATCCGCCAAGAGGAAGAGACCTCGTAGCACCGCGTATGAAAACGAAGCCGATATGGAGCTCGATCGCCAGCGCCAGGAGGCGGAGTGGGGGATGATGGAGCTTCAGCAAGATGCGTGCAAGATGGGGACGCCCCGTCCTCAAGCGCCCGTCTTGGCGGCTGGCTATGGCGACCAGAGGCCACCCCGGTATGCTATGCTGCTACTCTGAACCTCTTCAGTCCCACATGGCTAGTTCAGTTGGAATCTTCGCGGATTACCGACGGCGGACCGTCTCAACCTGGAGCATGTTTTCATCATGTTTATTAAAGCACACTGATAAGAAGATATATTTCTCATCAAAAATGATTGGGGCTAGAATGGTTGCATTGGTTTTTCCTCTTCTGAACTTCCACGTGTTCAGGCCCTGAACTTCCTCTTCTGCTCCAATGTTTTTGCAGTACGAGCTCGTGAAGAGGTCCACCAAGAGGAAGAGACCTCGTGGCACTGCGTATGAAAGCGAAGCTGATGTGAAGCTTAAGCGGCGATTCAACAACACCATCAGGTGCTCACTCAAGGAGTTCTTCGAGTGCGCGGAGCTGCTCAAGGACCGGCACGTGGCGAGGGTCCGCAAGGCGGGGTTCGGCGCCATGCTGGACGGCAAGGTCAGGGGGCTCATTAGCCGGCCTCTCATCGGCTTCCTCATGGGCAAGATAGACCCAGCAACGATGACAATGAAGCTAGGGGAATCAAAGGTGATTGCTATTACCAGCGACGCCATTCACCGCCTTTTTGGCCTGCCTCAAGGAGGGCACACGGCCCCGAGGCCTTCGGAAAGCGGCTACGACATGGCAGTGTTGAAGCTGAAGGTAGAGCTCGGGTTTAAGAGGTCTGATAACGTCATGACGAGGGATCTGCGGGGTCTGCTTAAGCGGCTGGTGGAGGACGAGGAGAAAGATGAGTTGGCACTCAAGGTTTTTTTCTTGGTCGTTTTCATGAAGGTGATCTGCCCGGGGGCCTCCGCGCGCGTCTCTAGGGAGGCAGCAATGCTGGAAGATCTGGATTTTGATAAGATGGCAGACATGGATTTCTGCCAGCTGCTTGTCGACGAGCTGCAGAGAGCGGTGGTGAGGTATCAAAGTGGCAAGGCTTTGTGGCAGGCTATCACGGGCTGCGCCATCGCGCCCCTCTTGATCTACCTTGATTGCTGCAACTTGAGGAAAGTTTCTGAGTTGGATACGCGGACCCCTCGAACCCATTTCATGACCGTTGATAACCTTAAGAAGATAGCCAGCGCTGATTTGATTGAAAAGGGGGGTCCGGATCCCCAGAGCTGGCTTTACGGCAAATTACCGGTGAGTTTACTTGATATGCTTTTGGACTTCTTTTCTTATTAGCAGTCTGTACTTCCCTTGTTCATCATCATCCTTTTTGTTTTGTTTGGTTCGAAGTAACCTTATGTTGTTGATTTTTTCAGTGGAAGGCTCATAAGGACATTGTGTACTATGGATTATTTGTTGAACCAATCTGTTCTGTCCCGCCAATTGCCGTGCCAGATCTCCGCGCCGCCAAGAGGATGCCGTCTCTTGGCTCGGAGACGACGGGGAAGGAGGAGGAGGTCGACCGCCGGCGGCAGGAGGCGGAGGGGAGGATGATGGAGCTCAGCAGCAGCGGGCAGTTAGGGGACGCCCGCGTACCCCCAGTGCCGTTCGAGTGCACGCCTGCGGCGGCCGGAAGCACCGGTGGCCACGCAGGTATGCAATGCAGCCACTCTGAACCTCTTCAGTCCAACATCCCTAGCTCAGTTGGAACCTTTGCGGGTTCCTAATAGGGAAAACTTTGTTTTTGCCACTCTAGATTTTGCCCACTTTGCTTATGCCACTCTAGAATTTGACATTTCACTTTTGCCACTCTTAGCTTTTGACAATATATCACTTTTGCCCTTCCGTGGCAAAAACAAAATTTTCCAAGTGGCAATTGTGATACATGTCAAATGCTAAGAGTGGCAAAAGTGAAATGAAAAATTATCATTTTTGCCACGGAATGGCATTTGTGATGTATTATCAAAAGCTAACAGTGGCAAAAGTGAGATGTCAAATTCTAGAGTGGCATAAGCAAAGTTGGCAAAAATTAGAGTGGTTCCCTTCCTAATAGTGGACCGACTCAACCTGGATAATGTTTCCATGTTTATTAAAGCACATTGATAAGATACATTTTTTTCTTATCAAAACAAGATTGGGGCTACTGTGCTGCATTGGCTTTCCTCTTCTGAACTTCCTGTTCTGCTCTAATGTTTTTGCAGTACGAGTTCGTGAAGACATCCACCAAGAGGAAGAGAGCTCATAGTACTGCATATGAAAATGAAGCCGGTATGAAGCTTAAGCGGGGATTCAACCAGACCATCAGGTGCTCGCTCAAGGAGTTCTTCGAGTGCGCCGAGCTGCTCAAGGACCGGCACCTGGCGAGGGTCCGCAAGGCGGGGTTCGGCGCCATGCTGGACGGCAAAGTCAGGGGGCTCATTAGCCGGCCTCTCATCGGCTTCCTCATGGGCAAGATAGACCCGGCAACCATGACACTGAAGCTGGGGGAATCAAAGGTCGTCACTATCACCAGCGATGCCATTCACCACCTTTTCGGCCTGCCTCAAGGAGGGCACACAGCTCCGAGGCCTTCGGAAAGCGGCTCACGACAAGGCAGTGATGAAGCTGAAGCTAGAGCTTGGGTTTAAAAGGTCTGATATCATCATGACAAGGGATCTGCGGGGTCTGCTTAAGCGGCTGGTGGATGACGAGGAGAAGGATGACCTGGCGCTGAAGGTCTTTTTCTTGGTTGTTTTCATGAAGGTGATCTGCCTGGGGCCTCCGCACGCATCTCTAGGGAGGCGGCAATGCTGGAAGATCTGGATTTTGATAAGATGGCGGACATGGATTTCTGCCAGCTGCTTGTCGATGAGCTGCAGAGAGCGGTGGTGAGGTATCAAAGCGGCAAGGCTTTGTGGCAGGCTATCACGGGCTGCGCCATCGCGCCCCTCTTGATCTACCTTGATTGCTGCAACTTGAGGAAAGTTTCTGAGTTGGATACGCGGACCCCCCGTACCCATTTCATGACCGATGATAACCTTAAGAAGATAGCCAGCGCTGACTTGATTCGAAAGGGGGGTCCTGATCCTCAGACCTGGCTTTACGGCAAATTACCGGTGAGTTTACTTGATATGCTTTTGGACTTCTATCATTAGTAGTCTTGTACTTCCCTTTTTGTTTTGTTTGGTTCTAAGTAACATTATGTTTTGTTTTTTTGCAGTGGAAGGCTCACAAGGACATAGTGTATTATGAATTAATTGTCGAACCAATTTGTTTGGTGACGCACATTGCAAGAGGTGCCCAGATCCGGCATTCATCGTTGAAGAAGACCATTGGCCCCCAAGGGGCAGTGGCTGATGACGCTCCAGCTCCAGCCGTGGCAGGTAGCAGTAATGGCGTCGCTCCTGAGTCCGAGAAGAGCAATGATAATGTTGCAGCTACAGCCCTGAATCAGATCGACGTGCTGCTGGCAAGAGCATGCGATCTATCGCGCCAAGTGCCTACTTCAAGTGCCCGACTCAGCCACACCGAGGGCATTCTTCCACCCGGGCATGGTTTTGATGCTGAAGCCGCGAAGCAGGGCCCCTCGAAGGAAGCCGCACTTCTCTACCCAGGCACCGAGGCCTTTCTGGATCCCCGCGCCGCCGAGAGGATGCCGTCTCTCGGCTCGGAGATGGCGGGGGAGGAGGAGAAAGTCGACCTCCGGCGACCGGAGGCGGAGGAGACGATGGTGGAGCTCGTGCGCGCATGCGGCGAGCTGGGGACGCCCCCGTACCCCCAGCGCCGTTCGAGTGCGCGCCTGCGGCCGCCGGAGGCGCCGGCAGCCACACCCACACAGGTATGCTACTACTCGAACTGTCAAACCTCTCTACTCCCACATCGCTAGTTTAGTTGCAAATCTTCACGGATTCCTGATGGTGGACCGTCTCTACCTGGAGCATGTTTTCATGTTCAAAGCACATTGATAAGATACATTTCTCATAAAAACATGATTTTCCTCTACTGTGTTGCATTGATTTTCCTCTTCTGTACTTCCACATGTACAGGTCCTGAACTTCCGCTTCTGACTGCTCTTGTTTTTGCAGTACGAGTTCGTGAAGAGATCCACCAAGAGGAAGAGAGCTCGTAGTACTGTGTATGAAAATGAAGCCGATATGAAGCTTAACCGGGAATACAACAAGACCGTCAGGTGCTCGCTCAAGGAGTTCTTTGAGTGCGCGGAGCTGCTCAAGGACAGGCACCTGGCGAGGGTCCGCAAGGCGGGGTTCGGCGCCATGTTGGACGGCAAGGTCAGGGGCCTCATTAGCCGGCCTCTCATCGGCTTCCTCATGGGCAAGATAGACCCAGCAACCATGACAATGAAGCTCGGGGAAGCAAAGGTCGTCGCTATCACCAGCGACGCCATTCACCACCTTTTCGGCCTCCCTCAAGGAGGGCACCCTGCCCCGAGACCTTCAGAAAGCGGCCACGACAAGGCAGTGATGAAGCTGAAGCAAGAACTCGGGTTTAAAAGGTCTGATAACATCATGACGAGGGATCTGCGGGGTCTGCTTAAGCGGCTGGTGGAGGACGAGGAGAAAGATGAGTTGGCGCTCAAGGTTTTTTTCTTGGTTGTTTTCATGAAGGTGATCTGCCCGGGGGCCTCCGCGCGTGTCTCTAGGGAGGCGGGAATGCTGGAAGATCTGGATTTTGATAAGATGGCGGACATGGATTTCTGCCAGCTGCTTGTCGATGAGCTGCAGAGAGCGGTGGTGAGGTATCAAAGCGGCAAGGCTTTGTGGCAGGCTATCACGGGCTGCGCCATCGCGCCCCTCTTGATCTACCTTGATTGCTGCAACTTGAGGAAAGTTTCTGAGTTGGATACCCGGACCCCACGAACCCATTTCATGACCGATGATAACCTTAAGAAGATAGCCAGCGCTGACTTGATTCAAAAGGGGTGTCCTGACACCCAGACCTGGCTTTACGGCAAATTACCCGTGAGTTTACCTACTTGATATGCTTTTGGACTTCTTCTCGTATTAGCAGTCTGTACTCCCCTTGTTCATCATCATCCTTTTGTTTTGTTTGGTTCTAAGTAACCTTATGTTGTTGTTTTTTTCAGTGGAAGGCTCATAAGGACATAGTGTACTATGAATTAACTGTCGAGCCAATCTGTTCTGTCCCGTCAATTGCTAGAAGTGCCCGGCTCCAGCGTTCAACGCCGAAGAAGACCATGGACCCCCAAGGGGCAGCGACCGATGATGATCCAGCCTCAGCCGTGGCGGGCAGCGGCAACAGTGCCGCTCCTGAGTCCGAGAGGAGCCCTGAGAATGCCGCAGCCACAGCCCTGAGTCAGATCGACGTGCTGCTGGCAAGGGCATGCGACTTATCGCGCCAAGTGCCCACAACAAGCGCCCGGCTCAGCCGCACCGTGGGCATCCTTCCACCGGGACACGGTTTTGACGCCGAGGCTGCGAAGGAGGGCCTCTCGAAGGAAGCCGCGCTCCTCGACCATCTGCAGAAGGCCACGTTCCACCTCCGGTCTTCGTTCGCCCTTTTCAAGAGCGTGCAGGACGACCGGTGCGGGACGTACGAAGACGAGGCGAAATCGTTCGCCAGGCGGATGGCGGAGCAAGAGGCCGCCGCCGCTGCTGCTCAAGGAAGCGAAAGAGACACGGAGGCGCCTGCCGACGAGGTCAGTTCGGTGGCATATTTATATATGAACATTGGCACTGCTCTTTCTTCCCTTGTATATGAAATGTGTGTGCTTCCTGATGCCTGGGTTTACGCATTTTGTGTGTTGCATCGGTTGCTTCCCCTTCTGTGCGCAGCAGTTTGAGGAGAATGTTGATGATCACTTCATGTCCTGCGATGAGGAGGATGACGCGGAGGAGGAGGAGGAGGAGGAGGCCGCGTCCCCGGTCTCCACTCCCCCGCAGGACCTGACGGACGACGACGATGAGGATCCTGACTACGCGGGGTAGCCCCCGCGACGGCGAGGCTCCCGGTGGAGCAAACGAAGAGGAGAATGCCGAGAATGCGCCCGCGGATCTTCCTCCGACCGACTGACGGAACCAGTGCAGATTACTGTAGAGTCAACTTGGTAAATCCGCTGTGTGTTCTGCGGCTGCCATGTACTGCCAGGCGTTAGTGCCGCTGAATCGCGTGGTGGTGGTCGTCCGCCGAGCCGGGCAGTGTGTACAAAAGGCTGGCTGGCCGGCACCCTTCATGTGCAAAGTTGCTGCCATGAGCATTTCCTGCGGGTGCTGTTTGTTGGCAAGCATCTTGAGCTGCCGGCGTTTTGCTCCTTCCGTAAATCTCCATCTTGTGTTGTTGCTGAAGAAGTGAGCATGAGAAGATGTCGTTTTTCTTAGGCCTTGTAAAATGCAAGGTGTTTAGGAGAGGTGCTCAGAGAAAATAAAATCATGCTTTCCTTACGCATTGGTGTTTATTTATACAGTTTATTTTTCTAAGCGCCTCCCTGCACCTAGCATTGCACAAGGCCTTACACCGTTCGCTGGGAGGGGGTGGCAGTTTTGAACGTTTTTGTAGGCAGTTTTGAAAATGTCACCGAATCGGTGGCCTGATAAGAGGGTCATTTTTTCTTTTGAAACGAAGGCAAAAGCTTCGCCTCATCCATTAAATAAGAGAGCAAAGAGATCACAATTTGGCCACCCACGCTTTGCCAACCTATCGGCGGTCCAAATTCTATCTTGGAGCGCCAACCAAGCAAGGAATTTGATTTTTGAAGGTGCCCCAGCCTTCCAAACCATCTTATCCATGGGTGAGAGGACCATCCCTAGGTATTGCGCCTTGTATGCAGAGGCCGCCGAGTATTGCCCACTTGTCGTATGTTTCCAAAGGATGTCGTCCTCGATGAGATCGTCGAGATGGACCTCAAGGAGGAGCATCCAAAGAGCGAAGAACTGTGTGACGTGCTCAACAGAAACAACGGTGAGGGTTTGATCTTGAGTATCCACGCATTGTGCTTGAGCGCCTCCCGCACCTTTCAATTTTTTCTCTTGGAGGCCTCATAGATGAGCGGAGCAATGTCCTTAGGCTTGCGTCCAAGGAGCCAAGAAGAGTCCTAGAAGGGGGTCTTCGCGCCGTTACCAACGATGATGGTGGTGAAAGCATAGAAAAAGTTGAGGTCCTCCTTGTGTTACCGGCAAGGGGAACGAAGCCCGTGTTGCCGGCAAACGGGAAC
The DNA here is from genome assembly GCA_021605145.1 of Aegilops bicornis. Classification (NCBI taxonomy): domain Eukaryota; kingdom Viridiplantae; phylum Streptophyta; class Magnoliopsida; order Poales; family Poaceae; genus Aegilops; species Aegilops bicornis. The sequence continues at coordinate 701,448,048 of CM038672.1, read as the reverse complement.
GAAGCCCGTGTCCACTTTTTCTTACTAACTTCCTCTTTTCTTAGGATTTTTGTGTTTTGCAAATAAGAAAAAATGGACAGATTTTTCATTGGCCCAGGGAATGAAAATGGATTTTGTAAGAAAAGAGGAAGTTAGTAAGAAACGAGAGGACGAAACCCGCCCCCGCCCCCCTCGCCCGGGTAGGAAAACGAAGATGTTGATTACTACAATAAGGCTTTGCTTCAGTGCTTTTAGTTGTTGCTAGGTGGTCCTTGTTGTCTGAACGTCCTCTTGGACCGCCAGCAACCACCCCCTCACCTGCACCCCCTCTCTTCGCTGCTCCCGCGCTGTTGGATGCCGCCGTCTTCTCTCATGTTTCTCGTCGGATCCACGTATGCAGCAAAACTTCGCCCGCGGGTTGCAGCTCCCCCTCGCTGGTGATGGTCGCGGCTTCGGCAACACCAGTCGCCGCTTGCAGCTTCGTTGGATGCAACTCTTGTTGCCACCGGCTGCAGCTCAACGTCAGTCGTTGCCGCTGGCATATAGCTCCCATGGTCGCCCGTTACGGCTTTCTATTGAACGATCGTACCAAACAGAGACAACGGTTGCAGTAGAAAAGCCAAGTCACCGTCGTCGCTGGTTGTAGGTCGCCGTTGCAGGTAGCAGCCATTGCGTCTAGAAAAGAATGCATGTACCAAAAGTCGTTGCCGGATGTAGCAAAAACCCGACGCTTGCAGCAAAAAAGTCGTCGTCGTCGTCGCGGGTCCCAGCTTGGTCGTGATGGAGGTAGCAAAAAGTGATGTCGGTTGTAGCAAAACCGCGACACCGACTGTGTGTTGTAGCAAAATGTGACGCCGGTTGTAGCAAAATACTATGCCGGTTCAAGCATGTAGCAAAAAACTACAACGTTAGTTTTTATAGGACCAACGCCGCCCCGTCCTCGCCGTCCAGCGTGTGCCCGTGGTTGCGGGCTTGCAGCTCTGGTTGCTGCGCCCTGATAGATGGTTCCCGTAGCTTCGCCAGCGGCGACTCAAAGCCGTAGTTGGGCGGAGGCCATGGCTAAGATCCGAGGGTTGCGGACGGCCATGGCCGCGGCGAGCTAGCGGGGATACAAATTGAGGAGGAGGATGGGAGAGGGGCTCGCCGACCATGAATGAGAGGCGGCGTTGGGCGCCGTCGCACGCTAGCACTCGCCCGCCGGTGAGAGAGCTTCTGGAGGTTGCGAGCAGCGTGGGAAAAGTTGTGGAAGAGCAGAGCCGCGCGATGGGCTGGAGGTGGAAGAAAGGGAGGAAAAGTCGCACGGGCCCGCCATATACACGCGTCTCACGCGGGGTGGTTGTTTCAAAGTTCGTCCGGCGCACCGGCTCCAAACATTTGCCTTGACAGACGATGAATAGAGCGGAAGTTTTTCTAAAAAATAAAAAGAAAAAAAAATCGTGTTTCACACTTTTTCTCCATGGGATAGAGTTCGTCTTCTTCCTCTGCAAGAAACGGGAGGGACGAAGCCCCCACCCCCAAATTTGCCTCGCCCGGGCAAGGAAACGAAGATGCGGCGGCTTAGGGTTCAGCTCCCGTGGCGGCTCCCCGGCCCGCACCGCCTCTCCCGCCGCCTCCACGCCTCCGCCGGCTCCGGCGCCGGCGCCGCCCAAGGTATCCATCCATCCATCTGTCTCCCCCCGCCCACAATCTCTCATACCCGCCGCGGATTCTGCACCGCCGACGCCGCCGCCGACTGCGTTCCCCGTCGGGGCATCCGCGAATGCTACGCTGCCGCTGCTGCTGCTACTAGCTTCCTTCCGGGCGGGCCCTGTAGCGAGCGACCGTCGCAGAGTCCGCTCCGCTGCTCTGGACCCGGACGCCTCCCGCGGACTCTGCGCCGCCGCCGCCCACCGCGGTTCCTGCTCCACCAGTCCCGTTCATTATTAGCCTCTCCCTCTCCCTTTTTGGGCTTCGATTTGAGCAGCAAGTTCAGTGATACGGAGTACAACTGAACCACACATGTTCCTTACTTACTCACTCTACTAGTACATCTCTGAAGCCTGTCAATTTTTTCCTCTGTTTTGTTTGCGTTTCCCAGCCATCTCAGGGTGTGTCACTGCTGACATTGTTTGTGCTTGCCTGCCCCTGTCGGTTTTCAGGCAAGTTCCTTCTGCCCGGCGCCTCGGCGGCGGTCCTTCTCATGCTCGGCGTTCTGCACGCCAAGCGAATGTACGATGACAAACAGGTAAGTAATCTGTGCAAGCTTCAACAATGTGTGTGCAAAGATTTAACACGGACATCTTGTTCAATGCGTGTGACGCTTTCTTTCATGGGTTATTATTATAGCTTGTCGGAAGGAAGGAACAGGGAATCGAGCCCGAATTCTCGCCAGACCTTAAGGTATTCTAGTTATCATACTAGAACTAGTTGCTTCTGTCTGGAATTCGACACCGTGGCTATGAAATGACGCTGTTTTCAATTACAGGCTTCGTTTCTGAGGCTTCTACCGCTGCGTTCCATGTCACGTGCCTGGGGATCCTTGATGGAAGTGGTGTGTACTCTTTGCAGCTACAGAAATTGCTTGTCTTGTTTCGCTGCCGAATTAATGATTTTGGTTCAATTTTGTTGCAGGAGGTTCCGGTGTTCATGCGTCCTGCTGTCTACAAAGCATGGGCCAGAGCATTTCACTCCAGTATGTATTCTTGTGTTGTAATGAATTCTTAATCTACAGGCTGTTAGGCAAATTTACTTCTCCAGTCTCTGCCTGACTTGCCTTCCAAAGCATATAATTCTTGCAGTATATATCATCTAACATTAGTTTGTTCAAATGAATAAATTACAAGAAACCTGATATGTAGCAGTGCCAAGAAAACAGCTTCTTCAGAAAATTTTAAGCAAGTACTAGCACTTAGTGGCATATATCTGGTTTTTTTCTCTCGTCTGTACTGTCTACTGTGTATGATGAAATCTTGATATTTATTATGCTTATATTTCAGAAACTTCCTTTTCATATTTGAAACGAGATATTGACTGTTCCATACTGTAGATTTGCAAGAACCTGCTCTGCCCCTGGAAGAATATCCTTCTTTACAGGCGTTCTTCATCCGCAGTCTCAAAGAAGGATCAAGGCCTATCGATCCAGATCCAAACTGCCTGGTAACTGGTAACTATATATTATTCCGCTATATGTCTAATGTTGTGATGGTTATAGAGTCAAGACTTATCTCATCTGTGTGTGGAATTCTATAATTAGGTGAGTCCTGTCGATGGGAAAGTTTTGCGGCTTGGACAGCTCAGGGGTCCAGGAACCATGATTGAGCAAGTCAAAGGCTTTTCTTATCCTGTTTCTTCTCTTCTTGGTGCTAGTTCATCGCTTCATGATGCCACAGAAGAAGATATTTCTGGAGAGCAAATAGAACAAAATGTGCCTGAGAGCTCGAATGCAAAATCATGGTGGCGAGTATCTGTGGCTTCACCTAAACTACGGGATCGAACACTGCTGAGGTATTCATAATTAGATTTAGAAGTGACATATCTGAGATAATTGTATAAGCTGGTTTAAGAAAGGCAAGCATAATAGAACCCCTTCGGTTTGTAGGGATGTTTTGCCCACCTTTTGGAAAATTTGGCCTTCTGAGTGTTGCAACTACCATGCCTGTAGAAGCCCTTTCACAAGTGCACTTTATATCTGAGATGTATATGCTGTCCTGTTAATTGATGCTTCCAAGTACATATATGAAGTCATGTTTGATTTACTGTCATGTACTTATGTTCCAGTATACCCTTTTCACTTGAAATTTGCTTTAGTACATGCATGGGCTCTGTTCTTGTGGGATTTCCCATGACATCTGTGTTTTTGTACAGAAATCTGGCTGCATTGTTCATTTCCAGATTCTCACTAACAAAAACTTTTTTCTGTCATTGTTCAGATTTTTTTTACAAAACTTATTTCTCTTTTGTGTACTTTTTGTCTCTTCAAGTTGATGTGTTACTGTTAAATGCCTCTCAGCACAGTTACTGAATGTGCTCATTTCAACTAATAGTGGATATTAACTTCAACTCCTGCTTGCCAGCCCGAAGAGGGGGATCTTTTATTGTGTCCTGTATTTACACCCTGGTGATTATCATCGAGTACACTCTCCTGTTGATTGGAGTATTTTCAAACGTCGACATTTCTCAGGTTTGTGTTTATTTTATTTTGCAGTGTACTACCTGTGAAACTTTGTGGGAACTTGAGTATTACAAACATGTTGAGTTTTCAGGTAATCTTTTCCCAACAAATGAACGTGCCGTGCGGACCATCAGAAACCTATATGTCGAGAATGAAAGAGTAAGTTCACTGCTGTACCTATTTTAGCATTATGTGATAAATGCTGGCGAACTATAGCAGAGCTGTTTACTTTCAATCTTTCATTGACACTACTGTTCTTACTGAACCTGTCACTGTTAACGATAGGTGGTACTCGAAGGTCAATGGAAAGAAGGATTTGTTGCAATTGCAGCCATTGGTGCTACTAATGTTGGCTCCATCAAAGTATCTCTTCTGCACCAGGCCGAATTATGCATCAGATAGATTTCTACATATGTTACTGATGAATTGTACTCTTTTCAGCTGCTCATTGAACCGGAGCTGAGGACAAACAGTCCAGGGTCCATGGCACTTCACTCCCAGTCTTACGAGGAGCGCGTTTATGAACCCGAAGGCACCGGCATGATGGTTAAAAAGGGACAAGAGGTAAACGCAGCCCCAGTTTTCACTGATTAAATACTTGACAAACTGGTTGGTACTCAAGCTGTTTATTGCTGTGCTGCATCTAAAGAGCATGTTCTGATGCCCGTCCCGCCGTTTCCAGATAGCAGGATTCAAAATGGGGTCGACCGTGGTCGTCGTATTTGAAGCGCCCCTGTCCAAGGCGAGGGAGGACGGGACGGTCTCTTCGGATTTCGGCTTCTGCGTCAAGGCTGGCGATAGGATTAGGGTAGGAGAAGCCATTGGCCGATGGAGCCAATCGTAGCGCTGGTTTAGTTGCACCGTAGGAGTAGGCCCATTTTCCAGTTTGGAGTTTGCATGAGAGCTGGAGAAAGATGCCATGATCTGAATTTTGAGAAACATTTTTACCGGTGACAGAATTTCTTTGAAACATGAAAGATTTGAATGCAAAATTTCTCTGGAACATTCAGGAATCATATTTTCTACTCCGTTTATATATACCCCCAAAAAAACGTCTCGACCATAAGAGAGCTTACCAAATTACTACTCCCTACATATTTGTGTTATGAGAGCATACACTGTCATGAGTGGGCCTTATTAATTAATTAGCCCCAATATAAGTGCCACACCCGGTGTGTGGAACTCTGGCACTAACGTTTTTCGATGGCAATTCCAGTCGTGCAAGGATGGCAAATTCCAGTAACAAGCGGCAAGTTTTTGTCAAAAATAAATTGAAGCATAAGCATTGTCATGCTTGCCAACTAAACTTGTCATTGAAAACGTTCGGAGTTGCTCTATGCTCGTACTTGACGTGTGGGACTTATCACTATCAGGGTTCATTAATTAAGCTGACGCGCAGTATATTGTATGGACGTCGATATTGAACGAACGTTCGGTTTGGGGACGAGCAGACCGAACTACTCGTCTGTAGTTTTTTTTTTTTTTTTTTTTTTGAGAATCTCTCGTCTGGTAGTTGGCAGTCCATCAATCGAACGATTCCCGTTCGGGAGGAGAATTGCCCAGCGCGAACACAATCGTCACAGGCCTTTTTGCAGTCCAGTTTGGACCAAAAAGACTGTGACCAAAATAAGCCCACTTTTGACTATGAATAATAAAGGCCAGAATTTTGCCATACTCTGAAAAAATTGAAACGACCCAAAAATAAATTTGTCGTGATAGATAGAAAACAAGGTACTACCCAAATAACCAATGGTTTCGAACTTGCCATCATCTTTATAAAGCAAAAAAATGCCATGCTCAAAAAAGATCTTTTCTATGCAAATGGCACAAGAAAAAGGTTCATGGCAAAAAATAAATCACATGGACGGTGGAAAAGAGCAAAATTTGTCGTCGATGTAAGGTGCTTTTTTTATATGGAAAATAAAAGTAAAACTTGCCATGCTCGATAGAAGTAAATTTTCCATGTATGTTAAATAAAAATTTCCATGCCAATAGTTAAAATTGCCATGGAATTAGAAAGGTTAATTTTTCCATGGGAAATAAAAAGTTAATTTTCCCATTTTCCATGTATGTTAAATAAAAATTGCCATGTCAATATAATTAAATATGCCATGGCAATAAAAAGGTTAATTTTTCCACGGCAATAAAAATATTAATTTTGCCACGGTTGAAAATAATCAAAAAATGGCATGGCAAAAAGAAAGTAAAAATGACATGGCAATAAAAAGTAGAATTGCCATGTTCTTAGAAAAGCTAACGGTGCAAACGGAAATTTTTGCCATGGATGTAAAGTTTTTTTTGCCATGGAAAAAGACTAAAACTTGGCATGCTCCATAGAAGTAAATTTGTCATGAGTGACAAAAAGTAAATTTGCCATGTATGTTAAATAAAAATTGCCATGGCGATGGAGATAAAATTGCCATGGCAAATAAAAAAGTTTAATTTGCCATGGTCAAAAAATAATCAAGTAATAATTGCGATGGCAAAAATAAAAGTAAAATTGCCATGGCAATAAAAATGAAGAGTTTGCCATGGCAATAAAAATGAAGAGTTTGCCATGGCGGTGTAGTTAAATTTGCCATGTTAACGTCGAGTAAAACTTGGCATGCTCCATAGAAGTGAAATTGCCATGAGTAGCGAAAAGTAAATTTGCCATGTATGTTAAAAAAATGCAATGGCGATAGAGATAAATTTGCCATGGCAAATAAAATGTTTAAGTTGCCACGGTCGACAGTAAAGTAATAATTGGGATGGCAAAAAATAAAAGTATTGCCATGGCAATAAAAACGAAGAGTTTGCCACGGTGGTGTAGTTACATTTGCCATGTTAACAAAGATGAAATTGCCATTATAAAAAAGAAAAAGGAAATTTGCCATGGCAAAAATTACATGAAGAACTGCCACAAACCACACACAAAAAACAGAATTTTGCCATAGCGTGATTTTTTTGCCATGCTGACATTACCAAACAAGTGTAAAAAAGACCATGTCGACATGATTTTACTTGAATTAAGCTTGACATGTTCCACAAATTAAGTTTGAGATGGTACTTGAATTAACCTTGCCATAGTACATAAGTTAAGTTTGTCGTGGTCTAATTAGAGAAATTCACATAGTCTAAATTAGTAAAAAAAAATGCCATGCTATATTGAAAATCCAAATTTTGCCAAATCATTAACAGAACACATGGCAAACATAGGCTTCTAGTTGACATGGCAGATTTATATTAAAATTTGACATGGTATTCCATTTAAAGTTGCCATGTTTTAGAATGAGAAAATTGTCGAGTATGCAAAATTAACACAACAATTGTGAACCAAAAATGCCATAGCAAATGGATATGTAAACTTTGCCATGGTGTTTTAATTAAAATTGACATCCTTGTTATGATGCCATGGTATGGAAATTCGTATCAAAATCATTTCAAAAATTGCCATGGCAACTATTTACAAAAACAAAAGATGGTAGATATTCAGTGTATGTAAAATTGCCATGCCAAATTGATGATAATTTGCCATGGAAAATGAAAAAATCAGTAGTTGCCATGTAAGCAATTAGAAAAGCATGCTACTGATACGTCTCCAACGTATCTACTTTTCCAAACACTTTTGCCCTTGTTTTGGACTCTAACTTGCATGATTTGAATGAAAATAACCCGGACTGACGTTGTTTTCAGCAGAACTGCCATGGTGTTGTTTATTGTGCAGAAAACAAAAGTTCTCGGAATGACCTGAAAATCCACGGAGATAACTTTTGGAACATATAAAAAATACCGGCGAAGGAATCAAGGCCAGGGGGCCCACACCCTGTCCACGAGGGTGGGGGGCGTGCCCCCTCCCCCTGGGCGCGCCCCCCTGTCTCGTGGCCCCCCTGATGCTCCACCGACCTCAACTCCAACTCTATATATTCCGTTTCGTGGAGAAAAAAATCAGAGAGAAAGTTTCATCGCGTTTTACGATACGGAGCCGCCGCCAAGCCCTAATCTCTCTCGGGAGGGCTGATCTGAAGTCCGTTCGAGGCTCCGGAGAGGGGGGACTCGTCATCGTCGTCATCATCAACCATCCTCCATCATCAATTTCATGATGTTCACCGCCATGCGTGAGTAATTCCATCATAGGCTTGCTGGACGATGATGGGTTGGATGAGATTTACCATGTAATCAAGTTAGTTTTGTTAGGGTTTGATCCCGAGTATTCACTATGTTCTGAGATTGATGTTGCTATGACTTTGCTATGACTTAATGCTTGTCACTAGGGCCCGAGTGCCATGATTTCAGATCTGAACCTATTATGTTTTCATGAATATATGTGAGTTCTTGATCCTATCTTCAAGTCTATAGTCACCTATTATGTGTTATGATCCGACAACCCCGAAGTGACAATAATCGGGATACTTCTCGGTGATGACCGTAGTTTGAGAAGTTCATGTATTCACTATGTGTTAATGCTTTGGTCCGGTGCTCTATTAAAAGGAGGCCTTAATATCCCTTAGTTTCCACTAGGACCCCGCTGCCACGGGAGGGTAGGACAAAAGATGTCATGCAAGTTCTTTTCCATAAGCATGTATGACTATATTCGGAATATATGCCTACATTACATTGATGAATTGGAGCTAGTTCTGTGTCACCATATGTTATAACTATTACATGAGGAATCGCATTCGACATAATTATCCATCACTGATCCAATGCCTACGAGCTTTTCACATATTGTGCTTTGCTTATTTACGTTTCCGTTGCTACTGTTACAATTACTACAAAACTGCTATCGTTACTTTTGGCACTGTTACCATTACTATCATACTACTTTGCTACTAAATACTTTACTGCAGATACTAAGTTATCCATGTGTGGTTGAATTGACAACTCAACTGCTAATACTTGAGAATATTCTTTGGCTCCCCTTGTGTCGAATCAATAAATTTGGGTTGAATACTCTACCCTCGAAAACTGATGCGATCCCCTAATCTTGTGGGTTATCAAGACTATTTTCTGGCGCCATTGCCGGAGAGCATAGCTCTATTCTTTGAGTCACTTGAGATTTATATCTGCCGATCACTATGAGGAACTTGAAAGACGAAAGAACTAAGATTTTTCCCTCAACTATGAGGGGAGGTAAGGAACTGCCATCTAGCTCTGCACTAGATTTGTTGGGGAACGTAGTAATTTCAAAAAAATTCCTACGCACACGCAAAATCATGATGATGCATAGCAACGAGAGGGGAGAGTGTTGTCTACGTATCCTCGTAGACCGAAAGCGAAAGCGTTAGCACAACGCAGTTGATGTAGTCGTACGTTTTCACGATCCGACCGATCAAGTACCGAACGTACGGCACCTCTGAGTTCAGCACACGTTCAGCTTGATGACGTCCCTCGAACTCCGATCCAGCCGAGTGTTGAGGGAGAGTTTCGTCAGCACGACGGCGTGGTGACGATGTTGATGTTCTACCAACGCAGGCTTCGCCTAAGCACCGCTACAGTGAAGGAAATATGCCCTAGAGGCAATAATAAAGTTATTATTTATTTCCTTATTTCATGATAAATGTTTATTATTCATGCTACAATTATATTACATGTGTGAATACATAGACAAACATAGTGTCACTAGTATGCCTCTACTTGACTAGCTCGTTAATCAAAGATGGTTAAGAGTTTCCTAACCATAGACATGAGTTATCATTTGATTAACGGGATCACATCATTAGGAGAATGATGTGATTGACTTGACCCATTCTGTTAGCTTAGCACTTGATCGTTTAGTATGTTGCTATTGCTTTCTTCATGACATATACATGTTCCTACAACTATGAGATTATGCAACTCCCGTTTACCGGAGGAACACTTTGTGTCGTACCAAACATCACAACGCAACTGGGTGATTATAAAGGAGCTCTACAGGTGTCTCCGAAGGTACATGTTGGGTTGGCGTATTTCGAGATTAGAATTTGTCACTCTGATTGTCGGAGAGGTATCTCTGGGCCCTCTCGGTAATGCACATCACTATAAGCCTTGCAAGCAATATAGCTAATGAGTTAGTTACGGAATGATGCATTACATAACGAGTAAAGAGACTTGCCAGTAACGAGATTGAACTAGGTATTGAGATACCGACGATCGAATCTTGGGCAAGTAACATACCGATGACAAAGGGAACAACATATGTTGTTATGCAGTTTGACCGATAAAGATCTTCGTAGAATATGTAGGAGCCAATATGAGCATCCATGTTCCGCTATTGGTTATTGACCGAAAACGTGTTTCGGTCATGTCTACATAGTTCTCGAACCCGTAGGGTCCGCACGCTTAAGGTTTTGATAGCGGTTATATTATGAGTTTATGAGTTTTGATGTACCGAAGGAGTTCGAGTCCGGATGAGATCGGGGACATGACGAAGAGTCTCGAAATGGTCGAGACGTAAAGATCGATATATTGGACGACTATATTCGGACTTGGAAAGGTTCCGAGTGATTCGGTATTTTGGAGTACCGGAGAGTTACGGAATTCGCCGGGAGTATATGGGCCTTATTGGGCAATACGGGAAAGAGAGAGGGCTGCCTAGGGCAGGCCGCGCGCTTCGCAAGGCCTAGTCCGAATGGGACGAGGGGGAGGGGCTGCGCCCCCTCCTTCCTTCCCTTCTCCCTTCCCCTTCCTTCTCTCCTACTCCTACTAGGAAAAGAGGAGTCCTACTCCCGGTGGGAGTAGGACTCCCCCCTTGGCGCGCCTCTCCATGGCAGGCCGCCTCCTCCCCTTGCTCCTTTATATACGGGGGCAGGGGGCACCCCATAGACACAACAATTGATCTCTTGATCTCTTAGCCGTGTGCGGTGCCCCCCTCCACCATAGTCCTCCTCGATAATATTGGAGCGGTGCTTAGGCGAAGCCTGCGGCAGTAGAACATCAAGATCGTCACCACGCCGTCGTCGTCGACGAAACTCTCGCTCGACACTCGGCTGGATCGGAGTACGAGGGACGTCATCGAGCTGAACGTGTTCTAGAACTCGGAGGTGTCGTAGTTTCGGTGCTTGATCGGTCGGGCCGTGAAGACGTACGACTACATCAACCGCGTTGTTCTAACGCTTCCGTTTTCGGTCTACGAGGGTACGTGCACAACACTCTTCCCACTCGTTGCTATGCATCACCATGATCTTGCGTGTGCGTAGGAATTTTTTTGAAATTACTACGTTCCCGAACAGTGGCATCCGAGCCTAGGTTTTATGCATAGATGTTATATGCACGAGTAGAACACAAGTGAGTTGTGGGCGATACAAGTCATACTGCTTACCAGCATGTCATATTTTGGTTTGGCGGTATTGTTGGATGAAGCGGCCCGGACCGACATTACACGTACGCTTACGCGAGACCGGTTCTCGGCGTGCTTTGCACAGAGGTGGCTAAGCGGTGTCGGTTTCTTCAACTTTAGTTGAACTGAGTGTGGCTACGCCCGGTCCTTGCGAAGGTTAAAGCAGCACCAACTTGACAAACTATCGTTGTGGTTTTGATGCGTGAGGTAAGAACGGTTCTTGCTCAGCCCGTAGCAGCCACGTAAAATTTGCAACAACAAAGTAGAGGACGTCTAACTTGTTTTTGCAGGGCATGTTGTGATGTGATATGGTCAAGACGTGATGCTATATTTTATTGTATGAGATGATCATGTTTTGTAACCGAGTTATCGGCAACTAGCAGGAGCCATATGGTTGTCGCTTTATTGTATGAATGCAAGCGCCCTGTAATTACTTTACTTTATCACTAAGCGGTAGCGATAGTCGTAGAAGCAATAGGTGGCGAAACGACAACGATGCTACGATGGAGATCAAGGTGTCGCGCCGGTGACGATTGTGATCACGACGGTGCTTCAGAGATGGAGATCACAAGCACAAGATAATGATGGTCATATCATATCACTTATATTGATTGCATGTGATGTTTATCCTTTATGCATCTTATCTTGCTTTGATTGACGGTAGCATTTTAAGATGATCTCTCACTTAATTATCAAGAAGTGTTCTCCCTGAGTATGCACCGTTGTGAAAGTTCTTCGTGCTGAGACACCACGTGATGATCGGGTGTGATAGGCTCTACGTTCAAATACGACGGGTGCAAAACAGTTGCACACGCGGAATACTCAGGTTAAACTTGACGAGCCTAGCATATACAGATATGGCCTCGGAACACGGAGACCGAAAGGTCAAGCGTGAATCATATAGTAGATACGATCAACATAGTGATGTTCACCATTGAAAACTACTCCATCTCACGTGATGATCGGACATGGTTTAGTTGATTTGGATCACGTGATCACTTAGATGACTAGAGAGATGTATGTCTAAGTAGGGAGTTCTTAAGTAATATGATTAATTGAACTTAAATTTATCATGAACTTAGTCCTGCTAGTATTTTGCAAATTATGTTGTAGATCAATAGCTCGCGTTGTTGCTTTCATATGTTTATTTTGATATGTTCCTAGAGAAAATTGTGTTGAAAGATGTTAGTAGCAATGATGTGGATTGGATTCGTGATCTGAGGTGTATCCTCATTGCTGCACAGAAGAATTATGTCCTTAATGCACCGCTAGGTGACAGGACCTATTGTAGGAAGCGGAATCTGCACGTTATGAACGTTTGGCTAGCTCAATATGATGACTATTTGATAGTTTAGTGCACCATGCTTAACGGCTTAGGGACTTCAAAGACGTTTTGAACGTCATGGACCATATGAGATGTTCCAGGAATTGAAGTTAATATTTCAAGCAAATACCCGAGTTGAGAGATATGAAGTCTCCAACAAGTTCTATAGCTAAAAGATGGAGGAGAATCGCTCAACTAGTGAGCATGTGCTCAGATTGTCTGGGTTCTACAATCGCTTGAATCAAGTGGGAGTTAATCTTCCAGATAAGATAGTGATTGACAGAGTCCTCTAGTCACCATAACCAAGTTACTAGAACTTCGTGATGAACTATAGTATGCAAGGGATGACGAATACGATTCCCGAGCTCTTCGTGATGTTGAAATCGACGAAGGTAGAAATCAAGAAAGAGCATCAAGTGTTGATGATTGACAAGACCACTAGTTTCAAGAGAAGGGCAAAGGGAAAGAAAGGGAACTTCAAGTAGAATGACAAGCAAGTTGTCACTCCTGCGAAGAAGCCCAAAGCTGCACCAAAGCACAAACCGAGTGCTTACAATCGCAAAGGAAATGGTCACTGGATGCGGAAATGCCCTGAATATTTGGTGGATAAGAAGGATGGCAAATTGAACAAGGGTATATTTGATATACAGGTTATTGATGTGTGCCTTACTAGTGTTTATAGTAGCCCCTGAGTATTTTATACTTGTTCGGTTGCTAAGATTAGTAACTCGAAATAGGAGTTCTGAGAATAAACAGAGACTAGTTGAAGGGGAAGTGACGATGAGTGTTGGAAGTAGTTCCAAGATTGATATGATCATCATCACACACTCCCTATATTTTCGAGATTAGTGTTAAACCTAAATAAATGTTATTTGGTGTTTGCGTTAAGCATAAATATGATAAGATCATGTTTATTGCGATACGATTATTCATCTAAGATAGAGAATAAAATGTTATTCTGTTTACATGAATAAAACCTTCTATGGTCATACACCCATTGGTGATGGTTTATTGAATCTTGATCATAGTGATACACATATTCATAATGTTGATGCCAAAAGATGCAAAGTTAATAATGATAGTGCAACTTATTTGTGGCACTTTGCCGTTTGGGTCATATCGATTGTAAAGCGCATGAAGAAACTCCATAAAGACGGATTTTCAGAATCACTTGGTTATGAATCATTTGATGCTTGCGAACTGTGCCTTTTGAGCAAGATGACTAAAACTCCGTTCCCCGGAACAATGGAACGAAACTCTTGACTTATTGGAAATAATACATACCGATGTATGCGATCCGATGAGTGTTAAGGCTCACGGGCGTGTATCGTTATTTTCCGACCTTCACAGATGATTTGAGCAGATATGGGTATATCTACTTGATGAAACATAAGTGCGAAACATTTAAAAAGTTCAAAGAATTTCAGAGTGAAGTGGAAAATCATCGTAACAAGAAAAATAAAGTTTCTACGATCTGATCGTGGAGACGAATATTTGAGTTCTGAGTTTGGTCTTCATTTGAAACAATGTGAAATAGTTTACGCAACTCACGCCACAGAACACCACAATGTAATGGTGTGTCCGAACATCGTAATCGTACTTTACTAGATATGGTGCGATCTATGATGTCTCTTATCGGTTTACCACTATCATTTTGGGATTATGCATTAGAGACAGCTGCATTCACGTTTAATAGGGCACCATCTAAATCCGTTGAGACGACACCGTATGAACTATGGTTTAGCGATAAACCTAAGTCGACGTTTCTTAAATTTTGGAGTTGTGATGCTTATATGAAAAGGTTTTCAACCCGATAAGCTCGAACCCAAATCGGAGAAGTGCGTCTTCATAGAATACCCAAAGGAAACTGTTGGGTACACCTTCTATCACAGATCTGAAAGCAAAACATTCGTTGCTAAGAATGGATCCTTTCTAGAGAAGGAGTTTCTCTCGAAAGAAGTGAGTGGGAGGAAAGTAGAGCTTGATAAGGTAATTTGTACCTTCTCCCGAATTGGAAAGTAGTTCATCACAAAAATCAGTTCTAGTGATTCCTACACCAATTAGTGAGGAAGCTAATGATGATGATCATGAAACTTCAGATCAAGTTACTACAAAACCTCGTAGGTCTTCCAAAGTACAGTCCGCACCAGAGTGGTACGGTAATCCTGTTCTGGAAGTCATGTTACTAGACCATGATGAACCTACGAACTATGAGGAAACAATGATGAGCCCAGATTCCGCGAAATGGCTTGAGGCCATGAAATCTGAGATGGGATCCATGTATGAGAACAAAGTGTGGACTTTGGTGGAGTTGCCTGACGATCGGCAACAAGCCATATTGTATAAATGGATCTTCAAGAGGAAGACAGATGCTGATAGTAGTGTTACTATCTAACAAAGCTCGACTTGTCGCAAAAAAGTTTTCGACAAGTTCAAGGTGTTGACTACAATGAGATTTTCTCAACTGTAGCGATGCTTAAGTCTATCTGAATCATGTTAGCGATTGCCACATTTTATGAAATCTGGCAAATGGATGTCAAAACTGCATTCCTTAATGGTTTTCTTAAAGAAGAGTTGTATATGATGCAACCAGAAGGTTTTGTCAATCCTAAAGGTGCTAACAAAATGTGCAAGCTCGATGATCCATCTATGGACTGGTGCAAGCATCTTAGAGTTGGAATATACGCTTTGATAAGTTGATCAAAGCATATAGTTTTATCTGAGACTTGCGGTGAAGCCAGTATTTACAATAAAGTGAGTGGGAGCACTACCGCCTTTCTGATAAATATATGTGAGTAACATATTGTTGATCAGAAATGATGTAGAATTTTTCTGGAAAGCATAAAGGAGTATTTGAAAGGAGTTCTTTAAAAGAAAGACCTCAGCAAAGCTACTTACATATTGAGCATTAAAATCTATTGAGATAGATCAAGACGCTTGATAAGTTTTTCAATAAGTACATACCTTGTCAAGATTTTGAAGTAGTTCAAAATGAAACAGTCAAAGAAAGAGTTCTTGCCTGTGTTGCAAAGGTGTGAAATTGAGTAAGACTCAAATCCCGACCACGGCAGAAAATAGAAAAGAGAATGAAAGTCATTCCCTATGCCTCAGTCATAGGTTCTATAAAGTATGCTATGCTATGTACCAGACCTATTGTATACCTTGTTCTGAATTTGGTAAGGGAATACAATAGTGATCTAGGAGTAGATTACTGCACATTGGTCAAGAATATCCTTAGTGAAGACTAAGGAAATATTTCTCGATTATGGAGGTGCTAAAAGAGCCCGTCGTAAAGAGTTACATCGGTGCAAGCTTTTACACCGATCCAGATGACTCTAAGTCTCAATCTGGATACATATGAAAGTGGGAGCAATTAGCTAGAGTAGCTCCGTGCAGAGCATTGTAGACATAGAATATTTGCAAAATACATACGGCTTTGAATGTGATGCACCCGTTGACTAAGCTTCTCTCACGAGCAAAACATGATCACACCTTAGTACTCTTTGGGTGTTAATCACATAGTGATGTGAACTAGATTATTGACTCTAGTAAACCCTTTGGGTGTTGGTCACATGACGATGTGAACTATGGGTGTTAATCATATCTGAGATATGAATATTGGTGTTAAATCACATGGCGATGTGAACTAGATTATTGACTCTAGTGCAAGTGGGAGACTGAAGGAAATATGCCCTAGAGGCAATAATAAAGTTATTATTTATTTACTTATTTCATGATAAATGTTTATTATTAATGCTAGAATTGTATTAACCGAAAACATAATATATGTGTGAATACATAGACAAACATAGTGTCACTAGTATACCTCTATTTGACTAGCTCGTTAATCGAAGATGGTTAAGTTTCCTAACCATAGACATGAGTTATCATTTGATTAACGGGATCACATCATTAGGAGAATGATGTGATTGACTTGACCCATTCTGTTAGCTTAGCACTTGATTGTTTAGTATGTTGCTATTGCTTTCTTCATGACTTATACATGTTCCTACAACTATGAGATTATGCAACTCCCGTTTACCGGAGGAACACTTTGTGTGGTATCAAACGTCACAACGTAACTGGGTGATTATAAAGGAGCTCTCTGGTGTCTCCGAAGGTACATGTTGGGTTGGCGTATTTGAGATTAGGATTTGCCACTCGATTGTCGAGAGGTATCTCTGGCCCTCTCGGTAATGCACATCACTATAAGCCTTGCAAGCAATATAGCTAATGAGTTAGTTACGGAATGATGCATTACATAACGAGTAAAGAGACTTTCGATGAATTTAGATTGAACTAGGTATTGAGATACCGACGATCGAATCTCAGGCAAGTAACATACCGATGACAAAGGGAACAACATATATTGTTATGCGGCTTGACCGATAAAGATCTTCGTAGAATATGTAGGAGCCAATATGAGCATCTAGGTTCCGCTATTGGTTATTGACCGAAAACGTGTTTCTGTCATGTCTACATAGTTCTCGAACCCGTAGGGTCCGCACGCTTAAGGTTTCGATGACAGTTATATTATGAGTTTATGAGTTTTGATGCACCGAAGGAGTTCGGAGTCCCGGATGAGACCGGGGACATAACGAGGAGTCTCGAAATGGTCGAGACATAAAGATCGATATATTGGACGACTATATTCGAACTTCGGAAAGGTTCCGAGTGATTCGGGTATTTTCAAAGTACCAGAGAGTTACGGGAATTCGCCGGGGAGTATATGGGCCTTATTGTTGGGCCATACGGGAAAGAGAGAGGGGCTGCCTAGGGCAGCCCCCCCCCCCCAGGCCTAGTCCGAATTGGACTAGGGGAGGGGCTGCGCCCCCTCCTTCCTTCCCTTCTCCCTTCCCCTTCCTTCTCTACTACTCCTACTAAGAAAGGAGGAGTCCTATTCCCGGTGGGAGTAGGACTCCTCCCTTGGCGCGCCTCTCCCTGGCCGGTCGCCTCCTCCCCTTGCTCCTTTATATACGGGGGCAGGGGGCACCCCATAGACACAACAATTGATCTCTTGATCTCTTAGCCGTGTGCGGTGCCCCCTCCACCATAGTCCTCCTCGATAATATTGTAGCGGTGCTTAGGCGAAGCCTGCGTGAGTAGAACATCAAGATCGCCACCACGCCGTTGTCTTGTGGAACTCTCCCTCGACACTCGGCTGGATCGGAGTACGAGGGATGTCATCGAGCTGAACGTGTGCTAGAACTCGGAGGTGTCGTAGTTTCGATGCTTGATCGGTCGGGCCGTGAAGACGTACGACTACATCAACCGCGTTGTTCTAACGCTTCCGCTTTCGGTCTACGAGGGTACGTGGACAACACTCTCCCCTCTCGTTGCTATGCATCACCATAATCTTGCGTGTGCGTAGGAATTTTTTTGAAATTACTATGTTCCCCAACATACAGTATTATCGAGGTGGACTATGGTGGAGGGGGCCACCGCACACGGTTGGGAGAGATCAACTGATCAACTTGTGTGTCTAGAGGTGCCCCCTTGCCCCCGTATATAAAGGAGCAAGGGGGGGTGCGTCCGGCCAAGGGGAGAGGCGCGCCGGAGGAGTCCTACTCCTACCGGGAGTAGGACTCCCCCCCTTTTCCATGTTGGACTAGGAGAGAGAGGGGGAAGAGGTGGAGAGGAGGAAGAAAAGGGGTGGCGCCGCCCCCCTCTCCTTGTCCTATTCGGGCTGGGGGAGGGTCTTGTGACCCGCCCTGGCCTCCTCTCCTCTCTTCCACCAAGGCCCACTAAGGCCCATTAAGTTCTCGGGGGTTCGGTAACCTCCGGTACTCGATAAAATCCTGATTTCACCCGGAACACTTCCGATATCCAAACATAGGCTTCCAATATATCAATCTTCATGTCTCGACCATTTCGAGACTCCTCGTCATGTCCGTTATCACATTTGGGACTCTGAACAACCTTCGGTACATCAAAACATATAAACTCATAATATAATTGTCATCGTAACGTTAAGCGTGCGGACCCTACGGGTTCGAGAACTATGTAGACATGACCGAGACACGTCGGTCAATAACCAATAGCGGAACCTGGATGCTCATATTGGCTCCCACATATTCTACGAAGATCTTTATCGGTCAGACCGCATAACAACATACGTTGTTCCCTTTGTCACGGGTATGTTACTTGCCCGAGATTTGATCGTCGGTATCTCAATACCTAGTTCAATCTCGTTACCAGCAAGTCTCTTTACTCGTACTGTAATACATCATCCCGCAACCAACTCATTAGTTGCAATGCTTGCAAGGCTTAAGTGATGTGCATTACCGAGAGGGCCCAGAGATACCTCTCCGACAATCGGAGTGACAAATCCTAATCTCGAAATACCACTGGTGGAAAAACAGGCTTCCGTCCAGCCCCATAAGTCGCGAAGCTGTAGGAACCGCGACTAATGGGACCTTTAGTCGCGGTTCTGGAGGTGAACCGCGACCAAAGGCCTGGGCCAGGCGCTCGGTGGCCAGTGGCGACGTGAGGTCTTTAGTCGCGGTTTGCCGGGACAACCGCGACTAAAGGCCTTCGGGCACCTTTAGTCACGGTTTGCTGTGCCAACCGCAACTAAAGCCCTCCCTATATATACCCATCCAGCAGCCAACACTTAGCCATTTGGAGCCATTCTCTTCACAAGTGGGTGTAGGTTTGCTTTTGGTTCCTCTTATGCACATAAGGTGTTTGATGAAATGCCCCAAGAGCATGAAACAAACATGACATGAAGTGTTGGAGCCACACTCCTCGATCGCGGTTAGCAACTTGATGAACCTTTGATGTGTCGTCATTGATAAAATATGCATGTGTGTAGTTCATTGTTTAATTTATATTGTTTGTAGCTAGTTAGTTTAACAAATGCATGATGGTTAATTATATATTTTATATTATAATAATGCAGATGAATCGGCAATGGATGTACGGTAACCGGCTCTCAAGCGAGTTCACTACGGGTTTGAAAGATTTCCTCGTAGTGGCTAATGCGAACAAGCGGGGGGTTGTTATACATCCATGTGTTATCTGTAAGAATCGGAAGGGTTACTCTTCCTCAAGAGATGTTCACATGCATCTGCTTGACGCAGTTTCATGCCAAGCTATAATTGTTGGACCAAGCATGGAGAAAGAGGGGTTATAATGGAAGAAGATGAAGAAGGGGATGATTTCATCGATGAAAGCTATCTTGCTCATTTCGGTGATACTTTCATGGAGGATGCTTTGAAGGTGAAGGGAAGGTGAAGAAGAGGCACGTGATGATCCGTTGATGATCTTGGTGGGACCATTGCTGATGCACGGAGACGCCGCGAAACCGAAAAGGAGAGGGAGAATTTGGATCGCATGTTAGAGGATCATGAAAGGCGCTGTACCGGATGCGATGATGGTGCGAAAAAATTTGGGCTGCACTGCTGGATTTGCTGAAATGGAAGGCGAGGCGGTGTAGCTGACTCGGCATTTGAAAACTTCTTGAAAATGTTGAAGAATATGTTTCCAAAGGATAACGAGTTGCCCGCCAAGACGTCTGAAGCAAAGAAGGTTGTACGCCCTCTAGGTTTAGAGGTTACGAAGATACATGCATGCATCAACGATTGCATCCTCTACATGATGAATACGAGAATTTGAATGAATGCCGGTATGCACGCATTGCGTTATAAGATCAGAGGCGATGACCACGGTAGCGATGTTGAGGGCCGAAACCGGTGAAGAGGGTTCCCGCCAAGGTGATGTGGTATGCTCCTATAATACCACGGTTGAAACGTCTGTTCAGGAACAAAGAGCATGCCAAGTTGTTGCGATGGCACAAAGAGGACCGTAAGTCGGACGGGGAGTTGAGACACACCGCAGATGGAACGCATAATGGAGAAAGATCGACATATGGTTCAAAGATTTTGCAGCCGACGCAAAGGAACATAAGATTTGCTCTAAATGCGGATGGCATGAATCCTTTTGGCGGCGAGCTCCAGCCATAGCACTGGCCCGTGACTCTATGCATCTACAACCTTCCTCCTTGGTTGTGCATGAAGCGGAAGTTCATTATGATGCGGTGCTCATCCAAGGTCGAAGCAACCCGGCAACGACATCGATGTGTACCTAAGGCCATTAGTTGATGAACTTTTACAGCTGTGGGTGGTGTCCGTGTGTGGGATGAGCACAAACAAGAGGAATTTGACCTCTGACGTTGCTTTTCGTAACCATCAACGATTGGCCTACTCTTAGTAACCTTCGGGAATTTGTCGAATAAGGGATACAATGCATGCACGCACAGCTTACATGAGGCTGAAAGTGTACATTTGCCAAATTGTAAGAAGAACGTGTACCTTGGGCATCGTCGATTTCTTCCGAAAATTCATCCAAGAAGAAAGAAAGGCAAGCATTACAACGGCAAAGGCAGATCACCGGCGAAACTGCGAACGCTTGGTGCTTTGAGGTATTTGATATGGTCAAGGATTTGAAAGTCATCTTTGGAAAGGGTCTGGCGGACAATCAGTTCGAAGGGAGCCGGCAGCACGCAGCCATGTGGAAGAAGAAATCTATATTCGGGAGCTAGAATATTGGAAAGTCCTAGATGTCCGCTCTGCAATCGACGTGATGCACGTTACGAAGAATATTTGCGTGAACCTCCTAAGCTTCTTGGGCATGTATGGGAAGACAAATGATACAAAGGAAGCACGGCAGGACCAGCAACGTTTGAAAGACCCTGATGACCGGCATCCGGAATGGTTTCAAGGTCGTGCCGACTACGCTCGACCAAAGAAGAGAAGGTCATCTTTTTGAATGCCCGAGCTGTATGAAGGTCCCGTCTGGATTCTCGTCCAATATAAAGGGAATAATAAACATGGCGGAGAAAAAGTTCCAAAACCTGAAGTCTCACGGCGCCACGTGATTATGACGCAATTGCTTCCGATTGCTTTGAGGGGCTCTGAGGGAAAATGTTCGAGTAGCCATTGTGAAGCTATGTGCATTCCTCAATGCAATCTCTCGAAGGTAATCAATCCGGAAGTTCTACCACGGTTCTGAGCGATGTGATCCAATGTTTTGTCGATTTCGAGTTGGTGTTCCCGCCATCCTTCTTCAATATTATGACGCACCTCCTGGTTCACCTAGTCGAAGAGATTTTCGTTCTCGGTCTGTATTTCTACACAATATGTTCCCCTTGAGAGGTTCATGGGAGTATTAAAGAAATATGTTAAATGGCGTGCTAGGCGAGAAGGAAGCATCGCCAAGGGCTATGGAAATGAGGAGGTAATTGAGTTTTGTGTTGACTTTGTTCCTGACCTTAAGCCGATTGGTCTTCCTCGATCGCGGCACGAGGGGAGACTAAGTGGAAAAACACGATCGGAATGAAATCAACGATATGTATGGACGGCCATTCTCCGATTGAAGCACACCACCTTTGTCTTGACCAATTCCAGCTTGGTGGCTCCGTACTTTGAGAAACACAAGAATATTTTACGTTCGACAACCGGGGAAGCCTGAATCCTGGATTAGGAAGGCCCACATGGAGACTTTCGGCGGTTGGTTGAGAAAACATTTAATGAATGACAATGATGTTGTAGATCAGCTGTACATGTTGGCCAAGACACCATCTTCGACTATAACGACTTTCCAAAGTGCGAGATAAATGAGAATACATTTTACACGATCGCCCAAGATAAAAAGAGCACCAACCAAAACAGTGGTGTCCGCTTTGATGCGACAACCGAGAATGGGCAAGAGGTCACATATTATGGTTACATAGAGGAGATATGGGAACTTGACTATGGACCCTCCTTTAAGGTCCCTTTGTTCCGGTGCAAATGGTTCAAGCTAACGGAGGTGGGGTAAAGGTGGACCAGCAATACGGAATGACAATGGTGGATTTCAACAATCTTGGTTACCTTGGCGAACCATTCGTCCTAGCGAAAGATGTCGCTCAGGTTTTCTATGTGAAGGACATGAGTAGCAAACCGAGGAAGCGGAAAGATAAGAAAAGCGATCGATTACATCATGCGATGATCCAAAGCGCCACATTGTTCTTTCATGGAAAAGAAACATCGTGGGAGTGGAGGACAAGACAGACATGTCAGAAGATTATAATATGTTTGCTGAAATTCCGCCCTTCAAAGTGAACACCGACCCAAGCATTAATTTAAATGATGAGGATGCTCCATGGATACGGCACATTCGTAAGCAAGCAGGGACACAAGGGAAGAAATGATGTGTAATAATTTATTGTACCAAACTTTGTTGAATGGATCATGTGAATTATATTACCCGTGATATGTTTGGTGTCCATTTTCGAATGATTCGAGATACCACTGATGATACATGAAATTTGGAGTGATTTAGTCATACTCCTGCCTAGGCGTATAATATGCATACTCGTAGTCTTCATAGCGCGTAAACGTCGTCGTTGTCTTGGTGATAAATGCGCCTTCTAAGTTGCCGCCGATAAATGCGTCATTTTGTCGTCATTTCTTGTCGTCATTTGTCGTCGGCGGCGCTTCGTAGCTTTCGAGCGAGGAGTAAGCCTTGAGGAGGATATCGCCCGGCCGTGATGTAGTCCATGACGCTCTGCAGTCGGCCATACCACCATAGCCGACGGCCGGCCTCGTGGAAGTTCGGAGGCAGACCGTCCTCCTCATACTGGCGGCGCCCTCTCACGCCGATTGATGAAGAAGGCGTCCCAAGTATGTTGGTTATCGGGATGCCGGCGAGATTCATCCGCTGCTCGGCGTGGTCGAGGTAGTAGTGGTTCGTGATGGCCGCCCGTATGATACCACGAGGGACGGGAGGGACGGCTGCCGCCCGGCGCAAAGCTCCGGCCGGTGGGGCCTTGTAGCCCGATGGACAAGGGTAGTTCGAGGCGCAAAGCTCCTCCACCTGCTGGTAGGTTAGAGTGGGTGCGGTGGAAGCCATGAGAGAGTGATGAGAGATTGTAGAGATGTGATAATCTTGTGGCCAAGCCGGGCTACATATATGTAGTGAGAAATGGCGGGAAAAATGGGAGCGGGAAGACAGGAGGCGGGAAGAAAGTGGCGGAAGAAAGAGGCGGGAAGACAGGGAAGAAATGGCGGGAAGAAGAGGAATCCAGAGTTGGTCATCTAACCTTTAGTCCCGGTGGTTGGTGCAAGGGACTAAAGGTTAGACAGACGCGTGGGTAGCGCCTGACATACTGTCGGAGGAACAAGACAAAGCGAAGCGGCGCCGTGCCTATAAAAGGAGCATCGTCTGTGAAGATAGAGGCGTGAAGAAATGGCGGGAAGACATAGGCGGGGAAAGAAGCTGGCGGGAAGACTGGGAAGAACTTGTGGGAAGACAGAGGCGGCCGGGAAGAACTTCTCTGAATTTTTGATATATTATTTGTATTTTTAGAATTTTGAAATGAATTAGTTCTATTTTTCTGAATTTTTGATATATTATTTGTATTTTTAACATATTGAATTGAATTAGTTTTATTTTTGACATATTATTTGTATTTGCCTCGTAGGGTTTGGAGACGGTTCGTAGATACAAAGGGCGTAGAACTTTATATGCATTAAATTATGTATGGAAACTTGTTCAAAATTGTATATGGTCATCCGATGATATTGAATATATATTGTATATTCCTCTTGAATTCTTTTTGGTTCTAATTTCAAATTTGTTTGAAATTGTACATTCATATGCATGTATGTAGTCTTAGTAGAATATGTGAAACTCCTTCAAAATTAAAATAAAGCACAAAAGAAATAAAACAATACAAATTAAACAGAAAACAATACAAATTAAAAAGAAAACAATACAAATTAAACAGAAAACAGGTTTTGGGGGGCTAAAACCTAAACTGCAGGCCTTTAATCGCGGTTGGCGAGACCAAGCGACTAAAGGTGAAAGTATGAGAGCATAAAAACCCGCCAAAAAAACCCTTTAGTCGCGGTTGGGCAGGCGACCCGCGACTAAAAGTACCTTTAGTCATGAGTCTCGTGCCAACCCAGCGCGACTAAAGAAGCTGAGAGCATAAAAAACCATAAAAACCCTTTAGTCGCGGTTGGGCGGCGACCCGCGACTAAAGGGTACCTTTAATCATGGTCTCGCCGCCAACCGCGACTAAAGGGGAGCTATAAATACAAGGCTCGATTCTCGTCTTCTCCGATTCCGATTCTACTTTGTTCGTCTCTTGGCGCCCTCGGCGCCGCCGTCGCCCTCGCCTACAGCAGCGCCCGGCCGACCTCGGTACTGCCGCCTCGCTCGCCCGCCCTCAACGCCGCCGACCGGCCTCCTCGCCCACCAGCAGCGCCGCCTCGCTTCGCCCGCCCTCGGCGCAACCTGGTAGTGCATCCGGCCAAGGCCACCTCCGGCTACTTCACATGCCGCGCGCTCTCCAACGCCTCGACCCATTCTTGGGCTCACGCGCTGACGCCCGCCATGACGCATCACCCCTTCCTTGGCTTCTCCGGCGTGCCTTGGCGGCAAGCGGCGGCGCGTGCCCGTGGAGGCCGGCAATGGATAAGTGGCGATGATGGCGGCAATGGATAAGTGGCGATGGTGGCAGGGGGTTTTCTATAAAAATAAAACATTATCTCATCAGGAACACACTTAAAGTAGGACTGTGGGTTGAATTCTCAGAAACGAAGGGACTTTCATGCAAAATAGCCGACGACGTACGACCAGAAACACTATTTGCTTTATTAAAAATTAAAAATAAAAAAAATTAAAAAATAAAAATAAAAATATTAAT
Source organism: Aegilops bicornis (assembly GCA_021605145.1). Classification (NCBI taxonomy): domain Eukaryota; kingdom Viridiplantae; phylum Streptophyta; class Magnoliopsida; order Poales; family Poaceae; genus Aegilops; species Aegilops bicornis. The sequence continues at coordinate 701,422,604 of CM038672.1, read as the reverse complement.
AAATTAGGGAATTTGGGATTAGGGATTAGGGAAAGATGTGTTAGCCTCGTCTGCCTGCATCACCTATTTATTTATTAATTTTGTGGCTGCTTATTGGCCCTTATTAACTTTGGGCGAGATGTCGGGCCCGACTAATAAGAGGTGAAAAAGACCTTAAAGAAACAAGAAAAATCTCGAAAGTGGTATTCTGAGCTTGAGCTTACGTGAGCTCGAGTGACAAGTAAACCAAAAACAAATTGTATTTTTTTTTACCAAACATTGACAAATGTTTAATTGCTTGCAAAGTTTCTTCACAAAATGACATTCGTGAAGACGTGGTTGTCTGTTGTCCTCGCCTCCCTCTCCGTGTGTGTTGTCCTCGCCTCCCTCTCCGTGGCCTTGCGTAAATGCCGCCCGTCTCGCGCTCTACCGCGACACCCTCTCCACCCCTTCCTCGCCCCTCCTTTTGCCACCGCCCTTTCGCCACCGCCACCGCCACCGCCCCTTCTTCACTTAATTAATTTGTTTTTACTACATGTTTTCGGGTGACATAATGGCGGACGATAGAGCTGACCGATTATGGACAACTATGATTCGGACGGTGAAGCACATATGTTCGGCATCATAAACGGCGATATTCTATATGTGCCGACCGGAGAAGAAGAAGATGATATCTCTTCTTATCTGAACCTTGACGGTGAAGATGAAGGGCGCCACAAGAAGATGATGCCGAACAAACGTCGATAAACGATCTTCAAATGGAAGTAGCAACCACCTCCTGGCGAGGTATATATATACATTGAGCCTCACGGTGATACAAACTAAGCGATTTGAATAAATATGTGTGTACTAACGCAGCGACTCTCTTTCTTATTTTAGCCCTCGGCGGATCGTCGAAACAATCGAGTGCGTCGTCAAAGCGTGGCGCAACCAAGGCGATGAAACAAGGAGAAACATGCACCATCGAGGTTGTCGACGATTAACCGGCAGGCATTTGGAGCCCCGCAAGAACGCCACCAAGTTTGTCGACCAATGCGGAGCCATTGTTAGAGACAACGTCTCGATCACCGTCGAGGAGTGGAATGAGCCAAAGAAGGCACGAATTGATGGTTTCACTTTTGTCGATAAGAGAACAAAAAGATTGCTTCAAGAAGCTTATGGAACATTTCGTTCTACCTCCGGAATACAACAAATTCGATGAGGAGGGTAACAAGATTGAGGAAAACAAGGAGAGGAGGAGGCTAGTCAAACAGTTCGCTCTTCATAAGATGGCCGACGCATTAGGAAATTCAAGCAAAATCTAGCCCATGACTTTGTCAAGCGAGAACAAGGCTCCGGATTTCAAAGGACAATATGAGAAACTGAAACATGATTGGCCAGAATTTGTGAAGCAAAAGAAATCGGAGCAGTTCATTCAAATATCGAAAAAATAAGGAAAATGCGGCTAAGAAGGAGTACAATCATGTTATGGGGCCGGAGGGTATCGCATTTGGGTGCCTAGGTTGGAGAAGATGGAGAACGAGCTGAGCGCGAGAATCCGTCCGAATGCGGAGGATGGGACCCAAGGGCCAAAAGCTGGTGAATGCGGGCATGGGGAACGCTGAACCCGGAGGCGAGGAGTGTGTTTACCGGGCAAATTAATTAAACCCACCCAAGCCCTTATTGGCGCAATGAAGGATGCTCAACAGGGAAGATCAAGTTCAACAGAGAGAACGAGCAGCGACAAAAGCCCTCGGGAATCCACGAACACGGAGGGCGTGTCACGAGGCATGGGGCACATTCCGTGGAAAATAGGGTTCCCCGAGCGATGACCCGTCTGATTCTGAAGCCGTAAGAGAAAGATGGATCGGGAATCAGATGTTGTGGCGCGGTTGGCATCGGAAATGGATGTGATGAAGAAAACCATGAGTGTACTAGTAGCGAAAGAGATGCAGCTCGGGTGCAGCATGAAGATCATCCAGCGGATCTCGGAAGCCAGCAGCGGAGAAGCGGCGTGGCTTCCACGGAGGCCCCACCGGCTGGTGCAGATGCACCGACGATCGAAATTACTGCACGGAGCCTCTGGTGGTCAAAATTACTGCACGGAGCCTCACGGTGGTCGAAATTACTGCACCGGAGCCTCCTCGCTACCCGTGGGCGATATAAAGGAGATGAAAGAATGTCATCTGTATTATCCTATCGGGAACATGTCCATGAAGGTAGCCATCGGCGATGCTTTACCATGTTTACGGAGCACTCCACCACAACAACCCCATTCAAGATGGCTATGCTCGTGTCACGGTGGAGGACATAGTCCAAGGGTTTGAGGACACAGATTGACATTGCTACACGAAGAGGAGAAAAGACTTGGAGATGTCAAGCGCCATTTCATTCTATGGCAAAGAAGTTTATCAAGTTTCGAGGCGAGGCGCCAAGGACAACAAGTCCACCCCCTATGGTGGTGGTGGTGGGGGTGGCGGTGGTGGTGGTGGTGGTGGTGGTGGTGGTGGCGGTTCACCTACACCTCAAAATCACGTCGGCCACGCCGCCGCCCCGATCCTAACGCCCGGCGGGTGATCAGCCGCCGCCCCGATCCTCGTCCGGCGGGTGATCGACGCCGCCCCCAATCCACCTCCGGCAAAGAAGCGAAGCAGTCTGGATTATTAACTTGGGACCCTTATGTACCTAAGACCACAAAGGTACCGGAGCCATCAAAGCCTCTCCCCACAAGGCCTTGGGAGCGTAGTGCCGAGGAAGTCGGCATGACGCGGCTGCTGATTTGGAGAAATGGAAGGCGGACTGCAAGAAGAAAAGAGAGCCCGAGCCCAAGCCGGTATTTTTCGATGAGCAAAAGAAGTGGGCTAAGTCATTTTGAGCACACCGTCCCAAGCCATGAAGAATCTGCCTAACGACTATGCACGTGAACTTCGCGAGCAGGCACTCATGTTCAAGGAGAACAAAGAGCGGGAGAAGGCGAAAGTAAAAAAAGCGGGAAACAAGTTGCCCAGCTCGGGAACAAAGTAAACAATCGATTGCCCCGCTTATAGTGGAAGCCTTACATCCGGATGCCCCGAGATCATACAAGCTGCGGTGACAGGATTAGTATCAGAAGTGCGAGAGAACAAGCGGCCAACTTAGGTATTACTCTTCGTGAACTGTTAGGCCTTGATGAGGCGCCCGGTGAAGGAGGTAGTAATTACATATGTCAAGAATGGGCCTCTCGTCGAGCCTCTTGCGAGAAAAGGATCTACCTCCACAAATGAAAGGTCTGCTGAAATGGTACAAGGGTTACATAAAAAATAAAAACGCCAAAGAATATATTTATGCGGAAGTTAGACATGAGCATCACTTCAAACATTACTATGTACAAATTGAACTGAGTGAATTGTTCCAGCTTTTCAATCTGCATGAGCTCGACAAATCTATCATCGGTTGCTACGTTACGTAAGTGATTTATTAATTTCTACCCCATCTCGTTCATATTGCCTGCACTATATATATGTCCTAACTATATTGTTGTGTCCGCTATTATACATGCGAGAATGAAGATTAAGGAATGCGAGTAAGGAACATCCATGATGTTGGGTTCATTGACCCACACATCGTTAATGGACATGTGTTGGGCGTCACCTCCGCCGACGTGGAGGCGGACACTGTGGCGATTTCTTACAAAGCAGGAACTCAAAAGTGATATTCTATTTCCTTACCATTTTGGGTGAGTGTTTACATCTTGAGCACATTCTCTTTTGTTTACTCCATGCATGGTATGTGGCCGGCTAATCGATGAGTTATGCATGACGTACTATGCATGTATCGTGTCCTTGAGTTCCACTGGATTACGCTAGTAATTAAAGTTAACACCTCGAGAATGTCTCGTCCACGACTCTCTGAATATGGATCCAAAGCTTTGGGGCGGCATGAGAAGAATGCTGCGAAGTAATTATTTTCATTCATTTGTGCTCTATATCGATCGGCCTATTTCGTTCATTTCCTAATATCAAGTAACTAATAACTCTCTTGTTCATTTAATTTTCTTTGCCTCGTAGGGTTTGGAGACGGTTCGTAGATACAAAGGTCGGTGAATTCAAAAAGAGCTAGAATTCAAAAGGTCAAAGCCTAAGAATGCCGGGGATATTCAGCCACCGGAGACCAATCTATGTGGATACTATATACGTGAGATGATCCGGAGATACACCTCTGGCGGGTTCCGAGTGATACCAATGCTCGGAGGAATAACCTCCGGATGATGCTTAGTCCGTAAGCTTCGCTTCCGACCACTTCAAGAGGAACTAGCTGGATGGTTCAGCAGGAAGTCCTCCATCCTAAAGGAGAACACTATTACGAGGACGTAGAACTTTATATGCATTAAATCATGTATGGAAACTTGTTCAAAATTGTATATGGTCATCCGATGATATTGAATATATATTGTATATTCCTCTTGAATTCTTTTTGGTTCTAATTTCAAATTTATTTGAAATTGTACATTCATATGCATGTATGTAGTACCGTAGAATATATGAAACTCCTTCAAAATTAAAATAAAGCACAAAAGAAATAAAACAATACAAATTAAACAGAAAACAGGTTTAGGGGGGCTAAAACCCTAAACACATGGCGGCTTTTAATCATGATTGGCGGAAGAACCGCGACTAAAGGTCCTCCGACGACGCTTTGGCGCCCACGTGGACGGGCCGTTAGTCGCGGTTCTTAAGCAGCCGCGACTAAAGGTGGGGGGCATTAGTCGCGCTTATTTGGTCGCGGTTGCCCAACCGCGACTAATGGCAGTTGCGAACCGCGACCAAAGGCCTTTTTTCCACCAGTGTACGCCAACCCAACAAGTACCTTCAGAGACACCTGTAGAGCGCCTTTATAATCACCCAGTTACGTTGTGACGTTTGGTAGCACACAAAGTGTTCCTCACAGTAGCAGGAGTTGCATAATCTCATAGTCATAGGAACATGTATAAGTCATGAAGAAAGCAATAGCAACATACTAAATGATCGTGTGCTAAGCTAACGGAATGGGTCATGTTAATCACATCATTCTCCTAATGATGTGATCCCGTTAATAAAATGACAATTCATGTCTATGGCTAGGAAACATAACCATCTTTGATCAACGAGCTAGTCAAGTAGAGGCATACTAGTGACAATCTGTTTGTCTATGTATTCACACATGTATTATGTTTCCGGTTAATACAATTCTAGCATGAATAATAAACATTTATCATGATATAAGGAAATAAATAATAACTTTATTATTGCCTCAAGGGCATATTTCCTTGATCTCCCACTTGCACTAGAGTCAATAATCTAGATTACACAAGTAATGATTCTAACACCCATGGAGCCTTGGTGCTGATCATGTTTTGCTCGTGGAAGAGGCTTAGTCAACGGGTCCGCAACATTCAGATCTGTATGTATCTTGCAAATTTCTATGTCTCCCACCGGACTAGATCCCGAGATGGAATTGAAGCGTCTCTTGATGTGCTTGGTTCTCTTGTGAAATCTGGATTCCTTCGCCAAGGCAATTGCACGATATTGTCACAAAAGATTTTCAATGGACCCGATGCACTAGGTATGACACCTAGATGGGATATGAACTCCTTCATCCAGACTCCTTCATTTTTGCTTCCGAAGCAGCTATGTACTCCGCTTCACACGTAGACCCCGCCACGACGTTTTGTTTAGAAGCGCACCAACCCAGCGGCTCCACCGTTCAATGTAAACACGTATCCGGTTTGCGATTTAGAATCGTCCGGATCAGTGTCAAAGCTTTCATCAACGTAACCATTTGCGATGAGCTCTTTGTCACCTCCATAAACGAGAAACATATCCTTAGTCCTTTTCAGGTATTTGAGGATGTTCTTGACCGCTGTCCAGTGATCCACTCCTGGATTACTTTGTTACCTCCCTGCTAGACTTATAGCAAGGCACACATCAGTGCAGTACATAGCATTGCATACATGATAGAGCCTATGGCTGAAGCATAGGGAACATATTTCATCTTCTCTCTATCTTCTGCAGTCGTCGGGCATTGAGTCTTACTCAACTTCACACCTTGTAACACAGGCAAGAACCCTTTCTTTCCTTGATCCATTTTGAACTTCTTCAAAACTTTGTCAAGGTATGTGCTTTGTGAAAGTCCAATTAAGCGTCTTGATCTATCTCTATAGATCTTGATGCCCAATATGTAAGCAGCTTCACCGAGGTCTTTCATTAAAAAACTCTTATTCAAGTATCCCTTTATGCTATCTAGAAATTCTATATCATTTCCAATCAGCAATATGTCATCCACATATAATATCAGAAATGCTACAAAGCTCCCACTCACTTTCTTGTAAATACAAGCTTCTCCAAAAGTCTGTACAAAACCAAATGCTTTGATCACACTATCAAAGCGTTTATTCCAACTCCGAGAGGCTTGCACCAGTCCATAAATGGATCGCTGGAGCTTGCACACTTTGTTAGCTCCCTTTGGATCGATAAAACATTACGGTTGCATCATATACAACTCTTCTTCCAGAAATCCATTCAAGAATACAGTTTTGACATCCATTTGCCAAATTTCATAATCATAAAATGCAGCAATTGCTAACATGATTCGGACAGACTTAAGCATCGCTACGGGTGAGAAGGTCTCATCGTAGTCAATCCCTTGAACTTGTCGAAAACCTTTCACGAGAAGTCGAGCTTTGTAGACAGTAACATTACCGTCAGCGTCAGACTTCTTCTTGAAAATCCATTTATTCTCAATTGCTTGCCGATCATCGGGCAAGTCAACCAAAGTCCACACTTTGTTCTCATACATGGATCCCATCTCAGATTTCATGGCCTCAAGCCATTTTGTGGAATCTGGGCTCACCATCGCTTCTTCATAGTTCGTAGGTTCATCATGGTCTAGTAACATAACTTCCAGAACAGGATTACCGTACCACTCTGGTGCGGATCTTACTCTGGTTGACCTACGAGGTTCAGTAACAACTTGATCTGAAGTTTCATGATCATCATCATTAACTTCCTCACTAATTGGTGTAGGTGTCGCAGAAACCGGTTTCTGTGATGAACTACTTTCCAATAAGGGAGTAGGTACAGTTACCTCATCAAGTTCTACTTTCGTCCCACTCACTTCTTTCAAGAGAAACTCCTTCTCTAGAAAAACTCCGAATTTAGCAAGAAAAATCTTGCCTTCAGATTTGTGATAGAAGGTGTACCCAACAGTCTCCTTTGGGTATCCTATGAAGAAACATTTCTCTGATTTGGGTTCGAGCTTATCGGGTTGAAGTTTTTTCACATAAGCATCGCAGCCCCAAACTTTAAGAAACGACAACTTTGGTTTCTTGCCAAACCATAGTTCATAAGGCGTCGTCTCAACGGATTTTGATGGTGTCCTATTTAACGTGAATGCAGCCGTCTCTAAAGCATAACCCCAAAACGATAGCGGTAAATCAGTAAGAGACATCATAGATCGCACCATATCAAGTAAAGTACGATTACGGCGTTCGGACACACCATTACGCTGTGGTGTTCCGGGTGGCGTGAGTTGCGAAACTATTCCGCTTTGTTTCAAATGTAGACCAAACTCATAACTCAAATATTCTCCTCCACGATCAGATCGTAGAAACTTTATTTTCTTATTACGATGATTTTCAACTTCACTCTGAAATTCTTTGAAATTTTCAAAAGTTTCAGACTTATGTTTCATTAAGTAGATATACCCATATCTGCTTAAATCATCTGTGAAGGTGAGAAAATAACGATATCCGCCACGAGCCTCAACATTCATCGGACCACATACATACGTATGTATGATTTCCAACAAATCTGTTGCTCTCTCCATAGTTCCAGAGAACGGTGTTTTAGTCATGTTGCCCATGAGGCACGGTTCGCAAGTACCAAGTGATTCATAATCAAGTGGTTCCAAAAGTCCATCGGTATGGAGTTTCTTCATGCGCTTACACCGATATGACCTAAACGGCAGTGCCACAAATAAGTTGCACTATCATTATCAACTCTGCATCTTTTGGCTTCAACATTATGAATATGTGTATCACTACTATCGAGATTCAATAAAAATAGACCACTCTTCAAGGGTGCATGACCATAAAAGATATTACTCATATAAATAGAACAACCATTATTCTCTGATTTAAATGAATAACCTCTCGCATCAAACAAGATCCAGATATATTGTTCATGCTCAATGCTGGCACCAAATAACAATTATTTAGGTCTAATACTAATCCGAAGGTAGATGTAGAGGTAGCGTGCCGACCGCGATCACATCGACTTTGGAACCATTTCCCACGCGCATCGTCACCTCGTCCTTAGCCAATCTCCGCTTAATCCGTAGCCCCTGTTTCGAGTTGCAAATATTAGCAACAGAACCAGTATCAAATACCTGTGCTCTGCGAGCATTAGTAAGGTACACATCAATAACATGTATATCACATATACATTTGTTCACCTTGCCATCCTTCTTATCCGCCAAATACTTGCGACAGTTCCGCTTCAAAGGTGACCGGTGCGCTTGCGGTAGAAGCACTTTCGGTTTAGGGCTTAGGTCCGGACTTGGGTTTCTTCTCTTGAGCGCAACTTGCTTGTTGTTCTTCTTGAAGTTCCCCTTCTTCTTCCCTTTGCCCTTTTTCTTGAAACTAGTGGTCTTGTTGACCATCAACACTTGATGCTCCTTCTTGATTTCTACCTCCGCAGCCTTTAGCATTGCGAAGAGCTCGGGAATCGTCTTTTCCATCCCTTGCATGTTATAGTTCATCACGAAGCTTTTGTAGCTTGGTGGCGGTGATTGGAGAATTACATCAATGACGCTATCATCCGGAAGATTAACTCCCGGTTGAATCAAGTGATTATTATACCCGGACATCTTGAGTATATGCTCACCGATGTAACTATTCTCCTCCATCTTGCGGCTATAGAACTTATTGGAGACTTCATATCTCTCAACCCGGCATTTGCTTGAAATATTAACTTCAACTCTGGAACATCTCATATGCTCCATGACGTTCAAAACGTCGTTGAAGTCCCGGTTCTAAGCCGTAAAGCATGGCACCTTGAACTATCGAGTAGTCATCGACTTTGCTCGCCAGACGTTCATAACATCCGGTGTTGCTCCTGACGAGGCACGGCACCCGGCGGTGCTTCGAGGACATAATTCTTCCGTGCAGCAATGAGGATAATCCTCAAATTACGGACCCAGTCCGTGTAATTACTACCATCATCTTTCAACTTTGCTTTCTCAAGGAACGCATTAAAATTCAACGGAACAACAAAGACGGGCCATCTATCTACAATCAAACATAGACAAGCAGGATACTATCAGTACTAAGTTCATGATAAATTTAAGTTCAATTAATCATATTACTTAAGAACTCCCACTTAGATAGACATCCCTCTAATCCTCTAAGTGATCACGTGATCCAAATCAACTAAACCATGTCCGATCATCACGTGAGATGGAGTAGTTTCAATGGTGAACATCACTATGTTGATCATATCTACTATATGATTCACGCTTGACCTTTCGGTCTCCGTGTTTCGAGGCCATATCTGTTATATGCTAGGCTCGTCAAGTTTAACCTGAGTATTCCACGTGTGCAACTGTTTTGCACCCGTTGTATTTGAACGTAGAGCTTATCACACCCGATCATCACGCGGTGTCTCTGCACGAAGAACTTTCGCAATGGTGCATACTCAGGGAGAACACTTCTACTTTGATAATTTAGTGAGGGATCATCTTATAATGCTACCGTCAATCAAAGCAAGATAAGATGCATAAAAGATAAACATCACATGCAATCAATATAAGTGATATAATATGGCCATCATCATCTTATGCTTGTGATCTCCATCTCGAAGCACCTCCATGATCACCATCGCCACCGGTAGCGACACCTTGATCTCCATCGTAGCATCGTTGTCGTCTTGCCAATCTTATGCTTCTACGACTATCGCTACCGCTTAGTGATAAAGTAAAGCATTATAGGCGATTGCATTGCATACAATAAAGCGACAACCATATGGCTCTCGCTAGTTGCCGATAACTCGGTTACAAAACATGATCATCTCATACAATAAAATATAGCATCACGTATTGACCATATCACATCACAACATGCCCTGCAAAAACAAGTTAGACGTCCTCTACTTTGTTGTTGCAAATTTTACGTGGCTGCTACGAGCTTAGCAAGAACCGTTCTTACCTACGCATCAAAACCACAACGATAGTTTGTCAAGTTGGTGCTATTTTAACCTTCGCAAGGACCGGGCGTAGCTACACTCAGTTCAACTAAAGTTGGAGAAACCGACACCTTGAGCCACCTCATGCAAAGCACGTCTCGAGAACTGGTCTCGCGTAAGCGTCTGGCGTAATGTCGGTCCGGGCCGCTTAGTCCAACAATACCGCCAACCAAAGTATGACATCTTTGGTAAGCGGTATGACTTATATCGCCCACAACTCACTTGTGTTCTACTCGTGCATATGGCATCTACGCATAAAACCTGGCTCAGATGCCCTTTGTTGGGGGCGTAGTAATTTCAAAAAAATTCCTACGCACATGCAAGATCATGGTGATGCATAGCAACGAGAGGGGAGAGTGTTGTCTACGTACCCTCGTAGACCGAAAGCGGAAGCATTAGCACAATGCGGTTGATGTATTCGTACGTCTTCACGATCCGACCGATCAAGTACCAAACGTACGGCACCTCCGAGTTCAGCACACGTTCAGCCCGATGACGTCCCTCAAACTCCGATCCAGCCGAGTGTTGAGGGAGAGTTTAAATCGACTGACGGCATGGTGACGATATTGATGTTCTACCGACGCAGGCTTCGCCTAAGCACCGCTTCTGATGTGCTCGAGGTGGAGTATGGTGGAGGGGGCACCGACACGGTTGGGAGAGATCAACTGATCAACTTGTGTGTCTAGAGGTGCCCTTGCCCCGTATATAAAGGAGCAAGGGGTGCGGCCGCCAAGGGGAGAGGAGCGCGGAGGAGTCCTACTCCTAGGGAGTAGGACCCCCCTTTTGCATGTTGGACTAGGAGAGAGAGGGGGAAGAGGTGGAGAGGAGGAAGAAAAGGGGGGGCGCCGCCCCCCTCTCCTTGTCCTATTCGGACTGGGGGGGAGGGGTGCGTGGCCCTGCCCTGGCCTCCACTCCTCTCTTCCACCAAGGCCCACTAAGGCCCATTAAGTTCCCGGGGGTTCGGTAACCTCCGGTACTCAGAAAATCCGATTTCACCGGAACACTTCCGATATCCAAACATAGGCTTCCAATATATCAATCTTGATGTCTCGACCATTTCGAGACTCCTCGTCATGTCCGTGATCACATCCGGGACTCTGAACAACCTTCGGTACATCAAAACATATAAACTCATAATATAACTTTCATCCTAACGTTAAGCGTGCAGACCCTACGGGTTCGAGAACTATGTAGACATAACCGAGACACGTCTCCGGTCAATAACCAATAGCGGAACCTGGATGCTCATATTGGCTCCCACATATTCTACGAAGATCTATATCGGTCAGACCGCATAACAACATACGTTGTTCCCTTTGTCATCGGTATGTTACTTGCCCGGGATTTGATCGTCGGTATCTCAATACCTAGTTCAATCTCGTTACCGGCAAGTCTATTTACTCGTACTGTAATACATCATCCCGCAACCAACTCATTAGTTGCAATGCTTGCAAGGCTTAAGTGATGTGCATTACCGAGAGGGCCCAGAGATACCTCTCCAACAATCGGAGTGACAAATCCTAATCTCGAAATACGCCAACCTAACAAGTACCTTTGGAGACACCTGTAGAGCTCCTTTATAATCACCCGATTCACGTTGTGACGTTTGGTAGCAAACAAAGTGTTCCTCCGGTAAACGGGAGTTGCATAATATCATAGTCATAGGAACATGTATAAGTCATGAAGAAAGCAATAGCAACATACTAAACAATCGTGTGCTAAGCTAACGGAATGGGTCATGTTAATCACATCATTCTCCTAATGATGTGATCCCGTTAATCAAATGACAATTCATGTCTATGGCTAGGAAACATAACCATCTTTGATCAATGAGCTAGTCAAGTAGAGGCATACTAGTGACAATCTGTTTGTCTATGTATTCACACATGTATTATGTTTCCGGTTAATACAATTCTAGCATGAATAATAAACATTTATCATGATATAAGGAAATAAATAATAACTTTATTATTGCCTCTAGGGCATATTTCCTTCTAGATTCTCCTTCTGTTTTGAGTAAGCTTGTGACACCTAAACCTGCTACTGCTTTGAATTCTGATATGTCGCATGTTATTGATGATTCCACTTCTGCTATGCATGATACTTATGATGAAACTACTTCTATGCTTAATACTACTGTGCCATTAGGTGAATATCTTGATGAACAATTTGCTAGGGTTAGAGAGAATGAAATTATTGAATATGAAATCATTGATGATAGTGATGATGAAGGTTCTCCCCCCCCCCTAAGTATGAATTACCTGTTGTTCCTGAGGGTTATGTTATGGATGAAGAAGCTGCTAGAGCTATTTTTGCTTGCAATGATAGATATGATCTTAAGAAGTTATTAGATAAATGGAAGCAGCAATCTCTTAATGCTAGAATGAAACATGACCTCGCTTTTGCTACTTCACCTATACGTATTCTTGATAAGGATTATGAATTATCTGTTGATCCTGAAATTATTACTTTGGTTGAATCTGATCCTTTTTATGGCAATGAATCTGAAAATGTTGTGGCACATCTTACCAAGTTAAATGATATAGCCACCCTGTTCACTAATGATGAGAAGTCTCTCTGTTATTATATCCTTAAGATATTTCCATTCTCATTAAAGGGTGATGCTAAAACTTGGTTTAATTCTCATGATCCTGGTTGTGTGCGTAGTCCCCAGGATATGATTTATTATTTCTCTACTAAATATTTCCCTGCTCATAAGAAACAAACTGCCTTGCGGGAAATATATAATTTTGTGCAAATCAAAGAAGAGAGTCTCCCACAAGCTTGGGGGAGGCTTCTCTGATTACTTAATGCTTTGCCTGATCATCCTCTTAAGAAAAATGAAATACTTGATACCTTTTATAATGGACTAACCGATGCTTCCAAGGACAACTTGGATAGTTGTGCTGGTTGTGTTTTCAGGGAAAGAACAGTCGACCAAGCTGAATTATTATTGAATAATATGTTGACTAATAAAAATAATTGGACTCTTCCTGAGCCAATTCCCGAGCCAACTGAGCCAACTCCTGAGCCTATTCCTAAACCAACTCCAAAGAAGAGGGGTGTTCTATTTCTCAGTCCTGAAGATATGCAAGAGGCAAAGAAATCGGTGAAAGAAAAAGGTATTAAAGCTGAAGATGTTAAGAATTTACCTCCTATTGAAGAAATACATGGTCTTAATATACCACCTCTTGAAGAAACACATTGTCTTGATAACCCGACACAGGTATTAAGGCAAATTCTCTCTATAGATATGATAAAGTTGAAATCCCGTCTATTAAATTTCCTAGCCCATGTTTAGATGAATTTGATGACTGCTACGTCTTGAGCTTGCGTTGGTTTTCCCCGAAGAGGAGAGGATGATGCAGCACAGTAGCGTAAGTATTTCCCTCAATTTTTGAGAACCAAGGTATCAATCCAGTAGGAGGCCACACACAAGTCCCTCGTACCTGCACAAAACGATAGCTACTCGCAACCAACGCGATTAGGGGTTGTCAATCCCTTCACGGTCACTTATTTAGAGTGAGATCTGATAGAGATAATATTTTTGGTATTTTTGGTATATGGATGCAAAGTGAAAAGTAAAGGTAAAGTAAAAACAAAGCAAGTATAAAAGTGATGGAGATTGATATGATGAGAATAGACCCGGGGACCATAGGTTTCACTAGTGGCTTCTCTCAAGAGCATAAGTATTCTACGATTGGGTGAAAAAATTATTGTTGAGCAATTGTGAGAATTGAGCATAGTTATGAGTATATCTAGGTATGATCATGTATATAGGCATCACGTCCGAGACAAGTAGATCGAAATGATTACGCATCTACTACTATTACTCCACTCATCGACAGCTATCCAAAGCATGCATCTAGAGTATTAAGTTAAAAAGCAGTAACGCCTTAAGCAAGATGAGATGATGTAGAGGAATAAATTCATGCAATATGATAAATACCCCATCTTGTTATCCTCGATGGCAACAATACAATACGTGCCTTGCAACCCTTTACATCCTTTGGGTAAGGACACCGCAAGATTGAACCCAAAGCCATGCACTTCTCCCATTGCAAGAACTACCAATCTAGTTGGCCAAACCAAACGGATAATTCGAAGAGACTTGCAAAGATAACTCAATCATACATAAAAGAATTCAGAGAAGATTCAAATATTATTCATAGATAAGTTGGATCATAAACCCACAATTGTACTCGAATAGATCTCCACGAGAGAGGGGGAGAACATTGTATTGAGATCCAAAAAGAGAGAAGAAGCCATCTAGCTACTAGCTATGGACCCGAAGGTCTGAAGTAAACTACTCACACTTCATCGGAGAGGCTATGGTGTTGATGTAGAAGCCCTCCGTGGTGGATGCCCCTACGGCGAGCTCCTAACAGGCCCCAAGATGGGATCTCGTGGATACAGGAAGTTGCGGCGGTGGAATTAGGTTTTTGGCTCCTGTTACGATCGTTTGGAGTACGTGAGGTATATATAGGAGGAAGGAGTACGTCGGTGGAGCATCGGTAGCGCCCCACCCTCGTGACCGCCTCCGATGTTCCTTGGCGAGGGTACAAGTCTCTGGATCACGCTTCGGTGAGAAAATCACGTTTAGGAGGTTTCATTCCGTTTGGACTCCGTTTGTTATTTTGTTTCTTCAAAACACCGAAAAAGGCAAAAACAGCAATTGGGCTGGGCCTCCGGTTAATAGGTTAGTCCCAAAAGTAATATAAAAGTGGAAAATAAAGCCCATTATAGTCCAAAACAATAGATAAAGTAGCATGGAGCAATAAAAATTATAGATACGTTGGAGACGTATCAGGCATCCCCAAGCTTAATTCCTGCTCGTCCTCGAGTAGGTAAATGATAAAAAGAGAATTTTTGATGCGGTGTGATACTTTGGCATAATTTCAATGTAAATCTTCTTAATCATGGTATGAATATTCAGATCCAAGAAGATTCAAGACAAAAGTTCATATTGACATAAAAATAATAATATTTCAAGCATACTAACTAAGCAATTATGTCTTCTCAAAATAACATGGCCAAAGAAAGTTATCCCTACAAAATCATATAGTCTAGCTATGCTCCATCTTCCCCACACAAAGTATTTAAATCATGCACAACCACGATGACAAGCCAAGCAATTGTTTCATACTTTAACATTTTCAAAACTTTTTCAATCTTCACGCAATACATGAGCGTGAGCCATGGATATAGCACTATAGGTGGAATAGAATGGTGGTTGTGGAGAAGACAAAAAGGGAGAAGATAGTCTCGCATCAACTAGGCGTATCAACGGGCTATGGAGATGCCCATTAAAAGATATCAATGTGAGTGAGTAGGGATTGCCATGCAACGGATGCACTAGAGCTATAAGTATATGAAAGCTCAACAAAAGAAACTAAGTGGGTGTGCATCCAACTCGCTTGCTCACGAAGACCTAGGGCATTTGAGGAAGCCCATAATTGGAATATACAAGCCAAGTTCTATAATGAAAAATTCCCACTAGTATATGAAAGTGACAAAATGAGAGACTCTCTATCATGAAGATCATGGTGCTACTTTGAAGCACAAGTGTGGTAAGAGGTTAGTAACATTGTCCCTTCTCTCTTTTTCTCTCATTTTTTTGGGCCTTTTCTCTTTTTTCTATGGCCTCTTTTTTTCGTCCGGAGTCTCATCCCGACTTGTGGGGGAGTCATAGTCTCCATCATCCTTTCCTCACTTGGGACAATGCTCTAATAATGATGATCATCACACTTTTTATTTTTCTTACAACTCAACAATTACAACTCGATACTTAGAACAAAATATGACTCTATATGAATGCCTCCGTGATGTACCGGGATATGCAATGATTCATGAGTGACATGTATGAAAGAATTATGAATGGTGGCTTTGCCACAAATACGATGTCAACTACATGATCATGCTAGCAATATGACAATGATGGAGCGTGTCATAATAAACGGAATGGTGGAAAGTTGCATGGCAATATATCTCGGAATGGCTATGGAAATGCCATGATAGGTAGGTATGGTGGCTGTTTTGAGGAAGATATATGGTGGGTGTATGATATCGGCGAAAGGTGCGCGGTATTAGAGAGGCTAGCAACGATGGAAGGATGGGAAAAAGTGTGTATAATCCATGGACTCAACATTAGTCATAAAGAACTCACATACTTATTGCAAAAATCTAGAAGTTATCAAAGCAAATTATTACGCGCATGCTCCTAGGGGGATAGATTTGTAGGAAAAGACCATCGCTCGTCCCCGACCGCCACTCATAAGGAAGACAATCAATAAATAAATCATGCTCCGAGTTCATCACATAACGGTTCACCATACGTGCATGCTACGGGAATCACAAACTTCAACACAAGTATTTCTCAAATTCACAACTACTCAAATAGCATGACTCTAATATCATCGTCTTCATATCTCAAAACAATTATCAAGCATCAAACTTATCTTAGTATTCAACGCACTCAAAAGAAAGTTTCACATATCTTGAATACCAAGTATATTAACATTAAGCAAATTACCATGCTATTAACGACTCTCAAAATAATCTAAGTGCAGCATGAGAGATCAAGTTTCTTTAAAACAAATCCACCACCGTGCTCTAAAAGATCTAAGTGAAGCACTAGAGCAAAAATTATCACGCTCAAAAGATATAAGTGAAGCACTATGAGCAAAACTATCAAGCTCAAAGGATATAACTGAAGCACATAGAGTATTCTATCAAATTCCAATTCATGTATGGCTCTCTCAAAAGGTGTGTACAGAAAGGATGATTGTGGTAAACTAACAAGAAAATACAAAAATAATACAGGACGCTCCAAGCAAAACACTTATCATGTGTTGAATAAAAATATAGCTCCAAGTAAATTACCGATGGAAGTGGACGAAAGAGGGGATGCCTTCCGGGGCATCCCCAAGCTTTGACTTTTTGGTGTCCTTGGATTATCTTGTGGGTTCCATGGGCATCCCCAAGCTTAGGCTATTGCCACTCCTTGTTCCATAATCCATCAAAAGAATTCACCCAAAACTTGAAAACTTCACAACACAAAACTCAATAGAAATCTCGTGAGCTCCGTTAGAGAAAGAAAACAAAAGACTACTTTAAGGCACTGTAATGAACTCATTATTTATTTATATTGGTGTTAAACCTACTGTATTCCAACTTCTCTATGGATCATAAACTATTTTACTAGCCATAGATTCATCAAAATAAGCAAACAACACACGCAAAACAGAATCTGTCAAAAACAGAACAGTCTGTAGTAATCTGTAACTAACGCAAACTTCTGGAACTCAAACAATTCTACCAAAATTAGAAGACCTAGAAAATTTGTTTATTGATCAGTATCAATTGGAATCAGTATTTTATCACGTTCTGGTTATTTTTAACAATTCGGGCACTGAGCGCAAAGTTTCTGGAAATTACAGCAAGATCAAATAACTATCATCCAAGAAAATCCAATAGGTTTAACTTGGCACAAACACTAGTTAAAAGATAAAACCACATCTAAACAGAGGCTAGATGGATTATTTATTCTTAAACATAAGCAAAAACAAAAAGCTAAAAATAAAATTGGGTTGCCTCCCAACAAGCGCTATCGTTTAACGCCCCTAGCTAGGCATAAAAGCAAGGATAGATCTAGGTGGTGCCGTCTTTGGTAGGCAATCCATAAGTGGCTCTCATAATAGATTCATATGGTAATTTTATTTTCTTTCTAGGAAAGTGTTCCATGCCTTTCTTTAATGGAAATTGGAATCTAATATTCCCTTCCTTCATATCAATAATTGCACCAATCGTTCTAAGGAAAGGTCTACCAAGAATAATAGGACATGAAGGATTGCAATCTATATCAAGAACGATAAAATCTACGGGCACATAATTCCTATTTGCAACAATAATAACATCATTAATTCTTCCCATAGGCTTTTTAATAGTGGAATCTGCAAGATGCAAGTTTAGAGAGCAATCATCAAAGTCACGGAAATCTAGCAAATCACACAAAGTTTTGGGAATAGTAGAGACACTTGCACCCAAATCACACAAAAGCATTAAACTCATGATCTTTAATTTTAATTTTAATGGTAGGTTCCCACTCATCATATAGCTTCCTAGGGGTAGAAACTTTCAACTCAAGTTTTTCTTCATAAGATTGCATCAAGGCATCAACAATGTGTTCGGTAAAGGCCTTATTTTGACTATAAGCATGAGGAGAATTTAGCACGGATTGCAACAAGTAAATACAATCAATTAAAGAGCAATTTTCATGATTAAATTCCTTGAGATCCAATATAGTGGGTTTAGCAACATCTAGATTTTTATTTCTTTCAATCCCAGTTTTATCAATTTCATCATCAAGATCTAAAAACTCCGAATTCTTAGAACGCCTTCTAGGTAAAGGAAGATCATATTCAGTTTCATCAAGATTCATATTGCAAAACAAAGATTTAATAGGGGACGCATCAATAACTTTTAGATCTTCATCTTGATTTTCATAGGGATTGGAAGAACACGCTTTAATAAAGGCATCTTTGGAAGCACGCATCCTAGCGGTTCTTTCTTTGCACTCATCAATGGAAATTCTCATAGCTTTGAGAGACTCATTGATATCATGCTTAGGAGGAATAGATCTAAGCTTTAAAGAATCAACCTCAAGAGAAATTCTATCAACGTTCCTAGCCAAATCATCAACTTTAAGCAATTTCTCTTCAAGCAAAGCATTAAAATTCTTTTGTGAATTCATAAACTCTTTAACACTACTCTCAAATTCAGAGGGCATCTTATTAAAATTTCCATAAGAGTTGTTGTAGGAATTTCCATAATTATTAGAAGGATTACTATGATAAGGCCAGGATTAAAATTCCCTCTATACGCGTTGTTACCAAAATTATTCCTACCAACAAAATTCACATCCATAGATTCATTATTATTATCAATCAAAGTAGACAAAGGCATATCATTAGGATCAGAAGAAACACTCTTAGTAGCAAATAATTTCATAAGTGCATCCATCTTTCCACTCAAAACATTGATTTCTTCTATCGCATGCACTTTTTTATTAGTAGATCTTTCAGTATGCCATTGAGAATAATTAACCATATTATTATCTAGGAGTTTAGTAGCATCTCCTAAAGTGATGTCCATAAAAGTGCCTCCATGGCCCGAATCTAAAAGATTTCTAGAAGCAAAATTCAATCCAGCATAAATATTTTGTATAATCATCCATAAGTTCAAACCATGAGTAGGACAATTACGTATCATTAATTTCATTCTCTCCCAAGCTTGTGCAACATGTTCATGATAAAGTTGCTTAAAATTCATAATATCGTTTCTAAGAGAGATAATCTTAGCGGGAGGAAAATACTTAGAGATAAAAGCATCTTTGCACTTGTTCCAAGAATCAATACTATTTTTAGGCAAAGATGAAAACCACGCTTTAGCACGATCTCTAAGCGAAAAAGGAAATAGCTTCAATTTAACGACATCATTATCGACATATTTTTTCTTTTGCATATCATATAAATCAACGAAGCTATTCAAATGAGTAGCGACATCTTCACTAGGAAGGCCGGCGAATTGATCTTTCATAACAAGATTCAACAAAGCAATATTGATTTCACAAGATTTAGTATTGGCAAGAGGAGCAATCGGAGTACTAAGGAAATCATTATTATTGGTATTGGTGAAGTCACACAATTTGGTAGCATCTTGAGCCATTGCGACAAACAAGCAATCCAACACACGAGCAAACAAACGGACGAGGAAAAGGCAACGGGAAAAGGAGGAGGAGATTGGAAAGAGAGGGCGAATAAAACGGCAAGGGTGAAGTGGGGGAGAGGAAAACAAGAGGCAAATGGCAAATAATGTAATGCGAGAGATAGGGATTGTGATGGGTACTTGGTATGTTGACTTTTGCGTAGACTCCCGACAGCGGTGCCGTAAATCCTTCTTGCTACGTCTTGAGCTTCCGTTGGTTTTCCCGAAGAGGAGAGGATGATGCAGCACGATGGCGTAAGTATTTCCCTCAGTTTTGAGAACCAAGGTATCACTCCAGTAGGAGGCCACTCACAAGTCCCTCGTACCTACACAAAACGATAGCTACTCGCAACCAACGCGATTAGGGGTTGTCAATCCCTTCACGGTCACTTACGAGAGTGAGATCTGATAGAGATAATATTTTTGGTATTTTTGGTATATGGATGCAAAGTGAAAAGTAAAGGTAAAGTAAAAACAAAGCAAGTATAAAAGTGATGGAGATTGATATGATGAGAATAGACCCGGGGGCCATAGGTTTCACTAGCGGCTTCTCTCAAGAGCATAAGTATTCTATGGTGGGTGAAAAAATTACTGTTGAGCAATTGACAGAATTGAGCATGGTTATGAGTATATCTAGGTATGATCATGTATATAGGCATCACGTCCGAGACAAGTAGATCGAAACGATTCTGCATCTACTACTATTACTCCACTCATCGACCGCTATCCAGCATTCATCTAGAGTATTAGGTTAAAAACAGAGTAACGCCTTAAGCAAGATGACATGATGTAGAGGAATAAATTCATGCAATATGATAAATACCTCATCTTGTTATCCTCAATGGCAACAATACAATACGTGCCTTGCAACCCTTTACATCCTTTGGGTAAGGACACCGCAAGATTGAACCCAAAGCCATGCACTTCTCCCATTGCAAGAACTACCAATCTAGTTGGCCAAACCAAACGGATAATTCGAAGACTTGCAAAGATAACTCAATCATACATAAAAGAATTCAGAGAAGATTCAAATATTATTCATAGATAAGCTGGATCAGAAACCCACAATTCATCGATCTCAATAAACACACCACAAAAAGAAGATTACATCGAATAGATCTCCACGAGAGAGGGGGAGAACATTGTTTTGAGATCCAAAAAGAGAGAAGAAGTCATCTAGCTACTAGCTATGGACCCGAAGGTCTGAAGTAAACTACTCACACTTCATCGGAGAGGCTATGGTGTTGATGTAGTAGCCCTCCATGGTTGATGCCCCTCCGTGAGCTCCTAACAGGCCCCAAGATGGGATCTCGTGGATGCGAGGAAGTTGCGGCGGTGGAATTAGGTTTCGGCTCTGTTACGATCGTTTGGGAGTGCGTGAGGTATATATAGGAGGAAGAATGCGTCGGTGGGGCATCGGGGGCCCACGAGGGCGGGCGCCCCCCACCCTCGTGACCGCCTCCGATGTTCCTTGGCGTAGGGTCCAAGTCTCCCGGATCACGTTCGGTGAGAAAATCACGTTTCCGAAGGTTTCATTCCGTTTGGACTCCGTTTGATATTCATTTCTTGAAACACTTGAAAAAGGCAAAAAAAGCACAATTACAGGCTGGGCCTCCGGTTAATAGGTTAGTCCCAAAAGTTATATAAAAGTGGAAAATAAAGCCCATTATAGTCCAAAACAATAGATAAAGTAGCATGGAGCAATAAAAAATTATAGATACGTTGGAGACGTATCAATGACTTCATGGCTAGACAAGAAAGTTTTAATGCTTATGTTGGTAGAGAATTAAAGAGTAATGCTTTCATGATAGGACGCTTGAGTGATTATATGGCTAGAGTTAAGGGTGAACTTAAACTCATTAGCAAATATGCTTCTATGGTTACCACTCAAGCAGAACAAGTACTTTAAGCTCAAAGTGATTTGCTCGATGAACTAAATAATAAACATGATTTTGCTGTTAGAGTGGCTACTAGAATTGGTAGAATGACTCAGGAACCTTTGTATCCTGAAGGCCACCCTAAGAGGATCAAGCAGGATTCTCAGAGAAATAATTTAGATGCACCTAGTCCTTCTAAAAAGAAAAAAAAGAAAAATGCTAGGACTTTGCATGCTTCCAGTGAATCTGATATAGACACACCCGAGAATCCTAATTATATTTCTATTTCTGATGCTGAAACACAATCTGATGATGAACATGAACCTGGTGATAATGTTAATGATAATGTTCATGTTGATGCTCAACCTAGCAATAATAATGATGTAGAAATCGAACCTGTTGTTGATCTTGATAACCCACAATCAAAGAATCAGCGTTATGATAAAAGAGATTTTGTTGCTAGGAAGCACAGTAAAGAAAGAGAACCATGGGTTCAGAAACCCATGTCTTTTCCTCCTAAACCATCCAAGACAAAGGATGATGAGGATTTTGAGCGCTTTGCTGAAATGATTAGACCTATCTTCTTACGTATGCGCTTAACTGATATGCTCAAAGTAAATCCTTATGCTAAATACATGAAGGATATCATTACAAATAAAAGAAAGATACCGGAAGCTGAAATTTCCACCATGCTTGCTAATTACACTTTTAAGGGTGGAATACCAAAGAAACTTGGTGATCCAGGGTACCAACTATACCATGCTCCATTAAAAGAAACTATGTTAAAACTGCTTTATGTGATCTTGGAGCCGGTGTTAGTGTTATGCCTCTCTCTTTATATCGTAGACTTGAATTGAATAAGTTGACCCCTACTGAAATATCTTTGCAAATGGCTGATAAATCAACTGCTATACCTGTCGGCATTTGTGAGGATGTGCCGGTTGTGGTTGCAAATGTCACTATATTAACGGACTTTGTTATTCTTGATATTCCCAAGGACGATAGTATGTCGATTATCCTTGGTAGACCCTTTTTGAATACTGCAGGGGCTGTTATTGATTGCAACAAAGGCAGTGTCACTTTTCATGTTAATGGTAATGAGCATACGACATACTTTTCGAGGAAACAACCTCAAGTTCATAGTATCAATTCTATTGGAAAAGTTCCAACTATCATTATTGGAGGTTTTGAATTTCCTCTTCCTACTGTCAAGAAAAAATATGATATTCTTATTGTTGGGGATGTTCATATCCCCGTTGAGGTAACCTAGTGTTATTCGAAATTTCTCCGGTTCCATGTTATTCGGAATGAGTTTGTTAACAAGACTTGATCAACCTTGTTAGTGGATTCCTTTTGATGATCATGAGACAGATGAAACTACAAGGCACAACCTTCTGTACTCTCTTTTTACTTTATGTTATTTAGAATAAATAAAGCAAAATTAGTATTATCTGTCTGTTTTCTGAATTATCCATGCAATAAAAAATATCCTGAAAATAAAAGTGCTCCAAATGCCCTGCAAATTTAGTATGATTTTTATGGAGTATTTGAGGATTTTAGGCACTGAAAACACAACATGGGGGGCAAGCACCTGGCCACGAGGGTCCAGGGCACGCCCACTCCCCCTGGGCGCGCCCCCTTGTCTCATGGGCCCATGGTGGCCCCCTCCACTTATTCCTGCACCCACACACTCCATCTTCCTCCCCAAAAAATCCCCATCCAGCTCAAGCACGAGTTCTAGCTCATTTTGCTGCGATTTTCGATCTCTTTGCTCAAAGCTCCATTCACAAAACTTCTTTGGGAGATTGTTGCTTGGTATGTGACTCCTTCATTGGTCCAATTAGTTTTTGTTCTAGTGCTTTATTCATTGCAAAATTTTGCTACCTAGGTGACCCTATTCTTGAGCTTGCATGTCAAATTTATGAGGTCCCAAGTAATTCTAATGCATGATATAGGCTCTAGGCACTTGTGGGAGTAGTTGCTATCAATCTTGTTTAGTTTGATTCACTTTTATCTTGAAGTTACAAAAAATTTCAGAAATTTTTCAGAGGAAGAAATATGTCCAGGAAAATGTACGAAGGTGGTTCCTCAACAAAGAGAGGACCCAGGCGTGCTATGCGTGAGCAAGACGATGAACTACCAAGAGAAGCTGAGGTGCGGTCTTGTGAGTGGCCGTCAGAAGAGTTTATGGTCAATACAGGCATCAAGGATGAATTTGACGCGTATGTGCGTAATGCCGATCTTGAGGACTTCATGCAAGATAAGTGTCCTCAGTACTACCAATTGACTGATTCATTCGTGATAAGATTTAAATTTACATCTTCGCGTAATTCTCAGAATGTCCTGTTTGATATTTATGATCAATCTTATACCATGGACTTAGAAGATTTTACAACTGCTTGCAAACTCCCACAGTGGGGCAATGTTAATGAACCCCATAAATCTGAATATAAAGACTTTCTTGCTAGTATCACTGTGGGAGAATCTAGGGACATAGCACAAGCTACCATAGGGAGCATTCATTTTTCCGCTATACATTATTTTGCTCTCTTCATTGGTAGATGCATTAATGGTAAAGACGAAGCATGTCACATGTGTGTCCCTGATCTTTGTGTTCTTAAGAGTGTTGTATTAGGTAATAAAGATTACAACTTGGGGGCGATTGTTGCATAATAATGGTTTAGTTGGAGATTTATTTGGAGGGATTTATGCGACCCGTGTTGCTAATTATCTTGGTATACCCCCACGTGAGGGTGATATGGTGTTACCTCCCGCTTATTTAGATTATGACGTGATGGTCAGACATTGTTTTCTTTTGAGGAATGAACAATTCCTTCAGCATCGACTAATCTTTGACAGACGTCGCGCTGTCCATGTTACTCTCCCTGCTCCTTCCTTTTTGATTACCAAGCAAAATGAAGATATTTTGTAACCAGGCAGGAGGCAACCGAACACGAGAGGAGAGCGGAGGCAACTCGCCAACATGCCGCGGCTCAGGAGGCATTGGCTGCTGCATCTCAGTACGACCCCAGTTATAACTTCGGATATCAGCCAGGCTATCCTTGGCATTAGACCAACTTAGGCCAAAAGCCTGGGGGGGTACGTATTTCTCACCGACTTTACATTCATGTTCACACACTTATTCTAGTTGTCGGTGCTCATACTCTTTCATTGTATTATCCATGCTAATTTAATTTATTCTTCTAGCTTTTCTCTTGTGTGTTTGATAAACCTTAAGAAAAACAAAAAAAAATAGTTAGTTTAATTTCCATGCTTGTAGTAGTAATTAAAATGAAAACCCAAAAAGGTTTCTCATTCTTCTTTTACTTGTTGGGATCTTTCCCGTGTAAATAGTTTTATTTCTTTTCTTTCCTTTGGGGGTCTAGAGGAGAAGACCATAATGAAAATGCTTAGTGGCTCTCATATGCATGATTGTTGATTTAACCAAGAGCCCATATTACCTTGTCTTCTCCCTTCAATTGAATGTTTGCAGATTCCAGCTTAGTCCAATGCACGTGCACTATTATTATTATACACACCATACGGTCGTGCAAGTGAAAGTCAATAATGGCGATATATGATGGACTGATTGAGATGAGAGAAGCTGGTATGAACTCGACCTCTTCTCTTTTTGTAAATATGATGAGTCCATCGTTCCTGATTTGGCCTATTATGAATAAAGATGTTTGCAATGACAATTAGAGATTATAGTTACTTATGCCATACTTAATTATCTATGAGTTTATAATGGTTTACCTTGCGTGCCAACATGTTATTAAAATGGTTGTGATGTGGTATGATAGGGTAGTATCTTCCTTTGAATGAATTGAGTGACTCGACTTGGCACATGTTCATGCATGTAGTTGAAAACAAATCAACATAGCCTTCACGATATTTATGTTCATGGTGGATTATATCCTACTCATGCTTGCACTCGGTGTTGATTAATTTTAATGCATGTTCATGACTGTTGTCGCTCTCTCAGTTGGTCGCTTCCCATTCTTTTGCTAGCTTTCACCTGTACTAAGCGGGAGTACAGCTTGTGCATCCAAACTCCATAAACCCCAAAGTTATTCCATATGAGTCCACTATACCTTCCTACATGCGGTATTTACCTGCCGTTCCAAGTAAATTTGTATGCGCCAAACTCCAAACCTTCAAATAAAATTCTGTTTTGTATGCTCGAGCAGCTCATGTTTCAACTAGGGATGTCTGTATCTTCCATGCTAGGTGGGTTATTCTCAAGAGGAGTGGACTCCACTCCTCATTCACGAGAAAATGGCTGGTAACCGGGATGCCCAGTCCCATGATCAAAAGATCAAAGCAAATCGAAATAATTAAACAAAACTCCCCCAGGGCTGTTGCTAGTTGGAGGCACTCATTGTTTCGAGCAAGCCATGGATTGATGCTTGTTGGTGGTGGGGGAGTATAAACTTTACCATTCTATTTGGGAACCGCCTATAATGTATGTAGCATGGAAGATATCGAGATCTCATAGTTGTTGCGTTGACAGTGAAAGTATACCGCTCAAAATGTTATTCATCTCTATTTTAAAATCAAGCTCTCGCACCTCTACAAACCCCTGCTTCCCTCTGCGAAGGGCCTATCTATTTACTTTTATGTTGAATCATCCCCCTCTTATTAAAAAGCACCCGCTGGAGAGCACGCTGTCATTTGCATGCATTACTATTAGTTTATATTGGGTATGACTTGACTGGATCTCTTTTACCATGAATTACAATTTTTAGTCAGTCCTTGATCTTTAAAGGTGCTCTGCATTTATGTTTTGCGGTCTCAGAAAGGGCTAGCGAGATACCATCTTGTTATATCATATTATGATTGTTTTGAGAAAGTGTTGTCATCCGAGTTTTATTATTATTGCTCGCTAGCTGATTATGCCATTGATATGAGTAAACATGAGACCTAAGTGTTATTGTGAATATGGTTAATTCATAATCTTTGCTGAAAACTTGAATGTTGGCTTTACATATTTACAACAACAAGAGCAACATAGTTTGTAAAAGTTTTTCTTTATCACTTTCAGTTTGTGAACTGAATTGCTTGAGGACAAGCAAAGGTTTAAGCTTGGGGGAGTTGATACGTCTCCAACGCATCTACTTTTCCAAACACTTTTGCCCTTGTTTTGGACTCTAACTTGCATGATTTGAATGAAACTAACCCGGACTGACGCTGTTTTCAGCAGAATTGACATGGTGTTGTTTATTATGCAGAAAACAAAAGTTCTCGGAATGACCTAGAAATCCACGGAGATAACTTTTAGAAAATATAAAAAACACTGGCGAAAGAATCCAAGCCAGGGGGCCACACCCTATCCACGAGGGTGGGGGCACGCCCCCTCCTCCTGGGCGCGCCCCCTGTCTCGTGGGCCCCCTGATGCTCCATCGACCTCAACTCCAACTCTATATATTCCGTTTTGCGGAGAAAAAAATCAGAGAGAAAGTTTCATCGCGTTTTATGATACGGAGCCGCCGCCAAGCCCTAATCTCTCTCGGGAGGGCTGATCTGGAGTCCGTTCGGGGCTCCGGAGAGGGGGATTCGTCGCCGTCGTCATCATCAACCATGCTCCATCACCAATTTAATGATGCTCACCGTCGTGCGTGAGTAATTCCATCGTGAGGCTTCCGGGCGGTGATGGGTTGGATGAGATTTACCATGTAATCAAGTTAGTTTTGTTAGGGTTTGATCCCTAGTATCCACTATGTTCTGAGATTGATGTTGCTATGACTTTGCTATGCTTAATGCTTGTCACTAGGGCCCGAGTGCCATAATTTCAGATATGAACCTATTATGTTTTCATGAATATATGAGCTCTTGATCCTATCTTGCAAGTCTATAGTCACCTATTATGTGTTATGATCCGACAACCCCGAAGTGACAATAATCGGGATACTTCTCGGTGATGACTGTAGTTTGAGGAGTTCATGTATTCACTACGTGTTAATGCTTTGGTCCGGTGCTCTATTAAAAGGAGGCCTTAATATCCCTTAGTTTCCACTAGGACCCCGCTGCCACGGGAGGGTAGGACAAAAGATGTCATGCAAGTTCTTTCCATAAGCACGTATGACTATATTCGGAATACATGCCTACATTACATTGATGAATTAGAGCTAGTTCTGTGTCACCCTATGTTATAACTATTACATGAGGAATCGCATCCGACATAATTATCCATCACTGATCCAATGCCTACGAGCTTTTCACATATTGTGCTTTGCTTATTTACTTTTCGGTTGCTACTGTTACAATTACTACGAAACTGCTATTCGTTACTTTTGCCACGGTTACCATTACTATCATACTACTTTGCTACTAAATACTTTGCTACAGATACTAAGTTATCCAGGTGTGGTTGAATTGACAACTCAACTGCTAATACTTGAGAACATTCTTTGTCTCCCCTTATGTCAAATCAATAAATTTGGGTTGAATACTCTACCCTCGAAAACTGTTGCGATCCCCTACACTTGTGGGTTATCATCTACCCATCATTAGGATCTAAAAAATTGTCGTGATGGTAAAATCAGTACATGTTTGTTGCCATGCTGCCATGATTAAAACCTGAAAAGGCATGCTCACAGGGGTTGTGGGGGTCGACATCGGGTCAATGGCGTGGTCGTGGCCCCGTGTTCAGCGCTCACATGAGAAGATGGCCGTCAGTAACCACCGGAGGCCAGCGGGCGTGGGATCCGGCACGTGAAGAAGAAGATCCATGGCGGCCAACTGCCCCTCTGCCGATGACACCGCTCGCCAGCTCAAGCCTCTGCCGGTCGCCGCCCTCCATGGAGGCCACACGCTAGTGCCAACACAGTCGCATCCATCCTGCAAGGCCGCATGCATCCTCCAAATCTGGCAATGCATAGGGCTGTAGCCCGCCGTTTCGATTGATGGAATCCTCTATCGATGTGCACACGTGGCCGACGCCGGTCGTCCCCTCCTTTAAATCCGGCGACGTGCAAGGCCGCGGCTTGGTGCCCAGTCGACGCCGCAGACCTCCTACATCTTTCGCCGTCGGGCTCACGCGCCACCATTCGCCGGAAGCCTTCTCCGATGTCCCCGTGTGCCCGACGCCAGTCGTACCCTCCTTCAAATCCGGCGACGTGCAAGGCTGCATCCTAGTGCCTAGCCAACATTGTAGCCCTCCTGCATCTATCTCTGCTGGACTCGCGCGCCACCATCTGCCGGACACCTTCACCGTTGTCCCCACCTGCCAAACTGACGGCGTCTAGGATTAAGGGGTACCAACCTAGTCGGCCCGTAATCCTCGGGCTGGGCCTGTGGGCCTCAATCTTCATTGGATGGACTCGGGAAGCTACACGCTGGGCCACGATCAGGGTTGCATCTGTCGAAGACTTGACGTATACTCCAAGATGTCTCTTGCAACCTTCCTGTGATCCCCTTGGATACCGACCATGTAACCCTATATGCCTTACCTGACGTGTATATAAGACAAAGGTTTAGCCCGTAGAGGGGACCAAATAACAATTACATTCTCCTAGCCCTAGGGTTAGAACACAACTTACGATCTCGAGGTAGATCAACTTTGTACTTGATACATTTCCATCAATATAAACAAGAGCAAGGCGTAGGCTTTTACCTCCATCAAGAGGGTCCGAACCTGCGTAAATATCGTCTCCCTTGTTCCTGTTACCATCAATCTGAGATCCACGGCTCAGGACCCCCTACACTACAAAAAAAGGCACATCCCTGACATTTTGGACTGGAGGAATTTTTTTTCTGTCATGCTTATGACACTTCTATGACAATAATTGTGATAAAAGCATGTATCATCATAGATGTGGTGGGTCCTACTTCTATGACAAAAAATCATGACAGAAAATGGGCTTTTCGTCCTGGGCGGGCCGGGGACGCACCTGCATGACATTCTTTGGGCCGTCTATGACGAAAAAATCATGATAGACGCGAGGCGAGGAAAATATCGGGGAGTTCCCGGTTATGGTGGGTGGTCGGGGCCGAGCGATGCACGGAGGTTTGCGCGTTTCTCTCATAACGTACGCACGTGTGTGCGAGCCGTTGGGCTCTAACTGAACCCGAGCGAGGCTAGATGACTGTATGGAGAGCGAACAAGTGATTCATCTTAGAATATCGATAGGGACACATATGAATCAGATAGCACGGCAAAAGAAAGCTCAATGTGTTGCATGGCCAAGGTCATGCCCTGCATCGAAGCATATATATCTTTTCTTCAAGTGTGTCATTACAATGGAACGGACATCTATAAGCAGCAAAGATGACTGTCCCATCATGGTGTTGTAGTATCATACCAGCAGCCGTCGTACCATCACTCTCCAAAAACGCCCCATCTATTGACAGTGCAACCTCGTCCCTAGGAGGTGGGATCTAGGCCAACGTACTTGTTGTGTTAGTCGGTTTTGGCCTTTTTGGTTCCAAGACAAGCGACATTTTACCCCTTTAGAATGTCCTCCGTCAAGTATTTGTTAGCTGAATCAAGCGACTGCCAGTAGCTCCAAAGAAACTATACGGAAATTTCAAGAGGAGGTATTTCCTTACCATGCATATCATCATTTTTGTGACTGCCTTATACACCAAAATAACAAGATTGTCCTACTCCTTGTGTCCTGGTCATAGTCGTCGAGGACATAAAGCAACCAACATTCACAGACTCTCGATGATCCGGGCTATGAGTAAGAGCTCAAGTCCTAGCATAGAGCCACACCCTATTCTGAGGTCATGTTTGAGGCAATTCAGATCAGTTCTTCGTCATCGGTAAATACAATGGTCATGTATGTTTGCATTGCAACATTGGTGATAATGTGTTGACATGTTGTGTGATATCAAACGTTGCCATGACATTTGACTTGTAAAACCCTTTTATGTTCATGTGTTTTAATCTCCTCCTTCTTGGGCACATTCACAGGAATGTGGGTTCCATCAATGGCCTTGATGACATTCTTGGATTGAAGTGAGGTCAACAATTAAATTTTTCTAATTGTGAATGAACTTCAGTGAAAGTTGGATTATTCGGTCTGAGATAATAACTAGGCATGCATGCATTCTACACACTCCAAAACCTCATAAACATTGGGGACAGCTTTGAGAAACCAACACAGTTATATCTCTTGCATCATCGAGAAAGAAGATACAAAACGAGAGGGAGAGTCGTTCAAAGTAAGTATAACATGCCTTCAACACCTTCAAAGCGTTGTTTCCTTGGCAGAACGACAATCACAGTCACATGGTTTGTGACGGCCCCCTCCCACTTCCTAGTAACAAAAAAGTAGCATCGACAAGTAAATTTAGGAGAATAGAGGGACGTGACTTTTGTTTACATAAACCTTCCATAAGTAGCCTCCGGACGACTCAATGAGGCATCAGGTGACCACGACCGTAAGCCAATTTCCAGGAGGAAGTCAGATTGTGGCAGCAACAAGGAATACGACGATGGTAACGAAGAATGGACGACGCGGCGAGCGATAATGGTACCAATGGGTTTTTTTTGCAGCAGATAATGGCAGCATTGGTTTGGCAATGGCTGTGAATGAAGAGGGAACCAAAGGCAAGGGTTGACGAATTGAATTGACACGGCTTTGTTTGACTTCGACAATTCACCATTGTGTCACTGACATGCCGGTGGCACCCTGTCCATATCACAGTGTAATTTGTGTGAAAGTGACAGTAAAAATTATGTCTTGGTGGGGTGGGGGTTGCAAAATGGGAGGGTCTATTATTTATTTTTCATAGAAGACAACTCAGGGGTACAAGTAATGTGTAGGCAACGCAAAGCGCTGGCTGTGCCGGGGATCCAACGGCGGGGAATGGCCCTGGCCGCGCTGGACGGTGTAGATGGGATAGATAAACATCCCCACCACCACCACGTCTCAGCGAGTCAAGTAGGACGGGGGAAAGGAAAGAAAAACCCACCCATCTGCACAGCACAGCACACACATCTTCTTCCTTCTCCGAGATCCAAATCACCAAACTGAGCCCAGATCCACCCACCTCTCTCCCCCTCTCGCTCCCGCCGGTGGGTTTAGCGGGGAGGAGCGCCGTCCCCGGCGGCGGCGAGATGCTGACCAAGTTCGAGACCAAGAGCAACCGCGTCAAGGGGCTCGCCTTCCACCCGCGGCGGCCATGGATCCTGGCCAGCCTCCACAGCGGGGTCGTCCAGATGTGGGACTACCGCATGGGCACCCTCCTCGACCGCTTCGACGAGCACGACGGCCCCGTCCGCGGCGTCCACTTCCACAAGACACAGCCGCTCTTCGTATCCGGAGGTACCTCACCACTCCCTCCCGACCTCCCTAGATCTCCCCTACCCCTGATCCCTGGATCTGGCCTTGCCAACCGCTTCCGTCGATCAGATGGCTCCGCTCCCAGCTGATCAATGGCGGCGGCCGATCTCGGCCATTCAGTTACCAGCCCACCCTGGAACCAACACTCTGATCCTACTTTAAGTGATGCATCAGTGTTTGATGAGCAAAGAAGAACTGGGCTAGATCTGCTTGTGATTTTTATTACTTAGCAGTGTTTCAACTCGTTAGTAGATTCAGAGTTTCCATTTACATGATGATCTGGGATATACTTGATGCGATTCCAACTCCTACCAAGTACTAGTGACTAGTATAACATTATAATCTGGAACCCCACCTAGCAGTATTCTAGGTGCCTGCCAGTCAACTCATCATATCATATGAGCCCAGAAACACTGACCCCGATCGCACTTGTAGTGATTTTCTCAGTATTTATTTAAGCAAAATCAGCAAGAACATATCTTAGTGGCTATAAGCGTGCTTTCTACTTACTAGATATTTTTCTTTGATAAAAGTTATACTTATTAGCTGTGTTGCAACTTGTGGGTTTTCTGTGCATACTTTATGGTGCTATGTGTCGTGCGGTTCTTGGTTCTGATAAGCATTGCCAAGTTCATGTTCACAGTATAATCCTAAGATTGGGCTGTAGTTTTGTGCACGCATCTTGTGGCAATGGATTCTGTCTAAGGCTTTTGCTCTTTGGTTATTGCATTGCAGGTGACGATTACAAGATCAAGGTGTGGAACTACAAAACGCACCGCTGCCTCTTCACGCTCCACGGCCACCTTGACTACATCCGCACGGTCCAGTTCCACGACGAGCATCCATGGATCGTCAGTGCCAGTGATGACCAGACAATCCGTGTCTGGAACTGGCAGTCGCGCACCTGCGTGGCCGTGCTGACAGGGCACAATCACTATGTCATGTGTGCTTCCTTCCATCCCAAGGAGGACCTGGTCGTCTCAGCGTCTCTGGACCAGACCGTCCGGGTGTGGGATATTGGCGCGCTCAGGAAGAAGTCGTCGTCCCCAGCCGACGACATCATGCGTCTCACTCAGATGAACACTGATCTGTTTGGAGGCATTGATGCTGTGGTCAAGTATGTCTTGGAGGGTCACGACCGTGGGGTCAACTGGGCATCGTTTCATCCCACGCTGCCACTTATTGTTTCTGGGGCAGATGACCGGCAAGTGAAACTCTGGAGAATGAATGGTAACACTGTTGATCCCTTCTCAACTTTGCATTTTGTTTTTTCTGCATGATACTCAACAAGCATTCACATGCCAAGTCATATTGATGATACACAACAAATTTTCACGTGCCAACCAATAGTATGCCACTATTCATCTACATTTAAATTTTGTTAAAAAGTATGTTTTGTCTTGCTCTTTCGTGAATATTATAAAGTTTGTTTTATCTTGCCATTTCCTGAGTTTAGATGTTTATGAACAGATACAAAGGCATGGGAGGTTGATACTCTTAGAGGTCACATGAACAATGTCTCCTGTGTATTGTTCCATGCGAAGCAGGACATCATTGTATCCAACTCAGAAGACAAGAGCATCCGTGTCTGGGATGCCACAAAGAGAACTGGTATCCAGACATTCAGGCGGGAGCATGACCGCTTCTGGGTCCTTGCTGCTCACCCTGAAATGAATCTTCTTGCAGCTGGTCATGACAGTGGCATGATTGTGTTTAAGTTGGAGAGAGAGCGCCCAGCTTTCGCCGTTAGTGGTGATACAGTGTTCTATGTGAAGGACCGATTCCTCCGTTTCTATGAGTACTCAACACAGAAGGAGGTCCAGGTGGCTCCGATAAGAAGGCCTGGTTCAGTCAGCTTGAATCAGTCACCAAGGACATTATCCTATAGCCCAACTGAGAATGCTGTCTTGATCTGCTCTGATGTGGATGGGGGCTCATATGAGCTTTTCATTGTTCCTAAAGATTCTGCTGGCAGGGCTGATTATTTGCAGGATGCAAAGAAGGGATCTGGTGGTTCTGCAGTTTTCATAGCCCGGAACCGGTTTGCAGTCCTGGAGAAGAGCAGCAACCAGGTCTTGGTGAAGAGTCTTAAGAATGAGATTGTGAAGAAAAGTCCTCTTCCTATTGGAACTGATGTTATTTACTATGCTGGAACTGGTAATGTATTGTGCAGAGCTGAAGACAGGGTGGCCATCTTTGATCTGCAGCAGCGGCTTGTTCTTGGTGAACTCCAGGCATCTGCTGTTAAGTATGTGATCTGGTCGAATGATATGGAATCTGTTGCACTGCTCAGCAAACATGCTGTAGTCATTGCAAACAAGAAGCTTGTCCATCGCTGCACACTTCACGAAACCATTCGTGTAAAGAGTGGTGCCTGGGATGAAAATGGTGTGTTCATATACTCCACTCTGAACCATATCAAGTACTGCCTTCCTAATGGGGACAGTGGCATTATCAAAACACTTGATGTTCCTATTTACATAACCAAGGTTGCGGGGAACACCATTGCCTTTCTGGACCGTGATGGAAAGAACAAGATTATCACAGTTGATGCTTCTGAATACATTTTCAAGCTGGCGCTTCTACGGAAGCGCTACGATCATGTCATGAGTATGATCAAGAATTCACAGCTGTGCGGGCAGGCAGTCATTTCTTATTTGCAACAGAAAGGGTTTCCAGAAGTTGCTCTCCACTTTGTGAAAGATGAAAAGACCAGATTTAACCTGGCTCTTGAAAGCGGGAACATCCAAATTGCTGTTGCTTCCGCAAAGGAGCTCGATGACAAGGATCACTGGTACAGGTTGGGAATCGAGGCTCTGAGGCAGGGAAATGTTGGTATTGTTGAATATGCATACCAGCGGACAAAGAATTTTGACAGGCTTGCTTTTCTTTATCTGCTAACTGGTTACTTGGACAAGGTGGGCTTCATGTCTAAGATAGCTGGGCAGAATAACAATTTGATGGGCCAGTTCCACAATGCATTGTATCTTGGAGATGCTAAGAAAAGAGTTGAGATCTTGGAGAATGCAGGACAGCTACCTCTAGCATATGTGACTGCTGCCACTCATGGGCTCACTGAAATTGCTGATAGGCTTGCTGGTGAGTTGGGAGAAGATGTGCCTTCTCTACCTGAAGGGAAAACTAGATCACTTTTAATCCCTCCAGCGCCTCTCACAGCTTGTGGTGATTGGCCATTGTTGAGGGTGATGCGTGGTATTTTTGAGGGTGGACTAGATGCTACTGGGAGGGCAGAGCAGGAGGAAGATTATGATGATGCTGGTGGTGATTGGGGTGATGAAGACCTGGAAATTGTTGATGCCAGTAATGTGATAGAAAATGGAGATGCTGGCCATGCCGATGAAAGTGAAACAAATGAAGAGGATGGGGACGAGGAAGGTGGCTGGGACCTCGAAGATCTGGAATTGCCGCCGGAGGCAGATACACCAAAAGCTAGAGGTCCGGAACGCTCTGCTTTGTTCGTGGCTCCCACACCAGGCATGCCTGTCAGTCAAATTTGGACTCAGAAGTCATCTCTTGCTGGGGAGCATGCTGCAGCTGGGAATTTTGACACGGCAATGCGTCTGCTTAGCCGCCAGTTGGGCATCAAGAACTTTGCTCCTTTGAAGGCCTTGTTCCTTGATGCGCATATGGGCAGTCATACCTTTCTGCGTGCATTTGCAAGTGCTCCAGTGATACCTATTGCTGTTGAGAAAGGCTGGAGTGAATCTGCCAGTCCCAATGTGAGGGGCCCACCTGCACTTGTGTTCAGCTTCGCGCAAATGGACGACAAGCTGAAGGCTGCATACAAAGCCACAACCGAGGGCAAGTTCCCAGAGGCACTGAGGCAGTTCCTCAACATCCTATACACCATCCCGCTCCTCGTCGTGGACTCACGGAGAGAGGTCGATGAAGTGAAGGAGCTTATCGAGATAGTGAGGGAGTACGTCCTTGGTCTCAGGATGGAAGTCAAGAGGAAGGAGCTGAAAAACGACGCCACCCGGCAGCAGGAGCTGGCGGCATACTTCACCAACTGCAAGCTGCAGAAGGTCCACATGCGCCT
The DNA here is from genome assembly GCA_021605145.1 of Aegilops bicornis. NCBI lineage: Eukaryota > Viridiplantae > Streptophyta > Magnoliopsida > Poales > Poaceae > Aegilops > Aegilops bicornis. The sequence goes on along the minus strand of CM038672.1, from coordinate 701,386,396 downwards.
TGTCCTCACCAGCGCCATGGGCCTCTGCTTCAAGGGCGGGAACTACGCCACGGCGGCAAACTTTGCCCGCATGCTCCTGGACAACGGCCCGAACGAGGCCCAGGCGAAGAAGGCCCGGCAGGTCCTGCAGGCCTGCGGCGACAGGAAGGACGCCCACCAGCTCAACTACGACTTCAGAAACCCGTTAAATGCGTCTGCGGGGCCACCTTCGTCCCGATCTACCGCGGGCAGAAGGACGTCTCGTGCCCCTACTGCGCGTCCCGGTTCGTGCCCTCGGTCGAGGGTCAGCTGTGCAGCATATGCGAGCTCTCGGTGGTCGGGGCGGACGCCTCGGGCCTCCTCTGCTCCCCTACACAATCGAGATAAAGATAAGTGGCGACGGCTTCGCCTCCGTGTTCATCATGTTTGTATTATCTCCAGTCAGTTCCAAGACTGTTGTGTCAGTTATATTCTACCTACCAGAGATTTTTATCACCGACTTTGCGAGGAATAAGTATAGTATAATTGCGTCGTTTCTTCCCCCTTTTTTTTGTGTCATCGATCGGCCGTGGCCTGGTGCGGCCGTGGTCGGTCAGGTCAATCAACAAACGGTGTAGGATTTTTGGACAGACACATATTTTTAGGGCACAATGATGATGTATTTAAATCGGGATTTCGTTATATGATGTACTGCCTACCGTGTTTGTGTAATGTTTGGCTGGTATTCATTGTTTGTGTTCCTCCTTCACTCCCAGCAGCTGCTTTTTTGTGTCTTTTGGTTGCTGTTGACAGTTTATCCTCCATCTTATGCATTGTTAGTGAGCAAGCCTCTTCCAGGGCTTGCATCTTCACAATGCATGTATATGAAAGCTTGTTTTCTTTGAGCAAGCATGACATGGATTCCATCAAATTCTCTCGCTGGCCACCGACGACGGCGATGCGCATGAAATCGCGATCTTGGGGACTATATGAGAGGTTGAAGAAAGTGAAGTTCAACAATAATAGCCAAAGCACTGGCAGCGTGGCTGCTTCACTGATGTTCCCAGCTCCACGCTGAGAAGCATAGCTACCACTGCTAACTTGGAACCCTGGGTAAACTAAACTGCCTTGTGAAATTTATTTTTCTCGAAACTCGCCACAACCTCGACTGCAAACAACAGACACCGTTAAATCCATGAGGACGACGATTTAAGAGAACGAGGACCACCCATTAAGCAGCTATCTTTCCGATGGCGCCACTCTTCTTGTCTTTGCTCCCAACAGACTTCTCCCTCACGATGCCAGCACGAGGACAGGCATTCACCTTCTTGATTTTGCCCCTGGTTGTCTCCCTCTGGGGAGGCAAACGAATCCAGGACTAGCCGCCTCCAAACCGATGAGCAAGTCACAAAACTCTTTCACAAAGAGATCCTCGAAGTTAGGTGCCAACACACCTGCCTTAGCAACCTCATCACCCACAGGTAGCACCTGCCAGGAGGGTGAATGACAGTGGCAACCAGCCCTCCACGGTCCGCAACGGCGAGCGGTTGGGAAACCACCTTGTGACGATGATATCAAACCAGTTCGGTACAGATGCCTTACCGTCGTCCCAATACAAACCAAATAGGCCGCCCTTTGCTGAAATGAATCCCCGCCGCCCTCTCTTGAGAGTAACAGAAAACGCAGTAAGAAACGTCCACATTCTCCTCTTTTTACCAGGCCATGAGCTTTTTTACATTTTTTCCCTTTATTAGGAGTGAACACCTTGTTTCTGCTTCTTCGCTAGATTACCGCAGCTTGTCAAGCACTCTCTACCCTTTACTTACATACCAGGAGCACATCATCTGGATCATCAAACTTTTATTTCTCTTCTATTGGAACCTCTGGACCAGGCTCGAGAGATTTTCCACATATGCCAATTCTAAGTTGATAGCCCCGCGAGGCAGAGTGTTGCATATAAATCACACTAATTAGATACAAAAACACTGAATTGTGCCCCTCTCCTATATCACCAGCCCCAACACAAATCTTAGTAAAGCTTGTCCATAATAAAAGAGTGAGCTGAATCGACACACATTATCCCTAACAGTCACTTGCCTATGCCGATCAATTGCAACAACCTATATGGTTGAAGAATATTTACCTCTCGTGCACATAAAACCTTGAGGTGTCAAATAAACACAGAATTTAAGGGCCTCGGGTACTATTCATATAGCTTAACCACCACATACACTGTAAGGTAAAATGAACTGATACGTATTATTTCACTAAAATAGCCGCAGGCTGATGCTAGGAAATTGCAACCTTCAGCATAACCGTGGCAGTATATCACACACGGCAAAATGCCAATTCACCTACCTAGCGCCACAGCCGTGCTAAAAACAACAATCTGCGTGCCTAAGAGATGAGAGGGCAATACGAAAAACACGGTATTACTGTCATCCAAGTTAAAGAAGGCGGCACTCAGTGAGCAAACTACAATCGAGATTAGGTAGATTGCAGACTAGCCAATCAGTGAGTTTCTTGTTGATTCTGCGTAACCACAGATGCATATAAGCTAGAAACACATTTGTGATTTCTCCACCACGCAACAACAACAATGCTACTGTGATCAGGATCAGCTGGCAACAAAAGCAGTGACAACAAGCAAGCTGATTGTTTAAGGGCTGCATCCACAGGATCATGTTGACAATGCATGGTATCAATCAAAGTTATACAGGTATTGACAAAAACAAGAAGAATAACTGATTGGATTGCACAGAAGTACACATCAGTTTGTTCCCCTTTCATTTAATTTCATCACCAAAAAAATTGCTCAACTGCTCAGAGACAAGACACACTACAGATACAGATTCACAACTGAATTTACTACTTGTACCGCATCAGAGGCAGACCGCGGATACAGATGGGATTTCCTCTCTTTTCTTGTACTCCTAGAATGGAGCTAGCGCTAGCAGACGGAATGCGAGCTCGCGGGCCATCAGAAGAGGCCCTTGTTCCTGCAGGCAAACAAACAGAGAGCGGAACCGAGTCAGCAAAGCGCCAATCTTTCAGAGCGACGGCGGAGGAGGGGGGGGGGGGGGGGGGGGTTCGCCGGAGAGGAGGGGTAAAGAGAGGCAGAGCACACCTACGTCTGCTTGGAGAAGGAGGAGGATGGGGCGGCGGAGGCGATGGAGGAGACGGAGGCGGCGGCGGCGGAGGAGGAGCGCTTGCTGCGGAAGATCATGTAGGCGAGCGGGAGCACGACGCCGGCCATCATGATCGCCGCGCCCAGCAGGTACCTCGCCGGCGACGGCGCCTCCAGCTCCATGGATGGATCGCGGCCGGTGGGTGGGTGGGTGGGTGATCTGGATCTGGAGACGAGAGGACTGCTGGGCGGGTCGAGACGGCGGACTACAACGACTCGGCCCAGCCTCACGCCTCCGCTGCGACGAAGGCGGTATTACTACAGAGTACGTTTTTACATGAGGGAGGCGGCTTCTATTGACCGATGCTTTTTGTTTTGCCTCCTTTTTTTTATTGTACCTATATAAAAAACCATAGGTGGGTGCCAATGAGTGAAATATCAGGTCAGAAAAAATGAGTGGAATTTATAGAGGCTTGGTTTTGCCTTTTTAACATTTTATTGACATGCCCTAGGTGGGTGCCAAGAAGAAGAAGAAGAAGAAGAAGAAGAAGAAGAAGAAGAAGAAGAAGACGAAGAAGAAGAAGAAGACGAAGAAGAAGAAGAAGAAGAAGGAGGAGGAGATTGTTGAATTGCGTTGTGTGATTGATTAAATGTGGGTACGTGAAGAAAACACAGTGTCTTTCGGAGTTTTTGGGGTTAAAAATGCATTCCGCGGCCGATTTCATTAGTAGAATCAATGTAAAGCAGATAAGAATATGAACATGTAACTCATGTTTACCACTAGTGTGTTATGCTTGGTGAACATGCAATAGATCCCTTGTGTTGTAAAGCGCACACCAATATTTCTTCTAACGGACTAGTTACTCACTGAAAATCTGAACAAGAAATTGCATGTGTTTTTGATATTCAAGCCTAATGATATCAGGGGTACACTTACGAGTTTTCCTAGAGCAGGGGGCAATAGCTCCCTATGACCTCCCATGAAGCTCCGCCACTGCATGCTTGCATTGGTAGTAGGCCAGGATCAATAAATTAACACTTTTTCTTATCCCGGATCTGCCCCAATTAGCTCTAGCGGTGGCGAACGTCGATTTCATCCTTGCTAGCCTCCTCTACCGATTCGACTGGCAATTTCCATCAGGAGTGGAGCCGGAGGACGTTAGCATGGAGGAGGCCGTCCGTGTCATCTTCCATCGGATGACCCCACTTCCAGTTGGTATAATATAGGCACATCTTTAGATTTATACATCTTTTATAATAATAATAATAATGATGATGATGGTATACATCTTTTGGTATTCTAGCATATCAGCCGAAAAACCAAATTTCTTTAGATTTACAAATATTTTATAATAATAATAATAATATGCATCTTTTAGTATAATATAGGCACAAACACATGGGAGCAATTTCTTCTTGAGATTTCGAACGAATAACTATTCCATTACACAAGAAATATTGGTGTACACTTTACAATACAAGCGATCTATTCCATGTCACAACGTATAACACACCATTGGTGGCAGAGGCGGACCCAGGCCCTAGGCAGCCAGGGCCTCGGCCTAGGGCGTGGTGACAATTTTGTTCGTTCACTATAGCAAAATCTCCACTGTAGCACATTGTATTACACTGTAGCTATACTATATGCCTGGGATGTAGTTTGATTCTAGCTCCGCTACTGATTGGTGGTAAACATTAGCTACATGTTCATATTCTTCTTCTTCTTATCCACTACCTACCCAATAATGCCAGCATGTCCGATATTCCATTTTACCTCTCGGTCCTTGAGAGCGAAGAAAGCAACCCCCGCTTGGATCAACGTACGAGTGATTTTAGGTGGCATCACTTACTGATGAGCAAGTGCTTACCAACATAACATTACCCAAGTAGATGTCAAAGTGGAACGATTTGGTAGCTTATTTGTATTTTGGGCATGTGATATCATAAACATATAGGTAAAAACATAAAATTGAAAATGGGATTGTTTGATAGACCGTACAAACTGAAACACAAGAACTTCCAATCTTGTAAAATGTTTATGAAACACAAGATCTTGTTTGTCTACCTAAGGCTTGCACCCACATGAACGATTTCTGCTATGCCAAAAAGATGGGGGGGAGGGAGGTGGGCAAGAGATCACAAGGGACACGTCAGAGCGCAAGGTAGAGATCAGAAGCCTTGCCCACAGAAAAACTAATTGGAGGGAAAGAGGGAGAAACAATGACGCTGATATAAAAGAATGAAAATAAAGAGGAAGCTTGATGCAAGAATCTTCGAAGGGAAAGAGAACATTGCAATTTCTTTCAAATAATGGAATCATCCAGTTAACCTAAGATGGTTTACCATACATTTGAAACCCCTTGAAGCTCATTTAAACATCCCTTATATTTAGAACCCTTGGTAAAGAAATCTCCTTTCTTCTCGCCAACCAAGAGATAGATAGAGAGAGAGAGAGAGAGATAGCTCGTGACAAAGAGTGAGAGTGGTTATTCTATCCCGTGAATGGGTCCATTGCCCGTGGTTATTTTGAGTTTCATGCTATGTTTCCTGATCGTTGTTAAATTTCATCTCGCTTCACAATGTTTCGTAGTATATTTGTTTTATTTTTTTGTTTGTTTCGACGTGTATCACCATGTTTCATTGTGTGCCAATGAAAATAGAGTGCACTTTCCTTGGAGCCGGTTAACCCGTACGCGACGACGGCACAAATGGACATGAAGATACGTTCTAAAATAAAAAGAAAACACCCGGCGCAAAAATGAGAAGGATCTGGCACCGTCCATGAGCTTTTTGAGATGCGTGTTTTTTTTTGTTCGGTGCTTTTCAAATTCGCCATGTTTCAATGCTTCACATTGCTCTTTCATTTCTTGAGGCCTTAGCATTGTTTCTTCTTCTCATACACTTTGAAATGAGAGGGAAAAATCCGAATGAAAAGCGTTAGAAAAAACACGAATCTCAAAGCAGTCATGGACGGTGGATTCGTGCGCGGAGTGTCACGTGCACGATGGAGCAACTTTTCTCCTCTGTGGTGTGGTGTGGTGCGATCCAACGCCCACCCACACCCACCGGACTCGCGACTCCACCAACCAATCAACGGACCGAGATTAGAATAGCGGCGCCGATGGGCTGGGCTTGGCGCCATCCACCGCCACCAACCGCCCCCCGACGGCCGACGCCATGCTCTCGCTCGCCCGCCGCCCGCTCTCCGCCGCCGTCCCCGCCGGCAACCTCCTCGGCATCCACCTCTTCCAGTGCCCCGTACGCCCCCTCTCCCATCTGTTCATTCCCCCCCATCTCATTTCCCCCCTCTCTTCTTCCTTCCTCTCGGAGCCGATGCGAGTGAGTTTCCTGCTGTTGCCCAGGACGCGGTGGGCATCGTGGCCAAGCTGTCCGAGTGCATCGCCTCCCGCGGCGGCAACATCCACAGCGTCGACGTCTTCGTCCCCGACGACGCCCCCGTCTTCTACGCCCGCAGGTAGCTCCCTCATCCCGCCTCCATTTCCCACCTCCCATTTCTTTATCCACCTACCATGCCAGCCGGTCTGCCAGTCCACCACCTGCTCGACGAATTACCCATGCACATACAGATTGTTCATCGGCCCTCGCACGACTCCTCTCATCCAATCCATACGAATGAGCACCAGTAGAGTCTGACAATGACCTGGGTCTGGGTGAACTCTGAAACCTTCTTTTTTTGGCCACCACAATCGTGTTCAGTCCCAAAGCCGTACTCTGCTCACGTTAAGACGAGAGGGGTGCTGAATCAGTAATCCACACTGGTACACCGTGTTAATAATTACGCAAAGGACGATCAAGAAACCGCCTCTTCCTTGGGAGTAGATTAGATTATCCCTCGTGTTCGCTTATCTTCAGCTCGTCTGGCGCAAATTTGCAGTGAATTCACCTACAACCCGAGGCTCTGGCCGCGCGACGTGCTTCGCACCGACTTCCTCCGTCTGTCGGACTGCTTCAGCGCGCAGAAATCCACTGTGCGCGTGCCTGACATTGACCCCAAGTACAAGATTGCAGTCCTCGCTTCGAAGCAGGTTCGTACCTCTTCCTTGCACTTCATCCGGATGCCTTTAATGCCACATGTCAATTAGAACATCTCTCTTTGTGTAGCGATTTTGACAAGTATGTTTTCCTATTGTTCTTCTAGGACCATTGCTTGTTTGACTTGCTGCATAGATGGCAGGAAGGCAGGCTTCCAGTTGACATTCATTGTGTGATAAGGTGAATGAATCATATAGCTCTTTCTTCGGGCTTTGTTACTTTTTGCTTGTCAGAAAAATATGCTGTTCCTCGAGCTGATATGCTCTTTGTTTTCTTGCACAGCAACCATGATCGACCTGTAGATAACCATGTGATGCGTTTTCTTCAGAGGCACGAAATCCCCTACCATTACTTACCAACGACTTCTGGGAATAAAAGGGAACAAGAGATATTAGGATTGATTGAAGGCACAGATTTTGTTGTGCTGGCAAGATATATGCAGGTAGGCTTATTCTGTCACGGTCTCTGTTTTCCTTGTTCTTTCCCTCTCCTGGAAGCTGTTACATTGCAATGGAAAGAAAAGGACTGCTAGCATCTCATGTTATAGACAAGACTTGACTGTTATTTGGCTATTTCCTAGAGCTGTATACTAGTTCTGCAATAAAGTTCGCAATACGTGCATATATAAGAGTAGATCGTTATACTTGTATATCTGTGGGGTATATGAATATCTTTGTCGCCATTAGGTGTACAGACTTTACGATTCTGTAGTACTAACATGCAATACAGATTTCTGTCACACAAATATTGGTGAAACAAATCATTTTTTGTCACAGGTAATGTCGGAAGGCTTTCTTAAAGCATATGGGAAAGATATTATTAATATTCACCATGGCCTTCTTCCCTCGTTCAAAGGAGGGAGTCCTTCTAGACAGGTATTGAAATTGTTAAATGTGAACCTTACCTGAATTTATTTTCTTTTTCTTCTAAATTTAAAAATGTGTAACTTCTTTCAGGCCTTCAATGCTGGGGTGAAGTTGATTGGTGCGACTAGTCATTTTGTTACTCCAGAACTTGATGCTGGGCCAATCATTGAGCAGATGGTAATAATATTTTTCGCGTAATGTTTAACTTAAGTGCCTTCAATCCTAGTCTGCTCAGTTTTAGTGATAGTTTGGACAATAATCAAATCATCAGTCAATGTGGAATTGTCTTATTTTCACCAACTTGGGTTAACGTCTCTTTAGGACGTTCCTTATCATTTCCCTTTGTGGGATTTTTTAGCATAGGTTGATATCCAAAATAATGTCATGCTTGACCACTTTCACACTAAAACTGCTGTGGAATAATCTGCTTCGTGAAGATGCACGTGTTGTGGTGAAGCTTTATTAAACCATGCATTTTTATCTCACCTGTTCCAGCTGGGAGTTGGAAATTTAATATCTTCTCCTTTGCATCTGATGCAGGTTGAGCGAGTTTCTCACAGAGACACGTTACATAGCTTTGTTGTGAAGTCTGAGAACCTTGAGAAGCAGTGCCTAGCAGAAGCTATCAAGTCATACTGCGAGCTCCGTGTGCTACCATATGAAGTGATGAAGACTGTTGTGTTTTGAACCTTTTTTTTACGATTTTTTACGATGTGTATTCTTTTCCAAAACTAGCAATACATTATTCTTTTGTTAATATATTCACGTCGAGCCATTAGGTGTATCTTAACCTGGGTTGAACTTATGAGAATAATCAAGCAGTGTTACATACCACCTGCCCAAAACATGCTTTGACTTTTATTGCGTACACTGATGTTGCAAAGCACGTGTTTTAACATCCTCTGTCCTGCAAAATTTGGGTTCATGTACTAACCCTAACTGCACCAGTTGAGTTTTAGTGTTTCTAGCCTGTGCCCTACTTGGTCAGCTACATCAACCTGCTGGAGCAGATTTTGCACGCCATGAACCCAGCTCTGTTTACTGGTGCTGCTCTCACACTTGAACTCAATCAGGCCCTGTGCTGTACTCAAGCCAAAGCAGCATGTCTCTGGTAAACAACATTTCCCTGGCTCAGTCCACTCTGGCAGCTCACTGTATACCCCATAAACCACACCTGTAAGTATTTTCAAGCATCAGGTCAGTATTCAGATTCAGGAAGCATTGACATCAGTTATTAACTGCTGAGATATAGAACAGCTAAACCTACTTTTATTGTTTTTTGATAGTGCACCTCCAATGTGTTTGCTCTTCAGCTTCAATATGACCTGTAATTATCCAAACTTGCTGTTAACTGATATTGCATTGCATATAATGTACACCTATTCATCAGAACCTTGATATTTCCGTTAAGAAAATACTGAAAAGGGGGTTAGCCTGGTTGGAAAATCTATTCACCAGAATTAGCCCGGAGTTATATAAATGTAAGCTTTTTGTGTCCTATTTTAGAAATGAAGCTCTGGAGGAAAATTGCCCTACCTGTGACCTCTTGTTGATGTAGATTGATACCCTTCTCTTGTGTAAATCCCCTGATCCAGGAACAAAAGTTTGCGTGTCAGGTCCCTTGATGATGCTTCAGAAGTTCAGATTTTGTTGTCATCAGAACGTAATTCAATGTTCCTGATAGTTAAGTAGCTCTGACCTTTTCTTGTGCGTTTTAGCAGCTTGCCTTCCTTGCACCAGATATCAGGACTCCAGGACAAAGGGGCCTTCTCGTAAGGAATGACGCTGGCATTGCTTCTCGCCTCGCGCTGGACCCTCTTCTTCAGCGTCGCAGCTCCTCTCAAAGCTTTGCACACAATATCATCAGGAGGCACACAATTCAGCCATCTATTTATCATCATATAACAGCAGATGAATTTGAGTGTGATGACAATTTATGGGGATTTCTCACCTGTTGCTGCGGCTGCTGTGAGTGTCATCAGATCACCTGGGTCCGCGACACCGACCACAGACCGGACAGCAGAGGACACCTGCTCATGACCTGCCCCTGCAAGCTGGGCTGCCTCGGCGCAGTGCGAAGCCAGCAGCTTGGTGGCGGACGCCATGGCTGCAGCTATCTTGGAGTCCTGGTTGTCAAAGCTGGTGGCCGCTGTGACGGCGGCAACCGCGGCGGACACCTGGGCCACGGAGACCATGGCGTGCGCCTGGGCCCGGTCGGCGCGCGCCTTCTCCTTCCTGCCGTGCCTGGCGGTCTCTTTGTGCTGGAAGTACCACCTGGTCACCGAGTTGGAGTGGCGGTGGCAGCTGATGGAGCCCCTCCCTGTTGCATCTAGCTGCAGAGCAGAGATGGTTTGGGTAAGTAACAGCAGGGAGATCAGCCATGGTTTTGCATCTCAATTTGTTCTCCCCAACTTAACGGACACATACATACGTGTTGCAGATAGTAATAACTACTAAGGAAAAGAAGAAAAGAAGGAAGCAAGAGATTAGTTACATGTTGTTGGTGCGGAATCTGATGATGACTGAAAGCTGCGGGGACGGCGAGGAGCTCGTAGGAGGAGGTCTCCGTCGTCTCCGGTATGGGGGATGACGGAAGAAGAGCGTCGGCGTGGGCGAAGAAGCTCCGCTTGGTGGCCCCTTTGAGCAGCAGGGCCTTGGATATCTCGTCGGCGGAGACGCTCCAGGACCTGGACAGGTACTCCATGGGCTCCATCTCCATGGGCGTCTGCGGCGGAGGCAGCGATGACGCAGGCATCATCTGCTCGTCCGTGCCGTGAATGGCGAGAAGGAGAGCAGGAGGCATGGCCGGCCGTCTCCTGCAAACTCTGTCCATCTCCATGGCCAAGGGGGCAAGCAAGCAGCAGCAGAGTGTGAGTGTCCTTGTTGGGCAGCAGCGGTAGGCTAGCCAGGGTGGGTTATATGGAAGGAGAGGAGGGAGAGGGAGCGGAGGAGCAGAGCACGGGATGTGATGGTGATGCATGCGCGATCGAGGGGACAGCAGCGGGACAAGTCCCAGGTAATCTTTTCTGCCTTGCCTCCCTACCCGTTGCCGTTGGTAATCCGTCACGCATCAAGGAGGCTGTTAGAGGAGGAGACATGCATGGCACTGGCAGTGGCAGTGGCAATGGCAGTGGCAGTGGCAATGGCATGGGTCCCTTCCCAAGATGATGGAAGGGGATGGAATATGGAAGGCTCTCCGGCTGTGCTCCGGTCAACCTCATTACGTACTAGTAGTAATATAATACTATTTCGTTTTAAGCGTAGGAGAAACCAGGTGATGGTAAGACTGACTGACTGATTAGGTTGGCGTTTGCAGCGAGACTTTTGTGTTAAGAGAAGATGCACGCCATGCCATGCCATGATGAGGGAGGGGGTAGGTGGTGGTCCTCCTGGATGATCGCATTTGCCCCTTCGTGCGCTGCACGCCTTTTGTACTAGCGCTGCACGGAGCTCAATTGCTTCACTGCTTGGGTTGGTCTTATCATTTGATTTCAAAACAAGAGATGAACCATTTTTTGGGGGGAGACGGTCGATGGAGGAGCGGCAACTCTCCCTGCCCCTGGGGCTGGGGGCTCACAAGAAAGTTTCCCCACACAAAATAAATAATGTGGGGTGGAGTCTACCTACTAGTACTCTCTACTAGTGCGAATCAACCTGTGGTTGAATTGGTTTGGTGGACAGTGGTATCCCCAACCCATCAGGGTTCAAATCCTGATGCTCGCATTATTCCTGGATTTATTTCAGGATTTCCGGCGATGCGCTTTCAGTGCGAGGAGACGTTCCCGTCCAAGACGAGGTGCCTATGGTGACTTCGTAAATCTCAAGATGATATGCCGGCTCAGTCTCTCGGAGGTGCTCATCTCTACTCCTAGTATAGCAGTTGGTGAATAGTCTGCCGGTTATTTTTCGCTGGTTTTATTTCGCCTCACCACTTTCGTTGGTTTTATTTCGCTTGTTTTATTTCGTCTCCCTCCCACCTGCCTTTTCGCTTCACCACCCACATAAACCCATCAGATTAGTTACCATATAAAAATAAATCGCAATCAATCAAGTATTGATGGGATATTTCCTTATATTGATGTGATTTTCCCTTTCGTACAATCAATCATCTCTACTGCCTAAAAATGCGTAGCTTTTCTTTTCCTCGCCAACCGACCGCGCCCCTGCCTCCCTACATCCGCCCTCGTTGCTCTACCTCCCACACGAAAAACCCTCTCGTTTGACCTCCCCAAACCCCATACGATGGAAAACCCGGCCCGTCGCTTCCTCCTCTCGACCGCTCCATACGTCCGGATCGCGGCCCCATCCCCATCCTCCTCTCACGTCCACGGCGGCCGATGGATCGCCGCCACCACCCTCCTACTCTCTCGCGCCGTCCTCCTTTCGCTTTCGCGCCGCCGTCGCCACCAATCCGTGAAGGCGCCGTTCGCTATGTCGCCTCCCTCCCACTGCCTTTTCGCTTCACCACCCACATAAACCCATCGATTAGTTACCATATAAAATAAATCACAATCAATCAAGTATTGATGATCGATTAGTTACCATAAAAAATAAATCGCAATCAATCAAGTATTGATGGGATATTTCCTTATATTGATGTGATTTTCCCTTTCTTATCATCAATCATCTCTACCGCCTAAAAATGCGTAGCTTTCCTTTTCCTGCCAACCGACCGCGTCCCGTCTCCCTACATCCGCCCTCGTTGCTCTACCTCCCACACGAAAAAACCCCTCTCGTTTGACCTCCCCCAAACCCCGCACGATGGAAAACCCAGCCGTCTGCTTCCTCCTCTCGACCGCTCCATACGTCCGGATCGCGGCCCCATCCCCATCCTCCTCTCACGTCCACGGCCCGATGGACTGCCGCCACCACCCTCCTACCCTCTCGCCGCCCGTCCTCCCGCTTCGCCGCCATTGCCCGTCGCCATCAATCGTGAAAGGCGCCGTTCGCTATGTTGCCTCCCTCCGACACGCCTTTTCGCTTCACCACCCACATAAACCCATCGATTAGTTACCATATAAAAATAAATCACAATCAATCAAGTATTGATGATCAGATTAGTTACCATATAAAAATAAATCGCAATCAATCAAGTATTGATGGGATATTTCCTTATATTGATGTGATTTTCCCTTTCTTATCATCAATCATCTCTACCGCCTAAAAATGTGTAGCTTTCCTTTTCCTCGCCAACCGACCGCGTCCCTGCCTCCCTACATCCGCCTCGTTGCTCTACCTCCCACACGAAAAAACCACTCTCGTTTGACCTCCCCAAACCCTTGACGATGGAAAACCCACCGTCGCTTCCTCCTCTCGACCGCTCCATACGTCCGGATCGCGGCCCCATCCCCATCCTCCTCTCATGTCACGGCGGCCGATGGACTGCCGCCACCACCCTCCTACTCTCTCGCCGCCGTCCTCCCTTTCGCTTCGCCGCGCCGTCGCCACCAATCCGTGAAGGCGCCATTCTTGCTATGTCGCCTCCCTCCCACCTGCCTTTTCGCTTCACCACCCACATAAACCCATCAGATTAGTTACCATATAAAAATAAATCACAATCAATCAAGTATTGATGATCGATTAGTTACCATATAAAAATAAATCGCAATCAATCAAGTATTGATGGGATATTTCCTTATATTGATGTGATTTTCCCTTTCTTATCATCAATCATCTCTCGCCTAAAAATGCGTAGCTTTCCTTTTCCTGCCAACCGACCGCGTCCCGTCTCCCTACATCCGCCCTCGTTGCTTTTCCTCCCACACGAAAAAACCCCTCTCGTTTGACCTCCCCCAAACCCCGCACGATGGAAAACCCAGCCGTCTGCTTCCCCTCCTCTCGACCGCTCCATACGTCCAGATCGCGGCCCCATCCCCATCCTCCTCTCACGTCACGGCGGCCGATGGACTGCCGCCACCACCCTCCTACTCTCTCGCCGCCGCCGTCCTCCGCTTTCGCCGCCGCCGTCGCCACCAATCCGGCGAAGGCGCTATTCTTCTATGTCGCCTCCCTCCCACCTGCCTTTTCGCTTCACCACCCACATAAACCCATCAGATTAGTTACCATATAAAATAAATCACAATCAATCAAGTATTGATGATCAGATTAGTTACCATATAAAAATAAATCGCAATCAATCAAGTATTGATGGGATATTTCCTTATATTGATGTGATTTTCCCTTTCTTATCATCAATCATCTGTCTTGCCTAAAATGCGTAGCTTTCCTTTTCTCGCCAACCGACCGCGTCCCCTGCCTCCCTACATCCGCCCTCGTTGCTCTACCTCCCACACGAAAAACCCTCTCGTTTGACCTCCCCCAAACCCCTTACGATGGAAAACCCGGGCCGTCGCTTCCCTCCTCTCGACCGCTCCATACGTCCGGATCGGCCCCATCCCCATCCTCCTCTCACGTCATGGCGGCCGATGGACTGCCGCCACCACCCTCCTACTCTCTCCGCCGCCTTCCTCCCGCTCGCCGCCGCCGTCGCCACCAATCCCGTGAAGGCGCCGTTCTTCTTATGTCGCCTCCTCCCACCTGCCTTTTCGCTTCACCACCCACATAAACCCATCAGATTAGTTACTGTGACGCCTTGGATAATTAGACTACAGTAATCCCAAGCTAATGATGCCACGTCACCTCCATTCTTGTTGTTAATCTCCCGATGACTCAATCCTGCTCAATTCAAATTTTAAAATAAAACAAACAACAAAAGTTTTCAAATAATAAAACTAAAATGTTTGGGTTGTGCCAAATATTGCATAGGTAATTATGGCGAAGGAACCACACTATTATAAAATGCTTAAAAACTATGAGATGAATAAAACAAGAGTAAAAACTATTATTTAAATACTTTAAATATTAAATAATTACAAAACTATTTTATTTTGGGTTAGCAAATTTATGAGGCGATGGCATAAATAGTAAACATCAATTTAGGTGCCACTTTGGTATTTTGTTATCACTAAAAAAATAGCAACTAAAAGTAATAGAATAAATAAAGGGTAAAAATAAAATAAAAAGAAAAAGGAAGAAAACCCCCCAGGCCAACTGGGCCTCGGCCCAGCCAGTGGCCTGCCAGGCCGGCCCAACTGGCCCAGTCGGCCACACCTTATCCCCACACCCCCCGCAAACCCTAATCCCCACTCTCCCCCACTCCACCCACTCCCCCCCCCGATTGTATCGGGGGCTCGAATCAGCCGACCCGTCGCCTCGATGTCCATTGGCGCTTCGCTCAAGCCGCCCGTCGCCGCCTCATCGTCCTCCTCCTTGCCTCCTCGTCCCCCTCCTCGCCGGAACGTCGTCCCCGTCACCCCCCCTCGACCCTGTCGCCCTCGACGACGATCACCACCATCCCGACGCCGTCGCCGAAGCCACCGCGCCGCCACCCCGCCGGACGCCGTCCCCATCGTCGGTCTTCCTCCCATCTACATCGACGCCGACGTCCCCGTCCACCTCCTCGAGCTCGAGCACGATGCCATGATCCCCACGAACGTCGGTGAGGCTTCGGCCTTCCCCCCTCTCTCCCCTTGTTCTTTGTCGCGCTGTCCACCATCGCCAACCACGCCTGCGCCTCGCCGTGGTCCCCGCGCACCTCGTGCCGCTACCCCGTCCATGACCTCCTCTTCCTCGCACAGACCTCGCTCACGGAGTTGCCTCCCCACGGCCACAAGGCCATCGTCTCCGTCGCCCTTTCCTTCGACCGCACCACTGGCGCCTCCACTGCCCGGTTGCCTCGCTCACGCCTCTGCTTTGCCTCGCCACACTGGCGCCTGTGAACCCGCCTTGACCACAGGTCACAGACAATGGGGCCCACGTCCCTAAAACTGTGAAAAACAAAAATGTAATAAAAAGAGTTAACGATATTAATTAATTAATTAATTAATTAACTTAATTAATCTAGCTTAATCAACTTAACTTAATCAACATGTTTAATTAAACTAATTAATTAAGTAATTAGTTAATCGATTGTATGACATGTGGGACCCAAAGTGGTACGATGACTAGTCAAAGTCCACAGTTGATCGATGACGTCATACATCGACATCGGTGACGTCATAAAACGATTTTTGAATTAAATTAATTCTGTTAATCCTAAAAATGATTTAAATCTTTTAAAATTAATATAAAATAAACCGTAGCTCGGATGGAAAAACTTTGTTAGGCTAGGCCTGCTTCCGGCCGCCCACGCAACGTGCAGGTGTGCATTGGGCGATGGGCCCAGACCCCTGTGCGCTTAGGTTTAGACTTGCGTGCTGACCTCTCTGTTGAGCCTAGGTGGGGCTGCGACGTGTTGATCTCCCCGAAGGGCATGACCTGTAAAAGTGTGTCGGCCAAATGGGATCAAGCGTGTTGGGTTATGTGGTGCACCCTACAGGAAGTTTAATCTATTCGAATAGCCGTGATCTTGATAACAGTGACGACTTGGAGTTGTACCTTGACCTTATGACAACTAGAACCGGATACTTAATAAAACACACCCTTCCAAGTGCGAGATATAACCCGGTGGTCGCTCTCTCTCGTGGTTACGAGGAGGGATCGCGGCAGGATTATTGCTATGTGATGCTACTTGGAGGACTTGATCTACTCTCTTCTACATGTTGCAAGGCGGAGGCTGCGAAGCGTAGTCTTTGATAGGATTAGCTATCCCCTCTTATTACGGCATTACGATTCGGTCCACCGATATGGCCCTTTACACATATCCATGCATATGTAGTGTAGCTCCTTGCTTGCAGTACTTTGGATGAGTACTCACGGTTGCCTTGTTCCCCTTTCCCCCTTCTTTACCCGGTTGCTGCGACTGCACGATGGAGCCCATGAGCGACGCCACCGTTGATGGCGACCACTACCGGAGGTGCCTACTACTACGTCTTTGCTGACGACGACCAGGAGTAGTTTAGGAGGATCCCAGGCAGGAGGCCTGCGCCTCTTTCGACCTGTATCCTAGTTTGTGCTAGCCATCTTATGGCATCTTGTTTAACTTATGTCTGTACTTAGATATTGTTGCTTCCGCTGACTCGTCTATGATCGAGCACTTGTATTCGAGCCCTCGAGGCCCGTGGCTTGTATTATGATGCTTGTATGACTTATTTATGTTTTAGAGTTGTGTTGTGATATCTTCCGTGAGTCCTCGATGTTGATCGTACACATTTGCGTGCATGATTAGTGTATGATTGAATCGGGGCGTCCTGAGTTGGTATCGAGCCGATTGCTGTAGGAATCCCCTTTCCAACTCCATGGTCAAGTCGAGTCTAGACATTGCAAAACTTTTACTAACATGGCTGTGTGTCTTACGGGCACACGTCGCCATTGGGTGGTATTAGGATCTTTTACTCCTCGACCTTTACTCTGGGATTCTGAACTCTCTTCTATTCGGGTTAAACGATTTTACTAACTCCGACTCTAGGTTCTCGTAATTACTTCCTCCGGAGAGCCCCTTATTATTGATGATCGTCTGCTGCACTGAAGACCCGAAGATACTCTTCATTGTTAACCCGAGAACTTGTGTTCATCGCGATTGCAATTCCCCTTCCACCATCAACCCTTATGGATAACTACTTGAAGTTGTTATTCTTACATTCATCCCCAGTTGGTCTTGTTGTTACAAGATACCCCGAAACACTCGTCGTTGTTTCGATGATCCTTTGAGCTTACTGCCTCGCTGTTCATTGACACCTGAATACCCCTACGGTTAATTCTCGCACTTGTCGAGTACCCGCTCATCCCCAGTTGTTCTTGTGTTTCACAAAAGTCTTCAAAATACTATTCGATCTTCCGAAAATCCTCTGGAGCCTTTGGCTCTTGAAATTCTTGCTTGCTTGCATTATGGTTAATCCCATAAGTCTCGTAGTCTTATTGACATTCCTTGTCATTATCATTTTGAGTCTGTTGACTCAATATGTTTGCGAATACACGCAATCATCATTGATCCTTACAAATTACCTTTCCGGCTGAGCTGCCATTCTTTAACTGGAATTGGTTCTCGACCAATCCAATTATCGTTGATTGTACCCTAAGGCTATTCAACTTATCCATCCCTAATCAGAGCATTGCTTCTGATCCCTTGATTTGGAAATCATAATTCCTTTGCATTTGACAATTGAGTTAGTCAGTTGTTTCTATGATCTGATCTCCTTGCATTCTTCTTCCTCTAGTTGAGTACCGATGCTCACGTCAGATCCCTTGTGGACCACCAGAACCTTTATTGGATTTTATCCGACAGTGTCCTTCATACTGAATAACCTTGAGAGCCTTTCCATGGGTATATAATGCCTTTGGTAAATTGTATCATCTGCTTTTGAACAATGCTCTACTTTCGAGCTTGTATTAATTACCCCGGAGTTTGTGGTATATGTTCCAAGATGCCACGATGGGTTGAACCTATGCCTTCCTTTATATGTGTGAACTCGGAAGTTTCCACGAGTCATACTCATCCGGTATTTCACCGTGTAAAACTTTCAACACTAATGCCTTTATCAAAGCGAGAAGTGAATGGAAGGTTATACATTAAAGAAGTGGAGTCGACCTTGAACTTTGTGTTCATGCCCATGGACACGATGTAGATCCTATCATGGAAGCTTCTTGTAATAATAACTTTTTCCTTGTTATAGTATCATCTAGTATCGTGAATTGATCTGTTGCAATCGTGGTTCCGCCATGTTCTCCTTTTTAAATACCATTTCTTGGACAAGTTGAAGTACTTGTCTTCCGCAGATCATTGCACTGTCCAACCTTTACTTTGCTCTACCGTTGAGTATTAAACTACGGTATCTCAAGAATATCATGGGACTGCATAACTTATTATGAGTTCTTCATCAAGTGCTACCTTCCCACCGATTCCAATTTTTCACGGGCTCGAGTTATTAAACACTCAAAGACGCCGATAAGCTGAACGGGTCCGCTCTACGGTTCAACAACTCTTCAGTAAGCTTCTATAAGTACGAGTTTGTACCCGATCACGCCATTCCTAGCCTGTTTGGCTATATCAATGTCGTGACGATTCTAACTGTGCTACATGGTCCTTATTCTCTGAGCACCAACTTGCGGCGATAGCTGCTTACGTCGATTTTCCTCGTCATACCCTTTCACCTTAAACAACAAGCTTGAGTTCGAGTTTGTGTCAGAATCGTGGTTCCAATAACCTCTTGCTTCATCATTCCTTTGACTTGATGTCGTCGCTGATTGATTACATCTGCATGAAATCTCTCGACAATTGTGTCGTGATCATCATCAACCTTATGAGCTCTTCTAGGAATTCAATTGAATTCATGATGGGTAATACCATCCTTGCCCCTCGATGATTCCTGTTCTCATCGACCACTTTATTGCCTTCCGTTCAACACAACTTGTTCGTGTTTTGTGTAAACCTTGAGATCCCTGCTACCCAGCGATTGATCTTCCTTACCTCGGAAGTATTACCATCTCTTTTTAACAATAATGTGGTGAGAATTTCACCACCTCTTAAGAATTATTGATATCATAATACTTCTTGCCATCTTCGTTCATTCCTTGGTCCCCGTATTGTTTTCAACCGGAATACCGACAATGGAGCTATGACGTGTGAATTCAAAACTTCTAGCAACCCTATTGCTTTGAAGTGAATGGACGATAGTTCATTCTAAGTCCTTCGCTAATTGAATCACCATTCTAACATTGGCCGTGCAACCCAACCCATATTTCGGGTGCACCGTTCAACCAATGTTTAATTATGTATGTTTTCCTCGAGCATATCCCATTATATCATTTGATCTAACAAATGTCATCTTCTTGTTCACATAATTGTGGTAATCCATCTTTTGGAAATCCCAATGAATTTTATTTGAGTTCATCAGTCCACCTCCTCATTCTCTCCTTGGTTTAATGATGAACTCATGATTGAACTTGCTTCCATAGTTTATTCGGGGAAGCTTGCAACCCCATCACGTCAAATTGAGTTGCACCCTTCCTTCTCGGGCATCATGAGTGCAGGGTATCCGACACCAATCAGATCTAAATCTTGGGTCGATATGATGGTTTGAACATATTTTAGGAGTTATAACATTGGTCTTTATATGGCCCGGTAAGGTGATGTCATGCCTAGCACACTGGCTGGGGAACCCAATGTTATAATAGCCCTCTTTTCAGCAAGGTTAGTCATTCTTCCATAAGGAAATTGTAAGACTTATTCTATAAGATGTTCTGATGGATCCTTTGTGAATACAAAGTCGACCTTTGCTTGAAGACCATGTCAATGCTATCTCGAAGCATGTCTATGGTACCCGATTTTCAACAAGATCATTTGAAGCCAATGCTAAATGTTTCCTGCTAAATTATCCAAACACCGCTGTATGGGTAATGTCATGAAAATTCTTCCCTTACCTAAAGAGATTACTACATTATATCACATCATGGATATCATGCTCTGCTAAATCCTTCGAAGGATATACCTTTGAAAAATTTGTTTAAACACATTTTCCTTTCCATTGTTCTGTTTAATCTGATAATCATATTTTTCATTCCATTGTTGGGTTAACGTTTCTTGAGATCTATATGATCTAAGCAGTAATATTCTCACCTTAGGTAAACACCTCGATTTACAACTCATCGGTGTGACCTGTTACTATTCTTTGGCGACATCTGGTAACCCCGATGGATGAGAACTTTTGCCTATTGGTCCGCCTCGTTCAACGTAGCGGGAAAATGGTTCTCTTCGTCCCTCGCCCTTGGTACCAACGTTGTTGCCAACATACCTGACCGGTTATTCTCTGACATGCCTTGCTTACATGATCGTGCAAGACATCACCCCTCTTTCTACTTTTAACCCACATGGTGGGCCCATAACCCACAGTTCCACAGGATCGAAACACGACTTTCCTATACCCCTGTTCCTAGAGCTATTCCTCACGCTTGGCCGTATGAAGGACCACGAGCCACCTTCCTAGTGATCTATTCTTGTGTCGGACACAATACTTATTCCGTTGCTTTGAACCCCTTTCACGCCTTGAAGCAGGCATCAAGCGATTGCTGCCGCTCAAAACTTCCCATGATACCTCCTTACTTTGCTCTAGTTACTTTCTTAAGTTTCAATTCAAGAGTTACTTCCCACCACCTTCCCGATGTTATTGACGGATAGTTAACCTTGCAGAGGTTCGTTCCCTGGAATACCCACCCTTTATTCTTACGTAAATACGATGGAATCGAAGAAAGGATGGCGATTTGATCACGATGACCTGAAATAGAGAAATGAAGACATCAATGTAATGGATCGACCTCTTCGAGAAGAGCAACCAAGGCCCAGGAACACTCGCTAGAATTTCGTAACCAAAACTTTCCCCCTTGCACCCTCTTAAATCTCGGAATGAGATTTCTTGTAGTGGAGGAGAATTGTGACGCCCGGATAATTAGACTACAGTAATCCCAAGCTAATGATGCCACGTCACCTCCGTTACTGTTGTTAATCTCCCGATGACTCAATCCCATTCGAATTCAAATTTTAAAATAAAAACAAACAACAAAAGTTTTCAAATAATAAAACTAAAATGTTTGGGTTGTGCCAAATATTGCATATGTAGTTATGGCGAAGGAACCACACTATTATAAAATGCTTAAAAACTATGAGATGAATAAAACAGTAGCAAAACTATTATTTAAATACTTTAAATATTAAATAATTACAAAACTAATTTATTTTGGGTTAGCAAATTTATGAGGCGATGGCATAAATAGTAAACATCAATTTAGGTGCCACTTTGGTATTTTGTTATCACTAGAAAAAATAGCAACTAAAAGTAATAGAATAAATAAAGGGTAAAAATAAAATAAAAAGAAAAAGGAAGAAAAACCCCAGTTAAGTGGCCTCGGCCTCACCAGTGGCTTGCCAGCCAACAAGCGGCCCGATCGGCCACACCTTATCCCCACACCCCATGCAAACCCTAATCCCCACTCTCCCCACTCCACCCACTTCGATTGTATCGGGGCTCGAATCCCGACCCGTCGCCTCGATGCCACTGGCGCCGGCCGCCCGTCGCCGGCTCATCGTCCTCCTCCTTGCCTCCTCGTCCCCCTCCTCGCCGGAACGTCGTCCCCATCACCCCTCCTCGACCCTGTCGCCCTCGACGACGATCACCACCATCCCGACGCCGTCGCCGAAGCCACCGCGCCGCCACTCCGCCGGACGCCGTCCCCATCGCCGGTCTTCCTCCCATCTACGTCGACGCCGACGTCCCCGTCCACCTCCTCGAGCTCGAGCACGATGCCATGATCCCCACGAACATCGGTGAGGCTCCGGCCTTCCTCCCTCTCTCCCCTTGTTCTTTGTCGCCGGCCTGTCCACCATGCGCCGACCACGCTCGGCCCTGCGCCTCGCCGTGGTCCCCCGCGCACCTCGTGCCGCTACCCCGTCCGCCGGCCTCCTCTTCCTGAACGCCCGATGTATGACATGTGGGATCGGTTAGTGCATTCACTAGTCAAAGTCCACATTTGACTGATGACGTCATACTGACATCAAGCTGACGTCATAAAACGATTTTTGAATTAAATTAATTCTGTTAATCCTAAAAATGATTTATTTTTTTTAATATTAATATAAAATAAACCGTAGCTCGGATGGAAAAACTTTGTACATGAAAGTTGCTCAGAACGACGAGACGATCCCGGATACGCAACCCGTTAAATCCGCCACACACCTAACATATCAAACTCGCAACTTTCCCCCTCCGGCTCCTTTGCCCGAAAACACGGAACACCGGGGATACTTTCCCGGATGTTTTCCCTCCTTCACCGGTATCACCTCATACCGCGTTAGAACACGTCTAGCTCTGCTTGATGTCCTGTTATGCACTTGCTTGCTATGTATTTATTGTTTCTTCCCCCTCTTCTTCCGCTAGACACCGAGACCGACGCCGCTGCTACCCAAGACGACTACGGTGTTGACGACCCTCTCTCTTGCGAGCAACCAGGCAAGCCCCCCTTTGATCACCGGATATCGCCTACTCTTCTCTATCACGCTTGCATTAGAGTAGTGTAGCATATTCTTGCTTTCGATTAATCCTAAAGCTGCATAGCTTTGTCCTTGCTACTCTTGTTGTTACCTTTACACCTTTATCCTCGCTTAGTATAGGATGCTAGTGTTCCATCGTTGACCCTACACTCTTGTCCGATCGCCATGCTATACTCTTTGGGCTGTGATCACTTCGGAGGTGATCACGGGCATATACTATATACTTTACCTTTGTTACATTACACCTTGATCTTTGTTAGGAGATGGGGGCTGAAAGGGCGGGTGGCTCCATCCCGGTAGAGGTGGGCTGGGTTCTGACGGCCCCTACTGGTGAGAGGTGGGCCTGGCCACAGTCGGCGTCATGGATACTTAACACGCTTTAACGAGATCTTGGTATTTGATCCGAGTCGGCCATTTGGTCTATACGCACTAACCATCTACGTGGGAGTAGTTATGGGTATCCCGGCGTCGTGGTATCACCAAGCACTTCGCGACGTCGGTCGGCGGCGCTGCACCGGATTGGACTGAACGCTGTTAGGCTAGGTGCGCTTCCGGCCGCCACGCATAGCGTCTTGGTGTGCATTGGGCGATGGGCCCAGACCCCTGTGCGCTTAGGTTTAGACTGGCGTGCTGACCTCTCTGTTGAGTCTAGGTGGGGCTGCGACGTGTTGATCTTCCGCGGCCGGGCATGACCCAGAAAAGTGAGTCCGGCCAAATGGGATCAAGCATGTTGGGTTATGTGGTGCACCCCTGCAGGGAAGTTTAATATATTCGAATAGCCGTGATCTTGATGAGGGCGACTTGAGTTGTACCTTGACCTTATGACAACTAGAACCGGATACTTAATAAAACACACCCTTCCAAGTGCACGATATGACCGGTGGTGGTCGCTCTCTCTCGGGGGTTACGAGGAGGGATCGCGGGTAGGATTATTGCTATGTGATGCTACTTGGAGGACTTGATCTACTCTCTTCTACATGTTGCAAGATGGAGGCTGCGAGCGTAGTCTTGACGGGATTAGCTATCCCCTCTTATTACGGCATTCTGCAGTTCGGTCCTTGATATGGCCCTTTACACATATCCATGCATATGTAGTGTAGCTCCTTGCTTGCAGTACTTTGGATGAGTACTCACTGTTGCCTTGTTCCCCTTTCCCCCTTCTTTACCCGGTTCTTTGCGACAGACGATGGAGCCCATGAGCGACGCCACCGTTGATGGCGACCACTACCCCGGAGGTGCCTACTACTACGTCTTTGCTGGCGGCGACCGGGGAGTAGTTTAGGAGGATCGAGGCGGGAGGCCTGCGCCTCTTCGACACTGTATCCTAGTTTGTGCTAGCCATCTTATGGCATCTTGTTTAACTTATGTCCGTACTCAGATATTGTTGCTTCCGGTGACTCGTCTATGATCGAGCACTTGTATTCGAGCCCTCGAGGCCCTGGCTTGTATTATGATGCTTGTATGACTTATTTATGTTTTAGAGTTGTGTTGTGATATCTTCCATTGAGTCCTCGATCTTGATACATTGCGTTTGCGTGCATGATTAGTGTATGATTGAATCGGGCGTCTGAGATTGGTATCGAGCCATTTGCTGTAGGAATCCCCTTTCCAACTCCATGGCGAAGTCGAGTCTAGACATTGCAAAACTTTTACTAACATGGCTGTGTGTCTTACGGGCTGCGTCGCCATTGGGTGGTATTAGGATCTTTTACTCCTCGACCTTTACTCTGGGATTCTGAACTCTCTTCTATTCGGGTTAAACGATTTTACTAACTCCGACTCTAGGTTCTCGTAATTACTTCCTCCCGGAGAGCCCCTTATTATTGATGATCGTCTGCTGCACCAGAAGACCCCGAAGATACTCTTCGCTGTTAACCCGAGAACTTGTGTTCATCGCGATTGCAATTCCCCTTCCACCATCAACCCTTATGGATAACTACTTGAAGTTGTTATTCTTACATTCATCCCCAGTTGGTCTTGTTGTTACAAGATACCCCGAAACACTAAATCGTTGTTTCGATGATCCTTTGAGCTTCTTGCCTCATTTGTTCATTGACACTGAATACCCCTACGGTTAATTCTCGACTTGTCGAGTACCCGCTCATCGATTGTTCTTGTGTTTCACAAAAGTCTTCAAAATACTATTCGATCTTCCGAAAATCCTCTGGAGCCTTTGGCTCTTGAAATTCTTGCTTGCTTGCATTATGGTTAATCCCATAAGTCTCGTAGTCTTATTGACATTCCTTGTCATTATCATTTTGAGTCTGTTGACTCAATATGTTTCTTGAATACTGCATAATCATCATTGATCCTTACAAATTACCTTTCCGGCTAAGCTGCCATTCTTTAGCTGGAATTGGTTCTCGACCAATCCAATTATCGTTGATTGTACCCTAAGGCTATTCAACTTATCCATCCCTAATCGAGCATTGCTTCGATCCCTTGATTTAAATCATAATTCCTTTGCATTTGACAATTGAGTTAGTCGATTGTTTCTATGATCTGATCTCCTTGCATTCTTCTTCCTCTAGTTGAGTACCGATGCTCACGTCGGATCCCTTGTGGACCACCGTAACCTTTATTGGATTTTATCCGACGATTGTCCTTCATACTGAATAACCTTGAGAGCCTTTCCATGGGTATATAATGCCTTTGGTAAATTGTATCATCTGCTTTTGAACAATGCTCTACTTTCGAGCTTGTATTAATTACCCCGGAGTTTGTGGTATATGTTCCAAGATGCCCTGATGGGTTGAACCTATGCCTTCCTTTATATGTGTGAACTCGGAAGTTTCCACGAGTCATACTCATCTGGTATTTCACCAGGTAAAACTTTCAACACTAATGCCTTTATCAAAGCGAGAAGTGAATGGAAGGTTATACATTAAAGAAGTGGGAGTCGACCTTGAACTTTGTGTTCATGCCCATGGACACGATGTAGATCCTATCATGGAAGCTTCTTGTAATAATAACTTTTTCCTTGTTATAGTATCATCTAGTATCTGTGAATTGATCTGTTGCAATCGTGGTTCCGGCCATGTTCTCCTTTTAAATACCATTTCTTGGACAAGTTGAAGTACTTGTCTTCTGCAGATCATTGCACCTGTCCAACCTTTACTTTGCTCTACCGTTGAGTATTAAACTCTGGTATCTCAAGAATATCATGGGACTGCATAACTTATTATGAGTTCTTCATCAAGTGCTACCTTCCCACTGATTCCAATTTTTCACGGGCTCTGAGTTATTAAACACTCAAAGACGCCGATAACTGAACCGGGTCCGCTCTACGGTTCAACAACTCTTCAGTAAGCTTCTATAAGTACGAGTTTGTACCCGATCACGCCATTCCTAGCCTGTTTGGCTATATCATTGTCGTGACGATTCTAACTGTGCTACCTGGTCTTTATTCTCGGAGCACCAACTTGCGACGATAGCTAAGCTTACGTCGATTTTCCTCGTCATACCCTTTCACCTTAAACAACAAGCTTGAGTTCGAGTTTGTGTCAGAATCGTAGTTCCAATAACCTCTTGCTTCATCATTCCTTTGACTTGATGTCGTATTTGATTGATTACATCTGCATGAAATCTCTCGACAATTGTGTCGTGATCATCATCAACCTTATGAGCTCTTCCAGGAATTCAACTGAATTCATGATGGGTAATACCATCCTTGCCCCTCGATGATTCCTGTTCTCATCGACCACTTTATTGCCTTCCGTTCAACACAACTTGTTCGTGTTTTGTGTAAACCTTGAGATCCCTGCTACCCAGCAGTTGATCTTCCTTACCTCGGAAGTATTACCATCTCAATTTGTCAAGAATGTGGTGAGAATTTCACCACCTCTTAAGAATTCTTGATATCATAATACTTCTTGCCATCTTCGTTCATTCCTTGGTCCCGTATTGTTTTCAACCGAATACCGACAATGGAGCTATGGCGTGTGAATTCAAAACTTCTAGCAACCCTATTGCTTTGAAGTGAATGGACGATAGTTCATTCTAAGTCCTTCGCTAATTGAATCACCATTCTAACATTGGCCGTGCAACCCAACCCATATTTGGTGCACCGTTCAACCAATGTTTAATTATGTATGTTTTCCTCGAGCATATCCCATTATATCATTTGATCTAACAAATGTCATCTTCTTGTTCACATAATTGTGGTAATCCATCTTTTGGAAATCCCAATGAATTTTCGCTGAGTTCATCAGTCCACCTCCTCATTCTCTCCTTGGTTTAATGATGAACTCATGATTCGGAACTTGCTTCCATAGTTTATTCCCGGGAAGCTTGCAACCCCATCACGTCAAATTGAGTTGCACCCTTCCTTCTCAGGCATCATGAGTGCAGGGTATCCGACACCAATCGGATCTAAATCTTGGGTCGATATGATGGTTTGAACATATTTTCAGGAGTTATAACATTGGTCTTTATATGGCCCGGTAAGGTGATGTCATGCCTAGCACACCGGCTGGGGAACCCAATGTTATAATAGCCCTCTTTTCAGCAAGGTTAGTCATTCTTCCATAAGGAAATTGTAAGACTTATTCTATAAGATGTTCTGATGGATCCTTTGTGAATACAAAGTCGACCTTTGCTTGAAGACCATGTCAATGCTATCTCGAAGCATGTCTATGGTACCCGATTTTCAACAAGATCATTTGAAGCCAATGCTAAATGTTTCCTGCTAAATTATCCAAACACCGCTGTATGGGTAATGTCATGAAAATTCTTCCCCTTACCTAAAGAGATTACTACATTATATCCTGTCATGGATATCATGCTCTGCTCGTCCTTCTGAAGGATATACCTTTGAAAAATGTGTTTAAACACATTTTCCCTTCCATTGTTTTGTTTAATCTGATAATCATATTTTTCATTCCATTGTTGGGTTAACGTTTCTTGAGATCTATATGATCTAAGCAGTAATATTCTCCTGCTTAGGTAAACACCTCGATTTACAACTCTGTCAGTGTGACCCTGTTACTATTGCTGACGACATCCTGGTAACCCCCGATGGATGAGAACTTTGCCTATTGGTCCGCCTCGTTCAACGAAAGGTGAAAATGGTTCTCTTCGTCCCTCGCCCTTGGTACCAACGTTGTTGCCAACATAACTGACCGGTTATTCTCTGACATGCCTTGCTTACATGATCGTGCAAGACATCACCCCTCTTTCTACTTTTAACCCACATGGTGGGCCCATAACCCACAGTTCCACAGGATCGAAACCTGACTTTCCTATACCCCCTGTTCCTAGAGCTATTCCTCACGCTTGGCTTCGTATGAAGGACCACGAGCCACCTTCCTAGTGATCTATTCTTGTGTCAGACACAATACTTATTCCGTTGCTTTGAACCCCTTTCACGCCTTGAAACAGGCATCAAACGATTGCCTGCCCGCTCGAAACTTCCCATGATACCTCCTTACTTTGCTCTAGTTACTTTCTTAAGTTTCAATTCAAGAGTTACTTCCCACCACCTTCCCCGATGTTATTGACCGGATAGTTAACCTTGCAGAGGTTCGTTCCCCCGGAATACCCACCCTTTATTCTTACGTAAGTACGATGGAATCCCGAAGAAAGGATGACGATTTGATCACGATGACCTGAAATAGAGAAATGAAGACATCAATGTAATGGATCGACCTCTTCGAGAAGAGCAACCAAGACTGGGAACACTCGCTAGAATTTCGTAACCAAAACTTTCCCCTTGCACCCTCTTAAATCTCGGGGCGAGATTTCTTGTAGTGGAGGAGAATTGTGACGCTGGATAATTAGACTACTGATAATCCCAAGCTAATGATGCCACGTCACCTCCGTTCTTGTTGTTAATCTCCCGATGACTCAATCCCGTTCAATTCAAATTTTAAAATAAAACAAACAACAAAAGTTTTCAAATAATAAAACTAAAATGTTTGGGTTGTGCCAAATATTGCATAGGTAGTTATGGCGAAGGAACCACACTATTATAAAATGCTTAAAAACTATGAGATGAATAAAACAGTAGCAAAAACTATTATTTAAATACTTTAAATATTAAATAATTACAAAACTAATTTATTTTGGGTTAGCAAATTTATGAGGCAGTGGCATAAATAGTAAACATCAATTTAGGTGCCACTTTGGTATTTTGTTATCACTAGAAAAAATAGCAACTAAAAGTAATAGAATAAATAAAGGGTAAAAATAAAATAAAAGGAAAAGGAAGAAAACCCCCCAGGCCAACTGGGCCTCGGCCCAGCCAGTGGCCACCAGGCCTAACAAGCCCCGGTCGGCCACACCTTATCCCCACCCCATAAACCCTAATCCCCACTCTCCCCACTCCACCCACTCCCCGATTGTATCGGGCTCGAATCCCGACCCCGTCGCCTCGATGCCGCGCTGGCGCTCGCCCGAAGCCGCCCGTCGCCGCCTCATCGTCCTCCTCCTTGCCTCCTCGTCCCCCTCCTCGCCGGAACGTCGTCCCCGTCACCCCCCCTCGACCCTGTCGCCCTCGACGACGATCACCACCATCCCGACGCCGTCGCCGAAGCCACCGCGCCGCCACTCCGCCGGACGCCGTCCCCATCGCCGATCTTCCTCCCATCTACGTCGACGCCAACGTCCCCGTCCACCTCCTCGAGCTCGAGCACGATGCCATGATCCCCACGAACGTCGGTGAGGCTTCGGCCTTCCTCCCTCTCTCCCCTTGTTCTTTGTCGCCGGCGCTGTCCACCATGCGCCGACCACGCTCGGCCCTGCGCCTCGCCGTGGTCCCCCGCGCACCTCGTGCCGCTACCCCGTCCGCCGGCCTCCTCTTCCACGAACGTTAGTGTATGACATGTGGGATCCAGTGGTCTGTTGACTAGTCAAAGTCCACAGTTGACTGATGACGTCATACTGACATCAGGCTGACGTCATAAAACGATTTTTGAATTAAATTAATTCTGTTAATCCTAAAAATGATTTATTTTTTTTAAAATTAATATAAAATAAACCGTAGCTCGGATGGAAAAACTTTGTACATGAAAGTTGCTCGAGCAGCGAGGCGATCCGGATACGCAACCCGTTAAATCGCCACACACCCCTAACATATCAAACTCGCAACTTTCCCCTCGGCTCCTCTGCCCGAAAACCACGGAACACGGGGATACTTTCCGGATGTTTTCCCCCTTCACGGTATCACCTCATACTGGCGTTAGAACACGTCTAGCTCGCTTGATGTCCTGTTATGCACTTGCTTGCTATGTATTTATTGTTTCTTCCCCTCTTCTTCCGCTAGACACCGAGATCGGCGCTATTGCTACCCAAGACGACTACGGTGTTGGCGACCCTCTCTCTTGCCGGAGCAACCAGGCAAGCCCCCTTTGATCACCGGATATCGCCTACTCTTCTCTATACTGCTTGCATTAGAGTAGTGTAGCATGTTATCGCTTTCGATTAATCCTAAAGCGCTGCATAGCTTTGTCCTTGCTACTCTGTTGTTACCTTTACGCTATCCCTCTTGCTTAGTATAGGATGCTAGTGTTCCATCGGTGACCCTACACTCTTGTCCGTACGCCATGCTATACTCTTTGGGCTGTGATCACTTGAGGTGATCACGGGCATATACTATATACTTTACCTTTGTTACATTACACAGCAATCTTGTTAGGAGATGGGGGCTGAAAGGACGGTGGCTCCATCCCGGTAGAGGTGGGCCTGGGTTCCCGACGGCCCCGATTGTTACTTTGTGGCGGAGCGACAGGGCAGGATGTGACTACATGGGTGAGAGGTGGGCCTGGCCCTGTTCGGCGTTCGCAGATACTTAACACGCTTAACGAGTTCTTGGTATTTGATCTGAGTCTGGCCATTTGGTCTATGCGCACTAACCATCTACGTGGGAGTAGTTATGGGTATCCCGGCGTCGTGGTATCAGAAGCACTTCGCGACGTCGGACGGCCGGCGGCGCGCCGGATTGACTGAACGCCTGTTAGGCTAGAGTGCGCTTCCGGCCGCCCGCATAGCGTGCAGGTGTGCATTGGGTGATGGGCCTGGACCCTGGCGCTTAGGTTTAGACTGGCGTCTTGACCTCTCTGTTGAGCCTAGGTGGGGCTGCGGCGTGTTGATCTTCAGCGGCGGGCATGACCCGAAAAGTGTGTCGGCCAAATGGGATCAAGCGTGTTGGGTTATGTGGTGCACCCCTACGGGGAAGTTTAATCTATTGAATAGCCGTGATCTTGATAGCAGACGACTTGGAGTTGTACCTTGACCTTATGACAACTAGAACTAGATACTTAATAAAACACACCCTTCCAAGTGCCAGATATAACCCGGTGGTCGCTCTCTCTCAGGGTTACGAGGAGGGGATCGCCGGGTAGGATTATTGCTATGTGATGCTACTTGGAGGACTTCAGTCTACTCTCTTCTACATGTTGCAAGACGGAGGCTGCCAGAAGCGTAGTCTTCGACAGGATTAGCTATCCCCCTCTTATTCTGGCAATATTTCAGTTCCGTCCGCTGATATGGCCCTTTACACATATCCATGCATATGTAGTGTAGCTCCTTGCTTGCGAGTACTTTGGATGAGTACTCACGGTTGCCTTGTTCCCCCTTTCCCCCCTTCTTTACCCGGTTGCTTTGCGACGGACGATGGAGCCCATGAGCGACGCCACCGTTGATGGCGACCACTACCTCGGAGGTGCCTACTACTACGTCTTGCTTGGCAGCGACCGGGAGTAGTTTAGGAGGATCCCAGGCGGGAGGCCTGCGCCTCTTCGATCTGTATCCTAGTTTGTGCTAGCCATCTTATGGCATCTTGTTTAACTTATGTACGTACTCAGATATTGTTGCTTCCGCTGACTTCGTCTATGATCGAGCACTTGTATTCGAGCCCTCGAGGCCCTGGCTTGTATTATGATGCTTGTATGACTTATTTATGTTTTAGAGTTGTGTTGTGATATCTTCCCGTGAGTCCACGATCTTGATAAATGCAGGTTTGCGTGCATGATTAGTGTATGATTGAATCGGGGGCGTCACAAGTTGGTATCAGAGCCGACTGCCTGTAGGAATCCCCCTTTCCAACTCCATGGCCGAAGTCGAGTCTAGACATTGCAAAACTTTTACTAACATGGCTGTGTGTTTTACGGGCTGCGTCGCCATTGGGTGGTATTAGGATCTTTTACTCCTCGACCTTTACTGCGGGATTACGAACTCTCTTCTATTCGGGTTAAGCGATTTTACTAACTCCGACTCTAGGTTCTCGTAATTACTTCCTCCCGGAGAGCCCCTTATTATTGATGATCGTCTGCTGCACGGAAGACCCGAAGATACTCTTGACATTAACCCGAGAACTTGTGTTCATCGCGATTGCAATTCCCTTCCACCGTCAACCCTTATGGATAACTACTTGAAGTTGTTATTCTTACATTCATCCCCGATTAGTCTTGTTATTACAAGATACCCGAAACACTAAATCGTTGTTTCGATGATCCTTTGAGCTTCTTGCCTCATTTGTTCATTGACACTGAATACCCCTACGGTTAATTCTCGCACTTGTCGAGTACCCGCTCATCCCGATTGTTCTTGTGTTTCACAAAAGTCTTCAAAATACTATTCGATCTTCCGAAAATCCTCTGGAGCCTTTGGCTCTTGAAATTCTTGCTTGCTTGCATTATGGTTAATCCCATAAGTCTCGTAGTCTTATTGACATTCCTTGTCATTATCATTTTGAGTCTGTTGACTCAATATGTTTGCGAATACACGCAATCATCATTGATCCTTACAAATTACCTTTCCGGCTGAGCTGCCATTCTTTAACTGGAATTGGTTCTCGACCAATCCAATTATCGTTGATTGTACCCTAAGGCTATTCAACTTATCCATCCCTAATCAGAGCATTGCTTCTGATCCCTTGATTTAAATCATAATTCCTTTGCATTTGACAATTGAGTTAGTCAGTTGTTTCTATGATCTGATCTCCTTGCATTCTTCTTCCTCTAGTTGAGTACCGATGCTCACGTCGGATCCCTTGTGGACCACGGAACCTTTATTGGATTTTATCCGATGGTGTCCTTCATACTGAATAACCTTGAGAGCCTTTCCATGGGTATATAATGCCTTTGGTAAATTGTATCATCTGCTTTTGAACAATGCTCTACTTTCGAGCTTGTATTAATTACCCCGGAGTTTGTGGTATATGTTCCAAGATGCCCTGATGGGTTGAACCTATGCCTTCCTTTATATGTGTGAACTCGGAAGTTTCCACGAGTCATACTCATACGGTATTTCACCGGTAAAACTTTCAACACTAATGCCTTTATCAAAGCGAGAAGTGAATGGAAGGTTATACATTAAAGAAGTGGGAGTCGACCTTGAACTTTGTGTTCATGCCCATGGACACGATGTAGATCCTATCATGGAAGCTTCTTGTAATAATAACTTTTTCCTTGTTATAGTATCATCTAGTATACGTGAATTGATACATTGCAATCGTGGTTCGGCCATGTTCTCCTTTTAAATACCATTTCTTGGACAAGTTGAAGTACTTGTCTTCTGCAGATCATTGCACTGTCCAACCTTTACTTTGCTCTACCGTTGAGTATTAAACTCGGTATCTCAAGAATATCATGGAACGCATAACTTATTATGAGTTCTTCATCAAGTGCTACCTTCCCACGATTCCAATTTTTCACGGGCTCTGAGTTATTAAACACTCAAAGGCGCTCGATAAGCGAACCGGGTCCGCTCTACGGTTCAACAACTCTTCGATAGCTTCTATAAGTACGAGTTTGTACCCGATCACGCCATTCCTAGCCTGTTTGGCTATATCATTGTCGTGTGATTCTAAGCATGCTACACGGTCTTTATTCTCGGAGCACCAACTTGCGGCGATAGCTAAGCTTACGTCGATTTTCCTCGTCATACCCTTTCACCTTAAACAACAAGCTTGAGTTCGAGTTTGTGTAAATGGCGTGGTTCCAATAACCTCTTGCTTCATCATTCCTTTGACTTGATGTCGCCGCTGATTGATTACATCTGCATGAAATCTCTCGACAATTGTGTCGTGATCATCATCAACCTTATGAGCTCTTCCGAGAATTCAACTGAATTCATGATGGGTAATACCATCCTTGCCCCTCGTTGATTCCTGTTCTCATCGACCACTTTATTGCCTTCCGTTCAACACTTGTTCGTGTTTTGTGTAAACCTTGAGATCCACCGCTACCCGGTGATTGATCTTCCTTACCTCGGAAGTATTACCATCTCAATTTGTCAAGAATGTGGTGAGAATTTCACCACCTCTTAAGAATTCTTGATATCATAATACTTCTTGCCATCTTCGTTCATTCCTTGGTCCCCGTATTGTTTTCAACCGGAATACCGACAATGGAGCTATGACGTGTTAATTCAAAACTTCTAGCAACCCTATTGCTTTGAAGTGAATGGGCGATAGTTCATTCTAAGTCCTTCGCTAATTGAATCACCATTCTAACATTGGCCGTGCAACCCAACCCATATTTCGGGTGCACCGTTCAACCAATGTTTAATTATGTATGTTTTCCTCGAGCATATCCCATTATATCATTTGATCTAACAAATGTCATCTTCTTGTTCACATAATTGTGGTAATCCATCTTTTGGAAATACCAATGAATTTTATTTGAGTTCATCAGTCCACCTCCTCATTCTCTCCTTGGTTTAATGATGAACTCATGATTCGGAACTTGCTTCCATAGTTTATTCCCGGGAAGCTTGCAACCCCATCACGTCAAATTGAGTTGCACCCTTCCTTCTCAGGCATCATGAGTCTGGGGTATCCTGACACCAATCAGATCTAAATCTCGGGTCAGATATGATGGTTTGAACATATTTTCAGGAGTTATAACATTGGTCTTTATATGGCCCGGTAAGGTGATGTCATGCCTAGCACACCTGGCTGGGGAACCCAATGTTATAATAGCCCCTCTTTTCAGCAAGGTTAGTCATTCTTCCATAAGGAAATTGTAAGACTTATTCTATAAGATGTTCCTGATGGATCCTTTGTGAATACAAAGTCTGACCTTTGCTTGAAGACCATGTCAATGCTATCTCGAAGCATGTCTATGGTACCCCGATTTTCAACAAGATCATTTGAAGCCAATGCTAAATGTTTCCTGCTAAATTATCCAAACACCGCTGTATGGGTAATGTCATGAAAATTCTTCCCCTTACCTAAAGAGATTACTACATTATATCCTGTCATGGATATCATGCTCTGCTCGTCCTTCTGAAGGATATACCTTTGAAAAATTTGTTTAAACACATTTTCCTTTCCATTGTTCTGTTTAATCTGATAATCATATTTTTCATTCCATTGTTGGGTTAACGTTTCTTGAGATCTATATGATCTAAGCAGTAATATTCTCCTGCTTAGGTAAACACCTCGATTTACAACTTTCATGTCGGTTGTGATCCTGTTACTATTGCTGACGACATCCTGGTAACCCCCGATGGATGAGAACTTTGCCTATTGGTCCGCCTCGTTCAACGAGCAGGAAAATGGTTCTCTTCGTCCCTCGCCCTTGGTACCAACGTTGTTGCCAACATAACTGACCGGTTATTCTCTGACATGCCTTGCTTACATGATCGTGCAAGACATCACCCCTCTTTCTACTTTTAACCCACATGGTGGGCCCATAACCCACAGTTCCACAGGATCGAAACCTGACTTTCCTATACCCCTGTTCCTAGAGCTATTCCTCACGCTTGGCTTCGTATGAAGGACGACGAGCCACCTTCCTAGTGATCTATTCTTGTGTCAGACACAATACTTATTCCGTTGCTTTGAACCCCTTTCACGCCTTGCAACAGGCATCAAACGATTGCCTGCCCGCTCGAAACTTCCCATGATACCTCCTTACTTTGCTCTAGTTACTTTCTTAAGTTTCAATTCAAGAGTTACTTCCCACCACCTTCCCCGATGTTATTGACCGGATAGTTAACCTTGCGGAGGTTCGTTCCCGAATACCCACCCTTTATTCTTACGTGAAATGCGATGGAATCGAAGAAAGGATGACGATTTGATCACGATGACCTGAAATAGAGAAATGAAGACATCAATGTAATGCATCGACCTCTTCGAGAAGAGCAACCAAGACTGGGAACACTCCCTAGAATTTCGTAACCAAAACTTTCCCCCCCTTGCACCCCTCTTAAATCTCGGGACAAGATTTCTTGTAGCGGAGGAGAATTGTGACGCCCGGATAATTAGACTACAGTAATCCCAAGCTAATGATGCCACGTCACCTCCGTTACTGTTGTTAATCTCCCGATGACTCAATCCCGTTCGAATTCAAATTTTAAAATAAAAACAAACAACAAAAGTTTTCAAATAATAAAACTAAAATGTTTGGGTTGTGCCAAATATTGCATAGGTAGTTATGGCGAAGGAACCACACTATTATAAAATGCTTAAAAACTATGAGATGAATAAAACAGTAGCAAAAACTATTATTTAAATACTTTAAATATTAAATAATTACAAAACTAATTTATTTTGGGTTAGCAAATTTATGAGGCAGTGGCATAAATAGTAAACATCAATTTAGGTGCCACTTTGGTATTTTGTTATCACTAGAAAAAAATAGCAACTAAAAGTAATAGAATAAATAAAGGGTAAAAATAAAATAAAAAGAAAAAGGAAGAAAAACCCCCAGGCCAACTGGGCCTCGGCCCACAAGGCCTGCTGCCTAACTGCCCAAATGGCCACACCTTATCCCCACACCCCCGCAAAACCCTAATCCCCACTCTCCCCACTCCACCCACTCCCCAGATTGTATCGAGGCTCTCAATCCCGACCCGTCGCCTCGATGTCAGTTGGCGCTTCGCCCAAGCCGCCCGTCGCCGCCTCATCGTCCTCCTCCTTGCCTCCTCGTCCCCCTCCTCCGGGCGTCGTCCCGTCACCCCCTCGACCACCTCGCCCTCGGCGACGATCACCACCATCCCGACGCCGTCGCCGAAGCCACCGCGCCGCCACTCCGCCGGACGCCGTCCCCATCGCCGGTCTTCCTCCCATCTACGTCGACGCCGACGTCCCCGTCCACCTCCTCGAGCTCGAGCACGATGCCATGATCCCCACGAACGTCGGTGAGGCTCCGGCCTTCCTCCCTCTCTCCCCTTGTTCTTTGTCGCCGGCGCTGTCCACCATGCGCCGACCACGCTCGGCCCCTCGCCGTGGTCCCCCGCGCACCTCGTGCCGCTACCCCGTCCGCCGGCCTCCTCTTCCACGAACCTCAGTGTATGACATGTGGGACCCAGTGGTCTGTTGACTAGTCAAAGTCCACAGTTGACTGATGACGTCATGCGACATCGGTGGCGTCATAAAACAATTTTTGAATTAAATTAATTCTGTTAATCCTAAAAATGATTTAATTTTTTTAAAATTAATATAAAATAAACCGTAGCTCGGATGGAAAAACTTTGTACATGAAAGTTGCTCAGAACGACGAGACGATCCCGGATACGCAACCCGTTCGTCCGCCACACACCCCTAACATATCAAACTCGCAACTTTCCCCCTCCGGCTCCTCTGCCCGAAAACACGGAACACCGGGGATACTTTCCCGGATGTTTTCCCCCCTTCACCGGTATCACCTCATACCGCGTTAGAACACGTCTAGCTCTGCTTGATGTCCTGTTATGCACTTGCTTGCTATGTATTTATTGTTTCTTCCCCCTCTTCTTCCGCTAGACACCGAGACCGGCGCTTGCTGCAGACGACTACGGTGTTGGCGACCCCTCTCTCTTGCCGAGCAACCAGGCAAGCCCCTTTGATCACCGGATATCGCCTACTCTTCTCTATCTTGCTTGCATTAGAGTAGTGTAGCATATTCTTGCTTTCGATTAATCCTAAACTGCTGCATAGCTTTGTCCTTGCTACTCTTGTTGTTACCTTTACCGCTATCCTCTTGCTTAGTATAGGATGCTAGTGTTCCATCGGTGACCCTACACTCTTGTCCGTCGCCATGCAATACTCTTTGGGCTGTGATCACTTGGGAGGTGATCACGGGCATATACTATATACTTTACACTTTGTTACATTACGTGATCTGTTAGGAGATGAAATTTGAAAGACGGTGGCTCCATCCCGGTAGAGGTGGGCCTGGGTTCTGACGGCCCCATTTGTTACTTTGTGGCGGAGGCTGACAGGGGCAGGTTGAGACTACCTGGGTGAGAGGTGGGCCTGGCCTGGTCGGCGTCATGCGGATACTTAACACGCTTAACGAGATCTTGGTATTTGATCACGAGTCCGGCCATTTGGTCTATACACACTAACCATCTACGTGGGAGTAGTTATGGGTATCCCGACGTCGTGGTATCGGCCAAGCACTTCGCGACGTCGGCCGATCGGCGGCGCTAGCGCGGATTGGACTGGAACGCCTGTTAGGCTAGGTCTGCTTCCGGCCGCCCACACAACGTGCAGGTGTGCATTGGGCGATGGGCCCAGACCCCTGTGCGCTTAGGTTTAGACCAGCGTCCTGACCTCTCTGTTGAGTCTAGGTGGGGCTGCGACGTGTTGATCTTCCGCGGCCGGGCATGACCCAGAAAAGTGAGTCCGGCCAAATGGGATCAAGCATGTTGGGTTATGTGGTGCACCCTGCGGTGAAGTTTAATATATTGAATAGCCGTGATCTTGATAGCAGGGGCGACTTGGAGTTGTACCTTGACCTTATGACAACTAGAACCGGATACTTAATAAAACACACCCTTCCAAGTGCACGATATGACCCGGTGGTCGCTCTCTCTCGGGGTTACGAGGAGGGATCGCGGGTAGGATTATTGCTATGTGATGCTACTTGGAGGACTTGATCTACTCTCTTCTACATGTTGCAAGATGGAGGCTGCCAGGCGTAGTCTTGACGGGATTAGCTATCCCCTCTTATTACGGCATTCTGCAGATTCGGTCCTTGATATGGCCCTTTACACATATCCATGCATATGTAGTGTAGCTCCTTGCTTGCGAGTACTTTGGATGAGTACTCACGGTTGCCTTGTTCCCCCTTTCCCCCCTTCTTTACCCGGTTGCTGCGACCAGACGATGGAGCCCATGAGCCAGACGCCACCGTTGATGACGACCACTACCCCGGAGGTGCCTACTACTACGTGCTGCCTGCTGACGACGACCAGGAGTAGTTTAGGAGGATCCCAGGCAGGAGGCCTGCGCCTCTTTCGATCTGTATCCTAGTTTGTGCTAGCCATCTTATGGCATCTTGTTTAACTTATGTCTATACTCAGATATTGTTGCTTCCGCTGACTCGTCTATGATCGAGCACTTGTATTCGAGCCCTCGAGGCCCCTGGCTTGTATTATGATGCTTGTATGACTTATTTATGTTTTAGAGTTGTGTTGTGATATCTTCCCGTGAGTCCCTGATCTTGATCGTACACATTTGCGTGCATGATTAGTGTACGATTGAATCGAGGGCGTCACATTACCATATAAAAATAAATCACAATCAATCAAGTATTGATGATCAGATTAGTTACCATATAAAAAATAAATCGCAATCAATCAAGTATTGATGGGATATTTCCTTATATTGATGTGATTTTCCCTTTCTTATCATCAATCATCTCTACTGCCTAAAAATGCGTAGCTTTCCTTTTCCTGCCAACCGACCGCGTCCCGTCTCCCTACATCCGCCCTCGTTGCTCTACCTCCCACACGAAAAAACCCCTCTCGTTTGACCTCCCCCAAACCCCGCACGATGGAAAACCCAGCCGTCTGCTTCCCTCCTCTCGACCGCTCCATACGTCCAGATCGCGGCCCCATCCCCATCCTCCTCTCATGTCACGGCGGCCGATGGACTGCCGCCACCACCCTCCTACTCTCTCGCCGCCGCCGTCCTCCCGCTCGCTCGCCGCCGCCGTCGCCACCAATCCCGGCGAAGGCGCCGTTGCTGCTATGTCGCCTCCCTCCCACCTGCCTTTTCGCTTCACCACCCACATAAACCCATCAGATTAGTTACCATATAAAAATAAATCACAATCAATCAAGTATTGATGATCAGATTAGTTACCATATAAAAAATAAATCGCAATCAATCAAGTATTGATGGGATATTTCCTTATATTGATGTGATTTTCCCTTTCTTATCATCAATCATCTCTACTGCCTAAAAAATGTGTAGCTTTCCTTTTCACCAACCGACCGCGTCCGTCTCCCTACATCCGCCCTCGTTGCTCTACCTCCCACGAAAAAACCCTCTCGTTTGACCTTCCCAAACCCCTTACGATGGAAACCCGGCCGTCTGCTTCCCTCCTCTCGACCGCTCCATACGTCCGGATCGCGGCCCCATCCCCATCCTCCTCTCACGTCACGGCGGCGATGGACTGCCGCCACCACCCTCCTACTCTCTCGCCGCCGTCCTCCCGCTCGCTCGCCGCCGCCGTCGCCATCAATCCCGGCGAAGGCGCCGTTGCTGCTATGTTGCCTCCCTCCGACCTGCCTTTTCGCTTCACCACCCACATAAACCCATCAGATTAGTTACCATATAAAAATAAATCACAATCAATCAAGTATTGATGATCAGATTAGTTACCATATAAAAAATAAATCGCAATCAATCAAGTATTGATGGGATATTTCCTTATATTGATGTGATTTTCCCTTTCTTATCATCAATCATCTCTACGCCTAAAAATGCGTAGCTTTCCTTTTCACCTTAACCGACCGCGTCCGTCTCCCTACATCCGCCCTCGTTGCTCTGCCTCCGCTTGCGAAAAAACGCTCTCGTTTGACCTCCACCAAACCCCGCACGATGGAAAAACCCAGCCGTCTGCTTCCCCTCCTCTCGACCGCTCCATACGTCCAGATCGCGGCCCCATCCCCATCCTCCTCTCACATCACGGCGGCCGATGGACAGCCGCCACCATCCTCCTACTCTCTCGCCGCCGCCGTCGCCACCAATCCCGGCGAAGGCGCCGTTGCTGCTATGTCGCCTCCTTTCCCCATCCAAGCCTGACCATGGCAACGGCGCCCTCTCATGTGTCCCGCGGTGAGGTTTGGGGAGGCGCGACCACTATCCAGTAGGGATCTCACCGCGGACCCGTCCGCTGGGATGGGTGTTGCCTCCGTTGCGAATGGGATCGAAGAGAGGGACTACTCGTCGTCAAGGTCGTGAGGCAGCGGCCGATTGGGAGCCTGGTTGTGAACATGGGAGTTCGTCCCCATGGGCGGCGGCCGTGGAGATTGGATGTGAAGCAACCCCACTTGCGGTGGTGGAGGCTTGCCGTCCATGTGATCCTTTCTTCTCCGGTATCCCCATTCCTTGCCTCCCATTACAAAAGCGAGCATGAATGAGAGCAGGGGTGATTTTCATCAATTCATTTCTCATATTTTTAGTTGCTTTTTGAGATTATACAAGATGCTCCCGATCTGTTTTGTCAAATTACTTGGATCGTCTTATGGAATTGACAGCCATCGTATTTTTCATCTCATGTTATTTCTTAATCCTTGTCCCACTAGGCATCCACTACATGTTTGGTAATGACGTGATGTTGAGGCGGCTAGGAGAAGCTCAGCAGCGGATCAAGGGCTATCGAGATGGATCTGGAGCCAAGCAGTAGTTCTTCTGTTAAATTTTGGTTATTATCTTTTCTATTGTTACGATTGTGGGATGGTTGATTTTGACTCGGTGTAACATTTGCATTTGTTTCCCCAGCTTGTTGGCGTAGATGTGTGGCACTGCGGCAACTAATCAAGAGCGAGGACAGTGCACATCAGAGCTACGCTGAATGTAGTGCACATAGGTAGGTCAACATATTTTGTAACTCTTTCAGATGTAAAATCATATGTTGCATAAGAAATTATTATCTTTCAAGCATACTCACATTTCACTAACAAATAGGGGGAGGTTCAGACTTCAGGGCAATGATAAAAAGGTATGTTCCTCACTCTTTTGTTAGAATTTTAGTTCCAAGTTAACATGATTTCAGAGCAATGATAAAAAGGCCCCGTTACAACGCACGGGCGTTCTTCTAGTAGGGGTAGGGTGTGCGTGTGTGCGTTCATAGGGATGAGTGTATGCGCGTGTATATGAGTGCTTATGTCTGTACTGATGCTAAAAAAAAGTACTCTCTACTGGTAGTAACGGTGAGACTCGCCTAGGCTCCTCAGCTCATGTGGCATTAGCCAGCCTTTTTGATTTGCGAAGCTGCTCTATGTACACGATTCTTTTTTATCGGACGCTG
This sequence comes from Aegilops bicornis, assembly GCA_021605145.1. Classification (NCBI taxonomy): domain Eukaryota; kingdom Viridiplantae; phylum Streptophyta; class Magnoliopsida; order Poales; family Poaceae; genus Aegilops; species Aegilops bicornis. The sequence goes on along the minus strand of CM038672.1, from coordinate 701,344,225 downwards.
GTACGACCAGACAGCAGATGCTATGACCCACAAACTGGTAATCTATGATTTGTCTCTAATCGTACTGGTCGATGTGATAGATCCACCAAGGTGAACGCTCAAGCTACTTTTTCCCTTTTGTTGCCAAAGAAAAACACTTGCCTTGACACATGCTTCAGCGGGTCTTGTTTCTAAGACTGTTTATTACTGCTTGTGCTTACTACTGCTACTAATTTTGCGGGCAGGAGCAACGACAGAGCACGGTCGTGAAGAGAGAGACCGCATGCATACATATAAAGTTGGATTTTTTTTTCAAAACTATGACGTATTTTGTAGCAATTTCGAAAACTATAGCACATAATGAAAAAAATGCAAAACTATGACCCTGTCGGCCACGTGCAGGCCGAAAAGGTAGTTTTCGGCCAACTGTTGGCCGAAGTAGGGTTTTCGGCCTTGCCATGGCCGAAAAGTGGTTGAGCTGGCCGAAATGGCTGTTTTACCATTTGTTTGGCCGAAAAGGTCTCTTTGGTCAAATGTAGGCCGAAAAGTACTTTTTGGTCTACACTAGGCCGAAAAGTACTTTTTGGTCTAGTGTAGGCCGAAAAGTTCCTTGGGCCCACCTTTCCGTTATCTGTTGGCCAATGTATTTTCCCACCAACCCCTTCCCGCCAACTCTTTCCCGCCAACCCCTTCCCGCAAACCCCTTTCTCCTCTGTACCTATAAAAAACCCTTCAGGCGGAGGTGGATAAGCATTCCAGTTTATTATAGTCGAGATGTCCCATTCCATTCGATCGTAGTTTTCACCCTGGGATGAGCAGGACTCTTCTGAGTCTAGTTACCGATTTCAGGATGGACAATAGGATAGTTCCATGGGACGAACTCACCGGTAGTAACACCATAATGAATGAGTTGGCTCACCAATTACGTAGAGTGCAGGTGGCACGAAAGGACCTATGAGGAGGTATGTAAAGAACTTCTTAGGTTGCATGAAAGGTGGAAGAAGGTGGTGGTGCCGAAGAGTGAAACTTTCAGAAGGCTTTCAGCAAATAATCCATCTTTATGGATTGAGGAGAGCCAGGACGAAGATGATATCTTCATGCCACCGCTTCCGGGTTCTGCATGGTCGAAGGGCAAGAGTCTTCATCGTCCAAGCTAGGGCAAGACTTCTGCATTCTCGAAGGGCAATAGTTCTGCATCGACGGATGGCAAAAGGACCACATCATCGAAGGGCAAGAGGGTTGCATCAACGAAGGGGTTGGCGGGAAAATACATTGGCCAGCGATTAACGGAAAAAGGTGGCCCTAGGGACTTTTCGGTCTAAACTTGACCAAAAAGTACTTTTCGGCCTACGATTGACCAACAAGTACTTTTCGGCCTACACTAGGCCAAAAAGTCCTTTTCGGCCAAAGGGTGGCCGAAAACACCCCTCTTCGGCCAGCTTTGCACCTTTTCGGCCAAGGCATGGCCGAAAACCCTATTTCGGCCTAGAGGTGGCCGAAAACACCCTTTTCGGCCAACACCTGGCCGACGGGGTGCTAGACTTGATATTTCTCCAAAGCATGCTGTAGTTTCCGAATTTGCTTCAAATAACATGATAGTTTTGAAAAAAATCATAAAGTTGGGTCATCTATTATGGAATGGAGGGAGTACATGTCGTCGTCTCATCGATGATGGTGTCTGTTCCGCCTTCCCCTTCTGCGTGCAAAGGTTAATGTGCCGCCCTTTTAAATGCATCTTATCTTCTTCCATCTTCTCTTAAAAGTGTGAATCATCATGTCTGCCAGACCACCAACCCTTACGTGTAGTGTTTATTTTTAGGACTGATTGATTGTTTGTTTGTGAGGGGCAGAGGGAGCAGCTGCGACCTCACTCTGTGGTGCAGTGTTGTGCAGGGCAATTAGAGCAACTCCAACAGGGCGACCCATTTCATCTGCGGGCGATCATTTGGGTCGGCATGGATACAAAAGTCGACCCAACGCGCCGGTCCAAACGGACGCGCGTCCACTTTTTGTTCGCGGTCGACCCATTTCCGGTCCATTTTTGAGCCAGATTTGCATCCACGCGGACACGAGACGGACGCGCGCTCGCGCTCGCCTTCTCTTCCCCATTGGTCTTCCTCTCCCATTCCAACAAGCCCTCGCCAGCCTCCTTCGTCGCCGCCGCCGCCGCACACAACAACCATTTCTCCGGTGGCTCTGCCAGCTGTCGGCGTCACAACATCCCCTCTGCAACGCCGCCACCTCCCACGTCGCCCACCACCACCGTGTTGCTGTCGGGGAACCGAAAGCTTCCCACCCCGCTCCCCCGACACAACCGCGATCGCGACCAAGAAGCCGCCTTGCCGCCCCGTCCAGATCCTCACCAGCACGCTCGTCGGACACCACCAGGGCAGCTAGCTGGTCCGAGGGCGGCGCGACTCCCTTCGCCGGCCGTCTCCATCATCGACGCCGGCAAGCTGTTCGACAGTTTGCCAAGGTACAAAATGGACTCCGCCGACGAGTTCCTTTTTTCGCATTTTCCTTTGCGACTCTGACGTCGAGCGTGCCTATGGTGTTTTGCAATCTCGATGGGGCATCGTTTGGTATCCTGCTAATACTTGGAGCACGCAGAAACGGTGGGAGGTGATGATTGCTTGCGTGATCATGCACAATATGATCATAGAAAATGAGCGTCCGGAACGTTTGTATGATCAAGGGTTTCAGTTTCGGGGTGAGAATGTTGTGCCTGAGCATGGAGGAGCAGCAACATTTGAACAGTTCACCCAATTTCATCATGACATGCGCGATTGGAAAACTCACATGCAACTGCAAAATGATTTGATTGAGCATATGTGGGCCAACCAATAGATGTATCTTTTTTATTCGGTTTGCAAAACTATGGGAGAAATTTTTACTTTTATTCGGCTTGTAAAACTATGCTATTTTATTCGGTTGAAACTATGTTATTTATTTGGTTCTGGACTATATGTTTGAATGCAAAAAGTTGTGTATGAAACAATGCAAAAAATGAGCTATTTGTTGAAAAAAGGTGGCTAGCCGGTCATGTCGGCATATATATGTCGGCGCATTGGGCGCACCGCCGACCCAAATCTAAAACAGGGCGGACGCCGGGCGGGCGGCTGACCGAAACGGACGAAAAATGGACAAAAGCGCCGTCCGTTTGGGTCGGCGCGTTGAAGTTGCTCTTAGCAATAAATTATCTTTTTTCCTCTGGGAGGAGGAATCCCGACCTGTTTATTGATCTCAATTAGAAAGAAATCAACAGGGTTTATGTTGAAATCAGATAAAATACCATGATGCAACTACGAGGAAAACCGGACAAAAACCAGCCCGAGGGGCAATACATCCCGCCGAGGCAAGAATATGAAAAACACACACCAAAAACACCAACTACTTAGTCACCGGTGGAGCAGGATTAGAGCAAACCCCGGGTTAAAAGAAAATTAGGCAACTTTTTTAATGGCTATTACTACCCCAAAATACCACATGCGAAAACATACTTCATCTGTTTCATAATGTAGTGCATATAGATTTTTTGAAAAGTAAAACGTTACAAAATTTGACAAAGTTAACGGAGAAAACTATTTATATCTACACTATCCAATATATACAATATGAAAGTAAGTCTTGTGATGTATATATAAGGATATGTATTTGGTATTCTGGGTGTATATGTTTTCCTCTCTAAACTTGATCGAATTTTAGAAAATTTGACTTAAAAAAAACTATATGCATTACATTGTGGAACGGAGGGAGTAATATTAAATATGACTCATTTGCAACAAATCAATGATATAAACTCAATACTTAACAATCTAACAAAATAGATAAAACATACAAATACTACAAATAACAATATGAGACGACAAAAGAGTACCAAATAACAACATGGGGATGTCAAAATGCATCTATTCGAGTTCAATCACAATTAAGACGTACACAGTTCCATCCAGAGCAACTAGTAACAGATCCTTCTCGGGTAGGCAAGCAGCTGCACAAGACCACAGTCCTACACACATACTTGGCGTCGACCACTCGAAGTCGGAGCTCGACTGCTGACGGAGGAAGAGCCGCAACGGCAGGTTAGAGAAGGCAAGACTACAGATGTGGAGCAAGAAGGCGGGGCATCATGGAGGGCCAAAGGATGGGTTGGGGGGAGGATGACGGCCTGGCGGCGCTGGGAGCACTGCCAGTCCGCCACTGTGCCGCGTGTTGGGGGATCGGGGCGTGGTTGTAGGGCCTAGTCAAGGCGAGTCGGGAGGGGGAGGATCGGAGCAGGGGGGAGAGGTCAAGGGCGGCGGCCGGCGGGGGGCTAGCCGACGGCGCAACAAAGCCGGGACAAGGTTGCAACTTGCATGAGCTTCCTCGCACGTGGCGGGCTGGTTGGGCCGCTGACTAGATACTCAATGGTCAAAATTATGTCAAAAACCGTCGCAGGGTTGGTTCTTGTCCGATTTTGAAAGTTCGAGGTTACAAAGCTGACGGTTTTAAAGTTTGAGGTTGTATTTGTATATTAGACTTTGATACTAGTTCAGCGTCGTAATATAGACTTCCAAATGGAGAAAAACGAGAGGAGAAGTTTTGCGACGTGGCATGCCACATGTACCTATCGGTCAGGAACCACACGATAGATCGCTAAATGGGATAAAATTTGGCAAAACAGTAAATAGGATAAATGTGGCAATCCAAATAATAGTTATACTTAACCCCCTGTGGGTCTCTTAAATTTGGGTGTGTTGGCGCATCTAAGTCCACCTCTTACTACTAGTATCTCGATTTAATCAGGAACCCAAGCCTTTGGCCTCAAGCTTAACTAGATGATGCCCCGTGCGTTGCTGCAAAAATTAATTGCAGTATATCTTAATGAAATTTGGTTGTATGACAACTATTTGGATGATTTATTGTATTTGCGTCGGTGCATTTTTAGAATATTCCAACTTTGTCTCCACAACAAAGGGAAAACAAATAAAAGCATGTCACATATAACTAAGTTTCACTAGTGGAAAAAGTGTCAAATGTGAAGCACAATAGTGCCGGTTTGAATTTCAGCCGACACTAATGTGTACACTAGTGCCGGTTCGTGGCGGCGACCAATAGCACTGGTTCGTGGCGAACCTTTAGTACCAGTTCATTCCACGAACCGGTACTAAAGAAACTGTGTCAACTGCGGTCGAGCTATGGCCCCACCATCACCATTTAGTGCCGATTCGTACCACGAACCGGTACTAATGAGGTTATAACAAGTTGTTTTAGTCCCACCTCGCTCCCCTAACAAGCCTTTTACCACCTTAAATATGTTATTTCTCAAACTATCACAAGCACTTGGTCTTCATTGAACTCTATGTGTAGAATTTGTGGCATAATATGAGTCTTCATCGGTTTATAAATCGTTGATGACTCATATTGACAATTCAGATTGTACACACAAAGATCATTGATGATCAAAGTATTTTTGATGTTATAAGATCATATTGACAATTTAGACTGTAAAGAAATATAAGATCATGATCTAAATGCTCTTATATTTTTTGCTTACAGTGTGCACCATTCAAAGCGACGCCATCAACTTTCAACCGTTTATGCCTTCATTTGCTATTTTTCATGCATTTAATGATTTGCTTTGAGAACTAAATGACCTGGAAATTGAAAAGCACTACAAATGAACTCTGAAAAAGTTGAAACTTGGCATGGTATCATCATTTCACCCACATATCATGTCCAAAAAAGTAGAGAGGGTTACGGCAAAAACTGGATGCACTTTGTTTACAAACTGGACAATCTCTTTCGAAGTATTCGGGTTTATGACGAAATTAAACTCATCTGTTACAAAATCATTTTATTTTTTAAACTTATTACAACTCCAAACTTTTTGTGCATTCAGTATGCACCATTCAACTGCTAGGCGGGAGGAGCTCTTAAGTACCGGTTCCAACTGCTAGGCGGGAGGAGCTGTTTAGTACCGGTTCGTGGCGAACCTTTAGCACCGGTTCGTGCCACGAACTGGTACTAATGAGGTTGTGTCAGGTAAGGCTGGGGCCCCACGAGCACCTTTAGTACCGGTTCATGTATGAACCAGTACTACTGATTTCTTAGTAAGCTGTTTTTAGTCCCACCTACATGAAGAGAGAGGGACTAGGAATGATTTATAAGCCACGAGTGCGAGAGCGATGAAGAAGAGGCTCAATGCTCACGTTAGCTTAGCTTCAAGCCTTCAGGAATATGGTAGACTGCGGAGCTATGCGCAGTGCATTTTACACTATTCGAAAGGCTTGAAACAAATTAACAAGCATTGCACCTCTTTTTATTTTTAATAACTTATTACAACTCCGGACTTCTTCTGTTATGGCAAAAACTAATTGCGTCGGCATTTCTTTTTTTAAACTTTGGTTATAACTTCAGATTTTGACCATCAAGTTTTGCAGAAAAGAAAAAATAGCAGAAAAGAAAAATAGCAGAAAAAAACTATAGCTGAAAAGAAAAAACTATATAAAATGACCGTGAAATTGAAAATCACTACAAAATGAACTCTGAAAATGTTGAATTTTGGCAAACTAGATGAAAAACTACTCACAAATAAATAGAAGAAAATAAATATAACAGAAAAGAAAAACTATACAAAAAACTACATGAAATAAATAGAAGAAAATAAAGCAGAAAAGAAAAAAACTATAAAAAATTGAGGCGCTGCCCTGTGGGCCCTGCTAGGCCACAGGCGGCGCAATTACAAACATAAAGGCCCAGCAGACTCACAGGGCAGCGCGCAGAATTTAGGCCCACAAGCCTGCTATATAGAGGAGTTCAAAGAGGTAGCCGCGGCTGGGTTTATAAACCAGTGCGGCTGCCCTTCGCCCGGCGAGGTGGGACTAAACTTTGGGGTGGCAGCACGAGGCTTTAGTACCGGTTGATGGCTCCAACCGGTACTAAAGGGTGATCTTTAGTACCGGTTGATGGCTCCAACCGGTACTAAAGGGTGATCTTTAGTACCGGTTTGTGGCTCCAACCGGTACTAAAGGGTGATCTTTAGTACCGGTTGGAGCCACCAACCGGTAATAAAGGCCTGCTCTTCCCGCCTCTTGGCCTGGCCAAAGTTGGCCCCATCCTATATATATAGCACTTACGAAAAATTCAGTTATATCTCCCCACTTCGTCTCCAACCTCTCGGGACATCGCCGCGCGCCGCTCGATCCCGTCGTCGCCGCCCGTCGCTTTGTCGTCAAATCGTCTTCGTCGCTGTCCCGCCGCCGCCCGTCGTAAATAAATCGTCTCGCCGCCGCCCGAAACGCCGCCGCCGTCCGTAAATCGTCGCCCTTGATCCCGTCGTCTCTCTACGCACCAGCGGCGCCCCGCCCGTCTTGCTTGGCGCCCAGCTTTCGTCTGGTGGCGGCGTCTGAGGCGTACACACACATACACACATACACACATATATATACAAACATACACACACTACACACATACACACACACATTTTTTTACTTATTTTCTGTTTTCTGTTTTCTGTTTTTTAGAAAAATTTAATTAGATATTAATTAGCTAGGTATGTGAGATTTGAACTAGTTGAATAATTAATATAACTAGTTTATTTTTAGTAAGAAAATTGTCGAACTAGTTTATTTAGGTATGTGAGATTTGAACTAGTTGAATAATTAATATAACTAGTTTATTTTTAGTAAGAAAATTGTCGAACTAGTTTATTTAGGTATATGAGATTTGAACTAGTTGAATTATTAATATAACTAGTTTATTTTTAGTAAGAAAATTGTCGAACTAGTTTATTTAGGTATTTGAGATTTGAACTAGTTGAATAATTAATATAACTAGTTTATTTTTAGTAAGAAAATTATCGAACTAGTTTATTTAGGTATTTGAGATTTGAACTAGTCGAATAATTAATATAACTAGTTTATTTTTAGTAAGAAAATTGTCGAACTAGTTTATTTAGGTATTTGAGATTTGAACTAGTTGAATAATTAATAGTAATGTCAATTGTTAGAGATGAATATAGTTAGATATATATTTGAATTGGCTAGATATTAATTAATGTTAGATAGTAATAAGTGTTTAATGTTTCACCTATATGAACATATAGGAAATGTCATCTGACGACGAAAAAGATTTCATTATGTGCGAACACTGTGAAGACCAAGTAGCGGCTGTCGTGAGAAATTTCCTTGTTGATGGTAGGCGCTTGACATCAAGCTGAATGAGACATTGAAGTGGATACAGATAAGTCACAACGGTAATTATTATTTGAATGCAAAACATATGCTTCATTTGCTTCAACTTATAATTTTAAAGCATGACTTATGCTTCATTTGCTTTAACTTATAATTTTAAATTTTCACTATTCTACTAGCGCATCCCCTGCCATGCAAGAATTTTTGTCTTGGATAAGATAGGTTTTAGTGCTATAGATGATATGGAGGTAAAGAGAGTTTACTTGAAGGCCAGACATGGGTATACTTTCAACGTCAAATTATATAGTGGAGATACATACACCCATTTTGAATGCAAAACTTGGCAAGCACTATGCAAGGCTTATGCATTTGAGCCTGATATGGTTATCACCTTTGATATTCGTCCGGAAGATGATATTGAAGGTAATATAGACATCTGGGTCGATGTGCAAACGCCTCCAGTTCTACCATTATGTGAGTTTTTTCAACCATGCATGCATATGTTTATGTCTTTGATACAGTTTATTCAAAATAGTTGACAACTAATTTGTATTGTCAGCTTATTTCGGTTCAAGCAAACATGTCCGACGCTTGGTAGACAGGACCTACTACTGCCCGGGGCTCAACTAAACTGCGAGGAGATAAGTCATTATGTTTCATGGCTTGAGGATCTTAATACTGTCAAGACAAATTTCTTTCCTGAACTTAGAAATGTTAGTACTCAAAGCGTCGACCAATGGTGATCGTATTGAACTACGGTCACATCTATAATCGAAAGATGGTAAGATTTTAACTATTTGTCCTTAATTAGTGCATCTTTGCATACATTATTTTGGAAGCTAAACTTTTATTGCTTAGTATATTAATTACTATACGATGTTCTTTCATCAACAGGGACTTCCGATGACAGTTGTGCCTCAGTGAATCGAGACAAAAGGTCGCATGTCAATGGTTAGCTTCGACCAAGATTTCCTACATTACACATGAGTGCATTCAGGATTTCTGAAAGCGAAGAATGCTTAATAGTGAAAGATTGGAGCAAAATTGTAAACGATCGCAGAGAAGTACTAAGGGGCAGCAAGGAGAAGCGCAACCCAAGATTAGGAGACAGATTCATCTGCATGCTCGATATGATGAATCAGGAGAGCTATACATGTTCTATGCTATTCTACCTGAGAGGGAGCAGCAGGAGTAGCTAGTTCATGCTCTTAATTAATTAGTACTTGTCCTCTCTCATGCATGTCCGTATTGTCCTGAACTTGATGTTGGTGATGATTATGTTGAACTCGATGATATCTTTGCTTCTGTTACAAAGTGAACTCGATGATTATGTTGGTGATTAGATAGCTAGCGGTAATGACTATGATGATTAAATAGTAGTGTTAACTATAATGACGACTATGATGATTTTTAGCTAGCTAAAGTTTATTTATTTATTAATATGCGATAATGATGATGATGATAATGATGACCACTACAACTCACTATAACGTAAAACAATCCTAAATTAAATTGATAACACAAATTTAATTGAAAAATAAAAAATAAAACAAAAACCCACAAACATTTAGTACCGGTTGGTGTTACCAACCGGTACTAAAAACTCCTGCCCCTGGAGCTGCCTCGTGCCACGTGGTTGGCCTTTAGCACCGGTTCGTGCTAAACCGGTACTAAATGGGAGGGGGGCTTTAGTGACCACACTTTAGTGCCGGTTGTGGAACCGGCACTAAAGGGCCTTACGAACCGGTGCTATTGCCCGGTTCTGCACTAGTGTTTCAACACGCCATGATTTTGTGGTGAGTACATCCTCCTGCGCTAGCAATATATTTACGCTAGAAATGGGATAAAATCTGACAAAAAATCACTAAATTGAGTAAAACCTAATAAAACATTCACTAAGCGAGGCAATCAGGGCATTTTCAATGCAAGGCTCTTATACAGGTGCTTAGAGAAATAAAAAACTTGTTAAATAGGAAAAAAAATCCAAGCGCTGATGTGTTGCAACGCTAGACACTACTCCCTTCCTTTCTAAATAATTGTCTTTCTAGCCATTTTAAATGGACTACAACATACAGATGTATGTAGACATATTTTAAAGTGTAGGTTCACTCATTTTGCTCCGTATGCAGTCAGTTGTTAAAATCTCTAGAAAGATAATTATTTTGGAACGAAGGGAGTAGCGCTAATATAGCCGGCTGGTGTAGAAGCGATTCGTCCCACACGGCAAGAAATACCCAGGCGCTCGATGCTACACCCGATGCCAGGGATCGGCCGGGAATTGATGGCTCAACTGCCAATTGAGCAGGATGGATACCCCGGCGCCTCTCTACTAGCGCCCGCGTTGGGCATGCCCTCAGGAGGAAAGACTTTTAAATAGGGTAATAAATTATTTAAAGTATGTTAAAGTAGGGGGTAAAAACCAAAATTCACTCTAAAAATACAAAAATACTACACCTAAGTAGGGGCCAGGGGGTAACTTGTATCTGACTTGCGTAAATCACCTTCTCTCCTAATCCCCACTAATATCCCCCTGAATTTCTGTGTGGGATCATGTGCTATCCAATCAAATAAGGCCACATCACCACTTATACGTAAATTACGTAGCTAACGTTTCCGTAGGTGTAGCAAAGCTCCTAAAAAGGATTTTTTTTACTTAAACACTCATTATTGCATGGTAATCAACATTGCATCGCCACATGATCACGTAACCCTAGCAAAACTCGATCCATCCTTACGTGTCGACATCGATGAGAGATGCATATCGATCTATCGCCGGTCGGTCCTCGAGTCAATCAAGATCGCCATGGCGCCGACGCAGCCGCGAAACGAGACCTCGTCGGCGCACAGGACGGCGTTCCTCCGGGGCGAGCACCGCTTCGACATCGTCGGCTTCCGCGCGCGCAAGGAGCTCGGCGCGTGCAACACCGTCAGGTCCGCCGACTTCCAGGCCGGCGGCTGCACCTGGGCCCTCATCTGCCGCTTCGACGTCCCCCAGCCCTCACGGCCGCGCGGCGGCAGTGGCACCCGGACCCAGCTACAGCTCGCCTCCATCATCCTCCAGCTCGTCTCCAACGACGCCCGCAAACGGCGAGGACGTCATCGCCAAGGCCAGCCTCAGGATCGACGACCCGGCGCCGTCGGGGAAGGAGAACAGCGGGAGCCCTCGTCGGTGGCCGCCTGCCGTGTGGCGAAGCACCGAGCCAACCACCTTCCCTGCTGCCGCTCGTGGGTATAACGACGATGACCCCCACGAGTGCACCGGCACGACCTACTGGGAGCTGTCCGTCCCCGACGCGTTCCGGGAGAGTCGCTCTACGTCCGGGACGACCGGCTCTCCATCCACTGCACCGTCGATGTCCTCCAAGAGGGTGCCGCGCCGAGCATCCCCCGTGATCTTCGCAAGCTTCTGGACGAGTCAGAGTCAAAGAAGCCCAAGCCGGACACTCCCTTTGTGACAGACGTCATATTCGTGGTTGAGCAGACTGAGATCAGGGCGCACAGGCTCGTGCTCGCCATGCGGTCGCCGGTGTTCGCCGCCGAGCTGCTCGGGGAGATGAGGAGGGCGCCGCGTGCTGCCCGGTCACGGTCGACGACATGACCGCCTCAACCTTCAGGGCTATGCTCCACTTCATCTACACCGACGAACTCGGCAGCCACAAAAGAGTGCTTCCATGTTCAACTCGTCGGAGGTGTTCAATGGCACGCACGAGTTCAGGATCCCTAACTTCGGCTCTGTGCAGAGGAGGTTTGGCGTCTGCGAGCACGTCACGGCGAAGAATGTGGCGGGCACATTGAAGCTGGCGGACCGCCACCTTTGCCAGGGGCTCAAGGACTTCTACATGGAGCACATCTCGCAGCCGCATGTGCTCAAGGAAGTGGTGGAAACTAAGGGGTTCAAGGATCTCAAAACCACATGTCCGTCGCTTCTAGAGGAGATCATCATCAAAAACTCCAAATTGTCATCGTCGGATGGGTAGCCGGTCTCACTAGTTTTACACGCATACTTGTATAAAGATAATCCAAATTGTAGTGCACCCAGTTTGTAGAATCCCAGCCTTAGCCTCAGCTTAAGTAGATGAGACCTCGTGCGTTGCTGCAAAAATTAGTTGCAATATCTCTCAGTGAAATTTTCTTGCACGCCATAACTATTTGGATGATTTATTGTATTTCCTTTGGTGCATTTGCAAAACGCTCCAACTCTTCTTCATGATTAAGGGAAAGCAAATAAAAAGTCATGCATAACTAAGTTTCAACACGTCCATGATTTTGAGCAGAGCATCATCCTGCACTAGCAATATACTCCCTCTGTTCCTAAATATAATACTCCCTCCGTCCGGAAATACTTGTCATCAACATGGATAGAAATAGATGTATCTAGAACTAAAATACATCCAAATACATCCCCTTTTATCCATTTTGATGACAAGTATTTCCGGACGGAGGGAGTACTAGTGAGTATTTACCCATTTCTTGGATAATAAACCTATACCAGCCAAATGGTTTTGATTTGTGTGGGTCCTATGTTGCCCACCAATTAATCTAATGATGAGCTTGGCTGGCATAGGAAATCCTAAAGTCACCGAGATATTGGAATCGGAAGTAATTTATTACATTGTATTTGATGTTTTTTCTTACAGTTGCTAGTGGTTTGGTATCAATCATTATAAAATTTCAAATTACGTATGAGATACAACAACCAAAGATAAATATGCGGCAATAAGAGCAACGATACCAAAGTTCTTGGTTCAACATCTCGTCGATAAGGGATGAGAGTTTCACCACCCCGATGCCGACGAGTGATAAGTTTGTTACCAAGGAAATGTGAAAACGGTATTCATACATTGTTGCTGAAGGAAATATGCCCTAGAGGCAATAATAAAGTTATTATTTATTTCCTCATATCATGATAAATGTTTATTATTCATGCTAGAATTGTATTAACCGGAAACATAATACATGTGTGAATACATAGACAAACATAGTGTCACTAGTATGCCTCTACTTGACTAGCTCGTTGATAAAACATGGTTGAGTTTCCTAGCCATAGACATGAGTTGTCATTTGATCAACGGGATCACATCATTAGGAGAATGATGTGATTGACTTGACCCATTCCGTTAGCTTAGCACTTAATCGTTTAGTATGTTGCTATTGCTTTCTTCATGACTTATACATGTTCCTATGACTATGAGATTATGCAACTCCCGATTACCGGAGGAACACTTTGTGTGCTACCAAACGTCACAACGTAACTGGGTGATTATAAAGGTGCTCTATAGGTGTTTCTGGTGGTACTTGTTGAGTTGGCATAGCTCGAGATTAGGATTTTTCACACCGATTATCGGAGAGAATCTCTGGGCCCTCTCGGTAATGCACATCACTATAAGCCTTGCAAGCAATGTGACTAATGAGTTAGTTACGGGATGATGTATTACAGAACGAGTAAAGAGACTTGTCGGTAACGAGATTGAGCTAGGTATTGAGATACCGACGATCAAATCTCGGGCAAATAACATACCGATGACAAAGGGAACAACGTATGATGTTATGCGGTTTGACCGATAAAGATCTTCGTAAAATATGTAGGAGCCAATATGAGCATCCAGGTTCCGCTATTGGTTATTGACCGGAGACGTGTCTCAGCCATGTCTACATAGTTCTCGAACCCGTAGGGTCCACACGCTTAACGTTCGGTGACGATCGGTATTGTGAGTTTATGTGTTTTGATGTACCGAAGGTAGTTCGGAGTCCCGGATATGATCACGGACATGACAATGAGTCCCGAAATGGTCGAGGCATAAAGATCGATATATTGGATGACTATGTTTGGACTTCGGAATTGTTCCGGGCAAGTTCGGGCATATACCGCGTGATTCCTCCAAATCGGAGTATGAGCGTATTCCGGATCTTAGGGGAATATTCCGCTCGTGGGAATCGGTGGGTTCCGGTAGCTCGCTGCTACCAAACACAAGAACGAGCCCTAGGCACGGGACGGACCCGTTACGTTTCACCCGGTGATCAAAACCAAACACACAGTTATTTCGCCTGTATGACACCTGTGGGCGTCAAACATGAAAGGCTACGCCTAAAAGACTAGGAAAATGGGCCAGCCCACTCTGACACGAACACTTTTTTGTTTTTTCTCTTTGATTTTTGAAGTAGGTTTTTCCAACAAAATAGTATGTTGTATTTTTATGGAGCTAAATATTTTCAAACCTATAAAAAATATTGCAGAAAATTATAAAAAAATGCTCAGTGTATCTAGAAAAAGTTCACCATATATTAAAAAATGTACATCATATAATTAAAAAATGTTTATATAACAAAAAATGTTCATCATATACAAAAAGAATCAAGATGTATTAAAAAGCCCATGAAAATCCAACAGGGAAAACAAATCTGAAAAGGAGAAATTATAAAAATTAAAAATGGAGAAAAAACCAAAACCCAAACATAACACAGAAAACCAAAAGAAAATAGAATCTTTGAGTGACAACAAAAAACGAAACAAAGCCAGAACGCAGATGACTAGGCTCTTCATCCTTGCGATATAGCTCAGCTGCTTCACGCTGATGGTTACCTTGCTTTTTAGCTGTGTGAAAGCCATTCATCTGATCCTTAAAGTTAGCAGCTCTTTGCTGATTTCCAGTAGATTGCTCACTGGGTTCCTTACAAAATTGCTTCCAGCCGCTGCAGAAAACAGATAAATTTTTCCTAGCTTCAGAATATGTTTTCTTAGCCCTTTCCAATGCTTTATCAGCTTTATGGCAATAGCAAACAGGGCAATCAAAATGGCCAGAGTCATCGAATGTCACCGATGAACCAAAACAGCTAGCATGGGCGGCTAAGAAGCAGCTGTAACATTTCAGCAGCTGCCCGCCTTTACCGCATTTCACACATGAGTCCTGTTCCATCAAGCTTTCTGAACTTTCCAAGGGAGTGCTGCCGCAAAGAGACTCTAGCCTGCCATACATTCTATTCATTATCTTTCTGCCATCAGGTGGCTCTTGATCAACTTTGTCGGCACAACTGACTGCCAGCTGAACCTCTCCGCCATTCTGAACATCCAAACCTTGAGCTGTGCAATTACCTGCAAACTCATTTATTTAGTGGTGATGATGATGGAACAAGAATGTAAGCATGTGATTTATCACAAAATACAAAGTATTTAATTTACCTATCACAGACTTGATGGGTGTCTCGAAGCCAGCCACTGGTGACTTCTGGTTCTGCAATTTGCTAGTCTGTGCATCAACCAGCTCGGAATGTGCCTCCTTCAGCTCAAACTCCTCAAGATTCTTCATGCTGATAGGAGATGGTTCTAACGGGCCTAAAAAATGGTATGTCGCATTCTGTCAGCACGTTTCGTGAAGATATGTTCTCTTAAAGAAGCTTTCATTCTTTCTTGAATATATATATGTATGTTTACTAATAGGATATTCAAGTAATTCGGAAAATTATATGTTACAGTTTGTTTGTAGAAGCTAGTACTCCCTCCGTTCCTAAATATTTGTCTTTCTAGAGATTTCAAATGGTCACCACATACGGATGTATATAGACATATTTTAGAGTGTAGATTCATTCATTTTGTTCCGTATGTAGTCACCATTTGAAACCTTTAGAAAGACAAATATTTAGGAACGGAGGGAGTAGTTTTGAAAGCATGTAGTCCAAGTTTCCCTAAGCTCAAGAACTCTATATCTGCCGTGAAAAATATAGTATACTATCTTTCTATACATTTTGTTCTAAATATTCACATAAAAGTAATGGTCAAAGTTGCACACAGAAGTTCGTGCCCATACTATAAACATATATTTGTCGAAAAGTAATCAAAACATATTGACTCAAATCATGTAAGGTGAGGTATTAAAGAGAGAAATATTCTCAAAAAATGATGAAAGAAAAGATGACAAAAACCCAGGAAAATCGGAAAGACAGAATATTCGTATCATGATGAGTAGTTGCGAACTATCTGACACTCATTGAGATGGAATATTTGATCTCTGGTTTGCTTTTGAGTTTGATGGTGAAGTGGTGAACTGAACTTTTCTATAAAATTACTAACAAAACAATATAATTAGTAATTTAACAACGCATTTCCCTTTTCATCACAAATCATTAACCATCTTATGGATTATTAGTTTCTGCACCGAAAAACAGCAAAAAAGTTAAAAAGTATGATAAATTGGCGCTCTTATAATTATTGCAATTATCTCAACCGAAGTTGTCTTTTGGAAATATGATGGTACTAAAATCCTTCATGAAACTTCTTTTTGGCAGGAAAATGTGTGTGTGCCACTGTGCTCGTTTTACTTGGTGCAAAACATAACATACTCACCATTCTTCTGGGAACTAAAAGGCGTCTCAAAGCCCAGTGGTGACATTTGGTTCTGGTATCTTTCAGCAGCAGCACGCCATACCTCCTCCCATGCACGTTTCTGGCCCTCCACTGTGTGTTGCCACAAACATTAAAGGGTAGAAAAGGTAAACACAGAGCAAATCAGCGAATATACATCGACATGTATTTGCACATACCAGGTTGTCCAAAGGCCAGAAGCATGGCAGCCTTTGATGGTGGTTTTCCCAGTCTAAAAAGAAAAGAAAATTATTACATTGCAGAAACTCAAATAACTGTTGAGACTTAGAAGTAATAACTCACTCAAGATCTGCAGTTATTAATATATGTGCATACAACTGCGCACGCTGTTCATTGGTGAACGCTTCATGCGCCAAAGCTTCACAGGTGTTCTTAAGTGAACGTGTCCTCACACCCTAACAATTATGATAAATCATGTTAATATATTCCAACAAACCAAAAGGATTGACATTTATAAAAATAATAATTTCTGAATGAAAAAGCTCTTTCAGAAGGGAAGCAACCGGACCATGTAGGAGGGAAGTGATGGATGAGCAAACACACCTACATGGCACGCAGAGAGTGGAAAGAGGGGGAAGGGGATTACCTCGGTACCTGGAACAGCTTGAGATCCGGCATACGGTTTCCATTCAGGAGTCTGAATTTCCTCTGATGAATCTGTCAGTGCTCGCTCTGCAAACAAAAGGCTCTCTGTATTATATCAGCTTGACTAATTTCGAGCAAGTTAAGCGGGCAAGATTCAACCTCAGGTAAATACTAACATCAGTAGCCTAAATTTTGGCAGGCTGTAAAAGCCCCTATTTTGAACCCAAAGTATATATATATATATATATATATATATACGAATTTGAAAGAAAAAAGAGGGGCGGCAAAGGTGACTTGGGCACGTGAGCAAGCACAGCAAAATCACGAACTCACCCTCCGCACCGTACATATTGTGTGGAGCCCTAGAGGCGACTCGATTGAGGGGCTCACAAACTCACTAAATCACAGACTCACGCTCCGCACCCTAGGCGTCTCGATTGAGGGGCTCGAGCCCCATAGGAAACGGATGAAAATATTGTGTGGAGCCATGGTCCAGTCGAACCCACGCTCCGCGTCGTACCTCTACAGGCAGCATATACCTAGATATGTGCACAGCGCGTATCAGAAAAATTGGCGGGAGCGATAAAAAACTACTTACTACGCTAACATTTACTAATAAAACCTACTGCATGCCAAAAATATAGGCTATAAAAAATCCCCTCGTCGATGCAATGGCTATCTCCAGTGCACCCAGATCAGTCTACATTTTTATATCCACCTTCACCGTGGTGCTTTTCCTGCCATGTTGCCCTGACCAACTACACAGCTACATGTTTCCTTTTTCTTTTAAATGCTACAGATTAACACACCAAATATTGTGCGCTGACTATTTGTATATTTCTTTGGCCTCTATTAAAGACGAAGAAACTATGTGTAAGATGTCAGATAAAGTAAAAAAAAGAAGATAATTCTAATGCAAAATAATAATAATGTATATTTAGATGGGCGTCGCAAAACATTTTCGGAGACCGGAGGGTTTAGAGGCATGCATCAGTGTGTCACAAAAATACAGTATAAGGATGCGATCTGTGCAAAAACATGAAGTTTGGCTGTGTTTCTACAAATTTGAATGACCTTTTGACCCCGGCTGCATGGTTTTTGTACAACATGCAGATATCATGGAGAGATGGATCAAGGCAAACAGTACAAGATCAAGGAATAAATTTGAAGCTGATGACAAAGCTCGGATCCACTACATGAAAACAGTACAGGATGGAACGGCGCTGAACTCCCTCTCGGAAACGGAAGGGGGCGACGCCGACGCCGGCCGTACCTTGAGGAGGAGGGGGAGGAGGGCCGCGGGACGGCGTAAACCCTAGCTTGCGCGGGGTGACGGGGATGAGGCGGCGCGCGGGATCCGGCCGAGCGGGGCCGGCGCGCGGCGTCGCGGCGGTGGCCGGCGTTGATTCTCCCGGGTCGACGGCTGCCGCATGGGCCATCGGATGAGGTGGGAGTGGAGCGGGGGAGGAGAGTGGTGTTTGAAATTGGTGGCGGAACGAACACGACGGCTGACCTTTTCTTTGGCCTGCGGAAATAGATTAGAGAGGACGACAGTGGGAGATGAAAGGGGGCAACGGGCCTGGGCTGGGCTGCACATGGGCCTATCCAGCATGGCATCACATTATAATTCATCGAAAGAGTATGTTTGTCTCAAAAAAAAATCGAAATAGTATGTAACCACAAGATCAAAACTGAGACATTGACGACGTACATCACGTTTCCAGGCTTCACAAATAGGTAAACATGCAACAATGTATGAATACTGTTCTCACATTTCCTCGGTACCAAACGCATCACTCGTCGACATCGGGGTGGTAAAACTCTCATCCCTTATTGACGAGATGTTGTACCAAGAACTTTGGTAAAATTCGGCTTCGCACCTTCACGCTAATAGCCGAAAAAATGAAAATTCTATAGGATTACATGTGTCTTCACCTAGTATCGTAGCATAAAATGTTTTCCCTGCACAATTACAGAATTTGGCGATATCTCGTTACCGAAAGAGCCTAAAAGTGTCAGAGGGCAATTCTATCAAGATTGGGTCATTAAGAAAATTTTTACATCTTTTTGGGGTGAATACAATGTTGTTCTACATGAATTAATAAAAGAGGGAAAGTCTATTAATTCAGCTACAGTACAGGCTAGATTATGTCAAAAGAGAAAGCATTGGGTGGTGATAGAATTATAAAAAATAGTGGTGATTCGGATAACAAAGTTAATTCGGTTATTGAAAAGACTGAATTAAATTTTACGTATGCTGAATCTATTATAGGAAAAGAGGACGGCAAGGTGTCGGGGAGCTATATATTTGAAAGAGGAACAAGATATCGTTCAACGTGTTTGAAGAGGTATGTCTAGCAAGTGATTTACCTATCTTTCGATTTGGTCGCAACTTTATTGTTGATGCTTCTATAAGAAAAATTCTCATAAGTAATTTTGAAAGATCAATGAAGAAGGGTAATTTACTTGTTAGCAATAAGTTTTAGATAGAACATATCGGTCAACCTATTGTGCCATTTATAAAGATCGATGGTGACTTATTATTGCAGCCAAAGTTTGCTCCATTGCTTTATCAAAATTTCATATCTAATTGGGTAGCTTTGCTTGTTTCATACTTGGCTTACACTTGGTCTCAACTGAGACATGTGTGTTCTAACTATTTTCGTTTCAAAAATTTAAAGCCAAGGTTAAATTCTTTTGAGAAATCTGATGTTAATATAATATCTTAGCCAAAGACATCGGAGATAGAATGCACAACACAATGCATATCCGAATGGGGTGATGAATCTGAACCATTCATTTGCTTGACTCCAAAGCCGTTCTCACAACAAGATCAGCTAGAAATTAAGTTTACCTTCAATTCAAGCATGTGTGATCAACTATTTGATTTGTTGCTGAAAAATAATTACATGAGAATTCTTGATTACCAACTCAAGCCATCAATTCAAGGACGAATGTATTGTAAGTTGCATGATTCATTCAAGTATAGTTTTCAGGATTGCAATATGTTTTACCAAATAGTTAAATCAGCCATTGAAAAAGTATGATTGAAATTTGTTGAAACACCAAGGGATGACCAGTCTCTTCCGATTGGTCCTGATGGCAAAAAGTTTTTGAATCGTCTGCTTCAAGATGATTCCTTTAAAGATGAGAAGGTAAAAACTGCAAATGATGAGATCAAGCCACTGGTACGCGTCGGTGCTATACAAACGGTTTTTAACCCTTTCCGCGACGACATTTGAAAATGTCGCCAAGTGAGTGCGGGCGATAGGGGGTTTCCTTCCCACACGACCCAGAAACCGTCAAGGATAGGGAGCCAAGATGCATATACATTACTCCTACTTGTTTGTGCTTGCATTGCCATCACAGTCGGTATTCTGTGGTGCTACATTTACGATGCGCGGCCCATAACAAATGGTTCACTATTATAGAACGTGTATGATAAGCATTTCCAAACCGTATGCGATAACTAATTAAGAAGATTAGATAATCGTCGTACGAGTATCGGATAGGATTACGAAACGTCGGACCGTCGTAATATCGTCGTACACGACAACTATCGCACACGCTATTCTGTGGTGCAACGTTTACGATGCATACTTCATCAGAAACGGTTCATGGTTACTAATCGTGTACGATAAGGCAACTATCACAAACGTTTAGTTTGCCCGCACCATTTGTGATATTGTCTGACATCGCACACGCTTTGCAAACGGAAACTGTGTGCATGCTTATACACGTTTTCTTTCTGTGAACCGTCTCGGATTATTGTGTATATCGCAAACGTTTGTGTTTGACCAACCGTGTGTGCCATAACGACCTGGGGAGCATATATAATTTCACCGTAATTTAATTGCTGTTATATCAAATTGTACCGGGTTTGAATTTAAATTTGAATGTATGCTATAGCTTTATTCATATTCATCAGGTTCAGACAACCAATGCATTATTTGATTCATAGGTACATATCAAGAATTACAGAAGAACCAAATAAAGAATGATGAACCACAGTTGTATACTTGTACTATTAAAGACGGTAAAGAAAGAGGTTAAATACATTCTGGTTGCTGAACAAGGTGAAGCGGAATGCCCATATTGTGCCCTCGTCCATGTAGAAGGCACGCATGACTCTAGTCCAACCCCTTGTGATGGTCGGCCGCCCATCCTTCATGGTCTTCATGAAAACATCTAGATAATCATCATGTTATGGTAGAAATATTTTAACCTTTGCATGCCCACCAATCATGTATTTTGAGAGGTAATCTTGAGTAAACTGCTTTGGGACTGCAAAGGAAAAAAGATTCAGACGTTGTCATCTAACACAACTCATTATGGGCAGTAAAAAGAAGGCTGGAGAGTTCTCACTTACCATCCTGCAGTTTGCTATTGTATTGGATAAAGTCTAAACAAATAGTTTAATTGCCATCTTTTGACCCATTTTACTAACAATGTTTATCAGCTTCCTCACTTGATGCTGGTTCATCGATATCTCATTTCCCCATACGCATAAAGGGTTGAAGAACGAATCTTTACCAATGACATATGTACCTAAAAGCACCAAGTTAATATTGGAAGCTAAACACCAATTGCACAATGATGTAGTACAACACTCTTTTATAATACCTTATAACATCCAATATACTCACATATTAGATGAATTAACATCTTATATTATGGGCCGGAAGGAGTTTATTGCATTCTTACAAATTATCAGCTGATTAACTGCTGCTATATCCATAAGTTAGAGTTAGTTTGACCTAGTTCGGGCTCAAATAGCCCTAAAGTATATCTAGACATGAGGGCTAGTTTGAGCTAGCTAGTTGTATCTATAACCCACCCAAAAAAACTATCCAACCCAAGAGGTGCTAACTGGAGCTAGTTCTCCTAGTGCAATTATTGTCAATCTAAGTATCTAACCCTATCATCCAAACACCTATTTGGATGGAGTTAGTTCAGGGTTAGTCATGAGCTAGAAACTAACTCTAACCTCTAGCTAAGTTGAATATCCAAACAGGGTTGTGTTGTTGTTGTTGTTGTTGTTGTTGATGTTGCTGCTCTTGTACATATATCTAGACATCATCAGGACATTAAGGTAACATTCTTAATTGTTGCTATGTAGCCTAGGATTGCATATGTAGACATTAAGTACCGTGCATGTTGCTATGTAGCCTCAGGTATATTACATATGGCCCTAGTTATAAATGGGTTGCAGATATATTCAGTTAAAAGTCCGATTCAATGATTAGTCCCTTATCAGCCCCCGGCCTATATGGTACCAGCTACCAATATCCTGAACAGTGAGCATATATAAGCCATGGGATGAAACTAACCTCGATGGGAAACAACAGTTGTTCCAGAATTGTCCTGTGTGGGTACATCAAGAAGCATGTTAAGCACAACAGGCTAAACATCAACCAAAATTACCCATGGCAGGCAAAATAATCTCCAAAAGATAGCTTCAGTGTGTAGGTTTAAGCATGCTAGTAAAGCAAAACAAGTGGAGAAGTGTGTTAACTGCAACAGGCCTAACATTTAACAACAAGAAAACATAGTCATTCAAACTGGTATTGTGCCGATCTAAGTACACTGGTTATTGTTAAATAAAAATGGAAAGGCGTGTTAACTACAAGATGCAGCAACCAAATGTAGTCATTTATAGTGGTATTGTTGAAACTGGTACTGATGAAATTGAACTGCACAGTTCATACTTGCACATATAGAACATCACGTTGTGAATAACTGGAATAAACAAGGCATACTACGAACAACTAAAGATAGCATTTGAAACTGGACATATGCTAACTACAAACAACAGAACAATCAAAAAACTTTAAAAGAGGCATGTGCTAGCTATAGCAGGCTTACCAACAAGCAAATATATGCATTCCTATTGGTATGCTTAAAACTGGATTGATGGAATGTACTGCACAGTAAATAATTGCACATATAGAGCATCACATTGTGAACAACTGAAATAAACAAGGCATACTAGAAACAACCAGATATAGCAATTAAAACTGGACATATTCTCACTACACTACAAAAGGGACTCGACAAAACAAATCATGGGTTTCCCCCTGTGAAGAGGCACGGCAAAACAAATCATGAGTTTCCTCACTTGCCACAGATGGGCTCGTTCCCGTGGGAAGAGCTCGGACCCTGGATGCGCTCCATGTTGTCGTAGATGGGCTCCTTCCCCTTGGAAGGGCTCGACTGTAGGGTGCCCTCCCTGATGTCGCAGACGAGCTCTTTCCCCTTGGAATAGTAGATGGGCTCTTTCCCCTTGGAAGAGCCGGAGAGGGTTCCCTCCTCGTGGTCGCTGTTGATGAGGCCTGACTTGGAAGCTGTGGATCCCAAGCTAGCATCGCAGAACGTGTCCTTTAGAAATGACAAAAGGGGCTCAATGGCGATGTAGGATGGCAAATTCTTGACAGCAAGCCACAGGAGATCAGCGGCGGGGCCATGGATGAGATTGACGGCGGTTGAACCCGAGGGGTTGGGGGTGGGCCACTTAATCTGTGACATACCCCGCCTCAGGCTGTTGCTGTCGACGACCTCGATGTCGTAGCCGGTGTCCGTGACATACCCGCATACTCTAGCCCGCCGATTGAGTGTCTGCGGCCAGTAATGGTCGTCAGCTTCCTCGGTTATGTCGGGCGAAGAGACTGCGATACACCTCTTTTGGGCCAATTGCTCTTCAAGCTCCATGGGAAGCATAGCCGGGCTTAGTCTGCAATGCTCTGGAGTGGGGGATGGGGATCTGTGGGAAAGCGGGCGTTTGGCAGGTGTCGGTGTCAAAACTGGCAGATCTCCGGTAGGGGGTCCCAAGCTGTGTGTAATAGGATCGGTGGGTAACAGGAGACGAGGGACACGGTGTTTACCCAGGTTCGGGCCCTCTCTAAGAGGTAAAACCTACTCTTGCTTGATTATATTCGATGTGTATGATTACAGAGTTGATCTACCTCGAGATCATATGTTGTGGTCTAAAACCTAAGGTATGATGTATAATGTCATAATCCTCTATCGACTAGCCTGGCCCTGGCTTATATAATGTACCAGAGGCCTAGGATAACAAGAGTCCTAGTCGAATACGTTGGTGGAGAGGAGTCCTTGTCTTGATCACCAAGTCTTGTGGAATCTTCCTCGTATGCGACATTGGCTGCCCGAACTGCCCAATAGTGAACTGCCATGGGGGTCCTCGGCCCGATCCACCTGGTCGGGAGACAATGTAGTGAGTACCCCCTAGTCTAGGACACCGTCAGTAGCCCCTTGAACCGGTCTTCAAGTTGGGGACGCTCCTCGATTCTTCTGAACTGTTCTTCATCTTCGGTCGTCGGTCTTGAAAACTGGTTCAACAAATCTTCTCATCCTCAATCTTGAGGATCGCCGAAGTGAATCCGAAGAGTTTAGACGTCGGGTATCTGAGGAGCCCCTTGAAGTTTTCGGCCTTTATCAATGCCTTGTTATTTTTATGCCACACCTTGGGTTTTGAAGTTGTTCCCCTGCGGCAGTGTCCTCTTGCGTCCGAGCTCCAATGCCAGACTGCATCTGAGGTATCCTCTTGCAGCCGAACTCCAACGTCGGACTGCATCTGAGCTCCAACGCCGGACTGTATTCGAGCTCCAATGCTGGAATGCATCCGATCTCCAACACCGGACTATATCCGAGGTGTCATACATCACCTTGGTTCAAACTATTCGAAGGAGTTCTGCCGAGCTTAATGCCAGAAATGCCCTCTATGGAGACACCCATTTGTATCCGAGCTTTATGCCGGACAACATCCGAGGTGGTGTACCACCTTAGTCTTGGGCTGATTGTTTTGCGGATTTTATTTTATTTGCTGACGAGATATATAGCCAGTAGCCCTCAAGGTGCGTGTCGACCTAAAATCTGAGATGCACATTAGAGGAGACAGTGATCGGCGGACGGGCCCTTGAGAGAGGGTTTTGAGAAGTCACTGTAATATATTAGCTTGATGCCGAATAAGTCCTAGTTGGTACCTATTTGTTGTCCGAAGACGCTTTTGCCCATAGTTCGGTCAAGCCGAACACTGAGTACTTTGAATTTTCTGCATTGAATAGGCAATACAGTAGCCCCCGAGACACTGGTCGGGTGGCAACACTAGATCAGGGGATCGATGTGCCTCTTTAATATTAGTAAATGAGAATCCCATAGCCCACTAGCCCTCGGGCCTTAATGTGGGCACGAGTGGCCGAGTTAAGGATCAATATCCGGATTAAAATCACAAGTTAAGTGTAATGACTCTATGTATCCAAGTACTTCACATCATTAATGTTCGGATCCGCGTTATACAAAACTTTGTTGACCGACCATCGGCTTCAACCTCCTAGGTCAGTAGCCGGGGAGTGTTTGTCCCACTTTATAAAGCCTTTATGAGGGCAAAGCTTTACGACAAACAAGGCAATTTGGCTATACGGTTTTATAAACAAAGGTATGCGGAGAGAATGTTATATTACAATTTAACGTAAGAAACGTCTTCCATAGAAAATAATCCCGCTATCGGTTCCTTTCTTTGGGTTGTCATGCCGACCATGATCATGAAACCTCACCTCCGATCATTGTGGGAGAAAAATATTGAGGATTTAGCATGGGGAAAGTTCCCGAAATATGTGGTCTTTGGCGAACCTATATTTTCACTTCCGTCGTTGCCGACCAATTATATTCATTAAGATAGCTAGCTTTCGGCTTCATCTAGTCTGAGGTACTAACCCGGATGACCCGGTAGTAACAATCACAGAGGTGCTCCCTTTACCGCCTAGCCGAACAATCGGGAACGTAGGGGTAAGCACATGAGCCAAGCAATCCATCTTGGCCAAAATTTTAAGTCAAATTGATGCATATTTATGGCTTTATAACGACAATTACAGAAGGCGGTGCATGTATAATGAATACAAACACTGATGATATATGTCTATTTTGACTCTGTTGCGACTTTTTTATCATTTGAAAGTGGCCCATCATTGGCTTCCACCCCTTTGTAGATGCTACGCAGGGTGTTTCTGTAATAACAAAACAACCCTTAGCCGACGTCTTGGTGCCCGAAGGCGGTTGTGTTAGCGGAAACGAGGCAATCATACCTTAGCCGATGTCTCGGTGCCCGAAGACGGTTGTGTTAGCGGAGACGAGGCAATCAGATATGCGGGCTTTATAACTTTCACTTAGTCATAGCAGCTTAAAGTTGGGAGGCCAGTTACTAGCCCCTGGTTAGTGTTCGGCGACAGCCGAGGTCAAGTCGTAAACACTTTGGCCAATGTTATGAATGGACCGTCATTTAACACGGGGTGACCTCTATCGATCTTATAGTTTAACACAGTCATCGGATCGCTGACCAGTTTGCGCTTATTATGACTGTCAGTTTTCGGCTTTCTCGGAAAAGGTAAACCCAAGCAAGAAAAAATTACTAGGATTAATAGCACCTGGTTTATCTGTTGTAGCAATCTGAAGAAAGGTTATTCCCAAAATTGGGACTTGATCCGCTTACCCATGGCCAGATGGGTGATGAAGCAACAGCATGGCGATGCTGGCAAAGGTTGGCTCGCCGAGGCAAAGCCCCCGGTCCAGCTAACATGACGAAGCTGGTCGATTGGTGATGCCAAATTCTCTAGAGTAGGTTGATGAAGAGATGGCGAAGCCCCCGGTCTAGCCGAGGTGACAGAGCGGGTCGGTAAGGAGAGGTTGCAGCTGCCATGTCAGCCAAGGTGTTGGAGCAGTTCGGCGTGATGGACATCGGCTTGAAGAAGCAATAGTGCGGCCATGCCAATGCAGGTCGTGACTTGTGACATGGTCAATGTCGGCTTGATGAAGTGACCGTGCGATGGTGCCAGTGTGCCCACTCTGTGTAATCCGTGGGGCGGCGATGTTGGTAATGATTTATCCTTCGCGATGTCAAACTCTTGTTCAGCTCGCCGAGATGATGATCTGAAGAAGTTGAGCTCGGCTCAACGAAGCGACGACGTCTCTAGCGCAGGTCAGCAGCCGTGGAGCAATGTTGCCGGACTAGTTTGACACCAGCGTGATGGTGAAGAATACCTCGGAGAGGGCTTAAAATTTTATGGGCACGTGTTTAAGAACAATGCACAATACCCTAGAAAGAGACTCGTTCAAAAAGGTTGTCCAATATCCCGTCATGAAGAAACATGAACTCGGGTCGGATTCGTATTCGCGCAGAAAATAGATCTGAAAATTGGTCCACTCATCGGAAGGTTCCCGGAGTTTGAACGGTCGGATTGAGCTGAAATTTTGAGAGGTGGTAGATATAGGAATTTCGCAGCCGTTCAAGAGTTGGATCTTCCAAAGGACGCCCAAGCTAGATGCTGGACACCACGCTCCAAACTCGTCCGGATTCTCGTCCAGATTCGACAGGGCTCCGATATATCGGAGATGGACGGAGATTGCTCCATCGAAATGCGACGAAATTTTGTAGGGTTGTTGTAGACTCAATTCCGCACAGTTCCACCAAAGGAATCGTCAAAGCGATGATTGAGGATGCGGTGGCAGAGGATATGAGTTCGCTGTCCAGAAAAACAACACGGTCGCTCGAGGGCAATGTTGATGTTGAGCCCCCGAGCTCCATGGATGATTCATCTACGATATTGATAGAGATCGGAGCTGATGTTGATGAAGGCCCTCATCCGAACATTACTATCGGAGGCAGAGGACAATTCTCGGTCGAGCCAAGGTATCTAGTCAAGCCGGAGATGAAGACATCGATGTCGCAGTTGATCTGCAGGCGAGCCATTGATCCTTTGCCGATCACATAGTGGATCTCTCAATGAAAGCACCAATGTCGGTGTCAAAACTGGCAAATCTCGGGTAGGGGGTCCCAAGTTGTGTGTCTTAGGATCGGTGGGTAACAGGAGACGAGGGACACGGTGTTTACCCAGGTTCGGACCTTCTCTAAGACTTAAAACCCTACTCCTGATTGATCATATTCGATGTGTATGATTACAGAGTTGATTGATACATCTCCAACATATCTACTTTTCCTAACGCTTTTCCTCTTGATTTGGACTCTAATTTGCATGATTTGAATGAAACTAACCCCAGACTGACGCTGTTTTCAGCAGAACTACCATGGTGTTGTTTTTGTGCAGAAAAAAAAGTTATAGGAATGGAACGAAAGTTTGCAAGGATTTTTTATACAATAAAAGAGAATTTCTGGAGCCGGGATGGACCTAAGGGGGGCACCTGGGTAGGCACAACCCACCAGAGCACGCCAGCCCCCCCAGGTGGGTGTTGCCCACCTGGTGGCCCCGCTGACCTCCAAACCGCGCTATAAAATCCCATATTTCCAAAAAAATCAGGGAGAAAGAATTATCGCGTTTCACGAGATGGAGCCGCCGCCAAGCCCTGTTCTTCCTCGGGAGGGCATATCTGGAGTCCGTTTGGGGCTCTAGAGAGGGGGATCTTCGATCTTCGTCATCACCAACACATCTCCATCGCCAATTCCATGATGCTCCCCACCGGAAGTGAGTAATTCCTTCGTAGGCTCGCTGGTCGGCGAGGAGTTGGATGAGATTCATCATGTAATCGAGTTAGTTTTGTTAGGGCTTGATCCCTAGTATCCATTATGTTCTGAGATTGATGTTGCTATGACTTTGCCATGCTTAATGCTTGTCACTTTGGGCCCGGGTGCCATATTTCCAGATCTGAACCGTTTATGTTATCACCATTATATCCATGTTCTAGATCCGATGTTGCAAGTTATAGTCACCTACTACGTGTTATGATCCGGCCACCCCGGAGTGACAATAGTCGGGACCACTCCCGGTGATGACCGTAGTTTGAGGAGTTCATGTATTCACTGTGTGCTAATGCTTTGTTCCGGTTCTCTACTAAAAGGAGGCCTTAATATCCCTTAGTTTCCATTAGGATCCTGCTGCCACAGGAGGGTAGGACAAAAGATGTCATGCAAGTTCTTTCCATAAGCACGTATGACTATTTACGAAATACATGCCTACATTATATTTATGAACTGGAGTAGTGCCGTATTGCCCTAGGTTATAACTGTCTCATGATGAATATCATCCAACGAGTCACTGATCCAATGCCTACGAATTTATCTTATACTGTTATTGTTAAGTTACTATTTTTGCTACTGCTATCGTTACTGCTACAATATCATTGCTATCACTATTATTGTTACCGTTACTACTGCTGCTATCATCAAAACTATCATAGTACTGTGCTACTAATCACTTTGCTGCAGATAACTAATCTCCATGTGTGGTTGAATTGACAACTCAACTGCTAATACCTTCAAATATTCTTTGGCTCCCCTTGTGTCGATTCTATAAATTTGGGTTGAATACTCTATCCTCGAAAACTGTTGCGATCCCCTATACTTGTGGGTTATCAAGACCTTTTTCTGGTGCCATTACAGGGGAGCATAGCTATATTTGTTGATTCACTTGGGATTATTATCATATTATCACTATGAAGAATCTGAAGGATGCTAAGACTAAGATTTTTCCCTCAAAGACGAGGGGAGGTAAGGAACTACCATCCAGTTCTGCTTTAGATTCACCTTCCGTTATAAGTAAACTTGCAACTCCACAACATGCTATCAATTCTGATATGTCGCAAGTTATTGATGATGCTACTTCTGCTATGAATGCTACTCATGATGATGCTAGTACCTTGCTTGATGATGATGTGCCACTAGGTGAATTTCTTGATGAGCAAATTGCTAGAGTAAGACAACATGATATTGTTGAATCTGATGATGAACTTGAAACTGAAATACTGAGACACCTACTAGGACTAGTCCTCCTAGATATGAATTGCCTAATATACCATAAGGTTGTACTATGAGTGAGGAGGCAACTAGAGATATTCTTGCTTGTAAGGATAGAGATGATCTAGAGAAATTAATATGCAAGTATAAAGAAAGACCTCTGAATGCTAAAATGAAATGTGATCCTGAGTTTGCTACTTCACCTATTGTTATTGCTGACAAGGATTATGAATTCTCTGTCGACCCAGAGTTAATCACTTTGGTTGAATATGATCCTTTCCATGGTTATGAAACTGAAACTGTTGTGGCACATCTTACTAAGTTGAATGATATAGCCACCCTTTTTGCTCAAGATGAGAAGATTCACTATTACTATATTCTCAAGTTATTTCCGTTCTCATTAAAGGGTGATGCTAAAGCTTGGTACAATACTCTTGCTCCTGGTTGTGTGCGTAGTCCCCATGATATGATCTATTACTTCTCTGAAAAATATTTCCCTGCTCATAAGAAACAAGCTGCCTTGTAGGAAATATTTAACTTTGTGCAAATTGAAGAAGAGGGTCTCCCATAAGCTTGGGGGAGGCTTCTCCAATTGCTTAATGCTTTGCCCGATCATCCTCTTAAGAAAAATGAAATACTTGATATCTTCTATAATGGACTAACCGATGCTTCTAGGGACTTCTTAGATAGTTGTGTTGGTTGTGTTTTCAGGGAAAGAACTATTGAGCAAGTTGAAGAATTAGTGAATAAAATATTGAAAATTTATGATGATTGGACTCCTCCTGAAGCACCTATTAAACCCACTCCAAAGAAGAGGGGTATCTTATATCTCAGTCGTGAAGATATGCAAGAGGCAAAGAAATCTATGAAGGAAAAAGGTATTAAGGCCGAGGATGTTAAAAACTTACCACCTATCGAAGAAATACATGGGCTTGAAGCACCACCACCACCCAAGGTGGTAGAGGTAAAATCTTTAATGAAATTCAATGATAGTGATGATCCTCATAATAAACATCCTAGTCAATGCCTTTATGAGTTTGATAATTACATTAGAAAGCAAGGTCACTTCAATGCAAATGTTATGAAATAATTGAAATACAACTCTGATATGATTGCTCACTTAAGTGACTTGTTATTTAGAATCTCAAATGATGTTAGAGGTGTAGGAAAGCATGCCTCTATGGTTTAAACTCAATTAGAACAAGTTACTAAATCTCAAAGAGAGTTACTTGATGAAATGAACAATAATATAAGTGACTTTGTTGTTAGAGTAGCAACTAGAGGAGGTAAAATGAGTCAGGAGCCACTTTATCCCGAGGGACATCCAAAGAGAATTGAACAAGATTCTCAAAGAAACAACACCACTACACCTAGTTCTTCTAAAAAGAAAAAGAAGAAGGATTATGATAAGACTTTGCATGCCTCTAGTGAACCTGAAGTAGAAAAACCTCCTGATAATGATAATGAAGTTTCTATCTCTGATGCTGAAACTCAATCTGGTAATGAACACTCACCTTCTGATAGTGAAAAATATAATGATGAGGTTCATGAAGACACTCAACCTAATGATAAAGAACCAGATAATGATGTTGAGATAGAACCAGTTGTTGATCTTGATAACCCACAACTTAAGAATAAAAGATATGATAAAAGAGACTTTGTAGCTAGAAAACATGGAAAGGAAAGAGAACCATGGGTTCAAAACCCTATGCCCTTTCCACCTAAGTCAACTAAAAAGAAATATGATGAAGAATTTGAACGCTTTGCTGAAATGATTAGGCCAGTCTTTTTGCGCACTCGCTTGACTTATATCTTGAAAATGCCTCCTGATGCAAAGTATATGAAAGACATCATCACTAATAAGAGAAAAATACCGGAAGCTAAAATCTCCACTATGCTTGCTAATTACACTTTTAAAGATGGAGTACCTAAAAAACTTGGAGATCCAGGAATACCAACTATACCTTGCTCCATCAAAAGAAACTATGTGAAAACTGCTTTATGTGATTTGGGAGCTGGTGTTAGTGTTATGCCTTTCTCTTTATATAAAAGTCTTGATTCGAATAAACTCACACCTACTGAAATATCATTGCAAATGGCCGATAAATCAACTGCCATATATATTGGTATTTGTGAGGATGTGCCCGTTGTTGTTGCTAATGTTACTATTTTGACTGACTTTGTTATACTTGAGATGCTCGAGGATGAAAACATGTCGATTATCCTTGGTAGACCATTCTTGAATACCGAAGGGGCTGTTACTGATTGTAATAAAAGCAAGGTCACTTTTCATATCAATGGTAATGAGCATACGGTGCACTTCCGGAAGAAACAATTCCAAGTGAATGGTATTAATGTTATTGAAAAATCTCCGACAATCACTATTGGAAGTTTTCAACTACCTCTACCTACTGTCAAAAAGAAATATGAAAT
The DNA here is from genome assembly GCA_021605145.1 of Aegilops bicornis. NCBI lineage: Eukaryota > Viridiplantae > Streptophyta > Magnoliopsida > Poales > Poaceae > Aegilops > Aegilops bicornis. The sequence continues at coordinate 701,311,920 of CM038672.1, read as the reverse complement.
GCTTATTGTTGGGGACATTCATATCCCCATTGAGGTAACTTAGTGATTTATGAAAGTTCTTCGGTTTCATGCTAATCAAAAGTGGTCGTTAATAAGACTTGATCAACCTTATTAATGGACCATTTTTGAGAGGTATGAAGTTGATGAATTTAGTAAGCACTACCTTTTGTCCCTACCTTTTGTTTTATGTCTTTATTAGTTAAACAAAATAAAATGCCATGCTTTGTCTGTTTTCTGCTTTTTCTGTGCAATAAAATAAAATAAAAATGACCCAAAAATAAAAGTTCTCAGAATGCTCTGAAAATCTGATACGATTTTTTCTGAATACTTATGAATTTCTAGTGCAAATAATATCAGAGGGGGGTGCACCAGGTGGGCACAACCCACCTGGGCGTGCCAGGACCCCCAGGCGCACCCCGGTGGGTGCTGCCCACCTGGTGGGCCCCCTCACTTAGTTCTTCCTCCCACACCACTCCATTCACCCAGAAAAAAAATCACCAACACTCTCTCTCTCTCGTGTTCTTGCTCCTGAAACCGCGGATTTCGATCTCTTTGCTCGAAGCTCCATTTCCAAAACTGTTTTGGGGATTTGTTGCTTGGTATGTGACTCCTCCATGTGTCCAATTAGTATTTGTTTTAGTGGTTTATAGTTAGAATAATTAGCTACTCTTGGTGCTACTGTAGATGAGCTTGCATGTTGAATTCTTAGAATTCTAAGAATTTTGAATGCTTGCTATGGCCTCTATACATCCCTATGAGTAGTTGCTATCAATCTTGTGAAGTTTTGTGGAGAAAAAATTTGTGGAGTAAAAATTTCAGGATTTTGTTCATAGGAAAAAGATGAATATCTTTAGGAAGTTTGCTTCCAAGAAGAACTCCAAGGGGGTTATTGGACAGTCATCTGACAATGATCTTCATACCCCGAGGTTGGCGGAGTTACGTGTTGGGGAACGTAGCAGAAATTCAAAATTTTCCTACGTATCACCAAGATCTATCTATGGAGAGACTAGCAACGAGGGGAAGGAGAGTGCATCTACATACCCTTGTAGATCGCTAAGCGGAAGCGTTCAAGTGAACGGGGTTGATGGAGTCGTACTGCCGTGATTCAGATCACCGATGATCCTAGTGCCGAACGGACGGCACCTCCGCGTTCAACACACGTACAGCCCGGTGGCGTCTCCCACGCCTTGATCCAGCGAGGAGAGAGGGAGAGGTTGAGGAAGACTCCATCCAACAGCAGCACAACGTGGCGTGGTGGTGGTGGAGGAGCGTGGCAATCCCGCAGGCTTCGCCAAGCACTACGGAGGAGAAGGAGGTGTTGGAGAGGGAGAGAGGCGCCAGGCTCAGGTGCTGCTGCCCCCTCCCTCCCCCTTTATATAGGTGCCAAGGAGGGGAGGGCGCAGCCTTGCCCCCTCCTCCAAGGGAGGTGCGGCCAAGAGGGAAGGAGTCCATCCTCCCAAGGCACCTCGGAGGTGCCTTCCCTCTATGGACTCTTCCTCTCCAAGTGTTTCATGCGCATGGGCCTCTTGGGGCTGGTTCCCTTGGCCCATGCAGGCCTAGGCGCACCACCTAGGGCCCATGTGGCCCCGGGGCAGGTGGCCCCACCGGTGGGCCCTCGGGACCCCTCCGGTGGTCCCGTACAATACCGATATCACCGAAACTTGTCCCGATGGTCAAACAGCACTTCCTATATATAATTCTTTACCTCCGGACCATTCCGGAACTCCTCGTGACGCCCAGGATCTCATCCGGGACTCGAACAACATTCGGTAACCACATACAAGCTTCCTATATAACCCTAAGCTGCCATCGAACCTTAAGTGTGTAGACCCTACGGGTTCGGAGACAAGCGAGACATGACCGAGACGTTCTCCGGTCAATAACCAACAGCGGGATCTGGATACCCATGTTGGCTCCTACATGTTCCACGATGATCTCATCGGATGAACCACGATGTCAAGGACTCGATCAATCCCGTATACAATTCCCTTTGTCTAGCGGTATTGTACTTGCCCGAGATTCGATCATCGGTATCCCGATACCTTGTTCAATCTCGTTACGGCAAGTCTCTTTACTCGTTCCGTAACACATCATCCCGTGATCAACTCCTTAATCACACTGTGCACATTATGATGATGTCCTACCGAGTGGGCCCAGAGATACCTCTCCGTCACACGGAGTGACAAATCCCGCCTCGATTCGTGCCAACCCAACAGACACTTTTGGAGATACCTGTAGTGCACCTTTATAGTCACCCGATTACGTTGTGACGTTTGATACACCCAAAGTATTCCTACGGTATCCGGGAGTTGCACAATCTCATGGTATAAGGAAAAGATACTTGACATTAGAAAAGCTTTAGCATACTAACTACGCATCTTTGTGCTAGGCTTAGGATTGTCTTGTCCATCACATCATTCTCCTAATGATGTGATCCCGTTATCAATGACATCCAATGTCCATGGTCAGGAAATCGTAACCATCTATTGATCAACGAGCTAGTCAACTAGAGGCTTACTAGGGACATGGTGTTGTCTATGTATCCACACATGTATCTGAGTTTCCTATCAATACAATTATAGCATGGATAATAAACGATTATCATGAACAAGGAAATATAATAATAACTAATTTATTATTGCCTCTAGGGCATATTTCCAACAGTCTCCCACTTGCACTAGAGTCAATAATCTAGTTCACATCGCCATGTGATCAACAGTGATAGGTCACATCGCCATGTGACCAACATCCAAAGAGTCTACTAGTGTCTTAAACTAGTTCACATCACCATGTGATTAAGACTCAATGAGTTCTGAGGTTTGATCATGTTTTGCTTGTGAGAGAGGTTTTAGTCAACGGGTTTTAGTCAACGGGTGCGAACCTTTCAGATCCGTGTGTGCTATGCAATTCTCTTATGTCATATTGTAAATGCTGCTTCCACGCCTCCACTTGGATCTATTCCAAACGGTTTGCTCCACTATACGTATCCGGTTTGCTACTCAGAGTCACTTTCGGATAGGTGTTAAAGCTTGCATCGATGTAACCCTTATGCCGAACTCTTTATCACCTCCATAATCGAGAAACATGTCCTTATTTACTCCAAGGACAATTTTGATCATTGTCCAATGATCCATTCTCGGATCATTCTTGTACCCTTGATCGACTCATGGCAAGGCACACTTCGGTGCGGTACACAACATAGCATACTTGTAGAGCCTATGTCTAAGGCATAGGGACGATCTTCGCCCTTTCTCTCTGCTCGCCGTGGTCGAGCTTTAAGTCTTAACTTCATACCTTACAATTCAGCTAAGAACTCCTTCTTTGGTCGATCCATCTTGAACACCTTCAAGATCATGTCAAGGTACATGCTCATTTGAAAGTATTATTAAACATTTTGATCTATCTTATAGATCTTGATGCTTATTGTTCAAGTAGCCTAATCCAGGTTTTCTATTTGAAAAACACCTTTCAAATAACCCTATATGCTTCTGAAAATTCTACGTCATTTACGATCATCAATATGTCAACAACATATACTCATCAGAAATTCTATAGTGCTCCCACTTACTTCTTTGGAAATACAAGTTTCTCATAAACTTTGTATAAACCCAAAATCTTTGATCATCTCATCAAAGCGCACATTCCAACTCCGAGATGCTTACTCCGGTCCTTAGAAAGGATCATTTGGAGCCGATACCTTTTAGCATCCTTAGGATCGACAAAACTTTCTGATTGTATCACATACAACCTTTCCTTACGAAAACTGGTAAGGAAACTCATTTTGACATCCATCTGCCAGATTTCATAAATGCAGCTTATGCTAACATGATTCCGACAGACTCAAGCATCGCTACGGATGAGAAAATCTCATCGTAGTCAACTCCTTGAACTTGTGAAAAAACTCTTCGCCACAAGTCGAGCTTCATAGACGGTGACATTACCGTCCATGTCCGCTTCTTCTTAAAGATCCATTTATCTCAATGGCTTGCCGATCATCGGGCAAGTCCATCAAAGTCCATGCTTTGTTATGATACATGGATCCTATCTCGGATTTCATGGCTTCTAACCATTTGTCGGAATTTGGGCCCACCATCGCTTCTCCATAGCTCGTAGGTTCATTGTTGTCTAGCAACATGACCTTCAAGACAGGATCACCGTACCACTCACGATGCGATCGCGTTCTTGTCGCCCCACGAGGTTCGGTAGTGACTTGATCCGAAGCTTCATGATCAATATCATAAGCTTCTACTTCAATTGGTGTAGGTGCCACGGAACAACTTCCTGCCCTACTACACACTAGTTGAAGTGACGGTTCAATAACCTCATCAAGTCTCCACCATCCTCCCACTCAACTTTTCGAGACAAACTTTTCCTCGAGAAAGGACCCGATTCAAGAAACAATCCCTATTGCTTTCGGATCTGAATTAGGAGGTTTACCCAACTGTTTTGGGTGTCCTATGAAGATGTATTTTATCCGCTTTGGGTTCGAGCTTATCAACCTGAAACTTTTCCACATAAGCGCCGCAGCCCCAAATTTTTAAGAAATGACAGCTTAGGTTTCTCTAAACCATAGTTCTTACGGTGTCATCTCAACGGAATTACGTGGTACCCTATTAAAGTGAGTGCGGTTGTCTCTAATGCCTAACCCATGAACGATAGTGGTAATTCGATAAGAGACATCATGGTACGCACCATATCCAATAGGGTGCAACTATGATGTTCGGACACACCATCACACTATGGTGTTCCAGCGGTATTAATTGTGAAACAATTTGCACAATGTCTTAATTGTGTACCAAACTACATAACTCAGATATTCATCTCTATGATCACATCACAGACATTTTATCCTCTTGTCACGAAGATCTTCAACTTCACTCTGAAATTACTTGAACCTTTCAATAATTCAGACTTGTGTTTCATCAAGTAAATATACTCAACATCTACTCAAATCATCTGTGAAGTAAGAACATAACGATATTCATCAGATGCCTCAAAGACTCATTGGACTGCACACATCAAAATGTGTTACCTCCAACAAGTTGCTATCTTGTTCCATCTTATCAAAACCGAGGCTTTTCGGTCATCTTGCCCATGTGGTATGATTTGCATATCTCAAGTGATTCAAAATCATGCAAGTGCAAACGATCCATCTGCATGGAGTTTCTTCATGCGTATACACCAATAGACATGGTTCGCATGTCTCAAACTTTTCAAAACGAGTGAGTCCAAAGATCCATCAACATGGAGCTTCTTCATGCGTATACACCAATAGACATGGTTAGCATGTCTCAAACTTTTCAAAAACGAGTGAGTCCAAAGATCCATCAACATGGAGCTTCTTCATGCTTTTATGACTTACATGGCGATGCCACAAGTAAGTGGTACTATCATTACTATCTTATATCTTTTGGCATGAAAATGCGATTACCACGATCGAGATTCAATAGACCATTCATTTAGGTGCAAGACCATTGAAGGTATTATTCAAATAAATAGAGTAACCATTATTCTCCTTAAATGAATAATCAGATATGCGATAGACATGATCCAATCATGTCTATGCTCAACGAAACACCAAATAACAATTATTTAGGTTTAACATCAATCTCGATGGTAGAGGGAGCGTGCGATGCTTGATTACATCAACCTTGGAAACACTTCCAACACATATCGTCAGCTCACCTTTAGCTAGTCTCCGCTTATTCCGTAGCTTTTATTTCGAGTTACTAACACTTAGCAACCGAACCGGTATCTAATACCTCGGTGCTACTAGGAGTACTAGTAAAGTACACATTAACATAATGTATATCCAATATACTTCTATCGACCTTGCCAGCCTTCTTATCTACCAAGTATCTAGGGTAATTCTGTTCCAAAGTGGTTGTTCCCCTTATTACGAAGCACTTAGTCTCGGGTTTGGGTTCGACCTTGGGTTTCTTCAATCGAGCAGCAACTTATTTGCCGCTTCATGAAGTGTCCCTTCTTGCCCTTGCCCTTCTTGAAACTAGTGGTTTCACCAACCATCAACAATTGATGCTCCTTCTTGATTTCTACTTTCGGCGGTGTCAAACATCGCGAACACTTCAAGGATCATCATATCTATCCTCGATATGTTATAGTTCATCACGAAGCTCTAGTAGCTTGGTGGCAATGACTTTGGAGAAACATCACTATCTCATCCGGAAGATCAACTCCCACTCGATTCAAGTGATTGTTGTACTCAGACAATCTGAGCACAAGCTCAACGATTGAGCTTTTCTCCCTTAGTTTGCAGGCTAAGAAAATCGCCGAGGTCTTATACCTCTTGACGTGGGCACGAGCCTGAAATCCCAATTTCAGCCCTCGAAACATCTCATATGTTCCGCGACGTTTCGAAAACGTATTTGGTGCCTCTACTTAAACCATTTAACTGAACTATCATGTAGTTATCAAAAACGTGTATGTCCGATGTTCGCAACATCCACAGACGACGCTTTGGGGTTGAGCACACCGAGCGGTGCATTAAGGACATAAGCTTTCTTCTGTCCGCATAATCGCCATCACAACTTTCAACTATATTTTCTCTAGGAACATATCTAAACAGTGGAACTAAAGCGCGAGCTTTACGACATAATTTGCAAAGATCTTTTGACTATGTTCAGGATAATTAAGTTCATCTCATGAACTCCCACTCGAATAGACATCCCTCTGGTCATCTAAGTGATTACATGATCCGAGTCAACTAGGCCGTGTCCGATCATCACGTGAGACGGACTAGTCATCATCGGTGAACATCTTCATGTTGATCGTATCTACTATACGACTCATGCTCGACCTTTCGGTCTCTGTGTTCCGAGGCCATGTCTGTACATGCTAGGCTCGTCAAGTTAACCCCAAGTGTTTTGCTGTGTAAATCTGTCTTACACCCGTTGTATGTGAACGTAAGAATCCATCACACCCGATCATCACGTGGTGCTTAGAAACGCATTTAACCGTAGTAACGGTGCATACGTCGGGGAGAACACTTCTTGAAATTTGTAAGGGATCATCTTATTTACTACCGTCGTTCTAAGTAAACAAGATGCATAAACATAATAAACATCACATGCAATTATATAGTAGTGACATGATATGGCCAATATCATATAGCTCCTCTTGATCTCCATCTTCGGGCTCCATGATCATCATTGTCACCGGCATGACACCATGATCTCCATCATCATGATCTCCATCATCGTGTCTCCATGAAGTTGTCTCGCCAACTTATTACTTCTACTACTATGGCTACGGTTAGCAATAAAGTAAAGTAATTACATGGCGTTGTTCAATGACACGCAGGTCATACAATAAATAAAGACAACTCCTATGGCTCCTGCCGGTTGTCATACTCATCGACATGCAAGTCGTGAATCCTATTACAAGAACATGATCAATCTCATACATCACATATCATTCATCACATTCTTCTTGGCCATATCACATCACATAGCATACCTCGCAAAAACAAGTTAGACGTCCTCTAATTGTTGTTTGCATGTTTTACGTGGCTGCTTTGGGTTTCTAGCAAGAACGCTTTCTTACCTACATAAAACCACAACGTGATATGCCAATTGCTATTTACCCTTCATAAGGACCCTTTTCATCGAATCCGTTCCGACTAAAGTGGGAGAGACAGACACCCGCCAGCCACCTTATGCAACTAGTGCATGTCACCGGTGGAACCGGGTCTCACGTAAGCGTCACGTGTAAGGTTGGTCCGGCCGCTTCATCCCACAATACCGTCGAATCAAGATAAGACTAGTAACGGCAAGCATATTGAACAAAATCAACGCCCACAACTACTTTGTGTTCTACTCGTGCAAAGAATCTACGCAATAGACCTAGCTCATGATGCCACTTTGTTGGGGAACGTAGCAGAAATTCAAAATTTTCCTACGTATCACCAAGATCTATCTATGGAGAGACTAGCAACGAGGGGAAGGAGAGTGCATCTACATACCCTTGTAGATCGCTAAGCGGAAGCGTTCAAGTGAACGGGGTTGATGGAGTCAGTATCGCCGTGATTCAGATCACCGATGATCCTAGTGCGAACGGACGGCACCTCCGCGTTCAACACACGTACAGCCCGGGTGGCGTCTCCCACGCCTTGATCCAGCGAGGAGAGAGGAGAGGTTGAGGAAGACTCCATCCAACAGCAGCACAACGGCGTGGTGGTGGTGGAGGAGCGTGGCAATCCCGCAGGCTTCGCCAAGCACTACGGAGGAGAAGGAGGTGTTGGAGAGGGAGAGAGGCGCCAGGGCTCAGGTGCTGCTGCCCCCTCCCTCCCCCTTTATATAGGTGCCAAGGAGGGGAGGGCGCAGCCTTGCCCCCTCCTCCAAGGGAGGGTGCGGCCAAGAGGGGAAGGAGTCCATCCTCCCAAGGCACCTCGGAGGTGCCTTCCCTCTATGGACTCTTCCTCTCCAAGTGTTTCATGCGCATGGGCCTCTTGGGGCTGGTTCCCCTTGGCCCATGCAGGCCTAGGCGCACCACCTAGGGCCCATGTGGCCCCCGGGGCAGGTGGCCCCACCCGGTGGGCCCCCGGGACCCCTCCGGTGGTCCCGGTACAATACCGATATCACCGAAACTTGTCCCGATGGCCGAAACAGCTCTTCCTATATATAATTCTTTACCTCCGGACCATTCCGGTACTCCTCGTGACGTCCAGGATATCATGCGGGACTCCGAACAACATTCGGTAAGCACATACAAGCTTCCTATTTAACCCTAGCGTCATCGAACCTTATGTGTAGACCCTCACGGGTTCGGAGACAAGCAGACATGACCGAGACGTTCTCCGGTCAATAACCAACAGCACCCATGTTGGCTCCCACATGTTCCACGATGATCTCATCGGATGAACCACGATGTCAAGGACTCAGTCAATCCCGTATACAATTCCCTTTGTCTAGCGGTATTGTACTTGCCCGAGATTCGATCATCGGTATCCCGATACCTTGTTCAATCTCGTTACCGGCAAGTCTAAGTACTAGATCCGTAACACATCATACCGTGAACAACTCCTTAATCACACGGTGCACATAATGATGATGTCCTACCGAGTGGGCCAAGAGATACATCTTTGTAATACGGAGTGACAAATCACAGTCTCGATTCGTGCCAACCCAACAGACACTTTTGGAGATACCTGTAGTGCACCTTTATAGTCACCCAGTTACGTTGTGACGTTTGATACACCCAAAGTATTCCTACGGTATCCGGGAGTTGCACAATCTCATGGTATAAGGAAAAGATACTTGACATTAGAAAAGCTTTAGCATACGAACTACGATCTTTGTGCTAGGCTTAGGATTGGGTCTTGTCCATCACATCATTCTCCTAATGATGTGATCCCGTTATCAATGACATCCAATGTCCATGGTCAGGAAATCGTAACCATCTATTGATCAACGAGCTAGTCAACTAGAGGCTTACTAGGGACATGGTGTTGTCTATGTATCCACACATGTATCTGAGTTTCCTATCAATACAATTATAGCATGGATAATAAACGATTATCATGAACAAGGAAATATAATAATAACTAATTTATTATTGCCTCTAGGGCATATTTCCAACATTACGGCCGTGCGAGTGGCTAGACAATGACTTCATGGAAGAGGCCGCAATCCTCCAAGAGTTCAACCAATATGCTGCTAATGCCGGCCTCGCCAACTTCATCGCAGTTGATTGCGAACAGTATCATCTCCTCACAAACTCCTTTGTGCAAAACTTTCATTTTCATCCTAGGAATAATCCCCCTGAAGTGTCATTTAATTTATATGTTGAGCACCGCCAGATCCCACTTACTGATTTTTGTAACATATACATGCTTCCTTCTGATGGGGGTTTGGTAGAGCCCAGGCCCTCAGAGTTTGATGGTTTTTACCATACTCTAACATTGGGGGATGAGAGAGGAGTATCGGGCACCACTGCCGCTAGTTTGCAGTTTCCCGTCGTGCATTATTTTGCTTTATTTATCGCAAAGTGCCTGCTAGCGAGAGAGAAGGTGGGTTCACTTAGCGCCCCAGACTTTGCTGTTTTGCCTCGCACACTTTATGGCGACAACACTTTTAACTTGGGAGCTGTTGTGGCGCGTCGCCTCCAGCTTAACAGATTCAAGGGTAAAATACATGGGGGCATTTACGCTACTCGTTTGGCGACTCACTTCAATGTGCAGATACGCCAACATGATCACCCCTTGCCCAAGTTTTACCTAGACAGAGCATCTATGTTGGACCATCATTTCCTTGCTGTTGATCGCCATGATCTTGACTTGCCTTACAATTTAGTTTTTAGTGAAGACACTCGTGATGTTATCCCCTTGCTTGCACCTGCTTTGTTTGATTATAATGCCAGGAACGGATACAGAGTTATGCCTGAGGACATTGTCGCTTATCGGAACAACCTGGCGGCAGCACAGGCGGAGCCCCAACAGTGGGACCCTATGGTGCCTGCTCCCTAGCACTTCAACATTGGACCTCACAGCTTTTTCGACTGGTGATTACCAAGCTAGGAAAAAAGCCTAAGCTTGGGGGAGTACATATTCCCACCGACATTACATTCATGTTCAGACATTTTATTCAAGTTGTCGGTGTCCACACTTTTCATTGTACCATCCATGTTTAATTTATTTTCTTGCTTTCCTCTTGTGTGTTTGAAAAACTTTGAGAAAATCTAAAATTATGTTTCTTGCTTCCTTTTGCTTTTTCTTCCTAGTTTAAATTGTTGTAGTACTAAAAATAAAACCCAAAAAGATTTCCTTGTTCTTCTTTTACTTGTTGTAGCTTTCCCGTGTAAATAGTTTTTCTTGTTTTTGCTTTTCCCCTTTTCGTTTGCTTGCTTTCGAAAAGACAAAAACTTCAAAAATATTTCAGTGTGTTTCTCTGAATTTATTTTCTTTTTTATTGAGTCATACAGAGGAGAAGACCACGATGAAAATGTTGAGTGACTCTCATTTGCATTATTGTTGATCTAACAAAGAGACCATATTACCTTGTCTTCTCCTCTTGAACAAAATGTTTGCAGATTCTAGCTTAGTCCACGGCACTCTTGCACTATTATTATTTCAAATTGTTCGGACGTGCAAGTGAAAGGCAATAATGACGATATTAGATGATCTGGCCGTGGCAGAGAGAAACGTGTATGAACTCGACTTGTTCTGTTTTTGTAAATATGTTTAACCTAGTATCCATGCTTCAGCCTATTATGATCAAACATGTTTGCAATGAAAATTAGAGATTATAGTTTCTCATGCCATGCATAAGTAGCTAGAAGTTAATAATGATTTATCTTGGGCATCAACTTTGCATTAAAATGATTGTGATGTAGTATGATGATATGGTATATTCCTCTGAATGTTCGAGTGGCTTGACTTGTCACATGTTCATGCATGTAGTTGAATCAAAACCAACATAGCCTCTATGATATTTATTTTCATGGTGTCCATATCCTACTCATGCCAGTATCCAATGTTACTTATGCATAATGCATGTTCATGACCGTTGTTGCTCTCTAGATGGTCGCTTCTCAACCTATTTGCTAGCCTTCGCCTGTACTAAGTGGGAAATATGCTTGTACATCAAAAACCTAAAACCCAAGTTATTCCAGATGAGTCCACCATACCTACCTATATGTGGTATTATCATGCCGTCCTAAGTAAATTTGCACGTGCCACCTCTAAAAACTTCAAATAAAATATCCTTTTTGTGTGCCTGGATCGTTCGTGGAACGACAGGAGGTAGTCGGTATCTTCCATGCTAAGCAGATTATTCTCAAGTCGAGTGTTTATTCACTCGCCATCGCACGAGAAAAGGGCGGTAATAGGGATGCCCAGTCCCAAACTGCAAAAAGAAAAGAGCTTACAAATAATCAAACAAAAACTCCCAATGGAGTCATAACCTTTACATCTCCGCTTGGGAACCGCCACTAGCGTGTTTAGCATGGAAGATATTAATAACTGATGGTCATGAAGTGAATGAGAAGGGTGCATGTCTCAAAATATCATTTACCCATGTTTTAAAAACATAAGCTCTGGCACCTCTGCAAATCATTGCTTCCCTCTGCGAAGGGACTATCTATTTACTTTTATGTTGTTACATCACCTTCTCAAATAAGCGCCAGAACCTGAGAGCACTGCTGTCATGCTGATGCATTGTGTATAGCTAATGTTGGGTGCATCATGACTGGATCTTTTCTACCATGAATTACAATGTTTAGTCGCTACTTGAACTTTGGAGGTGCTCTGCATTTATGTTTTGCGGTCTCAGAAAGGGCTAGCGAGATACCACTATTGTCATATTATATCATGGTTGTTTTGACAACGTGTTGCTATTTGAGATATCTTATTATTGCTCTCTAGTTGATTATGACATTGATATGAGCTAATATAATTTTTAAGAGTCATTGTCGACATGGTTAGTTATAATCTTTGCTGAAAACCTAGGTGCTGTTTAAGCTTATTTATGAAACAAGAGCAAAAGAGTTCATAAAAGTTTTTCTTTTTCACTTTTAGTTTATCAACTGAATTGCTTGGGGGAGTTGATACGTCTCCAACGTATCTACTTTTTCTAACGCTTTTCCTCTTGTTTTGGACTCTAATTTGCATGATTTGAATGAAACTAACCCCGGACTGACGCTGTTTTTAGCAGAACTACCATGGTGTTGTTTTTGTGCAGAAATAAAAGTTCTCGGAATGGAATGGAACTTTGCGAGGATTTTTTATACAATAAAAGAGGATTTATGGAGCCAGGATGGACCTGAGGGGGGCACCTTGGTGGGCACAACCCACCAGCCCCCTGTGCGCCGCCTGTGTGGTGCTCACTGGTGGCCCCGCTGAACTCCAAACCGATGCTATAAAATCCCATATTTCCAGAAAAAAATCGGGGAGAAAGAATTATCGCGTTTCTTCCTCGGGAGGGCTGATCTGGAGTCTGTTTGGGGCTCCGGAGAGGGGGATCTTCGATCTTCGTCATCACCAACACATCTCCATCGCCAATTCCATGATGCTCCCCACCGGGAGTGAGTAATTCCTTCGTAGGCTCGCTGGTCGGTGAAGAGTTGGATGAGATTCGTCATGTAATCGAGTTAGTTTTGTTAGGGCTTGATCCCTAGTATCCATTATGTTCTGAGATTGATGTTGCTATGACTTTGCCATGCTTAATGCTTGTCACTTTGGGCCCGAGTGCCATAATTTCGGATCTAAACCGTTTATGTTATCACCATTATATCCATGTTCTAGATCTGATCTTGCAAGTTATAGTCACCTACTATGTGTTATGATCCGGCAACCCCGGAGTGACAATAGTCGGGACCACTCCCGGTGATGACCGTAGTTTGAGGAGTTCATGTATTCAGCGTGTGCTAATGCTTTGTTCCAGTTCTCTATTAAAAGGAGGCCTTAATATCCCTTAGTTTACAATAGGACCCCGCTTCCACGGGAGGGTAGGACAAAAGATGGCATGCAAGTTCTTTCCATAAGCATGTATGACTATTTACGGAATACATGCGTACATTATATTTATGAACCGGAGCTAGTGCCGTATCGCCCTAGGTTATAACTGTCTCATGATGAATATCATCCAAGGAGTCATCGATCCAATGCCTACAAATTTATCTTATATTGTTCTTGCTAAGTTGCTACTGCTATCTTTACTACTACAATATCATTGCTACCACTGTTACTGTTACCGTTACTACTGTTGCTATCATCAAAACTATCATACTACTATGCTACTAGTCACTTTGCTGCAGATAGCTAATCTCCAGATGTGGTTGAATTGACAACTCAGTTGCTAATACCTTCACATATTCTTTGGCTCCTGAGGGAGTCCTGGACTAGGGGGTGTCCGGATAGCCGAACTATCATCGCGGCCGGACTCCAAGACTATGAAGATACAAGATTGAAGACTTCGTCACGTGTCCGGATGGGACTTTCCTTGGCGTGGAAGGCAAGCTTGGCGATCTTGATATGTAGATCTCCTACCATTGTAACCGACTGTGTAACCTTAACCTATCCGGTGTCTATATAAACTGGAGGGTTTTAGTCCGTAGGGACGAACAACAATCATACCATAGGCTAGCTTCTAGGGTTTAGCCTCCTTGATCTCGTGGTAGATCTACTCTTGTACTACCCATATCATCAATATTAATCAAGCAGGAGTAGGGTATTACCTCCATCGAGAGGGCCCAACCTGCGTAAAAAACATTGTGTCCCTTGTCTCATGTTACCATCCGCCTAGACGCATCCGGGACCCCTACCCGAGATCCGCGGTTTTGACACCGACATTGGTGCTTTCATTGAGAGTTCCTCGTGTCGCCACCGATAGGCCCGATGGCTCCTTCGATCATCAACAACGACGCGGTCCAGGTGAGACTTTTCTCCCGGACAGATCTTCATATTCGGCGGCTTTGCTGCGGGCCAATTAAGCTTGGCCATCCGGAGCAGATCGAAAACTACGCCCTGTCCATCAGTCAGATTTGGAAGTTTGAACTATATGCCCGATGTCCGCGGAGACTTGATCTTCGGCGGATTCGAGTTACAGCCGAGCGTGCCGACCTTGTCTCGATGGGTATGATCTAGCTCGCCGAACAAAGGCCTCGGAGGCCGCAAAGATCTGCTCCGACCCTTAATCCGGAGCCGGATTCCTCGATCGAGGACGAGTGGTTGGACACCGCCTCGGGGGCTATGATCTCTACGGCGATTGAGCCGAACTCCATCCCTGTCCTTTGCGAAGACCTTGACTCCAGGGTGCCGGACTCCTCTCCGGACTCCGAACCCTCCGCGCCCCTGCCAATCGAATCCGATTGGGCGCCGGTCATGGAGTTCACTACCGCGGACATCTTTCAGCACTCGCCCTTTGGCGACATCCTGAATTCACTAAAGTCTCTCTCTTTATCCGGAGAGCCCTGGCCGGACTACGGACAGGAAGGTTGGGATACGGATGACGAAGAAATTCAACGCCCACCCACCACCCACTTTGTAGCCACTGTCGATGATTTAACCGACATGCTCGACTTCGACTCTGAAGACATCGACGGTATGGACGACGATGCCGGAGACGACCAAGACCCAGCGCCTACAGGGCACTGGAAGGCCACCTCGTCATACGACATATACATGGTGGACATCCCAAAAGATGGGAACGATGATGGAACAACGGAGGATGACCCCTCCAAGAAGCAACCGAAGCGCCGACGTCAGCGGCGCCGCTCTAAATCCCGCCACAGCAAAAACGGTGATTCCGGCACGGGAGATAATAACACCCCGGACAGTTGAAGACAACCCTCCAGCAGGACTCTCACGCAGGAGGAGGGAGAAGCAAGTCCGCCGCGATAGTGCGGCAGAAAGAGAGGTCGAGGGGCGATAATTATGCGCCTCCCTCCGAAGATGAGGCAAGCCTCGACGATTTACGAATTTGTCGTGCTCGATGATCCCGCCGAACAGAGGCGTTTCAAACGCAGGCTTATAGCCATGGCAAGCAACCTCAAGAAAAAGCAGCAACAGCTTAGAGCTGACCAAGACACGCTAGGCGGCGGATGGACTGAAGTCCTTGCAGCCGAAGAGTATGAACTCGAACGCCCCTCCAAAAGCTACCCCAAACGCAGGCCGTTACCTCGATCGGAAGAGGAAGCACCCAAGTCACCAGCGCACGACATGGCAGACCGGCCACCCGTGCGTCATGACAGAAGAAGCCTCTCGGCCCTCCGCTCAAGCCACACCCGACGCCGCTCAAAAAGTACCAAGGCATGGGAAAACGCTACCGGACTTGTGAGATATATTGGAGGATAAGGCAAACATACAAGATCGTTTCTACGGATCGTGGGCGTAACGACTTCGGGATGATTACCGTCGCGCCGGATACAGACAAACCCGCCGGGCGAACACACGATGAGACAAAGCTCATATGAGCTACGTCGTGATATAGCCCAATCTGAGGCGCCAAGACAACCACTATGCTTCATGATGAAGTAATGGATCATCAAATCCCGAGGGCTTCAAACCCGTAAACATCGAATCATACGATGGTACCACAGATCCTGCGATGCGGATCGAGGACTATCTCCTCCATATCCACATGGCCCGCGGTGATGATCTACATGCCATCAAATACCTCCCACTCAAGCTTAAAGGACCAGCTCGGCATTGGCTCAACAGCTTGCCAAAGAATCAATTGGTTGTTGGGAGGACCTGGAAGCCGCATTCCTTGATAACTTCCAGGGCACATATGTGCAACCACCAGACGCCGATGACCTCAGCCATATAATTCAGCAGCCAGAAGAATCGACTAGACAATTCTGGACACGGTTCCTAACAAAGAAAAATCAAATCGTTGACTGTCCGGATGGAGAGGCCCTTGCAGCCTTCAAACATAACATCCGTGACGAATGACTTGCCCGGCACCTAGGACAGGAAAAGCCGAAATCCATGGCAGCACTCACAACACTCATGACCCGCTTTTGTGCGGGAGAGGACAGCTTGCTAGCTCGAAGCAACAACTTGGCCAAACACCCTGATAGTTCGGATACCAAGGACAGCAATGGCAGGTCGCGTCGCAACAAGAACAAGCGCCGCATTAACGGCGATAATGCTGAAGATACGACCATCAATGCCGGATTCAGAGGCTCTAAACCCGGTCGCGGAAGAAGCCATTCAAAAGAAATACCCAGGGCCCGTCCAACTTGGACCGAATACTCGATCGCTTGTGCCAGATACATGGCACCCCCGAAAAACCAACCAATCACACCAACAGGGATTGTTGGGTGTTCAAGCAAGCAGGCAAGTTAAGTGCCGAACTCAATGACAAGGGGCTGCATAGCGATGACGAGGAAGAGCCCCGGCCGTCGAACAATAGAGGACAGAAGGGCTTTCCCACACAAGTGCGGACGGTGAACATGATACGCAACCCACATACCCAAAAGGGAGCGGAAGCGCGCACTAAGGGACATATATGCGATGGAGCCAGTCGCCCCGAAGTTCAACCCATGGCCTTCCTGCCCGATCACCTTCGATCGAAGGGACCACCCCACTAGCATCCGTCACGGCGGTTTCGCCGCATTGGTCCTTGACCCAATTATTGACGGATTTCACCTCACCAGAGTCCTGATGGACGGCGGTAGCAGCCTGAACCTGCTTTATCAGGATACGGTCGCAAAATGGGCATAGACCCTCAATGATTAAACATACAAAGACTACCTTTAAAGGCGTCATACCGGGTGTAGAGGCCAATTGTACAGGCTCAGTTACACTCGAAGTGGTCTTCGGATCCCCGGATAACTTCCGAAGCGAAGAGTTAATCTTTGACATCGTCCCGTTCCGCAGTGGCTATCATGCACTGCTCGGACGAACCGCATTTGCAAAGTTCAATGCGGTGCCGCACTACGCATACCTCAAGCTCAAGATGCCAGGCCCTCGAGGAGTAATCACGGTCAATGGAAACACATAACGCTCTCTCCGAACGGAGGAGCACACGGCGACCCTCGCGGCGGAGGTGCAAAGCAGCCTCTCACAGCAATTCTCGAGTCCGGCCACTAAGCGTCCGGACACTGTCAAGCGCGCCTTGAGTAACCTACAACAAGACCGCCTGGCACGATTCAAGCACGCGTAGCAATCCGGCCCCAACCCCAGCCCTCACGAAATGGCGAAGCCAGTACTACGCGTACATAACTACGCTCTAGAGATACCATGGGCATAAGGGGAGGGGCACGACCACGGCACGCCCGGAATGCGGCTCAACCGCACCAGGGGCTCCCGATTGTGTCATTCTTTTTCTATTTTCCTTTTTCTTCCTATTTCTTACTTTCAGGACTCCGTTTTCCAGAAGTCCTGTCCGGCACGAGAATCGCCGAACTCACGATGAAATAGCCAGGAAGCGAAAGCCACGCCGAGTGTTGGTGGTCTCTATTACGAGCATTATACCTGTTTTGCATACCATCCCGCAGCTTACCCCTCGGAGGGGGACATGTTAGATAGTCCCATCCCTTGCTTATCGCACTATTTGTATCGTTCTGCTTTAATTGCAGTACCTTTTTGAATAAACAATACATAGCTTTTGCATATTATTGCACTCCTTTCTTTATCTATATATATGTTCATTTCATGACATGTTGCACCCGTACACTTTGGTACGGCCAATACACCGAGGGCTCAAGTACCCCAAAAGTATGGTGTGAGTAGTCCGAACACTTTCACAAGTGCGGCACCCCGAACTTATAGCATTATATGCATCGGCTTCGAATCATGTCTTGGGTCAATAGTTGGGTTTGCCCGGCTCCTATGTTTTGGTACCTTACGTTCCGTTATATCGGCTAAGGTAGCACTAGGAGAACCACCGCGATTGTGCCCGGTTGAGCTGGGTTGAGCACCTCGGTGGAGAAAGCTAAAACTGACCCGTCATGATAGGGCGAGAGCCGGTCACTGTTCGAGTGGTTTTTCGGGTTCCTAAAGACTTATGCCGCTTAGAGCGAGGAACCGGAATTGTCCAGCCAAGGCGTGGATAGCGCCCCGAACTCGGTCTTCCGAATACTAGGGGCTTCACGAAATTTAAAATTATAGAATTCTATGGCTAAGTGAGAGTGTTCAAGCATTATAAGTCCGGTTGCCTTGTTCGCGTTGAGCGCCTCCTAGATGGACCCAAGAATGGGAACAAGAGTTCTCAAGTTTATCCCGAACACCCCAAAGACTCGTGGCATGGGGGCCGAAGCCAACGACTTGCCATCTCTCAAATTTGATAAACGGCCGCACAGAAGGTAATATTTTAAATTAACAAGCATTGCTTAGCGCATATGAACAAGTTTTCAGCGTACATGATAACAAATGCGAGTCTATTAAAAAATTACATCTTTGGAGCACTCATCCGCTATTCGGCGGGCACCCTTCAGGAGGCCCTCATAGAACATTTCTGGCGTGCGATGCTCCTTGCCCTGCGGTGGCCCGTCCGTCACAAGCTTCTCTGCATCCAGCTTGCCCCAGTGCACTTTAGCACGGGCAAGGGCCCGACGGACACCTTCAATGCAGACGGAGCCCTTGATGACTTCAACCCGTGGACAGGCGTCCACCAGCCGCCGCACTAGCCCAAAGTAGCTCCCAGGCATGGCTTCCAATGGCCACAGCCGAACTATGAGGCCCTTCATGGCCTGTTCGGCGACCTTGTGGAGCTCGACCAGCTGCTTCAGCTGGTCGCTTAGGGGCATCGGATCTCCGGCATCAGCATATTGAGACCAGAACACCTTCTCTATTGAGCTCCCCTCCTTGGCTCGGTAGAATGCGGCAGCATGAGACACACTACGGGGCAGATCTGCGAATGCTCCTGGAGAGCTCCGAATCGGGGTAAGTAATAGTCAATTCACTTTCACATGCTTGCTTTGCATAAAGAATGCCTTACCCGCCGCTATCTTCTTTAATGATTCAATTTCTTGGAGGGCTTTTTGGGCCTCGGCCTTAGGAGCTTTGGCACTCTCAAGAGCCGAGGCAAGCTCGGACTCTCGGGTCTTCGAGTCACGCTCCAAACCCTCGTGTTTTTTCACGAGAGCCTGGAGCTCTTGCCGCACCTCCGCCAGCTGCGCCTCCCCCTTCTCTCGCTCGGTGCGCTCCGCGGCCGCTTTGCTTTCGGCCACGGACACCGCTTCCTTCAGGGTCGCCACCTCGTTCGTGGCCCCTGCAGTACCCATGTTATTCCTATTATTTTTTCGCAACCGAAATGTTTCTATAAGGTATTTCTTTAATAAGGCATTACTTACCTTCCTTGTCCTCGAGCTGCTTCTTGGCAAGGCCGAGCTCGTTCTCGGACCGCTCGAGGCTCTGCTTCGATGCATAGACCTCCGCAGTCAGTGCGGCAGAGGTCAGCAGCGCAGCCTGCATTCCCATATTGACATACTTATGTTAGACTCCTGCGTATATCTTTTTAGATCCTTAGTCCGGATTTTCTTTCCGAACACCGAACTAAGCATCAGGGGCTACTGTCTATGCGGTAATATTTTTACATATTCTAAACTTACCTCAAAGCACATTAGAAGGCTGGTGCAGGCTTCAGTCAGCCCGCTCTTGGCGGACTGAACTTTCTCGGATCACCACACTCATAACGATGCGGTGCTCATCCTCGATGGAGGCGCTGTTAAGCGCCTCGAAGCTATCCGGTGCCTCCGGTTGGGCCGGAAGACACCGGCGTCTTAACCTTCTTCTGAAGGACCGCTTGCGGACTCGGAACCCCTGAAGGTTACGGCCTGGAGTCCCGACGAGGGTAGGGCTTAGAGCCCCAGGGGTCTCGCCCCACACGCCTGAGTCTGGGAGGTTGCCTTGCGGCGCCTCCTGCGCCACCTCCTCTTGACCAGGCCCCCCTTGGGGCACCACCTCGGCGTCGTCCGCAGCGTGAGGCGATGAGGCGGCCGGAAGTGAAGTACTCTCCATTTCCGATGAACCCAGGGACCCGCTCGACGAAGCGGCGAACTCGCCCTTGGGCGGGCTGCATGATTGTTCGGCATTAGAGAACACTATGCAATAAAAAAGCCATGGGTATCCGGACACTTACGATCTCGCCAGGGGCTTGGCCCTTGTTGGCCAATCGTCCTTGTCGTTGTCGACGTTGGTGGAGAAGTCCGGAGGAAGGGTTCGTCCCTTCTTGGACCCTCCGGCCTCCCCAGTTGGGGCGGCCTTCCTTTTCCTCTACTCCCCCGCTGGGGGAGAGGCTTCTTTTTCCTCCTCCTCGTTCTCAGGAGAAGATTCTGCTTCAGACCGACAGCACCAGCGTCGGGAGCTCCTTGAGTTCCGTTGCCTCCTTCTTAACCTTCTTCTCCGGCACCACATGAGGTACGGAGCCAAGCAGCCCCGCCAATCGAAAGGCCCCATTGGGTCTTCCGGCAAAGGAGCCGGAAAGTTAACCTGTCAGGCGTCTTGACCGATCTGTTAAAGGTTAGGGAGTTTTAGATCCCGCATAGAGTCAAACTATGAAAAAAAGAGTCCCATAAAGGGTAAAACAACTCACCTCGCTGGCTTGACGCTGCGAGCTGAATCCGCGATCTTCGGTAGCGGATATGGGAGCCTCGGCGCCCTTGAACAACACCTTCCAGGCATCTTCGTACGTAGTATCGAAGAGCCTTGTCAGAGTTGGGTGCTGTGCTGGATCGAACTCCCACAATTTGAAGGCCCGTTGTTGGCACGGGAGAATCCGGCGGATGAGCATCACCTGGATTATGTTGACAAGCCTGAGATTCTTGTCCACCAGGTTTCGGACGCATGTTTGGAGTCCGGATAGCTCGTCCGAATTCCCCCACGTCAGGCTCGTCTCTTTCCATGACGAGAGCCGTGTGGGGAAGACAGATCTGAATTCGGTGGCCGCCGCCCATTTGGAGTCGCGCGGCTCGGTGATATAGAACCACCCCGATTGCCACCCCTTTATTGTCTCCACGAAGGAGCCCTCGAGCCATAGGACTTTGGCCATCTTGCCAACCATGGCGCCTCCGCACTCCAGCTTGACGGCCGCCAAGTACCTTCGGCTGACATTAAAGATCTTCAGCCATAAGCGAAGTGGGGCTGGATGCAGAGGAAGGCCTCGCATACGAAGATGAACGCCGAGATGTTGAGGATGAAATTGGGGCCAGTCATGGAAGTCCAGGCCGTAGTAGAACATGAGCCCCGGACAAATGGGTGAAGTGGAAAACCTATTCCACGGAGGAAGTGGGGAGAAACACCACCCTCTCATGGGGCACAGGGGGTTGGAATGAGCTGCCTGCGTCCGGGCAGCTTTGGCGTGATGTTGCTGGGCAAGTATCCGGCCTCCCGCAGCTTTGTGATGTGCCCCTCCGTGATGGAGGAGGCCATCCACCTGCCTCCCGCTCCGGACATGGTTGGAGAAGGTTGAGGTGGGATGTGCGGACTTGGGCGCTGGAGCTCGAGTGCGCGAAAATGGATGAGCAAAGGAGGAAGAAGGCGTAGGTGAAAAGGTGGATCCTTATCCCCTTATATGGACGGACGAAGCTATGCATCCCCCACCAGCCTGGTAAAACTTGCTTATCTCCCAAGCGCCGTAATCAATGGCGCGGATGGTTTACCCACGTCCGTATTGATGAAAATCCCGGAATAAGGGGGGCACAATCTATGCTTTTTGATAAGACGTGCCAAGGAAACCGCCTCGCTAAACGCGCTGAGGTGGGACAGTAAAACGATTCATATAAAGGCCTGGCCGTGGTGTGATGTCACGCTGCAGAATACGTCAGCAGATCTGTGCAAAATTTATTCTCTCTACGGTGGTATGTGGAGCTTGTTTTGCAGAGCCGGACACTATCCTGGTGTTTAAAACCTTCTATGAAGTATTCGGAGGAGGAACCCGCCTTGCAATGCCGAAGACAATATGCGCGTCGGACTCGTCGTCATTGAAGCATGGTTCGAGAGACTCTTGAGGAGTCTGGACTAGGGGGTGTCCAGATAGCCGAACTATCATCGCGGCCGGACTCCAAGACTATGAAGATACAAGATTGAAGACTTCGTGTGGATGGGACTTTCCTTGGCGTGGAAGGCAAGCTTGGCGATACGGATATGTAGATCTCCTACCATTGTAACCGACTCTGTGTAACCCTAACCTATCCGGTGTCTATATAAACCGGAGGGTTTTAGTCCGTGGGGCGAACAACAATCATACCATAGGCTAGCTTCTAGGGTTTAGCCTCCTTGATCTCGTGGTAGATCTACTCTTGTACTACCCATATCATCAATATTAATCAAGCAGGGTAGGGTATTACCTCCATCGAGAGGGCCCGAACCTGGGTAAAAACATCGTGTCCCTTGTCTCCTGTTACCATCCGCCTAGACGCACAGTCCGGGACCCCCTACCCGAGATCCGCCGGTTTTGACACCGACAGCTCCCCTTGTGTCGAATCTATAAATTTGGGTTGAATACTCTACCCTCGAAAACTGTTGTGATCCCCTATACTTGTGGGTTATCATTGATCTACCTTGAGATCATATGTTGTGGTCTAAAACCTAAGGGTATGATGGATAATGTCATAATCATCTATCGACTAGCCTGGCCCTGGCTTATATAATGTACCAGAGGCCTATGATAACAAGAGCCCTAGTCGAATACGTTGGTGGAGAGGAGTCCTTGTCTAGATCACCAAGTCTTGTGAAATCTTCCTCGTATGTGGCATGGGCTGCCCGAACTGGCCCAATAGTGAACTGCCATGGGGCTCCTTGGCTCGATCCACCTGGTCGGGAGACGATGTGGTGAGTACCCCCTAGTCCAGAACACCGTCAGCTGCCGTTATCTAAGAAACTCGGGGCGGCCTGGGTATGGAGATCGGTGGGTAAGCTGCACGGGCAAACCGGAAGATCTCGACAATGGAGGTCTTGCAGCAGCGGCGAGGATCTTGCTAGGGTTTCGAGCGAGGGAGGGGGGGTGTGCGCGCGCCCGATGAGGTTTTGGTGTGTCTGTGTGTGGAGGGGGTGTGTTTGAGGAAATGACGCGGGTACTGAAAATTTTACTACGCGGGAGTGAAATGCCGGGGCTATTGAAAATTTTGATGGTGGTGCATCGCACACGGTCCGGAGAAAACTACCGTGTGTTAGGAAACAGAAAAACCCTCGAGGTGGGCAGATATTTTCTAGGGGCAGGCGGGATTGGGAACATGAAACATCACACACGGTCCGGAGATAACAACCATGTGTTATGAAACAAAAAAAAACCCTCGAGGCAGGCAGATATTTTCTAGGGATGCATGCGAGATTAGGAACAAGAAACATCGCACATGGTCTAGAGATAACAACCGTGTGTTATGAAATAGAAAAACCCTCCTCGAGGCGGGCATATATTTTCTAGGGATGCAGGCGGGATTGGGAACAAGAAACATCACACACGGTCCAGAGATAACAACCGTGTGTTATGAAATAGAAAAACCCTCCTCGAGGCGAGCATATATTTTCTAGGGATGCAGGCGGGATTGGGAATAAGAAACATCGCACATGGTCCGGAGATAACAACCATGTGTTATGAAACAGAAAAAACCTTGAGGCAGGCATATATTTTTGAGAGGGGGAGCCTCGTGGAGCCCAATGTACTGTGCGGATGTGTGCATGACAGGGGCATCGGCATGGCACACGGTTAGTTTGAGTGAACCGTGTCTGTTGCGTCATCTGACTTGTCTAATGTTCATAAATTTGGCGAAAAATGACGCGGGAGAGGGTCAGAACACGAACACACTTGCATGTGGACCAAATTTATGTATGAAAATGGTGGTCTGATTTTCAAATACCAAATGCAACTTTGATGTCGCACCTATCTCGCAAAGCGCACGGTATTGCTTGCCCCCCCTCGTGTCGGCACGAAGGGAATCCTAAGCTATGAATGCATGCCCCCCCCCCCCAACCGAGGCTCACCTAGCAAAGTGCGAAGTAGCTAGCAGCCCCCCTCCCTTGTGTCGGCATGAAGGGAATCCTAAGCTACGAATGGATGCGCCCCCCGACCGTGGTTCACCTAGCAAAGTGCGAAGTAGCTAGCAGCGCCCCCTCGCGTCGGCACAAAGGGAATCCTAAGCTATGAATGCATGCCCCCCCCCCCCAACCGAGGCTCACCTAGCAAACTGCGGAGTAGCTAGCAGCCCCCCTCCCTCGTGTCGGCACAAAGGGAATCCTAAGCTATGAATGGATGCCCCCCCAACCGTGGTTCGCCTAGCAAAGTGCGAAGTAGCTAGCAGCCCCCCTCGTGTCGGCATGAAGGGAATCCTAAGCTATGAATGCATGCCCCCCAATCGCGGTTCACCTAGCAAAGTGCAAAGTAGTACCCCCCCCCCCCCCCCACACACACACACTTTCAGTCGGCGGGCCAGAGAGGCATCTCGCCAAGATTGATCGTAAAATGGACCAAGAATAATCCACCTTGGTCGTACAACCTCTCTCTTGTTGCTGGTCAAAGTGATGGTCGTCCATGCGACCCCGGAGATAGGCTAGCTCGCGAATAATCACGCAAGTAGCTAGTCCCCGAAGACAACCACTGTATGCGTGTGGCCCAAACATATGTATGGAGAGGTGTGTGTTTTAGTACACAATGGAACAACTTTGATGTGGCACCGTGATTTCAAACTAGAAATCCTCACACTGAGTGAGGGTTAGGTTGATGATGCATATGTATCTTACACCACGCTTCAAGCTGACGATGGGGATTCATGCATGCATGCGTGCATAGTATATGCGCTCAAATTTTAATTAGGTTTGAATCTCACCATGACCTATACTACGATAACACGAACCAAATAAAGAATCCGCCATGGTAACCTATCTTGTTGTTGGCCAAGGTGATCATGGATGTCCACGCGGGCCCATGAATATATAGGCTTGTAGCCGATAATCACGCGAGGGAGTGTACCGTTCGAAGACAACCACTACATGCATATGTATGGAGGTGATGCGTGCATGCATGTTTGAATACCATTTCACAACATTGATGTGGCGCGTGCGTCGAAAATCGTACAGTCCCCACACAGAGCGAGATCGATTCATGGCGTGTCATTGTACTAGCCACTTTGACTCGATGGGAGGGATTCATGCGTACACATGCATGCGTGTGTGCTCATACATATATATATATATATACATATATATATACACACTTATATATACATATATATATATACGGTATATATATATATATACCATATTTACAAGGAAAAAAATAACCCCCTCCTAACTCAAATTAACCACTCTCGTTGTCACGCAAAAAGTAGTGATGGACCAAGCGGGCCCACAGA
This sequence comes from Aegilops bicornis, assembly GCA_021605145.1. Lineage (NCBI taxonomy): Eukaryota > Viridiplantae > Streptophyta > Magnoliopsida > Poales > Poaceae > Aegilops > Aegilops bicornis. The sequence goes on along the minus strand of CM038672.1, from coordinate 701,286,171 downwards.
TGGAAAACATTGATATCGCTGATAACCGCTTAAGTGGGTGCGAGAGGACAACCACCATCGCTTTGCATGAGGGCCAAACATATCTTGAATACCTAAAAGGCACAACTTTGATGTGCCACATGCCTAAAAAACCATAAACCATGCACCCACACAGAGCGAGGTTCATGAAGCGTACTACATATGATGGTCCGCTTCCCCCTCTTCGATGCATACTATATGCTCCTACCATAATACAACCCAAAAAGAATCCTCATCGATGGTGAAATTAATTAACCTCTCCCGATGTAGGTCAAAGTGATGCATGCATTGACGATGGCCTCGTGGGGCCGCAGATGGAAGCGTCACATGTGAGTGTCCTAGCTAGGATAACCACCGCCTGCATGCATGTGGCGCAAAGAGGTGTTGTGTGATATATATGCTAGTCCCCTCCCACCTCTTCGACGTGTACTATATATCATCATAACACAAACAAAAAAGATTCTACCTTGCTGGTCAAATTAACCTCACTACCGGCTGTTCGTCAAAGTGATGGACGACGACCTCATGAGCCCATGAGAAAGCATCATACGCGAGTATCGAGTGTCATGTAGGACAACCATCGACTGCATGTGGCCAAAACATGTATGTATGAAAGGGTTGTGTAATGTTTTAAATTACGAATTCATGACTCTGATGTGGCACTGACCTGCCTAACAAAACGGCCAACCCACACGGTGGCTCAAAACTCATAGTGTACTGCGAGCCACCTGCCACCCCTAGACGCACACACCCACCCACCCACACCCACACACACACACCGTGAATCCACCGCAACTATGATGCATGTTAAATTAATTATCCCGTGGTGAACATATGTGTTACCAAAGGAGGGACGTTTTAATTTCGAATAAATCAGAGATCATTAAGACGTTTTAGTACATTAATTGATTGATTTTCTATGGGTATAATGTGCAAAATTCAAATTCGAGCTACATGCACATGTGACAGTGCACCTAAATGGATTGCAAAAACACATGTGTCTCACTGTGTGCATGTTTACTCCCCGTGCAACAAATTTCAAACAATGAGAATCAAGATTTTTAAATTCTAGTACATCCAAAACTTATTTGAAGTTCATGAAACTTATCGTGTTGTCATATGGATACCAATACAGAGTTGCACTGTACTTTTTTTGGTCAAATTTGAGACCAGTTTTGATGTAATCTTTATCTAATTACAAACCAGAGATTATTAGTAATTGGGAACCAATATCACAAACAAACTGTTTATTTGAACCGTGAGCGTTAGACCAACAATGTGCTATGCTTCGCTTAAGCAATAAAGCGGCATCATTAATCATCCAAATAGAAAAATAATATGTGTGCCGCCACGCGACCCGTCTGCCATGTGAGCAGGCTTGAGTTGACGGGACGCATGCGAGCAGTTCACCGCGTAGGCAGACCGGGAGGCGTGCGTGCAGGTGTCTGAATTGATGGAGGTGTGCTTTCTGTGCGGTGTCATCGGGAGGTGTGCGAGTAGCTGTGTGAAACAACGGTAGGAATGCCGGTGATGCAGTGCGCGAGCTCACCGGGAGGCGAGCGATGGTTTGACCGCCGCCTCTCTCCCACTACTCCATATTAAGAGCTCTCCCATATTAATGGTGCGCCCGAGCGGCCGCAACCCACATCCTCACCATACACACAATCCTCTCTCTCCACTTGCATCCTCGACACCGCTCTCAGTCATCAAAGCCGTCAGTGTATGAGGATGTTGTCGAAGCGCCCCATCAGAGGGAGTGGCGACGCCGGGGCTGCTAAAGCACCGGAGCACGGCATGGAGATGGAGATAGAGGTTGCCATCACCGCTGGCGAGTTACTGCTGCAACCTGACATCATTGACGGCATTGAGCTTCCACAGCCGGAGGCGGAGTTCCACACCGACTCTGGTGACGACTCGGGCGACGACTCCGACGACCACTCAGGCGACGACTCCGACGATGACGGGCAACTGGTTAGTCATCTATACCCATTTATGTGTCAAATAGATCCCAGTGTTTCTCTGGTTTCTCCCGCCTCCCCCTTTTTGGAATAGAAATCCTATGGTTATGTTCTCCCAATCCATGAAATCTGAGTAAGTTTCGTTAGATCCGTGTAGTGTATTGATTGTTTGAATGGTACAAGTGATAGGTGATTAGTTGTTTCATCTGCGGAAATGATTTCTGCTAGTAATCCGACTAGGGTTAGTGTTTGTGCTAATAATTCCTAGCCAGGACTTGACAATTGATTTTGAATGACCTACATATGTTTGTGCCATTATTTTCTTCAAGATTGGTCTGTACATAGACGAATGTGCTTAAAAATCGAACCATAATCTCTGGATATGTATAAATAAATAGTCATAAATTACTAATCCTACTTCATGGCATGTAATCGTTGATTTGATGCCAATTTTTGGCAACTGCCAAATGTTCGCTAGAGATTAGTTTGTAACCATTAATTTGACGCCACATTTTTTTACTATTTGTATAGGTGTTGTCTGACGATGTGGACAGCGAGGATGAAGATGTCCAGAGGAGGTACAAGAGGCAAATCCTGAGGGAGCTTTATGTGGGAATGCATAACATGCGTATTAGGACCTGAGACATCGGCTATCGATGCCCATTTTGCAACCACAAGGTTCATGACGCGTATCAAAGTGTTCTGGCGCATGCAAGAGGATGAGTCATTGGATCCTTCAAGCAGAAGTATTCTCGCAGGGTGGCGCACGTCGCGTACGTCGAGTACCTGGAGAAGCTTCAGGATCGTGCCAGCATGTGAGTTGAGATGTGGGATCGAACTATGTACGCTTGAGCATGCTTAATGACGATTGAACTACGCTTGTGTACGTGTATGCTTATTATCTATGTTTGAGTATGTTTAATCTATGTTTACTTATGTCTAACTGTGGGATATGGACGCAATCAGTTTGGTTGATGGAATCTACCTCCGTCCTCGTTTATTGGTCCCTTTGTATTTATTGTTAAATGTTGACCAATGATTTAACTGATAAAATGTTAGTGCAGGTCAGCAAAAGTTATATCGTTGGATGCTTATTTGAACATAGTGTTCAATGATATAATTTTTCGTGACATGCATAAACAACCGTGTGTTATGAAACAAAAAAACCCTGGAGGCAGACAGATATTTTCTAGGGATGCATGCGGGATTGTGAACAAGAAACATCGCACATGGTCTAGAGATAACAACCATGTGTTATGAAATAGAAAAACCCTCCTCGAGGCGGGCATATATTTTCTAGGGATGCAGGTGGGATTGGGAACAAGAAACATCACACAAGGTCCGGAGATAACAACTGTGTGTTATGAAATAGAAAAACCCTCCTCGAGGCGGGCAGATATTTTCTAGGGATGCAGGCGGGATTGGGAATAAGAAACATCGCACACGGTCCGGAGATAACAACCATGTGTTATGAAACAGAAAAAACCTCGAGGCAAGCAGATATTTTTGAGAGGGGGAGCCTCGTGGAGCCCAATGTACTGTGCGGATGTGTGCATGACAGGGGCATCAGCATAGCACAGTTAGTTTGAGTGAACCGTGTGCATTGCGTCATCTGACTTGTCTAATGTTCATAAATTTGGCGAAAAATGACGCGGGAGAGGGTCAGAACAGGAACACACTTGCCTGTGGACCAAATTTATGTATGAAAATGGTGGTCTGATTTTCAAATACCAAATGCAACTTTGATGTCGCACCTATCTCGCAAAGCGCACGGTATTGCTTGCCCCCTCGTGTCGGCATGAAGGGAATCCTAAGCTATGAATGCATGCCCTCCCCAACCGAGGCTCACCTAGCAAAGTGCGAAGTAGCTAGCAACCCCCCTCCCTCGTGTTGGCACGAAGGGAATCCTAAGCTATGAATGGATGCGCCCCCCGACCGTGGTTCACCTAGCAAAGTGCGAAGTAGCTAGCAGCCCCCCTCATGTCGGCACGAAGGGAATCCTAAGCTATGAATGCATGCCCCCCCAATCGAGGCTCACCTAGCAAAGTGCGGAGTAGCTAGCAGCCCCCCGTCCCTCGTGTCGGCACAAAGGGAATCCTAAGCTATGAATGGATGCCCCCCCAACCGTGGTTCGCCTAGCAAAGTGCGAAGTAGCTAGCAGCCCCTCCCCCCCCACCCCCCCCCCGTGTCAGCATGAAGGGAATCCTAAGCTATGAATGCATGCCCCCCAATCGAGGTTCACCTAGCAAAGTAAAAAGTAGTACCCCCCCCCCCACACACACACACTTTTAGTCGGCGGGCCAGAGAGGCATCTCGCCAAGATTGATCGTAAAATGGACCAAGAATAATCCACCTTGGTCGTACAACCTCTCTCTTGTTGCTGGTCAAAGTGATGGTGCGTCCATGCGACCCGGAGATAGGCTAGCTCATGAATAATCACGCAAGTAGCTAGTCCCGAAGACAACCACTGTATGCGTGTGGCCCAAACATATGTATGGAGAGGTGTGTGTTTTAGTACACAATGGAACAACTTTGATGTGGCACCGTGATTTCAAACTAGAAATCCTCACACTGAGTGAGGGTTAGGTTGATGATGCATATGTATCTTACACCACACTTCAAGCTGACGATGGGGATTCATGCATGCATGCGTGCATAGTATATGCGCTCAAATTTTAATTAGGTTTGAATCTCACCATGACCTATACTACGATAACACGAACCAAATGAAGAATCCGCCATGGTAACCTATCATGTTGTCGGTCAAGGTGATCATGGATGTCCACGCGGGCCCATGAATATATAGGCTTGTAGCCGATAACCATGCGAGGGAGTGTACCGTTCGAAGACAACCACTACATGCATATTTATGGAGGTGATGCATGCATGCATGTTTGAATACCATTTCACAACATTGATGTGGCGCATGCGTCGAAAATCGTACACTCTCCCCACACAGAGCGAGATCGATTCATGACGTGTCATTGTACTAGCCACTTTGACTCGATGGGAGGGATTCATGCGTACACATGCATGCGTGTGTGCTCATATATATGTATATGTATATATATATATATATATATATATATATATATGTATATATATATACCGTATTTACAAGGAAAAAAATAACCCCCTCCTAACTCAAATTAACCACTCTTGTTGTCACGCAAAAAGTAGTGATGGACCAAGCGGGCCCACAGATGGAAAACATTGATATCGCTGATAACCGCTTAAGTGGGTGCGAGAGGACAACCACCATCGCTTTGCATGAGGGCCAAACATATCTTGAATACCTAAAACGCACAGCTTTGATGTGCCACATGCCTAAAAAACCGTAAACCATGCACCCACACAGAGCGAGGTTCATGAAGCGTACTACGTATGATGGTCCCCTTCCCCCTCTTCGATGCATACTATATGCTCCTACCGTAATACAACCCAAAAAGAATCCTCATCGATGGTGAAATTAATTAACCTCTCCCGATGTAGGTCAAAGTGATGCATGCATCGTTGATGGCCTCATGGGCCCACAGATGGAAGCGTCACATGTGAGTGTCCTAGCTAGGATAACCACCGCCTGCATGCATGTGGCGCAAAGAGGTGTTGTGTGATATATATGCTAGTCCCCTCCCACCTCTTCGACGTGTATTATATATCATCATAACACAAACAAAAAAGATTCTACATTGCCGGTCAAATTAACCTCACTACCGGCTGTTCGTCAAAGTGATGGACGACGACCTCGCGGGCCCACAGAAAGCGTCATACGCGAGTATCGAGTGTCATGTAGGACAATCATCGACTGCATGTGGCCGAAACATGTATGTATGAAAGGGTTGTGTAATGTTTTAAATTACGAATTCATGACTCTGATGTGGCACCGGCCTGCCTAACAAAACGGCCAACCCACACGGTGGCTCACAACTCATAGTGTACTGCGAGCCACCCGCCACCCCTAGACGCACACACCCACCCACACACACACACACACCGCGAATCCACCGCAACTATGATGCATGTTAAATTAATTATCCCGCGGTGAACATGTGTGTTACCAAAGGAGGGACGTTTTAATTTCGAAAAAAATCAGAGATCATTAAGACGTTTTAGTACATTAATTTATTGATTTTCTATGGGTATAATGTGCAAAATTCAAATTCGAGCTACATGCACATGTGACAGTGCACCTAAATGGATTGCAAAAACACAGTGTCTCACTGTGTGCATGTTTACTCCCCGTGCAACAAATTTCAAACAATGAGAATCAAGATTTTTAAATTCTAGTACATCCAAAACTTATTTGAAGTTCATGAAACTTATCGTGTTGTCATATGGATACCAATACAAAGTTGCACTGTACTTTTTTTGGTCAAATTTGAGACCAGTTTTGATGTAATCTTTATCTAATTACAAACCAGAGATTATTAATAATTGGGAACCAATATCACAAACAGACTGTTTATTTGAACCGTGAGCGTTAGACCAACAATGTGCTATGCTTCTCTTAAGCAATAAAGTGGCATCATTAATCATCCAAATAGAAAAACAATATGCGTGCCGCCACGCGACCCGTGTGCCGTGTGAGCAGGCGTGAGTTGACGGGATGCATGCGAGCAGTTCGCCGTGAAGGCAGACCGGGAGGCGTGCGTGCAGGTGTCTAAATTGTTTGAGGTGTGCTTGCTGTGCGGTGTCATCGGGAGGTGTGTGAGTAGCTGTGTGAAACAACGGTAGGCATGCCAGCAGTCCGGTGCGCAGGCTCACCGGGAGGCGAGCCAGTGGTTTGACCGCCGCCCGCCTCTCTCCCACTACTCCATATTAAGAGCTCTCCCATATTAATGGTGCGCCCGAGCGGCCGCAGCCCCCATCCTCATCATACACACAATCCTCTCTCTCCACTTGCATCCTCTACGCCGCTCTCAGTCATCAAAGCTGTCAGTGTATGAGGATGTTGTCGAAGCGCCCCATCGGAGGGAGTGGCGACGCCGGGGCTGCTAAAGCATCGGAGCACGTCATGGAGATGGAGATAGAGGTTGCCATCACCGCTGGCGAGTTACCGCTGCAACCTGACATCGTTGACGGCGCTGAGCTTCCACAGCCGGAGGCGGAGTTCCACACCGACTCTGGTGACGACTCGGGCGACGACTCCGACGACCACTCAGGCGACGACTCCGACGATGACGGGCAACTGGTTAGTCATCTATACCCATTTATGTGTCAAATAGATCCCAGTGTTTCTCTGGTTTCTCCCGCCTCCCCCTTTTTGGAATAGAAATCCTATGGTTATGTTCTCCCAATCCATGAAATCTGAGTAAGTTTCGTTAGATCCGTGTAGTGTATTGATTGTTTGAATGGTACAAGTGATAAGTGATTAGTTGTTTCATCTGTGGAAATGATTTCTGCTAGTAATCCGACTAGGGTTAGTGTTTGTGCTAATAATTCCTAGCCAGGACTTGACAATTGATTTTGAATGACCTACATATGTTTGTGCCATTATTTTCTTCAAGATTGGTCTGTACATAGACGAATGTGCTTAAAAATCGAACCATAATCTCTGGATATGTATAAATAAATAGTCATAAATTCCTAATCCTACTTCATGGCATGTGATCGTTGATTTGATGCCAATTTTTTGCAACTGCCAAATGTTCGCTAGAGATTAGTTTGTAACCATTAATTTGACGCCACATTTTTTTTACTATTTGTATAGGTGTTGTCTGACGATGTGGACAGCGAGGATGAAGATGTCCAGAGGAGGTACAAGAGGCAAATCCTGAGGGAGCTTTATGCGGGAATGCATAACATGCGTATTAGGACCTGAGACAGCGGCTATCGATGCCCATTTTGCAACCACAAGCTTCATGACGCGTATCAAAGTGTTCTGGCGCATGCAAGAGGATGAGTCATTGGATCCTTCAAGCAGAAGTATTCTCGCAGGGTGGCGCACAGCGCGTACGTCGAGTACCTGGAGAAGCTTCAGGATCGTGCCAGCATGTGAGTTGAGATGTGGGATCGAACTATGTACGCTTGAGCATGCTTAATGACGATTGAACTACGCTTGTGTACGTGTATGCTTATTATCTATGTTTGAGTATGTTTAATCTATGTTTACTTATGTCTAACATGGGATATGGACGCAATCAGTTTGGTTGATGGAATCTACCTCCGTCCTCGTTTATTGGTCCCTTTGTATTTATTGTTAAATGTTGACCAATGATTTAACTGATAAAATGTTAGTGCAGGTCAGCAAAAGTTATATCGTTGGATGCTTATTTGAACATAGTGTTCAATGATATAATTTTTCGTGACATGCAACCGTGTGTTATGAAACAAAAAAACCCTCGAGGCAGACATATATTTTCTAGGGATGCATGCGGGATTGTGAACAAGAAACATCGCACATGGTCTAGAGATAACAACCATGTGTTATGAAATAGAAAAACCCTCCTCGAGGCGGGCATATATTTTCTAGGGATGCAGGTGGGATTGGGAACAAGAAACATCACACAAGGTCCGGAGATAACAACCGTGTGTTATGAAATAGAAAAACCCTCCTCGAGGCGGGCAGATATTTTCTAGGGATGCAGGCGGGATTGGGAATAAGAAACATCGCACCCGTGTGCCGTGTGAGCAGGCTTGAGTTGACGGGACGCATGCGAGCAGTTCACCGCGTAGGCAGACCGGGAGGCGTGCGTGCAGGTGTCTGAATTGATGGAGGTGTGCTTTCCGTGCGGTGTCATCGGGAGGTGTGCGAGTAGCTGTGTGAAACAACGGTAGGCATGCCAGCAGTCTGGTGCGCAGGCTCACCGGGAGGCGAGCCAGTGGTTTGACCGCCGCCCGCCTCTCTCCCACTACTCCATATTAAGAGCTCTCCCATATTAATGGTGCGCCCGAGCGGCCGCAACCCACATCCTCACCATACACACAATCCTCTCTCTCCACTTGCATCCTCGACACCGCTCTCAGTCATCAAAGCCGTCAGTGTATGAGGATGTTGTCGAAGCGCCCCATCAGAGGGAGTGGCGACGCCGGGGCTGCTAAAGCACCGGAGCACGGCATGGAGATGGAGATAGAGGTTGCCATCACCGCTGGCGAGTTACTGCTGCAACCTGACATCATTGACGGCATTGAGCTTCCACAGCCGGAGGCGGAGTTCCACACCGACTCTGGTGACGTCCCCGGCGACGACTCTGACAACCACTCCGGCGACGACTCCCGCGACGATGGGCAACTGGTTAGTCATCTATACCCATTTATGTGTCAAATAGATCATAGGGTTTCTCTGGTTTCTCCGCCTCCCCTTTTTGGAATAGAAATCCTATGGTTATGTTCTCCCAATCCATGAAATCTGAGTAAGTTTCGTTAGATCCGTGTAGTGTATTGATTGTTTGAATGGTACAAGTGATAAGTGATTAGTTGTTTCATCTGTGGAAATGATTTCTGCTAGTAATCCGACTAGGGTTAGTGTTTGTGCTAATAATTCCTAGCCAGGACTTGACAATTGATTTTGAATGACCTACATATGTTTGTGCCATTATTTTCTTCAAGATTGGTCTGTACATAGACGAATGTGCTTAAAAATCGAACCATAATCTCTGGATATGTATAAATAAATAGTCATAAATTCCTAATCCTACTTCATGGCATATAATCGTTGATTTGATGCCAATTTTTGGCAACTGCCAAATGTTCGCTAGGGATTAGTTTGTAACCATTAATTTGACGCCACATTTTTTTACTATTTGTATAGGTGTTGTCTGACGATGTGGACAGCGAGGATGAAGATATCCAGAGGAGGTACAAGAGGCAAATCCCGAGGGAGCTTTATGCGGGAATGCATAACAGACGTATTAGGACCTGGGGCAGCGGCTATCGATGCCCATTTTGCAACCACAAGCTTCATGACGCGTATCAAAGTGTTCTGGCGCATGCAAGAGGATGAGTCATTGGATCCTTCAAGCAGAAGTATTCTCGCAGGGTGGCGCACGGCGCGTACGTCGAGTACCTAGAGAAGCTTCAGGATCGTGCCAGCATGTGAGTTGAGATGTGGGATCGAACTATGTACGCTTGAGCATGCTTAATGACGATTGAACTATGCTTGTGTACGTGTATGCTTATTATCTATGTCTGAGTATGTTTAATCTATGTTTACTTATGTCTAACTGTGGGATATGGATGCAATCAGTTCGGTTGATGGAATCTACCTCCGTCCTCGTTTATTGGTCCCTTTGTATTTCGTGTTAAATTTTGACCAATGATTTAACTGATAAAATGTTAGTGCAGGTCAGCAAAAATTATATCGTTGGATGCTTATTTGAACATAGTGTTCAATGATATAATTTTTCGTGAAATGCATAAACATTTCTTAGATAAATATTTGGTCGAAGTTTGGAACAGATTACAAAGGGGGCCAATAAACCAGGACGGAGGTAGTACGTCAATCACACACGGTTCCCAAAATTGGAACCGTGTGCAATGACTTTCGTTTTGCCTGTTGCGTCAATCACACACGGTTGGCTCTAGCAAACCGATGCCTCCGAAATTCTTTGTGGGACAGAAAACCCTCACAACCCAATTCAAAAAAGAAAAAAGAAAACCCTCGCCATCCCCATGTCACAAAAACCCTCACCCCGCCCGCCACTAATGACCCACAAGTATATGGGGTCAATTGTAGCCTTTTCGATAAATAACAGTGTCGAACCCAACGAGGAGCAGAAGGAAATGACAAGTGGTTTTCAGCAAGGTAATGTCTGCAAGTGCTAAAATTGTAAGTAGCAGAGTAGTTTGATAGCAAGATAATATGTAACGAGCAAGTAACAATAGTAGTAGCAAAAGTGCAGCAAGGTAGCCCAATCCTTTTGAGGCAAAGGACAGGCCGAAACGGTTTCTTATGATAAGCAAAGTGTTCTTGAGGGTACACGGGAATTTCATCTAGTCAGTTTCATCATGTTGGCTTAATTCGTGTTCGGTACTTTGATAATTTGATATGTGGATGGACCGGTGCTTAGGTGTTGTTCTTACTTGAACAAATCTCCTACTTATGATTAACCATCTCGCAAGCATCCGCAACTACGAGAAAAGTATTAAGAATAAATTCTAACCATAGCATTAAACTTTTGGATCCAATCGGTCCCTTACGGAATAGGGCATAAACTTGGGTTTAAACTTCTGTCACTCTCGCAACCGACCATCTAATAACTAATCCATAATGCATTCCTTTAGGCCCAAATATCATGAAGTGTCATGTAGTCGACATTCACATGACACCACTAGGAGAATCACAACACACATACCATCAAAATATTGAACACATATCAAGTTCACATGATTACTTGCAACATGATTTCTCCCATGACCTCAAGAATGAAAGTAACTACTCACAAATGATAAATATGCTCAAGATCAGAGGGGTATTGAATAGCATAATGGATCTGAACATATAATCTTCCACCAAATAAACCATATAGTAATCAACTACAAGATGTAATCAATACTACTAGTCACCCACGAGCACCAATCTATAGTTTTGATACAAAGATTGAACACAAGAGATGAACTAGGGTTTGAGAGGAGTTGGTGCTATGAAGATGTTGATGAAGATAGCCCTCCCCAAGATGGGAGATTTGTTGGTGATGATCATGATGATGATTTCCCCCTCCGGGAGGGAAGTTCCCCCGGCGGAATCACTCCGCCGGAGGGCAAAAGTGTTGTTGCCCAAGTTCCGCCTTGAGGCGGCGGCGCTTCATCCCGATTGTCCTCCCTTTTATTTTTTTCTAGGTAAAAATGACATATACCAGACAACGGGCACCGGAGGTGGTCTGAGGAGGGCAGCACCCACCAGGGCGCGCCTGGGCCTCCTGGCGCGCCCAGGTGGGTTGTGCCCACCTGGTGGCCCTCCTCTGGTACTTATTTGCTCCAATATTTATTAAATATTCCATAAAAAATCCTCGGGGAGTTTCAGCTCATTTGGAGTTGTGCAGAATAGGTAGCTTGATGTAGCTTTTTCAGGTCCAGATTTCCAGCTGCCAGAATTCTCCCCCTTGGTGCATACCTTGCATATTGTGAGAGAAAAGGCATTAGAATTACTCCAAAAGAATTATTTTACAATAAAACAACATAAATAATAGTAGGAAAACATGATGCAAAATGGATGTATCAACTCCCCCAAACTTAGACCTCGCTTGTCCTCAAGCGAAAATCGAATTCGAAAAACATGCCCACATGCTTAGAGAGAGAGGTGTCGATAAAAAAAATACGGACATAGCAGCATCATGTGACTTATTATAACAGCAACAAACTTTAATAGAAAACTTTTATTATAGAACTTTTATCATAGACTTCTCATGAACAAGTGACAATTCATCACAACAATGAAGTATAAAGCATAAACTCTACTGTAAACCAACAAACTATGTTCTCAGTCAACTTTGCAACTACAATTCATCATCGTTTCAGGAAGGGTCACGTGTCGGAGCCTTTAGGAAAGTCCACATACTCAACCATCATGTAGTCTTCTATGATTGCTAACACTCACCGCATACACATGAGAAAAATGTTTCAACCGGACACAAAGAAAGATAGGGGCTTATAGTTTCGCCTCCCAACATACTCACCTCAAGGGTGATGTCAACAATAACAACTTATGCCACCCATATTCAACTGGACATATGTGCCTAGATCTTTCCTCACCGCATGATGCTTGCCAAAGGAGAAAAATAAAAGGAATAGAGAGAAAAACTTTGACTTTTGCATCAAAGTAAATACATGAAAGTAAAAGATAGGCCCCTCGCAGAGGGAAGCAGAGGTTGCCAGGCGCTCTTTGTTTGTATTCTCAACCCCTTGGTGCAAGAGAACGCCACGTTATATTGCCCCTTGTGATGGCAACCTTTATTATGCAGTCTGTCGCTTTTATTCTTCACCATCACAAGTTCGTACAATGCTCAATTTTCCCTTACACTAAATGATCTCAGATATTTATAAGCAATTTTTATTGCCCTTTTTTCACCGATGACAACTTACTTGAAGGATCTTACTCAATCCATAGGTAGGTATGGTGGACTTTCAAACAAGATAGGGGTTAAGGGTTTTGGATGCACAAGTAGTATATCTACTTAGTGCGGAGTTTTTGGCTATAGCAAAGATAGGGGCAAGCACCACATGTTGAAGGATCTATGACAATATGACTTCTAAGTGGATATGAACAAACATAAATCATTAACTTGTCTTCCTTGTCCAACGTCAACAATTTTGGCATATAATATTTTGATGGGTGCTCACAATCACAAAAGATTTCCATGATAGTGTATTTATATGTGAATCTTCTCTTCCCTTATTAATTCTTTCATGTGTTGCATCATTGACCAATGCTATGTTTGTCAATCTACAATAAAATTTTCTACTTATACTTTTCCTTGTGTAATGTCATCACTTACCATAAGATTACCATATGATCTTTTTCTTTTATTTCCTTTATTTTTATTGCAGCAAGAAAGTAAAGAAGGCAAAACTCAAACTAAACTTTATTACATCTCGCACACGATTACAAGGATTGTTCACTAGGAAACTCACAAAAGAAAGGATCGAACTAATCTTTTATTCATCTAATAGCAAAAGATAACCATTGACCAAACTAAGAAAATAAAGGCAAAAGATAGTGGAGATTGATAAGATACCGGTACACCGCCCCCAAGCTTGGCGAAAGCCAAGGGGAGTGCCGATACCCAATACTAAGTTTTCTTTTGGTGGTGATGAAGAAAATGGCAGTGATGAAGTAGACGCAATTCGATCTTTAAGGATCAAGAGGCTATCCAATCTTCGGATGACTCTCCGCAGGGAAGCAATGTACTCCATATGCAAAATATTTTCACGATTGAGATACTTATTTTGTATACGAACCGTATTAGTGATACTGAAGGCTGCAATCTCAACGGGGTTAAGATGAGCATAGTAGGGTTCAAGGATATCTTCCTCTTCCTCATCGGCGGGTAATGCTCGCTCGTCCATTGACACTTGATCTCTGGTGGCCTCCTTGCTCTTGTCCTCCTTAACTGCTCCAACTGGGTCTTCTCTCTTCAGCTCGATCTTCATCAACCAAGCATCTTCTTCCATACGATCAGAGGGGGGAGAAGACATGATGCCTGGCTCAATAGATCTGACAGAAAGCAGCAAGAAAAGAAAGCAGGAGATTTCTCCGCGATACGGAGGGTAACAGGTTCGGGGGGTATATGTAGATTTTTTTATCTTGGGGAACAAGTAGAACGGAAGAAAAACGGAGACTATAAAGTACCCGAGGTAGGCACAACCCACCCTGGCATGCCCTAGTGTATCGTGCCCACCAGGGTCACTTTCCTGGAAGTTTCTTATTTTCTTAATTTTATAAATATTCCTAAACTGACAAAAAATATTTTTGCGGATTTTTCGGAGTCCGTTTACTTGTTGTATCACGTACCTCTTTATTTTCATGATTCTGGAGTGTTTCGAAAGGACTCTTTTATGTGTTCTTCCGGTGTCAAAGTTTGGATAACATTGCTTTCAACATTAATGGGCATACCTGAGATATAGTGTTTTATTCGTTGCCCATTGACAAACCTTTGGGTTAGTCCCTTCGGCATTATTTATTTTGATAGCTCCGGACCGATAGACCTCCTCGATGACATAGGGTCCTTCCCATTTGGAGAGGAGTTTTCCTGTAAATAATCTGAAACAAGAGTTGTACAAAAGAACATATTCACCTACTTTGAACTCACACTTTTGGATTCTTTTATCATGCCATCTTTTAACTTTTTCTTTGAATAACTTAGCATTTTCATAGGCCTGGGTTCTCCATTCATCTAATGAGCTAATATCAAATAGCCTCTTTTCCCCAGCAAGTTTGAAATCATAATTGAGTTCTTTTATTGCCCAAAATGCTTTGTGTTCTAACTCAAGAGGTAAATGACAAGATTTTCCATAAACCATTTTATATGGAGACATACCCATAGGATTTTTGTTTATTCTATGAGCCCAAAGTGCATCATCTAATTTCTTAGACCAATTCTTCCGGGACCTATTAACAGTCTTTTGTAAGATTAGTTTTATTTCTCTATTGCTAAGTTCAACTTGACCACTAGACTGAGGATGATAAGGTGACGCAATTCTATGGTTAATATCATACTTAGCAAGCATTTTACGGAAAGCACCATGAATAAAGTGTGAACCACCATCAGTCATTAAATATCTAGGGACTCCAAACCTGGGGGAAGTAACTTCCTTATGCATTTTAATAGAGGTGTTGTGATCAGCACTGTTTGTTGGAATAGCTTCTACCCACTTAGTAACATAATCAACAACAACCAAAATATGTGTATACCCATTAGAGGAAGGTAAAGGTCCCATAAAGTCAAATCCCCAAACATCAAATGGTTCAACAGCAAGTGAATAATTCATAGGAATTTCTTGAAGCTTACCAATATTACCTATTCTTTGGCATTCATCACAAGATGAGACAAACTTACGGGCATCCTTGAAGAGAGTAGGCCAATAAAAACCAGATTGCAATACCTTATGAGCGTTCTATCTCCTGCGTGATGTCCTCTGAGGGAGTCCCGGATTAGGGGGTGTCCGGATAGCCGAACTATAACCTTCGGCCGGACTCCTGGACTATGAAGATACAAGATTGAAGACTCCGTCCCGTGTCCGGATGGGACTTTCCTTGGCGACACGGATATGTAGATCTCCTTCTGTTGTAACCGACTCTGTGTAACCCTAACCCTCTCCGGTGTCTATATAAACCGGAGGGTTTTAGTCCGTAGAAAAAAACAACAATCATACCATAGGCTAGCTTCTAGGGTTTAGCCTCTACGATCTCGTGGTAGATCTACTCTTGTACTACCCATATCATCAATATTAATCAAGTAGGAGTAGGGTTTTACCTCCATCGAGAGGGCCCAAACCTGGGTAAAACATCGTGTCCCTTGTCTCTTGTTACCATCCGCCTAGACACACAGTTCGGGACCCCCTACCCGAGATCCGCCGGTTTTGACACCGACATTGGTGCTTTCATTGAGAGTTCCGCTGTGTTGTCGCCATCAGGAAGGATGCCTCATCCCGTCTTTAAAGACGGCTCTGTCGCTAAAGGAGCTTTGGCTATCGGCCAAACTCTCCGGCTAGGCGGTTTTCTTATGACCGCCTGTTCGGCCGCCGCGCCGACGATGACTTCTCGGTTCATCAAAAGCAATCTTCACGTCAACCCGGAACTCGCGGAGCAGTTGGATCCGATGGAGCTCTCTTCTTTAAACGAGCTCTTGGATCGTGACGCCGCATACTGGAAGTCGCTTCATGATTCACGATCAGATTAGGCCTAGACCCGATATGAGAGAGATTAACTCTCCCCAGGTTACCCATCACGTTGATGTGGTGGAGGAACAACGCGGCGACCCTTCATCTATCTTAAGGACAAACTATGTACGGATTCCCAATCCCTCCAAGCCGGATACCCGCGGAGGGGAGGACGTCACTCAAGACCTGAACCTAGAGTCAGGCAACGTGCTAGATTCAGTGGACAACATCCAAGAATCCAAGCTTCCGAGTTCGGAAACCCCTTGGCCCTTGAGCCACAGATTGGGTGGGGTTTCGGATCTAATTCCACCCACCCACCCGAACATAGGCGATCTATCCAATATTAGGAAAGAGATCAAGAAAGCGATTACATCATTCTTGGGCGATTCCTCCTGGTTATGAACAGGATAAAGGACTGCCGCGAGGAAGACGCAATTTCATTCTTCTGTAATAATTGCACGGACATGGGAATCCTCAACGCCATAGGTCGCCGTGAACTTACACGCTTTGCTGACTTGGCGTCCATACTACGAAAGTAATATGCGATGGAAAGCGCCTGGAAAACCGAAGTAAGATTTTGGGACAATCCGGCCCCGAATGCAAACCCAGTCCGAAACAAAAGGGTGCATTATCGCCAATCACCCGGGTTAAACACCCAAAAACAAAAACCCCCCACGGGGCATGGAACCGTACTGGAGGGGTGGCTCAACGGACCCTGTAAAATTCATAGCACAGAGGGCGCTACACCAACTCATAGCCTTAGAGCATGTTGGATACTCCGGTAGGTGGCCAAAAGCGGCGAGGAGCTTCTAACCCCAGCATCCACAAAGCACCAGCCCAAGGATACCAGTACGGTATTAACAGTCTTCGAGACTTTCGCATCAAACAATATGCGAAAACGAACACTCCGCAGCCTCGCTGAAGTCTACCAAGTAGCAACAATAAATTCATGGAGTGACACGGCTATTACCTTTAATGCCAGTGATGAACCTAAATTCTGAACAGCCCGAGCACCAGCAGCATTGGTCCTCAGTCCAATAGTGGGCTGACTTCGCCTTACCAAGGTACTCATGGACGGTGGCAGCGGATTGAACCTCATTTATGAGGAAACCCTTCGAAATATGGAAATAGACTGGAGCCGCATTGAGCGCAGCAGCACAACCTTTAGAGGAATAATCCCGATGGGAAGCGAGCTGCACAGGTAAAATCACACTGGATGTGGTGTTTGGCACGCCAGATAATTACAGGTCCGAGGAGGTCACGTTCCAAGTGGCCTCGTTCAGCAGCGGATACCACGCTCTATTAGGGCGAGAGGCATTCACAATTTTTCAAGCTATACCCCATTACGGGTACATGAAGCTCAAAATGCCCGGGCCCAACGGAATCATCACTCTTGCTAGTGACCCGGACATAGCACTCCGTGCCGAAAATAAGACAGCCGCACTGGCCCTTGAGGCACTATCCGAAGCCCTAGCGGCCGAGGAACTGACTGCGCTACGCTCCACGGTGAACAGGGACGATGTGATACTCGATAAAAGATCCAAGTCCACCTCCTTTAAACCAGCAGACAAAATAGTCAAATTCCAAGTCCACCCAACGGACCCTACAAAAACGGCTTCCATTGGGGCACAATTAAACCCTGATGTAGACGCCGCACTACGAGAATTCCTCTGTGAAAATTGGGACATTTTGCTGGCACCCTTCAGACATGCCGGTATCCCACGCCGGGTGGCGAGCACAGCCTAAACATCCTAAAAGGATTCAAGCCAGTCAAACAGGCTCTTCGGCGTTTCTCTGAACCTAAGAGACAAGCCATGGGAGAGGAGCTAGCCAAACTATTGGAGGCCAGATTCATCAGAGATATAAAACACCCGGACTAGCTAGCAAACCTGGTGATGGTACCAAAGAAGGACAAATCCTGGCGCCTATGTGTCGATTTCAAGGACCTAAACAAGGCTTTTCCAAAAGATCCCTTCCCCCTCCCCCGCATGGATCAAATTATCGATGCTACCGCAGGACATGATTCATTGTGTTTCCTCGACGCATACTCTGGCTATCATCAAATTAAGATGGCAGAACCTGATCAAGCCGCAATGGCATTTATCACCCCATACGGCCCATTCTGCTTCAACACAATGCCCTTCGGGCTAAAAAACACCGGCGTAACATATCAGCGCATGATTCAGACATGTCTGGCAAACCAGAGGCATGCATAGATGATGTGGTCGTCAAAACCAAGCATGTCGAAACTCTAGTAGACGACTTGAGGCTCACATTCGATAATCTCCGAACATATGACATCAAGCTTAACCCGGAAAAATGCGTTTTCGGCGTACCAGCCGGAAAGCTCTTGGGCTTCTTTGTATCCGGTAGAGGAATTGAAGCAACAAGATCCGAGCTCTGTCACAATTGGATATCCCAAAGGACCTCAAACAAATACAAAAACTGGCTGGATGCGTGGCGGCTCTAAGCCGCTTCATCTCCCTTCTAGGAGAAAAGGCATTACCCCTCTATCGCCTACTCCGGCGCACCGAACACTTCGAGTGGACGGATGCCGCCACGACCGGACTCAAAGAAATACAAGCCATATTGGCAACAAACCCGGTCCTGTCCGCGCCCAACATGGGCGAACCAATGCTATTATACATCGCTGCAACTCATCAAGTCGTAAGCGCGGTGCTCGTTGTCGAACAAGAAACGGATGGACACAAGTTTCCCCTTCAAAAACCAGTCTACTACATGTCCAGTGTCCTCACTCCCTGCAAGTCACGGTATACGCATTATCAAAAGATCGCGTACGCGGTGTTTATGGCATCCCGGAAGCTTCGACACTACTTTCAAGAGTGTTCGATAACAGTAGCCTCTGAAGTACCTCTTAATGACATTATAAACAACCACGACGCGACGGGCCGGATTGCCAGATGGGCCATTGAGCTCCTCCCGTTTGACATAACCTATAAGCCACGGCGAGCAATTAAGTCGCAAGTTTTGGCCGACTTCGTCGCCGAATGGACTGAAGCTGATCTCCCTAAAGAGTATGGCACATATTCCAACTGGATCATGCACTTCGACGGCTCCAAAATGTTGGCCAGTCTGGGGGCTGGCATTGTTCTGATGTTCCCAACAGGAGATACAGTTCAATACGTGCTCCAGATAATGTATACGGACTCCAACAACGCAGCCGAATACGAGGCCCTTCTGCATGGTCTCCGGATGGCAGTATCCATGGGCATTCAACGCCTAGAGGTACGCAGGGGACTCGAACCTCGCGATATCCCAAATAAATGGAGACTTTGATGCCAAGGATCCAAAAATGGCAGCTTATCGCAACACCGTCCTAAAAATGTCAGCTCGGTTCGAAGGGCTCGAATTTCACCATATAGCCCGGTAAAACAATCAGGCAGCAGACGTCCTGGCACGCATTGGCGCAAAGCGCGATGCCGTCCCCAATATCTTCTTAGAGAGGTTGTTCAAGCCATCCATTATCATGGGAAGGAGTCCGGAAATAACAGCCCGGACCCAACAACCTTGCCCGACACCGAACATTATGACACAATTGGAGGCTCTGCCAACGAAGTAACATCTTCAGCCCACGTAATAATGGCAGTCATTGCCCCGTGGACGGAACCATTCCTAGCCTACCTAACTAGGCAAGAACTTCTCGAGGACCAAAATGAGGCACGCAGCATAGTGCGGCGATCTAAAGCCTATAAAGTCCATGAGGGAGAGCTTTATAAGAAAAGCACCACCGGAGTCCTTCAAAGGTGTATCTCCAGAGAGGAAGGGCGGAATCTTCTGGCTGAAATTGCCGGACTCAGCGGGCACCACGCCGCAGCCCGGGCCCTTGTAAGCAAGGCCTTCCGTACAGGATTCTATTGGCCGACGGCCCGGGCATATGCTCAGGACTTAGTCCAACGATGCGTCGGTTGCCAACTCTTTGCTAATCAAAGCCACATGCCACCCACCGCCCTCCAAACTATACCCATCACCTGGCCCTTGGCGGTGCAGGGGCTTGACATGGTTGGACCCTTTAAAGGAGGAACCCACAAGCAAAAATACCTACGGTCATGGTGGATAAATTCACCAAATGGATAGAGGCCAAGCCTGTTAAGACGGCCGAATCCGGACCGGTGATAGACTTCATATCGAGGGTGCATTACACGTTCTGGCGTCCCCACAGCATCATCACTGATAAAGGCACGGACTTCACGGCCGAAAAGGTCAAACTCTGGTGCAAAAACATGGGCATCAAGCTCGACTATGCTTCAGTCTATCACCCTCAAACTAACGGTCAAGTCGAACGAGCAAACGGTCTAATCATGAGCGGCATCAAACCCAGATTAGTGCGGTCCCTCAAGGAATCTAACACGCACTGGGTAGAGGAGCTCGACTCCGTACTCTGGGGGCTGCGGACCACGGTGAATCGCACCACCGCATTCACACCATTCTTTATGGTATACGGCGCAGAGGCAGTTCTGCCCTGCAATGTAATTCATGACTCACCTCACATGCGCATGTATGAAGAAAGAGAAGCCGAGCTCGATCGGCAGGACAGTTTGGACGCCTTGGAGGAGGAGCGTGACGTGGCCAAAGCCCGTTCCGCATTCTATCAACAGCAGGCTTGAAGATATCGAAGCAGAGAAGTACGAGCCAAAACTTACAATGTTGGCGAATTAGTTATACGCCTGCCGGACAAGAAAAAGGACAAACTCAAGCCCAAATGGGAAGGTCCCTTTATTATCGACCAAGTCCTGACCGGCTGACCGTACCATCTGCGAAATGCATCAGATAACCGACTCGAGCCGAACCCATGGAATGCAGCCCGTCTCCGAAGATTCTACGCCTAGCGCCGGATTCTGAGTTCGTCTCCTTCCTTTGTCTATTTTTTACACATTAGCTGTCTTATATTTCTCTCCTTCTCCCTCTTTTCTCTTACAGCCTTTAAAGGCTCGTTCGCGCATTGTTCGCACACACTTGACGCGCTATCCGCGCTCATTATACCTGGGGGCTTCTTTAACAGAAGCTTATTTTACGGGCTCTATGCCTAACACATGCGTAATGCTTCCGCATGTACCTTTTATTCACCATTATATGCATCGATATGACTTAAGTTTTGGCCAAGTTGGGTTGCCTGGCTCCTGTGCTTACCCCTACGTTCCCGATTGTTCGGCTAGGTGGTAAAGGGAGCACCTCTGCGATTATTCTTGCCGGATCAGCGGATGTGTACCTCAGACTGGTGAAGCCGAAAGCTAAGCGTTCTTAAGGGAATATTCGATTCGGTGAACTAAAGATGATTCCTCACTTATTTATTTATCCGCCCCGGATGCTTTTACGCTTTTTCCTGATCAGGACATGCACTTTAAGGCATGCCTCCTGTGGAAAGGAACCCCTAACGGAACTATTCTCCTGGAAGATGTTTCTTACTAACCATGTAATATAACATAACTAGTTGGGCACTTATGCATTAAAGCACTAATGACCCCTACGCCTGGTCTCCACGCATACCCCGGTTATTACATAACCGTGATGGTATTCGGACACACTCTGGACTATAGGGTCCCGAGGTTGAAGCGAAAAGGTCCGCCATGACAAACGATCTACAATCCAGCTAGAAGGCATTTTTACATGTCGTCTTAAATTACATATTCAAATTGACTGGGTGTATTCCTCCTCAATACCATCTAATAGGCCGTCTAGTTTACAGTCCTGTTGGGAATACTTTGCGGCCAATTCTACTTGGCCGTACACTAAGCTCACAGGGATCTCCTTCCCATCAGGCCCCACAGGTCCGACCTCGGCCATGTGGTTTGGGTCAGCCTTGGTGTACCGCGTCTTCACCATGGCCCGAGCCTCCTGGCGCCTTGACGGCAGGCCGATATCTTCCATAATCAGAAGCGCCGCCCGCGCTCCCTTAAGCCTCTCTGCAAGCTCTCCAAGGCCTTGGGCGGGAGGCAGAGATGGCCACAAGGCACGGGCGACGCCCTTCATCACTGCTGAACTTCGTTCGTGCAAGCTGTAAACTTCGGGAAGAAGGTCACCTGTAGAACCGGGCATTTCCTCTGCAGGGCGACACGTGAGCATACCTACGAGACATAACTTCATTAGTCGACTTCTTCGCGAACTCATTTTCAAAGTTCGTTCAAGCACTTACTAAAAATGCCGCGTCGAAGCCGTCGATTCTCCTTCACGGAGTCCGCCACCGGGCACGAACATCTTTGAGTTCCTCTCCCGGTGGGTGTTGGCATATTGGAGATTATTCTTCTCCTGCCTCACCCTCGTAAGCACGCTCTCCCCAGCTTTTAACCGGCGCAAGAGTTTTTGCTTGTCCGGATCTACTTTGGCGCCATCTGCAATGATATTGTCAGATTTACACATACGCCGCACTTCACAACATACTTATCTTTCGAAGCGTATATTACTAGAGGGGGTCTCTTGGCCTCCCCTGCAGTGGCTAGTGCGGCCTCAAGTTGGGCTTTGCACCCTTCCAGCTCCTGGGACAGTTGGGTATTCCTTTTTGTAAGATCCTGCATAATAAATGATCCTTAAATCAGTTATTCTAACTATTTCAGGTCTCGGGGGCTACTGGTATATATAACCATCAAATTTTCTCACCCGTATGTCTTTCACATACTGCTCCGTGGCTCTGGCTAGACCATTTTGAGCGGCACAAAGGTGCGTATCTCCCGAATTGAAGGCATCCAATGCCTCTTGGGAGAAACATGCGTCACGAAGAACAGTCCGGCGACGCCTGTGATTCATGGCACTCTCCACCTCGGAATTGGTGGCAGATAGTCCGTCGGCATCCTCTGTTGGAGGAGTGTCCGACGCGTGCCTCGTGTTCGCCTCCGCCTCTGGACCTCGCTTCAGAGCCTGGCTGGTGGAGGCTCGATTGGCAGCCTCTCCAGATATAGTCCGGCGAGCGCTCTTTTTCCTGAAGAGAGCACGAGCGCTACTATACCTTCCGGGAATAAAACCTGGGAATAAGGCGGCATGCCATACCGTGGCGCCAGCGTCTCAATCCGGACCGCACTTCTTTTCAGCCTGCTGGGCCTTGCTACCCCTTGTTGGCCAACCACCGCAGGCTCGGCCTTCTGCCTCAAGGGCTCCCCCTGCAAAACACCATTGATATGCGGTGATCAAAGGTAAGCACGGATGGATCATTTTCAAAGTATTGGGACTTCGGTCTCAGTTACCTGTGAGGCTAGAAATATTCCGGGGTAATCGGCCGTAATGCCGACCAAGGCATTGTCGATGCTTAGTTGGTAAAATACCCCATCGATCAGCTCCACGGATATGTCCAGATCCTCTTGGGAGGCCGGATCGAGGGACCTTTCCGGATCCTCGGGTTGTGGAGGAGGGATGTTTATATCCTTTACAGCCCGGCGCAATTCCTGCATCGAAATCACAGAATAAGGTACCTAACTACAGGAATATGGAACGGATGGGCATAAAGAAGTGTCCGCTTACCCAGCTTGGAGGATCGTACATTGAAAATCCGCCCTATGGATTGACACGGAGGAAATCCTCCTCTTCTCCCTTGTATAATGCGGACAAGGCCTTCGTCAGAGCAGCAACTGATCCTGGCCCCTTACGGCCGCATCGGGTGGCATCATCCTCCCCATTGAAATCCCACATGGGGTGGCCTCTATACTGAAGCGGCTGCACCCCCTGCATGATGCATGTGGCCATGATCCCGATCATGGTCAGTCCTGAATGAGCTAGTAATCTTATCCGGCTCATCAGGTAAAGGACGTCCCTGTCATTTTCCTTCTGAGGGCTCCGTGGGCGCCAGCTTAGGCGCTTCTTCAAAGAAGCATTATTGAACTCAGGAAGGCCGATCCGCATGTGGTCGGCGAAGGACATCTTCTATATAAAACCATTCTGAAGGCCAGTCTTCGGATGCCTTCTTTGGGGTTCCGGATAGATATCCGGTCCCGGCGATGCGCCATAGTTCGGCTCCGCCCACTTGATATATCGACCCCTCCTGAGAACGGGGCACAAGGCAGAACAACTTCTTCCACAGCGTGAAGTGAGCCTCGACGCCCAAGAACAGCTCGCAAAGGGCTACGAAGCCCGCGATATGCAATATGGAGGCATGCGTAAGGTTGTGCCCGGAGGTCAGAGAACTCAGGAGCCCCCGAGAAACGGATGAATTGGAAATCCGAGCCCTCTTATTAAGTAAGGGACAAGGCATACCCGCTCTCCTTTGGAGGGATTGGGGACGCTCTCCGCCTGCTTTCCGCCATTATAGGTGGCAAGTCCGGCTCGAACCGGGACCATGAAGGCTGGGGGAAGAAATCCCTTGGTTTGGTGCGTCACTAGCTCGCTGTGTGGGACGGAACATCTCTCCCAATCTCTAGGCTGAGGGCTGGCAGGGCGACAGGAGGAGTTGCGTCGGCTGGCCATGATGGAATGGATTTCTGTCAGATGCACTCCGATGAATGCTCGCGAAGAGGTGGTGTGATTCGGATCTAAATCCTCGTCTCTTTTATAAGGCAGCTTATTTGTGCAGCTGGGGGGGGGGGGTAAAAGTAAAAACACCCTGGCTTTTCGCATTCGTTTGACACGTGGAAGACGGCCATTATTGGGCGTGGAAGCCAAGGAGCGCAATATTCACGAAAAGCCGGACACTATTCAACAGTACACGAAATTTGGAGAAGAACCCGCTTGCAATGCGAAGATAAATCTGCGCACGGACTCATCGTCATTGAAGCCTGGTTCGGGGCTCTTGAGGAGTCCTAGATTAGGGGTGTCCGGATAGCGAACTATAACCTTCGGCGGACTCTGGACTATGAATATACAAGATTGAAGACTTCGTCCCGTGTCCGTATGGGACTTTCCTTGGCGTGGAAGGCAAGCTTGGCGATACAGATATGTAGATCTCCTTCTATTGTAACCGACTCTGTGTAACCCTAACCCTCTCCGGTGTCTATATAAACCGGAGGGTTTAGTCCGTAGAAAAAAACAACAATCATACCATAGGCTAGCTTCTAGGGTTTAGCCTCTCTGATCTCGTGGTAGATCTACTCTTGTACTACCCATATCATCAATATTAATCAAG
This sequence comes from Aegilops bicornis, assembly GCA_021605145.1. Lineage (NCBI taxonomy): Eukaryota > Viridiplantae > Streptophyta > Magnoliopsida > Poales > Poaceae > Aegilops > Aegilops bicornis. The sequence continues at coordinate 701,260,818 of CM038672.1, read as the reverse complement.
CAGGCGTAGGGTTTTACCTCCATCGAGAGGGCCCGAACCTGGGTAAAAACATCGTGTCCCTTGTCTCCTGTTACCATCCGCCTAGACGCACAGTTCGGGACCCCCTACCCGAGATCCGCCGGTTTTGACACCGACATCCTCCATAACCTTCGGAGTGCCATTTCCATAGGATTTGTTCCTGTTCATGCTCAGGTACACAACGTCTAATAATACCAACTACTCCTTCTTTATAAAGATGTGGGTCATCCCAAAAGTAATGTCTTAAATCATAGAAGAATTTTTTCTTTCGTTGGTATGTGAAGCTAGGTGGTATGTATTTAGCAACAATATAATTAGCATAGTCATCTTACCAAGGTGTACTATAAGAAACATTTATTGCAGCTAGTTGTTCATTAGGAAAGCTATCATTAATTGGTTGTGGGTCATCAAGAATATTTTCAAGTCTAGACAAGTTATCAGCCATGGGTTATCTGCTCTTTTCCTATCAGTGATATGCAAATCAAATTATTGTAGCAAAAGAACCCACCTAATGAGTCTAGGTTTAGCATCTTTATTTTCCATCAGATATTTTATAGCAGCATGATCGGTGTGAACAATTACATTATAATCGACAATGTAAGATCTGAATTTATCACAAGCAAACACCACTGCTAAGAATTCTTTTTCAGTAGTAGCATAGTTTCGTTGAGCATTGTCTAGAGTTTTACTAGCATAATGAATAACATTTAGTTTCTTATCAACTCTTTGTCCTAGAACAGCACCAACAGCATAATCACTAGCATCACACATAATCTCAAAAGGCAAATTCCAATCAGGTGGTTGAACAACAGGTGCAGTAATTAATACTTTCTTTAGTTTTTCAAAGGCTTCCATGCAATCATCAAGGAATATCCTTTTGCAAAAGATTAGTAAGAGGTCTAGAAATTTTAGAAAAGTCTTTGATAAACCTCCTATAGAAACTAGCATGACCAAGGAAACTACGAATACCTTTGATATCTTTAGGACACGGCATTTTCTCAATTGCATCAACCTTGGATTTGTCCACCTCAATGCCTCTTTCAGAAATTTTATGGCCCAAGACAATACCTTCGTTAACCATAAAGTGGCACTTGTCCCAATTCAAGACAATATTTGTTTGTTCACATCTCTACAAAACTTGATCCAGATTGCTTACAAAATCATCAAAAGACTTCCCATAAACAGAAAAGTCATCCATGAAAACCTCAACAATCTTTTCAGAAAAATCAGAGAATATAGCAGTCATACATCTTTGAAAGGTAGCAGGTGCATTACATAAACCTAAAGGCATACATATATAAGCAAATGTTCCAAAAGGACAAGTAAAATTGGTCTTTTCTTGATCAGATTGTAAAACAGGTATTTGTGAAAAGCCAGAGTATCCATCAAGGAAGCAAAAATGTGTGTGCTTGGATAATCTTTCTAACATTTGATCGATAAAAGGCAAAGGGTAATGATATTTTCTAGTAGCTTTATTTAATTTTCTATAATCAATTACCATTCTATAGCCTGTGACAATTCTTTGTGGAATAAGCTTATTCTTATCATTAGGAACAACAGTAATGCCTCCCTTCTTAGGGACACAATGAACAAGACTTACCCATCTACTATCAGCAATAGGATAGATTATACCTCCTTCCAGAAGTTTCAATATTTCCGTTCTTACCACTTCTTTCATCGGTTGATTTAACCGACTTTGGTGATCAACAACGGCTTTAGCATAAGGTTCCATATTAATCTTGTGCTGACACAGAGTGGGACTAATGCCCTTAAGACCATCAAGAGTATATCCAATAGCAGCCCCGTGCTTCCTTAGAACTTTCAATAATCTTTCTTCTTCATGTTCTGAAAGATTATCACTAATAATAATAGGATATATCTTCTTTTCATCAAGATAAGCATATTTCAGAGTGTCTGGCAATTGTTTTAATTCAAACATAGGATCACCTTTAGGTGGAGGAGGACCTCCTAGAGTTTCAATATGCAAATTGTGTTTAAGCAGATGTGGTTGTTGGAAAAAGATTCTATATATTTCATTTCTTTCACGCATATGCAAATCATTTTCATGGTCTAGCAAATATTGTTCCAAAGGATCAGTAGGAGGCACAACAATAGAAGCAAGACCAATAATTTCATCCTGACTAGGCAAGTATTTTTATGAGGTTGTTTACTAAACTTGATAAATTAAACTCATGAGATTCATCGCCAAAGCTAATAACACCGATAGTTTGTTTCTCACAATCTATTTTAGCATTGGCGGTGTTCAAGAAAGGTCTATCAAAAATAATGGGACAAAAGTCATCTTGTGGGGTGCTAAGAACAAGAAAATAAGTAGGGTATTTTATTTTCCCACACAAGACTTCAACATCTCTAAGAATCCCAATTGGTGATATAGTATCTCTATTAGCAAGTTTAATAGTGACATCTATGTCTTCTATTTCAGCAAGTGCTATTTCATCTTTAATTTATTGATATAAGGAGAAAGGAATAGCACTTACACTAGCACCTAGGTCACATAACCCATGATAATAGTGATCTCCTATCTTAAATGAGACAACAGGCATGCCAACAACTGGTCTATGTTTATCTTTTCCTTCAGGTTTGGCAATTCTAGAAGCTTCACTACAGAAGTAAATAACATGCCCATCAATATTATAAACTAAGAGATCTTTAACCAAAGAAACACTAGGTTCAACTTTGATTTGTTGAGATGGTTTGGGTGTTCTAACATAACTTTTGTTAACCACATTTGAAGCTTTAGCATGTTCTTTCATCCTAATAGGAAAAGGTGGGTTTTCAATATAAGAAGTGGGAACAACTGGATCAACATTATAAATGATAGTTTCTTCTTTAGCTTTTACCAGTTCTTTAACTTCTTCTTTAATTGGTGGGTGATGTTTAAACCACTTCTTCTTAGGGAGATCAACATGAGTAGCAAAAGATTCACAAAAGGAAGCTACTATCTCAGAGTCAAGTCCATATTTAGTGCTAAACTTTTGAAAAGCATCAGTATTCATAAAAGATTTAACACAATCAAACTTAGGTTCAATACCTGACCCTTTACCTTCGCCGAGTTCCAAATCTTCAGAGTTGCGTTTAATTCTTTCTAAAAGATCCCACCAGAATTCAATAGCCTTCTTCATAAAAGAACCAGTGCAAGAAGTATCGAGCATGGATTGATCATTACGAGAAAGCCGAGCATAAAAATTATGAATAATAATTTATCTTGAGAGCTCATGATTGGGGCATGAATATAACATGGACTTAAGCCTCCCCCAAGCTAGAGCAATACTTTCTCCTTCATGAGGCCAAAAATTATATATATATAATTCCGATCACGATGAACTAGATGCATAGGACAATTTTTTTGATGAAATTCCAATTCAAATGGTTCCAGTTCTAAGATCGGATATCATCGCATAGCCTATACCATGTCAATGTTTTTCCCTTCAAAGATAAAGGGAACACCTTCTTCTTAGCTTCATCTCTGGGCAAACCTGCAAGCTTAAATAATCCACAAAATTCATCCTCATATATCAAGTGCATATCAGGATGTTCGGTTCCATCTATCTCCTGCATAAGGATTAGCTAGCAGTTGTTCTAACATACCCGAAGGAATTTAATATTCAATATTTTTAGTAGGTGCAGTAGGTTGAGGGGTAACTAATTATGGTTCCGGTCGAGGTGAAGATACCCCGAAAAAACCCATCAAAGGATTGTTTTCCATAGTAGCAAGTGACAATAAGTTTCAGCATGTAGTAATAATGTTTCCTTACCAATTTCCACTTACCAAAAGTGCTTCACTCCCCAGCAATGGCGCTAGAAAATAGCCTTGATGACCCACAAGTATATGGGGTCAATTCTAGCCTTTTTGATAAGTAAGAGTGTTGAACCCAATGAGGAGCAGAAGGAAATGACAAGTGGTTTTCAGCAAGGTAATGTCTGCAAGTGCTAAAATTGTAAGTAGCAGAGTAGTTTGATAGCAAGATAATTTGTAACGAGCAAGTAACAATGGTAGTATAAAAAGTGTAGCAAGGTAGCCCAATCCTTTTGAGGCAAATGACAGACCAAACGGTTTCTTATGATAAGCAAAGTGTTCTTGAGGGTACGCGGGAATTTAATCAAGTCACTTTCATCATGTTGTCTTAACTCATGTTTGGTACTTTGATAATTTGATGTGTGGGTGGACCGGTGCTTAGGTGCTGTTCTTACTTGAACAAACCTCCTACTTATGATTAACCCTCTCGCAAGCATCCGCAACTACAAGAAAAGTATTAAGAATAAATTCTAACCATAGCATTAAACTTTTGGATCCAATTGGTCCCTTACGGAATAGCACATAAACTGGGGTTTAAGCTTCTGTCACTCTCGCAACCCACCATCTAATAACTACTCCATAATGCATTCCCTTAGGCCCAAATATGGTGAAGTGTCATGTAGTCGACATTCACATGACACCACTAAGAGAATGACAACATACATACTATCAAAATATCGAACACATATCAAGTTCACATGATTACTTGCAACATGATTTCTCCCATGACCTCAAGAACAAAAGTAACTACTCACAAATGATAAACATGCTCAAGATCAGAGGGGTATTGAATAGCATAATGGATCTGAACATATAATCTTCCACCAAATAAACCATATAGTAATCAAATACAAAATGTAATCAACACTACTACTCACCCACGAGCACCAATCTATGGTTTTGATACAAAGATTGAACACAAGAGATGAACTAGGGTTTGAGAGGAGTTGGTACTGTGAAGATGTTGAGGAAGATAGCCCTCCCAAGATGGGAGAGTTGTTGGTGATGATGATGACGATGATTTCCCCCTCCGGGAGGGAAGTTCCCCCGGCGGAATCGCTCCGCCGGAGGGCAAAAGTGCTCCTGCCCAAGTTCCGCCTCGAGGCGGCGGCGCTTCATCCCGAATGTCCTCCCTTTTATTTTTTCTAGGTCAAAATAACTTATATACGAGAAGATGGGCATTGGAGGTGGGCCGAGGAGGGCAGCACCCACCAGGGCGCGCCTGGGCCTCCTAGTGTGCCCAGGTGGGTTGTGCCCACCTGGTGGCCCTCCTCTGGTACTTATTTTCTCCAATATTTATTAAATATTCCATAAAAATTCCTCGGGGACTTTTAGCTCATTTGGAGTTGTGCAGAATAGGTAGCTTGACGTAGCTTTTATAGGTCCAGATTTCCATCTGCCAGAATTCTCCCCCTTGGTGCATACCTTGCATATTATGAGAGAAAAGGCATTAGAATTACTCCAAAAAGCATTTTTATAAAATAAAACAACATAAATTACAGTAGGAAAACATGATGCAAAATGGACGTATCAGCCACCCATGCCTCCAGTCCCCATTCACACCTGCACAAGCTCCTCCGCGTCTATGCATGGCACCGTCTATCACGGAGGTATATGATATGTCCCCAATGTATCTATAATTTTTTATTATTCCATGTTGTTTTATTATCAATCTTGGATGTTTTATAATCAATTTATAGTCATTTTATATTAGTTTTTTGGTACTAACCTATTGACATAGTGCCAAGTGCCAGTTGCTGTTTTCTGTATGTTTTTTACATCGCAAGAAATCAATATCAGACGGAGTCCAAATGCCACGCCAATTTACGATGTTTTTATGGACCAAAAGGAATAAGATGGGCCCTGGTTGCACCTGGGGGGAGGCCCAGGCGCACCCTGGTGGGTTGTGCCCACCTCAGGTACCCCCGGGCCACCTCTTTGCTCTATAAATACCCCAATATTCCATAAACCCTAGGGGAGTCGAAGAAAAATTCATCCAGCTGCCGCAGAGTCCAGAACCACCAGATCCAATCTAGACACCATCACAGAGGGGTTCACCACTTCCATTGGTGCCTCTCTGATGATGCGTGAGTAGTTCTTTGTAGGCCTTCGGGTCCGTAGTTAGTAGCTAGATGGCTTCCTCTCTCTCTTGATTATCAATACAATGGTCTCTTGGAGATCCATATGATGTAAGTCTTTTGACGGTGTGTTTGTTGGGATCCGATGAACTTCGAGTTTATGATCAATATGATTTTATATCCATGAAAGTTATTTGAGTTCCTTTGATCTCTTATAGCCTCGTATTTCTTCTTTGATATTTGAGTTTTGTTTGGCCAACTTGATCTATTTATCTTGCAATAGGAAGAGGTGCCCGGTAGTGGGTTCGATCTTATGGTGCTTGATCCTAGTGACAGAAAGGGAACCGACACGTATGTATCGTTGCTACTAAGGATAAAAAGATGGGATCCATATCCGCCGCAATAGATAAACGGGTCTCATCTACATCATGTCATCGTTCTTATTGCATTACTCTGTTTTTCCATGAACTTAATACACTAGATGCATGCTGGATATCGGTCGATGTGTGGAGTAATAGCAGTAGATGCAGGACGGAGTCGGTCTACTAATCTTGGACGTGATGCCTATGTAATGATCATTGCCTGGATATCGTCATAATTATTTGAAGTTCTATCAATTGCCCAACAATAATTTGTTCACCCACCGTTTGCTATCTTTTTCGAGAGAAGCCACTAGTGAAACCTACGGCCCCCGGGTCTTCTTTCTCATATATTTGACTTGTGATCTACTTTTTCCTCGTGTTTATTTTCAGACCGCGATCTATTTATCCTATCTACAAATTTACCTCACGTCCTTTGCCTATTTTGAGGCGCCGTACCCCGAAAGGGATTGACAACCCCTTTAACACGTCGGGTTGCGAGGTGTTGTTATTTGTGTGCAGGGGCTGTTTACGTTGTGTTGCTTGGTTCTCCTACTAGTTCAATAACCTTGTTTTCATATCTGAGGGAAATACCTACCGCCCTGTGCTGCATCATCCCTTCCTCTTTGGGGAAATACCAACGTATCTTCAAGCGACATCAAAAGGAATTTCTTGCGCCGTTGCCGGGGAGTATCTTCAACATAACCAGGTTCCTAATCACAAATCTCATCTCCTTGCAATTTACATTATTTGTCATTTTCCTCTCGTTTTCCTCTCCCCCATTTCACAAAAATTTGTCGTTTTATTCGCCTCTCTTTTTCTGTTCGCCGTTTTCTTGTCAGATCTATCCTTTGCTTGTAATCATGAGTGATTTCGGTATGGCACCAACAGATGATGGTCTAACTCCTAAATTTGGACGTACGTGCAATCTGGATGCTAAAACTTTTATCTTGTGGCAAGGGAATGTTATGGGAAAAGAAAGTATTCAAGAATTTTTCAATTGTGTTGGGAATCTAAGTCTTGATGATGCTCCTATACTTAAAACTACTAGATCTTATGCGGATGCTATTTCAACACTAGTTCTGAAACTCGAAAGTAAATTTATTCGTACCCATACTACTTTGCAAATATATTTTTTTGAGCTCCCTGACATAAAGAATCCTAGGGCCAAAAAGTTGGCCGCTCTCGTTCTTATAAATGAATTTGACTACATAATACGGGAAGCTAGGGAAATCTTTGATTTCTATGGTATGAATCGTGAAAAACCCGTGCTAGATGAAATTCTTTACAATAGTGATTATGCACTAAGGCATCTGCTTGGGGATAATAAGATCTTTGATGAGAATCTTAAAAAGGAAGTCCCCGTTCTAGATATAACCCAACAAGTTTTTAATAATGTTAATCAACACTACTCTTGGATTGTTGCGGGTAAACAAAGGGGCTATGATGAAAACCAACTAAGAAATGCTAAAGTTTCCCTGGATAATATGTTTTACGTTGTGTTTACAAAACCCCATGATGAAAATACCTCTAAGAAAGTTAAGAAGAAAAAGGATGACAAAACTTATATCCTTACTTTATGCCTAGCTAGGGGCATAAAACTATAGCGCTTGTTGGGAGGCAACCCAATGAATAAAATTTATTTTTGCCTTTTTCTTTCTGTTCTTGTGTGTTAACACAATTATGCTACTATTACGATTGTGTTTTTTGTGTTTTAATTAGTGTTTGTGCCAAGCAAGACCTTTGAGAAGACTTGGGTGAAAGTTTATTTGATCTTGCTGAAAAACAGAAACTTTTGCACTCACGAGATTTGTTGTCATTTTTTACAGAAGAGTGATTTTAAGTTTATTGTTTTTGGAGAGGATCAATAGTCAAATTCCTCACGTCCACCAATTTATTTCATGATTTTTGGAGTTTCAGAAGTATTCGAAAGTTCCAGATTACTACAGACTGTTCTGTTTTGACAGATTCTGTTTTCTTTGTGTTGTGTGCTTATTTTGATGGCTCTATGGTTTTCTTTGATGAGTTTTTGCCATAGAAAAGTTGGAATACAGTAGATATAATACAAAAACAAAATGACAATTGGTTTGACACAACACTTATAGTAGTGGTTTGCTTTGTTTTACTAACGGATCTCACGAAGGTTTTGTTTGAGTTTTGTGTGATTGAAGTTTTCAAGTTTTGGGTTATCTTACGGTGGATGAAAGAAGGATAGAAGAGCCTAAGCTTGAGGATGCCCCGACATCCCAAGCTATTATCCAAGAACTAGATGATTCCCCGCGCGTTGCGGCGGGACATTATAGTACTCCAATCAGCTCGTGTCAAGGGTGCACATTAAAAGAGAAAAGGAAGGAAAAGCAAGAGAAAGTATTGTCGATGTTGTGGTACAATTTATAAAAAATGTCTTCTCAAATGATGTTACTTAGTATGACTGAGTCATCTGATCGACTATACAAACCTATGCGCCTATATATGGAATAAACTTTGAGAACATTCCATGTGTATATGTAAATATACTTCAAAAGCAACAATGTATTACAAAGAAAGGGGGTGCAAAATTGTTAATATTGGTAATCAATGATGACATATAGAAAATGCCACTAAAATAACATCCAGGAGTATATTCTCTATTTACATTGCAAACCAACGACGACAAAGATAAATTTCATGAGTATATTCTATCTCGACCCAAATCCTGAAACAACATATATACCTAAAAAAAGCGAATTGAGAACCCTCTATATTTGCAAAGGTGAAAGCATAAGAACTAAAATTGAAAGGAGCCCCATCAATCAAGAAAAGGTCCAAACCTAAAATGATTCATGTCTATTAGAATGGTCATGCATGTAAAATAAAGCAAAGCTGAAACTAAATTAACAGGAACAGTAGTGTAGAAGAATCATCAAAGGGGAAACCACGTCCAAATCACATCAAACTGAACCACAATTATTTATTTCTGACACAGAACTGGTAATTCTACAGTTCAAGGAACATATACCTAGAAGAATAATGGAACCCAATTTAGTTAATCTAATCGACAAAAAATGTTAGATATGAAAAATATTATTACTGTATAATAATCAACTGCCTCAAGGTCTTGAGGGATGGGCATGTAGCTCAAAGAACAGAATCTTAGCAAGCAAAATCATGAACGACAGTCAAATCAGTCCAGCAGGGCCAGTCTTGAGATTTCAGGTGCCCGTGGCAAAACCCGGTCCCTTGACATAAACATCAAAATAATGGGCCATGAACAAAGTAGACTGATGCAAAGTCATGCTTGAATTACACATGTAGAAGTATATTATTTTACATGTAGAAGTATATTATTTTAAGTAACAAAAGGAACAGAAGACTCCAGGAATAGTACTAAAAAAATTGCATCCAAAATGCATAGTTGCATTCACATTTTGAGTTCTTGTAACGACTATGGTAAGACTGTTACTACAAATAGGAGTATATGAGAAATTATATAGATGATCAAATCCATATGAGCGATAGAGAAAATATTTTTTCATAACTTCCAAGCTTAAATACCTTCATATCTTTAAAAACCAAATTTATGGTGCCGCAACGGTGTAAAGTTACTCACATCTAGTTGTTCTGATGATTAAATCAAGAGTTAATTACCCGATTATGTCGTCATTGCTCAATTCATCTATAAACTAACAGCCATGAGCAGCATCGAGAACTTCTTTCTTCTCTTCAGATCTATAGGACCACATGAACATCAGTATCAAACCGTAGAACTCGAACAATTAATTGTACAAATAGTGGAAGATGTCGGCCAGCCGGTAATACTCACCTCTATAATTTAAACACAGCGGCACCGATCCGCCGCTGTTCTCCGGCGCACACCGCGTCCCTTGATATCCTGACCTCCTCTTGAAAAAGCTCTGCTGGTTCATCTACCATGATCTGGGCGTGAGATGAAAAGGCGTCGCCTGCTGCATCCGTGATGATGATGCATGCGTGTATTCCTGGATCCTGCGAGTCAATGTGTGGGTTACTGCGATGTACTCCCTCCGTTTTAAAATAGATGACCCAATTTATATTAACTTTGTACTAAAGTTAGTAAAAAGTTGAGTCATCTATTTTGAAACGGAGGGAGTATCAGACTTTTCATATATGATTGCTGCTGCTACTTGAGTGATGGGCTAGCCCCAATGGCCTCTTTTTACCGCGAACATACATTGTTTTTTTTTAGAAAAAAGGGAGGCTCCTCTCCGGTTCCATTACCAAATGAAACCAAAATGTCTTACATAAGCTCACTGAGAGGAGCAGTTCAAAGGAAGGATTGCGGCGAAAGCCACTCAAGTTTAACGACAAGCTTACAACATCAAAAGTGGCAAAGACCCGGACCATAAGCGCCACACACACACTACATGCTTTTTAAGCGCAGATCAGCTCCTGAGATGCCTTACACGACTTCAGTGGCGGTGCAGTCACCGCTTGAGGGAACCAGGGAGCCGCCAGAGTCGAGGTTGGGCTCGATAGCGTTGCTGCTTCGGAGCGATTTTGGAGCGGGACGCAAAGCCCGCTATGTCGTCCGAGATCTTCAGCTTGTTCCAAGGGGCCACCAGGGCGCATCAGAGTTCTTCAAGGTCAGCCACTGATCATCAGTGGTTGTCCGAGGTGTGTTGTGAAGGCCTCCAGCCTTACCACAGCTCCATCCGAGGACAGTATCCCCCAGCTCTTGATAGTTTTCAAGATCAGCCTCAGCACCTGCTTAATCGATGTCCATAAGGTGTTATTGAAAATCATAGAGTTCCTATATTTCCAAATACACCAAAGTACAGCAGCATTAACAGCGTTGAGGGCAGCATGCTTTTTGTTAGCAATCCAGAATTTGGCCACCGATTCAAAGTCAGTTCCAGTATCCACCCCGAAATGACTTGAGACCAGAGGCCAAATCTGTCTAGAGACCACACAGTCAAAGAACAAATGCGAACATGTTTCAGCCTCAGAGCAGAACACACAATCTAGTGGCTTAATAATTTGTCTTTTCCTAAGGTTATCCCTAGTCATCAGTTTGTTGTTGGCAAGGAGCCACAGGAAGACATGGATTTCCGGAGGGGTTTTAAGTTTCCAAACTGAGGGGATGAAGACTGGCTGCACACCCCTGAAGTTGATCACATGGTAGAGCGAACTTGTGGAGTAAACTCCTTTGTTCTCTAGTTGCCAGATAAGGGCATCACTGTCATTGGTAAGGGTCAGGCTACCAGCTATCTCTACTATTTGGTACCATTGCTCCATGAGCTTGTCGTTGAAATTTCTTCTAAACGTGAGTTTAAGTTGCGTACCATCCCAGACCTCCCTGACACTTTTGGTCTACTCATTGCAAATAGAGTAGATAGGCCAGAACTGCACAGCTAAGGGAGAGGTACCAAACCAGGTATCTTCCCAGAATATAACTTTTTCTCCCGACCCAATCTTCCACCTATACCCAAATTTCAGCGCTTGGATAATGGCTTTCAGGCCCTTCCAGAATCTAGAAGCACTGGGGGATAGGTTAGGGGCAAAAACATTGACCTTACCAGTCATGTACTTGTGATCAATGATCATTTTCCATGGTTTTCCATCACTCTCATAATATCTTTTCACCCATGATCCTAACAGACATAGGTTGATATCTTGGAGGTTTGGGATCCCCAAACCTCCAAATTATTTCTTCATGCACACCAACCTCCAGTTGGCTAGGTGAAGTTTCCTATGTCCCTCAAAGTCATTCCACAAACAATTAGCCATTTGAGTATTTATCATCTCAATGGCCCATTTAGGGAATCTGAAGAAAGATAACAAGTAAATGGGGATACTGTCTAGGCACGCCTGGATCAAAATAAGCCTACCTCTATATGAGAGGAGCGTACCTCTCCAGCCAGCAATTCTTTTCATGATCTTATCTATTAGAGGTTGGATATCCTCCTTCCTAAGTTTGTCATGCTGGAGGGGGATACCAAGGTATTTAATGGGGAAGCACCCCCCTTTACAATCCAGGACAGAAAGGGAAGGTAGAAATTCAGAATCTACCATGTTAATTGGGATCAATTCACTTTTAGAGTAGTTGATCCTCATCCCAGAAACCTGCTCAAAATAGGTTAGGACAGTTTTGAGGTTGGAGGCATGGGAAATATTGTTGTCCAAGAAGAGAAGGGTATCATCGGCATATTGCAGACAAATAATCCCTTCAATGCAGACTTCAGTGCACAGCCCAGCAATCAAGTTACTATTAGCTGCTTTGGACAGCATCTTAGTTAGCACATCTACTACTAAATTGAAGAGGAGAGGGGAAATAGGGTCTCCTTGCCTGAGCCCCTTCCCAGCTAGGAAAAAGTTGCTTTCAGAATTGTTAATTTTGACTCCAACAGAGCCATTATGAGTGATATGTCTGATCCAATCAATCCATTTACTACTGAAGCCTCTTTTCTCAAGAAGGCCTAGGAGAAAACCAAGGCCTACCTTGTCAAAAGCTTTTTCATAGTCTAGCTTCAGGACCAAGCCTTGTTTTTCCCAGAATGGACCGAGTGCACTACTACATGTGGAGTTACCACACTTTCCAGGATGTATGTACCCTTACGGAAGGCAGATTGGTTACTAGCAATTAGCCTTTGCAGAATCCTGGTCAGCCTGTTAGTGAGAACCTTAGAGAAAATCTTGAAACTACATTTGATCAGGCTGATAGGTCTAAATTTTTTCATAGAATTAGCATCAGGCTCCTTAGGGATGAGAGTAAGCATGGCAAAGTTGAGCCTACATATATCTAAATCTCCTTTATGGAAGTCATTGGACATGGCTATCAGATCTACTTTAATCAATTCCCAAAAATTCTGATAGAAGAAGAAAGGGATCCCATCTGGTCCAGGGGCACCATCAGGGCAGGAGTCAAAAACTACATGTTTAACTTCTTCTTCAGTAAAAGGCGCTTCTAGGGCTTCATTCTCAGCAGGTGTAACTAGTTCCTCTGCTGACAAGAAGTCAGCATTTAGAGTGAAACCACTGTTGTGGTCTTTTTTGAACAGATCTCTATAAAAGTCTCCTACTACCTTAAGCATATCTTTAATGTCATGGACCGGTCCATCAGGCCCGTCTAAAGAGTGGATGAGGGTTTTCCTCGTCCTTTGGTTAGCCACTGCATGGAATAAGCAGTGTTCATGTCTCCTTCTTTAATATCTCTATCTCTAGATCTTTGCTTAGCTTTAGTTTCTTCCTGGAGCCAAATTTTCTGAAGCTCAGTATGGATGAATTTCATTCTACCGAACTCTCCTTAAGAGAGATCAGGGGTTTCTGATTTAACATCCAGAATGTCAAATTCCTCCAGTAGAATTTTCTTATATCTCCTAATGTTAGCCTCTTCATTGGAGTTCCACCCTTTGGAAACTCTTCTGAGGCTTCTGATTTTGGTCTGCCAGTTATCTAGGCTAGACACAGCATTATTTTGCTCAGACCAAATTTTGTGGACAAGGTCAGCAAAATCTGTTCTAAGGAGCCACCATTTTTCCATTTTGTAACTACTTTTCTTGAGTGGAGCATCAAACCCAGAATCCCAAAGGAGAGGGGTGTGGTCACTACCACATCTAGGGAGAGATCTACATGTGGCCATAGGGAAAAGAGCATCCATGTTAGTATTGCAGAAGAGCCTATCAATAGTAGACATGATCAGGTCCACTTGGTTATTGGCCCATGTGATTTTTTTGCTAGAGAGTTTAATCTCTAGCAGTCCCCAAATCTCAATCCAAGCATTGAAGTTATCACTCCGTCTATGATTGATTACTCCATTACTTTTCTCTTTGGCATTCCTAACTAGGTTAAAGTCCCCTCCAACCAGGGTGGGCATGTGGTTTTCTACAAATAAGGAGTGCAGCTCAGAAATAAAGGCTGCTTTACCCTCTTCATAAGAGGAGCCATATACTACAACCACCCTAAAATGGTGACCAAGACTTTTATGTCTTAGCTCACAACTAACAGAGAAGTTTAAATGTGACCAGGAGATCACCTCAAAGACATCTTTGTCCACTCCCATCAGGATGCCCCCAGCAGAGCCTGTGGAAGGGAGGTGATGTCAGGCAAAATCTTTATTCCCAGATAAAGATTTAAGGTAGGAAGTGGAGAAATCCTCTTTCTTAGTCTCCTGGAAACCTATGATATTGGCATGTGTTTTAGCTAGAGTGTCTAAAATGAAAGGTTTTCTGCCTGCAGCTGAAATACCTCTAACATTCCAGAAAAGTGCATTCATTTAACTATTTCTGTCCTGGGGTGCTTGCCCCGTCTATTTTTCCTAATCAGAGATCAAAGACCCTCGTTAGGACTAGATGGTGGATCATTAATGAGCCGCTGCTCAGAGGCAGGTTTTACAAATTCAGAAACATGACCTTCAGTCATTGTCTGCCTTTTGTTCAGATCAAAAACAGAATGTGTAGGAGAATTAATAGCAGTAGTCCCTAGGTCAACCTCTACACCAATGCAAGTGGCAACTGAAAGAAAAGAAGGGTCATTGAATATGTTAAAAGAGGGTTGATTCTTACCATGAGGTTTCTGGACTTCCAAGTTCTGGACTTCCTTGAGCTGTTGAGCTTTTTCCATGATGGTTCTTTTATCCCCAGCAATCCTTGAACTTGCCCTAGCAGCTTGTACTAGGCCCCACTTCTTGGTGTCAACAGCAGTTTTCATGCTAGGAAAATTAACCTCATATTGCTCTTCAAGCAGTTGATGGTTGGCTTCAGTGGCATTGACATTTTCCAAGTCTTCATCTTCGTCATCAGTCCCAATCTCGTCTTCCCCCTCCAGCTCCATTTCCCTCAAGAGGTTGAATCCCACAGAGTCACCTTGCTCAGAATTGAGTAATTGTTCAAGAGCATGAATCCTAGGAAGGTATTGTGATTCAGGCAGCTGGTTTCTAAGCATGGAGGTTGGGGTAGTAACATCATGTGAGTGTTGCTACCCCAAGACTTGAGTCATGTGGGTTGAGTTTCCAGTCCCCGTGTGAGCGCCAGATTCAGAGCCCGTCCTGGATCCTTGCTGGGATCTCCCGTCATTAGAGGCACTGTCTTTAGATATTGTCTCCAGAGATGTACTGGTATCAAGCGAAGGGTTGGTTGCAGCTATGGATTCGTCACTGCTGCCTGATTCCACTTCAAACAGCAGCATGTAGATTTTACCTTTGATGCCAAAGAGTCTCTCCGCAGGGATTTTAGTATGGTCTTTACAAGAGATTTTTACTCTGACCGTTTCATAGAAAGATTTGAAGTTGTGCTGCCAGTCAACATCCAGCAGCACCCCCAAAGTGGAAGTGATTTGGTCGAGCATTGACCAGTCACACCACTTTGGGTTCATCCTCCTGATTTTGATCCAGATCTCCTACAGGTCATCCTCTGCCTCCACATTGCCTTTCCAGACTTCTACATTGACAATTACATTGTCTTTCTTCAAACCAAAGCAGGGGTAGCTTGCCACATGAGCAACATCTATTTCTGGAGGGAATTTCACCAAGTAAGTCCAATCATCCAGGGCGTTGATGGGCCATGGCCAATTGGTCTATAGATGTCTGCAAATTCCTCTGCAAGTTCTTTCTTGGAGACCTCTCCAGATTCTACCAGTACAATCCCAACATTCTTCAAGTTACCAAGGTGCTGATCGTTGACATCAGGGACATCAACGTGATAGAACCCCAGCCCCTGCGCTACACTCCCAAAGTATCTAGCTGCAAGGTGGGCTTTCTTTCTGACAGGGCATTCATCCACTACATGGGTCACCATCTTGCAGATGAAGCAGTTCTTGGGTCTCTCACACTTATCCTTGTGATGCCCCAGTTCACCACAATTGTAATAGGTCACCAAGGCATACGACATCAAGCCGGTAGAGGTAGATGGGTCAGTTTTTTGGATCTGATCATGCTTCCTGCGCTGAGAGTTCTTACCTTGATTCTTGCTCGAGCTCTGAGTGTTCCCTGAGTTGCTTCGTTCCTGAGGAAGATCCACACCCCCTCCTGATCCCTTAGGAGGAGCACCCTGTGGAGGTGGGCCGAACCACGGCTGCGGCGGCCCTCCCCCCCCCCCCCCCCCACGCTTGCTGCTGGAAGGGGTGGGGGAAGCCACCGGGTAACCCCCACTATGGTGGCGGCCCTTGGAAGCCGTAGCCGAAGAATTGCTGCGGCGGGGGCCCCATCGGCGGAGGCATCTGGGAGTGATCTTGCCCCCAACCGGAGTTGCCATCCCCTCTTCCCCCCTTACCTTTGTTGCGTCCTCTGCCTCTACCTCCATCCGCCATGGCCTGGTGAGGGATGGTGGTGGCAGCGACAGGGTTGGCGGGGAGGGGGAAGGAGTTAGGGTTGCTGAGAGCATTGGTTTGGTCTTGATTTATAGGCAGCCAGAGCTGACGGTGGAATTCAGCAAGCGCCATGTCGGGATCCCCGTCAGCTACATCTTTGCTGCACTTCTTCGCCCGCTCTCTTTTCTGCAAAAAGTCGAAACCACCTGAATGTTGGAGCACCAGCAATGCAGTTTCCGATCTGTGCTGCAAAGCGAGCGCTGAGGAGTTCCAACGGCTACACACTCGCCTCTGTTTCGGCTGAACTCCAAATGCTTATCCGTAGCAGACTGATCATCCGGGACAGACAAGGAAAGGGGAGCAACACCCGCAGAAGAGACCTGACTGTAATCTGCTTCGCCCTCAAGCATCAATACATCCGCAATCGCACACGGATTGCGCATAACAGGTTGAGTCTCTACAGGGCACCTCAGCAGTCCGCGCCCATGCCCGCAATCATGATTCAGATGGTAAGCAGAGAAGTGTCGTGGCCTGACTCCCTGCATGTCTGTTCTACATCCCAGAAATCAAGGTCCAGGCCGGAGTCGAGCTTCTCATCCGCATGGGCCGAGGAGCTCCCAGCGGCTGCTTCAATCCGATGCCGGCATCGGCGAGAGGTAGGGGAGAGGATCTACCTGCTCCATGGCTGATGGCGGCCTGACTGGCATCAGGCCAAGGATGCAACTCCACCGCTCTTCCCTCTGCGGGTCTCCTGATCGTGCTTCCCTCCTCGCCCAATTGACAAACTCCAACGTCGACTCTTCCGGATGCGGCATCCTGCGCTTCCCCGCCCAGGTGCCCTCGAAGTAGATACGCGAGGGGAGATTCAGAAGCTCTCTATTGACATGGGCTTTGCATACCTGCACGTACCTCCGGGCTACCGAGTACTGCCCTGCATATGGATCGAGATCTTCCTCCGCTTGCTTCCATTCCCGGGTGCACTCGGACCACGAGATTGTGTCGTCCATGATCCTCTTTGCTCTCTTCCGCTAGCGCATCTCCTTCGTCATCGCAAGGACCTCCGGCGAGACCAGATCGACCCGCTGAAGCAGATCTGGAATCGCCTGTAGACGAATGGGAGCGGTACGCGGTAATCCCTCCCCTCCCCCAGAGGGATCCCCATGGATCTGAGGAGGTGCGGCATGGGGGAGGGAGGGGGAGGGAGGGTGCTCACCTGCAGCGGTCTGGTGAGCGGTGGGGGCGGCGGTGGTGTGCGGCGTCGGCGGGGAGGCTAGGTGGGTCGCGGGAGGAGGATGGGGCATGAGGCCTAATAATGCAAAGAAATACATACTTGGGGGCCCTTTCACCCTGTTCGCCGCCTAGCATTTGCACACACATTCGCCTTTACCCAGCAACGCACGAGCAGCCATCCCCGATGAGCCACACATGCACCGCTCTGCTGCAGAAGTGTAGCGCGCATAGCCATCCCTGTCGGGTCCACTTTCGCTCACCTGCCGCAAATTACAGAAACTAAATCAACTCCCGCTAGAATCAGGCCGCACCTGCATCGCTGTGTCCGATCCATCCCTCTTCCCGCCCTGCGCAAAGGCGTGGGGAGGCCGCCTACGCGAGGAAAGGAGGGGTCGGAGCAGATCAACGTTGTGAGGGATCAACTCCTACTACAACCGGGTCGCGCCGAGATGACCGTTTCTGATCTATCCGAGGCCGCTCCTCCTGCTCTGACCACAGGCCGCTAGCACGAGGAGGGGTCAAAGAAGAGCAACGTCGTGAGTGAGCTCCTATGGATATGACCTGCGGCATTGGGAAAGATTGAGGGTCAGGGAGGAGAGAGGAGGGGGCAGATGGATCCGTGAAAGGCTGAGAAGTGAGAACGCATGACTAGGCTTAATACAGGGAGAGAGATGGTCTGCCTAGCCTGTGGCCCGTTGAGAACCGCGAAAGCACGGACGAGCTCGCGTGCTCCTGTGCGTGGCCGGACATGGCATTAATTGATCGCGGAATAAAATAGTTCACACACAGCCATACAGTGATGGGCCCGTATGTCGGAGTAGAGAAAACCAGGGCTACACTAACCACCGAGCATGGGCCACGACTGTATGCAATTACACTAAAGAGAATCCATCTTTGCCGACAAGTGCTACATCAGCAAGCAAGACTCAAGCCACCTTCCCGGCAAGGAGCATCCTGCCCTGCCAGGGAGGACAGATACAAGGCAAAAAGAAGCAGCCAAGCCTGAGAACCAGAAGATGAGACGACTGCAAGGCTCCTTGCCGAGGTTGCCCATGAGGTCCCGGCAAGGACCCTTGCCGAAGACGGCCGCAAGCCTCTTGCCGAGGGCGCTCACAAGGCCCGGCAAGATCCTTGCCGGGAAGATACGCAAGGCCGCGACAAGCCCTTGCCGAGGATATCGATGGAGCCGCAGCCAGGCCCACACCTACCAAGACTCCACCGCCGTCCCCATGTAGCTGCCAGCTCAACCAGTTGAGCAGGCGCCCGCGTGGCGACGTGCGGTCTCTGCATCGATCCAGCAAGCTCCTGCGTGGTGGCATGCAAGTCTTCCTGAAGACTCTGCCACCCGCGCCAGCCCAGCAACCAGCCAACGTGGTGCTACAACGCCTCGTCAGCTCGGACGCGCGTCAAGGCCAGGCGAGGCGGCGACAACTGGGACGAGCTTCCTTGATGTCCCCGATAAAGCAAGAGGATGCATAAGCGGCACATAGAATGCGTTTGTCCTGCGGTGTCAGGCGATAAGCTTGTACACTGTAGATACCTTCCACCTCCTGTGTGCCACTGTGGTGACCCCTTTGACATATAAAAGGAGGCCTGAGGCATACTGTGGAAGGAGATCGGACTCCGGACCCTCAAAGGATTCGGCTTTTTGGAGCTCCTCACGCCCCATTGCTAGTTCAAGAACACAGATAAACAAACCACCAAAGGAGGAGTAGGGTTTTACGCATCCTCGCGGCCCAAACCTGGATAAGGAAACCATGTGCTATCTGTT
This sequence comes from Aegilops bicornis, assembly GCA_021605145.1. Classification (NCBI taxonomy): domain Eukaryota; kingdom Viridiplantae; phylum Streptophyta; class Magnoliopsida; order Poales; family Poaceae; genus Aegilops; species Aegilops bicornis. Next base: position 701,241,285 of record CM038672.1, on the reverse strand, counting down.
TGATCCGCTCTTCTCACGACCCCGCGCCCCGCGACCGTAGTAGGGATTCTTGTGATCCCATAGGTGTCGTTCCCGCCGACATCTTTGGCGCGCCAGGTAGGGGGTGCAATTGTGAGAATCAGGTCTAGCAGTCGAACTAGCTGTTCTTCATCGCCGCGACTCCTGCGGAGGAGGCGGCCAAGAAGGGGGCGCTGCCCGTTGGCGCGAAGGACGCCGAGGCGGCGACGAGAGAGCTAAGTCATGCTGAATTTTAAGTTTTTCTCCTTAAATATAAGGTTATTATCCTCGACGGTTTGGCCTATGTATGGAGAGCATGTACGCAGAGGGCCCTCCTGCGATCGGCAACGCCTTTGTTCTATTTCGAGTCCGCTCAACAGTTCAAGCGGCTGCGTCGAGAGCGGCAGGGTAGCCTTTCGCCATCGACAACGCTCTCGGTTCTGACTCGAGTCAAGCTCGACAGATCGAGCGGCCGCGCCAAGGGTGGTAAGGTGGTTTGCCTGGCAGCAAGCACACCTGGCAGGCTGATGGGGATCCGTCCTCAAGACGCCGCCTTGGGTTTACGCGCCGGCAAGCCTACCCAGTGATGTAGGGTAAACATAATAGGGAAGATCAAACAGGAAGATAGCATGCACTATTTATTTGAGATTTCTGCATAGTATTGTATGCCAAGGAACCTTCTCGGGGCTAGTTGCGCTCCATGTTGCCCCGAGTCCGCTCGGCAACTTGTGCGGTTGCGCTAGAACCAATAAGGTAAACCTTTCCGGGAGGCGATGTTCCCGAATAGCCGCTAAGGGCCTGTTCCCTCAAGCGCTGCTGGCTGGATCGTACGCACCGGAAAGCATTCCAGCAGGCAAAGGGAATATTTAGCAGAAGTCAAAATTTACAAGTGAGTTAAGTGCAGTTCATATGCTAATCAACTTGTCATATTTAAACGCGGTTATGGCCCGGGGGCTGGCAATGCCCTTGGGACCAATCTTCTTGGTGTCAAGAACGACGAAGTTCTTCGCCATAAGCTTTCCCGACAACGATCTTGCTGGAAGCCGGCGTCAAGAACGATGAAATTCTTCGCCATAAGCCTTCTCGGCAACGATCTTGCCGCGAGCCGGTGTCGAGAACGACGAAGTTCTTCGCCACAAGCCTTCACGGCAACAAGCTTGCCGGAAGCCGGCATCGAGAACGTCAATGTTCTCTGCTGAAGATAAAAGCCTTCCCGGTAACAAGCTTGCCGGAAGCCGGCATAGAGAACGTCAAAGTTCTCTGCTGAAGATAAAAGCCTTCCTGGTGACGAGCTTGCCGGAAATCGGGCATCGAGAACGTCAAAGTTCTCTGCTGAAGATAAAAGCCTTCTCAGCAACCAGCTTGCTGGAAGCCAGTGTCGAGAACTCCAGAGTTCTCCACTGAAATCGGGCATCAAGAACGTCAAAGTTATCTGCTAAAGATAAAAGCCTTCCTAGCGACAAGCTTGCCGGAAGCCGGCATCGAGAACGTCAAAGTTCTCTGCTGAAGATAAAAGCCTTCCTGGCGACAAGCTTGCCGGAACCCGGCGTCGAGAACGTCAAAAGTCTTTGCGAGAAACATAAGACTTCCCGGCAACAGCATTGCCGGGAGCAAGAAAGGAAACAAAACCACACTCTAGCATCGAGATCTATAGAGTTCTCTGCCAGAAAATTTCCATGGAACCAGGCTCGGGGGCTGGCAGCTCCTTTGAGTGCAACAACAACCGTGACCCATGCCAAGCTTGGTCCCGTCTCCAGCGTCGAATTCATGAAGTTCTCCGCTGCAGCCGGGCCCGGGGGCTACTGTCGGTGTAGTGAAAACCAGGGCTACACTAACCGCCGAGCATGGGCCACGACTGTATGCAATTACACTAAAGAGAATCCATCTTCGCCGACAAGTGCTACATCAGCAAGCAAGACTCAAGCCACCTTCCCGGCAAGGAGCATCCTGCCCTGCCAGGGAGGACAGATACAAGGCAAAAATAAGCAGCCAAGCCTGAGAACCAGAAGACGAGACGACCGCAAGGCTCCTTGCCGAGGTTGCCCATGAGGCCCCGGCAAGGCCCCTTGTCAAAGACGGCCGCAAGGCCCCGGCAAGCCTCTTGCCGAGGGCGCTCACAAGGCCCCGGCAAGACCCTTGCCGGGAAGATACACAAGGCCGCGACAAGCCCTTGCCGAGGACATTGGTGGAGCCGCAGCCAGGCCCACACCTACCAAGACTCCACCACCGTACCCATGCAGCTGCCAGCTCAACCAGCTGAGTAGGCGCCCGCGTGGTGACATGCGGTCTCTGCACCGATCCAGCAAGCTCCTGCGTGGTGGCATGCAAGTCTTCCTGAAGACTCCGCCACCCGCGCCAGCCCAGCAACCAGCCAACGTGGCGCTACAACGCCTCGTCAGCTCGGACGCGCGTCAAGGCCAGGCGAGGCGGCGACAACTGGGACGAGCTTCCTTGCTGTCCCCGATAAAGCAAGAGGATGCATAAGCGGCGCATTGAATGCGTTTGTCCTGCGATGTCAGGCGATAAGCTTGTACACTGTAGATACCTTCCACCTCCTGTGTGCCACTGTGGCGACCCCTTTGACATATAAAAGGAGGCCCGAGGCGTACTGTGGAAGGGGATCGGACTCCGGACCCTCAAAGGATTCGGCTTTTTGGAGCTCCTCACGCCCCATTGCTAGTTCAAGAACACAGATAAACAAACCACCAAAGCAGGAGTAGGGTTTTACGCATCCTCGCGGCCCGAACCTGGATAAGGAAACTGTGTGCTATCTGTTTGATCCGCTCTTCTCACGACCCCGCGCCCCGCGACCGTAGTAGGGATTCTTGTGATCCCATAGGTGTCGTTCCCACCGACACCGTATAGCAAAACTAATGAATGGTGCGTTGCGGTGATAGCAGAGTGTCAATGTTCAGTCGAAACAGGATGCCGACCTTCCTGAACCGTGGTGCGCAAACGGCGTTGGGGTGAGAAAAAAAGTGGGACCGATTTGAGGGTATTCCTGTCCAATGGACTGGCCGCTGGTGCCCTTCAGCCTATGCCGTAGCGGAGGTTTGAGAGGGAGAACAGGGGATTAGGCATGCTAGATTTCATTCATTATTGTTGCCTTCATCTTACACAATGAGAACTTTTCTGTGAATGGTAAATGTTTTTAAATTACACTATGAACACTTTCAAACGCACTATAAACATTTTTCTAAATACACGATGAATGGTTGTCTAATTTGTGATGAACACTTTTTAAACGCACAATCAACATTTTCTAAATACACGATAAACGGTTGTCTAATGTGTGAAGAACACCTTTTAAAAAGTGTTGACGCAATTTAAAAAATGTTCATGTAAATGTAAAAAGTGTTGATGCACAATGAAAATTTTAAATTACGTGATGAACATTTTAAATATACAATGAATAATTTTTATGAGTGACATCTTTTTTCGAAATACATGACCAATGTTTTTCAAAATATTCACGTATGTTGCCATATGAAGCAACAATTTGACATGTCTCGGAAAAAAAGCCGTGCATGTAAAAGTAGCATGGTCCGGCATTGCAATTGCCATAGATCGAAAGTTTGAATTTGCAAATGGATGCAATACTTGTCGTGGTCCAGGAAATATAAATTGCCATAGCTCTGAAAATAAATTTCCATAGTCTAGCGATGCAATTTGTCATGGTAAAATATGTTTTCTTACATTTGATTTTTTTTCCATTGATGTAAAACTAGCCATGGACCAGCAACGCAATTTGCCATCCCTAAAAAGTTTGAATTCGTGAAATGGATGTAAACTTATTATGGTCAAGAAAAAGGTAAATTTCCATGGCTTTAAAAATAAATTTGCCGCAGATCTGATTTTTTTTCTTGCAATGGTCTAGCGATGCAATTTGCCATGGTAAAATTTCTCGCCACCTTACAAACTCTGTGTAGTTTTCTTCCATTTTGACATTTTCTATCTACCATTGATGTAAAACTAGCCATTAACTAGCATGCAATTTGCCATCGCTCAAAAGTTTGAATTCACGAAATGAATGTAAACTTGTTATGGTCAAGAAAAAGGTAAATTTCCATGGCTTTAAAAATAAATTTGTCGTAGATCAGTTTTTTTTTTGCAATGGTCAAGCAATGTGATTTATTATGTTAAAAGTGTTGCCATGCTAAAAATTCTATGTTTTTAGGTTTCTTGTGCGCCTAAAATTTTACAAGAATTTTGTTGCCATGCTCCGAAACTAGCAATGGTCCAACACTGAAATTTGTCATGTCTCGAAGTTGAATTTGCAAATTGATGTAAATCTTCGCATAGACCAGAAACGGTAAATTCCCATGGCTGTGAACATAAATTTGCGATGGTCCAACATGATATTTCCCATGGTAAAAAATGTTGCGATAATACAAACTCTACGTGTTTCGTTTCTATTTTGTGCGTCCAAAATTTGACAGGAAGATTTTTTCCATGCTACACACAATTTGTTTTGTTGCCAAAAGACAATGTCAATAATTTTGCCGTGATATAACAACGAATTTGCTGTTGTAAAAAATACAAAAAGAATTCAAAAGCATCAAAATTGCCATGGTGTTGTACGAGAAGCATGTGACTTACAATTGTCCTTTTTTAAGAGAAAGTGTTCCATAGATCATGAAAAACTTAGGAAAAATCATTCCCTAAATCATGGCAACTTAAGGGCGGGGGGATTTTAATACGCGTAGCAATTTTAGGATTTTTGTTCTTTTGAAAAGATGGCAAATTTAGGAATTGTAATGGGCACATGATAAAAGTATGAATTTTTTTCTCAAAAACATGGCAAATTAATAAATTTGCCATGCTACTCAAGGAAATTTGCCACATGTTCAATAACTACAGGGTGGGGAAGTGGTGGCATATATAATCTACCAAGTAGAATCAAAAGAATTTAATCATAGCAAACATAACAGCTAGTAAATCACATATGTAAACAAGGAGACCTCTAGCAATTAATTTAATTGATTCTTCCTCTTACCAACGGGATCATCTTAAAATATCTCAATAAAATGAGTGATCACGGTGTGGCCCAGCACCCCATCTGCCGACGTGCACATGTCTGGCCTGGGGTGTGAAGCATGACAATGGCACAGATCGGTCTTGGACCTCGTCTCCACTTCCAGCAAACGTCTGTCCATTATGCACCTGGCTCCCGTCAACCCATACGGCTCAAATATAATAAGGCCGACAATTCCTAACGCAGCCATATCATGATGTGAACGAGTGGCCAGTGATTCCGAGAGCGTGCGAGCTCGTCCGCTCCTATGACTTTTCGGTGGCCCGTTCCCTTTTTAGCTAGTAACTGACAGTGATGTGGCCATTTCAGCTTGTTGTGGGTCCCTCTTGTAAGCCGGTAGTGAATCGCTGGTGTGGCATACTTGCTAACGTGGATAGGCTGCATGTCAAGAGAAATAGGATAGTGGGGATGAATTATTTAGATATTATAGATGAGCAACCAATTAAGCTTGGGGATGCCCCCGACTGGCATCCCCTCTTTCTTCTAACGACCATCGGTATTTTACTCGAGGCTATATTTTTATTCGTCACATGATACGTGTTTTGCTTGGAGCGTCTTGTATGATATGTGTCATTGCTAGTTTTATTTTGTGTTTTAAGTCACCAATCCTTGCTGGACACACCTATTTGAGAGAGCCAAAATTATTCCACGACTTGTTAAAATTGCTCTCTATGCTTCACTTAAATTTCTATGAGCAATGGACTTGCTCTGGTGCTTCACTTATATCTTTTTGAGCAATGTGTGCTTAGTATTTTTGAATAAATGCTCCCTTGCTTCACTTAAATTTATTTGAGAGTTAGTAAAACTTTGAAGAGATTCTCTCTTGCTTAAATTAAATTATTTTGAGATAAAGAAAATATGTTATGCTCATGATCTTCACTTATATTTGTTTGAGCTTATGAAAAGCAACACATGAAAATTAGTCCCAAAGTGATAGATATCCAAGAAGGATAAAGAAAGAAAGAAAATATATGTCATGAAGATCATTGGACAAAAATAAACTTGATTCTTAGTAATAGTTTTGAGATATGATGATGTGATATGTGAGTTATGTTGATGAGTAATTGTGCTCTAGTAAGAATGTTGGTGTTAGGTTTGTGATTCCCTATGCATGCACGAAAGTCAATAATTATGCAATGAAAATTATATCCTACTTGTGGTGCATTATTCGGTGTTGATTATGCTTAATGCCTGCTTATGAGATTATTCGTTTCTTGGTTGGTCACTTCTCAATCTATATGCGGTATTATTTTGCCGTTCTAAGCAAATTTGCATGTGCCATCTCTAATTTTTAAAATAAACTTCTCTTTTGTGTGTTTGTTTTGCTCGCGGAACGGTAACGGGTGGCTAATATTTTCCATGCTAGATGTGTTATTCTCACGACGAGTGTTTATTCACTTGTCATTGCACGAGAGTAAGGCAAAGGTATTAGGGATGCCCAGTCCCGAAATGCAAAAATGAATTTACTTTATGTTGTCAAATAATAAATTCCTTGGAAAGTGTTGGTATGGAGGGCACCCGTGGATACGGCTAGCCATTGAAAGTGAAAGTTATGGTGGAAAAAGGAATAAACTTTATTTTCTGTTTGGGAACCGCCTATGATATATCTAGCATGGAAAGTGTTGGGATGCTCCAAGTCGTTTTCGTTGGTGGGATGGATACACCTCCCAAAATGTTTTTATCTCTAATTTTCCGCTTTCAGCTCTGGCACCTCTACAAATCCCTACTTCCCTCTGTGAAGGGTCTTTCTTTTACTTTATGCAATTTTTATTTTTGAAATTGAGTCTCCATCCTCTCTTATAAAAGCAGCACTAGGAGGCAATATGATCGTACTTAAGTATTGGGTGTAGCTAATATTTGAGTGTTTTTCATGAATGGATCAATGTTTGAGCATGATTGGCTAGGGATAACTTGTTTTAGCATTGATATTTTGAAAGACATGGTTTCTTGTTGATATGCTTGAGTATCTAAATTATTATGTCAAAACTAGACTATTGCTTTGAATCACATAAAGTCCAAATGTCCATGCTATAAAGAAAAGAATATGATATGACATGATAAACAACACTCCACATCAAAAATTCTATTTTTATCACTTACCTACTCAAGGACGGGCAGGAATTAAGCTTGGGGATGCTTGATACGTCTCCAACGTATCTATAATTTTTGATTATTCCATGATGTTTTCTTATCAATCTTGGATGTCTTATAATCAATTTATAGTCATTTTATATTATTATTTTGGTACTAACCTATTGACATAGTGCCGAGTGCCAGTTGTTGTTTTCTGCATGTTTTTTACATCGCAGGAAATCAATATCAGACGGAGTCCAAATGCCACGCCAATTTAGATGATTCTTATGGACCAAAAGGAAGAAGATGGGCCCCGGTTGCACCTGGGGGGAGTCCTGAGGAGGGGACAACCCACCAGGGCGCGCCAGGAGGCCCAGGCGCGCCCTGGTGGGTTGTGCCCACCTCAGGTACCCCCCCGGACTGCCTCTTTGCTCTATAAATACCCCAATATTCCAGAAACCCTAGGGGAGATGATGAAAAATTCATCCAGCCACCGCAGAGTCCAGAACCACCAGATCCAATCTAGACACCATCACGGAGGGGTTCACACTTCCATTGGTGCCTCTCCAATGATGCGTGAGTAGTTCTTTGTAGACCTTCGGGTCCGTAGTTAGTAGCTAGATGGCTTCCTCTTTCTCTCTCTTGATTATCAATACAATGGTCTCTTGGAGATCCATATGATGTAAGTCCTTTGGCGGTGTGTTTATTGGGATCCGATGAACTTCGAGTTTATGATCAGTTATATGATTTTATACCCATGAAAATTATTTGAGTTCCTTTGATCTCTTATATGTGTGATCTCTTATAGCCTTGTATTTCTTCTCCGATATTTGGATTTTGTTTGGTCAACTTGATCTCTTTATCTTGCAATGGGAAGAGGTGCCCGGTAGTGGGTTCGATCTTATGGTGCTTGATCCCAGTGACAGAAAGGGAACTGACATGTATGTATCATTGCTACTAAGGATAAAAAGATGGGATCCATATCTTCCGCAATAGATAAACGGATCTCATCTACATGATGTCATCGTTCTTATTGCATTACTCCGTTTTTCCATGAACTTAATACACTAGATGCATGCTGGATAGCGGTCGATGTGTGGAGTAATAGTAGTAGATGCAGGCAGGAGTCGATCTACTAATCTTGGACGTGATGCCTATGTAATGATCATTGCCTGGATATCGTCATAATTATTTGAAGTTCTATCAATTGCCCAACAGTAATTTGTTCACCCACCGTTTGCTATCTTTTTCGCGAGAAGCCACTAGTGAAACCTACGGCCCCGGGGTCTTCTTTCTCATATATTTGCCTTGCGATCTACTTTTTCCTCGCGTTTATTTTCAGATCTAATAAACCAAAAATACAAAAATACCTTGTTGCATTTATTTGTTCCGCGATCTATTTATCCTATCTACAAATTTACCTCACGTCCTTTGCCTATCTTGAGGCGCCGTACCCCGAAAGGGTTTGACACGTCGGGTTGCGAGGTGTTGTTATTTGTGTGCAGAGGTTGTTTACATTGTGTTGCTTGGTTATCCTACTGGTTCGACAACCTTGGTTTCATATCTGAGGGAAATACCTACCGCCGTTGTGCTGCATCATCCCTTCCTCTTTCGGGAAATACCAATGTAGCTTCAAGCGACATCAGTAACCACTTATCTCGACGCCTGCCGCCGCCGCCAGGCTGCCGGCAAACCCCACCACATTTCGCCACATCCGTTTGCCGTCGCCTATCACCATCGACTTTCTTGATGTTGCTCGCGGTCGACCCAACTCTGCTCGGTTGGCGAATATGCCGTACTGAGGGTTCTTTCTCATGGACGACAAGGTAACTAATTTAATGAGATATTATCTCATCTCTTATCCCAGTTCATCTGCCTCCTTTAATTACCTTGTGGAAATCGTCGTGAATTCATTTTTATTCAAGCTGATTTGAGGGTTTTCTTTCATTCATAGAGTGTACAGTGCGCTGACACATCGGTACTTTGCGACCTCCGCCAGATATTCCATCTCACCATACCAGATAACTTGAGGATGTACGTGGTATGTTCAATCTCACCCTAAATCGGTTGGCATGGCCTACTTTCCTGAACATATTCTAAATATTGCTACATTTGGATATAAGGTGCCACATGCACCATATACGTCAAAGGGGATTTCCCCCCTCTTCTTTCTATATTAGGCAAAATAATGATGTATTGTTCTTTCGATTACTCTCATATTTCCATGACATCATGTTTACCCTATCTTTTTAATTATAGATTTTTGTCCTTTGATTTCAACTGTTGTACAGTTCTTTCAATTTGGGCCCATATTTGCATGTTACCATATTTTCTTTAACAATCCTACCATTTTCTGCAGCCCATCCCTTGCTACGCAGCAGATTATGTAGTGCACAATTTTTCTCTTTACATAGATCAAGGTTGCACGGATGTCATACTGCACACAGACCATGGATTTACAATCGTTGCTACTGTAAGACTTGATGAACGTGGTGACTCCTATTTTGGCGCTGGCTTTTGGAAAGAAATTTCTAAGTTTTATGTACTGAAAGTGTGCACTAAAATTGCACTGCACATAAAAGGGCCTGGTCATGAGATATATGCTAACTTCCCCGACAAAATCATCCTTCCAGACTCTGTTCGAAGTAAGTTTTCTTTTCAACTATCTGCATGTTGACTTACCTAGCAATGTCAAATGAATTGTGTAGTATTTAAGCAACCCATTGTTATTCCCTTTTCTTACTATATTCCTACCTAATAACTTCTAGTTACCAATACACTTTTCTGTTGCCCTGTTTTAACTAAATATTCCCTGTACTCTCATTTCTATCAGAAAGCGCCGCTGACAAGGAGACTCTAGAGGTGGAGAACAGGGCTGCCAACAAGCGGAAGCGGGGCGAGCTAGAACTGCAAGCAACTCCAGCACGCTTAGACTTCATCAGCTGCCTCCCCGATGATATGTTGATAGTCATCATCTCCCTCCTCCCAATCAAATATGGGGCACGGACAATCGTGCTTTCCCAATGGTGGCTCCCCCTATGGAACTCCACCCCTCTCGACATCATCGACACCCACGAGCTCTGCCATGGCTATCGCAAAAGCTTGGATGCGTTCTCCGAGATCCTTGGCAGTCACCTTGGCCCAACCAGAGGCCTTAGAATGGGCAGGTTCCATTCCAACGGTAGGGACCGAGCCAAGCTTGACGACTGGTTCCAATCCCCCGCCCTAGATCAGCTCGAGGAGCTCACTTTTGATGATGGGCATATGCGCTCGCTGCCAACGTCCGTGCTCCGCCTCACGCCCACGCTGCGCATCGCCAAGTTCAGGAACTGCCATCCCCCCTTAATGACGTGCCCGCTCTTATTCTACCACGACTGAAGCACCTCGAGCTCGTCGTTGTCTGCCTCTCAAACGGTGACATGGAGCGCCTGCTCCGTGGCTGTACTACACTCAAGTACCTTCGTCTTCAGGCAATCAATGGGTTGAGTACATTCCACATCACCTCCATGACTCTCCGGACTATTTATGTGTGTTGCTGGTTCGGCAGGAAGACATCACAAGATGTGTACCATGGTATGGTCATTGAGGACACACCTGCACTTGAGAGATTACTTGTACTTGATAAAGTAGGTCCAACAAGAATAATTGTCATTTCTGCGCCGAAATTGATAGTGCTGGGCTACTCATCTGACAAATACTCCGACTTGTTATTGGATCCACACCTGTTCAGTTATAACAACCGCCTTCTACCTCTCCTTCTACAAATTAACATTATTTCTAATTTTGAAGATGTTTGTTCGTTTGTCATTCAGAAAATGATTCCGACAAGCTTGATCACAAAACTGCACACATATAAGGTCTTGGCACTAGAATCTATCGGCCCCAACCTAGAGCAAGTTGTCAGTTTCCTGAGATACTTTTCGTGCCTAGAGAAGCTATATATCGATGTGATGGTCCTTTCTTGTTAAATGTTAACCATAAGGGAGTTCTATTTGTGACACCTTTTTCCAAGTTTACAATGACAATGTACTATGATTTTTGAAAGATTCTTTTGGAGGATTTCAGTACATACATGTCTCCTTTTCCAAGTTTACAACGACAATGCTTGATCCATATGGTTAAAATCCATATGCATTTCTCCTATTGATTCATCTGTACTAATTTTCTTAGGGAACTTTTTATCCACTCCAACATCTTGTGAAGATCGAAGATGGCATGTTAATGCCCATGTTAATCATGTCAGATCGAAGATGGCATGTTAGTGCATTTTACAAATCCTGCAAATCAAATAGGCATGTAGTAGTGTTCAAAACTGCATCTAGGCACTAACTCGTTTTCTTCTTTTGCATATAAGATTAGGCCCACTGGTGGATAATGTGATATAATATAACAATCACGTCGAATGCCTAGATCTGCATCTCTCAGAATTACTTTGAACTCCTACCGAGGGACCTTACCAGAGATTATATTCGTCGGGTTCTTTGTTGGCAGAGCAAGGGTGCTGAAGGTAATGAGGTTTGCCCTACATTTATTTTGCAAAAATGAATGGTTTGTTGATCTGCGCCGGCGCATGCAGCAGAATGGAATAGGCTCCAAAAATGCTGAATTTCATTTTGGAACTTCAGATGACAAAGTAATCGGAACTCATCGTGTCAACCCCATACATGACTCCTCAGTGGTTGACCCCTTTGCAAAAGTTGTGAGGTTTCGAAACCAGACTTTGAAGTGGTAATATTAATATGAACCTCTCTGATATCAATGTTCAGTGGATCAGCGCGAGCGTTTGCAGCTGATGAGCTGAATTTTATTTCTAATATCAGTTTGAACCTTGTGATCTTCGAATTTGAGCCATATAACTCTGGAATTTTAACCTTGTAATATTTCGAGCTTTTGTGGTACAATCGTTGAAATGGCATCGTATGAGACTCGTATATTGGTAGCACTATTTTGACCTTGATATGCAATGGTCTTAGATTTGATTTTATTAACCATTCTCGAATCTATTTACCTTGTCGATCTCACAGCACACGATTTGTATAGCTAACTCGACTGCGATCTTCGACATTATTGCACACAGTTGGTTTCTTCCACTGTGTGCCCTGTAGAGCGCAGAATTAATTATCGCACTCGAGTGTCCATCATCACCCTTCTGTGTAACTTTGACCCCATCACCTACGGGTAAACTTATGACCGAAGTCATTCCACACACTTCATTTTTACAAAGCTTTTTGCCAATAAACACCCACGATTTGTCCCTCTTCTAGTCGACGTGTGGCAAACCAAGCCGGGCGGGAAGCTTGCATGGTAAACTGCGCCGTAGCACGGTAACAGGCTCACTGACGATACATTTGGCGCCTCTTCGAGCCCACGCGTGGTCAAACTGCGATGTGGTGTTGTCAAGCATGCACTAGAATCCTCCTCTATGAACGCCGTGACAAGACGTGAAGATTACAGGCCGGCTGGGCCCCATTTGTTACAGATGCCATTTAAGCCTCTTATGTCTCTTCAACCTTTCGATGGCGCCCCACCATTTCAAGAAGCACACCCACCAGGACAAGTTCTTAGAGGGTATCCTACGCGGCTCCAATCGCGCTCCGAGCGGCTGCCGCTGACGAGCAGCAGTTCACCATGCATGCCGTGGTGGACACCCACTGAAGGTTCACGGAGCTCTCAGTGGTGTACACCAACAACCCGGTCTGGGTGGAGCACTCCATCCACATCATGGAGCTATTGCTTGCAGAGGAGAAGTACAAGGTGGTCGGGTTCGGCCTCGAGTACAACCGCACTCGTGCCGGGTCTCGTCCCAAGGTCGTCATCGCCCATATGTGCGTGCACAACCACGTCCTCATCTACCACTACTGCCTGGCCACAAGGCATTGCGAGTGTTCCGCCAGGTTTGTCAACATCCCCCACTACATGTTCGCTACGGTGGACATCACCAACAATGTCAAGGTGCTCAAGAATTCGGGCATCGCCTGCCAGAATCTTGTCGACGTCCAGGGCCAATACAAGATCTGGGCAGCAAAGAGCATGAGAAGGACTCACTGGTTCACCTCGCTGAGGCCATCATCAACCCCTACTACAGAGACATGAAGGATTCTTGCAACAAGGACAAGCGTGTCTGGCACTCGGCCTGGATGGACAAACTCGACAAAGCTCACATCGTGTACGCGGCCAAGGAGACGTACACGTGTTACGACATGTACAGGCGGATCGTTGACATGAGGAAGTGCCTCCTTCCCCAAAACGGCCAGTGATCCAACCGGAAGCAGAGCAATGGCAAGCATAGTCACAACAAGAAGTAGATGATTAGATCCTTGTTTCTCCTAGTTTAGTATGCATGTAATTGCTTACTTTGGTGTGTGAAAATTTTATGTGTGTAGTCACTTGTATAATTGTATGCTTAATTTGGTTATGCAATGTTATCTTTTTAAGTACATATATGTTGATGCCTGTAGACAGAGCAAATCACATCGCACACGGACTAAACAATGGAACCCGTCGGTGATGATTTCATCAATCACTGACAATTGTATACCAGCAATCATTTGCTCACAACACACACGGCTTGTTAACAGGAATCGTCTGTGTTGTTATCAGTCTTCCCACACATTTCCGATTACAGACCTGTTTGCCACGTATCACACACATCTTGTTAAGTTGAACCGTTTCCATTCTCTTGGCTCAACGCAAATAGTTCATCAGAGTGAACTGTATGTCGTATATCGCACACCTTCATTTGGCTGCCCTTTCTGTTGTTCCACCTCATCACAAACAGTTCATCTGAGTGAACCGTACACTCTACACCGCACACGCCTTCATCTGGCAGCTCGTTTCTTTTGTTCATCTCATCGCAAATAGTTAATTGAACTGAACCGTATGCCCTGAATCGCACACGCAAAAAAATCTGAACCGTGTTTGATGCATCCGTCATCGCAAATGTTTTGCACCTTTTTTGACAGGTTTTTTACACCACCTTTTGTGATTATTGCATCGCACACAGTTTCGTCGAAGGGTCTCTAATCATAGTGTCGCGTTAGCAGCATCCTGCAGTAGTGAGCTTTCAAGTAAATAAGTTTTCAAGAACACAATTAAAATATTCTTAAAGGCATGAGTTCTATCAAGTTACAATGAAGACGTCAAGGACTAGGGGACAACAAGCAAATCCTATGATCAATGAAAGCAAACCAAAAGAAAAAAAAGGCCGAAATAAGCACAAGGGTACGTAAGAGATTGAAAATCACCTTCGCTGAATTATTTGTTAAATATCAAAAAAGAGGAAAAGAAAAGTGTTTATCGGTCAACTGATGCAAAGAAACCAACACTAGTGCAAAACCGGTCTTTAGTGCCAGTTCGTGACGGCCTTTAGTGCCGGTTCGCCAACCGGCACTAAAGAGTGGGGACTAAAGGTCCCCCCCCCCCGTTAGTACCGGGTTCGTCACTTAACCGGGCGCTAAAGTGCAAACACGTGGCACGAGCCAGGCCCATGTGCGCGTAGGTCTTTAGTACCGGTTGGTAACACCAACCGGTACTAAATGTTTGGGTGTTTTTTTTTATTTTGTGTTTTCACTTTGGCTTTATTTTCCATTTAATTCTTTTTTGTTTGTTGGTATTTCACGATACTACAAATTGTACACGTTATGCATATATATAAATAGATTTTCTCGTACGTAGAACTGCATATATATATATATAGGACGGCCATTTGGGACACCTAGGTGCCTGGGCACCTTACCTCCTAGCCGTTAGATGGTGACTTGCTACCGTTAATTCAAGTACTAGTGGGTAAACCCGTTATGGGTATATATATGGCAGTAATCAATAGTAATGGCAAGCATGCGTGCATGCATGGAAACTACTAATAGATACTCATCAATGCATAAAAGTTACCAAATTATAGTGCATGTACGTGTACTATGTGATAATCATACCTATTATTATATTACTCAAATATCTGTATCGGGTAATGTTGTATAGTTTTTCATATTTATTGTAATGTATGTATCATCTGTTGAGGTATTTAGTTTATGTACATGTATCCACCTATCAAAAGGTAGTTTCATTTATGGGTATATATCAATAAATTACACATTGAGGTATGTACACACACATAAATATTTTGAGTTTTTTTCAGGGACTCCAATATGCACCAAGAGATATCACGGTTGGGTATTCAACCTTCGTTTTGTGTAGAATAACCGAGGTATATCCAATTTTTATTAGTTATAATACCTCGGCTATGTTCACATTTTTAGTACATATAATACCCCGGGTATATGTATATTCTCATTAGATATAATACTTCTAGTATGTGTGTATTTTTATTCGATATAATGGCCCCAGGTATGTGTATATTTTCATTAAGTATAATACATTAGTTCTATGTATTTTCATTGGGTATAACACCAACACGTATATTTTTTATCACGGTCTAATAATATCTACACATGGGTATCTGTTACTAGACCGTAATATTAGGTATAATACGCACCAACTATAATATCTCAGTCTAATAATATGTACACGTGGGTATCTCGGGTACATGTACCACCTATTACAAATCTGACATGTATGGGTATATACAAAAAAAATCACATTGAGGTATATACATACAGAGAAATATCTTGAGTATGCACTATTTTTTTTGCGGGGATTTGAGTATATACACTATAAAATATATTGAATACATTTGTAGGTATCAAAAGTCTAAAATAAACTATTTGGTATATATGTACCCATGTACGAGTGTTCAGAGTATTTTAACAGGACTATAGCAAAATTCTTAATAAAATAAATCCTTTATGAAGCAATCAATCGCATGCATTTGTTTTGGAAACAAACATGCAATCAATGGTCATGAGTACTAGTGCATGCAAGCACAAGATGGAAAGTAAATTATTTGGAAGGCACTAGTGATTATTTATATGGATAAAATGTGTTAACGGGTTGGATCCAAATAAGGAGCCCAGGCACCTATATATATATATATATATATATATATATATATATATATATATATATATATATAAAATATATCATCGAATGTCTCACAGCCAACACCATTAACTATTCACACATACACATGTATATACATATACAATTTCTCCTACATGTTGCCTTGGTGACTTCGGAGCATGCACGATGACAAGTGGTTCATGGGGGCGGTAGCGGGTAATAGTATTCTCCTTTGGGATCTATGACCTGGTCGAGCAAAAATCCAGCTATTTCCTCTTGAAGTGCCAGTATGCGCTCCTCGGGTAGGAGCTTGTCCCGCACCTCCCTGAACTGTTAAGAAGGAGATCAATATGCATGTGTATTAGTTGTGTTACAAAATATCGATAATGGTGTGAATAGAGTTCTGACAACGTACCCATTCCTGTCTTTGAGATCTGCTCCTTTCGGACGCCATCATGCGAATGTTCTCGCAAACGTAGAATGCACAAAGATCATTCCCCGGCGCCTGCTTCAGGGCCTTTACGAGAATGGAATTGAATCAGATAATGATTAATCAAGCATGATAATTAATTAATGGTATTGAAACAAGAATTAAAGAGATGGCTAGCTAGCTAGTACTACTTAATTATTTACCCTTGGTCGATGCCAAAAACAACTTTTTTGGCCATTTGCCTAGAGTCACCTTGATGAACTTTGCCCAAGCCCTGCCCACCGGCAAAGAAAATCAATAAAGGGGTTATTAAATAGTTCATATCAATAAATGACGAACTAATAATAGGCCGAGATATAGTTAATAATGATTGAAATTACCTGTTGACTATCCCCTTCATGATGGTGTAGTCTTTATCTTCTTTAAGTAGCGAGTCGAGTACTTCGACTGTTGCTTTGTCAACTTTAATGACTAACAAGATCCAGTGGAAACTGCATGCGCACACGTTTGCATGTCTTAATTAAGCAGGCATGTGCATAAAATTAATCAACTATATATCGTAAACCGTATACACTTAGTTATTAACATCTAGCTAGCTAGTAAGCAAAAACAGAATTTGTATTAACTCACGTGAAGTTGTAAGGAAGTAGTATATCTTCATTGGTATTGAGGCACTTCAAGAACTCTAGCATGCTTTCCTCTACACCTACTTTAGAAGTTGCAAGATTCCATGTGTACTCATTAATGGTATTTGGGTCAATGAACCCAATGCCATAGCGCCCAGATTTTTTCATTTCATACATCTTCATCCTGCATATAATACCACAGAAAAGAATATATAGTGAGGATAATTACATGTAATGATTGATCAAAAATTACAGAAAGAAATCACTTACAAACAATAGCAACTGACGAGAAATTTGTCGAGTGCGTCTTGATTGTATAACTGATATAGTTTTGAATACTCAATGCACAGAGCTTTCTCATGGTAGTAATGCTCCTTCTTGACATTCACCATGAGGGACTCTCGATTGGAAATCTTGGTAATGTTCATGTACCATTGATGCAATTCATACATTCTCGTTGGGAGGTTCTTGACCTTGTCCTGGTGGACCAAAGGTTTGCCCCGGCATATTTCCATTTTATTTCCTCCTCTCTAAGCGGAGACATGGGCTCAATTTCGAGGAGTTGTCCAACAGATCTTGAGCATTTCAGCCTGCATTATATGCTCCTCCGTTATTACCACATCGCCTAGCTGGGGAACTTTAACGGTTTGCCCACAATAATATTGGTAGCGGCCTCCTCTCATGTGTTGTTGTTGGCACAACAAGCGGGAGATCGATTGCGCTACTGTTCTCCCAGTGGGAACGGTTTTCCGCATTTTTGCCCGCTGCTTGTTGGCTCGAGCTCGAGCTCGCTTCCTTCTTTAGCCGCTCTCGATGTAGTTTCCTGATTTGGCGCTCATAGTCCGAGTCAACATGCTTGGGAGCTGGTTCTCTAGCCATTTTAATGAAGTGGTCAATTACTTTCTCGTGCACTTTCTCCTTCGGGCGGCGATGCCGGTTTCATCCAAAATGGGCGCCCACTTGGGCCTGCACTATGGCTGCGTTTTGCTCCTTAGTCATGTCGTAAGGCCTCACGAGGAAGAGGAGCGAGGCTTGGACCATATTTACATCGCTTGTCTCGGCCTGTACTTCTGAACTACCTCGATTGCACTGCCACGCACCATAGCTGCGGCATGTCTCTTCTGCGATTGCTGAGACGGCGAAGACGGCTGACGTGGCTGAGTTGGACCAGAAGAAGTGGTCTGACGATGTGCCGGACTTGAAGCAGGAGGTGTGGCCTAACACGGTGCCGGACTTGAAACCGGAGAAGTGGCATGATGCTGTGCCGGACTTGAAACCGAAGGAGTCAGCTCACGCGTTCGGGGACTTGGAGGAGGTGGCGGACTTCGAGGAGGAGTCGGCTCACGCTGCTCGTCGACTTGAGGAGCGGGAGTCTGCTGACTTCGGTGGCGGAGTCAGCAGACGACGCAGTGTTGGTGGACTTCAAAGATGATGCAATCCTTTCTCCATAGGATGATACGATGTATGGCCTCTCCCAAGCAGCGCTCGTATTCACCTCCGTGAAAGTCAAGTCTGTAGCCCGAATATGGGTCCATCACTTCATCAACCATGACACAAGCATAGCCCTCTTGAATCGGGATGCAATGGAAGGTTGCTTCGGGGGTAACTGGAAAAGCAACGCCGTCCGCCACCTTCATGGATATGTTCTTCATTTTTGAGTGTAGCTCACAGTTAGTGTTCTCTATAATGTCATCCATTGTGGTATGTATCCAGCAGTGTCGCCTGGGGCGTAACCAACGCTGCTTCTCGGCATGGATGGGACGGTGCTATCCAATGTCGGACGATCATCCGCTTGCTACCGCTGCCGAGACCCCTTTCACGGCTAAGTGAGTCGATCTGCTGCCGCCGCTGGAATTTGAGTGTCAGTCCGCGTGCCTTGCTTCTAGGCCTTGAAGGCGTTCTGCCCCGCTTCCTCTGCTCCTCCTCCAGCTTCCTTTTCTTCTCCTCCTCCATCTTCCTTCTTGCACGGGTCCTGCAGTCCTCGTTCCATTCTGAAAAGCCCTCATACCAGGGAATAACGCCCTTGCATCGTGTTCTTCCGGGGTGTTCAGGATTTCCCAGGGCGGGCGTAAGCTCGTCGTTCTCTCTGTTGGGCGTGAACACCCCCTTTCGAGCTTCTTCTATTGCGTCAATTATTTTTTGTTCGGCTCCTTTCGAGCCTCTTTGATCAATGGCTCTCATATTTATCTTCCAACATCTTCAGAACTATAGGACCATGAACCGAACACGCCACTGTTTCATTTACCACTTCTGCAAAGGGGAAAATCGAGTTCCACTCCGAATTTGCAACAACCCGGTTGATATTTCTCCAACGTATCTATAATTTATGAAGTATTCATGCTAATATATTATCGGTCTTGGATGTTTTACAATCATTTTATAGCTGGGACTAACCTATTGACCCAGTGCCCAGTGCCAGTTGTTGTTTTTGCTTGTTTTTTACATCGCGGGAAATCAATATCAAACGGAGTCCAAACACCGTGTAACTCCTTGGAGAAATTTTATGGACCAGAACACCCAGGATGGGCCAGAGCAGCACCTAGGGGTGCCCCGAGGGGGGCACAACCCACCAGGGCGTGCCTAGGCCCCCAGGCGCGCCCAGGTGGGTTGTGCCCACCTCGGGTGCCCCCTGGACCGCCTCTTTACCCTATAAAATTCCAAATATTCCGAAACACTTTGGGGTAGCCCTAGATTAGAAGTTCCGCCACCTCAAGGCCTCTGTATCCACGAGATCCAATCTAGACCCCGTTTTGGCACCCTGCCGGAGGGGGGTAATCATCTCAGGTGGTCATCTTTATCATCCCGGCGGCCACCACGATGAGGAGGGAGTAGTCCACCCTGGGGCTGAGGGTTTGTGAAGGAAATATGCCCTAGAGTCAATAATCAAGTTATTATTTATTTCCTTACATCATGATAAATGTTTATTATTCATGCTAGAATTGTATTAACCGGAAACATGATACATGTGTGAATACATAGACAAACTGAGTGTCACTAGTATGCCTCTACTTGACTAGCTCGTTTATCAAAGATGGTTATGTTTCCTAGCCATGGACAAAAGAGTTGTCATTTGATTAACGGGATCACATCATTGAGAGAATGATGTGATTCACTTGACCCATTCCGTTAGCTTAGCACTTGATCGTTTAGTATGTTGCTACTGCTTTCTTCATGACTTATACATGTTCCTGTAACTATGAGATTATGCAACTCCTGCCATCGGAGGAACACTTTGTGTGCTACCAAACGTCACAACGTAACTGGGTGATTATAAAGGTGCTCTACAGGTGTCTCCGAAGGTACTTGTTCGGTTGGCGTATTTCGAGATGTAGGATTTGTCATTCCGATTGTCGGAGAGGTATCTCTGGGCCCTCTCGGTAATACACATCACTATAAGCCTTGCAAGCAATGTGACTAATGAGTTAGTTGCGAGATGATGTATTACATAACGAGTAAAGAGACTTGCCGGTAACAAGATTGAACTAGGTATTGAGATACCGACGATCGAACCTCGGGCAAGTAACATACCGATGACAAAGGGAACAATGTATGTTGTTATGCGGTTTGATCGATAAAGATCTTCGTAGAATATGTGGGAGCCAATATGAGCATCCAGGTTCCGCTATTTGTTATTGACCAGAAACGTGTTTCAATCATGTCTACATTGTTCTCGAACCCGTAGGGTCCGCACGCTTAAAGTTAGATGACAGTTATATTATGAGTTTATATGTTTTGATGTACCGAAGGTAGTTCGGAGTCCCAGATGTGATCACGGACATGCCGAGGAGTCTCGAAATGGTCGATACATGAAGATCGATATATTGGACGACTATATTCAGACACCGGAATCGTTTCAGGGGTTATCGGATATATACCGGTGTACCGGGGGGTTATCGGAACCCCCCCCCCCCCCCCGGAGGTTAATGGGCCTCATGGGCCCAAGTGGTGGAAGAGGAGAGGCGGACAAGGGGCAGCCACGCGCCCCTCCCCGGACAAGTCTGAATTGGACAAGGAGGGGGGGCGCCCCCCCCCCCCTTTCCTTTCCCCCTCTCTCCTTCCCTCTCCTCTCCTACTCCAACAAGGAAGGGGGGAGTCCTACTCCCGGTGAGAGGAGGACTCCTCCTGGCGCGCCCCTCCTGGCCGGCCGACCCCCTCCCCTGGCTCCTTTATATACTGAGGCGGGGGCACCTCTAGACACAACAATTGATCTCTTGATCTCTTAGTTGCAGCGGTGCCCCCTCCACCATAATCCTCCTCGATAATATTGTAGCGGTGCTTAGGCGAAACCCTGCGACGGTAGAACATCAAGATCGTCACCACGCCGTCGTGCTGACGGAACTCTTCCTCGACACTCGGCTGGATCGGAGTCCGAGGGCCGTCATCGAGCTGAACGTGTGCTAGAACTCGGAGGTGTCGTAGTTTCGGTGCTTGATCGGTCGGGCTGTGAAGACGTATGACTACATCAACCGCGTTGTTCTAACGCTTCCGCTTTCGGTCTACAAGGGTACGTAGACAACACTCTCCCCTCTCGTTGCTATGCATCACCATGATCTTGCGTGTGCGTAGGAATTTTTATGAAGTTACTACGTTGCCCAACAGTGGTATCAGAGCCTAGGTTTTATGCGTTGATGTTATATGCACGAGTAGAACACAAGTGAGTTGTGGGCGATACAAGTCATACTGCTTACGAGCATGTTATACTTTGGTTCGGCGGTATTGTTGGATGAAGCGGCCCGGACCGACATTACGTGTACGCTTACGCGAGACTGGTTCTACCGACGTGCTTTGCACATAGGTGGCCGGCGGGTGTCAGTTTCTCCAACTTTAGTTGAACATAGTGTGGCTACGCCCGGTCCTTGAGAAGGTTAAAACAACACTAACTTGACGAACTATTGTTGTGGTTTTGATGTGTAGGTAAGAAGGTTCTTGCTCAGCCCGTAGCAGCCACGTAGAACTTGCAACAACAAGGTAGAGGATGTCTAACTTGTTTTTGCAGCGCATGGTGTGATGTGATATGGTCGTGATGTGATGCTATATTTTATTGTATGAGATGATCATGTTTTGTAACCAAGTTATCAAGAATCTGGCAGGGAGCCATATGGTTGTCGCTTTATTGTATGCAATGCAATCGCCCTGTAATTGCTTTACTTTATCACTAAGCGGTAGCGATAGTCGTAGAAGCAATAGGTGGCGAAACGACAACGATGCTACGATGGAGATCAAGGTGTCACGCCGGTGACGATGGTGATCATGACGGTGCTTCGAAGATGGAGATCACAAGCACAAGATAATGATGGCCATATCATATCACTTATATTGATTGCATGTGATGTTTATCCTTTATGCATCTTATCTTGCTTTGATTGACGGTAGCATTATAAGGTGATCTCTCACTAAATTTCAAGATAAAAGTGTTCTCCCCGAGTATGCACCGCTGTTAAAGTTCGTCGTGCCTGACACCACGTGATGATCCGTGTGATAAGCTTCACGTCCATCTACAACGGGTGCAAGCCAGTTTTGCACACGCAGAATACTCAGGTTAAACTTGACGAGCCTAGCATATGCAGATATGGCCTCGGAACACTGAGACCGAAAGGTCGAGCGTGAATCATATAGTAGATATGATCAACATACCATTGAAAACTACTCCATTTCACGTGATGATCGGTTATGGTTTAGTTGATTTGGATCACGTGATCACTTAGATGATTAGAGGGATGTCTATCAAAGTGGGAGTTCTTAAGTAATATGATTAATTGAACTTAAATTTATCATGAACTTAGTACCTGATAGTATTTTGCATGTCTATGTTCATTGTAGATAGATGGCTCGTGCTATTGTTCCGTTAAATTTTTAATGTGTTCCTAGAGAAGCAAAGTTGACAGATGATGGTAGCAATTACACGGACTGGGTCCCTAACTTGAGGATTATCCTCATTACTGCACAGAAGAATTACGTCCTGGAAGCACCACTGGGTACCAGGCCTGCTGCAGATGCAACTGCAGATGTTGTGAACGTTTGGCAGAGCAAAGCTGATGACTACTCGATAGTTCAGTGTGCCATGCTTTACGGCTTAGAACCGGGACTTCAACGAAGTTTTGAACATCAAGGAGTATATGAGATGTTCCAGGAGTTGAAGTTAATATTTCAAGCAAATGCCCGGATTGAAAGATATGAAGTCTCCAATAAGTTCTACAGCTGCAAGATGGAGGAGAATAGTTCTGTCAGTGAGCATATACTCAGAATGTATGGGTATAACAATCACTTGATTCAACTGGGAGTTAATCTTCCGGATGATTGCTTCATTGACAGAATTCTCCAATCACTGCCACCAAGCTACTACAGCTTTGTGATGAACTATAATATGCAAGGGATGAACAAGACTATTCCCGAGCTCTTCGCAATGCTAAAGGCTGCGGAGGTAGAAATCAAAAAGGAGCATCAAGTGTTGATGGTCAACAAGACCACCAGTTTCAAGAAAAAGGGTAAAGGGAAGAAAAGGGGGAACTTCAAGAAGAACGACAAACAAGTTGCTGCTCAAGAGAAGAAACCCAAGTCTAGATCTAAGCCTGAGACTGAGTGCTTCTACTGCAAACAGATCGTCCTTTGGAAGCGGAACTGCCCCAAGTATTTGGCGGATAAGAAGGATGGCAAGGTGAACAAAGCTATATGTGATATACATGTTATTGATGTGTACCTTACCAGAGCTCGCAGTAGCACCTGGGTATTTGATACTGGTTCTGTTGCTAATATTTGCAACTCAAAACAGGGACTACGGATTAAGCGGACACTGGCTAAGGACAAGGTGGCGATGCGCGTGGGAAATGGTTCCAAAGTCGATGTGATCGCCGTCGGCACGCTACCTCTACATCTACCTTTGAGGTTAGTTTTAGACCTAAATAATTGCTATTTGGTGCCAGCGTTGAGCATGAACATTATATCCGGATCTTGTTTGATGCGAGATGGTTATACATTTAAATCTGAGAATAATGGTTGTTCTATTTATATGAGTAATATCTTTTATGGTCATGCACCCTTAAAGAGTGGTCTATTTTTGATGAATCTCGATAGTAGTGATACACATATTCATAATGTTGAAACCAAAAGATGCAGAGTTGATAATGATAGTGCAACTTATTTGTGGCACTACCCTTTAGGTCATATTGGTGTAAAGCGCATGAAGAAACTCTATACTGATGGACTTTTGGAATCACTTGATTATGAATCACTTGGTACTTGCGACCCATACCTCATGGGCAAGATGACTAAAACGCCATTCTCCGGAACTATGGAGCGAGCAACTGATTTGTTGTAAATCATACATACTAATGTATGTGGTCCAATGAATATTGAAGTCACAAGTGGTATCAAGTTATATTCTCACCTTCACAGATGATTTAAGCAGATATGGATATATCTACTTAATGAAACATAAGTCTGAAACATTTGAAAAGTTCAAAGAATTTCAGAGTGAAGTTGAAAATCATCGTAACAAGAAAATAAAGTTTCTACGATCTGATCGTGGAGGAGAATATTTGAGTTACGAGTTTGGTTTACATTTGAAACAATGCGGAATAGTTTCAAGAACTCACGCCACCCGGAACACCACAACGTAATGGTGTGTCCGAACGTCGTAATCGCACTTTACTAGATATGGTGCGATCTATGTTGTCTCTTACTGATTTACCGCTATCGTTTTGGGGTTATGCTTTAGAGACGGCCGCAAGAAACCAAAGTTGTCGTTTCTTAAAGTTTGGGGCTGCGATGCTTATGTGAACAAGCTTCAACCTGATAAGCTCGAACCTAAATCGGAGAAATGTGCCTTCATAGGATACCCAAAGGAGACTGTTGGGTACACCTTCTATCACAGATCCGAAGGCAAGACATTCGTTGCTAAGAATGGATCCTTTCTAGAGAAGGAGTTTCTCTCGAAAGAAATGAGTGGGAGGAAAGTAGAAGTTCATGAGGTAACTGTACCTGCTCCCTTATTGGAAAATAGTTCATCACAGAAACCAGTTCCTGTGACAACTACACCAATTAGTGAGGAAGCTAATGATATTGATCATGAAACTTCAGATCAAGTTATTACCGAACCTCGTAGGTCAGCCAGAGTAAGATCCGCACCAGAGTGGTACGGCAATCCTATTCTGGAGGTCATGTTACTTGACCATGATGAGCTAGTCGTAAATGGTTACGTCGATGCAAGCTTTGACACTGATCTGGACGATTCTAAATCGCAAACCGGATACGCGTTTATATTGAACGTTGGAGCTGTCAGTTGGTGCAGTTCTAAACAAAGCGTCGTGGCGGGATCTACATGTGAAGCGGAGTACATAGCTGCTTCGGAAGCAGCAAATGAAGGAGTCTGGATGAAGGAGTTCATATCCGATCTAGGTGTCATACCTAGTGCATCGGGTCCAATGAAAATCTTCTGTGACAATACTGGTGCAATTGCCTTGGCAAAGGAATCCAGATATCACAAGAAGACCAAGCACATCAAGAGACGCTTCAATTCCATCTGGGACCAAGTCCAGGTGAGAGACATAGAGATTTGCAAGATACATACAGATCTGAATGTTGCAGACTCATTGACTAAGCCTCTTCCACGAGCAAAACATGATCAGCACCAAGGCTCCATGGGTGCTAGAATCATTACTGTGTAATCTAGATTATTGACTCTAGTGCAAGTGGGAGACTGAAGGAAATATGCCCTAGAGGCAATAATAAAGTTATTATTTATTTCCTTACATCATGATAAATGTTTATTATTCATGTTAGAATTGTATTAACCGGAAACATGATACATGTGTGAATACATAGATAAACTGGGTGTCACTAGTATGTTTCTACTTGACTAGCTCGTTTATCAAAGATGGTTATGTTTCCTAGCCATGGACAAAAGAGTTGTCATTTGATTAATGGGATCACATCATTGAGAGAATGATGTGATTGACTTGACCCATTCCGTTAGCTTAGCACTTGATCGTTTAGTATGTTGCTACTGCTTTCTTCATGACTTATACATGTTCCTGTAACTATGAGATTATGCAACTCCTGCCATCGGAGGAACACTTTGTGTGCTACCAAACGTCACAACGTAATCGGGTGATTATAAAGGTGCTCTACTGTGTCTCCGAAGGTACTTGTTCGGTTGGCGATTTCGAGATGTAGGATTTGTCACTCCGATTGTCGGAGAGGTATCTCTGGGCCCTCTCGGTAATACACATCACTATAAGCCTTGCAAGCAATGTGACTAATGAGTTAGTTGCGAGATGATGTATTACATAACGAGTAAAGAGACTTGCCGGTAACGAGATTGAACTAGGCATTGAGATACCGACGATCGAATCTCGGGCAAGTAACATATCGATGACAAAGGGAACAACGTATGTTGTTATGCGGTTTGACCGATAAAGATCTTCATAGAATATGTGGGAGCCAATATGAGCATCCAGGTTCCGCTATTTGTTGTTGACCGGAAATGTGTTTCAGTCATGTCTACATTGTTCTCGAACCCATAGGGTCCGCACGGTTAAAGTTAGATGACAGTTATATTATGAGTTTATATGTTTTGATGTACCTAAGGTAGTTCGGAGTCCCAGATGTGATCACGGACATGCCGAGGAGTCTCGAAATGGTCGAGACATGAAGATTGATATATTGGACGACTATATTCGGACACCGGAATGGTTTCGGGGGTTATCGGATATATACCGGAGTACCGGGGGGTTATCGGAACCCCCCGGAGGTTAATGGGCCTCATGGGCCCAAGTGGTGGAAGAGGAGAGGCGGCCAAGGGGCAGCCGCGCGCCCCTCCCCCCCAAGTCCGAATTGGACAAGGAGGGGGGGGGGCGGCGCCCCCCCTTTCCTTTCCCCCCTCTCTCTCCTTCCCTCTCCTCTCCTACTCCAACAAGGAAGGGGGGGAGTCCTACTCCCGGTGGGAGGAGGACTCCTCTTGGCGCGCCCCTCCTAGCCGGCCGACCCCCTCCCCCTAGCTCCTTTATATACGGGGGCAAGGGGCACCTCTAGACACAACAATTGATCTCTTGATCTCTTAGCCGTGTGCGGTGCCCCCCTCCACCATAAATCTCCTCGATAATATTGTAGCGGTGCTTAGGCGAAACCCTGCGACGGTAGATCATCAAGATCGTCACCACGCCGTCGTGCTGACGGAACTCTTACTCGACACTCGGCTGGATCGGAGTCCGAGGGATGTCATCGAGTTGAACGTGTGCTAGAACTCGGAGGTGTCGTAGTTTCGGTGCTTGATCGGTCAGGCCGTGAAGACGTACGACTACATCAACCGTGTTGTTCTAACGCTTCCGCTCTCGGTCTACAAGGGTACGTAGACAACACTCTCCCCTCTCGTTGCTATGCATCACCATGATCTTGCGTGTACGTAGGAATTTTTATGAAGTTACTACGTTACCTAACAGTGGTATGAGAGCCTAGGTTTTATGCATTGATGTTATATGCACGAGTAGAACACAAGTGAGTTGTGGGCGATACAAGTCATACTGCTTACGAGCATGTCATACTTTGGTTCGGCGGTATTGTTGGATGAAGCGGCCCGGACCGACATTACGTGTACGCTTACGCGAGACTGGTTCTACCGACGTGCTTTGCACATAGGTGGTCGGCAAGTGTCAGTTTCTCCAACTTTAGTTGCACATAGTGTGGCTACGCCCGGTCCTTGAGAAGGTTAAAATGGCACTAACTTGACGAACTATCGTTGTGGTTTTGATGTGTAGGTAAGAACGGTTCTTGCTCAGCCCGTAGCAGCCACGTAAAACTTGCAACAACAAGGTAGAGGATGTCTAACTTGTTTTTGCAAGGCATGTTGTGATGTGATATGGTCAAGACGTGATGTTATATTTTATTGTATGAGATGATCCTGTTTTGTAACCAAGTTATCGGCAACTGGCAGGAGCCATATGGTTGTCGCTTTATTGTATGCAATGCAATCGTCCTGTAATTGCTTTAATTTATCACTAAGCGGTAGCGATAGTCGTAGAAGCAATAGGTGGCGAAACGACAATGATGCTACGATGGAGATCAAGGTGTCGCGCCGGTGACGGTGGTGATCATGACGGTGCTTCGAAGATGGAGATCACAAGCACAAAATAATGATGGCCATATCATATCACTTATATTGATTGCATGTGATGTTTATCCTGTATGCATCTTATCTTGCTTTGATTGACGGTAGCATTATAAGATGATCTCTCACTAAATTTCAAGATAAAAAGTGTTCTCCCTGAGTATGCACCGTTGCCAAAGTTCGTCGTGCCCAGACACCACGTGATGATCGGGTGTGATAAGCTCCACGTCCATCTACAACGGGTGCAAGCCAGTTTTGCACACGCAGAATACTCGAGTTAAACTTGACGAGCCTAGCATATGCAGATATGGCCTCGGAACACTGAGACCGAAAGGTCGAGCGTGAATCATATAGTAGATATGATCAACATAATGATGTTCACCATTGAAAACTACTCCATTTCACGTGATGATCGGTTATGGTTTAGTTGATTTGGATCACGTGATCACTTAGATGATTAGAGGGATGCCTATCTAAGTGGGAGTTCTTAAGTAATATGATTAATTGAAGTTAAATTTATCATGAACTTAGTACCTGATAGTATTTTGCATGTCTATGTTGATTGTAGATAGATGGATCGTGTTGTTGTTCCGTTGAATTTTAATGCGTTCCTAGAGAAAGCAAAGTTGAAAGATGATGGTAGCAATTACATGGACTGGGTTCGTAACTTGAGGATTATCCTCATTGCTGCACAAAAGAATTACGTCCTGGAAGCACCGCTGGGTGCCAGGCCTGCTGCAGATGCAACTTCAGACGTCGTGAATGTTTGGCAGAGCAAAGCTGATGACTACTCGTTAGTTCAGTGTGCCATACTTTACGGCTTAGAACCGGGACTTCAATGATGTTTTGAACGTCAAGGAGTATATGAGATGTTTCAAGAGTTGAAGTTAATATTTCAAGCAAATGCCCGGATTGAGAGATATGAAGTCTCCAATAAGTTCTATAGCTGCAAGATGGAGGAGAATAGTTATGTCAGTGAGCATATACTCAGAATGTCTGGGTATAACAATCACTTGATTCAACTGGGAGTTAATCTTCCGGATGATTGCGTCATTGATGTAATTCTCCAATCACCGCCACCAAGCTACAAGAGCTTTGTGATGAACTATAATATGCAAGGGATGAACAAGACTATTCCGAGCTCTTCGCGATGCTAAACACTGCGGAGGTAGAAATCAAGAAGGAGCATCAAGTGTTGATGGTCAACAAGACCACCAGTTTCAAAAAAAGGGTAAAGGGAAGAAAAAGGGGAACTTCAAGAAGAACGGCAAACAAGTTGCTGCTCAGGAGAAGAAACCCAAGTCTGGACCTAAGCCTGAGATTGAGTGCTTCACCGCAAAATGACCGGTCACCGAAGCGTAACTGCCCCAAGTATTTGGCGGATAAGAAGGATGGCAAGGTGAACAAAGGTATATGTGATATACGTGTTATTGATGTGTACCTTACGAGCTTGCAGAGCACCCGGGTATTTGATACCGGTTACATGCTAATATTTGCAACTCAAAACAGGGACTACGGATTAATCGGACACTAGCTAAGGACGAGGTGACGATGCGCGTGGGAAATGGTTCCAAAGTCGATGTGATCGCCGTCGGCACGCTACCTCTACATCTACCTTCGAGGTTAGTTTTAGACCTAAATAATTGTTATTTGGTGCCAGCGTTGAGCATGAACATTATATACGGATCTTGTTTGATGCGAGATGGTTATTCATTTAAATCTGAGAATAATGGTTGTTCTATTTATATGAGTAATATCTTTTATGGCCATGCACCCTTAAAGAGTGGTCTATTTTTGATGAATCTCGATAGTAGTGATACACATATTCATAATGTTGAAACCAAAAGATGCAGAGTTGATAATGATAGTGCAACTTATTTGTGGCACTGCCCCTTAGGTCATATTGGTGTAAAGCGCATGAAGAAACTCCATACTGATGGACTTTTGGAATCACTTGATTATGAATCACTTGGTACTTGCGAACTATGCCTCATGGGCAAGATGACTAAAACGCCGTTCTCAGGAACTATGGAGCGAGCAACTGATTTGTTGGAAATCATACATACTGATGTATGTGGTCCAATGAATATTGAAGCTCGCAGCGGGTATCGTTATTTTCTCACCTTCACAGATGATTTAAGCAGATATGGATATATCTACTTAATGAAACATAAGTCTGAAACATTTGCAAAGTTCAAAGAATTTCAGAGTGAAGTTGAAAATCATCGTAACAAGAAAATAAAGTTTCTACGATCTGATCGTGTAGGAGAATATTTGAGTTACGAGTTTGGTTTACATTTGAAACAATGCGGAATAGTTTCGCAACTCACGCCACCCGGAACACCACAACGTAATGGTGTGTCCGAACATCGTAATCGCACTTTACTAGATATGGTGTGCTCTATGTTGTCTCTTACTGATTTACCGCTATCGTTTTGGGGTTATGCTTTAGAGACGGCCGCATTCACGCTAAATAGGGCACCATCAAAATCCGTTGAGACGACGCATTATGAACTATGGTTTGGCAAGAAACCAAAGTTGTCGTTTCTTAAAGTTTGGGGCTGCGATGCTTATGTGAAAAAGCTTCAACCTGATAAGCTCGAACCCAAATCGGAGAAATGTGCCTTCATAGGATACCCAAAGGAGATTGTTGGGTACACCTTCTATCACAGATCCGAAGGCAAGACATTCGTTGCTAAGAATGGATCCTTTCTAGAGAAGGAGTTTCTCTCGAAAGAAGTGAGTGGGAGGAAAGTAGACCTTGATGAGGTAACTGTACCTGCTCCCTTATTGGAAAATAGTTCATCACAGAAACCAGTTCCTGTGACGACTACACCAATTAGTGAGGAAGCTAATGATATTGATCATGAAACTTCAGATCAAGTTATTACCGAACCTCGTAGGTCAGCCAGAGTAAGATCCGCACCATAGTGGTACGGCAATCCTATTCTGGAGGTCATGTTACTTGACCATGACGATCTAGTTGTAAATGGTTACGTCGATGCAAGCTTTGGCACTGATCCGGACGATTCTAAATCGCAAACCGGATACTCGTTTATATTCA
This sequence comes from Aegilops bicornis, assembly GCA_021605145.1. Classification (NCBI taxonomy): domain Eukaryota; kingdom Viridiplantae; phylum Streptophyta; class Magnoliopsida; order Poales; family Poaceae; genus Aegilops; species Aegilops bicornis. The sequence continues at coordinate 701,210,004 of CM038672.1, read as the reverse complement.
ACGGTGGAGCTGTCAGTTGGTGCAGTTCTAAACAAAGCGTCATGGCGGGATCTACATGTGAAGCGGAGTACATAGCTGCTTCGGAAGCAGAAAATGAAGGAGTCTGGATGAAGGAGTTCATATCCGATCTAGGTGTCATACCTAGTGCATCGGGTCCAATGAAAATCTTCTGTGACAATACTAGTGCAATTGCCTTGGCAAAGGAATCCAGATATCACAAGAAGACCAAGCACATCAAGAGACGCTTCAATTCCATTCCGGGACCAAGTCCAGGTGGGAGACGTAGAGATTTGCAAGATACATACAGATCTGTATGTTGCAGACCCGTTGACTAAGCCTCTTCCATGAGCAAACAAGATCAGCACCAAGGCTCCATGGGTGTTAGAATCATTACTGTGTAATCTAGATTATTGACTCTAGTGCAAGTGGGAGACTGAAGGAAATATGCCCTAGAGGCAATAATAAAGTTATTATTTATTTCCTTACATCATGATAAATGTTTATTATTCATGCTAGAATTGTATTAACCGGAAACATGATACATGTGTGAATACATAGACAAACTGGGTGTCACTAGTATGTTTCTACTTCACTAGCTTGTTTATCGAAGATGGTTATGTTTCCTAGCCATGGACAAAAGAGTTGTCATTGGATTAACGGGGTCACATCATTGAGAGAATGATGTGATTGACTTGACCCATTCCGTTAGCTCACTTGATCGTTTAGTATGTTGCTACTACTTTCTTCATGACTTATACATGTTCCAGTAACTATGAGATTATGCAACTCCCGTTTATCGGAGGAATACTTTATGTGCTACAGAACGTCACAACGTAATTGGGTGATTATAAAGGTGCTCTATAGGTGTCTCCAAAGGTACTTGTTGGGTTGGCGTATTTCGAGATTAGGATTTGTCACTCAGATTGTCGGAGAGGTATCTCTGGGCCCTCTCGGCAATACACATCACTATAAGCCTTGCAAGCAATGTGCCTAATGAGTTAGTTGCGAGATGATGTATTACATAACGAGTAAAGAGACTTGACGGTAACGAGATTGAACTAGGTATTGAGATACCGACTATCGAATCTCAGGCAAGTAACATACCGATGACAAAGGGAACAATGTATGGTGTTATGCGGTTTGGCCGATAAAGATCTTCGTAGAATATGTGGGAGCCAATATGAGCATCCAGGTTCCACAATTTGTTATTGACCGGAAACGTGTTTCAGTCATGTCTACATTGTTCTCGTACCCATAGGGTCTGCACGCTTAAAGTTAGATGACAGTTATATTATGAGTTTATATGTTCTGATGTACCGAAGGTAGTTTGGAGTCCCAGATGTGATCACGGACATGCCGAGGAGTCTCGAAATGGTCGAGACATGAAGATTGATATATTGGACGACTATATTCGGACACCGGAATGGTTTCGGGGGTTATCGGATATATACCGGAGTATCGGGGGGTTATCGGAACCCCCCCGAAGGTTAATGGGCCTCATGGGCCCAAGTGGTGGAAGAGGAGGGGCGGCCAAGGGGCAGCCGCGCGCCCCTCCCCCGCCAAGTCCGACTGGACATGAGGAGGCGGCCCCCCTTTCCTTTCCCCTCTCTCCTTCCCTCTCCTCTCCTACTCCAACAAGGAAGGGGAGTCCTACTCCGGTGAGAGGAGGACTCCTCCCCGGCGCCTCCTCCGGCCGACCCCTCCCCTGGCTCCTTTATATACGGGGCAGGGGCACCTCTAGACACAACAATTGATCTCTTAGCCGCAGCGGTGGCCCCCTCCACCATAATCCTCCTCGATAATATTGTAGCGGTGCTTAGGCGAAACCCTGCGACGGTAGAACATCAAGATCGTCACCACGCCGTCATGCTGACGGAACTCTTCCTCGACACTCGGCTGAATCGGAGTCCGAGGGACTTCATCGAGCTGAACGTGTGCTAGAACTCGGAGGTGTCATAGTTTCGGTGCTTGATCGGTCGGGCCGTGAAGACGTACGACTACATCAACCGCGTTGTTCTAACGCTTCCGCTTTCGGTCTACAAGGGTACGTATGTTGGGGAACGTAGCAGAAATTCAAAATTTTCCTACGTGTCACCAAGATCTATCTATGGAGAAACCAGCAACGAGGGGAAGGAGAGTGCATCTACATACCCTTGTAGATCGCTAAGCGGAAGCGCTCAAGAGAACGGGGTTGAAGGAGTCGCATCGTCAGGATCCAAATCACCGGAGATCCTAGTGCCGAACGGACAGCACCTCCGCTGCTCAACACACGTACAGCCCGGTGACGCCTCCCATGCCTTGATCCAGCAAGGAGAGAGGGAGAGGTTGGGGAAGACTCCATCCAGCAGCAAGACAACGTGGCGTGGTGGTGGTGGAGGAGCGTGGTGATCCAAAGCAGGCTTCGCCAAGCACCGCGAGATATGAGGAGAAAGAGAGGTAGGGCTGCGCCAACATGAGAAGAACTTTGTGTGTTGGGCTGCCCCTTTGCCTCCACTATATAGGGGGAGAGGGGGGGCTGCGCCCCCACCTAGGGTTCCACCCCTAGGGGCGGCAGCCAGCCCTAGATCCCATCTAGGGGGCGGCCAAGGGGGGGAGGAGTGCCTCCCAAGTCAAGTGGAGGCCCTCCCCTTAGGGTTTCCCTCTCCCATGCGCATGGGCCTTGGGGGCTGGTGCCCCTGGCCCATTAAGGCTAGGGCGCCCCTTACAGCCCATGCTGCTGTATTGGACGTGGTGGAACAATTCCGGACCTCCGGACCCCTCCGAATCCTCCTAACCTTCTCGAAGCTTCCTAAGACAATACCGTAAAAACCCAACTTTTCCTAACCCAACAACAACTTTCCATATATAAATCTTTACCTCCGGACCATTCTCGAACTCCTCGTGACGTCCGGGATCTCATCCGGACTCAACAACATTCGGTAACCACGTATATCTATTCCCTATAACCCTAGCATCATCGAACCTTATGTGTAGACCCTACGGGTTCGGGAACCATGCAGACATGACCGAGACGTTCTCCGGTCAATAACCAACAGCGAGATCTGGATACCCATGTTGGCTCCCACATGTTCCACGATGATCTCATCGGATGAACCACGATGTCAAGGACTCAATCAATCCCGTATACAATTCCCTTTGTCTAGCGGTATTGTACTTGCCCGAGATTCGATCATCGGTATGCTGATACCTTGTTCAATCTCGCTATCGCAAGTCTCTTTACTCGCTCCGTAACACATCATCCCATGATCAACCCCTTGGTCACATTGTGCACATTATGATGATGTCCTACCGAGTGGGCCTAGAGATACCTCTCCGTCACACGGAGTGACAAATCCCAGTCTTGATTCGTGCCAACCCAACAGACACTTTCGGAGATACCTGTAGTGCACCTTTATAGCCACCCAGTTACGTTGTGACGTTTGGTACACCCAAAGCATTCCTACGGTATCCGGGAGTTGCACAATATCATGGTCTAAGCAAACGAACTACACGATCTTTATGCTAGGCTTAGGATTGGGTCTTGTCCATCACATCATTCTGCTAATGATGTGATCCCGTTATCAACGACATCCAATGTCCATGGTCAGGAAATTATAACCATCTATTGATCAACGAGCTAGTCAACTAGAGGCTTACTAGGGACATGGTGTTGTCTATGTACCCACACATGTATCTCGAGTTTCCTATCAATACAATTATAGCATGGATAATAAACGATTATCATGAACAAGGAAATATAATAATAACTAATTTATTATTGCCTCTAGGGCATATTTCCAAATAGCCTCCCACTTGCACTAGGGTCAATAATCTAGTTCACATCGCCATGTGATTAACACTCACAGGTCACATCTCCATGTGACCAACATCCAAAGAGTTTACTATAATCAACAAACTAGTTCACATCACTATGTGATTAACACTCAATGAGTTATGGGTTTGATCATGTTTATGCTTGTGAGAGAGGTTGTAGTCAACGGGTCTGCAATATTCAGATCCCTATGTATTTCGCGAAACTTTATGTCATATCGTAGATGCTGCTACCATGTTCCACTTGGAGCTATTCCAAATTGTTGCTCCATTATACGTATCCGGTATCTCTACTCAGAGCTATCCGGATAGGTGTTAAGCTTGCATCGACGCAACTCTTTACGTCGAACTCTTTATCACCTCCATTACCGAGAAACATATCCTTATTCCTCTAAGGATAATTTTGACCGCTTATCCGGTGATCCACTCCTTGATCACCTTTGTACCCTCTTGCCGATATATGTAGCAAGGCACACATCAGGTGCAAGACACAACATAGCATACCTGTAGAGCCTACGCCTAAGGCATAGGGACGACCTTCGCCCTTTCTCTCTTTTCTCGCCGTGGTCGAGCTTTAACTCTTAACTTCATACCTTACAACTGAGGCAAGAACTCCCTTTTTGACTGATCCATCTTGAACACCTTCAAGATTATGTCAAGGTATGTGCTCATTTGAAAGTATTATTAAACATTTCGATCTATCTTATAGATCTTGATGCTTATTGTTCAAGTAGCCTAATCCAGGTTTTCCATTGAAAACACTTTTCAAACAACCCTATATGCTTTCCAGAATTCTACATCATTTCGATCAACAATATGTCAACAACATATACTCATCGTAAATTCTATAGTGCTCCCACTCACTTCTTTGGAAATACAAGTTTCTCATAAACTTTGTATAAACCCAAAATCTTTGATCATCTCATCAAAGCGCACATTCCAACTCCGAGATGCTTACTCCGGTCCTTAGAAGGATCGCCGAGCCAAAGATACCTTTTAGCATCCTTAGGATCGACAAAACTTTCTCGATTGTATCACATACAACCTTTCCTTACGAAGACCGGTAAGGAAACCTGCTTTTGACATCCATCCGCCAGATTTCATAAATGCAGCTAATGCTAACATGATTCCGACGGACTTAAGCATCGCTACGGGATGAGAAAATCTCATCATAGTCAACTCCTTGAACTTGTGAAAAACTCTTCGCCACAAGTCAAGCTTCATAGACGGTGACATTACCGCCCACGTCCCGCCTTCTTCTTAAAGATCCATTTATCTCAATGGCTTGCCGATCATCGGGCAAGTCCACCAAAGTCCATGCTTTGTTCTGATACATGATCCTATCTCGGATTTCATGGCTTCTAACCATTTGTCGGAATATGAGCCCACCATCGCTTCCCCATAGCTCGTAGGTTCATTGTTGTCTAGCAACATGACCTTCAAGATGGATTACTGCACCACTCAAGTAGTACACATCCTTGTCCCCCTACGAGGTATGGTAGTGACTTGATCCAAAACTTCATGATCACTATCATAAGCTTCTACTTCAATTGGTGTAGGCGCCACAGGAACAACTTCCTGTGCCCTACTACACACTTGTTGAAGTGACGGTTCAATAACCTCATTAAGTCTCCACCATCCTCCCACTCAATTCTTTCGAGAGAAACTTTTGCTTCCGGATCTGAATTAGGAGGTATACCCAACCATTTTGGGTATCCTATGACGATGCATTTATCCGTTTTGGGTTCGAGCTTATCACGATGAAACTTTTCACATAAGCGTCGCAGCCCCAAACCTTTTAAGAAACGACAACTTAGGTTTCTCCAAACCATAGTTCAAACGGTGTCGTCTCAATGGAATTATGTGGTGCCCTATTAAAGTGAGTGCGGTTGTCTCTAATGCCTAACCCATGAACGATAGTGTTAATTCGATAAGAGACATCATGGTACACACCACATCTAATAGGGTGCAACTATGATGTTCGGACACACCATCACACTATGGTGTTCCAGGTGGTATTAATTGTGAAACAATTTCCACAATGTCTTAATAGCGTGCCAAAGCTCGTAACTCAGATACTCATCTCTATGATCATATAATAGACATTTTATCATCTTGTCACTATGATCTATAACTTCACTCTGAAATTACTTGAACCATTCAATAATTCAGACTTGTGTTTCATCAAGTAAATACACTCAAGATTCTACTTAAATCATCCGTGAAGTAAGAACATAACGATATTCATCAGATGCCTCACCACTCATTGGACTGCACACATCAAAATGCTACATTTCCAACAAGTTGCTATCTTGTTCCATCTTATCAAACCGAGGCTTTTCGGTCATCTTGCACATGTGGTATGATTTGCATATCTCAAGTGATTCAAAATCAAGTGAGTCCAAACGATCCATCTGCATGGAGTTTCTTCATGCGTATACACCAATAGACATGGTTCGCATGTCTCAAACTTTTCAAAAACGAGTGAGTCCAAAGATCCATCAACATGGAGCTTCTTCATGCTTTTACACCAATATGACTTACATGGCAGAGCCACAAGTAAGTGGTACTATCATTACTATCTTATATCTTTTGGCATGAAAATGTGTATCACTACGACCGAGATTCAATAAACCATTCTTTTAGGTGTAAGACCATTGAAGGTATTATTCAAATAATTAGAGTAACCATTATTCTCCTTAAATGAATAACCGCATTGCAATAGACATAATCCAATCATGTCTATGCTCAATGCAAACACCAAATAACAATATTCAGGTTTAGCACCAATCTCGATGGTAGAGGGAGCGCATGATGCTTGATCACATCAACCTTGGAAACACTTCCAACACTTATCGACAACTCACCTTTAGCTAGTCTCCGCTTATTCCGTAGCTGTTATTTCGAGTTACTAACACTTAGCAACCGAACCGGTATCTAATACCTCGGTGCTACTAGGAGTACTAGTAAAGTACACATTAACATAATGTATATCCAATATACTTCTATCGACCTTGCCTCGCCTTCTTATCTACCAAGTATCCAGGTGGTGGTTACGCTTGGTTCTGCTCCTCTTATTACGAAGCACTTAGTCTCGGGTTTGGGTTCAACCTCGGGTTTCTTCAATCGAGCAAAGAATCGATTTGTCGCTTCATGAAGTACCCCTTCTTACCCTTGCCCTTCTTGAAACTAGTGGTTTCACTAACCATCAACAATTGATGCTCCTTCTTGATTTCTACATTCATGTGTCAAACATTGCGAATAGCTTAAGGATCACCATATCTATCCCTGATATGTTATAGTTCATCACGAAGCTCTAGCAGCTTGGTGGCAATGACTTTGGAGAAACATCTCTATCTCATCTGGAAGATCAACTCCCACTCGATTCAAGTGATTGTTGCACTCGAGACAATCTGAGCACAAGCTCAACGACCGAGCTTTTCTCCCTTAGTTTGCAGGCTAAGAAAATCGTCGGAGGTCTTATACCTCTTGACGTGGGCACGAGCCTGAAATCCCAATTTTAGTCCTCGAAACATCTCATATGTTCCGCGACGTTTTGAAATCGTCTTTGGTGCCTCAACTCTAAACCGTTTAACTGAACTATCACGTAGTTATCAAAACGTGTATGTCCGATGTTCGCAACATCCACAGGGCGACGCGTTTGGGGTTCAAAGACAATCGAGCGGTGCATTAAGGACATAAGCCTTCTACTGTCCGCATAATTGCTACTGTCAACTTTCAACTATATTTTCTCTAGGAACATATCTAAAACAGTAGAACTAAAGCGCAAGCTATGACATAATTTGCAAAGGGTTTTTGACTATGTTCAGGATAATTAAGTTCATCTTATGAACTCCCACTCAGATAGACATCCCTCTAGTCATCTAAGTGATTACATGATCCGAGTCAACTAGGCCGTGTCCGATCATCACGTGAGCCGGACTAGTCATCATCGGTGAACATCTTCATGTTGATCGTATCCTCCATACGACTCATGCTCGACCTTTCGGTCTCTTGTGTTCCGAGGCCATGTCTGTACATGCTAGGCTCGTCAAGTTAACCTAAGTGTTTCGTGTGTAAATCTGGCTTACACCCGTTGTATGTGAACGTAAGAATCTATCACACCCGATCATCATGTGGTGCTTCAAACCATTTAACTTTCGCAACGGTGCACGCTTAGGGGAACACTTTCTTGAAATTTTAATGAGGATCATCTTATTTACTACCGTTGTTCTAAGCAAATAAGATGCATAAACATGATAAACATCACATGCAATCAAATAGTGACATGATATGGCCAATATCATTTTGCTCCTTTTGATCTCCATCTTCGGGCTCCATGATCATCATCGTCACCGCATGACACCATGATCTCCATCATCATGATCTCCATCATCGTGTCTCCATGAAGTTGTCTCGCCAACTTATTACTTCTACTACTATGGCTACCGGTTAGCAATAAAGTAAAGTAATTACATGGCGTTTGTTCAATGACACGCCGGGTCATACAATAAATTAAGACAAATCCTATGGCTCTCGCCGGTTGTCATACTCATCGACATGCAAGTCGTGATTTCTATTACAAGAACATGATCAATCTCATACATCACATATCATTCATCACATTCTTCTTGGCCATATCACATCACATAGCATACCCTCGCAAAAACAAGTTAGACGTCCTCTAATTGTTGTTTGCATGTTTTACGTGGCTGTTATGGGTTTCTAGCAAGAACGTTTTCTTACCTACGCAAAACCACAACGTGATATGTCAATTGCTATTTACCCTTCATAAGGACCCTTTTCATCGAATCCGATCCGACTAAAGTGGGAGAGACTGGCACCCGCTAGCCACCTTATGCAACAAGTGCATGTCAATCGGTGGAACCTGTCTCACGTAAGTGTACGTGTAAGGTCGGTCCGGGCCGTTTCATCCCACAATACCATCGAAACAAGATTGGACTAGTAACAGTAAGCATATTGAACAAAATCAACGCCCACAACTACTTTGTGTTCTACTCGTGCAAAGAATCTACGCAATAGACCTAGCTCATGATGCCACTGTTGGGGAACGAGCGTAAATTCAAAATTTTCCTACGTGTCACCAAGATCTATCTATGGAGAAACCAGCAATGAGGGGAAGGATAGTGCATCTACATACCCTTGTAGATCGCTAAGCGGAAGCGTTCAAGAGAACGGGGGTTGAAGGAGTCGTACTCGTCGTGATCCAAATCACCGGAGATCCTAGTGCCGAACGGACGGCACCTCCGCTGCTCAACACACGCATAACCGGTGACGTCTCCCATGCCTTGATCCAGCAAGGAGAGAGGGAGAGGTTGGGGAAGACTCCATCCAGCAGCAGCACAACGGCGTGGTGGTGGTGGAGGAGCGTGGTGATCCAGCAGGGCTTCGCCAAGCACCGCGAGATATGAGGAGAAAGAGAGGTAGGGTTGCGCCAACATGAGAAGAACTTTGTGTGTTGGGCTGCCCCTTTGCCTCCACTATATATATGGGGAGAGGGGGGCTGCGCCCCCACCTAGGGTTCCACCCCTAGGGGCGGCGGCCATCCCTAGATCCCATCTAGGGGGCGGCCAAGGGAGGGAGGAGTGCCTCCCAAGTCAAGTGGAGGCCCTCCCCCTTAGGGTTTCCCCTCTCCCATGCGCATGGGCCTTGGGGGGGCTGGTGCCCCTGGCCCATTAAGGCTAGGGCGCCCCCTTACAGCCCATGCTGCTGTATTGGACGTGGTGGAACAATTCCCGGACCTCCGGACCCCTCCGGAATCCTCCGGAACCTTCTGGAAGCTTCCTGCACAATACCAGAAAAACCCGAACTTTTCCCGGAACCCGAACAACAACTTTCCATATATAAATCTTTACCTCCACACCATTTCGGAACTCCTCGTGACGTCCGGGATCTCATCCGGGACTCCAAACAACATTCGGTAACCACGTATATCTATTCCCTATAACCCTAGCGTCATCGAACCTTAAGTGTGTAGACCCTACGGGTTCGGGAACCATGAAGACATGACCGAGACGTTCTCCGGTCAATAACCAACAGCGGGATCTGGATACCCATGTTGGCTCCCACATGTTCCACGATGATCTCATCGGATGAACCACGATGTCAAGGACTCAATCAATCCCGTATACAATTCCCTTTGTCTAGCGGTATTGTACTTGCCCGAGATTCGATCATCGGTATGCCGATACCTTGTTCAATCTCGTTACCGGCAAGTCTCTTTACTCATTCCGTAACACATCATCCCGTCATCAACCCCTTGGTCACATTGTGCACATTATGATGATGTCCTACCGAGTGGGCCCAGAGATACCTCTCTGTCACACGGAGTGACAAATCCCAGTCTCAATTCGTACCAACCCAACAGACACTTTCGGAGATACCTGTAGTGCACCTTTATAGCCACCCAGTTACATTGTGACGTTTGGTACACCCAAAGCATTCCTACGGTATCCGGGAGTTGCACAATCTCATGGTCTAAGGAAAAGATACTTGACATTAGAAAAGCTTTAGCAAACGAACTACATGATCTTTGTGCTAGGCTTAGGATTGGGTCTTGTCCATCACATCATTCTGCTAATGATGTGATCAATTTATCAACGAGATCCTTTGTCCATGTTGATGTAACTGTAACCATCTATTGATCTACGATATTGTCAAATATAGGCTTACTAGGGACATGGTGTTGTCTATGTACCCACACATGTATCTGAGTTTCCTATCAATACAATTATAGCATGGATAATAAACGATTATCATGAACAAGGAAATATAATAATAACTAATTTATTATTGCCTCTAGGGCATATTTCCAACAACGTAGACAACACTCTCCCCTCTCGTTGCTATGCATCACCATGATCTTGCATATGCGTAGGAATTTTTTTGAAGTTACTACGTTCCCCAACAGTTTGTACCAGTAGCTATGTGTTTGATCTCTCTCTCTCTCCCTCGTGATCTATATCATGGGCTTTGTTAATATAGTCGGATCATATGATGTTTCTCCCCTCTATACTCTTGTTATGATGAATTGAATATTTACCCTTCAAAGTTTTGTATTGTCGGATTGAATATTCAGAGATGAGAACACATGATGTATGTCTTGCAATATGAATACTTGAGGTGACAATGAGGTATCTTATTGATTCACTTGATATGTGTTATGGCATTCAACTCGCGGATTCCCGCGGTGATATTGGGGTAATCTATGCATAGGGGTTGATGCACGTTTTTCTCCGACGGAAACTTTGGGGTCTCTTTATAGTTCTTTGTGTGTATTGAGTATTATGAATATAAATATGCTTTGGTTTTATTCTAGTACGAACTCTAATATAGATCGAACGGAAAAAATAGCTTTGTGTTATTTTAGTACGAACTCTTGAATAGATCGAACGGAAAGAACAACTTTGAGGTGGTTTCGTGACCTACAAACAATTCCTATCTTTTGTTCTCCGCTAATAGGAACTCGAGAGTGATTCTTTATTGCACTTTGAGGGATAATCATATGATCCAACTATGTTAGCATTGTTGAGAGGTAGCACTAGCGAAAGTACGGACCCTGGGCCTCATTTTTAAGCATTGCAATACCGTTTTTGTGCCCATTTACTATTTTCTACCTTGTCGTTTTTATTTATTCATATTATAAAAATATATTTATACCATCAATATTACACTTTTATCACCATCTCTCCGCCGAGCTAGTGCACTTGAGAGAGTCCATCTTCATCCCACACCTCCCACGGATTGATAAACCTTAGGTCATCCACTTGAGGGAAAATTGCTACTGTCCTACAAAACTCTGCGCTTGGAGGCCCAACACGAGTCTAAAAGAATAAAGTTGCGTAGTAGAGATCAAGCTCTTTTCTGGCACCGTTGCCAGGGAGGTGAGTGCTTGAAGGTATATCTTTAGATCTTGCAACTGAATCTTTTAGTTTCTTGTTTTATCACTAGTTTGGTTTATAAAAAAACTACAAAAAATGGAATTAAGGTTGCATCATATTATTGATCATCTTTATAATATCTTTCTTGAAAATGATGGTTCGGAAAATTGTGCTCAATTGTTAGAAGAAGAAGTCAATAAAATGTTTGGCACAAAATATTTGAATGATGAGCATGGTTGCAATAATGTTGTTGGTATGAACTCTTTAAATATCCAGGATGCTAATGATATGCAAAGCCATAAGCTTGGGGATGTTATATTTGATGAAGATGATATTTTTAGTCCCCCAAGTTTTGATAAGGAAATTTGTTATGATGAAAGCATGCCTCCTATCTATGATGATTATGATGATGACATGTATGCTATAAAGAATAATGATAACCATGAAACTTTTCATCATGATTTTAATTTTCAATCACATGATAGTTATTTTGTTGAGTTTGCTCCCACTACTATTGATGAGAATAAATTTGCTTATGTGGAGAGTAATAAAATTTCTATGCTCATGCATCATGAAAAGAGTGCTTTATGTGGTAGTTATATTGTTGAATTCATTCATGATGCTACTGAAAATTATTATGAGGGAGGAACTTATGCTTGTAGGAATTGCCATAATATCAAGTTTCCTCTCTATGTGTTGAAAATCTTGAAGTTATGCATGTTTTGCCTTCCTATATTAGTTGATTATTGTTCCCATGAATTATTTGCTCACAAAAACCTATGCATATGAAGTGGGTTAGGCTTAAATGTGCTTGCTGAGGGAGTCCTGGATTAAGGGGTCCTCAGACGGCCGGACTATTGATATGGGCCGGACTGATGGGCTGTGAAGATACAAGACCGAAGACTCTCTCCCGTGTCCGGATAGGACTCTCCTTGGCGTGGAAGGCAAGCTTGGCATCTGGATAATGAAGATTGCTTTCTCCGTAACCGACTCTGTACAACCCTAGTCCCCTCCGGTGTCTATATAAACCAGAGGGTTTAGTCCATAGGGAGAATCATAATCAAACAGGCTAGACTTCTAGGGTCTTAGACATTACGATCTCGTGGTAGATCAACTCTTGTAATACTCATATTCATCAAGATCAATCAAGCAGGAAGTAGGGTATTACCTCCATAGAGAGGGCCTGAACCTGGGTAAACATCGTGTCCCCTGCCTCCTGTTACCATCAACCTTAGACGCATAGTTCGGGACCCCCTACCCGAGATCCGCCGGTTTTGACACCGACATTGGTGCTTTCATTGAGAGTTCCACTACATCGTCACCGAAAAGTTTGATGGATCCGTCAATCATCCACAACAATGCAATCCAGGGGAAGGTTTTCCTCCCTGGATAGATCTCCGTATTCGGTGGCTTCGCACTGCGGGCCAACTCGTTTGGCCATCTAGAGCAGATCGACAGCTACGCCCCTGGCCATCAGGTCAGATTTGGAAGCTTGAATTATGTCGCCGATATCCGCGGAGACTTGATCTTCGACGGATTCGAGCCCATGGCAGCCGCTCCCGGCCGACACGATGGACATGACCTAAATCTGTCATCGGACCGTGCCCAGGGATAGCGCCTTTAACTGCTCTGGCCCTGGATCTGGAGCAGATTGCGTCGTCCGAGGAGGGGAGGCTCAACCCCGCTACGGAGGCCACAGACTCATCGGCGTTAGAGCCGCATACATATCCAACCTTGAGCGGGGCCTATGGACCAGAACCTCAGACTCTTCTCCGGCCATAGGTTCCGAATCGCGTGCATCCGCGCCCATCGAACTTGATCAGGCGCCGATCGTTGAGTTCAGCTCCGCGGATATCTTCCAGCACTCACCGTTAGGCGATGTGCTAAAAACTCACTAAGAGCCCTCTCCCTATCAGGGAATTCTCAGGCGAACTATATCTGGTTTGGATTGGAAGCTGAGGGCGGAGAATTTCTCTTCCCACCCACCACCCACTTCATAGCCACTGTCGAAGACCTAACCGACATGCTCGATTACAGCTCCGAAGACATCGACGGCATGGACGACGATGCCGGAGAGGAGCACGCACAAGAACCACCGCGTACAGGGCGCTGGACGGCCACCTCCTCGTATGACGTATACATGGTGGATACACCCAAAGAGAACAATGGCGACAATAAAAAGGACCCAGTCGAGGATAAGCCTCCTGAGAAACAGCCAAAGCGCCAACGTCGGCGGCGCCGCTCTAGACCACGCCATGGAAAAAACAGCAATACCGACACAGGAGAAAACACTCCGGACGATGCCAAAGACAACAAAGACCACATTGAGCCAACTTCCGAACAGGATGAACGGGAGAATGGGCGAGTCAGCCCTAATGAATAGGCCATTAACGAAGATTCAGAGGACAATAATTATCTTCGATCATCCGAGGATGAGTTCAGCCTCAGCGACGAAGACTTCATCATGCCTGAGGAGCCCATCGATCAGGAGCGCTTTAAGCGTCGGCTAATAGCCACTACAAGGAGCTTGGAAAAGAAGCAGCAGCAGCTTAAAGCTGATCAAGATCTACTCAGTGATAGATGGACTAATGTCTTGGCAGCCGAGGAATACGGCCTCGAGCGCCCAACCAAAAGTTACCCAAAGCACAAATTGTTACCCCAATTCGATGATGAGGCGCTGGAGCCCGTCCTACCAGCGCATAATGCAGCTGACCGACCACCACGTGGCCGGGACAAAGAGGCAACTCAAGACGAACACCAGCCCGCACTACCTCGCCGTAAAAACAGAGACACAACAGCTCGGGGATACACATATGACCTGCGGCATGATCTGGAAAATAGAGCGGGTCAGACCAGATCGATCTACGGATCACGGGGGTGTGCCTCGATGCGCGACGACGGCCATCCGGCCGAACGTGACAAACATAACCATGACCGGGCCGAATACCGCAGACTAACTCCATCCGAGCTATGTCGCGACGTGGCCCTACATAGAGGCGCCGCACACCCCCTCTGCTTCACTGATGAAGTAATGGGACATGAGTTCCCAGAAGGGTTTAAACCCATGAATATTGAATCATACGATGGAACAACAGACCCCGTAGTATGGATTGAAGATTTCCTCCTCCATATCCACATGGCCTGCGGTGATGACCTCCACGCCATCAAATACCTCCCACTAAAACTAAAGGGACCAGCACGACACTAGCTGAACAGCCTCCCCGAGAACTCCATAGGCAGCTGGTAAGACTAGGAAGACGCCTTCCGCGATAACTTCCAAGGTACATATGTGTGGCCTCCGGACACCGATGACCTAAGTCACATAATCCAGTAGCCCGGGGAGTCTGCCAGGAAGCTCTGGACTAGGTTCTTAATCAAAAAGAACCAAATTGTCGATTGTCCACACTGAAGCCCTCGTGGCCTTTAAACATAGTGTTTGAGATGAGTGGCTCGCCCGCCACCTCGGTCAAGAAAAACCAAGATCCATGGCTACCCTTACCACTCTAGTGACCCGTTTTTGCGTGGGAGAAGACAGCTGGCTGGCTCGTAGAAGCAACAGCACCGATAAATCGGGTACTTCCGAAGTTTGAGGCAGCAACCGCAAGCCACGACACAATAAACACAAGCGTCGAAGCAACGGTGACAACACGGAGGATACGACGGTCAACGCCAGATTCAGTGGCTCTAAGTCCCGTCAGCGGAAGAAGCCATATAAAAGAAACAATCTGGGCTCATCCAGTCTGGACTGCATACTCGATCGTCCATGTCAAATTCACGGCACTCCTGACAAACCAGTCACTCATACCAACAAAGATTGTTGGGTTTTCAAACAGGCCGGCAAGCTAAATACCGAAAATAAGGAGAAGGGGTCGCAAAGAGAGGACGGCAACGAGGAGCCCCGACCACCAAACATAGGGTGACAGAAGAAGTTTCCCCCCAAGTTAAAACGGTGAACATGATATACGCCACCCATATCCCCAAGAGGGAGCACAAGCGCGCGCTCAGGGACATCTATGCGATGGAGCTAGTCGCCCCAAAATTCAACCCATGGTCATCCTGCCCGATCACCTTCGATCGTAGGGACCATCCGACCAGTATCCATCATGGCGGTTCAGCCGCACTGGTCCTCGACCCAATCATTGATGGATTCCATCTCACACAAGTCCTCATGGACGGTGGCAGCAGCCTGAACCTGCTCTATCAGGATACAGTGCACAAAATGGGTATTGATCCCTCAAGAATCAAGCCCATGAAAACTACCTTTAAAGGAGTCATTCCAGGTGTAGAGGCCTGATGTACGGGCTCAATCACACTGGAAGTGGTCTTCGGATCGCCGAATAACTTCCGAAGCGAAGAGTTGATCTTCGATATCGTCCCCTTCCGCAGTGGCCATCATGCACTGCTCGGACGAACCGCATTCGCTCAATTCAATGCGGTACCACACTACGCTTATCTCAAGCTCAAGATGCCCGGTCCGCGCGGCATCATAACAGTCAATGGAAACACGAAACGCTCCCTCCATACCGAGGAGCACACCGTTGCCCTCGCAGCAGAAGCACAGAGCATCCTTTTCAGGCAGAACTTTAATTCGGTTGCCAAGCTCCCGGACACTGTTAAACGAGTCTGAACTACTTTGCAGCAGGACACCCCAGCTCGTCAAGAGCTTGACTAGCAATTCGGCCTCCGAGTCCCGACCAAACGGCGGCATTCATACCGCGCGTACATCTACGCACTCAAAATACCGTGGGCATAGACGGGGGCACAATGCGGACAGACCTATAACATTATCCGCACTTTCATAGTCTTTTTCCTTTTTCTCTTTCTCACCATTCCTTTTTATCACAGAAGACTATATTTGCTGAGAAGTCCTTTAAAACAAGGTAAGGCAGCGTAGACATGCGACAAGAGGTCCAAAAGTTTTTTGTAGACCGCACTCTTTATTTCAAACATGTCAAGTGCCCTTTTTCTCAGCTTTCGACCCTCGGCATGTCAAATAGCCTTGATAGTAGCGTTATAATCTGTAAAGATCATGCTTGATGTATCATTCAGATGCTGGTCAACATAACCCGTATTCAGTATTAGCTTTTGTCAAAGAACTGAATCTTGCTTCCATGGTTATTTCATGCATGCACCTCGGCATATGTTGCCAGGGGCTCGATATAGCAACATATGAGTTGCCGCCAAGTCCGAACAGCTTTATAGCGCACTTCGGCATCACGAGTTTGGCCTTATATGCATCAGCTCTGAATCATGTCTTTGGTCAATAGTTGGGTTGCCCGGCTCCTGTGCTTACTACCTTACGTTCTGCTCTATCGCTAAGGTAGTAAAGGGAGAACTACTGCGATTATGTCCTGGTTCATCCGGATGAGCACCTCAGTAGAGAAAGCCGAAAACTGACTGTCATGGTACGGCGAGAGCTGGTTAACCACTCGATGACTCATAAGAATCTTTGCGATTCCTTCCGTATTACACGAAGGACCGCTTCTGGTCACGTATGAAAACGCACCGTATTTGGATAACTGCGTACATACTAGGGGCTGTATCGTAGCCCCACCATCAAACTCCTATGGCTAAGTGAAAAGTGTTAAAGCCTTATAGTCTGATTGCCTGGTTCGCCGCATTGACACCTCCTTAATGGACCAAGACGTTGGGTTAAAAGTGATCAAGTTCTTTTCCGGACACCCCCGCATTATAAGCGGAGGGGCAGAAGTCGATGACTGGTAAACTTTCAGATTATATAAAAAAACGGCCGCATAGGAGGCACCAAAAACTTTTTAGGCGAAAGTATAAAAAAAGCCCTAATATATCACAACATTGTTTTTACAATTTTGATACATTTCACTCGAACATAATATCTTTCGAGCATTGACCCTCTATCAAGCGGGCACCTTCTAAGACATCTTCAAAATAATGCTCTGCGCGTCCTGACCCTTGGGTGGACTTTTTGCTGCAATATCGGTGGCCTTCATCTTCGCCCAGTACGTCTTGACGCGGGCAAGGGCCATCCGTGTACCTTCTATGCACGTTGACCGCTTAACAGCGTCGATACGTTGCACCGCATTAACAAGTCGCTGCACCAAACTGAAATAACTATTCAGAATTGGCTCTATCGGCCATAGCCGGACCACGACGTCCTTCATGGCAGATACGGATCTCTTGTGGAGGTCGGCCCACTCGGCCATCTGTTCTTCAGCAATAGTGGACGCTTTGGCATGCTGAATTGCGACCAGAAAAGCTTTTTCGTCGCATGTCCTTCTTGGGCTTGGAAAAACTGTTTTGCATCGGAGGCACTCTTCGGCAAGTCCAAAAATGCGTCTGGAGAACTCCACATTCGATTAAGCAGGGCATACTTCGGATCGCCGAATTTAGTTCGTAATAAGAAGGGCTTACCAGCCGCGATCTCCCTAGCTTATCGGATCTCCTCCCGAGCCGCTCTAGACGAAGACCGTGCTTCTCTCTCCTCCTGTAAGGCCTTATCAAGATTGGCCGCTTTGGTTTTGTTATATTCCTCGAGAAATTCGCATCGTCTAGTGGCATCCTTTAGCTCAAGCGCCAGGGTAGATATTCTCTCCTCGCACTGGCGCCGAGTAGCCTGTTCGGCCTTTAACTCAGTAGCTGCCTTTTTGGCAGCCGCATTACTCATCCTGGCTTGCTCCTTGGCCCGGGCTAGCTCAGCCCGAAGGGTCTCAACTGCGGCGGCATCATCTGTAGTTATGCATATCTCAGTACACAATCTTCAGCATCATGCTCATATTATAGTACTTGCATATACTGACTTCCCCAAAGACATACCTTGCGCCTCGTCGAGCCGCCTGTTTATAAGCGTGATGTCATCATCCGCCACATCAAGTTTCTTCTTCAGATCTGCAACCTCTGCAGCTCGGGCAGTCACCAGGGATGAAACAGCCTGTCTTCCAATTAGTCAAATTATTTCCTGGGCATATCTCTTTTTTGATCCTCTGATCGCCTCCCTTTGGACGCCAACCAGAGTCTCAGGGGCTACTATCTATACACAAGCGCATTTTGCGTTTACAGCACAATTGAAAATATTACATTACGTACCTCGAAGCCTCTTAGCAGGCCCGTAAAGGCTTCATTCAATCCGCTTTTCGTGGATAGAACCCTCTCAACTACCGTACCCATCAAGGTACAATGTTCCTCTGAGACGGTTGTGTGTCGCAATATGTCCATGAATGTATTCGGCGCCTCCGGATCCCTGGAAGCAGCTGTAGGGGTATGGACTCCCTTCAAAGGAATATGTTGACTCGACCTTCGAGTCGTCTCTGGCTGAAAATCGGATTGTCCGGGGCCTCTATTGTTGGTCCCCATAGGGGCCGAACACCCCGGACCTTGGGCGGCCGAAGTATCACCTTTGAGCCTAGTATTCATTATCCCTCACATCACTTGATGATCGGGAGAGATCCTCCGGGACGACACCTCGGGGTCGTCTGCCCTATTGGGCGGGGAAATCTGTGGAGACGCCTCGCACTCCATCATCTCAGGAAGAAGATCCCCCGAGGAAGAGGACTGTTGAGGAACACTAGTAGAAAACGGAGCTTTAGCGCCGGTTCGTAAGGGCCTTTAGTGCCGGTTCCATAACCGGCACTAAAGGGTGGGCACTAAAGCCCCCTTTAGTACCGGTTCGGCACGAACCGACGCTAAAGTGCCACCACGTGGCGTGAGCTCACGCCCTGGTAAGGGGGACCTTTAGTACCGGTTGGTGTTACCAACCGGTACTAAAGGTTTTTTCTAAATTTTTTTTGAAAATTTTGGAATTTTTTTTTGATTTTTTTTATTTTTTATTTTTCTGAATTATTTGATGATTTAGTCTCTAATCACCTCTCTTAACTGCTCAACTGTGGATCACTCATTCCAAATCATCTAACTTCCCGACCGGTCACCCATCCCTCTCACTACTCTAGTCCGAGCACGCTTAACTTTCGGGTTCTATTCTCCTTCGTTTCCGAGTCAGCACTTGTTGTTTTCCTGACAATAGTAAGATGTCAATGCTATTAACCCTCAGGAGTTTAGCTTGAGCATGAAGTCACACATTTCACCGTTTGAGTTTTTAAAACTATTATTCTAAAAAAGAGTAATTATTTAGTAACGCTAATATTTCTTGAATAAGTTTGACCATAGTTTGACCAGATTTGACCAAAATTCAAAAAATTGAAATAATTATTTAGCAACACTAATATTCTTGAATAATTATGTAGTAACATTAATACTTTTTGAATAAGTAGTTTGACCAGATTTAACCAAATTTTTTTAAAAAAACTGAAATTTGACCATATCTTTTTTTCCTTTTGGAATTTGAGGATTCTAAAAAGTTCCAAACAGGCCGTAGGCGATCTCCATCGGATGCGGATTTTCGTGCTGAATTTTTTGATATATTATACGTTTTTTTCCGACATCGTATGCAAAAGTTATAGCCGTTTTACATTTTCCCTACACTTTTTGCAAAACATGTCCAAATTTAAGTTTTTTAATTTTCCTAACTAGTAGATGTAGTAATATAACTACATCTCGAAGAATTTTATTTTTTGAATTTTTTATCATTTTCTTTTGTATTTTTCAAAACTGAAATGGCGATATACCGGGGGGGGGGTTAGGGATTGAAAATTGCCCTTTAGTACTGGTTCGTGGCAAGAATCGGTACTATAGGTCAAACCCCTTTAGTACCGGTTCGTGGCACGAACCGGTACTAAAGGTTAGCCCTTTAGTACAGGTTTGTGCCACGAACCGGTACTAAAGGTGATCAAGGGGCCCCTACCGACGCCAAATACATCCTTTAGTACGGTTCGTGCTACGAACCGGTACTAAAGGTTCAACACGAACCGGCATTAATGCAAATCCGTTCGAACCGGCACTAATGGTACCATTAGTACCGGGCCAAAATCAAACCGGCACTAATGTGCTTCACGTTTGACCCTTTTTCTACTAGTGGAAGGCTGCATGCCGAACTGCAAAACGTATATTCTAAATATTACCCTTGCAACCAAGAAAGAACGAGATATGTTTAAGACACCTTTGTTCACTTACGATTCAGCTAAGGGCCTGTCCTTATGGAGGAACTGCGTGACAATGTCACCTCCCGAACCAGAACCCCCTGACAGGGATATCTTCCCTCACTTAGAAGCCTTTATCTTCAAGTCTTCGGAGGCGGTCCTCTTCTTCCCATGGGGAGAGGGGATGTCAGTTTCTCCTTCCCTTCCATCTTCGAAAGAGGGAGTTCCAATCTCCCTGGACAAAGTGCCTGACGTACCTCTAGAACGGGGGCCACTTTGGGCCTTCTTGCTCTTCTCCTTGTCTTCCTTCGCCGACACTTGATATGGTGCCGGAGCCAGCATCCTTGTTAACAGCGGATCCGCTGAGTCTTCGTGAAGAGGGTCCGAACACCTAATTCTCTCCGCCTTCTTTATCCAGCTCTGGCCGAGTATGGTTTTCTCAGTATATTGTTGTGAGAAATTTAACCAAATGGTGTTCGAGAGTTGAGTGCTTACCAAGGTATCCGGATGGTTGCAGTCAAGGCCAACGTCCTCTGTAATATTCGGGCACTGTTTTCGTGTCCTGAAGAATAATTTCCACATCCCTTAGAGCGTCGTGCCGAAGAAGTGCTGAAGGGTTCGTGGTCCTTCCGGATTGAACTCCCACATGCGGAGGGGTCGTCGCTCACGGTAGGACCCGACGGACTAGCATCACTTGGATTACATTGACAAGACCCGTGTCCTTCTCAATGAGGCTCCGAATGCGGCTTTGCAGTGTCCGCACTTCATCAATTGATCCCCGGTCCAGCCCCTTATTAATCCATGATGCAAGCTGTAACGGAGGGCCAGATCGGAATGCAGGTGTAGCTACCCACTTGGTGCCATGGGGTTCAGTGATGTAAAACCACTCCCGCTGCCATAGGTTGGAAGTTCCTGTGAAAGAGCCTTTTGGCCAAGGAGTATTGGTGAGTTTGCTCACTACAGCACCACTGCACTCTGCTTGTTCCTCGTCGACTACCTTCGGCTTCACATTAAAGGTCTTGATCCACAAGCCGAAGTGTGGCAGACGGAGGAAGGCCTCGCACACGATAATGAACGCCGAGACGTGAAGAAAGGAGTCCGGAGCTAGATCGTGAAAATCTAGCCCGTAATAGAACATGAGCCCTCGGACGAAGGGATGAAGAGCGAACCCTAGCCCTCCGAGGAAGTGGGAGATGAATACGACCCTCTCGCCGGATCTGGGAGTAGGAATAACCTGCCCTTGAGTAGGAAGCCTATGGGGTATTTCCGTGGTCAGGTATCTTGCCGCCCGGAGCTTCGCAATATCCTCCTCTGTGACAGAGGAGGCCATCCACCGGCCTTGAGGGCTGGGTCCGGACATAACTGGGAAGCACGAAGCGATTAAGTTGAACCTTGGGTGCTGGAACTCGAGGTGGAGAAGTTGAGGAAAGGATTGGCCTAAAGGAGAAAAGACGGGTCTTAGCCCCTTTATAAAGGCAATGAATATCGAGCGCCCCCTCCTAGGCCGTAAAACCTGCCTATCCCTAAGGAATCATGCCAACAGAACGGTTGGGTTACCCACGCCCGTATTGATGAGAATCCCATAATAAGGGGACACGATCTCTGCTTTGACAAGACGTACCAATGAAACCGCATCTCGAAATATGGAGCGGCAGGCTAAAAAGGTTCAAAATAATGGCCGGGCGGTGACGTGATGTCACGCTACAAAAAGTTGTTAGCGGATTGGACTCGTGAAATATTATACTCTCTACGGTTGTGTGTGGAATCTGCTTTGCAGAACTGGACACGATTCTTGTGTTCAAAGACTATTTTGGAGTATTCGGAGAAGGAACCCGCCTTGCAATGTCGAAGACAATCTGCACGCCGTACACCTCATCATTGAAGCCTGGTTCAGGGGCTACTGAGGGAGTCCTGGATTAAGGTGTCCTTGGACGGCCGAACTATTGATATGGGTCGGACTGATGGGCTGTGAAGATACAAGACCGAAGACTCTCTCCCGTGTCCGGATAGGACTCTCCTTGGCGTGGAAGGCAAGTTTGGCGTCTGGATAATGAAGATTCCATTCTCTATAACCGACTCTGTACAACCCTAGGCCCCTCCGGTGTCTATATAAACCGGAGGGTTTAGTCCATAGGGAGAATCATAATCATACATGCTAGACTTCTAGGATTTTAGCCATTACGATCTCGTGGTAGATCAACACTTGTAATACTCATATTCATCAAGATCAATCAAGTAGGAAGTAGGGTATTACCTCCAAAGAGAGGGCCCAAACCTGGGTAAACATCGTGTCCCCCGCCTCCTGTTACCATCAAACTTAGACGCACAGTTCGAGACCCCATACCCGAGATCCGCCGGTTTTGCTACTGACACTTGCCATGTGATTCATGATGATCCTTTTCATGTTTCAATTCTTATCTTTTATGCGAGCATCATTGAAATCATCATGCCTAGCTAAAAGGCATTAAAGAAAAGCACTTGTTGGGAGATAACCCAATATTTTTACCTACTATTTTTGTGTGTTCACATGATTAAGCTGCATTTGTAATCATGTTTATTGCTTTTTTTCAATAAAGTGCCAAGTAAAGCCTTTGGAATCATGTTGGGTGATAATTGATTTGATCTTGCTGAAAAACAGAAACTTTTGTGCTCACGAAAATAACTCTCATTTTTAGCAGAAGAGTGCTTTTGAGTTGATTCTTTTTTCCGAAGATTAATATACAAATTTCTCACGTGGTCATAGTTTTTCATAATTTTTGGAGTAGCATAAGTATGGTTTGAGTACAGATTACTACAGACTGTTCTGTTTTTGACAGATTCTGTTTTCAATGCATAGTTTGCTTGTTTCCTTGCTTCTATGGCTTATATTGCTCAATATAAATTGTGGAAATGATATGCTACAGTAGGAATTGTGTGGAAACAATTATGAATCTTGTCTTTGACAGTACCAAAGTAAAATGGTTTGCTCTTTATCATACTAACCTATCTCACAAAGTTCCGTTAAGTTTTGTGTGATTGAAGTTTTCAAGTTTTGGGTGAGACATCGATATAAAGAGAATAAGGAGTGACAAGACCATAAGCTTGGGGATTCCCAAGGCACCCCAAGGTAATATTCAAGGAATATCCAAGCAACTAAGCTTGGAGATGCCCCGGAAAGCATCCCCTCTTTCGTCTCCAACATTATCGGTAACCTCACTTGGAGCTATGTTTTCATTCGTCACATGATATGTGTTTTGCTTGGAGCGTTAATTTATTTTGCTAGGATTTTCTTACGGTTATTTAAAATAATGGTTTTCATCTTTTATTTCAATAAAAGTAGCAATGATAGCCTTTGCCATGCTTATTTTGCAAGTATACTTGTTGCTGTTTGAAAACAGAAAGTTTATCGATGTTGCAAAAATTCCCTAGAAAAGTCAGAATATGATAAATTGTTGCAACTTTTTGCACAATAAGCTCTGATAAATTTTCTACAATGTGGTATTTTTCTCATAATTTTTGAAGTAAGGGAAGTATGATGAATCTTGCATTCTTTACAGCCTGTACTGTTTTGGCAGATTGTTGTTATGTTTGCATATGTTTGCTTGTTTAATGTTCTATTTGAGGATAGGAGTATTAAATATGCAGCGGCATTTAGTATGCAATGTTGAATAATAATTTTAGTGATTTTCTACAGTAGAGAATGATAAGGTTTTGCACTGATTTATACTAACTTATCTCACGAGTTCTTGTTGAGTTTAGTGTGGATGAAGTTTTTGAGATTTAGGGAAACCGTGATATAAGAGGAATTAAGGAGACACAAAATCTCAAGCTTGGGGATGCTCAAGGCATCCCAAGCTAATATTTAAATAAGTCCCAATCATCTAAACTTGGGGATGCCTCGGTAGGCATCCCACCTTTCTTCTTCAACAATTATCGGTTAGTATCGGTTGAGCCTAAGTTTTTGATACTTCACATGAGTTGTGCTACTCTTGAAATGTCATTTTATTTTCATTTTTCTTGCTGTTTTAATAAAAACTTAGACCTGAAAGTTTTTAAATAAAACAGAGTCCTCAAATAGGAGGCTAGGTAAGCGGCATTCACATCTCGTCAACGAAGCTCTTCTCTATGGAATTGTTCTAGTGCTTCACTTATATCCTATTAGTAAATTGTTGAATAAATTGAATGTTATGAAGTTGAAATCATATCATGCCTAGTGGTAGCTTCACATTGGGTTTAGGAAGTGAAAGCTTTTGAAGCTTGGCAATCACAATATTGGTCATACAAGCAATTCACGAATAATTAGTATAAGTAAGAGATCTTTCACATGCAAATATACTATCTTGGAAATCTTTTGTGATTGTGAGCCCCCATCAAAATATTATATGCCAAAAAAAATTGACGTTGGACAAGGAAGACAATGTAATAATTTATGTATGTTCATATTCACATAGAAGTTATATTGTCATAGATCCTTCAACATGTGGTGTTTGCCCCTATCTTTGCTAGCCAAAAATTCCGCACCAAGTAGAGATACTACTTGTGCATCCAAAAACCCTTAAACCCAAATCTTGTTTTGAGAGTCCACCATACCTACCTAAGGATTGAGCAAGATCCTTCAAGTAAGTTGTCATCGGTGCAATAAGGCAATAAAAATTGCTTCTAAAAGTGTTAGATCATTTAGTGTAAGAGAAAATTGAGCGTTGTACGAACTTATGATGGCAAAGCAATAAAAGCGATGGACTGCATAATAAAGGTTGCTATCATAAGGAGCAATATAACCTGACGTTCTTTTGCACTAAGGGGTTGAGCATACAAACAAACAAGCGCATGGCAACCTCTGCTTCCCTCTGTGAAGGGCCTATCTTTTACTTTTCAGTATTTAATTTTATGCAAAGAGTCAAAGTTTTTCTCTCTATTCTTTTTTATTTTTCTCTTTTGGCAAGCATCATGTGGTGAGGAAAGATCTAGGCACATATGTCCAGTTGAATATGGGTAGCATGAGTTATTATTGTTGACGACACCCTTGAGGTGAATATGTTGGGAGGCAAAACAATAAGCCCCTATATTTCTATGTGTCTGGTTGAAACGTTTTGCTCATGTGTATGCGGTGAGTGTTAGCAATCATAGAAGACTATAAGATGGTTGAGTATGTGGAGCTCTTACTTAAACTCTGTTGAATAAATTGAACCGAAATTGCTTAGTGACTGAGAACATAGGTTGTTGAGTTTCAAGAGAATTCATTGTTTGAACCTTAACATGTGAATTGGTTAACACTATAACATGAGAAATATTATGAGAAAGAATTGTTGTTATGATGCTAGGAAGAGTGATTGAAATTGTCATTGATCAAACTTGTGCACTTTGCTAGCATTCACACTTCATAAATTATTGTTGATACGTCTCCAACGTATCTATAATTTATGAAGTATTCATGCTAATATATTATCGTTCTTGGATGTTTTACAATCATTTTATAGCAACTTTATATCATTTTTTGGGACTAACCTATTGACCCAGTGCCCAGTGCCAGTTGATGTTTTTTGCTTGTTATTTACATCGCAGGAAATCAATATCAAATGGAGTCCAAACACTGTGTAACTCCTTGGAGAATTTTTATGGACCAGTACACTCAGGATGGGCCAGAGCAGCACCTGGGAGGGTGCCCCGAGGGGGCACAACCCACTAGGGCGAGCCTGGGCCCCCAGGCGTGCCCAGGTAGGTTGTGCCCACCTCGGGTGCCCCTGGACCGCCTCTTTACCCTATAAAATCCCAAATATTTCGAAACCCTTCGGGGTAGCCCTAAATCAGAAGTCCCGCCGCCGTAAGGCCTCTATATCCACGAGATCCAATCTAGACCCCATTCTGGCACCCTGCCGGAGGGGGAGGGGAATCATCTCTGGTGGCCATCTTCATCATCCCGGCGGCCACCATGACAAGAAGGGAGTAGTCCACCATCGGGGCTGAGGGTTTGTACCAGTAGCTATGTGTTTGATCTCTCTCTCTCTCTCTCTCTCTCGTGATCAATATCATGGGCTTTGTTAATATAGTCGGATCATATGATGTTTCTCCCTCTATACTCTTGTTATGATGAATTGAATCTTTACCCTTCAAAGTTTTGTCTTGTCGGATTGAATATTCAGAGATGAGAACACGTGATATATGTCTTGCAATATGAATACTTGAGGTGACAATGAGGTATCTTATTGATTCACTTGATATGTGTTATGGCATTCAACTCGCGGATTCTCGCGGTGATATTGGGGTAATCTATGCATAGAGGTTGATGCACGTTTTTCTCCGACGGAAACTTTGGGGTCTCTTTATAGTTCTTTGTCTGGATTGAGTATTATGAATATGAATTTGATTTGATTTTATTCTAGTACGAACTCTAAGATAGATCGAACGGAAAAATAGCTTTGTGTTATTTTAGTACGAACTATTGAATAGATCGAACGGAAAGAATAGCTTTGAGGTGGTTTCGTGACCTACAAGCAATTCCTATCTTTTGTTCTTCGCTAATAGGAACTCGGAAGTGATTCTTTATTGCACTTTGAGGGATAATCATATGATCCAACTATGTTAGCATTGTTGAGAGGTTGCACTAGTGAAAGTACGAACCCTGGGCCTCATTTTTAAGCATTGCAATACCTTTTTTTTGCCCGTTTACTATTTGCTACCTTGCTTTTTTATTTATTCATATTATAAAAATATATTTCTACCATCAATATTTCACTTTTAGCACCATCTCTTCGCCGAACTAGTGCACCTATACAATTTGCCATTGTATTGGGTGTGTTGGGGCCGCAAGAGACTTTTTGTTATTTGGTTGCAGGGTTGCTTGAGAGAGACCATCTTCATCCTACACCTCTCACGGATTGATAAACCTTAGGTCATCCACTTGAGGGAAAATTGCTATTGTCCTACAAAACTCTGCCCTTGGAAGCCCAATACGAGTCTACATGAATAAAGTTGCGTAGTAGACATCACCGGTCTAGGCGAACGCGGGTGTATGATCCACCTGAGACCTTTTTCTCAAATGTCCACATCCTCCCTTTGTATCCAAGATCAGCAAGACCACAAATACCTAAGGCATCCTGGAATCCATCCATATGTCCTTGCCCCCTCGGGTTAACTCCATCATGTTCCGATTGCAGCACCTAGTGCCACCCACGGCAAATCTGATGTTCCTACTATTGAGCATAATGTTTCCGACGTCTTATAACGCTCTATCACTTGGGCTTCCCCGTACACGAAGGTTAGCCTTCAATGTCTCGGCCAAGCTCATGTATGTTAACATCAATATGATATCTAGAATAACCCTTAACTTCTAACTTTATTGCATCATTCCAATGAATTACAAGTCTGCCGCTCCTCCCGAAGCTCCCAACAGCAAAAGATCTATCATAGCCAAAAGATTGAGCTATTATATCGTCACATACGTTAGGTAATTGGTCTCCACTAAACACAGTATAGCCGGGGCAAATTTGGCCGTGAGAACACGGACCTCTCGAACTGTCACGGAGTTTCCCAAACCGCGACAGTTCCAACATAACTTATTCATTGCGATGGGCGGTCCTCCTCTCGGGAGGCCGCGTGAACCCGTGTAGCATGTCCCTGTTGTGCTCCATCTCGACATGCTCTTCATCTCCATCCTGCCTCCTTCTCTTGATAATAATCTGAGATTTCTCCGGTGTAGTATTTGGGTCTTGTGCATTCAGAACCCGAGTAGACCCTTCAGTCATCGGAACTGCATCTGCCGCTTTACCCGCCAGGTTTGGTACCGACTGTCCCCGGGTATTGACAGAGCCATCCGAAGCAATCAATCTCTTCCTTGCTCCCCTATCATTACCAGCAGTCCAGCACCTTCCAGCACCCACACCTCCCTTGTTCATAAAAGCACCTCTTCGGTTTCAAAAAATAAAAAATAAAAATAAAAGCACCTCCTCCCCCTCCATTGTTTTTTTGATAGTTAGGTCTCCTCATTAGCTATCAGGCTGTTTTTTTTTTGAGGAAGCTATCAGGCTGAATGGCAGCTGCCGGTGCTGCTCGAACAGATGCGGCCCAGGCCCATGTGCGGCCCAGCCCAGGCCCTTCTACCCCTTTCATCTCCCACTGCTGTCTTCTCTAATCCATTCCCAGAAGCGAAAAAAAGGTCG
Source organism: Aegilops bicornis (assembly GCA_021605145.1). Classification (NCBI taxonomy): domain Eukaryota; kingdom Viridiplantae; phylum Streptophyta; class Magnoliopsida; order Poales; family Poaceae; genus Aegilops; species Aegilops bicornis. The sequence continues at coordinate 701,181,150 of CM038672.1, read as the reverse complement.
GCCGTCGCGTTCGTTGGAGACTTGGAGTCCCGTCACCCAATTTCAAACCCCACTCTCTCCCCCGCTCCACTCCCCACCTCATCCGATGGCCGCCGCCGCCGTCGACCCGGGAGAATCGACGCCGGTCGCCGCCGCGACGCCGCGGAACGGCCCCGCTCGGCCGGATCCCGCCCGCCGCCCCCCCGTCACCCCGCGCGAGCTAGGGTTTACGCCGTTCCGCGACCCTCCTCCCCCTCCTCCTCAAGGTACGGCCGGCGCCGCCCCCCTTCCGTTTCCTCCGGGGCTCGAGCCCCTCGGCCGAGTCGCCTAGCGCGGCGGCGGCGGCCGCCGCCCGCTGCGCAAGACGGTCCCTTTCCCCCTCTCTTTTTTTTTCCAAATCCCCCCCGTGCTGCTCCGGGCGCAAGATTGGCCTTTTCTTGGTTTTTGCCTGCCAAATCTTGGCCTGCTGTTTGTGTTGCTTGCCTGAGGCAAGATTTCTTCCCTGCGTTGGCCAGAGGGCGGGGCGAAATTGGATTCTGGCCGCCTACCTTTCTTGCCTGAAATCGGCCGAGTGGTGGACATAATTCAGAGAGCCTTTTGTCTGCAGAAGAAGAGGGGGCGCTGCCCAACTCGCCGGAGGGGAAAATTCAGGCGCCTGAGTGGAAACCTCTTGCCGGATCTCAAGCTGTTGCAGAAACCGAGGTAACCGCCCCCCATCTCTCTCTCTGTGTGTATGCGTGAACAGATCATGTGCATTCAGCTTTGTATGTCTTTGTTCTGCCCATGCATCTCCCTACTGAAGAGCTGTTTTTATTTTTCCGTACTGGCAGGTTTATCATAATTGTTTTGGTTAATTGGAATGTTTTTTTTTTGAGAGAAGTTAATTGGAATGTTACTGACACGGTGCATCACAATTGTTTTGGTTAGTTGGAATATATTGACATGGTTTATCATAATTGTTAGGGCGTGAGGACACCTGTAAGTTTGGTTAAGAGCACCCATGAAGCTTTGGGGCAAGAAGCATTCACCGATGAACAGCATGAGCAGTTGGATGCACACATACTAGTCAATGCAGATCTTGGGTGAGTTATTATTACTTGCAAGTCTCGACAGTTATGTGAGTTTTTCCAATGTAATTTTATCTTCTTTGTAGCCAGGGAAAACCACCAGCAAAGGCCGCCATACGCCCCGCACGCGACTCTCCTCCTCTTGGTACAGAGATGCCAGTCACTCGGCCTCTGCTTTTTAATTTCTGTCCGAACCCTTCCCCCCTCTTTCTTTGGATGCAAATAGGGTTTTTTATAGCCTGCCAAAATTTGGGCTACTGATGTTAGTACTTACTTGAGGTTGGATTCCTGCCTTGCATTGGCTAGATTGCGAAATTGAATCTTGGTCACTTACCTTGCTTGGAATCAGTCAAGTCGATGTAATACAGAGAACCTTTTGCTTGCAGAGGGAGCACTGCCAAATTCACCAGAGGAGGTTCAGACCCCTGAGTGCAAACCTTATGCCAGATCTCAAGCTCTTCCAGAAACTGTGGTAACCCTTCCCTACAAAATAACTGTTCTTATTTTTTAGAATGTATTTTTAATACTGACATGGTTTGTCATAATGGTTGTGGTTAGTTGTAATATATTGACATGTTTATCATAATTGTTAGCATGTGAGGACACCTGTAAGTTGGGTTAAGAGCACCCGTGAAGCTTTGACGCATAAAGCATTCGCCTATGAACTCCATGCACAGCTGGATGCACAGATACTAGTCAATCCAGATCTTAGGTGAGCTATTACTACTTGCAAATCTCAAAAGTTATGTGAGTTTCTCCAACTTAATTTTATCTTCTTTGTAGCCAGGGAAAACCACTAGCAAAGTCAGCCCTACGCCCCGTGCGCAACCCTCCTCTAGGTATGGACACGCCAGCCGCCTGGCTTCTGCTTTTTGATTTCTGTTTGAGCCCCTCAATCGATAGCTTGTCCAGCGAGTTTGTGATTTTGCTGTGCTTGCTCACGCGCCCAAGTTACCTTTGCCGCCCCTCTTTTTTCTTTCAAATTCATATATACTTTGGGTGTAAAATAGGGTTTTTTATAGCCTTCCAAAATTTGGGCTACTGATGATTTACTTGAGGTTGGATTCCTGCCTTGCATTGGCTAGATTGTGAAATTGAATCTTGGCCGCTTAACTTGCTCGAAATTAGTCAAGCTGATATAACACAGAGAGCCTTTTGTTTGCAGAACGAGCACTGACAGATTCATCAGAGGAGATTCAGACTCCTGAATGGAAACCTTATGCCGGATCTCAAGCTGTTCCAGATACAGAGGTAATCCCCTCCCCCCTCTTTCCATCTCTCTGTGCATGCCATGCAGGTGTGTTTGCTCATGCATCACTTCCCTCCTACATGGTCCGGTTGCTTCCCTTCTGAAGGGTTTTTTCTTTCAGAAATTAATTTTTTATACATGTCAATCCTTTTGGTTAGTTGGAATATATTAACATGATTTATCATAATTGTTAGGGTGTGAGGACACCTGGAAGTTCGCTTAAGAACACCTGTGAAGCTTTGGCGCATGAAGCATTCACCGATGAACAGAATGCGCAGTTGTATGCACATATATTAATAACTGCGGATCTTAAGTGAGTTATTATTTCTAAGTCTCAACAGTTATATTTGAGTTTCTGCAATGTAATTTTCTTTTCTTTTTAGACAGGGAAAACCACCATCAAAGGCAGCCATGCTTCTGGCCTTTGGACAACCTGGTATGTGCAAATACATGTTGATGTAGATTCGCTGATGTGCTCTGTGTTTACCTTTTCTACCCTTTAATGTTTGTGATAACGTACAGTGGAGGGTCAGAAACATGCATGGGAGGAGGTTTGGCGTGCTGCTGTTGACAGATACCAGAACCAAATGTCACCATTGGGCTTTGAGACACCTTTTAGTTCCCAGAATGGTAAGTACGTTATATTTTGCGGTAGATCAACTGCTTATATCTTTTTGTTCCATCACTAAGTAAAACTAGCACAGTGGCACACACACATCTTTCCTGCAAAAAAATAGGTTCACATAGGATTTTAGTACCACCATATTTCCAAAAGACAACTACAGTTTAGATAACTGCAATAATTATAAGAGCGTCAATTCGACTTACTTTTAAACTTTTTGTGCTGTTTTTGGTGCAGAAACTAAGAATCCATGAAATGGTTAATATATTAGTTGAATATCTTATTAGTAACATACTCCCTCCGTCCCAAAATAAGTGTCTCAACTTTGTAGTAACTTTAGTGCAAAGTTGTACTAGGTTGAGACACTTATTTTGGGACGGAGGGAATACATATATTTTCAAGAAAGAATGAAAGCTTCTTTAAGAAAACATATCTTCACGAAACGTGCTGACAGAATGTGACATACCTTATTTAGGCCCGTTAGAACCATCTCCTAACAGCATAATGAATCTTGAGGAGTTTGAGCTGAAGGAGGTGCATTCAGAGCTCGATGATGCACAGACTAGCAAATGGCAGAACCAGAAGTCACCAGTGACTGGCTTTGAGACACCCATCAAGTCTGTGATAGGTAAATTAAATACTTTGTATTTTGTGATAAATCACATGCTTACATTCTTGTTCCATCATCATCACCACTAAATAAATGAGTTTGCAGGTAATTGCACAGCTCAAGGTTTGGATGTTCAGAATGGTGGAGAGATTCAGCAGTCAGTCATTTGTGCTGACAAAGTTGATCAAGAGCCACCTGATGACAGAAAGATAATGGATACAATCTATGGTGGGCTAGAGTCTGTTTGCGGCAGCACTCCCTTGGAAAGTTCAGAAAGCTCGACGGAACCGGACTCATGTGTGAAATGCGGTAAAGATGGGCAGTTGCTGAAATGTTCCAGCTGCTTCTTAGCCGCCCATGCTACCTGTTTTGGTTCATCGGTGACATTTGATGACTCTGGCCATTTTGATTGCCCTGTTTGCTATTGCCGTAAAGCCGCTAAAGCATTGGAAAAGGCTAAGAAAACATACTCTGAAGCTAGAAAAAAATTATCTGTTTTCTGCAGCGGCTGGAAGCAATTTTCTAAGGAACACAGTGAGCTGATGAATGGCTTTCACACAGCTAAAAAGCAAGGTAACCATCAGTCTGAAGCAGCTGAGCTATGTCGCAAGGATGGAGAGCCTAGTCACCTGAAAGAAAATGGTACAGGTGATGCTTGTCCTGAGAAGATAGTCACCACAAAGACAACCGTTTTTCCGAATTCTGAAAATGCAAAATCCCAAGGAGACAGCAATAGCAATTTGTCTCGTGAAGTGCCATATTCAGCTCGGGATAGATCCAGTTCTGTTGCAAATCGCAACATCGGGGTTGGCAAAGAGAATTGTCTTATGAATTCTCCCAATTGCAAATTTTCTGATAGACTAGGAGCTGTATCTTCGCGAAACATAAGCCGCCGCAAAGTAAGCTTTCAAGAAATGGGGACAGTGGCACCAAATAGTACTTGGAAAACATTGAGGTACCACGATCAGTTTGTGCATTCTCCAGCAAGGAAAAGATATTATCCATACCCACCCGAGCATTAGTAAGTGCTAAGTACTTCTTTTTCCAGTTGCACTCTTTGAATTGTTATTACTTATTAAGGATGCCTGTGACCTGTGGTTAATTTAGATTCAGATTACAGAAAACCCCCTGATTTATACTTGCAATTAAATAATGATGTGCAATGGATGTTTGTAGGCTGGAACCTACCAAGTCACAGTTTCTCTTGCTTAACTGAATTATTTAAGGTTGTTAGTTCAGTATCATGATAGCATGATGCATTTAGCTTCGAGATGGTATAAACCTGAGAAGAATAGAAATCTCTAGAGTGAGGGATAACTATGCCATGTACTGGTACGAGGGAAAATCAGTCTCTTCATTGATGGATAATTTTGGATTTGCACTAGTTTTCACACTCATGGTTAGTTCAAATGGATTTATATTTAGGACGGTGAAATTAGAGTGTACTCTACTCTTTACCTATCTGCATATGCCGCTGGTCGCTGTGGCCTGTGGCATAGCTATGGGCATGTTGTTACTGTTAAGCAGTTTTGCGTAGGCACATAAAGTAATCTGCACGGCAGTGTACCCTCTGCTGTGCAGTTTCACATCTGAGGGTGCACGTACCAAAATAATCCACACACATGGAAAAGGGAAGCACACATTAAAATTTCTTTTTCAATAGCAGTATTTCTATATGCAGACACCCCGTTTGTTGTGAAAATACCCTTGTTTCCATCTAATGTGATGATGCATGCTCTGTTTTCATAATCTCGAAATCTGTGTTGCAGCTACAGTCCACACACACCAGCTATGAGGAGTCCCCTGGCGCCAAGTAAAACGCCTTTTACAGGTAAAACGCCTTTCACATCGACAACCGCGAGGCGCAAGATGATCTTCTGGACCGAGGCAGAGGAGTTGGCTCTGAGGGTAAGCATCCCGCTCGTGATTTCATTGCAATACAGACTGATCGACATGATGGATGGCTCAGGGAGGCTACCATGAAATTTCATTGCCAACTCCGAACCACCTCGTAATTGAGCTGGGCCAGCATTTTCCATCCAGTTCCCTAGTTAGTTAGTAGGTAATGTGCATGTGAACTGTGCGCGTACTCACGCACCATTTTTCCACCGGTTTCAGGAGGCGGTGGCGAAGTTTGCCCCCAAGGGGGAGGCTGCGAAGGAGAAGAGGTCGATCTCGTGGGTGCGCATACACGACTACTGCAGGGAGTCGATCCACCCCACGCGCGGCCCGGACGACCTGCGGAAGAAGTGGAACCGCATGAAGAACAAGCTGGGCGAGTGCCCTGAAGACGGCAGCGTAGGAGGAGACGGCTGCTTCTGAAACACCCCTCCTCATCTTGCTGTTGTAGGTGGAAGGGAAGAGAGGTGGCCGCGTCCTCAGCGCTCTACCGGCGAAACGTCTCTGCCCTAGAGGCCTGTTTCGCCCTCTGTTGTATATGTGGCGCGGCGGCGATCGTCTGTCTATATTTATATTTATGGGGAGTCTAGTGACTCCTCCGATATATGAACCAACAATGTATGCATATGGTGGCTGGGGAGAGAGGTTTCAGTGAGATGGATGTGCAAGGATGATGATGATGATGGCAGCTGGTAGGGAGGGGAGCTGCACAGCCATGAAATGTATGATGGAAGACTTGTAGTCTCAGCTAATTAATCTTGTACTAGGATGGATTTCCATGCCTGACTGACTCACAAAAAATGTTGTTTCCAGCGGCTGTAATGTGCTGTGCTGTGTTGGGACTGTTATATTGATGTCTAATATTAATGGACAATTTGTTGTTCTTCTCCCTTATGCCGACATGCGAAACTGCTTTGCATCTTGTTTGATTGATAGTACTCTCTCAGTTTCTTTTTACTCCGCGTGTTAGGGTTGTCTTAAATCAAACTTTATAAAGTTTTGACCGAATTTATGTTGAATTTTTTAAACATCTACAATGCCGAATAAATGCAGCATGAAAATATATTCCATGATGGAACTACTGATAATGATTTGGAATTGCAAATGCTGGTGTTTTCTTCTATAATGTTTGATTTAGGAAAACCTAATATGCGTAGTAAAAAGAAGCGGAGGGAGAAGTAACACGGCGTATTCTTCATTTGGGATCCACCGGGTTAGTTTCTGCCTTGTTCGTGCTGGGTCTGTGTGGGGCAAGATTGAAGAAATAAAGAGAGATAATACTGTAAATGATAGGGGAAGAAGACAAGGGGGAAGAAGACAACGTGGCGAAAAAGCGCAAAGCATCCAACTTTAGAAGTAGCAACGCCTATGTGAAGGCGAATTATCAAATGGAAAAGTAAAATGTGGGTTAAGATCTAATTTTCTGGCGGAAAGAAATTTCCTCCTTGTTTTGTTCTTAAGAACAATAGAGAGAACTTGTCTACCCGCCCCGTCCCGTTCGCTCCTGGAACCGCTCCAGAGAGGTGATAGAGGAGGCGATTCTCTTGCTTTCCTCAACACCGCCGGCGACGCTGCGTTTTCGTCTGCCGCTCCAGCGGCGGGAGCGGGCGGGGACCTTGGCAGTTTCTGTCTGGTAGACGTATAGGATAGGCATAGTTTGCTTTGAGAGTTGTTGCATCAAATGATGGGGGCGGCGCCGCGTCGAAATAATTTGCTTCGGCTCTTCCTCCATCTCGGCGACGCTCTAATGGGCGGCAACAGGTAGCAGGTGGCTCGGTCTTCTTGCCGGTCTTCAGATCCAGTATGGTTTGTGGCTGATGGTCAGCGCTCAACACTCTCTTGTGACGGAGGTTGCGGTTGTGCTTGGTGCCTTGCAATGGAGGCGCATGGATGACGGAATGCAGCGGCGTTCCCCTTCTTTGATCTCGTCAAACAAAGCTGACGGCGCTGGGATCTATCGGACACGGAGAAGAACCATGGCCGACGTGCCACAAGGTCCCGGCCTCGTCGCTTGCGGCGGTCTGGTTCATCGGCTCGAAAAGCATCATTGTATGCAAAAAGTGCTCATCTAGATCTTGGCACAAATGCAGTTCCCCTCTATCTTCAGCATCACCTTAGCGGCGGAGGAGGGTGTTTTGGCGTGGCACAAGATTCAGCTGAAGTGAAATTCCGGTTGTGCTTATTCTTGCGAAGTCTTTGATACGACATTGCAAGACGTATATGTGTACTCTTTGTATTACGATTTGTCACGTGGTGAGCATGGTAAAAGCAATCTCAAACAGACAAGAGGGAAATAGTGAAATACTCTAGATGTGGTTATTTCAGAAAAAAAAAGTAATAATAGAGAAAACAAAGGAGGCAGAATTTTTTTTTTACTACATACTCCCTTCGTCCGGAAATACTTGTCGGAGAAGCGGACTTCAGACGTATTTACGTTTCGAAACAAGTATTTCCGGACGGAGGGAGTGCGTACTAATGAGCAAGAGGGCGAAGGGGCAAAACCGTAATAAACAAACAGAAACGACCTGAGACGGTGAGACCGACTCGCGTCCCGTCCCGTCCGTACATAAACCCCGACCCGACGAAACCCACGAGAGAAGAAAAGGACTGTCATCTGCCCATCGGCTCGCCAGGAGGAGGAAATCCAACCCCGCCGCCGCCGCCGCCGCCATGAGCGCCATGAAGTTCTGCCGCGAGTGGTACGCACGCACGCACGCCCCTCACCCTCACCCTCCCTTCATCCCGTCGCTAATGGCGGCCGGAGCTGACTGACCGATCGATTGAATTGGTGGCCGGCAGCAACAACATCCTGTACCCCAAGGAGGAGAAGGAGCGGAAGCTCCTCCTCTTCGCCTGCCGCAACTGCGAGCACCAGGTACCCCCGCCCTCCCCTCCCCTCTCTCGCCGGGCCGCCGCCCCATTCCGCAATGCCATGCCATGCCGCGATTCCTCTCTTCTCGGCCCCCAAATCCTAGCTAGGGTTTTCGTCCGTCCGTCCGGCCCCCCAAATCGCGGCCGTCTCACCAAGCCAAATCGCGGCTCGATCCATCGACCGACCGCACCCCGGCCGGGCGGTCCGGTCCCGGTCGATCCCCCAATTTCCACCGCGCAACGCCACCACCAACTCATGAGCCCGCCTGTGCACCATTTCTCTGTCCACGTTTTTCTTTGCCGTCAGAATCGGTAGCCACAGTCATGTGGTGTGCATCTCCTCTGAAATTAAGCTCTAGTGCAGTATGATCCACAGTGGTAAATATAGGTCCTCTGTTTTTAATCTGCCAGGACCTGGAAACAGAGCAAGAAAGAATTTCTCACCAACTCTGTTTCACCAATCTGCGAAGAACTTGGTAAATAGAAAAGAAGGATGTTTCACTAATGCTTGCCTGCTTGCATTGCTTGCTCCAGGAGGTCGCCGGCGACAACTGCGTCTACCGCAACATCGTGCACCACGAGGCCGGGGAGCGCACGCAGATCCTCCAGGACGTGGCTTCCGACCCCACCCTTCCCCGCACCAAGGACGTCCGCTGCGCCGCCTGCGGCCACGGCGAGGCAGTCTTCTTCCAGGTTCATGCCGTCAGCCTGTTTGTTTATTTGTTTCTGTGGTTCAAATATCATGGTTCATCACATGGCACTGCACACATATTTTTCTTTCTTTTTTGCAAAACCTGAACCTTGCTAATGTTGCTGTTGCGTGCCTAAACTAGCTCATTTGTCGCTAGTATTGTATTGCCCCCATGTCTGCAGTCCAAACTGCATTATCCCTCGATATGTTTATGCAGCAGCAAGTATTACACTTTTTATGCAGAACTGCTAACTGATTGACCACGGCCCATGGGAACGTAGCACTCATCCTGTACTCTATCTTTGCATAAACCAAGTTGTCTGTCGGTTATTTTCCCCCTGTTTTTATGGCCGATCAACATCCACCCATGAAACTTGACGTTTCTCGGCAATAATAATACGTCCTTCGTATAGTTTGACTGAATACAGCAATTATTAACTTGTTGTTATCTCTATGATAATGTGCAGGCTACAGCAAGAGGGGAGGAGGGGATGACTCTGTTCTTCGTGTGCTGCAACCCCTCCTGCGGCAACCGGTGGAGGGAGTGAACGATTCACATCTCCTTCCTGCGGAGGCTACCGTCGACCCGTGCCCTTTAGGATCATGCTCTGGAATTTAGTTTCCGATAGCTAGCCGTCTTGTTAGAGCACAAGAGAGCTGAACTTGTGAAACATATAATTGTGGTTTCAGTACTTGCTCGTGACCATGTACTTGTTTTACAAACCCTTATGTCTCTAATCACATTTGATAGGTTGGTTCTTGCCTATCCACTGTTAATTCCTCTGTTTTTTTATGTCCTGCACAAAGTGGGTTATGAGCATCATCGTGCAATTGATTCAATTTTGTATCCAGTGTGATGTTACCTCTCAGGAAAGAAAAGACAAGCTTGTTTGTAGTATTCTGTGATTATATGTGGACTGTGTTTCTGAACGTGAAAGTACTGGATGCCTCGGTACCGTCATCTAGATGTGTCAAAAGATGTGAGGTAGACAGAAGACTTGTAACTATCCTCAAGGAACAGGAGATGGCATCTCTCCCTGTCCCGAGTGTGCAGGCCATGGTGGCGGCCACCGGTGGAGCCGACGTTCCACCAAGGTATCTCCGGCCGGCAGAGGCGGTCGCTGGTGACGACGAGGCCCAGATCCCCATCATCGACTACCAGAGGCTGCTGCTGGAGCTGGAGCTGGACCGCCATGGCGAGGAGTCTGCACGCCTTCACAGGGCCTGCCAGGACTGGGGCTTCTTCCAGGTCAGTTCCTTGGCTGAAAATTTCCATTGCTTCATGTCTGCACGCCTTCACAGGACCTGCCAGGACTTGAGTTGGTCTTTTAATTGCCTCATCCTGATACAAGAAAGTAACTTGTTCTTGCAGCTGATTAAGCACAGCGTCCCAGACGATGTGGTGGAGGGAATGAAGGCCAGCATCCAGCAGTTCTTTCAGTTACCCATGGAGACGAAGAAACAGTTCGCTCAGGAGCGAGGGCAGCTGGAAGGCTACGGTCAACTATTCGTTTTCTCGGAGGATCAGAAGCTCGATTGGGCTGACATACTTTACCTCCACACGCAGCCACATGAGAGCAGGAACACCAAGCTCTGGCCCGACCAGCCTGCCAACTTCAGGTATGATTGCGATTGTGATTCTTCGCTGCCACACTACCGTTCAGCCTGATTACAATGATGACATGATACTCTTTTTTTGTCTCCTTAGTTGTTTTGCCCTACCTGGGAGGTTAAATTGGGTGGAAAATAAGTATTTTTTTTAAAGTTGTCTGAACTTGTCACATTTAGATCGACGCTGGATAGATATTCTGGTGTTGTGAAGGATGTATCAGACTCCCTTTTGGCCATCATGGCGAAGAACTTGGGACTGGAAAGAGAAGTGATGGCTGACAAATGCAGCGGTGGATTGCAGTCTGTCAGAATGAACTACTACCCCCCATGCGCCCAAGCAGATAAAGTCGTTGGCCTATCCCCGCATTCTGATGCTGGTCTCCTAACCCTTGTCCTCCAAGTGAATCATGTCCAGGGCCTGCAGATCAAGAGGAACGGCAGCTGGCTTCCTGTCAAGCCCGTCTCGGGCGCTTTCGTCGTCAACATCGGAGATATGCTTGAGGTGAGCGCGCGCAGCCGAACACCGATTCGATACTGCTGTCTGCTGATGACCAGATGTTGTATGGCGCAGTATGCCTGCAAAACTAAACATATCATTAACCAAATAAATCCATTCTCGTTGTTTGTTTTGCTTTGGCGAGGACAGGTCTTCACGAATGGGAGGTACAAGAGCATCGAGCACCGGGCGGTTGTCCACCCGAAGGAGGAACGGCTGTCGGTCGCAGCGTTCCACTTACCAAACATCCACGCCATTATAAGTCCTCTGAAGGAGATTGCGGCACATGAAGACGATGCCTACAAGACGTTGGACCACGAGAGCTTCATGAAGCTTTTCTATGCGACGAAGCTCGAGGGGAAGAGCTTCTTGGAGAGGCTGAAGCTAAACTAGCTGGCCAGCAGCTGAATGCTACCGCATATCAGGTAACAAGCCATGTTGGTGCAAGCACTGTTGATTCGCGTCCATGCATCATTCTTGTATCAGATGCTCAGATAGTTGACACATGTATCAGTTTGCACTTTGCAACCGATCATTCTCCGGAATTTAGTTTCCGATAGCTAGTCGCCTTGTTAGAGGCACATATTTTGTGGTTCCAGTGTGTTCTGTCTTCTGTGCAAACCTTTATTTATGTCACCTAATCGCATTCGATACATTGTTGTTTCTACCAGTCTATATATCCACTGTTAGTTTCTCTATGCTGCTTGATGCCTTGTACAAAGTGGGTTATGTGCTGTGTGGCCATGAGGCAGCTTTATGGTTTCAGTTTTCATCCAGTGTCAAGTTGATTCCCATGAGATAGAAGATAGTTGATCCCCAGAAAATAAAAGAAGAAGACAAACAAGTTGGCAGTATTTTTATGGTTGTTGTAGCTGGACTGAACTTCTGAATACTATATTACTGGACTGGATGATGCCAGAAGGCATGAGGTAGACAGAAGGGAAGACTGAGCTATCAGAGGAACTAGTAGCATCTCAGGAGCAGCAACAGGAGATGGAATCTCTCCCCGTCCCGAGCGTGCAGGCCATGGTGGCGGCCACCAGCAGAGCCGATGTGCCGCCGAGGTATCTCCGGCCTGCGGAGGCGGTCACCGTCATCGTCGACGGCGAGGGTGAGGCCCAGATTCCCATCATCGACTACCAGAGGCTGCTGCAGGAGCTGGATCGCCGCGGCGAGGAGTCCGCGCGCCTCCACCGGGCCTGCCAGGAGTGGGGCTTCTTCCAGGTCAGTATAGTTGGCTCACAATTCTCAATTGACTCCCTCTTGTAATTTTGCCTGTTCCTGATATACCAAAAAATGGTTGGTGCGTGCAGCTGATTAACCACAGTGTCCCGGACGATGTGGTGGAGGGAATGAAGGCCAACATTCAGCAATTCTTTCAGCTACCCGCAGAGACGAAGAAACTATTCGCGCAGGAGCGAGGGCAGCTGGAAGGCTACGGTCAGCTGTTCGTCGTCTCGGAGGATCAGAAGCTTGACTGGGCCGACATGCTTTACCTGTACACACAGCCACCTGAGAGCAGGAACACCAAGTTCTGGCCTGACCAGCCTGTTAACTTCAGGTATGATTGCTATGTGCCTGTACTTGTCTCGTTACTGTTCAACCTAATTACAGTGAAATTGTGCTTTTTTTGCTGTCTCCTTGACCTACTTGGAGGGCAAATTAGTTAGAAAGTTGATTAAAAAAACTTCATTTAGTGCTAACTGCAAGCCTGTTGTTTCAAGCTCTTGCCTTACTAAGACGGAACATTGCGTTCTTAACCTTCATAATTAAGTGTTGCACTTTGAATGTCATTCAGATCGACGCTGGATAGATACTCTGATGCTGTGAAGGAGATAGCGGATTCCCTTTTGGCGACGATGGCGGAGAACTTGGGACTGAAACAAGAGGTGATTGCTGACAGATGCGTGGGCGGAGTGCAGTCTGTCAGGATGAACTACTACCCGCCGTGCGCCCAAGCAGACAAAGTCGTCGGCTTCTCCCCGCACTCTGACGCTGATCTCCTGACCCTCGTCCTCCAAGTGAACCATGTCCAAGGCCTGCAGATCAAGAGGAACGGCGGCTGGTTCCCCGTCAGGCCCGTCGAGGGCGCTCTCATCGTCAACATTGGGGATATCTTTGAGGTAACCGTGAACTCAATGCTGCTGTCTGCTGCTGAGCATATATTATGACAGATTTCCTGGTGCCATACTCTAAGAATCTGTAGAATTAATCAACCGAATAAACCAGATTTTCTTTGCCTGTTTTGCTCTGCTGAGGACTGCAGATCTTCACAAATGGGAGGTACAGGAGCATCGAGCACCGTGCGGTCGTCGACCCCAAGGAGGAACGGCTGTCGGCCGCGGCGTTCCACTCCCCGAACATCCACGCCACAATAGGCCCGCTGAAGGAGCTTACGGCGGACGAAGACGAGGCCTACAAGACGGTGGACCACGAGAACTTCATGAGGCTTTTCTTCGCGACGAAGCTGGAGGGGAAGAGCTTCTTGGATCGGATGAAGCTGAAGTAGCTAGCAGCTGATATCTGCATACCCAGCATAGCAGGTAAACTGTGTTGTTGGTCCTCGCATCATTGTCAGATATTCAGGTAGTTCATGCTCTCTGGAATTTAGTTCCTGATGGCCGTCTTGTTGGAGCACAAGAGAGCTGAACTTGGCAAACATAATAATAATACCGTGGTTTCTTCAGTAATTGCTCGTGAACCATGCTTGTGTTCTGCGAACATTTGATAGATTTGTTCCTATGTGCTTGATGTCGTGTACAAAGTGGGCTATGTGCTGCTGTGTCATTTCAGTTTCTGTCCAGTGTGAAAACAGTTGATTCCCAGAAAATAAGATAAGAATGGAAGTTGATCCCCAGAAAATAGAAGAATGAGAAAACAAGCAAGTTTACATTTTTCTATTTCCATGGTTGTAGCTGCACTGATTTTCTGAATATTATATCACTGGATGATGCGTGTTCGCTACTACCATATCTGTATCTGTCTATATGTGCCAAAAGACATGAGGTAGCCAGATCAGAAGACTCGAGTATCCGGGCCACCAGTAGCATCTCAATTATCAAGAGCTGCAAGAGATGGGATCTCTCCCCGTCCCGAGTGTGCAGGCCTTGGTGGCGGCCACCGGCGGAGACGATGTGCCGCCGAGGTATCTCCGGCCAGATGCGGCAGCGGAAGCGGTCACCGGTGACGGCGATGGTGAGGCTCAGATCCCCATCATCGACCACCGAAGGCTGCTGCTGGAGCTGGACCATGGCGGCGAGGAGTCTGCACGCCTCCACAGAGCCTGCCAGGACTGGGGCTTCTTCCAGGTCAGTTCGTCCGACCTCTGGTGCAATGCCTATATCCCCTCAACGCAACAAACCTAGCAAAGGCAGTTGACTTCCTCCGCTGGTACTATATATGCCTCATCATCCTGAAGAATTGCTCTCCTGTTTGTTTTCAGTTAGTTAACCACAGTGTCCCGGACGATGTGGTGGAGAGCATGAAGGTCAACATCCAGCAATTCTTCCAGCTACCCGCAGAGACGAAGAAGCGATTCGCTCAGGAGCAAGGGCAGCTCGAAGGCTACGGTCAACTATTTGTCGTCTCCGAGGATCAGAAGCTCGACTGGGCTGACATGCTCTTCCTCTACGCACAGCCACCTGAGAGGAGGAAGACCAAGTTCTGGCCTGACCAGCCTGCTACCTTCAGGTATGTAAGATTGCGACGATATTCTTCGTTGCCTGTACATGTCACGCCGTTTTTTAGCCTAGTTATCACAATGGAATGATGCTTTTTGGTCGGCTCATTCAGATCGACGCTGGATAGATATTCTGGTGCGTTGAAGGATGTGTCAGACTCCCTTTTGGCTACGATGGCGAAGAACTTGGGACTGAAACGAGAAACGATCACTGACAAATGCACCCGCGGAATGCAGTCTTTCAGAATGAACTACTACCCCCCATGTGCCCAAGCAGAGAAAGTCATTGGCTTGTCCCCACACTCTGATGCTAATCTCCTAACCCTTGTCCTCCAAGTGAACCATGTCCAGGGCCTGCAGATCAAGAGGAACGGCAGCTGGCTCCCTGTCAAGCCCGTCCCGGGCGCTTTCATCGTCAACATCGGAGATATGCTTGAGGTGAGCGCGCGCAGTCGAACACCGATTCGATGCTGCTGTCTGCCAATGACCAGATGTTAAAGAGTGTATATGTATGGCGCATGCTAGATTTTGCAGATCTGACATATCATCGACCAAATGAACCCATTCCCGTTGTTTGTTTTGCTTTGACGGCGAGGACAGGTATTCACGAACGGAAGGTACAGGAGCATCGAGCACCGGGCAGTCGTCGACCCCAAGGAAGAGCGGCTGTCGGTCGCGGCGTTCCACTTCCCAGACATGGACGCCATGATAGGTCCTCTGAAGGAGCTGACCGCACATGAGGACGATGCCTACAAGACGTTGGACCTCGAGAGCTTCATGAAGATCTTCTTCGCGACGAAGCTCGAGGGGAAGAGCTTCTTAGACCGGATGAAGCTAAACTAGCAGCTGCTGAGTGACAGTTAAACTCTGCTGTTGTCGGTTACGAATGTCGGGTACATATGTGGTGTCTGTTATCGTTTCAGTTCCTATATATCCAGTGTGAAAAATCAAGGAATAATGGAGGTTGATCCCCAGAGGAAGAAAACAAGCAAGTTGGCAGTATTCTATGATTGTAGCTGGACTGATTTTCTGAATATTATAAATTATTACTGAATGATGCGTCCTCACCATCTTCTGTCTATATATGCCAAAAGACATGAGTTAGCCAGAACAGGGGAACCAGTAGCATCTCCATTCTCGAGAGTGGCCAGAGGGGATGGAATCTCTCTCAGCCCCGAGTGTGCAGGCCATGGTGGCGGCCACCGGCGGAATCGACGGGCCGCCAAGGTATCTCCGGCCAGAGGCGGCAGTGGAAGCGGTCACTGGTGCCGGCGAAGACGACGGGGAGGCTCAGATCCCCATCATCGACCACTGGAGGCTGCTGCTGGAGCTGGACCGCCGCGGCGAGGAGTCTGCACGCCTCCACAGAGCCTGCCAGGACTGGGGCTTCTTCCAGGTTAGTTCTTCGCACACCTGTCTCTGCTCCTGACTGCAACCTCTGTTGTTTGTTGCTATGCCTCTGATAGTTGCCTCATCATCCTGATACTGGAATTGCTCTCCTGTTTGCAGTTGATTAACCACAGTGTCCCGGACGACGTGGTGGAGGGAATGAAGGCCAGCCTCCACGAATTCTTCCAGCTGCCCGCAGAGACGAAGAGTCGATTCGCGCAGCAGCAAGGGCGGCTGGAAGGCTACGGTCAGCTGTTCGTCGTCTCCGAGGATCAGAAGCTGGACTGGGCTGACATGCTCTTCCTCTACGCACAGCCACCCGAGATCAGGAAGACCAAGCTCTGGCCTGACCATCCTGCTACCTTCAGGTATGTAAGATTGCATCCGATGGTATTCTTGCTTGCCTGTACCTGTCACGCTGTTCTTCAGCTTAGTAATCCCAATGGAATGATACTTTTTTGGGCCCCTCTTTATTATTTTGCCCTACTTCGGAGGGAAAATCAGGTACTGGAAAACAATTTCCAACACATCAATAAGTGCTAACTGCAAATTAAACTTGTGGCGGCTTCAAGCCCTTGCCCTGCTATTGACTTCTCAAGTGCTGCACTTTGAGTTTTATTCAGATCAGCGCTGGATAGATACTCTTGCGCTGTGAAGGAGGTAGCGGATTCCCTCTTGGCGACGATGTCGGAGAACTTGGGACTGAAACGAGAGGTGATCGCCGACAGGTGCATCGGAGGGCTGCAGTCTATCAGAATGAACCTCTATCCGCCATGCGCTCAGGCGGACAAAGTCGTCGGCCTCTCCCCGCACTCGGACGCCGATCTCCTGACCCTCGTCCTCCAAGTGAACCACGTCCAAGGCCTGCAGATCAAGCGGAACGGCAGCTGGTTTCCCGTCAAGCCTGTCGAGGGCGCCTTCGTCGTCAACATTGGTGATATCTTTGAGGTACGTAATTAGCGTGCACCAACCGCAGTGGGCTGATCTCTGCCGACGAACACATACTGTAGGGTGCCCTGTGCCGTGCATGCTATGTTTTGTAGAACTAAGAACCGCGCGGGTCGGCCAAATGGTTTGATCTGTTGTCTGTTTTTGCTCCCTGAGGGCTGCAGATCTTGACGAACGGGAGGTACCGGAGCATCGAGCACCGCGTGGTGGTGGACCCCGAGGGGGAGCGGCTGTCGGTGGCGGCGTTCCACTCGCCAAACACCCGCACCATGATCGGCCCTCTGAAGGAGCTTGTGGCGCGTGTCGACGGGGAGGACGAGGCCTATGCGACGGTGGAGCATGGTAGGCTGAGGGAGCTCTTCTTCGCGTCGAAGCTGGAGGGGAAGAGCTTCTTGGAGCGGATGAAGCTCCCGAGTAGTAGCTGAACTGAATGGCGCCTGTCATAGCAGGTAATACTACTAGCAAACCAAAGTCGTTGGTTCCGAATTTCTCGCTGTTTTCAGAATTTCCTTTGTGGTGTGGAGAGGGATGAAGCATTGTGGTGGATGAGACCCTGCATATCCATCCATGCATGCATACATATATGGGAAAAGAAAACAGCTGCTGGGCTGATAATTAAGTAGAGCAATAGGATGCATCTCATCTAGTGTCTCCGAGGTTTCAGGCCTCACTAGCTAGCATCATTCCATCGGTAGGTACGTACTCCTAGATGTTGAGAAATTCTATGTGTAGACTGTGTGTCTATATATATATATATATATGATGAATTTGTGAGAGAAAGAAACAAGAGTCTAAGATTGGGGTCATATTGATTGCCTCGAGCCCTCCAATGCAGCTAGTAAAGGAGTTCCCTTTCTGTTTGGCGAGAAAGTTGGCTCACGATGGTACTAGCTATTATATCTTGTTTTGTTTTGGCTTATAGTACTATGAAACAAGAAAAGTATGAGGGAACAAGCTGCGGAAAGAAGCTGAGTTTGTTTCGCCAAACCTGTGCCTGTCTGGTCTGGTATCTTAGATAGATAAGGGTGGGTGGTGGTGTACCATATGTAGATAGATAGATTAATTGTATGAAGCTAAAGTAGTCCCTCCGTTCTATAATGATTGTCGTGGTTTTAGATCAAATTTGAAACTGTAGAAAGAAGCATCGGTCGTTGTCGTCCCTTGAACTTGCCTGTCTGTCTGGTACAAGTCAGGTGACTTATAAGTCACGCCTGATTTGGTTGTCACTTGACTTATAAGTCATCGTGAAGGCTGTGTGCAAGATATCCATCGGCTTCACAAAGATGGTGCAAGATACAAAGCCGAGAAAGCAAGTTTTTAGCTGAATGAATGAAGACCCTTAAAGGGTTGGCTTAAAACGAAAGAAAAGTAGGAGGGAGGGGATCAAAGCTGAGGAAAGAAGCTTCCTTAATAAGTACTTGCTGTCTGGGATCTATGATAAGGCATGCATGCTTAGGAGGAACTAAAACAGCATTTAGAGTCAAGAATGGGAAGTGATGCACCAACAAAACAAAACAAAACAAAACAAAATGTGTTCCACCAAGGAGATGAGCAGCAGGGGAGGAGTAGGTAGGACACATCCATACTCCCAAGAGAGAGACGACAAGCCATCAGCTTGATAGCTAGGGCTGTGCAGGCGACACAAACGCAGCCTGCAGATGGCTGGCCATCCTCAGGAGGAGCACCACCCTACTGATGCTGATGCTGATCGATGTTGTCTACAGGCTGCAGCATCTCTTAATAGGATCCATGAGTGAAGTCTATTTTAAGCCTTGAACTCGTAGAGCTCGTCGGAATTGAACCTCAACCTTCAAATCCCTGAAATCGGCACCCTGTACTCACTGATCCTAGTCTATAGCCCAGTTCTTTTGGCCGATTCTCCCATAATCTTGAGAATCGACCCTCCACGCAGCTTCTCCCAGAATCTTGAACCCATATTTTTTTTACAATCCTAGCTAGTTAGGATGTGAATAGTTAGGATTGTAAAAAATATATAGATACAAGATTTTGGGAGAAGCTGGGCAGAGGGTCAATTCTCAAGATTCTGGGAGAATCGCCCAAAAGAACTGGGCCTATATCAACCCCGATCCCGCTTAAACTAGTTTGGTGCGCTAGGAAAATAACGATCCCGGCCGGGATCACTCTTTGCTCCCGCTGGCTGCAGGGTCCACTTGTCATATTCATCTCCCACCCCATTCTCTTTGACCGTCTACCCAGGAACCACGGCAGCCGTTCGACAAGTTCGGTGGATCGCGTACCTTGTGCAAGGGAACGTCGTCCGCCAAAGATCCCACGGTGTCGGGCAGTACGCTTATGACGCTGCTCGCCACATACTTCTTCGCGACAAGGTGCGGCGGAGTGGAACCTGTAGCAGACACAGTCACGACTTATCGCTTTTCCGCCGGTGCGACGTGTGAGTGTGGACCGTGGGCAAAGCCCTTCACACCAATGGAGGCTTCATCAGTGCAGTGGCCAAGCGCCAAAGCCAGTTACACATTCTAAACTTGCGATGAACTGAAGAAAGCAGAGAGAAGAACATGCATAGTAATATTCAGGCAAAGTGAATCTATCTCATGAGCTACAAGGCACACTCTAAACTTTTAGTGAACCAGTCTCGGAAAAAAAGGAAACTTGTGGTGAACGAAGTAGAGAAAACAACAAGCAATCCACAGTTCTATGTAATAGTTTGCAGTTGAAATCCTCCTATGCTCGCATCAAAAGGAGGTCACACGCATTGATGTTTGTTTATTCTTGCATGCTGATGCGGGCTTCAGAAGACCGAGGGAATGAGCCCCACGGGCTCGACCTCCACAGTGCTCGCCGCGATGGCCACCACTATCGCCTCCTGCTTACGCCAATGAGTACACGCCGATGGTGTGCTGCACCATCAGCTCCATGTCCAAAGTGAGCATGCACTAGCCTCTCCTCGGCAAAGAGGATAGGGAACTAGCGGCGCAGAGTACAAGTGAATCGGAGTCCGCCGTGCCCGCCGGCGCTCGGATGTCGTGACGCGCCACCGGTGGCGCCTCATGCTCGGCACCCTCGGCACTCGCCCACCAAGCGCGACCCTCTAGCCTCGCGAACGCTCTTCTCTGCACTCAAGAAGCATGGCCGCCCGGCTCGGAGGTGAGGATATCGCCATGCCAAAGTGAGGCCGTGGAGCCGAGCTGCACCGCTGCAGGGGACGGCATCGGGCTCGGTCTCGACCAGGCAACCCTCGACGAGTAGCAGGCGTTCATGTACGGCGAGCTGTCCCAGCTTCGGCGCGAAGTGGCGGCAGTTCCAGTGCGCCTCTGCTCTGCCTCAACCACGCGTGTTCACAGCTGCATCTTTGAAATAGAAGAGAAAGGGAATTGGGGATAGGGATGGATATGACATGTGGGCCAGTGTAGTAAGTGAGAGTAGAGATTGATCATGCTAAAAAGAAAGAGAGTAGAGATTGATCCCGGTCGGGATTATCTTCTTCCCAGTGTGCCAAACGGCTCCAAGGTCGAAATAGGTTAGGATCAGTGAGAACAGGGTGCCGATTTCAGGGATTTGAAGGTTGGGGTTCAATTCCGACGAGCTCTACCAGTTCAAGGTTTAAAACAGACTTTACTCTAGGATCCATGATTGAGGAAGGTCAGCAGGTGCCAGAAAAAAAGATGGATGGCACAGGTGGCGACCAAGCTCAAGCTCAAGCTGAAAGTGAAAGCTCCGTCTGAAGAGGAGGAGAGGAGAGGAGAGGACACGTACGCACCAAGCTCCAAAGCTCCAAAGCTCCAAACACAACACCCCGTTCCACTTTCTCTTCTCTCCCTCCTTTTTTCTTTCTTTTCCAAGCATTAGTATTTGTCTATACGTACTAGTTTGTGCGGCTTGGCCCAGCACAAGTACACACACCCTCGACATTCCTCCTCCTTCTCCTCTTCTTCTTTAGCAGTCAAAGTGGGAGTCCGGTAGTCCAGTCCACCCATACAAGCGTAGCATGCGCGCGCGCCCATGTCCTCCTCCTCTCCTTTCCCCTTCTTCTTCCTCTTCTTCGCCTTGCACCTCCTCCTGCTTCCACCATGCTGCGCCTGCTGCTCCCGCCACCTCCTCCTCCACGCCGCCGCCAGCAACTCCTCCTCCTCCTCCTCGCTCGCCGACATGCTCCAGGTCCAGGCCGGCGACGGGGCCAACGCCAACGCCAACGTCACCGACGGCCTCAGGCGCTACCTGGCGCGCTTCGGCTACGCCTCCTCCTCCGCGCCTGACGCCGACCCCGACGGCAACCTCATCGTGAGCCTCTACCAGTCCACCCTCGGCCTCCCCGTCACGGGCCGCCTCGACGCCCGCACCCTCGACCTCCTCGCCACCCCGCGCTGCGGCGTCCCGGACCTCCTCGACCACCCCCGCAACGCCACCGCCCGCTTCGCCTTCTTCGACGGCCAGCCGCGCTGGGCGCGCGCGCCGGGCCACTTCCTGCTCACCTACGCCGTCATCTCCGCACCTCCGTACCAGCCGCTGCCTCTATCTCGCAAGGCCGTGCGCGGGGCCTTCCGCCGCGCCTTCGCGCGCTGGGCGCGCGTCATCCCGGTGCGGTTCCGCGAGACGCGCGACTACAACACGGCGGACGTGCGCGTGGGGTTCCTCGCCGGCGACCACGGCGACGGCGAGCCCTTCGACGGGCCCCTCGGCGTGCTTGGCCACGCTTTCTCCCCGCCCAGCGGCCAGCTCCACCTCGACGCCGCCGAGCGCTGGGCCGTCCTTGGCGGCTCCGCGGACGCCGGCGCCGTGGACCTGGAGTCGGTGGCCACGCACGAGATCGGCCACGTTCTTGGCCTGGCGCACTCGTCGGTGCCGGACGCCGTCATGTACCCGAGCCTGAAGCCGCGGACGCGCAAGACGGAGCTGACCCTGGACGACGTCCGCGGCGTGCAGGCGCTCTACGGCTCCAACCCGCGCTTCAGCCTCAGCTCCCTCTCCGAGCCCGACACCTCCTCCGCCTCCCCCGCGGCGGCCACCGGCACCAGGTCGCCCGGGAAGACGACGTCGCTCCTCTGTGGCTCACAATTGCTCCTATTGCTCGTCGCCGTCGCTCCTCTACTCCTCCTCTGCTAGCTTGATTAAGCTCTCCTAAGGTAGATAGATAGATATACACACTGTACACATGAGTACATGGCACGTCGTAAATTAATTGACCAGTTGGATTTGAGAGGGAGGAACCGGTCGATCTGCCAGGGTTTTTATCAGGTAGGTCGATCAGAGTTCCTCGTGAATCTGGCTTTGGATTGGAGAAACAGTTTTATTGTCCTTGGATATGTATGTTTATATAGAAAAGAAAGGATAAATATATGAGAAAACACAAGTCAGGCATATCATCGTACTACTTTGTTGTTTCTGAAGCAAACAGGACATGTCATTGGTTCATGGACAGATGAGAAAACACAAGACAGATGAGGGTTTCTCCTTCTTTCGTTCTTGTCTTGGTTCATGGACAGATCATTGATGAGTTAAGTTATGGTTTGATTTTGGAGATGAAAGTTGCTTGTGTGTTACTAGTTTTTCTCGGCGTGCGTTTCATGGACCTGGCTAGGCTAGCATGCACTATCAGGAAGGCATATATTATCGTGTAGCAACTAGGAAGGATAAAGTAAAGAGATGAGACGAAAGCAACATGCACGACGACGAGACAGACACCATGGATCAAAAAAGTTGCACCAGCGACGTCGCGTTCGCATGCTCCACACACACGCACGCACATGAACGCGTGGAATCCGTGTTGCGGTTGCGTAGTGAGGCCGGCAGCCACGGAAGCATGCAGCAGTGACGGGCCGGCAGTCTTTCTCCGTTGAGCAATGGCGGGTCAGTGTCGCCCAGACTGACTTTTTTCCCGCCGGCTTCGGCTTCGGCTTCGTCCGCACGGCCGCCGCATCCACCGATTCTGGTCGCCGGCCGCTGGTGGTGAGCTAACGCGTCCAAGTCCAAGCGGTGGCCGCCTCTTTTCTATACAAGCAAAATAAAGTCAAGTTTGTTCCCAAAAAGAAATCAGATTTTTGTGACTTTTTCTGAATTACCAAATTTGTTGATTTTTTGACTTTTTGAATTAGTAAATTTGTTTCCCAACAAAAAGTGTTGGCCGGCTTTGGTGTGGGCTCGTTGCAGCAGAGTTGTCGTCGCTGGTCCAAGAACCATGATGTAGTTTTTATGAAGTTTAGACATACTTTATAGTATTGAGTTCATGCTTCAATCAGTTGCTTCAAAAGTTCGAGCT
The DNA here is from genome assembly GCA_021605145.1 of Aegilops bicornis. NCBI lineage: Eukaryota > Viridiplantae > Streptophyta > Magnoliopsida > Poales > Poaceae > Aegilops > Aegilops bicornis. The sequence goes on along the minus strand of CM038672.1, from coordinate 701,157,804 downwards.
AGGGAGAGGGCCGGACATTATACTCCAACACTTCCCTCATGTCCATCCTCCTTAACTAACCGGTGTAGGTCGAGTTGCTTCAAAAGTCCGAACTGATGAAGATAGGCGAGCAATATATTTCAACACTCCCCCTCACGTCTAGACTTATTTATTTCTTAGACGTGGGTTCGATGTAGGCCGTAGAATTTTTTAATTTTAATTTTGTGTTGGCAGGTCGTCAACTCAAGATCTTTTGACTTTAATACCATATTGAATTCATGATTCAGCCAGTTCTTCAAAAGTCTGAACTATGAGAGATGACCCGACATTATACTGCAACATATACTTATACTTCTGTGTGCAATTTGCGAACCACAACTTTTGTTGCGAAAAGTGCAAGCTTTGTGTCTTTATGAGGACAAATACGAACACAATTCTGTGATGAGTACATGGGTGGGAAGCATTATTGTACGTTGGTGGGTTGGGCCGGCAGCGGCATCCGTGCTACAGACGCCAGCAATGGCGCGGGTCGCTGTCGTCCAAACTTTGCTTTCGGTCCGGCCTGCACGCGTCCGTCGTGTGTTGCCGTGTCCACGCACGGTCGCCACCTCTGCTTCGGCTTAGTTTCTGGACGTTCCACAGAAGAAGAAACGAAATCCTTTTTTTTTTGCCGGGAAAAGATGAAAAGAAATCGATTCCTGTAAAAGAAGAAACAAGAAAAAAAGATGATAATAAGCAAATTCTCATACTGTAAACTGGTCCGGAGGGAGTACTTGTCACCAGCCAAGCATTTTTTTTTGCGAGATAATCTCCGATCTATTCATCTTCAATCCTGGCAGTACAACGAATACCAGAAATAATTGAAGTTACATCCAGATCCGTAGGTCACCTAACAACGACTACCAACACTGAAGCGAGCCGAAGGCGCGCCGCCGTCATCAACTTTCGATGGGGCCACAAATCAGTCCACCGAACGGGGTAATTTTAGGCTCGCTCTAAGAAAAAGAAAACAGAGCAATTCTAGCTTTTTTTAGCGAATAGTAATTTTTGGTTGACATTAGAAGCAGAGTAGCTTTAGATTCATGCAAAATGTAACCATTCATTCGTATCAGGGCGCTGCTATATATCGCCCGCTGCAAGAGCTATGCTCGGGTCGCTCGCAGGAGAGCTCCTGCTCAACGCTCGTTCATGAGCGTCAAGGATTCGCGCAAACGGGCCGGCCCATTACCAGGCGACAAGCGAACGTAATAGAAAATTTCATGAAAAATTGCAGCGTGGATGGATTCAAACCCGTGACCTAATGCTGGATAGACTCGCTGCCAGCCGCTGCAGCTAGCGACTGCGTTAGTCTTAAATTACAATGCTAAATTAAATTACTTTCTGTAGCGGCAGATCTATTTTTTAATATTCCTTAAAAAAATGAATAATGTTTTCTTGAACAAATTTCAAAACTCTAACAAACTTTTAAAACATGATACATTGAACATTAATAATATATGCAGAACAATTCTTAACTACACAATGCCATTTTGGCGGTACATGTTGAACAATATTCAAAACACATTGGACATTTTGGTTATATTTGATGAACAAATACTAAGTATACACTGAGCAATTTTTAAGTACACATTGAACAATTTTTTGATGGACTGTGCTAATGTCCGTTCGACCGGAATATAACAACAGTTCCGGACGATTTTAAAAGCAAGAGCCCCAGTGCCAGAGCAACATGCGAGTCGGTCTACAATTCATTTCTAAGTCTTGCATGCATGCATGCATATAAAACAAACCTGATGACATCAGCAAAGATTTCAATGAAATTTAAAATAAAAAATATTTTACAGCTCAAACTGTCGATCGGATCGAAAAATTGTTTTCACAAAAAAGAACCGTCGCGACAAGATCTTTGAAACTAGATCCCATGTTGATATGTTCGGACGACTTTTTTTTCGGATAAAAAAGTTACCATGCCTAAGGTATGTAGGTTATCACGTCTATGACACATAAGTTACCACGGTGTTGCAAACCAATCTGTGGTTGGATAGTTAGAGGGACAGTGGTATCCCCAACCCACCAGGGTTCAAGTCCTGGTTCTCGCATTATTTTTGAATTTATTTTAAGATTTCCGACGATACGCTTTCAATGGGAGGAGACGTTTCCGTCGACGACGAGGCGCCTACAGTGACTTCGTAAATCTCAAGATGATACGCCGGCTCAGTCTCTCGAAGATGCTCATAGGGGTAGGGTGTGAGTGTGTGCATTCATAAAATGAGTGTATGCGCTAATGTATGAGTGCTTGTGTCTATACTATGTTCAAAAAGTTACCATTGTGTTTACATAGACAACTAAAAGGGTAGAAAACCTAATGTCATCATAAATTCTCCCTATTTCAAAACTTTGGAGTGTTTTGTAACTCAAACCGTCTGCCCGACGCAAAATGCGTTTTCACAAAAAGAAAATCCGTCACGGCAAAACCTTCGAAACTAGATACCGTGTTGGTATGTTCCCACGACTTTTTTTCCGGTCAAAAGTTGTCGTGTCTGGGCTAAGTATGTTATCAACTCTGGCATGCGTATATTGCCATCTTATTTACACAGATGTTATATGGAGATTTGTTTTCAATAGTTTTTGTCCTCGGTCAAAGTTACTGCGGTGTTTTGTACCTAAGTTATCAGGTCTGCAATGCTATTTACATAAAAGTTGTCGGGGGTATGTTTTCAACAAATTCCTCTCCCCCCCCCCACCCCTCGTCAAAATTATCGTGGTGCTTGTATCTACGTGATCAAGCCCCGGTGCGTATATTATCATGCTATTTACATAAAAGTTACCGGTGATATGTTTTCAACGACTTTTTTCATGGGGCAAAATTATTGTGGTGTTTGTACCAAAATTACTAGGTCCGGAAGACTATATTATCATGCCATTTACGCAAAAAAAATATCGGTGGTATGTTTTTAACATCTTTTTCCCAAATTCGAAATTATCATGGTGTTTGTACCGAAATTATCAGGTCCGAGAATCTATATTTGTTGGGGAACGTAGTAATTTCAAAATTTTCCTACGCACACGCAAGATCATGGTGATGCATAGCAACGAGAGGGGAGAGTATTGTCCACGTACCCTTGTAGACCGTGGCGGAAGCGTTATGACAACGCTGTTGATGTAGTCAGACGTCTTCACGATCCGACCGATCCAAGTACCGAACACGGCACCTCCGAAGTTCAGCACACGCTCAGCTCGATGACGATCCCGGACTCCGATCCAAAGAAAGTGTCGGGATGAGTTCCGTCAAGACGACGGCGTGGTGATGATGATGATGCTCTATCGCGCAGGCTTCGCCTAAACTCCGCGACGATATGACCGAGGTGGAATATGGTGGAGGGGGCACCGACACGGCTAAGAGATCCAAGGGATCAATTGTTGTGTCTTTGGTGCTAGCCCTGCCCCTCTATTTATATGTTGAGCCCTGGGGTCGAAACTTGGAGCAAAAGCCTCCTCAAAGTCGGTTTTGCCCAAAAGGCAAGAGTCCCACTCGAACTCCAGGACCAAACGCCACAATCCTTGGCGTCGCCCAGACGCCATGGGCCTCGGCGTCGGCCCAGGGCGACGCTGTGGTCTCCGGCGTTTGGCCCCTCGGCCTCCATAAAACTCCTTTTGCACCGACCTAAAGCCTCATGGGCTTGACCCCTTGGCCTAAACATATCATCCAATATATGAATATTTACGTCTCGACCATTTCAAGACTCCTCGTCATGTCCCCGATCTCATCCGGGACTCCGAACTTCTTCGGTACATCAAAACATGTAAACTCATAATATAAGCATCATCGAAACCTTAAGCGTGCGGACCCTACGGGTTCGAGAACTATGTAGACATGACCGAGAACTATTCTTGGTCAATAACCAATAGCGGAACCTGGATGCCCATATTGGTTCCTACATATTCTACGAAGATCTTTATCGGTCAGACCGCATAACAACATACTTTGTTCCCTTTGTCATCGGTATGTTACTTGCCCGAGATTTGATCGTCGGTATCCAATACCTAGTTCAATCTGTTACCGCAAGTCTCTTTACTCGTTACGTAATGCATCATTCCGTAACTAACTCATTAGCTACATTGCTTGCAAGGCTTATAGTGATGTGCATTACCGAGAGGGCCCAGAGATACCTCTCCGACAATCGGAGTGACAAAACCTAATCTCGAAATACGCCAACCCAACATGTACCTTTGGAGACACCTGTAGTACTCCTTTATAATCACCCAGTTACGTTGTGACGTTTGGTAGCACCCAAAGTGTTCCTTCGATAAACGGGAGTTGCATAATCTCATAGTTACAGGAACATGTATAAGTCATGAAGAAAGCAATAGCAACATACTAAACGATCAAGTGCTAGGCTAACGGAATGGGTCATGTCAATTAGATCATTCTCCTAATGATGTGATCCCGTTAATCAAATGACAACTCATGTCTATGGTTAGGAAACATAACCATCTTTGATTAACGAGCTAGTCAAGTAGAGGCATACTAGTGACACTGCTTGTCTATGTATTCACACATGTATTATGTTTCCGGTTAATACAATTCTAGCATGAATAATAAACATTTATCATGATATAAGGAAATAAATAATAACTTTATTATTGCCTCTAGGGCATATTTCCTTGATCTCCCACTTGCACTAGAGTCAATAATCTAGTTCACATCGCCATGTTATTTAACATCAATAGTTCACATCTATATGTGGTTAACACCCATAGTTCACATCGACATGTGACCAACACCCAAAGGATTTACTAGAGTCAGTAATCTAGCTCACATCGCTATGTGATTAACACCCAAAGAGTACTAAGGTGTGATCATGTTTTGTTTGTGAGAGAAGTTTAGTCAACGGGTCTGCCACATTCAGATCCGTATGTATTTTGCAAATTTCTATGTCTACAATGCTCGCACGGAGCTACTCTAGCTAATTGCTCCCACTTTCAATATGTATCCAGATTGAGACTCGAGTCATCTAGATTAGTGTTTAAAACTTGCATCGACGTAACCCTTTACTTACGAACCTTTTTCACTTCCATAATCGAGAAACACATCCTTATTCTACTAAGGATAATTTTGACCGCTGTCCATTGATCTACTCCTAGATCACTATTGCACTCCTTGCCAAGCTTAGTGGTAGGGTATGCAATAGATCCGGTACATGATATGACATACTTTATAGAACCTATGGCTGATGCATAGGGAATGACTTTCATTCTCTTTCTATCTTCTGCCGTGGTCGGGTTTTGAGTCTTACTCAATCTCACACCTTGTAACACAGGTAAGAACTCTTTCTTTGACTGTTCCATTTTGAACTACTTCAAAATCTTGTCAAGGTATGTATTCATTGAAAAACTTATCAAGCGTCTTGATCTATCTCTATAGATCTTGATGCTCAATATGTAAGCAGCTTCACCGAGGTCTTTCTTTGAAAAACTCCTTTCAAACACTCCTTTATGCTTTGCGAATAATTCTACATTATTTCCGATCAACAATATGTCATTCACATATACTTTATCGTAAAGGTTGTAGTGCTCCCACTCACTTTCTTGTAAATACAGGCCTTTCCAAAAGTCGTATAAAATCATATGCTTTGATCAACACATCAAAGCGTATATTCCAACTCCGAGATGCTTGCACCAGTCCATTGATGGATCATTTGGAGCTTGCACATTTTGTTAGCTCCTTTAGGATTGACAAAACCTTCCGGTTGCATCATATACAACTCTTCTTTAATAAATCCATTAAAGAATGTAGTTTTGACATCCATTTGCCAGATTTCATAAAATGTGGCAATTCCTAACATGATTCGGACAGACTTAAGCATCGCTACAGTTGAGAAAATCTCATTGTAGTCAACACCTTGAACTTGTCGAAAACCTTTTTGTGACAAGTCGAGCTTTGTAGATAGTAACACTACTATCGCTGTCCGTCTTCCTCTTGAAGATCCATTTATTTAACATGGCTTGCTGATCATCGAGCAAGTCAATCAAAGTCCATACTTTTGTTCTCATACATGGATCATATCTCGATTTTATGGCCTCAAGCCATTTCGCTGAATCTGGGCTCATCATCGCTTCCTCATAGTTCGTAGGTTCATCATGGTCTAGTAACATGACTTCCGAACATGATTACCGTACTACTACAGTGCGGATCTTACTCTGGAAGACCTACGAGGTTTGGTAGCAACTTGATCTGAAGTTTCATGATCATCATCATTAACTTCCTCACTAATTGGTGTAGGAATCATCGAACTGATTTACGTGATGAACTACTTTCCAATAAGGGAGAAGGTATAATTACCTCATCAAGTTCTACTTTCCTCCCACTCACTTCTTTCGAGAGAAACTTCTTCTCTAGAAAGGATCCATCTTAGCAACGAAAAACTTGCCTTCGGATCTGTGATAGAAGGTGTACCCAATAGTTACCTTTGGGTATTCTATGAAGACGCACTTCTCGATTTGGGTTTGAGCTTATCAGGTGAAAACTTTTTCACATAAGCATCACAACTCCAAACTTTTAAGAAACGCATGACTTAGGTTTCTTTGTTAAACCATAGTTCATATGGTGTCGCCTCAACGGATTTAGATGGTGCCCTATTAAACGTGAATGCGGCTGTCTCTAATGCATAACCCCAAAATGATAGTGGTAAACCGATAAGAGACATCATAGATCGCACCATATCAAATAAAGTCTTGATTCTGACGTTCGGACACACCATAACATTGTGGTGTTCTGTGGCGTGAGCTGTGAAACTATTCCACATTATTTTAATTGAAGACCAAACTCGTAACTCAACTATTCGTCTTTGCGATTAGATCGCAGAAACTTTATTTTCTTGTTACGATGATTTTTCCACTTCAATCTGAAATTCTTTGAACCTTTCAACTATTTCAGACTTATGTTTCATCAAGCAGATATACCCATATCTGCTCAAATCATCTTGTGAAAGTCAGAAAATAACGATACTTGCCACGAGCATCAACACTCATTGGATCGCATACATCGGTATGTATTATTTCCAATAAGTCAAGAGCTTGTTCCATTGTTCCGAGAACGGAGTTTTAGTCATCTTGCCCAAACGGCACGGTTCGCAAGCATCAAATGATTCATAATCAAGTGATTCCAAAAGTCCATCAGCATGGAGTTTTCTTCATGCGCTTTACACCAATATGACCTAAACGGCGAGTGCCACAAATAAGTTGCACTATCATTATTAACTTTGCATCTTTTGGTTTCAATATTATGAATATGTGTATCACTATGATCGAGATCCAATGAATCATTTTCATTGGGTGTGTAACCATATAAGGTTTTATTCATGTAAATGTAACAACAATTTATTCTCTTACTTAAATGAATAACCGTATTGCAATAAACATGATCAAATCATACTTATGCTCAACACCAAATAACACTTATTTAGGTTCCATACTAATCCCGAAAGTATAGGGAGTGTGCGATGATGATCATATCAATCTTGGAACTACTTCCAACACTCATCTTCACTTCCCCTTCAACTAGTTTCTGTTCATTCCGCAACTCCTGCTTCAAGTTACTACTCTTAGCAACTGAACCCGTATCAAATACCGAGGGGTTGCTACGAACACTAGTAAAATACACATCAATAATCTGTATCTCAAATATACCTTTGTTCACTTTGCCATCCTTCTTATCCGCCAAATACTTGGGGTAGTTCCGCTTCTAGTGACCAGTTCCATTGCAGCAAAAGCACTTAGTCTCGTGCTTAGGTCCAGACTTGGGTTTCTTCACTCGAGCAGCAACTTGCTTGCCGCTCTTCTTGAAGTTCCCTTCTTCCCTTTGCCCTTTTCCTTGAGACTAGTGGTCTTGTCAATCATCAACACTTGATGCTCTTTCTTGATTTCTACCTTCGTCGATTTCAACATCACGAAGAGCTCGGGAATCGTTTTCGTCATCCCTTGCATACTATAGTTCATCACGAAGTTCTAGTAACTTAGTGTTGGTGACTAGAGAATTCTGTCAATCACTATCTTATCCGGAAGATTAACTCCCACTTGATTCAAGCGATTGAAGTACCTGACAATCTGAGAACATGCTCACTAGTTGAGCGATTCTCTTCCATCTTTTAGCTATAGAACTTGTTGGAGATTTCATATCTCTCAACTCGGGTATTTGCTTGAAATATTAACTTCAATTCCTGGAACATCTCATATGGTCCATGATGTTCAAAACGTCTTTGAAGTCCCGATTCTAAGCTGTTAAGTATGGTGCACTAAACTATCAAGTAGTCATCATATTGAGCTAGCCAAACGCTCATAACGCCTACATTTGCTCCTGCAATAGGTCCATCACCTAGCGGTGCATTAAGGACATAATTCTTACGTGCAGCAATGAGGATAAACCTCGGATCACGGATCCAATCCGCATCATTGCTACTAACATTTTTCAATACAATTTTCTCTAGGAACACATATAAAAACATAGGGAAGCAACAACGCGAGCTATTGATCTACAACATAATTTGCAAAATACTACCAGGGACTAAGTTCATGATAAATTAAAGTTCAATTAATCATATTACTTAAGAACTCCCACTTAGACAGACATCTCTCTAGTCATCTAAGTGATCACGTGATCCAAATCAACTAAACCATAACCGATCATCACGTGAGATGGAGTAGTTTTCAATGGTGAACATCTTATGTTGATCATATCTACTATATGATTCACGCTCGACCTTTCGGTCTCCGTGTTTCGAGGCCATATCTGCATATGCTAGGCTCGTCAAGTATAACCTGAGTATTCTGCGTGTGCAAAACTGGCTTGTACCCGTTGTAGATGGACGTAGAGCTTATCACACCCGATCATCACGTGGTGTCTCAAGACGCATTTAACTTTGGCAACGGTGCATACTCGGGGAGAACACTACTTGATAATTTTAGTGAGAGATCATCTTAAAATGCTACCGTCAATCAAAGCAAAATAAGATGCATAAAGGATAAACATCACATGCAATCAATATAAGTGATATGATATGGCCATCATCATCTTGTGCTTGTGATCTCCATCTTCAAGCACCGTCGTGATCACCATCGTCACCGCGCGACACCTTGATCTCCATCGTAGCATCGTTGTCGCCACGCCATCTATTGCTTCTCGACTATCGCTACCGCTTAGTGATAAAGTAAAGCAATTACAGTAGCGTTTGCATTTCATACAATAAAGCGACAACCATATGGCTCCAGCCGATTGCCGATAACTTCGGTTACAAAACATGATCATCTCATACAATAAAATATAGCATCACGTCTTGACCATATCACATCACAACATGCCCTGCAAAAACAAGTTAGACGTCCTCTACTTTGTTGTTGCAAGTTTTACGTGGCTGCTACGGGCTGAGCAAGAACCGTTCTTACCTACGCATCAAAAGCACAACGATAGTTTGTCAAGTTGGTGCTGTTTTAACCTTCGCAAGGACCGGGCGTAGCCACACTCGGTTCAACTAAAGTGAGAGAGACAGACACCCGCCGTCACCTTTAAGCAACTAGTGCTCAAGCGGTGAAACCAGTCTCGTGTAAGCGTCACGGCGTAATGTCGGTCCGGGCCGCTTCATCTCACAATACCGCTGAACCAAAGTATGACATGCCGGTAAGCAAGATGACTTATATCGCCCACAACTCACTTGTGTTCTACTCGTGCATATGACATCAACGCATAAAACCTGGCTCGATGCCACCGTTGGGGAACGTAGTAATTTCAAAATTTTCCCACGCACACGCAAGATCATGTGTGATGCATAGCAACGAGAGGGAGAGTATTGTCCACGCACTCGTGAGACCGTAAGCGGAAGCGTTATGACAACGCGGTTGATGTAGTCGTGACGTCTTCACGATCCGACCGATCCAAGTACCGAACGTCACGGCACCTCCGAGTTCAAAGACACGCTCAGCTCGATGGCGATCCCGGACTCGATCCAGCAAAGTGTCGGGATGAGTTCCACAAGACGGCGTGGTGATGATGATGATGCTCTACCGGCGCAGGGCTTCGCCTAAACTCCGCGACGATATGACCGAGGTGGAATATGGTGGAGGGGGGCACCGCACACGGCTAAGAGATCCAAGGGATCAATTGTTGTGTCTTTGGTGCTAGCCCTGCCCATCTATTTATATGTTGAGCCCCGGTCGAAACTTGGAGCAAAAGCCTCCTCAAAGTCGGTTTTGCCCGAAGGTAAGAGTCCCACTCGGACTCCAGGACCAAACGCCACAATCCTTGGCGTCGGCCCAGCACGCCATGGGCCTCGGCGTCGGCCCGGGGCCGAGACGCTGAGGTCTCCGGCGTTTGGCCCCTGGCCTCCGCATAAAACTCTTTTGCACCGACCTAAAGCCTCATGGGCTTGACCCTTGGCCTAAACATATCATCCAATATATGAATCTTTACGTCTCGACCATTTCGAGACTCCTCGTCATGTCCCCGATCTCATCCGGGACTCCGAACTCCTTGGTACATCAAAACATGTAAACTCATAATATAAGCATCGCCGAAACCTTAAGCGTGCGGACCCTACGGGTTCGAGAACTACGTAGACATGACCGAGAACTATTCTTGGTCAATAACCAATAGCGGAACCTGGAGGCCCATATTGGTTCCTACATATTCTACGATGATCTTTATCGGTCAGACCGCATAACAGCATACTTTGTTCCCTTTGTCATCGGTATGTTACTTGCCCGAGATTTGATCGTCGGTATACAATACCTAGTTCAATCTCGTTAACTGCAATTCTCTTTACTCGTTACGTAATGCATCATTCAGTAACTAACACATTAGCTACATTGCTTGCAAGGCTTATAGTGATGTGCATTACCGAGAGGGCTCAGAGATACCTCTCCGACAATCGGAGTGACAAAACCTAATCTCGAACACGCCAACCCAACATGTACCTTTGGAGACACCTGTAGTACTCCTTTATAATCACCCGATTACGTTGTGGACGCTTTGGTAGCACCCAAAGTGTTCCTCCGTAAACGGGAGTTGCATAATCTCATAGTTACAGGAACATGTATAAGTCATGAAGAAAGCAATAGCAACATACTAAACGATCAAGTGCTAGGCTAACGGAATGGGTCATGTCAATCAGATCATTCTCCTAATGATGTGATCCCGTTAATCAAATGACAACTCATGTCTATGGTTAGGAAACATAACCATCTTTGATTAACGAGCTAGTCAAGTAGAGGCATACTAGTGACACTCTGTTTGTCTATGTATTCACACATGTATTATGTTTCCGGTTAATACAATTCTAGCATGAATAATAAATATTTATCATGATATAAGGAAATAAATAATAACTTTATTATTGCCTCTAGAGCATATTTCCTTCAATATTATCATGCTATTTACAAAAAAATTGTCAGTCATATGTTTTCAACAACTTTTTTCACAGGTCATAATTATCGTGGTGTTTGTACCTAAGTTATCAGGTCCGTGAGCCTATATTATCATGCTATTTGCACACAAGTTGTCGTGATGCGTTTTTAACATCTTTTTTACCCTTGTTTTTAACCAGGGTAAAAATATTATCGTGTTATTTGTAAGTGAGTTATCAGCTCTACTATGCGTATACCACCATGTTATTTACATATGAGTCACCGGGGGTGTTTCAAATTTTTTTTCCTGGTTAAAAGTTATCACGTTTGGTCTAAGTAAGTTATCAGCTCTGATGTGCGTGTATTACTATGCAATTTACAGAGAATTTACTATGAGTATGTTATAAACAACTTTTTTCGTGGGTCAAATAGTTACCCGGTGCTTTGTATGTGAGTTATCATCTCTATGGTGTATATATTACCATGTTATCTGCACACAAGTTTGGTCACCACATGATGAGCAGCTAGATAACTTGAACATGAACATTTTGATAACTATTTACATGAGTGTGCTGATAACTATATAAAACCATGATGATAATTGTGCCTTTAGGATCTCGATAACAATTCCGCGGGCTACAGCTTAACTACAAAATTACCAGCATCGAAAAGTCAGAGAAATGACGTGATAAATTTTTCATTGAACGAAGGTTGGCTATTATAGCAGAGATGAACCAAGTTAAAATAGTACGATTATCCTGTAGTCACCAGAAAACAAGCTCTAGGTGAGTTGGTTAGTTGCCAAATTTCTATACGAAGATAATATGTGGTCGATTCCCACATAGCTCTTATTTTTGCATTAAAAAACAACTTTCTGCTCGTTCTAAAACAGGTCGGGGGCATGTACACCATGAGATCGATCTCCCAGCCACGTACTAGAAAAGATCGGGATCAACCTCTGTCAAAAATATCGCTGCCGCCCACGTATGAGGATCAACCTCCGCCCAAAAATTTCGCTGCCCATATACAAGAAAAAAGGAATCTGATTTAACTTCCCTTGTGCCAAAAAAAAAAAAGGAAACAGACCCCGCCTATCACGTTCACGATCTCTAAAAATCCAAGCGAAATCACCGGAAGTGACCGCGGTGAACGAAATCATCGGGATCGAGCGCAGAAACTGCGGGAGAGAAGAAGGAAACACGGGGTCACGCATGACCGTAGGATCAAGAACGGACGAGATCCAATGCGTTCGGATCCGTTGCAGAATTCCTGCCGACTGGATTTTAGCTTTGTCGTTTTTTGATATATGCTGAACAAATATCTAAATACACATTGAACATTTTGTGATATACGCTGAACAATTTTTAGATTGGGCTATACGCTGAACAATTTTACACATGGGACGGCCTGTTTCACGGTGGTCGTTAGTGCGCTTCAGCGAAAGCGCAGCAGTTTGACGTACGCGCGTGTCAAATGGGAATTGCCCTCCGACGCGTACATGTTCGGACGTCCCTCTTTCTTGTGGTTAGCATGGGGTGGGCCGGCCCATTACCCTTCGGCCACCGGCTTAGGTAGGCTAGCGCGATTCTAAAAAAAGGTAGGCTAGCGTACATGCAATTTTTCTTTGCCTTTTTCTATTTCTTTCTTACTGCGGAGCCAGGATTGGCCGACGCCCCAGGCCAGAAACTAAGAGTCAAAAAATAACACCCCCCCCCCTCTCTCTCTCTCTGAAAAATACAGTTTCAATGCATATAAAAGTCAAGCAATGGGCGACGGCTCGCTTCTGTGTTTGTAGTCGTTGCTAGGTAGTCTATGAACCGGGATGTAATTTTTATTATATCTGGTGTTCACTTTGTAAATTTCCCAAAAAAGTATAAATTTTGAATTGCAAATCGGTGCATTCAAGCATTTTTTTTAACTTATCTGGTTTAATAACAAATGCAAAATGTGAATTACTAAACCGATTCCACATTTATGTTCTCTGCAGAACTACAAAACTAAGGAATACAATATGAAAAGGGAAAATCATTAAGAATTAATGATCTTTTTTCAATCAAGCATCAAACAGTGGCAACTAGCAAGAGAAATTCCCCGCAAAAGAAAACTAGCAAGAAAAATTGGGATTTGGAAACGGTGGCTAGCAAGAGATATCTCTTCATCAACTAGCCTAACACGGGCTACCTACGCTACGTCAAAACATCTTCCTCTTCTGGTCAAAAAAGACTCTCGTACGCTACGTACCAGCAGCACAGACCCTCCTGTCTTTCTTGTTTTCGTTCACTTTTTTGTTATTGGGCTGGCTAATGGCCCAGCAACACGGGTATGAAGTGGGCTGCGTCCCAGGCCAGTTTTTTTCTCTCTCTCTAGATATATAGGCAGGGAAATTTGTCACGCCCCAGGCCACTGCCTGGGGCCCAGATCCGCCCATGATTATAAGACCCTGTTCGGAATTTTGCCGGCTCCGCGAAATCCACGGAGCTGCAGAGCCAGGAAACAGCAGCTCCGCTATTTTCAACATTAGCTCTACCGGATCCGGGAGTGGAGTTGTGGAGCGGAGGTCCTTCGAACAGGGCCTAAATCTAAGGTGTAGGAATGCGCCTAACACGTGGGAATTTACAGTGGTTTGATATGTTCGTTGAGTGGCCTCATTGAAAAATAGTACTCCCTCCGTGTTTAAACATAAGTCTTTGTAGAGATTTATGGACTACATACGAAGCAAACTGAGTGAATCTACACTCTAAAATGCATCTATATATATATATCTGTATGCGGTCCATAGTGGAATCTCTGTAAAAATTTATATTTAGGAACGGAGAGAGTATATACTACTGTATGTACCAACACAAGTTCTGTGCAACAATTGGTTCGATGTCTGGTGGGGTGATGGTACCCCCAGCTCACCTGGGAACGAACACAAGTTCTGTGCCAAGTTCTTGTTAATGCGGATGATACCTTCAACGTTAGGCGATGTTCTTGTTGATGGCAAGGCAGATGTGGCGACTTTGTCAATTCTGAATCCACGACTCCAGTCTTCAACGTGTGAGCGAGTCCATGCGCGTCCAAGTATACGTTGTACTCAGGCCTCTCAAAGAGAAGAAAGCTCCATCCATTCACATAAACCTTCAGTAATTGGTCGCCTACCTCTCATTCGGTCATTTGAGCTTTACGGCTGATAATGTGCATGTGTATGCAGTGTGGGTAACTTGCATGCATCATGCATGCCTTGGCGTATGGATATTTTTGGCAGGCTTTTGGTGCTACGCAAAGCCGACGATCATCAAATCAAATTGGTGCTGGTCGGACCCTGCCGGTCCAGCAAATTGATAATGGCAACCGGTCCATGTCCATCCATGGGATGATGGATTCCCAAAGAAGAAGGTGGGAGCAAAGCCAACACGGGCCGGAATTAATGTGCCGTAATTACTCATTGGAATACCATGGACCAAACACCTTGCCAGTGGCATCACAAGTTATGAATCATGCACGTTTTCTTTTACTGGCTACTAGTAGGTGGGCACGGGCGTGCGTAAATCAAATGGATGGAGGTCGATTATAGAGGTTGCCAGCAGCATGACTTATCTCTATCAAGCAGCCAGCGATCGTATGTTTTTTTTCAAAGTGAAGGGAGACATAGGCATTTCCATGTTTAGTGAGAAAGAAGTTTTTTACTAAATTGACGAGATGTTGATCCTACAAAGCCAAATAGTTATATGCTACTCCCTCTATTTCAAACCCGCGACGCCGAGTTTAGGGGGGGGGTTGTACAGGATCTCACATTAGATGAGATCAATGGGATGAACCACAAAACTTTATATTTAGACTTCAAAAAATTCTGAAATGATCTGACAACATACCTGCGGGATGTGTCCACAACTCCGGAAAAAAACAGCACAAAACTCGATGTGCAGTTAGAGATTCAGAAAAGAATAATTCGAATGTGAATAGTGGTGGCTTTGGGTGAATAGTATATTGACACTAATCACATCCAATTTTGTCTTTTTTATTTCTATCAGTATAGGTCGAATTTAGAGCTGAAACATTTTTCAGCTTTGTATATCAAACACCCGGACACATCACCTGTGTATCAAACAATTGATGTGTGTCAAAAAATTGATCTCATTCATCTCACCTGTGAGATCCTATACTAGTCTCTCCCCCGAGTTCATTGTAAGCCGTGATAACCACCTGGACACATCACCAGGTGTGATTACACACATCTGTTTTTGTCTTTTCTTCTGTTCTTTTATTTTTCTCTCCCCTTTTTTCTTTCATTTTTCAATTTCGTGGACTTTTTGTTCAAAATATATTAACTTTTTTGCAAAATTCATCAACTATTTTTAAAAATATGTTGTGAAGTTTTTTTCAAAATTGATGAACTTTTTCAGGTTTGTGATTTCTTTCTTCATGATGAAATTTTTTAAAATTCGATGATTTTAGCTAAAAATTGATGAACTTTGTTTTAAATTCTGTGAACTTTTTCAAACTGAAGAATTTTTTTAAATCGATGAAATTTTTTCATATTTATGATATTTTTTCCAAAATCGATGAACTGTTTGCAAATTCCATGCAGTTTTTGATAAATTCGTCAACTTCTTTCAAAATCGATCATTTTTTTCTTCAAATTTTTATTTTTTTAAATTGCAACCTTTTTTCATATCCATGAACTTTTTTACAAATTTTGGAAAGTCAACAATCCAGGCGGTCAACTGTGAGCAGTCAAAGGTTCAATGGTCAACTGGTGCCATCGAACGAGCGAGGAAGCTCTTTTTTATCGAGCGAAGAGAACGAAAGAAGCGACCGATTTTTGTGCAAATGGGGCTGGCCCAAGAGAGCTTGCAGGTGAGCGCTGCAAGCTAAAGTTGGCGCATAAGGCACCAATGAGGGGCACTCCCAGGGCTTTATCAAGATGCAACTTGGGTTAATCAGTTGGGACCAACAGTGTTAATAGTCTGAGATGGTTATTTTTTCCTTTCTTTTGTTTCTCTGTGTTGTTTGTAAATGATTTTCTCCATTTCTTCACCGCTTTTCTTCGGGTTGTCATCTTTTTCCCATTTTCCAACACATTGTACACTTTTAGTGTGCATGTGGAACATTTTTTTGTACAAGTTGAACATTTGTCAAATATAAGACATATTTATATCTTGAATATTTTTAAATAAAAATTTAAAAAAATTATAATACACATTGAAAATTTAAAGAATAATTCAAATACATGATATTTTTTCAAATGTATGTTTGAATTTTGTTTAATACATGTTAAATATTTTTCAAATACACATTGAAATGTTGTGTAAAACTAGGCAAACATTTTATTACATTGTATAACTTTTTTTTGATGCCATGAATATTTTTCTGAAATGTGAGAGTATTTCTTTAAAATGTTAAATACTTTTTGAATGTGATGATTTTTTTACTACGAGAACATTAAAAATACCATGTACAAATAAACACATAACATTGTTTTAAATGTCGTGCGCATTGGTTTATTCATACAATTTTTCTGACTGATGCAAACATATTTGACATTGAATAAAATTTTCTTTAGATGTCAGGAACATTTTATTGAAATGTTTGAATTTTTTTAATGTCATGAACATATTTTCAAATGCTATTAACTTTTTTGAAAGTTCTCCGAATAGTTGTTTTACACTGAACAAACGTTTTTCAAAAGAGTGATTATTACTTTTTCATAATTATATAAAATATGTTTCTCTTTGAGAAATATAAATAAAGGAAATAAACGGTTACAACTCCAGGTTAAATAAAAGTTTCTATTTGAGAAATATTAATAAGGGAAATAAACGTTTCTATTTCAAAAGAGTGATTAGTACTTTTTCAAAAGAGCTGGGCTTGGTTACGACTCTAGGTTGTTGTTGGTTCGATCCTGAGTTTGAATCCCACTTTCTCCCCCGTACCGATCTGAAAAAATTTTCTCGTAATTTCTCGCTTCGCTGGGCCGGCCCACAATGCTTCCCCTTCAAGCGCCAACCGGCGATCGCCGCTCTGTGTAGGAGCTCCCCATATTAACAATATGATTTGCTAGAATTAAATACAATATGTTTCTTTTTGGGAAATGTAAATAATGGAAATAGAAAAATGTGCGCCAGGAGCCAGCCCACCCTCCTGCAACGGGACGGCCCGTTTAGAGAGGTGGCTTAGGCGAGGGGTTCTTTCCGAAATCATTAATTGAGGATTACTCGTTGCAAAGATAACTTCAATTCCCCTGATTGCGACAAGTGGCGCGCAAGCTGGGAGTTTTCCTTTTTTTCGTAGATCCGTTTATTCAAATCGTTTTATCTCTCAAACCGTGCGTCCAAATCTCAATTCCTCTCGTCGAGATCTTCAAAATTAGATCCCATGTTGATAGGGTTTGACGAACTTTTTTTTCACGAAATACAGGACGAAAAAAATGGACGAAAAAACCGAACCAGGAGCATGGGTTTTTTCCCTTTCCGAGAGAGTCACGCTCGTGCCTCTCATGAAATCATAACCGTGCCTCTCGCGGAAGTAAAACCGTGACTCTCGCGGAAGGAAAAAAAATAGAAAACAAGTTTTTTCTTCCAAGGAGGCATGCCCGTGACTCTCGTGAAAGCACAACCGTGCCTCTTTGTGGAAGCGAAACCGTGACTCTCGTGAAAGGAAAAAAACAGAAAACTTATTTTTTTTTCCTTTCCGAGAGGCACGGCCTTGACTCTCACGAAAGCACAGCCGTGCCTCTCGCGGAAGTAAAACAGTGACTCTCGCGAAAAAATAAAACACGTTTTTTTCCGTTTCCGAGAGGCACGGCCGTGACTCTCGCGAAAGCACACCCCTGCCTCTCACGGAAGCAAAACCGTGACTCTCGCGAAAGAAAAAAAACGCGTTTTTTCGTTTTCGAGAGGCACGGCCGTGACTCTCGCGAAAGCAAAACCGTGCCTCTCGCGTAAGCAAAACCGTGACTCTCGCGAAAGAAAAAAAAATAAAACATGTTTTTTGACGCAAATGTTTTTTATTGAAAAGCTAAGGAAGACCACTGGAACACCAAAACGTAAAAAAATGATTAAAAAGCCGAAAATGCGTGCGAAAAAACAAAATCCGGAGGGAGCGCCCAAAGCACAACATGTGGCGAATGACTGAGAGCGCGCCAAGTGACGCTGGTCGTTGAGGCTCCCGAATGAGCGCTCGTTAACTAATTGTTCCCGGTTCTTTCTTCTCGCTATAAGCGAGGCAAAGCCCGAATAGATGCGCAATAGAGTGTATTCAGTATGCGGCGCACACCCTACCACCCCACAACTGAAACGGACCGGCACATTCAGCAGAGTAGCTAATCTTTTTGTTCTTTCCTCTTTCCACTTCAAATTTCATGAATATTTCCCCATTTTCAAATTCATGCACTTTTCCTAAATTCAAGATTTTTTTAATGTTAAATTCATGAAAATTTTCAAATTCTTAAACTTTTTCTCTCAAACTCATGAACTTTTCACTAAAATATATTAAATGCTTTGTCCCAAATTTGTGAAAAAAATTTCAAATTCATGAACTTTTTCCCTCAAATATGTGATCTTCCTTCAAATTCGTGAACCATTTTTCCAAAATAAGTGAACCATTTTTAAAATTCATGATTTTGGAATATATGATTTTCTCAAATTTCTGAACTTCTTTCCAACTCATGAACTTTTTTCCTGAAATGTGTGAACATTTTCCCAAATTCATGAACTATCTTAAATTGGTGAACTTTTTTCAAACTAGTGATCTTTTCTCTTTTAACTTATTTAACTATTATGAAGCTAAAAATACTCAACTCTGTGAAGTTTTTTACATTATTGAATATGTTTGAAATTTGTGAATCTTTTGATTTTATGAATTATTTTCGAATCTACTTTTTCAGTTTAGTAGACATTTTGTCTAATTCTTGAATGTTTTATTAATCCATGAACATTTTTTAATTGAACAAATCGGGAACCATAATACAACAGCATAAGAGAAAACCAAGAAAAGAAAGAGCGAATACAAAACCAAAACAGAGTCGAGCGTGCGAGCTTCCGGGGCAGCTAGCGTGTGCGAGCAATGACGTATTGGGCCATGTCCCATGTAGCGTCGCGTGGGCACCAGTGCGCTCGAGGGCGCCTGAAGTGCTATTTAGGAGCTCTCAAGACAAACCCTCAAAAAACAAGGAGCTCTTGAGACAAAGGTCCCAAAAATGTCATACAAGATCTCCGAGTGATACATATCATTTGCATTCCCTACCGGGCTCAAAGCTCTGTTTTGTCCATGCAATGTTGTTTGTTTCAGTGTGAATAGAGTGTCGGCCCATTGAATGAGGCTTTCACCAAAAACCTACTGGGTTATACTGTGTTGCTTACTCATAGCAATGCGTCTACCAAACGCCATATGCCTGATATTAAAAAAACATTTGCTTCTTCCTTTTTAAAAATGAAAAGAAAACTAGCATGTTTGATCCATGCAGCATCCTTATTCTAGTTCCATCAGAGTAATTCCCTACATAATTTAAAATATAATGTAGATACATAATTCGATTAATCTCAGCACTACTATGGGCTTGAGAGAGTAGAGTATGAAAGTAAGAGAAGTTGTATGCACAACACAGAAAGAAAAATTATGATGGAATTTATGGTGGTCTAATATGTTTGATTGAGTGGCCTTGTTAAAAAATTATATATACTACTCCCTCCGTTCCGAATTACTTGTCACAAGTATGGATGTATCTAGATGTATTTTAGTTCTAGATACATCCATTTCTGCGACAAGTAATTTGGAACGGAGGGAGTAGAAGGGTTGGGCGTGCTTTGCTGCGCCGTTTGTGTTGTTGGGTTTCTTAAAAAAAATACTCACCTGTTTTAAAATAAAAGGTGTATTACTTCTTTGAAAAGTCAAGCCTTTTAAGTTTTATCAAATTTGTAGAGAAATATATGAAAAATATGTAATATCAAATCAGTATGATTAGATTCATCATGAAATGAACTTTCATACTTTTTTGTTTAATATTGTAGATGTAGATATTTTTTTGCTCTGGACTTGGTCAAAGTTAAAGAAATTTGACTTTCCAAAAAACTAATACCCCTTATATTCTGGAACTGATGGAATATTTAGTTTGGCGGGTTAGGGAGATGATGGAGTGTTTTATTTTTATTTATAATACGGTGATTTGATGGGCCTTTCGTGGTGTGGTTCTGTATTATCCGCTAACAAAGGTATATGTATGTGGGGAAATTTCGGTGACGGTGGTTGCATGTACTATATTGATGCTATAGTATCATACAATGGCACTTCTTTTTTCTATGTGGTGGGAGGGTGCATGGGACTGATATATTTTTATAGGCCCATTGCTGCTGATTGATTTGGAAAATCGTTGGCCCGGTCAAAATCGTAAACCAAATTCAAAATTGAATACTTCAATTGAACGAAGGAGCTTCAAATTAAGAAACATTGGGAATTAAAAGAATAGAATGGCAAAGCTCACTTGGGAAATTGTTGAACTGGGCAAAATCGGGTGACCCAATTCTAAATTGAAGACCTCAATTTACTGTAAGACCTTAAAAATTAGGAAGCACAGTGTATAGTATAATAAAAATTGAATGAGAGAACTTTGAGAAATTATTAACCCGGTCCTAATCGGGTGACCCAATCTCAATTGGAGACCTCAATTGACCATGGGCTTTTTAAAACTAGGGAGTATAGTGTTATAGAGGACTATGTATGAATTGAAATCATGCATGCTTCATATGAAACCTCTGTCCAGCAAGAGAACCAACCATTGGTTCGATGCCTGGTAGGGTGATTGTACCCCAGCCCACCTGGGAACGAACACAAGTTTCGTGCCAAGCGTGTCTTGTTAACACAGATCATACCTTCAGCGTAGGCCATGTTCTTGTTGATGGCAAGCAAGGCACATGTGGTGACATTGTCAATCCCGAATCCATGACTCGAGTGTCTTCAGTGTTTGAGACCATTGTGTGTCGAAATTTACATTGTACTCGGGCTTTTTCGAAGAAAAGAAAATCTCCATCCACATAAACCTTTAGCAATTGGTCATCGATCGGGTGATGATCCGCCTTGTGTATGTATGGGTAACCAGCATGCGTATGGATATTTTTGGCAGCCTTTTGGTGTCACACAAAGCTGACGATCAAATAGGTACTGGTCGGACCCTGCCGGGCCAGCAAATTGATAATGGCAGGCGGTCCATGTCCATGGATGGATGGAATCCCAAAGAAGGTGGATACAAAGCCAACACAGGGCCAGAATTTATTTGCCGTATTTACTCATTGGAACGCCATGGTCCAAACACCAAGTCAGTGGCACCACAAGTCATGAATCATGCACGTTTTCTTTTACCAGCTAGAGCTAGGTGGGCACGGGCGTGCGTAAATTGTATCGACGGAGGTCAATAGTCAGAGATAATTGTAACTGTAAATCGACGAGCTGTTGATCCTACGAAGCTAAATAGTCGTACATTTTTCAGAACATCATTAGCTTTTATTGGAAGATAGCATAGTATGTGCATGCATGTCTGTTGAGAGTGATTGAGAGGTGTTCACATACATAGATAGATGGCTGTAGTGATCTTGTTGGCTCAATTTAATTAGCAAGCTTTGCACTTAATTAGAGCTTTATTGCCTGTTATAAGTAGATGGACCTACACGTAGCAGCACATAGTAGCAGTGTCATGGAGTTAGGTGGCGTGCGAGATGGAAGCAGGGCAGGCGACAAGTGAGCCCGGCCTTGAGGAAACATGCATGTATGCATGTATTGGAACTAACGATACTCGATCCATCCAGCTACCATGAAAGCTACTGCTGCCCATGCACCAAATAATGATTTTATAAATACTAACTTTTTTTGTTGCTGTACGCTATAAATATCGTTATTCGTATTCATGTATATTAATTATGAGGAGTGTATCTATCTTCAAAGATAAGGTAAAGATCCTGTCGCGGCCCGTTCTTCCTTTCCTTTTGCGGAAAATGTATTCAAAGAAACAACTTGGAAAACAAAGAAATTATTGCATCGAAGTGTCCAGGGGTCGGCCTTCTCTTCTTCCTCCTGAATGAGCCGATGACGCACCGCCGCTTGCCGCTCCGTCGCCGGAGCCCAGAGCCAGT
Organism: Aegilops bicornis; assembly: GCA_021605145.1. NCBI lineage: Eukaryota > Viridiplantae > Streptophyta > Magnoliopsida > Poales > Poaceae > Aegilops > Aegilops bicornis. The sequence goes on along the minus strand of CM038672.1, from coordinate 701,135,329 downwards.
ATATTGCTGTTCATCATGGGAGAGAAGTCATCAAAGCCACGGTCATGACCTTTCAGTGTATGCATACATAGGCTAGACATTCTCACACAATTAGTGTACGTGCCAACCCAAGCGTATACGCCATGCTGTGCCCCGAGAGCATTTTGTTTTGCTCAATCATGGAGCATACACAGTACCGTACGTACCATTGAGTACTACAAGTAGGCGAAAGAACAAGAGGAGAGGAGGATGGGGTTAGTGGTAGAAACATGGGGGCATGAAAGGGTAACCTAACTTGCTAACCAATAGCGGAAGGAAATGCAATGCATGGTGGGGGGGCGGTGGTCCCTGACGTCGGCAGGGCCGGCGGTGGCAGGGGCTGTCCGGCCGCCAACCGACACGTGGCAGTGGTACGGCAGGGCCCGCGGAAAGCTACCACCACGTGCTGCCGTGCAGGCGGGTGTCAGAGGCCCGAAAGAGACGCCTCCTCCTCCTCCTCCTCACCCTCACCCCGTCCAATTAGTCATGTGTTTTACAGCTAGCCCGTGTCAGAACCCACAACACAACCCCGGCCCCAAAGTTAACCACTCCACTCATCATCCGCTCCCGTCCTCTGTCTAATTACCTAGTACTACTCCTACCACGGCGTCTGTACTACCAGCTCGCTAAACTAATAATTACTGCAGTACTGTAAGTTCTCTAGTACTCCCTCCGTAAACTATTATAAAAACGTTTAAAATACTAAAGTAATGATCTAAACGTTTTTATATTACTTTACAGAGGGAGTACTAGTTAACTAGTCAGCTCGCTCAGCAGCAGGAAGCTTCCGGCGGCCTCCGAGATGAGCTCCACAGCATGCATACGTACTGGCTACTTCGTACTATATGCGTCAGAGTAAAACTGACCAGCCAGCTCGAATTATTTGGTTTTCTTCTGTTGATCGAAGTCAGGTACGTACTAGCAGCTCAAAGTTGATGCACTTGTTCCCGCCCGGCGTGCGTACGTACGTTGTGGCCACAGACGAGGACGTGTTGGGTGCATTGCTAGTCGGCATCTCCGTGTACCGACTGATGAAGCCCGCCGGGCCTTCCTGAAGGTGGTGCATGCATGGTACGTACGGGGTGTTAGAGGAAATCCCAGAACACACACACGCGAGGGTGGATTCAGATTGTTCTCTGAAGAACACTGACGAACAGGGAAAGGAGAGAGGAGACAGTATTTTTCGACGCGTGCTTCTGCGTCCTTTTCCGTTTTCCTTCTTTTATTCAACTGCCTAACAAACTAGCTGCCCACGATCCAGAAATACCGTGCCATCCCACGGCCTGATCGTGGCCAACAACTTACAGAGAAATATACGCTAGACCTATTCTGCCGCAAAGACGAACTCAGCCAGATTTCCGCCATTATTCGTAAAACCAAAAACAACTAAACTGAAGTCTGAAACAAAGGTTCAGTAACAGGTTAACACAACATTTCACCCCTTAAGCACGATGCACCGGCACGATGCCGATCTTCTCTTTCAGCTCCTGAAACTTGAACTTGGGCAGAGGCTTTGTAAGTATGTCGCCAAGCTGATCACCAGTTCGACATGTTCCACTGCAAGTGTTCCTTCCTCAACACAATTTCTCACAAAATGATATCGAATATCAATGTGTTTGCTTCTTTCATGGAACACGGGTTTTTGCACGAGCAATTGCGCATCGATTGTCCACTCGAGAGTCCATCTTGCTTGCTGCTGTCCAAGTAACTCGCCTACTAATCTTCCCAGCCAAATTCCTTGGCTTGCAGCAGATGCAGCAGCCACATATTCAGCCTCACAGAGGATTGAGCCACAATCTTACATCGTGAACTCCACGACACCGGGCACCCCCAAAGTAAAACAACACTCTGCACGTGCTTTTCCGGTCATCGATGTCACCCGCCAGATCACCGCCGAGTAACCTAGTAGTTGCGGATCACTTTCTCGAACCTCTTGTAATCGCAACCAAGATTCGTAGTCCCCTTCACATACCTAAGTATATGTTTGATCGCTGTCATATGTTCCATTGTAGGTTTCTCCATAAATCACCGACGAAACCAACAGAGTAGCCGAGATCGGGCCGAGTATGGATCAGGTATCTTAGACTCCCAACAACACTTCTATATCGTACGGTCAACTGCATTTGCCTTGCTTTCTTTGCTTAGTTTCAGTCTATTTTCCATGGGCGTGTGCATAATATTGCGATCAGTCATTCCCATTTTCTCAAGGATTTTAGATGCATAGCTTGTCCGACTCAGAGTAATTTCTTCGCTGATTGCTTCACCTCAATCCCTAGATAGTAGCTTAGAAGACCAAGATCAGTCATGCTAAACTTTGTCTTCATCTCGCTTCTTGAAATCGGAGATGACTCGATCACTTCCCCGTGATTATCAAATCATCAACATACACTCCAACAATCAAGACTGAATTACCTTCCTTTTTCTTGTAGAGCCCAGATTCGAAGGACATTTCTCAAAACCAAGTTTAGTCAAAGTGGAATCAAGCTTTGAATTCCAAGCTCGGGAGCCTCGATGGAGACCATAAAGAGCTTTGTTCGGTTTGTATACCTTGTCATATCCAGCTAGCTCAAACCCCGTGGTTGACACACATACACCTCCTCTCAAGTCTCCATTCAAAAGGCTGACTTAACGTCCATATGGTACATCTTCCATCCAAATTGCGCAGCAAGGGCGACCAACAATCTAATCGACTCAATCTGCGCCACGGTGCAAACACTTCTTCATAGTCTTTTCCTGTTCTTTGCACATATCCTTTAGCAACAAGTCTTGCCTTGTGCTTGATCACAGCTCCACTTGGATCCTTCTTGATTTTATAAACCCACTTTAAACCAATCGGTTTGTGTCCCTTTGGCAAATCACATAATTTCCATGTCCCATTGGACTCAATCGTCTGAAGCTCCTCCTTCATGGCTCTCCGCCAACAAGCCTCTTTCTTCGCTTCCAAATGATTTGCGGGTTCTTCTAGTGCAAATAGACACAACCTCGCCGCAAGCATGATCGGCAATGTCTCTTGGTATATGTCCTCAAGTGGGCGCTTCCTTGTGGACCTTTAGAGGGCTCTGTGTCGGAGGTCCACAGGGAAACAGGAAGCGGAGCAGGAGTCGCCGCGAACAATCCAAGTCGAATGGAATCGCCACTCCATCGTTAGCTCTCCTTGTTCTAATTGCTTGACGAGGCGCGCCTACGGTGGATGAACTCACCGCCATGGCAGGGTTTCTAGTCCGCCTTCCGCAGCAGAGTTCTTTGCCATGGCAGCTCTTTCACCGCTTTCCGCCTCGTCTGAATCAGCTGACCAGGATCGGATAACAAACGATTCTTGACCCTCATTCACCAGAGATCCAGAGGAACACCAATCCCAAAGATTCTATCCTCCTCGAACACAAAGATCTCGAGTCACAACTAGCTTCTTAGTCTCCGGATCAAACATGCGATACGCCGAGCCGGTCTCATAGCCAATAAACACCATCCGCCTGCTCTGTCGACAACTTGTTTTGACCAGGTCCGATGAGTTTTACATGAGCTACGCATCCAAAAGTACGTAAGTGCCGAACTGCTGGCTTCTTCTCATGCCAGCTTGGTAAGGTGTCATCCCTTTGACACTCTTCGTGGGCGAATTCGTTAAGGAGATAAACTGCCGCCACGGCCTCTCCCCGTAATCTTGCGGGCACTCCCATACTTTTAAGCAAGCTTGGGCCATACCGACAACGGTTTGATTCCTTCTTTCGACAACGCCACGTTGTCTTTGTGGGGTGTATGGTGCGGTGAGAAAGTGTTTAACTCCATGCTCATCATAAAGGTTTCAAGAAACTCTTTTGATGTGAACTCTCCGCCTCTATCAGTCCGGATTGCTTTCAGTTTCAGATTTCACGTGTCTCACCTGCCTTCGAATTTTCTTCATTGCACCCAGAGCTTCATCTTTGTCACGCGCAACAAAGGCAACCCACATGTACCATGTAGTGATCGTCCACCAACAGCAGGAAGTACCTCTTCCCACCGGGTGTTTCGGAGTTATTGGGCCACACAAATCTCCATGAATGAGCTCAAGTTGCTCGACGCCTTGCAGTAAGTGGCTTGAGCTGGGAACGGAGTCGCTTTTGCTTGGCAACCATGCATCCATCGCACACTTGGTCGATCTGCTCTAGTCGGGGCATGCCGACGACCATGTTCTCTCGCCGCAAGATCATGGAGTGAGCGGAAATTCACATGCCCATACCTCATATGCGAGCCATGCTTCCTCTTTCGCGTGAGCCATCGACAACAGGTTCAGCCGGCTGAATGTTCAGGACATACATCCGGTTGCGAAAAGTGCGCTTTACTTTTGCCAACACCTTTCTCGCTTGTCCCATACGGTCATGACACCATCTTCACCGCATACTTGCAACCATTCTCATCCAATTGCCCTAGACTGATTATATTGCTTTTTAGCCGTGGAATGAAATATACATCTGTCAAGACACGGTGCTCACCGACAGACATCGCATAAGGACCGAGCCACGCTCAGATTTCCACAAAGCAGATCCGGCCGCCAACTGACCTTGCCATCGATCGCTTCTATCCAGCTCTGCAAACTTCTCGGCACACCCGGTCATGTGGTTACTCGCTCCTGTGTCCAAGTACCAGGAGATATCCTGACTACCACTCAATTTAGGCAGCACATTCTCTTCATTCAGATATACATGCTCTATTGGGTTGGGCTCATCTGACATCAGTTCACATGCCTCGAGCATTAGTAATGCCGGTTCATCAACATCCTCAGCTTGCGCCAAGATTGGCTCGCTTCGCGCTTAGGTTCTGGACGGTCGGACTTGAAGTGCCCCATTTCATTGCAGTTAAAACAGCGGACCTTTGAGATATCAAACTTGCGGTGTCGTTTTTGCTTGGAACCATCCTTGCCGTCACCGTTCGCGGCCTGGGCGCGATCACCGCGTCCACCGCGGCCAACGCCACGCCCTCGGCCGCCTCGCGGCCACGACCACCATTCTTGCTACCGGCACACGAAGATGCCCCATTGCCCTTCATAAGCCGCTCCAATGCCCGAGTAACTAGCATGAGCTGCTCGCTACCTCCACCGCCAGATTGACGACGCCGCCACGCCGATTTTCTTCAAACGCTGCAAGGCGCCCGACCGCCTCGCAACCGTCATGGTAGTCGATCGCTTCATCGTTTCTATTGTGTTGACGATGTCACCGAAACGGCTTGGGACGGCGTTGAAGAGGACCTCTATGACCGTCTCATCCTTCACCGTCTCACCCATCGATCAGATCTCGCCGACGAGCGCCATGAGTTTCGTGCGAAGACGCCGGGACTCGTTGTCCGCCATCTCCATGCGATCCAACCGGGCGCTTGAGTTGCTTCACTCGCGCCTTCTCGACGCGATCTCGCCGACGCAGCGCATGCGTCGGATGGCCTCCCAGCCGCATGGGCGATCTCGCAATTGGCCATCGCCATCATCACCGCGTCCGGACGGACTGGGAGAGAGCGGCGAACGCCTCATCGTCCTTGCCCTGGTCGAACTTCTGCGGTGCCCTCCAACGCCACCCGGACACCGAACGGCGGAGAAGCACTTCATCTTCACGGCCCACAGGCCGTAGTTGGAGTCGTTGATCATCGGATATTGGATCGGGACGCCGCCGGTCCACGCCGGTCTTGTTGCCACGACCAGGCGCCCTCATCTCCGGGCCTCTTATTTGGCGGCGTGTACTTTCCGCCACCGTTGCCGCCGCATCGGGTTCGATCCTCTTGGCGGTGTCGCCCATCGCCGATCACCGCCGCCGTACCTCCTCCTCTTCTCTCGCCACGGATCGCCTCCAAACCGCAGCTACGGTACCAAATGTTAGAGGAAATCCCAGAACACACACACGCGAGGGTGGATTCAGATTGTTCTCTCAAGAACACCGACGAACAGGGAAAGGAGAGAGGAGACGATTTTTCGACGCTGCGCTGCGTCCTTTTCCGCTTTCCTTCTTTTATTCAACTGCCTAACAAACTAGCTGCCCACGATCCGTAAATACCGTGCCATCCCACGGCCTGATCGTGGCCAACAACTTACAGAGAAATATACGCTAGACCTATTCTGCCGCAGCACGAACTCAGCGTACTTCTGGCCATTATTCAGAAAACCAAAAACAACTAAACTGAAGTCTGAAACAAAGGTTCAGTGTAACAGGTTAACACAACACGGGGTAGTAATGGACCGGGGGTGGATGTGGACTAGCTAGCTAGGACAGACGACATGTCAGACGGTAGCAGGCAATCATGCATGCATGGAGATGCAGTGCCATGCACTCTCACTCTCCATGCAGTGTCCCTTCCAATTGTGTTGGCGGGGTGAGAGAGAGGGGCGGAGATGAAAATGAGCTCATCCATGATCCGTCATGTCAACGTGACTAGCACTAGCTAGCTTAGCTAGCTAGGCGACCGCTACCTAACCATAGCCAGTTGCTACCGGCCGACCGGGCAGCACTATCGCATGTCGTCGCAGCATCGGCAGTGACTCCCTGGTACGTTCTACGTACTGTACTTACTTACCAGAGGCACGTACTTGGCAACGACGGAAGATGTGCCGCGGGCGTAGGCACGTACGTACACATCCATGTGTATCATACATACATACATACATACATATATTAATACTGACATGAGCGGTGCAGTGGGGGTAGAAAACAAAAGCGGCCAGGCATAACGGTAGTATATGTACGTATGTGCTGCTGTACATTACGTACATGCAAGCACCGCGCCCACCCATGATGGAAGGAAGCGAGGAAGACGGTGCAGAGCGCAGTGCAGGCATGGATCATGGACGGGTGGGAGGTGGATGCGTCCGCACGAACCAATAATAAACAAACGGCAGGGCGCTCGGCTCTAGCCAACGGTGAAATCCGAGAAAGAAAACTCCAGCCGCCGCCGCAGATGGGGGAGGAGGAAGATGAAAGTAAACGCCAAGGAGGGAAAGGAGGGAGGGAGTCCCCATGCATCAACATGAAGCCACGCGCGTTCACCGACACTCCACGTTGCCGGCCGGCCTTGGCGTCAACCCTTCATTCCCTTCGCTTATCACCTTCTAGTTTACCTAGGTACCTACGCACAGTACATATATATTCTACAAGCTGCTAGCTCCATCGATGGCCAGCCGTAGCACAGCACAGCACAGCACAGCGCTTGCTTTGCTTCGGGTTGCTGCTGCCCTCCATCTACCCATGTCGCCGTTGCTTTTTAAAAACCGATCCAATAACTACTGCTGCCGCTGCTACTGCCAGGATCCATTCAAAAATAATATTAGTATTTCCATGTCAACTCTCCATAGTCCTGAAACATATGTAAGAGCATTCCATTTTTCATGTACTTGCAGCCTCAAACCAGTTCTAATCCGCTCATTGGTTATGTAGCTAGAAACACTTGCTTCTAACCACAAAGAAATGGGGGTAACTAATGTACCACAGGGCATAAACGCCTGCAACGGTGCGGGCCGACGCGTTTGGATCGTTTCTGTCATCCAACACAGTGTCGCATACGTTCACACGCCCGAATTCCTGTAAACCAGATGCAAGGTTGGAGGAGGTTTGTGGAGTCCGGACCACCGCTATGCGTATGACCGCCACGTCCCACCACGGCCCGAACCCTCTTCATCCAAAAACCCTCTTCGCGTGAAGAGGTCGCCGCACATTCATGCCGGTCAGGCCGTCTCAGAGCGGACGTGACTCCACACGGCATTGATGCGGTCAGAGCGACGCGATGCAACGGCGCTTCAATGCCAACACGACAACCAAGAAGCCTACTCCGGCGCCCTATTGGAGCTGAATTCCTCTCCGTTCGTCTGGTAGCGCCTATTTAAGTACGAACCCGATACCGCGGTCCGACGCGAGCCTGCATCATGACGGAGCCGACGTCGCCGCCTCGCCATCGCGTAAAGGCGGAGCTAGTGCCGCTGCCTCTCCGGTGTGTCAAGGTGGAGCGATGTCGCCCTTGTGCAATCGCGGTGTCCAAATTGGACATCATGTGAACTGTGAAGGAGGAACCGGCATCGCCGCCGCATCGACCATCCAACATCTGGCACGACAAGGACGTGAAGGAGGAGGTGCCCCGGGAGACAGTGAAGGCTTGCGGGCGGCTCCTCCACTACCTCGGTGGTCGAGGTGGTCACTGCTCCTCGTCGTCACAGAGCATCATCTTAGTCGAGGAGAGGGCGGACATGGAGGTGGCGCGGTCGGAGCAACGCAACGACGTGTGTCGCTTGGCGTTCGTGAAGTCCGATGAGGCGCTAGCGTAGGTCCTCGCGGAAGCCTGACCCGCGACCGATGGTTGACCACCATGGGTACATCTACGCGGCGACTATGTCGCCTCGACGAGGAGGTCTCGGGGAGGAGTGGTTGCTTAGGGACACCTCCACTTTCACCACCGCCGACAGAGGAAAGGGTAGAGCTCCCCGGCCAGGGTTGACGTTGCCCGCGCAGGCCTTCCGCATGATGTAGGGGGGGGAGTGAAGCGGGTCCTCCGCGAGCGCTGGCAGCGGCCGGGCAGGCTCCCGCGCCCTAAGCCTTGCACTGCTGGAAGAACCACTCAGACTCAGACGACGACACTGGCGATGACGACGGTGCCTCTAGCCAGCCCGACCGGGCGTACGAGGTCACCGTCCGCTAGAAATTAGTATAGGTTTTTTAGATTACAGTTAAACGGACGAAATATGCTCTCTGGTTTATGTAGATTATGTTCGAACTTATGTCCGTTTGAGAGAATTCCGTCGTGTTTGCATGAATTGTGTTATAATTTGCTTGTATTGTGGACGTGCCGTTTTGAGGGCTCGCGCGGGAGATGCCCGAATTGCATGGAGAGAAGGAGCTGCTCGATGGATGGACGGATGTTTGGATGGATAGATGTCTTCGCTTCACTGTGTGTGTGAGAGAGAGGGGTTCCATCTTCCAACTGGCAACAGGGACGACCCACCGCTCCCGGCCGGCAAGGGAGGTGTGCTTGTGTCAGAGCGAAAGCACCAGCAGCTGCAGCAGCAGGTTTATATATGGGTAGCGGAGCAGAGGCTGCATGTTATACCCCCGCTGGCATTTCTGGAGTCTTTTGATTATTCTCACCTCCTTCTCATTAACTACTCTTCTTACATATCACTGTACGTACGCCGCAGCAGTTGTTTAACCGGAGCGAATCGTGCGACGATCACGTCGAATCCATCCATCGACCAAACTAACGACCAGTTGGGTTCGGTGCACAGCTAGTAGCTAGGCTAGGCGCATATATACACTAGTGCTACGTATGAACGAGCAGGCCCATGGTGGTGGTGAAGGTGGTAAGAAAAAGTCGCATGCAGGCCAGTGGCGTCACGTGCATCGGGGCCGGGCACGAGGCGGCACGTGCCGGCGACGATTCCCTCGTCGGCCTCGGGATCCTCGTCGGGCTCACGTGATTCGATGCTCGTGCTGCGTGCGTGCATGCATGCATGCACGCCTGCCTTGCTCCCCGCCCGATTCGCTCCGTCCATCGCTCCCCTTGCCACTTTGTTAACTCGGCCTCGAGATATCGATCGAGGTGCTTTTTTACTTTTGTTCGAAAAAGGCCTACCTAATCCATGTACATTAAGCATCGTATGTCCTTATAAACACACCTGTATAGAAAAATAAATTGCATTCACAATTCTTGAGGGTGCCGAAGTAGTCTTCCTTCTGGCGTAGCCAGCCCAATAAGCCAGGGTGGTCTATCAATAGAAATATTTACATAAGTTTATTTATTTTCAAAGAAATATATTTTACTAAACTATATACAAACTATGGGGAAATTCCAGGATGGTCCATGGACCACCCTGGTCACCCCTTAGTTACGCCACCTTCTGCATTCATCGGCGACGTGCCATGAGCATTGCTAAATCCCCCCTCTGGGCCTTCGTCTCGGCGGAGCGAATGTTTGTAAACCTAGGAGCTTGTAGAAGCAACGGACAAGAAGTCGTTGATGCAGACCAGGAGACGTCGCGCCGGAGAAGAAAACGCTGATAAGAGCCCATAAAAACTTCAAAGTCCATGAAAGCCGGTCGAATCCAAATGGATCCACCCGAAACACAACCCGACTTAATCCTGGAAGACCTATCGAAGAGATGGCTCCCCACCAACGATAAGCACACCAACAGGGCATGGAAAGAGCGGGGGAAACATTATTCCCACATTGGAACAGCACCGCCTTGCCGCCCAAACCAAACTCGAATAATCCCTAAAAAAACCTGAAAAATACCCATGCTGGTGCGCGACAGGTCCAGATCAGATGTCGATGTCAAGGACCATGCAACGACTCCCTCTTCTTCCGATGACATTGCCAGGTTGGGCCGCCGTTGTTGATCGCAATGCTTGATGACCAACGCAGCCGTCAAGCACCGCCTGACAAAGAGCACCACTCGAGCACGTATCTCCTTCCTCATCCAGCAACAACCCTCCAACTCTTTCACAAGTAGGCCGCCCTCGACCAGGACCTCCCTGCCGCCACCGCGCAGGATTTGCCCGGCAACGCACCTTGGTGGCGGTGAGGGGGGGGGGGGGGGGAGGGGGGTGTAGATGGGACGTTGGCTAGGGTTTTGTTCGTTCCTGGTCTCAAGAAATGGTATTCAGTGTCTACCAATCGATCAAGGTGGTTCAGTTGCGCAACCAACCAAACTTACTAAATTTGTCACCGTCGTTAAGCCTGCTATTGTCAAATTAGCCCAGTCCAATTGAAGAAAGCGAAGAAAATTCAACAACGAGCCGTACCTGGAGCCAAGTTTTACAAAGAGATTTGCTGCAACCCTTCCCAGCTAGGACGTTTTCAAATTCATCCATTCGCCGACCGGGTGTGCAAGCTTGATGATGGACACGACACGACGCCGGTTCAGTACAAGAGTCAGCATCTCTATGTGCGCTCGACCCTTGTTACGAACTCCCTTATCACGCCATGATGCACGCTGGCAGATCATGTGGCCAGGAGCAGGGGGTTTGGTTCCATTATTCCATCCGAGTGAGTACGTAAATTGACAGGACCGTTATGTTATGGTGGTGAACGGGCGTGGGCCCACGCACGTCCTTGGTAATAAGAAGACGCTGGCGTCTGACAAACTACAGCTTGTCACTGGAGTGTCCCGCGGCTGCAACAAACCAACCGGCCGGGTGCCCCACCGTGTACACGATGGCGATAAGGTGGGGGTGATAGATGTAAATGTGTCAACACATGCTACGTAGAGAGAATTACTACGCACTACTAAACCATGCATGGACGGTGAAAGTAACTGCTTGCTAATTTAACTGATCCAGAGAGGGGGTCAATGATTGTGTGATGGGCGTGAGTGGCCGGCCGGTGGGGCATGCATGCATATGGGTGAGTGAGTGAGCCTCTGAGTACGGGCAGTGCATTGCATGGGCCCTGTTCCTTGTGTTGGGTTGGGTTGCACCTAGCTCACTCTACCATGCAGCTGGCGCTAGCTCTGCACGCTCACACTACACGTCTACACCACGACACAAGCTGCTTCCTCACTCCTCTGCCAGTGGTAGTAGTAATAATTTACCACCATGGCATGGACCTCCCCGGCAAGCTCAGTTGCCCTCTCATGTGCTCATCATGCATCACCTCTCACCCTCACCTCGCCTAGCTAGCTAGCTAGCTTGGCTTGCTCTCCTCCTCGCTCTATATTAATGGTTTTGCCTCGGCGGCTTTCCTGTTACTGGTGCGAGACGCGACTGGAGCTCCCCAGAGCCAAGCCTAGCTTGCCCCCAAGCCAAGCTTAGCTTCTGCCGGCAGCCACAGCCACAGCCACTCCCACTCCCGCTCACTGCCACTACCACTACCAGCTCGCTGTACTGCCACCCGGCCGCCATTACTGCGAGCTACTTGCTAGCTAGCTAGCCACCCCACTCCACTCCACTCGCTGCACGCTCCTGTACGTTCCGGTAGTATAATTAAGCTGGCTGGCATGGCGCCGGAGTGGGAGGCGGCCTTGGGCATGGAGCTCGGCATGGGCTCGCACTACCACCACGCGCCGCCTTCCGCCGCCGCCTCGCCCATGAACCAACACCACCACCTCCACCACCACTCCGCCTACTCCCACTCCCAGCCCCCGCACCAGTACCATTTCTACGGGGGCGCCGCGGGCGGCGACGGCGCCGCCGACCCCATGCGCGTCGACGAGATGCTCGACCTCTCCTCCCACCTCGGCGCGCACGACTTCTTCTCAGCTGGCGCCGGCCAGGGCGGCGACAACGCGCCGCCCCCGCCGGCCGCTGCTGCGGCTTCCTCGTCGGACCACCAGCACCACCACCCGTCGTCCTTCAACCTCTCCTTCGCCGACGAGTTTTACCTGCCTGTCCCGGTAATTAATTTCTTGAAAATCCGCAGTCAATTGTTCTTGTTCGATCGCGCGCTAGATCTTAATTTCGGAAGAAATGGGAGAGAATTAAGCAGCTCAAGAACTGAGAGTAATGAGATGATTGAGATCTACTACTCGTAGTCATAGCTAGCTAAACACTTAAGTAATTGGTTGATGTGTACGTATGTGCAGACTGAGGAAGCCGCGGAGCTGGAGTGGCTGTCCAACTTCGTGGACGACTCCTACCCGGACATCCCCAACTACCCGCCGGCCGTGCAGGCGGCGATGGCGGCCGCCGCGAGGAACGGCGGCGTCGTGGTGAAGCAGGAGAATTCCGCGTCGGCGGCCGCGCCAGGCCGCGGCGCGCGGAGCAAGCGCTCGCGGGCGGCCTCCGCGGCCGCGGCCGCGTGGCACGCCCTGGCGCCGCGCCAGCCGTCCCCGTCCTCCTCCTCGTCGTCCTCCGACTCGAAGCCGGCGCGGTCAGGCAGCGGCGGCGGCGGCGTCAAGAAGAGCGGGCTCGTGGTCGGGGCCGCCGAGCTAGGGGGCGGAGGGGAGCAGAGCGGCGAGGTGCGCCGGTGCACGCACTGCGCGTCGGAGAAGACGCCGCAGTGGCGGACGGGGCCGCTGGGGCCCAAGACGCTGTGCAACGCGTGCGGGGTGCGGTACAAGTCGGGGCGGCTGGTGCCGGAGTACCGGCCGGCGGCGAGCCCCACGTTCGTGCTGACGCAGCACTCCAACTCCCACCGCAAGGTGATGGAGCTGCGCCGGCAGAACGAGCTGGTGCACCTCCGCGGCGGCGTTGGCGGGGCCGGCGTCGTGTCGGCGTCCTCCGGGTCCGGCGGCGCGGCGGAGCACATGTTCCGCGACTACGGCGTGTGCTGAACCGCCGACTCGCCGGACGGATCGAGCAGCCTAGCTAGCTAGCAAGCAAGCAAGCATGGACCGACCGACCATGGATGGATATGGATATGGATATGGACGATCATATCCGATTAGCGCCACGACGACGACGATCTGCTTAATTTTGCATGCAAATTCCTTTTTTCCTTGCTTTCTTCCGTGTACTATTTCGCGTTGCTTGTTTATGTAGCTTATTACATGGGTCTCACCATCTTTTTTTGTGTCGGAAATAAATAAGGAAATCTGTTCAAAAAACTCGGGAATAAATTGAAAACGTTTGATCTTTTGCATTGTGTGAGCTTCGTTCTGCACGTACACTGTCGATCACTGTGGTGTCAGTGGTGCAGAGCGAAGAGAAGAGTCAGTACTGCATGTGTATCGTACAGTGGTGGCCGTCAGTGAGTGAGTACTGGGTAGGTCAAGCTTGATTTTTTAACGGAAAGGTAAAGGACGAGTGGGTGAGGGGGGAGGTGCGTCAGCACGTGAGTTGGTTCGTTGGTGGGCTGCAACTTTTGTCAGGCCGGCCGGGCCGGGAACAATGCTATGTCCCCCCTCTCACCTCACCTCACGTGATGGCTTCTTCTCCTCCACTTGCTTCCGACTCTATTTGAGAAAAAGTGACGGCCCAACGCGCCGACCCAAATTCAAATCACGTCCGCGTCGCGTCCGCGCCGACGCATTTGCGGCCCAAATTTGCGTCCTAAATGCGCCGACGCCGACGCCAAATGGATGCTTCACGCGCCTTCTCGCTATCCGCCGCGTCCTCACATGGCGACCGTTCAACTACTCGCTGCCCACGCGGTCAGCTTAATTTATGACCACGGGCCCACGCGTCAGCGATGGGGCTCGTCATTTTTTAAGCCGACTGTGCGGCGGGGCCGTCCTCATCCAAACTTGCCGTCCACATCTGCCAACCTTTGCTCCCTCGTCGCCGGCAAATCCTAGCCACCACAACCACAGCGAGATGGGCCTCTTCTCCGGTGCCAGCGGTAGCAAGGCCAAGGGCAAGGCCCCCGCCACCCCGTTCCCCTCAGAGTTCCTCCCGCCTCGCCACGGGCGCCGCCACGGCAGAGGCAAAGACGTGATCGATGCACCAAAGCGGAGAGGCACCGGCAAAGACCGCCGACCTCTCGTATCCCGGACGTGACGCTGCCGCACGATCGCATCTCGGATCGAGATAGAATCCCAGCCGTGGCCATGGACGGCGGGCTCACGCGAGGAGGCGCGATACGGCAGCGCCGCATTGCCGGAGCAGCCCGCGACGAATCGACTTCGCCTAATCTGGGCGAGGTGGTTCGCCAAGCACGAGGAGGCGAGGCGACGGGCGGCGCGAGGTCGGCCGGAGGTCGCCGCCACCGGCTGCCGTCCGCGCGAGGAGGACCAGGCGGCGAGGACGCCTACCAGCGGCCTTGCGACGCTTCACCGGAAGAGCGAGGTGGACGGCGGGCGCAGGCGAGGCGACGGAGGCGGAAGAGGAGGTTTTGCAGACGAGGCGGCAATGGCGCAGCACTTGCCTCTTCCGCTGGGCGGGCGACAACAGTGCGCCGGTATTCCCCGCTGCCCCCTATCAAGCCGGAGCGGGAGCGGGAGCCGTCCCCCATCAAGCGCTACTCCTAGACGGGAGTAGTGCGCGAGTGGGTAAGCGCGCTGCCGGCCTGGATGGGAAAGGGTGGCCTAGGAGCGCCGCAACGGCGAGTACCTCGAGATGCTCGAGCGCGACCCCGAGGAGGAGCAACATGAGAGAGGCGAGGCGCACCAGTCTGGCCGACAGCGTCAAGACACCCCCGCTACGCATCGCCCGACATGACGGCGCTCTGAAACACGGCGTTCGCCTGGGCCGGGCCGGCGCCGACGCTCATCGACCTCACGGACCCCGAGGACGACGATGCCGACGCCTAGGGCAGAACGCCGCCTCGTAGTTTAGGCTGTTTTTATTTTTTTTTAAATGCAAATGTGGACGCGTGGACTCTGGCGGGCCTTCGTGGCCGGCTTTAATGTTTAATTAATGTTATTTCTCTTTTTTAATATGCATGTGTTCATTTTTTTTCTAGCACCGTCAAAATGGGTTCAACCCAGCATTGGGCCCACGCGCCGACCCAAATGCGTATGCGGACATCCGTATCCGCCTGGCCGACTCAAACGGACAAAAAACGAACAAAGTCGCCGTCCGTTTGGGTCGGCCCGTTGGAGTTGCTCTTAAGACAGTGTGCAGTAGGCTGAAGCGGGTGGCTAGGAAGATTTCATCCAACATGAGTGGCAGCATCATCGTCAGACCGGTCCACCAACTCCATTGACATAGGATCCTATATGACTTTACCATTGCGCATATGTTCGTTTTCTTACTTTTATTTTGCCAGAATGTTAGTATTTCGTCATGTGCATCTTAGGTATACGGAGGCTGAATGTTGCTCATCTTTCTTTGTATATCTGCTTCATGCTACGTTTGGAGTTAGTAAAAGCATCCTTAATTGAAAAAGAAATATTTCCTCACAACCACTGCATCGTGGATCCTTCACATGGGTAGCAACACATTGCATTGATCACAAACCCAAGCCCAAAAACTACTTGACTTGGTCGTTGCCTTGCCGGCGGCAGATGGGGCACATAATATTTGTACTGTTTGTGATGCTTGTACATGATAATTTTTTGACAAATGTTAGCATACCTCTGCTGTAATTATGTGTTGATTTTGTGACGTGTTCACATGGTATTTAAATTGTGAATTTTCTTGCTTTTTTGCGAGTGTTAAATTTGGCACCCCTTGTGGTGAAATGCTTGATCCGCCAAAACCCAGAAGCATGGAAGAACATAGACATTGGGGATTGGTGGTAGGGGTGTGGCTGAAGGTGAAGAGAATTTTCACATACCATCTATATATGGGCCGATCCCTCGGATATTCTGTTATGGATGGTATTTGTTTTTCAATGTTCATAATGAATGATAAATAGGGATTTTTTTTGTAGTTACACTATCATTTAGAGCTTAACCATCACTTATTTTTCTGTTTTCGGAAGTAAATTTGATTTTCTAGAGGAGGAAGTAAATGTGTTCACAACAACATGATGCCCTTCTTTTTATGAACTACACAAACCGTTTTTATTACACAAACACTTTTGTGATGTTTGAAACTTAAAAAAAAGGAATGTGATGTCTGATTTTTGAAGCTTCAGTTTTTAAAATCACAATGGTTTAACAAACTGTATTTTGAACATCTGGTTGGAACTTTAGAGGGCAACTTTGGTTTTTTTTATTCCAAATGTACTAACAAAACCAAAACATTACGTATGGATTTTACAAAATATAAAATCTAAGTGGAAGAGGCAAGAGAATAAACGAGTAAGTGACGGAAAGAGGGCAGGGCAGGGCAGCCCCAGTGCATGTAGCTCCCGCTTGCGCAGGGTCTGGGAAAGGGTCCGACCACTTTAGGTCTATTGTACGCAGCCTTTCCCTACATTTCTGCAAGAGGCTGTTTCCAGGACTTGAACCCGTGACCTCATGGTCACAAGGCAGCAGCTTTACCACTGCGCCAAGGCTCCCCTTCTAAGTGACGGAAAGAGGATTCCACAAAAAATAAAATAGAAAGGCAGCAAACAAAAGATAATGAGCCTAGGCCACGATACACATTGTGATGCTCGTGCAACCGTAGTTTCCCTTAGCAATTTTGGGGCACGCCTATGTCTCGCTTGTAAAGAGACATCGTGAAGCCTTGCGTCAGGGGGGCGCCAGATGGTCCGCCCCAGTTACCGGGGAGGCCACATACTCATTTCTTTGTTTCTTCTGTCATGTTCTTTGGTTTTGTTTTATTTTCATTCATACTTCCCAAATTTCTAAATAAATGTATTACCGAAAACACATTACATAAAACATTTGAAAGAAAATGTTAACCAAGTATTTAAAAATTGTTAAATGTGTATAGAGAATTGTTTTCACATGTATATAAATATTATACAAGGTGTGTGAAAAAAGTTGATCATGTATTTATAAAAAATGTTAATCAAGTATTTGAAAAATGTTTTATGTGTATAGAAAACATGTTGAACATCTATTAAAAAAGTTAAACTTGTATTGTATTTAAAAAATTTAAAATCATATTTGGAAAAACGTTAATTAAAAAATTGAAAATTTAAATGTACATAGAAAAAATGTTGACTATGTATTAAAAAAATAAATCTTGCATTTGAAAAACATTTAATCAAGCATTTGAAAAATGTTAACTTTGTATAATAATTGCTGACCATATTTTAATTTTTTATCTGAAAATGTTAATCAAGCATTTGGAAATGTTTAAAAATGTGTAATGAAAAATGTTGACCATGTATTAAACAAATGTTAGTATTTAATTAAAAAATTGTTAATTAAGCATTTATAAAATGTTTAAAATGTGTTTAGAAAAAATATTGATGATGTATACAAAACATGTTATCCGGTATGTGCAAAATGTTAAACATGTATTAGAAAAATGTTCTTGGCGTATACAAAAATTGTAGAATGAAAGCGAAAGAAATAAAGAAAAATTTAAAAAATAAAGACCAAAGAGAAACAAAGAAACCAAAGAAAAAATACAGCAAAAATGAAAATATAAGAAAAAACTGCAAAAAATGGAAACATTGAAAAACGAGAAACAAACAAAGGAAAACAAAGAAAATTGATGAAAACGATAAAGAAATAAAACTGAAGAAAAAAAGGGAAAAAATAAAAAACAAAAAACAGTGAAAACCGAGAAAGAAACAAAGAAAATAAAAAAAAGGAAAAACCGGGCGAAAATAAAAAACAAAACTGAAGCAAAACAAAGAAAATAAAGATAATATAAAGAAAAGAAAAAATACAATGAAAAATAGGTAAAGAAACAAAGAAAACGAAAAGACCAGCAAGGAAAAAAGGAAACTGAAAAGAGAAACAGAAAAAAAAAACTAAAAAAGGAAAACTCTTGCCATCAGTGGCCTGAGTGCAACATGTGCATCTGCCGTTGTCGTGGCCGTTGGATCTATTTTGATCAAATGGGTTGGGGAGCAACCTATATACATAATTTGGGTTTTGCAACTGAGTCACCGTTGCAATCTCTCCCACGACAACAACTAGTTTGTTGCAGGATCTGGATCTGGATCTCACGCGAAACCTCGACCACCACCATGTCTTCTTTTATCCTTTCATGCTGAGAAACAACCCCAACCACATGTGTTTCGCAGCAGCAGCACAACGGGGGTGGTCATAGCTTGTCGTGAGCATGGGTCTGTCGTCGCCCATCGCGGTGCACCATTGCAGCTTAGGGTTGGGCGCGGTCGCTGCTGTGATGCGCCGTTGCTACCGGGGGGTGGGCGCAGTCGCCGTCGTGGTGCTTGCCGCCTGCCTCCACTACGTCTATCGGTCGCGCGCGGTGCGCCCACCTCGCCGGAGAGGAGGATGGCGGCGAGGCGACCTGGTCGAACGTTCGACGCTCACTGGCAGCAACGGGCGCTGCTCCTCCTCACACCATTCGACAGGAGCTCGTGGCGAACGACGGCGGTCTTTTTCTTGCAACATCGTCCGTGTTGCAAGAAAAATTTCTGCAACATTAGTGATGTTGCAAAACTTTCTTCTATAACTTCTTTATAAACGTGAAGAAAATTAGTTTTGCAACATTAGCTCTGTTGCAAAAAAAATTCCACAGCAATACTTCCGTTGCAAAAGTTTCTCAACATGAACTTTGTTGAAACGTCTGAGCGCAACATCATCCTTGTTGCAAAGCTGTCAGCGGAAACTGGCGACTACCCCGCGTTGAATCCAATGGCCCGTGAAACGGCGGATCATTGCAAAAGATCTGTCAGCCGACTCATAGTGTTGCCCAACTAAAAAACAAAGGAAACGACCGCGAGCGAACAAACAGCGAACGAGCGAAGCATTCACACGTCACGAGCTAGTGAAGCAAATAAAAGAGGAAACAGGCCGGCCCAGTTACTTCACGAAGGCCTATTCCCTTCACACGAGAGGAGCTTCCATTTTGCATGAAACAAGATATAGCTCCCGCGCGATCTTTCTAGGGAGCATCTATGTCTCACCTTTAGCGAGATGGACCTAGCACTCGCCTCTAAGCTAGCTCAGCATGTGGAAACACATTACCCAGATGTTTTTTTTTCATGTGAAATTCATTATATGTATATTCATTTTACTAATCTATTGAAAATTGTCATCATGTATATAGTAAAAATGTTCATCTTCTTTTCGAAAAA
Source organism: Aegilops bicornis (assembly GCA_021605145.1). Taxonomy (NCBI): domain Eukaryota; kingdom Viridiplantae; phylum Streptophyta; class Magnoliopsida; order Poales; family Poaceae; genus Aegilops; species Aegilops bicornis. The sequence goes on along the minus strand of CM038672.1, from coordinate 701,115,883 downwards.
TGTTCATCGTGTATTAAAAAATGTACAACCACGTACCATAAAAAGATAAAATTACTTCATAAAAATTCATCATATGTTTTAAAAAAGGTTTGTCATATATGTTTAAACAATGTTTATCATGCATTCTAAAAATGTCCATCTGTATTTATTTAGGAAAATGTGCACCATGTATTTAGAAAAATATTCAACGTGTTTGTGAGAAATGTTCTATTTATCTTCGAAGCATATTCTCTGCATATTTAAAGAAACATTCATGGTTTATATATAAATGTTCAATGTTCATCTACAAATGTTCAACATGTCTTATAAAAATGTTGAACATGTATTTGGAAAATGTGCAATCGGTAAAAAAGTGCTTAACATGTATAAGACAAAATGTGTGTTTAAAAAAGTTGACATGTACTTGAAAATGTAACCAAAAGGGGGAAACAGTGAAAGGAAAAAAAAATGAAAATCCTCAGATAAAACGATAAATCTATATCTATACCTATACCTATACCTACACACACACACACACACACACACACACACACACACACACACACACACACACACACACACACACACAAATAAAGCAAGGTGCGTTTCGCAACTTTTTCATCCGTTCACCGTCGAATTATTTTTTTATGCGAGGTTATTTTTTTTCTATTTGAGGAGGTACTAAATTCTTATGTGTTCGTCTGCTAGCAAAAAGCTTTTCCCGAATTTCGTACGTGGCCACGCACTATGGCCCAGCGAAGCCAGCCCATTTATTTCTCAGCCCATGTAGCTGGGAAAATACTATTATTCGCACGGAGCGGCAAATACTCAGAGCATCGCACAGGACAACCAATAATGGGCTGGTCTACTTTTCTTTGTTTCTGTGTTTTACTTCTATTTTAATTCTCTTTTTAGAAAAATTTTCACAAATTCAAATAATTTTTTCTGTGTGTCTAAAGATGTTCCCGTTTTAAAAAAATGTCCACAAATTCAGATAATGTCCATGTTTTTTCTAAGAAAAGTTGGTGTTTAAAAAAATGTTGTGAATTTTAAAATATGTTCCTATTTAAAACTTTGTTCGCGTTTTTCTGAAAGTGTACATAATTTTTAGAAACCTGTTTAGTATTTAAAAAATGGTTCATATTTCCCACAATATTCAGAAACTTCATGCCTTAAAATCTCCTCGATTAAAAGAAAAAGTAGATTGAATAATTCATGGGCCTTGTCTGGCGTACGATTACGTAATAAAACTCTTAAATGCCCTCGATCAATGAATTGAAAAATAGCGGATTGATTACTTAACACCCGGCGAATCCAAGAAGCTAAATGCTCCTTTTTCACGTGCACACAACGTTTTACTTGCACATATAATTCTCTCTAAATTTAAATGCATATTATATTTTCTCCCGTTGCAATGCACCGGCATATGTGCTAGTAGAAAACCACTGACGGAACCTTCCAAAAACTACACAGAGTTTCCAAACCGCTATCAGGCCAAACCCCTTTGGTAGCCTTGACCACCATCCATCTGTTTCTTTACCTATTTCTTAAAAGTACATATTTGATATTTTGAAATATTTCAAATACTTCAGTTCTTAAAAGTATTTTACCTATTTTTTTATGTTCACTACGAACTAAAAAGGATGTTCATGACGTTTTTAAAAAGTTAATCAAAAAAATATTTGTTAGCATAATTTTAGAAAAAATCGTACGATTAAGAAAAAATTTCATATAAACAAATGTTAACACTTTATAAAAAATATATTTTCATGAGTTTTTTTGAAAAATGTTTACTAAAATGGAAAAAATGTTTGCGTAGTTTGTTAAATATATTCCTACTATTCAAAAGATTATTCATCCCATATATAAAATGTTCAAACATTTTAAAATATGGTTCTTAGCATTAAAACTATCACGGCATGCAAATAAATCACACTATTATTAAAGAAACCGTAACACATAAAAAATGTTTGCAAGCTTCAAAATAAATGTTCATGATTTTTTTTAAATTTTCAAATGTGTATTAAAAATGTTGAACATGCATTGTTTTCAAATGTTCAAGATTTATTAGCATAAATGTTCAACGTGTACCTGGAAAATATTCAACATATACACACAAAATTTGCAACGTGTATTTTAAAAAGTTAACAAGTATTTGAAAAAAGGAAAATAACATAAAAAACCTGAAATAAAGTCGATAAAGAAACCACATAGAAAAACAAAAAGGGGAAAAGTTCTAAAACCGGTGCATACTGGTCCATCGAAGCTTTCCAAGATAGTTCGAGTTGTACGATGCTATGTCTGTCTCTCATGACATTATCTGTGATATGTCCGTGTTTCGCGTACTGTGAGTTGTACGGTCAGGGTCGCCTACAACAGATAGCTCATGGGCCAACCCAACAATGGCTATGGTATGAGACCTGCGGCTGCAATATAAACGTCGGGCAACGCTTTACAAATAATGTCAACGTCCAGTGTGGCACTGAGGTGCATTGTCTTCCTTTCTTTTAACCCTTTTGTTTTCATTTCCCATTTCTATATTCTATTTGGTAGAGTACACAAATATCCTCTACAGATCAATCAACACTTATTTTGACATGTGAACATCTTTCTAAAACCATAAACATCTATTTTAAGCTACATGAACTTTTCTTATATACAAGAAGTTTTTATAAAACTTCTTCTGAGAAGACTAAAATATTTTAAAAAACTTTTATAGCAACTTACATATGTATTAAAACTCTTTATTCTAAATTGGAAATGTTCATTTCTTATTTAAAAATACGATCACTATAATTAGAAAAATGCTTGTCACGTCTTTAGAAAAGTTCATTCGGCAGTTGTAAACTATTTTTACCATATTTAAATTGCTTATTATGATTTAATTTTTTTATGTATTTACAAAAAATTCACCTTGGTTTAGAAATGTACTTGACCTTTTAAAATCGTCTACATATTTAATACAAAATGTCCATGCATTTAAACAACTCCTTGCAATTTTAAATTTCTTCACACATTTGAAACAAAATGTCCGTATACTTTCAAAATGTGTTCAAGCATTTAAAAAGTATTTGTGTATTTCAACTTGAAAAATATGTTGGCGCTTTTTAGAGTAAATGTTCATGGTGTTCATGAAAAATATTCCTGCAATTTTAGGAAAATTTTCGCATCTCTAAGAAAATTTTCATGTGGCTCTAAATAATTTGACTGTTTGCCAAGAGAACTAAGAGAAAGAAAAATATGTGAAAGTTCTAATATACCCTAAAAGGAAAAGAAGTAAAGAGTGAAAAAAATATGAAACAAAGACTGAATGAAAAAGGAACAAAAATAATAAAAAGTATATATATGAAAAGAAAAAGACAGAAGAAATCAAACACAAGACTGTCACCACCGCAAGAAGAAACAACAAATGGAAATCAGAAAACTAGTACGGAAAAACCGCATGCCACTTGAAGTAGGGAGGAAAACCTCGGGTTACCCGACTTACTGGGCTAGCCATACGCGGGACTCTGTAAGTGAGCGCTATCTATGGTCATTGCGGAAGAAATATAGCAATCCTGATATTTTGTACCAGCGAGTTTGTTGGAAATATGCCCTAAAGGCAATAATAAAGTGGTTATTATTATATTTCCTTATTCATGATAATCGTTTATTATTTATGCTATAATTCTATTGATTAGAAACTCAAATACATGTGTGGATGCATAGACAACAACATGTCCCTAGTGAGCCTCTACCGGGCTAGCTCGTTGATCAAAGATGGCTATGGTTTCCTAGTCATAGACATGAGTTGTCATTTGATAACAGGATCACATCATTAGGAGAATGATGTGATGAACAAGAACCAAACTATAAACATAGTACATGATCGTATCAAGTTTATTGCTATCGTTTTCTACATGTCAAGTATATGTTCCAATGACCATGAGATCATGCAACTCACTGACACCGGAGGAGTACCTTGTGTGCAAATGTCGCAACGTAACTGGGTGATTATAAAGATGCTCTACTAGTATATCCGAGGGTGTCTGTTGAATTGGCATGGATCAAGACTGAGATTTTTCACTCCATATGACGGAGAGGTATCTCGGGGCCCTCTCGGTAATACAACATCACAAGAAGCTCGCAAGCATGTGAATAACGAGTTTGGTCACGGTATCTTGTATTACAGAACGAGTAAAGAGACTTGCCGGTAACGAGATTGAACTAGGTATGGAGATACCGATGATCGAATCTCAGGAGAGTAACATATCGCCAGACAAAAGGAATTGTATATGGGATTAACTGAATCCTTGACATCGTGGTTCAACCGATAAAGATCTTCGTGGAATATGTAGGAATCAATATGGGCATCCAGGTCCCACTATTGGTTATTGACCGGAGAGGAGTCTCGGTCATCTACATGATTCTCGAACCCGTAGGGTCGCACGCTTAATGTTCGGTAGCGCTAGGGTAGTATTGAGATATTAATAGTGGAAAGTCCGAAGGTTGTTCGGAGTCCCGGATGGGATCCGGGACATTCGAGGAGCTTCGGAATAGTCCGGATGTAAAGATTCATATATGGAAATTTGTTATTGGGGTTCAGGAAAAAGTTCGAGTTTTTTCAGTATTGTATCAGGAAGGTTCTAGAAGGTTCCGGAGTGGGGCCCACCTGCATGGGGTCATCTACATGATTCTCGAACCCGTAGGGTCGCACGCTTAACGTTCGGTAGCGCTAGGGTAGTATTGAGATATTAATAGTGGAACGTCCGGAGGTTGTTCGGAGTCCCGGATGGGATCCGGGACATTCGAGGAGCTTCGGAATAGTCCGGATGTAAAGATTCATATATGGAAAGTTGTTATCGGGGTTCTGGAAAAAGTTTGAGTTTTTTCAGTATTGTATCGGGAAGGTTCTAGAAGGTTCCGGAGTGGGGCCCACCTTCATGGGGGACCCAGATGAATGTGGGCAGTGGGGAAATTCCCCACAACCCTGGTCTAGCGCACCAAGATTTTCGCTTAAAAGGAATAGTATCATATCCCAAGGGAATAAGATCAGGATCCCTAAAAAGGGAGGATGGCGATCAGTGGGGAAGGAAAGGTGGGATTTCCTTCCTCCCCCTTTGGCCAACGACCCTAGCGCCTTGGAGGGCAAGCCACCAGCCCCTCCACGCCTATATAAAGGTGGGAAGGCGTTGGGGCCACCCTTCGACCATTTCCCGTTACCTCTCCCAACTCCTCCCACGTTTCACCGGTACGCGCTTGGCGAAGCCCTGCTAGAATTCCGCTGCCACCACCACCATCATACCGTTGTGTTGGTACCGATCTCATCTACCCCCTCTCTCAACCACTGGATCAAGAAGGAGAGGACATTGTCGAACCGCACGTGTGCTAAACTCGGAGGTGCCGTCTGTTCGACACTTGATCGGGAGTTCGTGGACGGATCATGATTGGATCGCGAAGACGTTCGACTACATCAACCACGTTTCTTAATGCTTGCACTTAGCGATCTACAAGGGTATGTAGATCCAATCTTTCTTCTCGTAGATGTGCATCTTCTATATTGATATTGGTGAGCGTAACAAATTTTTGTTTCCCATGCAACGTTCCCCAATAGAGTTAGCTCAGGTATATGACACAAGCAAACTAGACACAGGTATGTTTTCTTTTCTTTTTTCCTTATTCTTTCCCTCACATATGACTTTATTACTTCATTGGTTACACTAGGGCGACAATGACTAGAAGAACACATTATTTTTACTGTTTTATTTTTTTTAGCAATTGTAGTAGATAATTAGGTTACACGCTTCTTATCTTCTCCTTGTTTTGATGTGTAATTTTAGTTTGATTAATCTACTCATTTTTATTTTTTAACTCTGTTATTTCAATTTCTTAGTTTTATAATTATTTTTAGCCCAATGGTAATTTTCAACTTTTTTGCTGTTTTGATTTCCCCTTTCCATATTTTTCCACACTATACCACGGTAGTGCGATTTATTCCTATAATAGTCAATATTATCTGCCCCGAATCTAAGTCTAATTTATTAGTTTGATGTTGTTGGAAATATGCCCTAGAGGCAATAATAAAAGGATTATTATTATACTTCCTTGTTCATGATAATTGTCTTTTATTCATGCTATAATTGTATTATCCGAAAATCGTAATACGCGTGTGAATACATAGACTATAACATGTCCCTAGTGAGCCTCTAGTTGACTAGCTCGTTGATCAATAGATAGTCATGGTTTCCTGACTATGGACATTGGATGTCATTGATAACGGGATCACATCATTAGGAGAATGATGTGATGGACAAGACCCAATCCTAAGCATAGCACAAGATCGTGTAGTTCGTTTGCTAGAGCTTTTCCAATGTCAACTATCCTTTCCTTAGACCATGAGATCGTGTAACTCCCGGATACCGTAGGAGTGCTTTGGGTGTACCAAACGTCACAACGTAACTGGGTGACTATAAAGGTATACTACGGGTATCTCCGAAAGTGTCTGTTGGGTTGACACGGATCGAGACTGGGATTTATCACTCTGTATGACGGAGAGGCATCTCTGGGCCCACTCGGTAATGCATCATCATAATGAGCTCAAAGTGACCAAGTGTTTGGTCATGGGATCATGCATTACGGTACGAGTAAAGTGACTTGCCGATAACGAGATTGAACGAGGTATTGGGATACCGACGATCGAATCTCGAGCAAGTAATGTACCGATTGACAAAGGGAATTGTATATGGGGTTGCTTGAATCCTCGACACCGTGGTTCATCCGATGAGATCATCGTGGAACATGTGGGAGCCAACATGGGTATCCAGATCCCGCTGTTGGTTATTGGCCGGAGAGCTGTCTCGGTCATGTCTGCATGATTCCCGAACCCGTAGGGTCTACACACTTAAGGTTCGGTGACGCTAGGGTTATTAGGAAGACTTGTATTTGATTACCGAATGTTGTTCGGAGTCCCGGATAAGATCCCGGACGTCATGAGGAGTTCCGGAATGGTCCAGAGGTGAAGATTTATATATGGGAAGTTGTCATACGGTCACCGGTTTCGGGGGCATATCAGTATTGTACCGGGGCCATCGGAGGGGTTCCGGGGGTCCACCGGGAGGGGCCACCTCTCTGGGTGGGCCTCATGGGCCGTCGGGGGCTGGGAACCCGCCCCTGGCGGGGTGGGCGCACCCCCCCCTTGGGCCCATGCGCCTTGGGTTGGGGGGGGGGGAACCCTAGTGGGGGCGCCCCCCTTGCTTGGGGGGCAAGCCCCCTCCCCTTGGCCGCCGCCCCCCCTCTAGATCTCATCTAGAGGGGGCCGGCCCCCTTCCCTTCCCTATAAATAGAGGCGGGGGAGGGCTGCATACAACATCCAAGGCGCAGCCCTCCCTCCCAACACCTCTCCTCCTCCGCGTGAGCTTGGCGAAGCCTCACGGAGAACTACCATTCCATCACCACCACGCCGTCGTGCTGCTGTTGGAGCCTTCTTCCTCAACCTCTCCCTCCTCCTTGCTGGATCAAGGTGCGGGAGACGTCATCCGTTCCGTACGTGTGTTGAACGCGGAGGTGCTGTCCGTTCGGCACTTGGTCATCGGTGATTTGGATCACGACGAGTATGACTCCCTCAACCCCGTTCTCTTGAACGCTTCCGCTCGCGATCTACAAAGGTATGTAGATGCACTCCTATCACTCGTTGCTAGATGAACTCATACCGTAGGAAATTTTTTATTTTCTGCAACGTTCCCCAACAGTGGCATCATGAGCTAGGTCTATGCGTAGTTCTCTTTGCACGAGTAGAACACAATTTGTTGTGGGCGTAGATGTTGTCAACTTTCTTGCTGCTACTAGTCTTATTTTGCTTCAGCGGTATTGTGGGATGAAGCGGCCCGGACCGACCTTACGTGACGCTTACGTGAGACAGGTTCCACCGGTGACATGCACTAGTTGCATAAGGTGGCTAGCGGGTGTCTGTCTCTCCCACTTTAGTTGGAGCGGATTTGATGAAAAGGGTCCTTATGAAGGGTAAATAGAAGTTGACAAATCACGTTGTGGCTTTTTCGTAGGCAAGAAAATGTTCTTGCTAGAACCCTATTGCAGCCACGTAAAAGATGCAACAACAATTAGAGGACGTCTAACTTGTTTTTGCAGCAATTGCCTTGTGATGTGATATGGCCAAAAGTTGTGATGAATGATGAATGATATATTGTGATGTATGAGATCATGTTCTTGTAATAGGAATCACGACTTGCATGTCGATGAGTATGACAACGGCGAGAATATAGGAGTTGTCTTAACTATTGTATGACTTGCGTGTCATTGATTCAATGCCATGTAATTACTTTTACTTTATTGCTAAACCGTTAGCTATAGTAGTAGAAGTAATAGTTGGCGAGCAACTTCATGGAGACACGATGATGGAGATCATGATGATGGAGATCATGGTGTCATGCCGGTGACAAGATGATCATGGAGCCCCAAGATGGAGATCAAAGGAGCTATATGATATTGGCCATATCATGTCACTACTAATTAATTGCATGTGATGTTTATTATGTTTTTGCATCTTTTTTACTTAGAATGGCGGTAGTAAATAAGATGATCCCTCATAATAATTTCAAGAAAGTGTTCCCCCTAACTGTGCGCCGTTGCTAAAGTTAAATCGTTTGAAGCACCACGTGATGATCGGGTGTGATAGATTCCTACGTTCACATACAACGGGTGTAAGACAATTTTACACATGCAAAACACTTAGGTTAACTTGACGAGCCTAGCATGTACAGACATGGCCTCGGAACACAGAGACCGAAAGGTCGAACATGTCGTATGGAAGATACAATCAACATGGAGATGGTCACCGATGATGACTAGTCCGTATCACGTGATGATCGGACACGACCTAGTAGACTCGGATCATGTAACACTTAGATGACTAGAGGGATGTCAAATCTGAGTGGGAGTTCATTAAATAATTTGATTAGATGAACTTAATTATCATGAACTTAGTCTAAAATCTTTGCAAATATGTCTTGTAGATCAAATGGCCAACGCTCATGTCAACATGAACTTCAACGCGTTCCTAGAGAAAACCAAGCTGAAAGATGATGGCAGCAACTATACGGACTGGGTCCGGAACCTGAGGATCATCCTGATAGCTGCCAAGAAAGCATACGTCCTAGAAGGACCGCTAGGTGAAGCACCCATCCCAGAGAACCAAGGCGTTATGAACGTTTGGCAGTCACGTGCTGATGATTACTCCCTCATTCAGTGCGGCATGCTTTACAGCTTAGAACCGGGGCTCCAAAAGCGTTTTGAGCAACACGGAGCATATGAGATGTTCGAGGAGCTGAAAATGGTTTTTCAAGGTCACGCCCGGGTCGAGAGATATGAAGTCTCCGACAAGTTCTATAGTTGTAAGATGGAGGAAAATAGTTACATCGGTGAGTACATACTCGTAATATGCAGGTTGCACAACCGCCTGTCCCAGTTGAATATTAGCCTCCCGGACGAGGCGGTCATTGACAGAATCCTTCAGTTGCTCCCACCGAGCTACAAGAGCTCTGTGATGAACTACAATATGCAGGGGATGGTGAAAATTATTCCTGAAGTATTTTCAATGCTGAAGTCAGCAGAGGTAGAAATCAAGAAGGAACATCAAGTGTTGATGGTCAATAAAACCACTAAGTTCAAGAAGGGCAAGGGTAAGAAGAACTTCAAGAAGGACGGCAAAGATGTTGACGCTTGGTAAGCCATTGCCGGGAAGAAGTCAAAGAATGGACCCAAGCCTGAGACTGAGTGCTTTTATTGCAAAGGAAAGGGTCACTGGAAGCGGAACTGCCCCAAATACTTAGCGGACAAGAAGGCCGACAACACTAAAGGTATATGTGATATACATGTAATTGATGTATACCTTACCAGTACTCGTAGTTGTTGGGGAACGTTGCAGAAAATTAAAATTTTTCTACGGTTTCACCAAGATCCATCTATGAGTTCATCTAAGCAATGAGTCATGGGAGAGAGATTGCATCTACATACCACTTGTAGATCGCGTGCGGAAGCGTTCACTAGAACGTGGATGATGGAGTCGTACTCGCCGTGATCCAAATCACCGATGACCGAGTGCCGAACGGACGGCACCTCCGTGTTCAACACACGTACGGAGCGGATGACGTCTCCTCCTTCTTGATCCAGCAAGGGGAAAGGAGAGGTTGAAGAAGATGGCTCCAGCAGCAGCACGACGGCGTGGTGTTGGTGGAGAAGCAAGACACTCAGGGCTTCGCCAAGCACGTGCCGGAGGAGGAGAGGTGTAGCAGGGGAGAGGGAGGCGCCAGAACTTCAGGGTGCGGCTGCCCCCTCCCCCCTCCCTTTATATAGGCCCCCAGGGGGGCGCCGGCCCTTGGAGATCCCATCTCCCAAGGGGGGTGGCGGCCAAGGGGGTGGAGTGCCCCCCAAGGCAAGTGGGCGCCCACCCTAGGGTTTACACCCTAGGCGCAGGGGGTGGGCCAAGGGGGGCGCACCGGCCCACTATGGGCTGGTTCCCCTCCCCACTTCAGCCCATGGGGCCCTCCGGGATGGGTGGCCCCACTCGGTGGACCCCCGGGACCCTTCCGGTGGTCCCGGTACAATACCAGGTGACCCTGAAACTTTCCCGATGGCCGAAACAATACTTCCTATATATAATTCTTTACCTCCGGACCATTCTGGAACTCCTTGTGACGTCCGGGATCTCATTCGGGACTCCGAGCAACATTCGGTTTACTGCATACTCATATTCATACAACCCTAGCGTCACCGAACCTTAAGTGTGTAGACCCTACGGGTTCGGGAGACACGTAGACATGACCGAGACGGCTCTCGGGCAATAACCAACAGCGGTTACGGATACCCATGTTGGCTCCCACATGCTCCTCGATGATCTCATCGGTTTAACCACGATGTCACGGATTCAAACAACCCCTTATACAATTCCCTTTGTCAATCGGTATGTTTCTTTCACGAGATTCGATCGTCGGTATCCCAATACCTCGTTCAATCTCGTTACTGCAAGTCACTTTATTAAATACCGTAATGCATGATCCCGTGACCAGACACTTGGTCACTTTGAGCTCATTATGATGATGCACTATCGAGTGGGACCAGTGATACCTCTCCATAACACGGAGTGACAAATCCCAGTCTTGATCCATGTCAACCCAACAGACACTTTCAGAGATACCTTTAGTGTACCTTTATAGTCACCCAGTTACGTTGTGACGTTTGGTACACCCAAAGCACGCCTACGGTATCCGGGAGTTACACGATCTCATGGTCTAGGGAAGAGATACTTGACATTGGAAAAGCTCTAGCAAAACGAACTACACGATCTTGTGCTATGCTTAGGATTGGGTCTTGTCCATCACATCATTCTCCTAATGATGTGATCCCGTTATCAACGACATCCAATGTCCATAGTCAGGAAACCATGACTATCTATTGATCAACGAGCTAGTCAACTAGAGGCTCACTAGGGACATATTGTGGTCTATGTATTCACACGTGTATTACGATTTCCGGATAATACAATTATAGCATGAATAAAAGACAATTATCATGAACAAGGAAATATAATAATAATTATTTTATTATTGCCTCTAGGGCATATTTCCAACAGTCTCCCACTTGCACTAGAGTCAATAATCTAGTTACATTGTGATGAACCTAACACCCATAGAGTTCTGGTGTTGATCATGTTTTGCTCATGGAAGAGGTTTAGTCAGCGGATCTGCGACATTCAGATCCGTATGCACTTTACAAATTTCTATGTCTCCATCTTGAACATTTTCACGGATGGAGTTGAAGCGACGCTTGATGTGCCTGGTCTTCTTGTGAAACCTGGGCTCCTTGGCAAGTGCAATAGCTCCAGTGTTGTCACAGAAGAGTTTGATCGGCTCCGACGCATTGGGTATGACTCCTAGGTCGGTGATGAACTCCTTCGCCCAAATTGCTTCATGCGCTGCCTTCGAGGCTGCCATGTACTCCGCTTCACAGGTAGATCCCGCCACGACGCTCGCTTGCAGCTGCACCAGCTTCTTGCTCCACCATTCAACATATACACGTATCCGGTTTGTGACTTAGAGTCATTCAGATGCGTGTCGAAGCTAAGCGTCGACGTAACCCTTTGACGCATTTAGATCTTCGTCACCTCCATAAACGAGAAACATGTCCTTTGTCCTGTTCATGTACTTCAGGATATTCTTGACCGCTGTCCAGTGTTCCTTGCCGGGATTACTTTGGTACCTTCCTACCAAACTTACGGCAAGGTTTACATCAGGTCTGGTACACAGCATGGCATACATAATAGATCCTATGGCTGAGGCATAGGGGATGACGCTCATCTCTTCTTTATCTTTTGCCGTGGTCGGGCATTGAGCTGAGCTCAATCTCACACCTTGCAAAGACAGGCAAGAACCCTTTCTTGGACTGATCCATTTTGAACTTCTTCAAAATCTTATCAAGGTATGTGCTTTGTGAAAGACCTATGAGGCGTCTCGATCTATCTCTATAGATCTTGATGCCTAATATGTAAGCAGCTTCTCCAAGGTCCTTCATTGAAAAACTTTTATTCAAGTAGGCCTTAATGCTGTCCAAGAGTTCTATATCATTTCCCATCAAAAGTATGTCATGTACATATAATATGAGAAATGCTACAGAGCTCCCACTCACTTTCTTGTAAACGCAGGCTTCTCCATAAGTCTGCATAAACCCAAACGCTTTGATCATCTCATCAAAGCGAATGTTCCAACTCCGAGATGCTTGCACCAGCCCATAAATGGATCGCTGGAGCTTGCATACCTTGTTAGCATTCTTAGGGTCGACAAAACCTTCCGGCTGCATCATATACAGCTCTTCCTTAAGATAACCGTTAAGGAACGCTGTTTTGACGTCCATCTGCCATATCTCATAATCATAGTATGCGGCAATTGCTAACATGATTCGGACGGACTTAAGCTTCGCTACGGGAGAAAGTCTCATCGTAGTCAATCCCTTGAACTTGCCGATAACCCTTAGCGACAAGTCGAGCTTTATAGATGGTGACATTACCATCCGCGTCCGTCTTCTTCTTAAAGATCCATTTATTTTCTATCGCTCGCCGATCATCGTGCAAGTCTGTCACAAAGTCCATACTTTGTTTTCATACATGGATCCTATCTCGGATTGCATGGCTTCAAGCCATTTTTTGGAATCTGGGCCCGCCATCGCTTCGTCATAGTTCCAGGGGTCACCGTTGTCTAAGAACATGCGTTCTCGGACAGGGTTGCCATACCACTGCAGTGCGGAGCGTGTCCTAGTGGACATCTGAAGTTCAGTAGCAACTTGATCCGAAATACCTTGATCATCATCATTAATTTCCTCTCCGGTTGGTGTAGGCACCACAGGAACATTTTCTGAGCTGCACTACTTTCCGGTTCAAGAGGTAGTACTTCATCGAAGTTCTACTTTCCTCCCACTTACTCCTTTCGAGAGAAACTCTTTTCCAGAAAGGATCCGTTCTTGGCAACAAAGATCTTGCCTTCGGATCTAAGGTAGAAGGTATACCCAATGGTTTCCTTAGGGTATCCTATGAAGACACATTTTTCCGATTTGGGTTCGAGCTTTTCAGGTTGAAGTTTCTTGACATAAGCATCGCATCCCCAAACTTTTAGAAACGACAGCTTAGGTTTCTTCCCAAACCATAATTCATATGGTGTCGTCTCAAGGGATTTAGACGGTGCCCTATTTAAAGTGAATGTAGCTGTCTCTAGAGCGTATCCTCAAAATGATAGCGGTAAATCTGTAAGAGACATCATAGATCGCACCATATCCAATAGAGTGCGATTACGACGTTCGGACACACCGTTACGCTGAGGTGTTCCAGGCCGCGTGAGTTGTGAAACGATTCCACATTTCCTTAAGTGTGTACCAAATTCGTGACTTAAATATTCTCCTCCACGATCTGATCGTAAGAACTTTATTTTTCAGTCACGTTGATTCTCTACCTCATTCTGAAATTCCTTGAACTTTTCAAAGGTCTCAGACTTGTGTTTCATCAAGTAGACATACCCATATCTACTTAAGTAAATGCGTGAGAGTGAGAACATAACAATATCCTCCATGAGCCTCAACGCTCATTGGACCGCACACATCGGTATGTATGATTTCCAATAAGTTGGTTGCTCGCTCCATTGTTCCGGAGAACGGAGTCTTGGTCATTTTGCCCATAAGGCATGGTTCGCATGTGTCAAATGATTCATAATCGAGAGACTCTAAAAGTCCATCAGAATGGAGCTTCTTCATGCGCTTGAAACCAATGTGACCAAGGCAGCAGTGCCACAAGTATGTGAGACTATCGTTATCAACTTTACATCTTTTGGTATTCACACTATGAATATGTGTAATATTACGTTCGAGATTCATTAAGAATAAACCATTGACCATCAGAGCATGACCATAAAACATATCTCTCATATAAATAGAACAACCATTATTCTCGGATTTAAATGAGTAGCCATCTTGCATTAAACGAGATCCTGATACAATGTTCATGCTCAAACTTGGCACTAAATAACAATTATTGAGGTTCAAAACTAATCCCGTAGGTAAATGTAGAGGCAGCGTGCCGGCGGCGATCACATCAACCTTGGAACCATTCCCAACGCGCATCGTCACCTCGTCCTTCGCCAGTCTCCGTTTATTCCGCATCTCCTGCTGTGACTTACAAATATGAGCAACGGCACCGGTATCAAATACCCAGGAGTTACTACGAGTACTGGTAAGGTACACATCAATTACATGTATATCAAATATACCTTTAGTGTTGCCGGCCTTCTTGTCCGCTAAGTATTTGGGGCAGTTCCGCTTCAAGTGGCCCTTACCATTGCAATAAAAGCACTCTGTCTCGTGCTTGGGTCCATTCTTTGACTTCTTCCGGCAACTTGCTTACCGGGCGGCAACATCCTTGCCATCCTTCTTGAAGTTCTTCTTACCCTTGCCCTTTTTGAACTTAGTGGTTTTATTGACCATCAACACTTGATGTTCTTTCTTGATTTCAACCTCTGCTGACTTCAGCATTGAGAATACTTCGGGAATGGTCTTCACCATTCCCTGCATATTGTAGTTCATCACAAAGCTCTTGTAGCTTGGTGGGAGCGACTTAAGGATTCTGTCAATGACCGCCTCGTCCGGGAGGTTTATGTCCACCGGGACAAAAGGTTGTGCAACCCGGACATTTTGAGTATGTGTTCACTTGTGATGTAACTGTTTTCCTCCATCTTACAACTATAGAACTTGTCGGAGACTTCATATCTCTCGACCGGGCATGAGCTTGGAAAACTAGTTTCAGCTCCTCGAACATCTCATATGCTCCGTGTTGCTCAAAACGCTTTTGGAGCCCCGGGTTCTAAGTCGTAAAGCATGCCGACCGAACGAGGGAGTAATCATCAGCACGAGACTGCCAAGCATTCATAATGTCTTGGTTCTCCGGGACGGGTGCATCACCTAGCGGTCCTTCTAGGACATATTGTTTCCTGGCAGCTATGAGGATGATCCTCAGGTTCCGGACCCAGTCCGTATAGTTGCTGCCATCATCTTTCAGCTTGGTTTTCTCTAGGAACGTGTTGAAGTTCATGTTGACATGAGCGTTGGCCATTTGATCTACAAGACATATTTGCAAAGGTTTTAGACTAAGTTCATGATAATTAAGTTCATCTAATCAAATTATTTTAATGAACTCCCACTCAGATTAGACATCCCTCTAGTCATCTAAGTGTTACATGATCCGAGTCGACTAGGCCGTGTCCTATCATCACGTGAGACGGACTAGTCATCATCGGTGAACATCTTCATGTTGATCGTATCTTCCATACGACTCGTGTTCGACCTTTCGGTCTCCGTGTTCCGAGGCCATGTCTGCATACATGCTAGGCTCGTCAAGTTAACCCTAAGTGTTTTGCATGTGTAAAACTGTCTTACACCCATTGTATGTGAACGTAAGGATCTATCACACCCGATCATCACGTGGTGCTTCAAAACGCATTTAACTTTAGCAACGGTGCACAGTTAGGGAGAACACTTCTTGATATTGTTGTAAGGGATCATCTTATTTACTACCGTCGTTCTAAGTAAACAAGATGCATAAACATAATAAACATCACATGCAATTATATAGTAGTGACATGATATGGCCAATATCATATAGCTCCATTGATCTCCATCTTGGGCTCCATGATCATCTTGTCACCGGCATGACACCATGATCTCCATCATCATGATCTCCATCATCGTGTATTCATGAAGTTGTCACGCCAACGACTACTTCTACTTCTATGGCTAACGTTTAGCAATAAAGTAAAGTAATTTACATGGCGTTATTCAATGACACGCAGGTCATACAAAAATAAAGACAACTCCTATGGCTCTGCCGGTTGTCATACTCATCGACATGCAAGTTGTGATTCCTATTACAAGAACATGATCTCATACATCACAATATGTCATTCATCATTCATCACAACTTCGGCCATATCACATCACAAAACACTTGCTGCAAAAACAAGTTAGGCGTCCTCTAATTGTTGTTGCAAGTTTTACGATGGCTGCAATAGGGTTCTAGCAAGAACGTTTTCTTACCTACGTGAAAGCCACAACGTGATTTGTCAACTTCTATTTACCCTTCATAAGGACCCTTTTCATCGAATCCGCTCCAACTAAAGTGGGAGAGACAGACACCCGCTAGCCACCTTATGCAACTAGTGCATGTCGATCGGTGGAACCGGTCTCACGTAAGCGCACGTGTAAGGTTGGTCCGGCCGCTTCATCCCACAATACCGCTGAAGCAAGATAAGACTAGTAGCGGCAAGCAAGTTGACAAGATCTACGCCCACAACAAAATTGTGTTCTACTCGTGCAATAGAGAACTACGCATAGACCTAGCTCATGATGCCACTGTTGGGGAACGTTGCAGAAAATTAAAATTTTCCTACGGTTTCACCAAGATCCATCTATGAGTTCATCTAAACAACGAGTCATGGGAGAGAGATTGCATCTACATACCACTTGTAGATCGCGTGCGGAAGCGTTCACTAGAACGTGGATGATGGAGTCGTACTCGCCGTGATCCAAATCACTGATGACCGAGTGCCGAACGGACGTCACCTCCGCATTCAACACACGTAGGAAGCGGATGCCGTCTCCTCCTTCTTGATCCAGCAAGGGGAAAGGAGAGGTTGAAGAAGATGGCTCCAGCAGCAGCACGACGGCGTGGTGTTGGTGGAGAAGCAGCACTCCGGCAGGGCTTCGCCAAGCACGTGACGGAGGAGGAGAGGTGTAGCAGGGGAGAGGGAGGCGCCAAAACTTCAGGTGCGGCTGCCCCTCCTCCCTTTATATAGGCCCCTGGGGGCGCCGCCCTTGGAGATCCCATCTCCCAAGGGGGCGGCGGCGAGGTGGAGTGCCCCAAGGCAGGTGGGCGCCCCCTACCCTAGGGTTTCAACCCTAGGCTAGGTGGGAAGGGGCGCACCAGCCCACTATGGGCTGGTTCCTCCCCACTTCAGCCCATGGGGCCCTCCGGGATGGGTGGCCCCACCGGTGGACCCCGGGACCCTTCCGATGGTCCCAGACAATACCGGTGACCGAAACTTTCCCGATGGCGAAACAATACTTCCTATATATAATTCTTTACCTCCGGACCATTCCGAACTCCTCATGATGTCCAGGATCTCATCCGGGACTCAACAACATTCGGTTTACTGCATACTCATATTCATACAACCCTAAGCGCCACCGAACCTTAAGTGTGTAGACCCTACGGGTTCGAGACACGTAGACATGACCGAGACAGCTCTCGGGCAATAACGAACAACGGGATCTGGATACCCATGTTGGCTCCCACATGCTCCTCGATGATCTCATCGGATGAACCACGATGTCGAGGATTCAAACAACCCCGTATACAATTCCCTTTGTCAATCGGTATGTTACTTGCCGAGATTCGATCGTCGGTATCCCAATACCTCGTTCAATCTCGTTACGGCAAGTCACTTTACTCGCATCCGTAATGCATGATCCCGTGACGGACACTTGGTCACTTTGAGCTCATTATGATGATGCACTACCGAGTGGGCCCGGTGATACCTCTCCGTAACACGGAGTGACAAATCGATCTCGATCCGTGTCAACCCAATGACACTTTCGGAGATACGTAGTGTACCTTTATAGTCACCCGATTACGTTGTGACGTTTGGTACACCCAAAGCACTCCTACGGTATCCGGGAGTTACGATCTCATGGTCTAGGGAAGAGATACTTGACGTTGGAAAAGCTCTAGCAAAAGCGAACTACACGATCTTGTGCTATGCTTAGGATTGGGTCTTGTCCATCACATCATTCTCCTAATGATGTGATCCCGTTATCAACGACATCCAATGTCCATAGTCAGGAAACCATGACTATCTATTGATCAACGAGCTAGTCAACTAGAGGCTCACTAGGGACATATTGTGGTCTATGTATTCACACGTGTATTACGATTCCGGATAATACAATTATAACATGAATAAAAGACAATTATCATGAACAAGGAAATATAATAATAATTCTTTTATTATTGCCTCTAGGGCATATTTCCAACAGTAGTAACTCCTGGGTATTTGATACCGGTGCCGTTGCTCATATTTGTAACTCACGGTGAGTCTTTGTGGAATAAGCGGAGGCTGGCGAAGGGCGAGGTGACGATGCGCGTCGGGAATGGTTCCAAGGTCGATGTGATCGCCCGGCACGCTACCTCTACATTTACCTACGGGATTAGTTTTAAACCTCAATAATTGTTATTTAGTGCCAAGTTTGAGCATGAACATTGTATCAGGATCTCGTTTAATACGAGATGGCTACTCATTTAAATCCGAGAATAATGTTTGTTCTATTTATATGAGAGATATGTTTTATGGTCATGCTCCGATGGTCAATGGTTTATTCTTAATGAATCTCGAACGTAATGTTACACATATTCATAGTGTTAATAACAAAAGATGTATAGTTGATAACGATAGTCCCAAGCATACTTGTGGCAATCGCCGCCTTGGTCACATTGGTGTCAAGCGCATGAAGAAGCTCCATGCTGATGGACTTTTAGAGTCTCTCAATTATGAATCATTTGACACATGCGAACCATGCCTTATGGGCAAAATGACCAAGACTCCGTTCTCCGGAACAATGGAGCGAGCAACCAACTTATTGGAAATCATACATACCGATGTGTATGCGGTCCAATGAGCGTTGAGGCTCATGGGAGGATATCGTTATGTTCTCACTCTCACCGATGACTTGAGTAGATATGGGTATGTCTACTTGATGAAACACAAGTCTGAGACCTTTGAAAAGTTCAAGGAATTTCAGAATGAGGTAGAGAATCAACGTGACCGAAAAATAAAGTTCTTACGATCAGATCGTGGAGGAGAATATTTAAGTCACGAATTTGGTACACACTTAAGGAAATGTGGAATCGTTTCACAACTCACGCCGCCTGGAACACCTCAGCGTAACGGTGTGTTCGAACGTCGTAATCGCACTCTATTGGATATGGTGCGATCTATGATGTCTCTTACCGATTTACCGCTATCATTTTGGGGATACGCTCTAGAGACAGCTACATTCACTTTAAATAGGGCACCGTCTAAATCCGTTGAGACAACACCATATGAATTATGGTTTGGGAAGAAACCTAAGCTGTCGTTTCTAAAAGTTTTGGGATGCGATGCTTATGTCAAGAAACTTCAACCTGAAAAGCTCGAACCCAAGTCGAAAAAATGCGTCTTCATAGGATACCCTAAGGAAACCATTGGGTATACCTTCTACCTTAGGTCCGAAGGCAAGATCTTTGTTGCCAAAAACGGATCCTTTCTGGAAAAAGAGTTTCTCTCAAAAGGAGTAAGTGGGAGGAAAGTAGAACTCGATGAAGTACTACCTCTTGAACCGGAAAGTAGTGCAGCTCAGGAAAATGTTCTGTGGTGCCTACACCGACCGGAGAGGAAATTAATGATGATGATCAAGGTACTTGGATCAAGTTGCTACTGAACTCAGAGGTCCACAAGGACACGTTCCACACCAGAATGGTATGGCAACCCTGTCACCGGAAATCATGTTGTTAGACAACGGGAACCTTCGAACTATGAAGAAGCGATGGCGGGCCCAGATTCCAACAAATGGCTTGAAGCCATGCAATCCGAGATAGGATCCATGTATGAAAACAAAGTATGGACTTTGATAGACTTGCCCGATGATCGGCGATAGAAAACAAATGGATCTTTAAGAAGAAGACGGACGCGGATGGTAATGTTACCATCTATAAAGCTCGACTTGTCGCTAAGGGTTATCGGCAAGTTCAAGGGTTGACTACGATGAGACTTCCTCTCCGTAGCGAAGCTGAAGTCCGTCCGAATCATGTTAGCAATTGCCGCATACTATGATTATGAGATATGGCAAATGGACGTCAAAAATGGCATTCCTTAACGGTTATCTTAAGGAAGAACTGTATATGATGCAGCCGGAAGGTTTTGTCGACCCTAAGAATGATAACAAGGTATGCAAGCTCCATCAATCCATTTATGGGCTGGTGCAAGCATCTCGGAGTTGGAACATTCGCTTTGATGGGATGATCAAAGCGTTTGGGTTTATGCAGACTTATGGAGAAGCCTGCGTTTACAAGAAAGTGAGTGGGAGCTCTGTAGCATTTCTCATATTATATGTAGATGACATACTTTTGATGGGAAATGATATAGAACTTTTGGACAGCATTAAGGCCTACTTGAATAAGAGTTTTTCAATGAAGGACCTTGGAGAAGCTGCTTATATATTAGGCATCAAGATCTATAGAGATAGATCGAGACGCCTCATAGGTCTTTCACAAAGCACATACCTTGATAAGATATTGAAGAAGTTCAATATGGATCAGTCTAAGAAGGGGTTCTTGCCTGTGCTGCAAGGTGTGAAATTGAGCTCGGAGGTGATATGAAGCGAGGCAGGTGCGGTCCGACGCGAGCGTGCATTGGCCCCGGAAGATCTGGTTGATAACCCACAAGTATAGGGGATCGCAACAGCTTTCGAGGGTAGAGTATTCAACCCAAATTTATTGATTCGACACAAGGGGAGCCAAAGAATATTCTTGAGTATTAGCAGTTGAGTTGTCAATTCAACCACACCTGGATAACGTAGTATCTGCAGCAAAGTGTTTAGTAGCAAAAGAGGTATGATAATAATAGTAACGGTAGCAAAAGTAAAGATACATGTTTTTGGGTTTTTGTAGTAGTTGTAACAGTAGCAACGGAAAAGTAAATAAGCGAAGAACAATATATGAAAAGCTCGTAGGCAATGGATCAGTGATGGATAATTATGCCGAATGCGATTCCTCATGCAATAGCTATAACATAGGGTGATATAGAACTAGCTCCAATTCATCGATGTAATGTAGGCATGTATTCGTAAATAGTCATACGTGCTTATGGAAAAGAACTTGTATGACATCTTTTGTCCTACCCTCCCGTTGAAGCGGGGTCCTAGCGGAAACTAAGGGATATTAAGGCCTCCTTTTAATAGAGAACCGGAACAAAGCATTAGCATATAGTGAATACATGAACTCCTCAAACTACGGTCATCACCGAGAAGTATCCCGATTATTGTCACTTCGGGTTGTCGGATCATAACACATAATAGGTGACTATAGACTTGCAAGATAGGATCAAGAACACACATATATTCATGAAAACATAATAGGTTCAGATCTGAAATCATGGCACTCAGGCCCTAGTGACAAGCATTAAGCATAGCAAAGTCATAGCAACATCAATCTCGAACATAGTGGATACTAGCGATCAAACCCTAACAAAACTAACTTGATTACATGGTAAATCTCATCCAACCCATCACCGTCCAGCAAGCCTCACGAAGGAATTACTCACGCATGACGGTGAGCATCATGAAATTGGTGATGGAGGATGGTTGATGATGACGGGCGACGAATCCCCTCTCCGGAGCCCCAAACGGACTCCAGATCAGCCCTCCTAAGAGAGATTAGGGCTTGGCGGGCGGCTCCGTGTCGTGAAATGCGATGAAACTTTCTCTGATTTTTTCTCCCGAGACGGAATATATGGAGTTGGAGTTGAGGTCGGAGGAGGTCCAGGGGCCCACGAGATAGGGGGCGCCCTAGGGGCGCCTGTCTCGTGGACAGGCCCCGGGCACCCCGGTGTATTTCTTCGCCCAATAATTCTTATAAATTCCAAAAAGTGCCTCCGTGGATTTCCAGGACATTCCGAGAACTTTTCTTTTCTACACATAAAACAACATCATGGTAGTTCTGCTGAAAACAGCATTAGTCCGGGTTAGTTTCATTCAAATCATGCAAGTTAGAGTCCAAAACAAGGGAAAAAGTGTTTGGAAAAGTAGATACGTTGGAGACGTATCAACTCCCCCAAGCTTAAACCTTTGCTTGTCCTCAAGCAATTCAGTTTATAAACTGAAAGTGATAAAGAAAAACTTTTACAAACTCTGTTTGCTCTTGTTGTTGTAAACATGAAAAGCCAGCATTCAAGTTTCAGCAAATATTATGAACTAACCATACTCACAATAACACATAGGTCTCACAATTACTCATATCAATAACATAACCAGCTAGCGAGCCATAATAATAAAACTCGGGTGACAACACTTTCTCAAAATAATCATAACATGATATAACAAAATGGTATCTCGCTAGCCCTTTCTGAGACCGCAAAACATGAATGCAGAGCACCTTTAAAGATCAAGGACTGACTAAACATTGTAATTCATGGTAAAAGAGATCCAGTCAAGTCATACCCAATATAAACCAATAATAATGAATGCAAATGACAGTGCTCTCAAATGGTAGTGCTTTTAATAAGAAGGGATGATGACTCAACATAAAAGTAAATAGATAGGCCCTTCGCAGAGGGAAGCAGGGATTTGTAGAGGTGACAAAGCTCGATTTTAAAATAGAGATTGAATAACATTTTGAGCGGCATACTTTTGCTGTCAACGCAACAACTATGAGATGACTGTATCTTCCATACTATATGCATTATAGGCAGTTCCCAAACAGAATGGTAAAGGTTTATACTCCCCAACCACCAACAAGCATCAATCCATGGCTTGCTCGAAACAACGAGTGCCTCCAACATACAACAGCCACAGGGGAGTTTTGTTTAATTATTTTGATTTGCTTTCATCTTTTTGGATCATGGGACTGGGCATCCCGGTTGCCATCGCCCTTTCTCGTGAATGAGGAGCGGAGTCCACTCCTCGTGAGAATAACCCACCTAGCATGGAAGATATAGGCAGCCCTAGTTGAAACATGAGCTGCTCGAGCATACAAAACAGAATTTCATTTGAAGGTTCGGAGTTTGGCACATACAAATTTACTTGGAACGGCAGGTAAATACCGCATATAGGTAGGTATAGTGGACTCATATGGAACAACTTTGGGGTTTAAGGAGTTTGGATGCACAAGCAGTATTCCCGCTTAGTACAAGTGAAGGCTAGCAAAAGACTGGGAAACGACCAACTGAGAGAGCGACAATAGTCGTAAACATGCATTAAAATTAATTTACACCGAGTACAAGCATGAGTAGGATATAATCCACCATGAACATAAATATAATGAAGGCTATGTTGATTTGATTCAACTACATGTGTGAACATGTGCCAAGTCGAGTCACTCAATTCATTCAAAGGAGGATACCATCCCATCATACCACATCATAATCATTCTAATAGCATGTTGGCACGCAAGGTAAACCATTATAACTCATAGCTAATCAAGCATGGCACAAGTAACTATAATCTCTAAATTTCATTGCAAATATGTTTACTTCATAATAGCTGACTCAGGAACGATGAACTCATCATATCTACAAAAACAAGAGAGGTCGAGTTCATACCAGCTTTTCTCATCCCAATAAGTCCATCATATATCGTCATTATTGCCTTTCACTCGCACGACCGAACGATGTGTATAATAATAAGAGTGCACGTGCATTGGACTAAGCTGGAATCTGCAAGCATTCAACTCAAGAGAGAAGACAAGTAATATGGGCTCTAAACTAAATAAACAATCTGCATATAAGAGCCACTAAGCATTTTTAATATGGTCTTCTCGAACCCCAAAAGGAAGAAAAGAAAATAAAACTATTTACATGGGAAAGCTCCCAACAAGTAAGAAGAAGAACTAAAAATATTTTTGGATTTTAATTTTAATTTCTACTACAAGCATGGAAATTAAACTAACTAATTGTTTTTGGTTTTTATTAAGGTTTATCAAACACACAAGAAGAAAACTAGAAAAAGAAAATTAAACTAGCATGGATAATACAATGAAAGAGTATGAGCACCGACGACTAGTGTGTGAACATGAATGTAAAGTCGGTGAGAAATACGTACTCCCCCAAGCTTAGGCTTTTGGCCTAAGTTTGTCTAGTGCCAAGGGCTGCCTGGCTGGTATCCGTAAGTGAAACTGGGGTTGTACTGAGATGCAGAGGCAACAGCCTCTTGAGCAGCAGCGTGTTGGCGGGCTACTTCCATTCCCCTCTCGTATTCAGCTGCTTCTTCCCTGGTGATAACATATCTTCCTCTTGCCTGATAATCAAAAAGGTAGGGAGCAGGAAGAGTAATGTGAGGACGACGTTAAATGCATCATAGATTAGTCGATAATGGAGGAATTGTTCATTACTCTCAAGAAAATGATGATGGAACATAGCTTCTTTATCCAAATAAACAGGAGGTAAAATCATATCCCCCTCTCGTGGAGCTATATTAAGAAAATTAGCCACACGAGTTGCATAAATTCCTCCAAATAAATCTCCCTTTCTACTATTCTTCTGCAACCTACGTGCAACTATTGCCCCCAAGTTATAACCTTTATAACCTGACACCGCACTCTTGAGGACACAAAGATCAGGAGCACACATGTGACATACTTCGTCCTTACCGTTAGTGCATCTGCCAATAAAGAGAGCAAAGTAATGTATAGCAGGAAAATGAATGCTCCCTATGGTAGCTTGTGCTACGTCCCTAGATTCTCCCACAGTAATATTAGCAAGAAAATCTCTAAATTCAGATTTGGGAGGATCATTAATATTACCCCACTGCGGGAGTTTGCAAGCAGTTGTGAAATCCTCTAAATCCATGGTATAAGATGTATCATAAATATCAAACATGACACTAGGAGAATTACGGCAAGACAGTTATATCTAAACCTCCGCACAAAAGAATCAGTCCAATCGATAATATCATGGACACTTATCTTGTAAGAAGTCCTCCAGCTCGGCATTACACACATATGCGTCAAATTCCTCCTTGAATCCTGCTTCGACCATAAAATCATCGGATGGCCACTCACAAGCCCGTACATTTGCGTCCCTCGGTAATTCAACATCTTGCTCACCTATAGCAATCCTTGGCCCTTTCTTTGCCGAGGAACCTCCTTGATACATTCTTCTAAACATATTTCTTTTTCTGAAAATTTCTGAAATTTTAGTAACTTCAAAACAAAAGTGAATAAAACTAAACAAGATTGGTAGCAACTACTCCTACAAGTGCCTAGAGCCTATATCATGCATTGGAATTGCTTGGGACCTCAAAAATTTAACATGCAAGCTCAAGAACATGGTCACCTATGCAGCACAAATTTGCAATGAATAAAGCACTAGAACAAAAACTAATTGGACCAATGGAGGAGTCACATACCAAGCAACAATCTCCCAAAGTAGTTTTGTGAATGAAGCTTGGAGCAAGGAGATCGAAAATCGCAGCAAAACGAGCTAGAACTCATGCTTGAGCTGGATGGGGATTTTTTGGGTGGAAGATGAAGTGTGTGGGTGCTGGCATAATTGAAGGGGAGCCACCAGGGGCCCATGAGACAGGGGGGCGCTCCCTACAGGGGGGGGCGCCCTCCTCTCTCGTGGCTTGGTGCTTGGCCCTCCTGCAGTGTTTTCAGTGCCTAAAATCCTCAAATATTCCAGAAAAATCATAATAAGTTTGCAGGGCATTTGGAGCACTTTTATTTCGGACTATTTTTTTAATGTACAGATAAATCAGAAAACAGACAGATAATACTATTTTTGTTTTATTTATTCTAAATAACAGAAAGTAAAAAGAGGGTACAGAAGGTTGTGCCTTCTAGTTTCATCCATCTCGTGATCATCAAAATGAATCCACTAACAAGGTTGATCAAGTCTTGTTAACAAACTCATTCCGAATAACACGGAACCGGAGAAATTTCGAATAACACTAAGTTACCTCAATGGGGATATGAAAATCCCCAACAATAAGAATACCATACTTTTTCTTGACAGTAGGGAGAGGAAATTCAAAACCTCCCAAAATTATAGTTGGATCTTTTTCAATATAATTGATGCTATGGACTTGAGATTGTTTCCTCGGAAATTGTATCGTATGCTCATTACCATTAACATGAAAAGTGACATTGCCTTTGTTGCAATCAATAACAGCCCCTGCAGTATTAAGAAAAGGTCTACCAAGGATAATAGACATACTATCGTCCTTAGGAATATCAAGAATAACAAAGTCCGTTAAGATAGTGACATTTGCAACCACAACAGGCACATCCACACAAACACCGACAGGTATAGCAGTTGATTTATCAGCCATTTGTAAAGATATTTCAGTAGGTGTCAACTTATTCAATTCAAGTCTACGATATAAAGAGAGAGGCATAACACTAACACCGGCTCCAAGATCACATAAAGCAGTTCTAACATAATTTCTTTTAATAGAGCATGGTATAGTTGGTACACCCGGATCTCCAAGTTTCTTTGGTATTCCACCCTTAAAAGTGTAATTAGCAAGCATGGTGGAAATCTCAGCTTCCGGTATCTTTCTTTTATTTGTGATGATATCCTGTAAGTGCATCTAGTGCCCCTTAGTGATTTTGGTGTATTGAAGACTTATAGGTTAAGGGTCTAATGCGTTTATGAGTGGACACAGGTCTATAAGTCTATGAGGAGTTTGATATTTACAGAGAAAGTCGACCCCTAAAAATGAAGTTCTTCGACTGAAGACTTCGGTATTCTGAAGACTTTCTGAAGACTTTGAAAGTGAAGAAATTGGTGTGACCTTGAAGACTTGGTATTCATTTGAGGAACATGAAGCGTGAAGACTTTTGTTTTCGTAGTTTCGTTTTCTCTTTCTTGAGTCATAAGAAACACCGTCTTGTTAAAGGGGGTCGAGGAAATACTAAGGAAAAATTTCCATGTGATGCTCAACTCAAAATCCTACACCTACCAATCCCTTGAGTGAAGCCATTGGAAATCTCATACGATTCAGTCAATTTCTTCAAAGGATGAGATGAAGTTCTTCCGTCACGAGAATTTGTTCTGACCGAGGAGTTAGGAATTCGCCATGGATTGCCTACACAGTGTGGAACATTATAGCCCTGAGGAATTTGAACCTCAAATTTCCGACCGTTGCTGTGCTGCGCGCCAGCTGTCCCAAAATATCTTATCTACCTAACGGTCATATCGTTGAAGGGCATTTATGTCTTATCATGTCGGGCTGCTCCCTAGGCTATAAATAGCCGCCCCCTAAAACCACTAGCTGGTTGGCTGCTCCGAGAGAAACTGACACTTGTCATTTGAGAGCATCCCATCCTCCAAGGACTTTGAGTTATAATCATCAAGTGAGGAAAAGCCAAACCCAAACACCTAGAAACCCAAAGTGATTGAGCATCACTGAAGAGATTGATCCTGCATGGATCCGACGCTTGCCTTTGAAGACTGTGCTTCTTCCAGACGGTTAGGTGTCATGGTCTAGAGCATCCAAGAGGAAATTGTGGATCGCCGAGTGACCGAGTTTGTGAAGGTTTGGAAGTCGCCTGAAGACTTACCACGAGTGATCGGACGAGGTCTGTGTGACCTTAGTTCAAGGAGAATATAGTGAGGACTTGGTGTCCAGAGCTGCGTGCTCAGGGCTGGGTGTCCTCGAGTTTAAATACTCAACCGACAACCAGACGTACAACTGAGACAGCAGTTGGAACTGGTCTACCAAATCATTGTCTTCACCAAGCTTACTGGTTCTATTTCCTCAACTCTTTCATTTCCTCATTACTGTGTTAAGTGCTTCATCATATCTGTGTTTGAAGACTTTGACTGAAGACTTTCTCAATTTCCTCAGTTCAATTTCTTCTGTCTGTTTGTCTTCATCTTGTGTTATTTTGTGATTATGCTTTCTGTACTCTGTTCTTGTCTTCATTTCATCATGATGACTATGCCAGTATTCTGTTATGCTTACTTTTGAGTCCTTATTCCGCTGCAAGTAGTTCTTCGCTAAGGAATTTCCTCACCCGCAAAGTCCTCAGTGAAGAATTCATAAAAATCGCCTGTTCACCCCCCTCTAGTCGATATAACGCACTTTCAATTGGTATCAGAGCAAGGTACTCCCTTGTTCTATGTGATTTTGGTTTAATCGCCTGGAGTTTTAGTTATGTCAACCGTAGGTATGATCAAGGTCTCTGCTGGCTGTCCTACCTTCGATGGGACAGACTACCCCTCTTGGGAAGAATAAGATGCGAATGCATCTTGAGGCAATTGATAACGATCTACGGTATGTTGTGGAAAATGGTGTTCCTTTGTCTCACCCTCACTTGAATGCTATCGATGTGAAGAGATTCAAGCAACTCGATTCTCAAGCGAAGAATATCATATGTGGCCATCTGAGCAAAGGACAGTATGGAAGAGTGAGTGCTTTGGAAACTGCTAAGCTTATCTGGGATAGGTTGTCCAAAGTAAATGAAGGAGTCTCAACTCAGCGTGACTCTCGAGTTGATGTTCTTCGCAATTTCTTCAACCGCTTCAAAAGACTCGACAATGAAAATGTTCAACAAACCTTCGATTGCCTCACTGACATCTCAAATGAGCTTCAAGCGCTTAGTGCGACTGACATCGCCGACCATGAGGTGGTGAAGAAATTGTTGAGATCGCTTGATTCCTCATTTGATACTCTGGCATTGATGATACAAGAACGGGCTGATTACAAGTCACTCGATCCCGCTGATATCCTCGAGAGGCTAAATACTCATGAATCCCAGCTTGTCAAAAGAGAGATCTCTATGGTTCGAGCTATGGCAAATCACGTGCCACGAAGGCCAAGGCGTGTCTCGAATCTGAATGTGAAGATTACGGTAGCAGCCTTGGTGATCTGAAGAATTGAGCGAGGAGCTAACCGCCGTGAAGAAGTTCCAGAAATTATCAAGACATGGCCGCTTTGGAAAATCCTCAAGGAGCAGTGATTCCTCATCCAGTTACTACAAGAGAAGGCTATGCCACAAATGCAAGAAACCTAGTCACTATATTCAAGATTGTCCTCAGTGGGAAAAGGAATTAAAGAAGAAGAAATACAAGGATTACAGTTCTGATGACGCTAAGAAGAAGAAGAAATCATCAAAATATTCATCATCAAAATCCTCGAAGTCTTCATATCACAAGAAGAGCAGCTCCAAGAAGGCTCGGGCATTCATTGGCAAGGAAATGGACTCTGAGGCTGAATCTGAGGAACATGAGGAAGAGGAGGCATCTGAGGAGTCCGAGTCTGGTGTGGCGAGTCTGGCTCTCGCCATCGCATTCGTCAGCAAGTCTATCTTCAACTCTGAAGAAAATGACCTCACCAACAAGGCTGATGAAGATAATGATGACTACGCTCCCACCTATTGCTTCATGGCAAAGGGTGCCAAGGATGATCAACCCAAAGCCACTGAGTGGGTCCTTGATAGTGGATGTACAAATCACATGACTGGTGACAAGAATCTATTGATGGATGCTCCCTTATCACCATCGCATCTGAAGCATATCATTTTCGCTGACAAAGGCAAAAGTCAGGTATTGGTTCTAGGTAAGGTTGCGATCACAAAGGATCGACACATGGACAAAGTCATGCTTGTTGAGTCCTTAGGATACAACCTTATGCCTGTCTCAATGCTTTGTGATCTTGATATGGTTGTTGTCTTTGGCAAGTATCGTTGTGTTGTGGTTATGGAAGCTGACAATTCCAAAGTCTTTGAAGTCTTTAGGAGAGGAGACTTGTATATTGTTGATTTCTCTATAGGACCGCAACCAGCCGTGTGCCTACTTGCAAAAGCTTCAGAAGGCTGGCTATGGCATCGACGACTTGGTCACGCAGGCATGAGGAATTTGCACACGCTTGCGAAGAAGAAGCATGTCATTGGCATTGAGAATGTCAAATTCCTCAAGGATCACTTGTGTGGAGCCAGTGAAGCTGGAAAAATGACCAAGGCCAAATATCCAGCGAAGACTATCATGACCACTACTCGACCATTCGAATTGCTTCACATGGACATCTTTGGTCCTAATCATTACTCAGCAGTCACTAATGATGCATCTCTATATGGCTTTGTTATTTTTGATGATTACTCTCGTTACACATGGGTACACATTGTTACTTACAAACATGAAGTGCAGGAAGTCTTCAAACGATTTTCCTCGAGGGCTTCAACCAACTTTGGTGTGAAGATCAAGCACATCAGGAATGACAATGGAACTGAGTTCAAGAATTCCGGTCTTGATGACTATCTTGATAAACTTGGTATTACTCATGAGTTATCTGCTCCTTATACTCCTGAGCAAAATGGCATCGTGGAGCGCAAGAACAGAACTCTTGTTGAGATGGCTCGCACTATGCTTGATGAGTACAAGACGCCTCGTCACTTCTGGATTGAGGCAATTTACACTGCGTGCCACATCATCAACATGGTATATCTTCACAAATTCTTCAAGAAGACTGCCTATGAACTCGTCACTGACAAGAAACCCAATGTGAGTTATTTCAAAGTCTTCGGTGCTAAATGTTGGATTAGAGATCCTCATCACAATGCTAAATTTGCACCGAAAGCACATGAAGGTTTTATGCTTGGTTACGGAAAGGACTCGCACACCTCTGAGTCTTCAACAATGTTCTTCACAAGATTGTTGAAACTGTAGATGTGCTTGATTCGTTGAAACTAATGGCTCACAAAGAGAGCACCTACCTTCTCGTGATAGATGAACCAGCACCGAGGATTCTATCAAGTCTAAGGCGATCGAGGATGTCATTCCCTCTTGAAGAATCTGCTGAAGAATTCATTCCAGAACGTGAAGAACGTCGAGCTGATGCACCTGAAGAAAATGCTGAAGAAAATGGTGCTGAAGAAAATACTGATCAAATTGCTCGACGACAACCAGCTCATCCTCACGTTGCAAAAGAAGTGCGAGTTGAAAAGATCATCGATGACATTGAAGCACCAGGTCCTCTCACACGCTCAAAAGCTTCACATTTATCTAACTTTTGTGGGCACTATGCTTTTGTCTCTATCACAGAGTCCACTAAGGTAGATGAAGCATTTCGGAGCCCGAGTGGATTCAGGCCATGCAAGAAGAATTACATCGATTCGAGCTCAATAACGTCTGGGAACTGGTCAAACGTCGAGATCCTCGCAAGCATAATATCATTGGCACAAAGTGGATCTACCGCAACAAGCAAGATGAAAATGGCCTTGTGGTGAGGAATAAGGCACGACTTGTAGCTCAAGGCTACACACAGGTTGAAGGAATTGATTTCGATGAAACTTTTGCACTGTTGCTAGACTTGAGGCTATTGTATATTACTTGCTTATGCTAACCATCATGATATCACTTTATATCAAATGGATGTGAAAAGTGCATTCCTCAATGGTAAGCTCGAGGAAAAAGTATATGTTGCTCAACCCCCAGGTTTTGAAGATCCAAAGAATCCTGACAAAGTCTTCAGACTCAATAAGGCCCTCTATGGCCTCAAGCAGGCCCCTCGGGCGTGGTATGACACTTTCAAGGAATTCCTCATGAAGAATGGTTTCGCACCCGGTTCACTCGACCCTACTCTCTTTACTAAATCTTATGATGGTGAACTATTTGTGTGCCAAATATACGTTGATGATATTATCTTTGGCTGTACTGACCAACGTTATAGTGATGAATTTGCCTATATGATGAGTGAAGAATATCAAATGTCTATGATGGGAGAGTTGAAATTCTTCTTAGGTCTTCAAATTCATCAACAACAAGAATGGCATATTCATATCTCAGGAGAAATACCTCAAGGATGTTACGAGGAAATTCGGCATGCAAGATTGCAAAGGCGTCAAAATTCCTATGCCCACAAATGGCCATCTATGCACTGATGAAAATGGTATTGACTTCGATCACAAGGTATACCGCTCCATGATTGGTTCTTTATTGTATTTATGTGCATCTAGGCCACATATAATGCTTAGTGTTTGCATGTGTGCCCGATTTCAAGCTACACCAAAGGAATCACACCATAAGGCTGTGAAGCATATTCTTCGATATCTAGCTCACACACCAACACTAGGATTATGGTACCCCAAGGGCTCTGCTTTTGATCTCATTGGATATTCCGACTCTGACTATGCTAATGATCGTGTGGACCGCAAGTCAACATCTGGTACTTGTCATTTCCTCGGACGATCTTTGGTCTATTGGTCCTCGAAGAAATGTAACTGCGTATCACCGCTTCATCTGCGGAAGCTGAGTACATTGCTGCTGGCTCTTGCTGTGCTCAATTGCTGTGGATGAAGCAAACTCTCAAGGATTATGGCATCAACGTGAAGAATGTGCCTCTCTTCTGTGACATTGAGAGTGCCATCAAGATTGCTCACAACCCAGTTCAGCACTCGAAGACAAAGCACATTCAGATTCGTCATCATTTTCTTCATGATCATGTGTTGAAGGGCGACATTTCTATTGAGCATGTGAAGACTGAAGAACAGCTAGCCGAAAAGCCCTTGGATGAGAAGAGATTTAGCAAGTTGCGGTGTGAGCTAAATATCTTAGAGTCTTCGAATGTTCTTTGAAAAGGACACTCATTCTAACACTTATGGAAAATTGATGACTTAGATGTGCAACACATGAAGAAACTTTTTCTTCAATCAATGAAGAATAACACTCTAAGGGTGAAGAAATTAATGAAGAATTTGATTCTCAGAACCCTACGACAATTGTACGCGGTGTCTGAAATCATCATTCTTATACGGTGGGTCACGCCACCACCAAAGTTGAAAATCTTCAATTTGAGTTTTTCCTCAGTTTTTTCAAATTCCTCAGTTGTTCAAATTCTTCAACTTTGCAAAATCTTCACTGTTTCCGTCGTTTTTCTTCATTGGCTATATATATATATATATATATATATATATATATATATATATATATATATATATATATATGGGTATATGTCCTCTACAACATTCACTTATGGCTATTTCTTCAAGTTGTGTTTTCTGCTAAGTGAATGTGATCGGACCCTTCCCCCTCTATGCTATACTCAACCCAATCTATTCAAAAATTCTTCATGTGCGTTCTATTTGAAACTCGTTCAAAATCTTCACGGTGTCCTTGTCAGCTGAAGAATTTGCGAACGGAACTTTAAAACTAATCTTATCCAAAATTTTCGGCTTTGCCGCTCAAACCGTTCCGCATCCCACGATAGACTTATCTATTCACCCACGATCTAACACGATCTCCACTTTTCAGTACGTGGGTGACACATGTCATGCGAATGAGAAGGGTCAGAGGCACGTTCGTCCTAAATCTTCGGGCGAATAGTTTTTCACTGCGACTATAAATACCCCCTCACCCCTTCCTCACTTCCTTTACTCCGCTCGACCTCTGTCTCCCGCTCGAGCTTCTCAAACCCTAGCGCCGCCACTACTCCATCATCGCCGGTGAGGAAGAGCTTCACTGCCTCGACCTCGTCACCGTCGTACTCGCGCCGACCGCGGAAATCTTCACTCCGCCGCCGCTGTAGCTGTTTTCCTCTGCCGAGTTAGGGTGTGGAAGATCTACTCTGACGAACTTCACCTCTCCATCTCACAGTTCGTCGTGTTCTTCGTTCAGGGTAATTAAAAGTTACTTTTACTACCCTCTTTGATTCAATTTTTCTCTACAAAATCTTCAAAGGTGTTTTATTCTTCAAATCCTCACACACAAAACACCTCACTAGTTATCTGTTCTTGATTCGTTTCTCTAAGCATCATTTTTCTTCAAGATTCCTCAATTGTGTGGATCTTTGATCTATACAACTCTGGAACCTAAGACAAAGAACACTTAGTGAAATTCTTCAAGATTCATCTGGTCAAATACCTCAAGCTTGTTCTTTTTGAAAAACCTTCTGAGAACGCATATGACCTCTCCAAATTCCTCGCAACTATACTCTGTTCATAGGTACTCATGTCCGCTGCTGAATCACTAGGTTCTGATCAACTTAACTCATTTGCAGCGTTCCTCGAAGAAAAGTTGCATACTTATTCAGAGAATTCGATTTTTCACTTACCTCAACTGAAGAATATGGCAGACGGTAAGAAGCCACAGAAAGGAGGAAAGAAGCCTGAGGTCATGACTGCTTTTGAAATCCCTGAGGACATCTACGCTGACTATTGCACACCTGATGAGGCCAAGTTCGGTAAGGAGAACAAAAATCAGCGCAAGGTGCGCATATAGAGGATTGAAAGGAGACGGGCAAGAGAATGGAGGGAGTACAGGTATGTAACTCCAAAGTATATGAAGAAATTCGCACTTAATCCTCCATGCCCAAGAGCTCCATTGGCACCTGGCCAAGAAGCTGACCCCTCCAGCATCAAGCGTGGTGAGGATTTTCCTGAAGAATGGGCCAAGCGCCAACCCAAGTTGGCTAGACAAGCCAAAGAAGCAGTGAGGAAATTCAATGAAGACTTTGCTGCTGCTGCTGCTGCCACTGAAGCCTCTATCAAGCCTAGGAAATCAATGGCAAAGAAGCCCGTGCACAAGCCAAGTCCTTCCTCAGCAATGCCCTCACGGCCAGAATCTTCAAAGCCCTCACGGCCAATTACTCATGCTGCTCCTGCTCCTCCAAAATCCTCAGCTCCTCCTCCAAGGTCCTCAGCTGCTCCGACAAAGTCCTCAACACCTGTGCATCTGGCCACGTGTCAAAGGACTGCATGCATCTCTATTGCCTCTGGTGTCTCAGCAAGTTCCTCAGCTGCACCAAATTCTTCATCAGGCCCCACTCTGCTGAAGACAAAGGCAATGGCTGGACGAGGTCCTCGGCCAAGTCCGAAGAAGAAACAGGTTGCCTTCCAAGTGCCATCTGACGATGAAGCTGATGATGATGAACTTGCGAAATCATCGAGATGCATAAGAAAGGGCCGCTAGAGCCAAAGGCACAACTGCAAGCATCGCTATTGGATCCTAAGTTGATCCTCGATTACATTGATCTTTGGCACAAGGATCCAGACACTCCTATGCCTGATTTCCATTTGACTCCTGGACAAAGTCACATGCTGACCCATTTCATCTCTGAAGAAAAATGGAAATTTGAGAAGGCCAGGCAGATCAAGAAAGCTCAGTATAGAAAGGAAAAGTTTCTGAAGACAAATGTTGTCTCTATGACAACTGATGAGCTTATAAAAATCCAGTCTGAAATCAAAGCCCTCAGCAAAAACTTCGATGCCTACTATGCTGATTGGCAAGGTGCCAAAGTCAGATTTGTTAAACTGACTGAGCAATTCACCTCCAATGTTGCAGCTCCATCATAGCAGGAAATTCCTCGGTGAAGCTTACGCTCGACAAACTGAAGAACATGCCGGCACCGGTTGATGAATTTCAGGCTCTTGAAGAAAATGTTAGTTCGAGGGCTGATGACTGCATTCCAAATTACCGAAGAAATTGCCAGGGCATCCACTAGTGGTGCGCCTGAAGAAAATGAAGAACTCAGGGAAACTGCATCAGTTGCGCCTAAAGAAAATCAACCAGATTCCTCAACTCCTCCTGTGCCGACACCAACTCCTATCCTTCCATCTGCATTAGATGTGAAGAAAACCAATGCTGCAGAGTGAGCTGCTGTGAAGAAAAGGAAAGCATCAGCTGCTTCAGATTCTTCAGCTCCGAAGAAAATGAAGCCTATGACCAGCTCGTTTGAAAATCCCATTGATGTTGTTCCGATCTCAACCATGCCATCAAAGGACCTTGTTCCTTTTGGTGAAGAATATGTGATCCCTAGCAGATCGATGAAGAAAATCATTCTGCTTTGCCCGTGAGCAGATTGATGAAGAAATTGAAGTGGATACGATCCCTTCAACACCAGTTGTTTCCTCGCCAATGCCTCGGTTCACGGTGAAGAGGCTGGCATTGAAGAAATTGAAGATGAAGGCGTGGATATTGGATGCACTACGGGTGATGAATGATGACTTTTGGGAAAGTCGGCACCCCAATTCTCCACTCTTCACCCCTTTACAAAGAAATACCTCAGTCCCCTGCACCAACCGTTCAAATGGGCTCTGAAGAAACTCACCCCACTTCATCTATACGTGAAGAAATTCCAGCCACTAGTGCTGAAGAAACTGCTGCTGCTGATCCTTTGAACACACAGACTGCCACTGAAGAGGAACCAGAAATTCCTCAGCCTGGTGAACCTGAGATTGCGATTCCTGAGGTCGTGATGCTACTCACTGACACTCCACTGCCAAAGCGAAAGGACCCATTCTCAAGGAAGCAAAACTTCAAGGCTGAAGATTTCTTCGGCGAGCATGTGATCTTCACTAACTACAACCCATATGACTCTGCTCGCATAAGGAAGAGGCATTTCTGGATGGCCAGCCAGGCAAATTTTTATTCCTCAGTGCTTTTCAGTAAAGACAAAGTCTTCGATCATGCACACATTCCTCATGTAGACATGGAATCTCTGCCGGGCTTCGAGCCAGTCCTCAGTGTTCTTCACGACGCTGGATTGTTAAATTTCTGCGCTGATATATGTGATTGGAATGAAGAACTCATTCTTCAGTTCTATGCGACGTTGCACATCACAAGAGATTCTGAAGATGTGAACTCATGGGTGCTGGACTGGATGTCAGAAAATACTCACTACAAGGCACCAGCAACTGAATTGCTTCGTGCCCTCCCACTCAGTCCTCCCCTTGATGGTGCTCGTTGCGTCTACAGTGAACCTGAGCTTACAAATCATTACATGCAAGTGCTGATGAAGCCTTTGAAGCCAGGGCAGGCCCCTCGAACCAAATTCCTCGTCAAGGAATTACTGTATGTGCCTCGGACTGTCTATCGCATTCTGACGAAGACAATGAGTCCTATCAAAGGCCACGACTCAAATGATGAAGAAGTCGTTGGCATCATGAAGAATATGCTTTTCAATATCATTCATGGCGTTCCCATCAACTTCCATGATTTCTTCATGAGGACTAGGGCGAATACTGCTATGTCACCATTTGAGCTGAAGCCTTATGCACCATGGATTATGAGATTCATCAGGACAAGGTCTTCACTCAATTACAAGGCTGATACTCTGAACCACTACAACTACTTGCCTCCAATTGAAGTCCTCAAACGGACATTTTCCTCAGCTGATGATAAAGGCAAGGCAACTGCTGTGATAGATGAAGGCATTCATCCATTGGATGGCCATTTTCGCAAGGCTGCATCCTATTCAACCAATGATGACTCTGCCACACATGACTCTGCCGCCAACAACTCTGCCAAGCAAAATCCTCAAGCCACATCACCCAGGGTGATGACTAATCATGAGCTTCTCCTCAGTCTTCATCAGAAGGTTGATCGCAATCATAAATGGGTCAAGCGTCAGTTTGGTTCAATTCTTCACAACATGACCTCAACCCATAATGCAGTGAAGAAAAATCAGTACTACCTCCATGAAACCTTCACCCGTGCACAGGTTGTTACATCTCATGTCTATAGCGATGAAGATCTGAAGAAAATGGAGTGCGAAGGAAGAATTTGACTGGTCTGCACCTCCTCCGAAGAAATACAAGAAGGTCAAGGTTCCTTCCTTGGTGGCCAGCTCTTATTCTTCATCACGCGACACAGATGAAAATGAAGACTTGGACGACACTGCGGCAGGCCCTACTACGACAAACGGCCCCGACAACGCTGGCGCTCCTCCATCAACTTGATATTCTTCAGGGGCGTTAGTCCTCAGTTTCGATCCTTTTGGTCATTCGATGACAAAGGGGGAGAAAGTTGAGTTAGTCTTCAAGCGAGTCTATTATATGGGCGTTTTTTCGCTAAGTTACAACTCTCGCTTTTTGAAACTTTATTGGATCGAGTTGTAATCTTAAACCTGATGGTGCTCTGATACTTTTGATGTGTTCCTCTGCATGCTTATTCCTCGTTATATGTTAATACACGCATGCTGAATTACATCAGTCACCATATTTCATCATGCATTTCAAATTCTTCATACTATATGTCAAATGCGTGTATGAATTACAAGATATAGGGGGAGATCTCCATGAGTCAACTCTTCAAGTGTGCATTGCCTCAAAAGCAAATTCCTCACTATGCACATCTTCAGGGGGAGTTCTTCTATATCTTGCTCAAATTCCTCAATATCAGTATTTACACTTCATATGTTTATCCCCGTTGAAAACGTAACCTATGTTGTCATGAATCACCAAAAATGGGGAGATTGTAAGTGCATCTAGTGCCCCTTAGTGATTTTGGTGTATTGAAGACTTATAGGTTAAGGGTCTAATGTGTTTATGAGTGTACACAGGTCTATAAGTCTATGAGGAGTTTGATATTTACAGAGAAAGTCGACCCTAAAAATGAAGTTCTTAGTATGAAGACTTTGGTATTCTGAAGACTTTCTGAAGACTTTGAAAGTGAAGAAATTGGTGTGACCTTGAAGACTTGGTATTCATTTGAGGAACATGAAGCGTGAAGAATTTTGTTTTCGTAGTTTCATTTTCTCTTTCTTGAGTCATAAGAAACACCGTCTTTGTTAAAGGGGTCGAGGAAATACTAAGGAGAAATTTCCATGTGATGCTCAACTCAAAATCCTACACCTACCAATCCCTTCGAGTGAAGCCATTGGAAATCTCATACTGATTCAGTCAATTTCTTGATGATAGAGACGAAGTTCTTACAGTCGTTGAGGAATTTGTTACGACCGAGGAGTTAGGAATTCACGGTCGGATTGCCTACATAGTGAGGAACATGATAGCCACGAGGAATTTGAACCTCAAATTTCCGACCGTTCTTTGTCTTCTTGGCTTGACTGTCCCAAAATATCTTATCTACCTAACGGTCATATCATTGAAGGGCATTTATGTCTTATCATGTCGGGCTGCTCCCTAGGCTATAAATAGCCGCCCCCTACAACCACTAGCTGGTTGGCTGCTCCGAGAGAAACTGACACTTGTCATTTGAAAGCATCCCATCCTCCGAGGACTTTGAGTGAAAATCATCAAGTGAGGAAACCCAAACCCAAACACCTACAAACCCAAAGTTATTGAGCATCACTGAAGAGATTGATCCTGCATGGATCTGACGCTTGTTACCTTTGAAGACTGTGCTTCTTCCAGACGGTTAGGCGTCATGGTCTAGAGCATCCAAGAGGAAATTGTGGATCGCTGAGTGACCGAGTTTGTGAAGGTTTGGAAGTCGCCTGAAGACTTACCACGAGTGTTTGGACGAGGTCTGTGTGACCTTAGTTCAAGGAGAATACGGTGAGGACTTGGTGTCCGGGACTTTGTGTCCTTGAGTTTAAATACTCAGCCGCTCCAACCAGACGTACAACTGAGATAGCAATTGGAACTGGTCTACCAAATCATTGTCTTCACCAAGCTTACTGGTTCTATTTCCTCAACTCTTTCATTTCCTCATTACTGTGTTAAGTGCTTCATCATATCTGTGTTTGAAGACTTTGACTGAAGACTTTCTCAATTTCCTCAGTTCAATTTCTTAAGTCTGTTTGTCTTCATCTTGTGTTATCCTGTGATTACGCTTTCTGTACTCTGTGCTTGTCTTCATTTCATCATGACGACTATGCGATTCTGTTATGCTTACTTGAGTACTTATTCCACTGCAAGTAGTTCTTCGCTAAGGAATTTCCTCACCAGCAAATTCCTTAGTGAAGAATTCATAAAAATCGTCTATTCACCCCCCCTCTAGTCGATATAACGCACTTCCATATCCTTCATATACTTAGCATAAGGATTTACTTTAAGCATATCAGTTAAGCATAGACGTAAGAAACTAGGTCTAATCATTTCAGCAAAGCGCTCAAAATCCTCATCATCCTTTGACTTGGATGGTTTAGGAGGAAAGGGCATGGGTTTCTGAACCCATGGTTCTCTTTCTTTACCGTGCTTCCTAGCAACAAAATCTCTCTTATCATAACGTTGATTCTTTGATTGTGGATTATCAAGATCAACAACTGGTTCAATCTCTACATCATTGTCTTTGCTAGGTTGAGCATCAATATGAACATTATCATTAACATTATCACTAGGTTCATGTTCATCACACGATTGAGTTTCAAAGCATCGAAATAGAAATATCATTGGGATTCTCGGATGTGTCTCTGACGAGGTTCACTAGAAGCATGCAAAGTCCTATCGTTTTTCTTCTTCTTCCTTTTAGAAGAACTAGGTGCCTCTAAATTATTTCTCACGAGAATCTTGCTCGATTCTCTTAGTGTGGCCTTCAGGATACAAAGGTTCCTGAGTCATTCTACCAGTTCTAGTAGCCACTCTAATAGCAAAGTCATTTTTATTATTCAATTCATCAAGCAAATATTTTTGATCTTTATGTACTTGCTCAACTTGAGTAGCAACCATAGAAGCATATTTGCTAACGCGGTGAAGTTCATTTTTAACTCTAGCCACATTATCACCTACGTGTCCTATCTCGAAAGCATTATTCTTTAACTCTCTACCAACATAAGCATTAAAACTTTCTTGTCTAGCCATAGTCATCAAATTCATCTAAGCATGGGCTATGAAATTTAGTAGAGGGTATTTCAACTTTATCATATCTATAGAGAGAATTTACCTTTACTACCTGTGTCGGGTTATCAAGACAATGTGGTTCTTTAGGCGGTGTATTAAGACCATGTATTTCTTCAATAGGTGGTAAATTCTTAACATCTTCAGCTTTAATACCTTTTTCTTTCATTGATTTCTTTGCCTGTTGCATATCTTGGGTGAGAAATAAAACACCTCTCTTCTTGAGTGGGTTTAGGAATAGGCTCGGGGAGTTGGCTCAACTGGTTCAGGAATTACTTGAGGCGGCTCGGGAAGAGTCCAATTATTTTCATTAGTCAACATATTATTGAATGGTATTTCAGCTTAAATCATTTGTTCTTTCCCTGAAAACACAACCAGCACAACTATCCAAGTAGTCCTTGGAAGCATCGGTTAGTCCATTATAAAAGATATCAAGTATTTCATTTTTCTTAAGAGGAGGATCAGGCAAAGCATTAAGTAACCGGAGAAGCCTCCCCAAGGTTGTGGGAGACTCTCTTCTTTGATTTGCACAAAGTTGTATATTTCCCGCAAGGCAGCTTGTTTTTTATGAGCAGGGAAATATTTAGCAGAGAAGTAATAAATCATATCTTGGGGACTACGCACACAACCAGGAGCAAGAGAATTATACCAAGTCTTAGCATCACCCTTTAATGAGAATGGAAATATCTTAAGGATATATAAATAGTGAGACTTCTCATCATTAGTAAACAAGGTGGCTATATTATTCAACTTGGTAAGATGTGCCACAACAGTTTCAGATTCAAGGCCATAAAAAGGATCAGATTCAACTAAAGTAATAATATCAGGATCAACAGAGAATTCATAATCCTTATCAAGAATACGAGATAGGTGAAGTAGCAAAAGCAGGATCGGGTTTCATTCTAGCATTAAGAGACTGCTGCTTCCATTTAGCTAATAATTTCTTAAGATCACTTCTATCATTGCAAGCAAGAATTTCCGTAGCATCTTTTTCATTCATAACATAACCCTTAGGAACAACAGGTAATACATAATCATTGGGGGAACCTTCATCATCACTATCATCAATAATAGGTTCTTCAATATTTTCATTCCCCCTAACTCTAGCAAGTTGTTCATCTAGAAATTCACCTAATGGCAAAGTAGTATCACGCATAAGTAGTTTCATCATGCATAGCGAAGTGGCATCATCAATAACATGCGACATATCGTAATTCATAGCAGTAGCAGGTTTAGGTGTTGCAAGCTTACTAATAACGGAAGGAGAATCTAGTGCGAGCTAGATGGCAGTTCCTTACCTCCCTCGTAGTTGAGGGCAAAATCTTGGTCTTAGCGTCTTTCAAGTTCTTCATAGTGATCAACAGATATAAATCCCAAGTGACTCAGAGAATAGAGCTATGTTCCCCGGCAACGGCGCCATAAATTAGTCTTGATAACCCACAAGTATAGGGGATTGCAACAGCTTTCGAGGGTAGAGTATTCAACCCAAATTTATTGATTCGACACAAGGGGAGCCAAAGAATATTCTTGAGTATTAGCAGTTGAGTTGTCAATTCAACCACACCTGGATAACTTAGTATCTGCAGCAAAGTGTTTAGTAGCAAAAAGTGGTATGATAATAATAGTAACGATAGCAAAAGTAAAGATAAATGTTTTTGGGTTTTTGTAGTAGTTGTAAGATGTAGCGGAAAAGTAAATAAGCGAAGAACAATATATGAAAAGCTCGTAGGCAATGGATCAGTGATGGATAATTATGCCGGATGTGATTCCTCATGCAATAGCTATAACATAGGGTGATATAGAACTAGCTCCAATTCATCGATGTAATGTAGGCATGTATTCCGTAAATAGTCATACGTGCTTATGGAAAAGAACTTGTATGGCATCTTTTGTCCCACCCTCCCGTTGAAGTGGGGTCCTAGCGGAAAATAAGGGATATTAAGGCCTCCTTTTAATAGAGAACCGGAACAAAGCATTAGCATATAGTGAATACATGAACTGCTCAAACTACGGTCATCACAGAGAAGTATCCCGACTATTTTCACTTCGGGGTTGTCAGATCATAACACATAATAGGTGACTATAGACTTGCAAGATAGGATCAAGAACACACATATATTCATGAAAACATAATAGGTTCAGATCTGAAATCATGGTACTCGGGCCCTAGTGACAAGCATTAAGCATAGCAAAGTCATAGCAACATCAATCTCGAACATAGTGGATACTAGGGATCAAACCCTAACAAAACTAACTTGATTACATGGTAAATCTCATCCAACCCATCACCGTCCAGCAAGCCTACGATGGAATTACTCATGCACGGCGGTGAGCATCATGAAATTGGTGATGGAGGATGGTTGATGATGACGACGTCGACGAATCCCCCTCTCCGGAGCCCGAGCGGACTCAGATCAGCCATCCCGAGAGATTAGGGCTTGGCGGCTCCGTGTCGTGAAACACGATGAAACTTTCTCTCTGATTTTTTCTCCCCAAGGCGGAATATATGGAGTTGGAGTTGAGGTCGGAGGAGGTCCGGGGGCCCACGAGATAGAGGCGCGCCCTGAGGCGCCCACATCTCGTGGACAGCCTAGGCCCCTGTGTATTTCTTTAAGCCCAATAAGTCTTATAAATTCCAAAAAGTGCCTCCGTGGATTTCCAGGACATTCTGAGAACTTTTCTTTTCTACACATAAAACAACATCATGGTAGTTCTGCTGAAAACAGCGTCAGTCCGGGTTAGTTTCATCATGCAAGTTAGAATCCAAAACAAGGGCAAAAGTGTTTGGAAAATTAGATACGTTGGAGATGTATCACTGGTCACACTGATTAAGCCAGTTGAGGGGGTCCTCGG
Organism: Aegilops bicornis; assembly: GCA_021605145.1. Classification (NCBI taxonomy): domain Eukaryota; kingdom Viridiplantae; phylum Streptophyta; class Magnoliopsida; order Poales; family Poaceae; genus Aegilops; species Aegilops bicornis. The sequence continues at coordinate 701,072,208 of CM038672.1, read as the reverse complement.
TGCCGTTGTAGGTGGCGAAGGCGAGCTTGGCGAAGCGCGGCGTCGTTTGGGTATGACCGCCGTGGGGGTATGGCTCGGCGGTGCGGAGCAGCGGCGCCGGGTCTGTGATCACAGGGCCCCCCCGTGGAACGGCGGCGCGTCGAGGCCAACGTAGGGGCCCGCGGAGCTGGAGCACCCGTCGTACTGCGCCTGCTGTGACGGCAGGTGCGGCGGTCCCGAGGCCATCGTGTAGACCGGTTGAGACGACGACTCGGTCAACCAGGCCGGTAGCGGGGACGACGAGGGCGGGAACCGGACCTGATGGATCGGGACTCCCGCCGGCGCGGTCGATGCGGGGCCGGAGCTAACCGGAGGTGGCTGCTGCAGCTGCAGTGGCTGCTCTGGCGGAGCGCCGGTCACGGCGGAGGCTGCCAGGAGCGGCGGCTGCCACGGCTACCAGGGCAGGGCGGTGGTGGCGGTGGATGGCAGCTGCAGCCGCCCGGCGAGCGCTCGGAAGGCCGCCTGGTGCAGCGGCTGCCATGGCAGCCACGGCGGCGCAGCCGGGTGCGGTCCGTAGGACCCGGCTAGGAACAGGCGGATCTCCTGGACCGCCTGGGTTAGGTCCCGCAGTGCCCCGGACACCTCCTCTGGGGTGAGCATGGCGGGGGCGGGCGCGACGGAGAATCCCGGCGCGGGCAGGAGCGGGGCGACGGTCGTGCTGGTCGCCGGAGGCGACGAGGTGACCGGCAACGGAAGAGACAGGTTGGGTGGCGGTGAAGACATGATCAAACCGAAGCTAGCTGATACCAAACTGGTAGAAACTAGGGTTCTACCGGGTCTAGGCCGGAGGTTGTAGGGGAAGGAGGGATCTGGTCGCGGACGAACACGCGGCCGCGAGCGGCTGGGCGCCATCGTGCGCGAGGAGGCTGCTGCTGAGAGGGAGATGGCGTAGGGAAGGAGATGGCTAGGGTTAGGTCTCCCGGCTCCCTAAGGAAGCTGAGCAAACATGATTGCTTCTTGCTTAATTCCAAAACGGGTCCTTACACGAGTTTATATAATTGTAAAATAATTGGGCTAAGCCCCTAACAACGATAAGATAGACTGGCCACAACTAACTGGGCTAAGCCCCTAATATGCTGGTCATAACATAGTCAAACTTAAATTTCGAAAAGCGTGGGCGCACTACATTATGAAATGAAGGAAGTATTAGTCATGAGAGGCAAAGATGATAATGGTGCGGTGAAGAACGATGATAGGTTCGAATGTGGCGTGCCCTTTTAGACACTTGCCCCCAACAGAAGACACTAAAATCAAAAGGTTCACGACATATTAAAACCATTCAGCTGTGCATCAAGGGCGCCTCCCCGCGATAGCCACGTCATCACAGGTACGACAAAAATAAAACACCGTAGAGATTGGGTGAGAGGGAAAAGGAGATCGGGGGGTTAGCGTGTATAGGGGAGCAAAAGCCGCAGCACGCAGCGGTGCCCCAACCCAACCCCAAACCCGCCGCCGCCCCAATCCCACCACCGGCGGCCTCCTCCTCCCCTAACACTGCCGCTCCAGCCCCTCACCATCCTCGGCCGATTTAGCGCCGTCGCCGCCCCTCAGCACGCAACCTCTCCTCTCATCGGCGGCTCCGCCTCTTCCTTCGGTGGCATCCAACCCAATCGTCGTCTCCTACTCCCCTCTCTTATTCCCCTGTGCCTCGGCGAGGTGGGCCAAGACGGTGCACGCAGCAAAGGGTGGCTGCGGATGCAGCTCGGACGCGGGCGCGCGAAGGTGGAGGCGGAGCTGCGGCGGCTGATGGTAGACGGGAATCCTGCCGACCGCGTCCCTCCCCAAACTGCAGCGAAGATGGAGTGAGCCTTGGCCTTGACCAGCTACCGATCGGCCAGGCTCGCCGGTCGCCCGTTCCTCGGGGCCTTGACACGTCCCCAACGCATCTATAATTTTGATTGCTCCATGCTATATTATCTATTGTTTTGGACTATATTGGGCTTTATTTTCCACTTTTATATTACTTTTGGGACTAACCTATTAACCGGAGGCCCAGCCCAGAATTGCTGTTTTTTTGCCTATTTCAGTATTTCGAGGAAACGGAATATCAAACGGAGTCCAAACGGAATGAAACCTTCGGGAACGTGATTTTCTCATAAGATAAGATCCATGAGACTTGGACCCTCCGTCAAGAAAGCCACGAGGCGGCCACGAGGGTGGAGGGCGCGCCCCCCTAGGGCGTGCCCCCTGCCTCGTGGGCCCCCGAAGCTCCACCGACGTACTCCTTCCTCCTATATATACCTGCGTACCCCCAACAGATCAAAGACGGAGCCAAAAACCTAATTCCACCGCCGCAACTTTCTGTATCCACGAGATCCCATCTTGGGGCCTGTTTCGGAGCTCCGCCGGAAGGGGCTTCCACCATGGAGGGCTTCTACATCATCACCATAGCCTCTCCGATGAAGTGTGAGTAGTTTACTTCAGACCTTTGGGTCCATAGTTAGTAGCTAGATGGCTTCTTCTCTCTTTTTGGATCTCAATACAATGTTTTCCCCCTCTCTCGTGGAGATCTATTCGATGTAATCTTCTTTTTGCGGTGTGTTTGTTGAGACCGATGAATTGTGGGTTTATGATCAAGATTATCTTTGCAAGTCTCTTCGAATTATCCGTTTGGTTTGGCCAACTAGATTGGTAGTTCTTGCAATGGGAGAAGTGTTTAGTTTTCGGTTCAATCTTGCGGTGTCCTTACCCGATGTGAGAAAGGGTTGCAAGGCACGTATTGTATTGTTGCCATCGAGGATAACAAGATGGGGTATTTATCATATTGCATGAATTTATTCCTCTACATCATGTCATCTTGCTTAAGGCGTTACTCTGTTTTCATTAACTTAATACTCTAGATGCATGCTTTGGATAGCGGTCGATGAGTGGAGTAATAGTGGTAAATGCAGGCGGAGTCGGTCTACTTGTCTCGGACGTGATGCCTATATACATGATCATACCTAGATACTCTCATAACTATGCTCAATTACATCAATTGCTCAACAGTAATTCATTCACCCACCGTAAAATACCTATGCTCTTGAGAGAAGCCACTAGTGAAATCTATGGCCCCCGGGTCTATTTTCATCATATTAATCTTCCTACGCTTTATTATTGCTTTGCTTTTTTACTTTGCCTTTTATTTTACTTTGCATCTTTATACCAAAAATACCAAAAATATTATCTATCATCTCTATCAGATCTCACTCTCGTAAGTGACCGTGAAGGGATTGACAACCCCTATTCGCGTTGGTTGCGAGGAGTTATTTGCTTGTGTAGGTACGAGGGACTTGCGCGTGGCCTCCTATTGGATTGATACCTTGGTTCTCAAAAACTGAGGGAAATACTTACGCTACTCTGCTGCATCATCCTCTCCTCTTCGGGGAAAATCAACGCAAGCTCAAGACGTAGCAGCCACCCCCTCGTCCCGTGTCGGATCGCGCATCAGCTTGGAGGCCCCTCTGGGCTGCCGCCGGTGCGGGAGGCTTCCACGGCCGTGCGGGATGGGGACCGAGCGGCGGGGCCCGTGGTGCGTTCCGGTCGAGGGCTTGCTCGATCTGGCACGCGATCTGAGCCCCCGTCGATGGATTTGTCGCAGCTCGGCTACGTTTTGTTTTGGATTCAGTACGACCCACATCTCTCTCACACACATGTTGCGGCCGAAATCACCTTTTTGACTTATTTGGAAAAGTTCAGCACAAAATGAACCATGTTGGGAACATATCTGGGGCAATGATGATAAAACATGGCTGACATAAATGTGTCTTTGATTATTTGAGGACCCGTGGGCATAAAAAACCCACTCCCCCCTCTTTTGGAACCTTTTCATTCTCACTGAATATTTGACGACTCTATCTTGGATGGTCACGCTTTGAGTGATAACCAGAGGAGCTCGACTTCAGTGGTGGGGATTGATCTGGTGCAAGAAGACGGTGTAGCCGTGGAGCTAGGTTGTATGATCTATCAAAAGCAAATCTGAGCCCTCTCAAATCTCAATGCGACTAATATTGTGGCCTCTACACATTTATTTATCCCCTTTTTATGTTTAAAAATGATGAATTGTTGTGGTTGTGGCATCTGCTATCTCATTAAGAGCAGCTACGCACATATCACCTCTCGTGGTGTTTGGTTTGCCTTCTCATGATTTTGTTGTCCATGGTCGGAACCAGTTTGGTGCATTCAGACCTTTTCTTTTTCTGTTTTTACTTTTCCTTGAATGGTTGTGATCATTCTGCTGTCCCTTGGATAGTTTATTTTAGGTTATTTTATCGGGTTCGGGTCAGTTTGCTTGTTTCAATTGCTGTTTTACTTTTTATAATATACTATACTATTTATCTACTTATCAGTTTGTACTTTTGGTTACTCCCCACTTCTTTACTGGTTTCAACTTATGGGTCATATAGGGAAAGTTCAGATGTCAAGATAACGGTTTCCTTCCTATCATGTTCATGAATGGCTATGATGATATAGCTTTCCTGCGTCGATCTAACATCTGTTTGGATTTTGTATATTGAGCATTTAGGAGGCTGTTCTGGATTGATGCGCTTTGTAGTGGCAGAACTCGTGTTTAATTTATTGCAGGAGATGAAATTGAGAGGCTGATGTAAATTCGTTTGTGTGTAGATTTTGTCAGTTCTAGGATTTGACTGCTGATCCCTTTGTGTTGGCTGATGGTGTTGAGATACAAATAAGGATTAAACATGACCCTGATGCTGAGGCAATATTCCAATATCATTAGAGGGCCAGTGTTCTTCCCAAGATGATTTAGAATCTCAAAAACGTTTCTTACGTAGTCAGGAATTTGGGTTCATGGTTGAAGTAAGAAATACATATGCAGCTTCTTGGTTACATCGTTTACAATTCCTTTTTAGGTATATTTACAACCTTTGTTGTTCCATATAGTTTGTTTCTTAAATATCCTAAGCATATATTATCGAATAGACTCACTTTCCTGTTTTTGTGATAAAATGAAAAGAATAATGTACATGTTAAGGACATGATAAATCTTCTTCTTTCAATTTGGATATGATTTGAGAATGCTCACATATATTTTCTGTGCTGCATCACCCCATGGTCTGTGATAGTGTCCAACTAGGGATTTGAATGTCAGGACCTAGCTAATACTTTGATGTTATCAGGTTAATAAGTAATACAATACTGTTTAGCTATTAGGTTCTATGAGTATGGCCGGGGTGAATCCTTCAACTTTGCTCATAGGCACTGAAAGAATAAATAATTGATCTTTCATTTCTTCATGAAAAATATGTGATGGGGAACGTTGCAGAAAATAAAATTTTTCTACGCTTTCACCAAGATCAATCTATGAGTTCATCTAGCAACGAGATAAAGGAGTGCATCTACATACCCTTGTAGATCGCGAGCGGAAGCGTTCAAGAGAACGGGGTTGAGGGAGCCGTACTCGTCGTGATCCAAATCACCGATGATCCTAGTGCTGAACAGACAACACCTCCACGTTCAACACACGTACGGTTGAGGAAGACGTCTCCTCCTTCTTGATCCAGCAAGGGGGAAGGAGAGGTTGACGGAGATCCAGCAACACGATGGCGTGGTGGTGGATGCAGCAGTGATCTCGGCAGAGCTTCGCCGAGCTTCTACGAGAGGGAGAGGTGTAGCAAGGGGGAAGGGAGGCGCCAAGAGCATGGGTGCGGCTGCCCTCCTCCCCCTCTTTATATAGGCCCCCCTAGGGGGGCTCCGGCCACAGGAGATGAGATCTCCAAGGGGCTGCCAAGGGGAGGCTTGCCCCCAAGGCAAGTGGGCGTCCCGCTAGGGTTTCCAACCCTAGGCGCAGGGGGGCCCAAGGGGGGGCGCACCAGCCCACCAGGGGCTGGTTCCCCTCCCCACTTCAGCCCATGGGGCCCTCCGAGATAGGTGGCCCCACCCGGTGGTCCCCTGGGACCCTTCCGGTGGTCCCGGTACAATACCGGTGACCCCTGAAACTTTCCCGATGGCCGAAACTGCACTTCCTATATATAATTCTTCACCTCCGGACCATTCCGGAACTCCTCGTGACGTCCAGGATCTCATCAGGGACTCCGAACAACTTTCGGGTTACTGCATACTCATATCTCTACAACCCTAGCATCCTTTGAGCGTTAAGTGTGTAGACCCTACGGGTTCCGGAGACATGCAGACATGACCGAGACGCCTCTCCGGTCAATAACCAACAGCGGGATCTGGATACCCATGTTGGCTCCCACATGCTCCTCGATGATCTCATCGGATGAACCACGATGTCGAGGATTCAATCAATCCCGTATACAATTCCTTTTGTCAATCGGTACGTTACTTGCCCGAGACTCGATCGTCGGTATCCCAATACCTCGTTTAATCTCGTTACCGGCAAGTCACTTTACTCGTACCGTAATGCATGATCCCGTGACCAGACACTTGGTCACATTGAGCTCATTATGATGATGCATTACCGAGTGGTCCCAGAGATACCTCTCCGTCATACGGAGTGACAAATCGATCTCGATTCGTACAGCCCAAGCAGACACTTTCGGAGATACCCGTAGTGCACCTTTATAGTCACCCGATTACGTTGTGACGTTTGGCACACCAAAGCACTCCTACGGTATGCGGGAGTTGCGCAATCTGATGGTTTATGGTATTGATACTTGAATTTTGGTAAAGCTTTAGATATACGAACTACACGTTCTTTGAGCTATGCTTAGGATTGGGTCTTGTCCATCACATCATTCTCCTAATGATGTGATCCCGTTATCAATGACATCCAATGTCCATAGTCGAAACCATGACTATCTATTGATCAACGAGCTAGTCAACTAGAGGCTTACTAGGGACATGTTGTGGTCTATGTATTCACATGTGTATTACGATTTCCGGATAACACAGTTATAGCATGAATAACAGACAATTATCATGAACAAAGAAATATAATAATAACCATTTTATTATTGCCTCTAGGGCATATTTCCAACAGTCTTCCACTTGCACTAGAGTCAATATTCTACTTACATTGTGATGAATCGAACACCCATAGCGTTCTGGTGTTGATCATATTTTGCTCTAGGGAGAGGTTTAGTCAACGGATCTGCTACATTCAGATCCGTATGTACTTTACAAATATCTATGTCTCCATCTTGAACATATTCACGTATGGAGTTGAAGCGACGCTTGATGTGCCTGGTCTTCTTGTGAAACACAGGCTCCTTGGCAAGTGCAATAGCTCGGTGTTGTCACAGAAGAGTGCGATCGGCCCCGACGCATTGGGTATGACTCCTAGGTCGGTGATGAACTCCTTCACCCAGATTGCTTCATGCGCTGCCTCCGAGGCTGCCATGTACTCTGCTTCACATGTAGATCCTGCCACGACGCTTTGCTTGCAACTGCACCAGCTTACTGCCCCACCATTCAAAATATACACGTATCCGATTACGTGACTTAGAGTCATCCAGATCTGTGTCGAAGCTAGCATCGGCGTAACCCTTCTGACGAGCTCTTCGTCACCTCCATAAACGAGAAACATATCCTTAGTCCTTTTGGTACTTTAGGATGTTCTTGACCGCTGTCCGTGTTCCTTACCGGGATTACTTTGGTACCTTCCTACCAAACTTACGGCAAGGTTTACATCAGTGCAGTACACAACATGGCATACATAATAGACCCTATGGCTGAGGCATAGGGTATGACACTCATCTCTTCTTTATCTTCTGCCGTGGTCGGGCATTGAGCCGAGCTCAATCTCACACCTTGCAATACAGGCAAGCACCCCTTCTTGGACTGATCTATATTGAACTTCTTCAAAATCTTATCAAGGTATGTGCTTTGTGAAAGACCTATGAGGCGTCTCGATCTATCTCTATAGATCTTGATGCCTAATATGTAAGCAGCTTCTCCAAGGTCCTTCATTGAAAAACACTTATTCAAGTAGGCCTTAATGCTGTCCAAAAGTTCTATATCATTTCCCATCAAAAGTATGTCATCTACGTATAATATGAGAAATGCTCTGAGCTCCCACTCACTTTCTTGTAAACGCAGGCTTCTCCATAAGTCTGCATAAACCCAAACGCTTTGATCATCTCATCAAAGCGAATGTTCCAACTCCGAGATGCTTGCACCAGCCCATAAATGGATCGCTGGAGCTTGCATACCTTGTTAGCATTCTCAGGGTCGATAAAACCTTCCGGCTGCATCATATACAATTCTTCCTTAAGATGGCCGTTAAGGAATGCTGTTTTGACGTCCATTTGCCATATCTCATAATCATAGTATGCGGCAATTGCTAACATGATTCGGGCGGACTTCAGCTTCGCTACGGAGAGAATGTCTCATCATAGTCAATCCCTTGAACTTGTCGATAACCCTTAGCGACAAGTCGAGCTTTATATATGGTAACATTACCATCCGCGTCCGTCTTCTTCTTAAAGATCCATTTGTTTTCTATTTCTCGCTGATAATCCCCAAGTGCAGGGAATCATCGTAGCAATTTCCAAAGGTGGAAGTGATAAGTATGGAATGTCGAACCCACAAGGAGCTAAAGGTAAGATCAATATTCTCTCAAGCCCTATTTGCCACTAATACGACTCTACGTATACCGAACGTTTGCTTCCAACTAGAAATGAGAAATAAAACTATGTTGTGGGTATGAAAAGGATAACTTTGTATGATATCGGAGAGCTAAAATATAAAAGTAGTTGCTGTTATCATAAAGTTAGAATATATTACTAAATATTATAAATAGCGAGTGTGGAATAATGGTGGATTGGTGTGCGGAATCGTCCTAGGCAATTGTTAACAAGACCGGTAATCACTATTGCAGTTTCATATGAGGGAGAGGCATAAGCTAACATACTTTCTCTACTTGGATCATATGCACTTATGATTGGAACTCTAGCAAGCATCCACAACTACTAAAGATCATTAAGGAAAAACCCAACCATAGCATTAAAGCATCAAGTCCTCTTTATTCCCATACGCAACAATCCCTCTTACTCGGGTTTGTGTTTCAGTCACTCACCAACCCACTATAAGCGAATCTTGAACGTATTGCAACACCCTACATCGGGAATTCCTCACGCTTGCGCGACACGGAGGGCACCATAGGACAGCACCAAAGTAAAACATACAACTCATACCAATCTAGATCATCAATCAACCCAAAGACAAAAGATATCTACTCAAAACATCATAGGATGGCAACACATCATTGGATCATAATATGTGGCATAAAGCACCATGTTCAAGTAGGGATTATAGCAGGTGCGGGAGAGTGGACCGCGTAAAAGAGATGGGATGGTGATGATGATGGTGATGTTGATGAAGACGATCACCGTGGCGATGATTCCCCTCTCGATGGCACTCCGGTGCCACCAAGAGAGAGGAGGAGAGGTTCTCCCCCTTGTGCTTCCTCCTCCATGGCCTCCACCCTCTGGTCCTTGGCCTTCATGGTGATGATGGCCCCTCCGGGTTACTCCTCCATGGCCACCGGTGATGATGGCCCCCTCCGGCAGGGTGCCAGAGAGGGCCTAGGTTGATTTCTCATGGCTACAGAGGCTTGGGGTGGCGGAACTCCCGATCTAATCTCCGTTCTGGAAGTTTTAGGGTACGAGAGTATATATGGGTGCAGAAGTGCGTCGGAAGGAGCTACGGGGCCCCACGAGGCAGGCGCGCCCGGGGGGTGGCGTGCCCCCACCCTCGTGGGCAGCCCGTATCTCCCGACATGCACTCCAAGTTCCCTGGGTTGCTTTTCTTCCAAAAATAACTTCTCCAGTTGATTTCGTTCCGTTTTGACTCCGTCTGATATTCCTTTTCCTCGAAACACTGAAATAGGCATAAAACAGCAAATCTGGGCTGGGCCTCCGATTAATAGGTTAGTCCCAAAAATAATATAAAAGTGGAAAATAAAGCCCAATATTGCCTGAAACAGTAGATAATATAGCATGGAGCAATCAAAAATTATAGATACGTTGGAGACGTATCAGGCATCTAAGCTTAATTCCTGCTCGTCCTCGAGTAGGTAAATGATAAAAAGATAATTTTTGATGCGAAGTGCTAGTAAGTGCTTAAGTTTGATCAATGATAATTCCAATCACTTTTCCTAGCATCAATATGTGTCATAATAGCAGCTTATCGCATAAAACTTTTCATGATCAAGTAACAATCTATTCACAATGTCAAGTATGGTTCAAAAACTTCATTGAGAACTAACAGACTATAATCCCAGTCATTGAAGCAATTGCAATTTATCATAACATCAGAAAGAGTCAAGAATAGAGCCTTTCAGCAAGCCCACATACTCAACTATCATATAGTCTCCTACAATTGCTAACACTCACGCAATACTTGTGATTATGGAGTTTCAGCCGGACACTGAGAAAGATAGGGGCTTATTGTGTTGCCTCCCAACGTATTCACCTTTAGGTGATCTCAACAATAATAGCCCATGCTAACTTACATCCAATTGGATATATATATCATGATCTTTCAAACACAAGGAGCTTGCCAAAGGATAAAATGAAAAAGGGAATGGTGAGGATCACCTTGACTCAAGCATAAAGTAAAATCATAAAGTAAAAGATAGGCCCTTCGCAGAGGGAAGCAGAGGTTGTCATGCGCGTTTAGGGTTGATGCACAAAATCTTAATGCAAAAGAACATCACTTTATATTGCCCCTTGCATGTGGACCTTTATTATGCAGTCCGTCGCTTTTATTACTTCCACAACAAGTTCGTACAAGGCTTATTTCTCTGCACTAATAAGTCATGCATATTTAGAGAGCAATTTTTATTGCTTGCACCGATGACAACTTACTTGAAAGATCTTACTCAATCCATAGGTAGGTATGGTGGACTCTCATGGCAAAACTGGGTTTAAGGATATTTGTAAGCACAAGTAGTATCTCTACTTGGTGCAAGGAATTTGGCTAGCATGAGGGAGAAAGGCAAGCTCAACATGTTTGGAAGTTCAATGACAATATACTTTAACTGAGATGTCGGAAAACATAAACCATTACGTTGTCTTCCTTGTCCAACGTCAACTATTTTAGCATGTCATACTTAATAAGTGCTTCACAATCATAAAAGATGTCCAAGATAATATTTTTTTATGTGAACCTCTCTTTCCTTATTACTTCCTATTAATTGCAACGATGACCAAAACTACGTTTGCCAGTTCTCAACAACTTTTATGCCTCATACTTTCTATGTGTGAAGTCATCACTAGCCATGTTATAAACAAATGAAACATATAAAAGTTCAGATTTATGACATTCAATTCATTCCCCCATTTACTCATAGGATATACATGAAGCACAAGAGTAAAAGACAAACTACTCCAAAAGATATGAGTGAAAGACACTGAGTGGTCAAATAATTAACTAGCCATGGGAGGGTTCCTTTCAAAATTTCAGATCCAATGATTTTATTCAAACAGAAAGTAAAACAAAATAAAATGACATTGCAAGGATAGCATAACTCATGTGAAGAAGCAAAAACTTAGGCTCAACCGATACTAACCGATAGTTGTTGAAGAGAAAAGGTGGGATGCCTACCGGGGCATCCCCAAGCTTAGATGCTTGAGACTTCTTGAAATAATGTCTTGGGGTGCCTTGGGCATCCCCAAGCTTGAGCATTTGTGTCTCCTTAATTCCTTTTATACGTCGGTTTCCTAAATCTCAAAAGCTTCATACACACCAAACTCAACAAGAACTCGTGAGATAGGTTAGTATAAACCAATGCAAAACCTTATCATTTTCTACTGTAACAAATTACTAAAATTATTATTCAACATTGCATACTAAATGCCTATGCATATTTAACACTCCTATCCTCAAATAGAATCATTAAACAAGCAAACATATGCAAACAATGCAAACATAACAGCAATCTGTCAAGACAGTACAGCCTGTAAAGAATGCAAGAGTATCAATACTTCCCTAACTCCAAAAATTATGAGAGAAAATTCCCACTGTAGTATATTTATCAGAGCTCATTATGCAAAAATTTTCAACATTATATCATGCTCTGAATTTTCTAGGGAATTTTTGCAACAGTGATAAACTTTCTATTTTCAAACAGCAATATGTATACTAGCAAAATAAGCATGGTAAAGGCTATCCTTGACATTTTTATTGAAACTAAAGATGCAAAACATTATTCTAAATACCAGAAAGAAAATATTAACAAAATAAAATAACGATCCAAGTAAAACACATATCATGTGACGAATAAAAATATAGCTCCGAGTAAGGTGTACCGATAATTATGAAGACGAAAGAGGGGATGCCTTCCGGGGCATCCCCAAGCTTAGGCGCTTGAGTCTTCCTTGAATATTACCTTGGGGTGCCTTGGGCATCCCCAATCTTAGAGTCCTTCCACTCCTTATTCTCCTAATATCGATATCTTACCCAAAACTTGAAAACTTCAATCACAGAAAACTCATCCAAACTTCGTGAGATAGGTTAGTATGATAAAGAGTAAACCATGCACTTGGGTACTGTCAAAGACAAGGTTAATAATTGTTCTCACACAATGCCTACTGTACCATATCATTTCTACAATTTATATTGAGAAATATAAGTCATAGAAACTAGAAAACAAGCAAACTATGCAATGAAAACAGAATCTGTCAGAAACAGAACTGTCTGTAATGATCTGAACAATAAACATACTTATGCTAATCCAAAAATTATGAAATAAATTGGTGGACGTGAGGAATTTTTCTATTAATCTTATGCAAAAATAATCAACTCAAAAGCACTCTTCTGTAAAAAATGACATCTATTCTCGTGAGCGCAAAGTTTCTGTTTTTTACAGCAAGATCACATTAACCTTCACCCAAGTCTTCCCAAAGGTCTTACTTGGCACTTTATTGAAACAAAGCTATAAAACATGATTACTACAGTAGCTTAATCATGTAGACACACAAAAACAGTAAGGGTAAATATTGGGTTGTCTCCCAACAAGCGCTTTTCTTTAATGCCTTTTTTCTAGGCATGATGATTTCAATGATTCTCGCATAAAGGATAGGAGTTGAAACATAAAAAGAGCATCATGAAGAATATGACTAGCACATTTAAATCTAACACACTTCCTATGCCTAGGGATTTTGTGAGTACACAATTTATAAGAACAACAATCAACTAGCATAGGAAGGCAAAACAAGCATAACTTTCAAAACTTTAAGCACATAGGGAGGAAACTCAATATTATTGCAACTCCTACAAGCACGTATTCGTCCCTCATAATAATTTTCAGAGGCATCATGGATAACAACTTTGTTCTCATACTCAATTGGAACCTCTTCAGAAATAGTGGAATCATTACTAACTAAAGTTGACACTCTTCCAAATCCACTTTCATAAATATCACACTAAGATTCAATATCTTCCAAAATAGTGGGATCACTAATTCCTAAAGTTGACACTCTTCCAAACCCACTTTAAATGATAGTATTATTCATACTCCAAAAGGTATAAGTGAAGTTCATGGAGCATTCTACAACTAACCAATATCCAAGCTCAAAATGTATAAGTGAAGCACATGAAGCATTCTATAAAACCATACTCAAAAGATTTAAGTGAAGCACAAAGAGCAATTCTATAAGATCATACTTAAAAGATTTAAGTGAAGCACATGAAGTAAATCATTGAAGGGATAACTCATGCTAGCATGGATCTTAAAGGAAAAACAAAAACACAAGGGACACAAATCATGTGAACAAAACAAAAACCGAGGTATACCGATAATCGTTGAAGAAGAAAGATGGGATGCCAACCGGGGCATCCCCAAGCTTAGATGCTTGAGTACCCTTTGAAATATTTACTTGGGGTGCCTTGGGCATCCCCAAGCTTGAATTCTTGCCTCTCTTTATTCTTCTCACATCGGTAACTCCTCGTTCTTCAAACACTTCATTCACAAAAAACTTAAACAAAAACTTGTGAGATCCGTTAGTGTAATAAAACAAATCACTACCTTTAGGTACTGTAATGAACTCATTATTTATTTGTATGGATGTTAAACCTACTGTATTCCAAGTTCTCTATGGTTCATACCCAACAATACTAGCCATAGATTCATCGAAATAAGCAAACAACACATGCAGAACAGAATCTGTTAAAAACAGAACAGTTTGTAGTAATCTGGAAGTTTGGCAAACTTCTGTAACTCCTGAAATTATAAACAAAATTTGAACAATTTGTACAGAAGTAATGTGCAAAAAGAATCAGAACCATTTGACTTTCCAGTTAAAAATGTAAATTCATGCACTACAGCCAAAGTTTCTGTTTTTGTTTTGCACATAGTAAACAAGCAATCTAATCATCCTAACACCAAGGCTTGGCACATTATTTTTATAATACAATGAATATATACAAGGGGATAATTATTTACAGAGAAACTTCCATGAAAAATTCTACATTGTTTTCGTGAGCATGAGGACAAGTGCTCAAGGTCGACCCTCACTTCTTCAATGCAAAACCTTCCAATCACTTCTCTTTTTGAAAAACTTTTTAGGAATGAAAGGCAATTTTTTTTGTATTTTCATTCTTTTAATTTTTTTGACCCATAACTAAACATAAACAAAAAGGAAAAACAAAATCTACTTAGTGTAGAAAGCAAACAAGCACACACGAGAATATCAACCCCACGCTATTGCTCCCCGACAACGGCACCAGAAAAGAGCTTGATAATCCCCAAGTGCAGGGAATCATCGTAGCAATTTCCAAAGGGGGGAGTGATAAGTATGGAATGTCGAACCCACAAGGAGCTAAAGGTAAGATCAATATTCTCTCAAGCCCTATCTGCCACTGATACGACTCTACGTATACCAAATGTTTGCTTCCAACTAGAAATGAGAAATAAAACTATGTTGTGGGTATGAAAAGGATAACTTTGTATGATATCGGAGAGCTAAAATATAAAAGTAGTTGCTATTATCATAAAGTTAGAATATATTACTAAATATTATAAATAGCGAGTGTGGAGTAATGGTGGATCTGTGTGCGGAATTGTCCTAGGCAATTGTTAACAAGACCGGGAATCACTATTGCAGTTTCATATGAGGGAGAGGCATAAGCTAACATACTTTCTCTACTTGGATCATATGCACTTATGATTGGAACTCTAGCAAGCATCCGCAACTACTAAAGATCATTAAGATAAAACCCAACCATAGCATTAAAGCATCAAGTCCTCTTTATTCCCATACGCAACAATCCCTCTTACTCGGGTTTGTGTTTCACCACTCACCAACCCACTATAAGTGAATCATGAACGTATTGCAACACCCTACAGCGGAATCCCTCACGCTATGCCGACACGGAAGGCACCATAGGACAGCACCAAAGTAAAACATACAACTCATACCAATCTAGATCATCAATCAACCCAAAGACAAAAGATATCTACTCAAAACATCATAGGATGGCAACACATCATTGGATCATAATATGTGGCATAAAGCACCATGTTCAAGTAGGGATTACAGCGGGGGCGGGAGAGTGGACCGCGTAAAAGAGATGGGGATGGTGATGTTGATGAAGACGATCACCATGGCGATGATTCCCCTCTCGATGGCACTCCGGTGCCACCAAGAGAGAGGAGGAGAGGTTCTCCCCCTTGTGATTCCTCCTCCATGTCCTCCACCCTCTGGTCCTTGGCCTTCATGGTGATGATGGCCCCTCAGGATACTCCTCCATGGCCACGGTGATGATGGCCCCCTCCCAGGGTGCCGAGAGGGCCTAGATTGATTTCTCGTGGCTACAGAGGCTTGCGGCGGAACTCCCGATCTAATCTCCGTTCTGGAAGTTTTAGGAGTACGAGAGTATATATGGGTGCGAAGTGCGTCGGAGGAGCTCCGGGGGCCCCACGTGGCTGGGGGCGTGCCTAGGGGGGTGGGCGCGCCCCCACCCTCGTGGGCAGCCCGTATCTCCCCTGACGTGCACTCCAAGTTCCCTGGGTTGCTTTTCTTCCAAAAATAACTTCTCCAGTTGAGTTCGTTCCGTTTTGACTCCGTCTGATATTCCTTTTCCTCGAAACACTGAAATAGGCATAAAACAACAAATCTGGGCTGGGCCTCCGGTTAATAGTTTAGTCCCAAAAATAATATAGAAGTGGAAAATAAAGCCCAATATTGCCTGAAACAGTAGATAATATAGCATGGAGCAATCAAAAATTATAGATACGTTGGAGACGTATCACTCGCCGATCATCGGGCAAGTCTGTCAAAGTCCATACTTTGTTTTCATACATGGATCCTATCTCGGATTGCATGGCTTCAAGCCATTTGTTGGAATCTGGGCCCGCCATCGCTTCTTCATAGTTCGAAGGTTCACCGTTGTCTAACAACATGATTTCCAAGACAGGGTTGCCATACCACTCTGGTGCGGAACGTGTCCTTGTGGACCTTTGAAGTTCAGTAGGAGCTTGATCCGAAGTATCTTGATTATCATCATTAACCTCCTCTCTTGTCAGTGCAGGCACCACAGGAACATCTTCCTGAGTTGCGCTACTTACCGTTTCAAGAGGTAGTACTTCATCAAGCTCTACTTTCCTCCCACTTAATTCTTTCGAGAGAAACTCTTTCTCCAGAAAGGACCCGTTCTTGGCAACAAAGATCTTGCCTTCGGATCTTCAGTAGAAGGTATACCCAATGGTTTTCTTAGGGTATCCTATGAAGACGCATTTTTCTGACTTGGGTTCAAGCTTTTCAGGTTGGAGTTTCTTGACATAAGCGTCGCATCCCCAAACTTTTAGAAACGACAGCTTAGGTTTCTTTCCAAACCATAATTCATACGGTGTCGTCTCAACGGATTTAGACGGTGCCCTATTTAAAGTGAATGTAGCTGTCTCTAGAGCGTATCCCCAAAATGATAGCGGTAAATCGGTAAGAGACATCATAGATCGCACCATATCCAATAAAGTGCGATTCTGACGTTCGGACACACCATTACGCTGAGGTGTTCCGGTAGGCGTGAGTTGTGAATCGCTTCCACATTTCTTAAGTGCGTACCAAATTCGTGACTTAAATATTCTCCCCACGATCTGATCAGAAGAACTTTATCTTTCGGTCACGTTGATTCTCTACCTCATTCTGAAATTCCTTGAACTTTTCAAAGGTCTCAGACTTGTGTTTCATTAAGTAGACATACCCATATCTACTCAAGTCATCAGTGAGAGTGAGAACATAACGATATCCTCCTCGAGCCTCAACGCTCATTGGACCGGACACATCAGTATGTATGATTTCCAATAAGTTGGTTGGTCGCTCCATTGTTCGGAGAATGAGTCTTGGTCATTTTGCCCATGAGGCATGGTTCGCATGTGTCAAATGATTCATAATCGAGAGACTCTAAAAGTCCATCAGCATGGAGCTTCTTCATGCGCTTGACACCAATGTGACCAAGGCGGCAGTGCCACAAGTATGTGGGTCTATCGTTATCAACTTTACATCTTTTGGTATTCACACTATGAATATGTGTAACATCATGTTCGAGATTCATTAGGAATAAACCATTGACCATCGGGGCATGGCCATAAAACATATCTCTCATATAAATAGAACAACCATTATTCTCGGATTTAAATGAGTAGCCATCTCGTATTAAACGAGATCCAGATACAGTGTTCATGCTCAAAGATGGTACTAAATAACAATTATTGAGGTTTAAAACTAATCTCGTAGGTAAATGTAGAGGTAGCGTGCCGACGGCGATCATATCGACCTTGGAACCATTCCCGACGCGCATCGTCACCTCGTCCTTCGCCAGTCTCCGCTTATTCCGCAGCTCCTGCTTTGAGTTACAAATATGAGCAACCGCACCGGTATCAAATACCCTGGAGCTACTACGAGTACTGGTAAGGTACACATCAATTACATGTATATCAAATATACCTTTGGTTTGCCGGCCTTCTTGTCCGCTAAGTACTTGGGGCAGTTCCGCTTCCAGTGACCACTTCCCTTGCAATAAAAGCACTCAGTCTCAGGCTTGGGTCCATTGTTTGACTTGTTCCTCGTAACTGGCTTACCGGGCGCGGCAACTCCCTTGCCGTCCTTCTTGAAGTTCTTCTTACCCTTGCCTTTCTTGAACTTAGTGGTTTTATTCACCACCAACACTTGATGTTCCTTTTTGATCTCTACCTCCGCTGATTTCAACATTGAATATACCTCAAGAATGGTCTTTTCCATCCCCTGCATATTGAAGTTCATCACAAAGCTCTTGTAGCTCGGTGGAAGCGATCAAGGATTACATCAACGACGGGCGTCATCCGGGAGATTAACTCCCAGCTAAGTCAAGCGGTTGTGCAACCCAGACATCTTGAGTATGTGCTCACTGACAGAACTATTTTCCTCCAGCTTACAGCTGAAGAACTTGTCGGAGACTTCATATCTCTCGACCCGAGCATGAGCTTGGAAAACCATTTTCAGCTCTTCAAACATCTCATATGCTCCGTGTTGCTCAAAACGCTTTTGGAGCACCGGTTCTAAGCTGTAAAGCATGCCGCACTGAACGAGGGAGTAATCATCAGCACGGGACTGCCAAGCGTTCATAACGTCTTGGTTCTCTGGGATTGGTGCTTCACCTAGCGGCGCTTCTAGGACATAATCTTTCTTGGCAGCTATGAGGATGATCCTCAGGTTCCGGACCCAGTCCGTATAGTTGCTGCCATCATCTTTCAGCTTGGTTTTCTCTAGGAACGCGTTGAAGTTGAGGGTAACGTGGGCCATTTGATCTACAAGACATATTGTAAAGATTTTAGACTAAGTTCATGATAATTAAGTTCATCTAATCAAATTATTTAATGAACTCCCACTCAGATTAGACATCCCTCTAGTCATCTAAGTGATACATGATCCAACTCGACTAGCCCGTGTCCGATCATCACGTGAGACGGACTAGTCATCATCGGTGAACATCTCCATGTTGATCGTATCTTCTATACGACTCATGTTCGACCTTTCGGTCTTCCGTGTTCCGAGGCCATGTCTGCACATGCTAGGCTCGTCAAGTCAACCTAAGTGTATTGCGTGTGTAAATCTGGCTAACACCCGTTGTATTTGAACGTTAGGATCTATCACACCCGATCATCACGTGGTGCTTCGAAACAACGAACTTTCGCAACGGTGCACAGTTAGGGGGAACAATTTCTTGAAATTATTATGAGGGATCATCTTATTTACTACCGTCATTCTAAGTAAACAAGATGAAAAACATGATAAACATCACATGCAATCAAATAGTGACATGATATGGCCAATATCATATAGCTCCTTTGATCTCCATCTTCGGGGCTCCATGATCATCTTCGTCACCGGCATGACCGCATGATCTCCATCATCATGATCTCCATCACGTTGTCTCCATGAAGTTGCTCGCCAACTATTACTTCTACTACTATGGCTAACACGTTTAGCAATAAAGTAAAGTGATTTACATGGCGTTTCTCAATGACACGCAGGTCATACAAAAATAAAGACAACTCCTATGGCTCCTGCCGGTTGTCATACTCATCGACATGCAAGTCGTGATTCCTATTACAAGAACATGATCTCATACATCACATATATATCATTCATCATTCATCACAACTTTTGGCCATATCACATCACAAATCATATGCTGCAAAAACAAGTTAGACGTCCTCTAATTGTTGATGCATGTTTTACTGGCTGCAATAGGTTTCTAGCAAGAACGTTTTCTTACCTACATAAAAGCCACAACGTGTTTTGCCAACTTCTATTTACCCTTCATAAGGACCCTTTTCATCGAATCCGCTCCAAGTAAAGTGGGAGAGACAGACACCCGCTAGCCACCTTATGCAACTAGTGCATGTCAGTCGGTGGAACCTGTCTCACGTAAGCGTACATGTAAGGTCGGTCCGGGCCGCTTCATCCCACAATACCGCTGAAGCAAAATAAGACTAGTAGTGGCAAGAAAGTTGACAACATCTACGCCCACAACAAATTTGTGTTCTACTCGTGCAAAGAGAACTACGCATAGACCTAGCTCATGATGCCACTGATGGGGAACGTTGCAGAAAATAAAATTTTTCTACGCTTTCACCAAGATCAATCTATGAGTTCATCTAGCAACGAGAGAAAGGCGTGCATCTACATACCCTTGTAGATCGTGAGCGGAAGCGTTCAAGAGAACGGGGTTGAGGGAGTCGTACTCGTCGTGATCCAAATCACCGATGATCCTAGTGCTGAACGGACAGCACCTCCGTGTTCAACACACGTACGCTCGAGGAAAACGTCTCCTCCTTGATCCAGCAAGGGGGAAGGAGAGGTTGACGGAGATCCAAAAGCACGACGGCATGATGGTGGATGCAGCAGTGATCTCGGCAGAGCTTCGCCGAGCTTCTACGAGAGGGAGAGGTGTAGCAAGGGGGAAGGGAGGCGCCAAGAGCATGGGTGCGGCTGCCCTGCCTCCCCCTCTTTATATAGGCCCCCTAGGGGGGCGGCGGCCCTGGGAGATGAGATCTCCAATGGGGGGCAGCGGCCAAGGGGGAGGCTTGCCCCCCAAGGCAAGTGGAGGCGCCCCCCACCCTAGGGTTTCCAACCCTAGGCGCAGGGGGCCCAAGGGGGGCGCACCAGCCCACCAGGGGCTGGTTCCCCTCCCCACTTCAGCCCATGGGGCCCTCCGGGATAGGTGGCCCCACCCGATGGACCCCCGGGACCCTTTCGGTGGTCCCGGTACAATACCGGTGACCCCAGAAACTTTCCCGATGGCCTAAACTGCACTTCTGATATATAATTCTTCACCTCCGGACCATTCCGGAACTCCTCGTGACGTCCGGAATCTCATCAAGGACTCCGAACAACTCTCGGGTTACTGCATACTCATATCTCTACAACCCTAGCGTCACCGAACCTTAAGTGTGTAGACCCTACGGGTTCAGGAGACATACAGACATGACCGAGACGCCTCTCCCGTCAATAACCAACAGCGGGATCTGGATACCCATGTTGGCTTCCACATGCTCCTCGATGATCTCATCGGATGAACCACGATGTCGAGGAGTCAATCAATCCCGTATACAATTCCCTTTGCCAATCAG
The DNA here is from genome assembly GCA_021605145.1 of Aegilops bicornis. Classification (NCBI taxonomy): domain Eukaryota; kingdom Viridiplantae; phylum Streptophyta; class Magnoliopsida; order Poales; family Poaceae; genus Aegilops; species Aegilops bicornis. The sequence goes on along the minus strand of CM038672.1, from coordinate 701,051,147 downwards.
TATGTTACTTGCCCGAGATTCGATCGTCGGTATCCCAATACCTCGTTTAATCTCGTTACCGGCAAGTCACTTTACTGCATCCGTAATGCATGATCCCGTGACTGCACACTTGGTCACATTGAGCTCATTATGATGATGCATTACCGAGTGGGCCCAGAGATACCTCTCCGTCATACGGAGTGACAAATCCCAGTCTCGATTCGTGCCAACCCAACAGACACTTTCGGAGATACCCGTTGTCGGTGTCAAAACCGGCGGATCTCGGGTAGGGGGTCCCGAACTGTGCGTCTAGGCGGATGGTAACAGGAGACAAGGGACACGATGTTTTACCTAGGTTCGGGCCCTCTTGATGGAGGTAAAACCCTACGTCCTGCTTGATTAATATTGATGATATGTGTTACAAGAGTGGATCTACCACGAGATCGAAGAGGCTAAACCCTAGAAGCTAGCCTATGGTATGATTGTTGTTCGTCCTACGGACTAAAACCCTCCGGTTTATATAGACACCGGATAGGGCTAGGGTTACATGAGTCGGTTACAATGGTAGGAGATCTACATATCTGTATCGCCAAGCTTGCCTTCCACGCCAAGGAAAGTCCCATCCGAACACGGGACGAAGTCTTCAATCTTGTATCTTCATAGTCTTGGAGTCCGGCTGATGATGATAGTTCGGCTATCCGGACACCCCCTAGTCCGGAACTCCCTCAGTAGCCCCTGAACCAGGCTTCAATGACGACGAGTCCGGCGCGCATATTGTCTTCGGCATTGCAAGGCGGGTTCTTCCTCCGAATAATTTATAGAAGATTGTGAACACCAGGATAATGTCCGGCTCTGCAAAACAAGTTCCACATAACACCGTAGAGAGAATAATTTTTGCACAGATCTGCTGACGTATTTCGCGGCGTGACATCACACCACGGCCAGGCCTTCATATGAACCATTTTTTATTGTTCCACCTCAGCGTGTTTAGCGAGGCGGTTTCCTTGGCACGTCTTATCAGAGCGCAGATCGTGCCCCCTTATTCCGGGATTCTCATCAATACGGACGTGGGTAACCCAACCGTGCCCGTTGGCCTGCCTTCTCTATCAAAGGCGAGTCCTAGTCGACCACGGGGTGGGCTCTTGGTATTCAACCTCTTTATAATGAGACCAAGGCCCTCTTCTTTTTACACCCTCCATCGAGTTTGCCTCACGCTTCGAGTTCCAACACCCAAAGCTTCAGATTCAGCGCCGGACTTTCGACGATGTTCGGCTCCGACCAGCACGGCCGATGGATGTCTTCCTCCGTCCACGTAAGAAGATGTGCTAAAGCTGCGAGACGCCAGTATCTCGACCGGCGAGATCTCAGATAGGCTGCCTGCTCCAGGGCAGACCACTCCCACTCTGAGCCCGCCGAGAACGTGGTATTCGTGGTCCCACTTCCTTCGGGGTTTAGGCTTCCCGACGGATCCCTTTGTACGGGGCTCATGTTTTATTATGGGCTTGATTTCCATGACTTGAATCCGGAGTCCATCCTCCATATCTCGTCATTCATTGTCGTATGTGAGGCCTTCCTCCATATTACCCCCACTTTCGATTGTGGCTCAAGACCTTCAAGGTGGAGCCAAAAGATGATCAAGGGGCAGCAAGCGGAGTGCGGAGGGGCGGTCATAAGCAAATGTCTTTGATGCTCCGTGGCCCGAGGGCTCTTTTCAAGAGGAGCTTGGTTTGTGGCAACGGGAGTGGTTTTATATCACTGCTCCTAGGGGCACCAAATGGGCGGCGCTCCCTGCCTTCCGCTCAGGTCCACCACAGCGGCTGGCGTCATGGGTCAACAAGGGGCTCGACTGGGGGTCGTCCAAGGACGTTCCCTCGCTGCAGGGCCGTATTCGAGACCTCCAGGAAAGAGGGATCAATCTGGTTGCAGTGGCGCAGGTTATGGTGATCCGACGCCTTCAACCCTGCAAACGTCGCCCCCTCCGCTTGTGGGAATTCAATCCGGAGGGACCACGAGCTCTCCAAAATTTTATGGGCTCGACGCTCGCGGAGATGTATAAACTGTTCTTCGGATCACAAGAGAAGTGTCCGGACTTGACCGAGGATGCAGGACTAAGCTGCAATCGCCCAGATGCTCAAGTAAGTAGTCCTGTAACCGGACAAGCTGTTCATCCATTTATTATATATATATGCCCTTTAAAGGAGTCGTTTCTTGAACAGGAGTGGATAGCCAAGGCAAAGTTGATCAGGTGTCCGGCTCCCCTCCCAGAGACCACGCCGGATCCCATGTTGACCAAGATGTTGAAGGTCGCGCCTTTTGAAGAAGGCGAAGGGAGGAGCGGGGAAGCAACTGCCTCTGCGAAGGAGGCTATCAAGGAAGGAGGGATTAAGAGTCCCACCTTCCGAGGAGAGAAGAGGACCGCTGTAAGATCCGGAGGTCAAGGCCTCAAAGAAAGGAAGGGAATCTTCGGCAGAGTCCGCGCCGGGAAGTAACCCAGCCGCATTATCTCCCAGGGATCAGCCCTCCAAAGGAGCCGTAAGTAGAAAGAAGGGGTCTTTTAAGTAAGGAGCATCCCTGTATTTATTTTTGAAGATAACCTAATTTGTACCTTGTAGTTCGGACCTCAGCCCTTCTCAGCAGAGCTCGTCTTCGGGGGATCTTCTTCCGGAGATGATGGAGAGCGAAACGCCTCCACCTGTCGCATCCTCATGTGAAGCGGATGACCCGGAGGTGTCGTCACAGAGGGTTCCCCCAAGTCCGGCGGGAGCGGAAGGTCCGGCGCCGAGTGGTCTTGTGATCGGAGGAGCTGAAGGATTTGCTCGGGCGGCGGCTATCTCGTAAGATCACCGTGCTCTAATGGGTACGGTGATTGAAAGGATTGCATCCACAGAGAGCGGATTGCACGAAGCCGCCGAAGCTTATCGACGGGTTTGAGGTACGCAAAAAATAATGTACCTTCAGCGCTTATGCATATAAAATGCGCCATGTATAGATAGTAGTTTTCGAGACTCGGCATGTTGTCAAAATTGACGACGTGCCGAGGATCAAATCTCGCTTTTAACATATCGCCACTCCTAAACAGGTGGCGGACGTCCGGAGGCCAGCCGATCGATGAATATGCCGAACTAAAGCGGCAGCTTGATGAGGCGGATGCGGACATCGCGCTGGTCAATAAACGGTTTGACGAGTCACAAGGTATGCGACTTCTATGCGGACACCTGGTAAGGGAGCTTGACGCCCATGTCTTACTGTTTGTATGCTTAATGCAGATGGTGCCGCTGCCGTGGAAGAGCTGCGGGCAGAACTTGCCCGAGCGAAAGAGCAAGCCAGAATTAATGTAACGGCCGCTTTAAAGGCGTCAAGAGCTAGAAGCTGAACGGACTGCTCACCGCCGAAGAAGAGGAGATGGCCGATATGGCCAAAAAGTTAAGGAATACTACCAATCGCTGCGAGGTTCTTGAAAAAGAGCGTCAAGCGGAACAAGAGGGCTTAAAGAAGGCCGCCGCCGAATCCAAGAATGCCCAATCGGCGTTGAGAGCTGCCAAGGAGGAGTAGAGTCAGGCCAGGGCAATTGCGGCTGGAAAACCGTTTTTGCTGCGGAGGAAATATACAGATCCAAAGTATGCTCAGTTGGATAAATTGTGGAGTTCCGAGGATGCTTATCTGGACTTGGCGGCGAAGCGCCAGGACGCTGTTGAGCACTTCCGGGGCCGAGAAGGGCCTGAAGGGAAGAGCTATATTGGTCGCAATTCCATAGTACAGAGCGTCCTCTGCCGCTGACCGATCGGTTGGCCGAATGGGCCGAGCTGAATCGGTTGTCCGGATTTGCCATGAAGCATGTCTTGACTCACTTGTGGCCGGACGGACCCCAGCCAAAGAGCTATTTTGGTTTAGTGCAACAGTTTCTTGGTGCGGTGCCGCGTATCGACGCAATGAAGCGATCAACGTGCATTGAGGGAGCGCGGATGGCTCTTGCCCGTGTCAAGACATACTGGGCAGAGATGAAGGCCACTGACGTTGCATCCTAGGATTCGGACAGAGGCCGAGTACCTGCCGAGCACTACTTTGAAGAAGTCAGGCGCTCGTTTAATAGAGACGCGGTGCTCGAAGGATATTATGTTTTAAATGACATGTATGATTTGTGAAAACAACGCTTTCAATGTAATATAAGTGCTTTTTATACTTGTGCGTTCAAGTAGTAAACTACTCCCTGTGCGGCCGTTTAAGTATATGTGTATATAACCTGAAAGATGGCAGTCCTTGGCTTCAGCCCCCACACACATAGTGCGGGGGTGTTTGCAAAAAAAGCACTTTTTCACACTTAATCCAACGTCTTGGTCCTCTTAAGGAGGTGGTAGCGTAGCAAACCAGGCAACCGGACTATAATGATTTATCACTTTCACTTAGCCATAGGAGTTCGAGGGTGGGGCTACTATATAGCCCACGGGGCACCGCACTCTCCCGAATTCGGGGTGCGTATGTGCCTGACCGAAAACTGGTCCTTCGTTAATGCGGAGGAATTCTAAACATTCCTGTGAGTCATCGAGTGGTTGACTAGTCTCTCGCTATATCATGACAGTCAGTTTTCAGCTTTCTCTACTGAGGTGCTCGACCGCCGAACCGGGCACAATCGCAGTAGTTCTCCTGGTGCCGCGTTAGCCGTGAAAACGGAACGTAAGGCAGCAAAACACAGGAGCCGGGCAACCCAACATTTGACCAAAGACATGATTCGGAGCTGATGCATATAAGGCCTAACTGTTGGAAATATGCCCTAGAGGCAATAATAAAAGTATTATTATTATATTTCCTTGTTCATGATAATTGTCTTTTATTCATGCTATAATTGTATTATCCGGAAATCGTAATACACGTGTGAATACATAGACCACAAAATGTCCCTAGTGAGCCTCTAGTTGACTAGCTCGTTGATCAACAGATAGTCATGGTTTCCTAACTATGGACATTGGATGTCATTGATAACGGGATCACATCATTAGGAGAATGATGTGATGGACAAGACCCAATCCTAAGCATAGCACAAGATCGTGTAGTTCGTTTTGCTAGAGCTTTTCCAATGTCAAGTATCTTTTCCTTAGACCATGAGATCGTGTAACTCCCGGATACCGTAGGAGTGCTTTGGGTGTACCAAACGTCACAACATAACTGGGTGACTATAAAGGTGCACTACGGGTATCTCCGAAAGTATCATTGGGTTGACACGGATCGAGACTGGATTTGTCACTCCGTATGACGGAGAGGTATCACTGGCCCACTCGGTAGTGCATCATCATAATGAGCTAAAAGTGACCAAGTGTTTGGTCACGGGATCATGCATTACGTTACGAGTAAAGTGACTTGCCGGCAACAAGATTGAACGAGGTATTGGGATACCGACGATCGAATCTCGGGCAAGTAAAATACCGATTGACAAAGGGAATTGTATACGGGTTGTTTGAATCCTCGACATCGTGGTTCAACCGATGAAATCATCGAGGAGCATGTGGGAGCCTACATGGGTATCTAGATCCCGCTGTTGGTTATTGCCCGAGAGCCGTCTCGGTCATGTTCAAGATGTCTCCCGAACCCGTAGGGTCTACACTTAAGGTTCAAAGGACGCTAGGGTTGTATGAATATGAGTATGCAGCAAACCGAATGTTGTTCGGAGTCTCGGATGAGATCCCGGACGTCACGAGGAGTTCCGGAATGGTCCGGAGGTAAAGATTTATATATAGGAAGTCTTATTTTGGTCGCCGGAAAAGTTTCGCGCGTTATTGGTATTGTACGGGAGTGCCGAAAGGGGTCCGGGGGTCCACCGGGGGTCCACCTGCCGGGGGCCACATGGGCTGTGGGGGTGCGCCTTGGCCTATATGGGCCAAGGGAACCAGCCCAAAAGGGCCCATGCGCCAAGGAGACATGGGAGGAAGAGTCCTAAAGGGGAAGGCACCTGAGGGTGCCTTGGGAGGATGGACTCCTCCCCTCTTGGCCGCACCCCTTCCTTGGAGGAAGGGCAAGGCTGCCCTCCCCTCTTTTGCACCTATATAAAGGGAGGGAGGGAGGTGGCCGCACAGAAGCCCTTGGCACCTCCCTCTCCGCTACACCTCCTCCTCCTCCCGTAGTTGCTTAGCGAAGCCTGCCGGAGTTCTGCTGCATCCACCACCACGCCGTTGTGCTGCTGGATCATCATCAACCTCTCCTCCCCCCTTGCTGGATCAAGAAGGAGGAGACGTCATCCGCTTCGTACGTGTGTTGAACGCGGAGGTGCTGTCCCGGCACTAGGTCATCGGTGATCTGAATCACGGCGAGTACGACTCCATCATCCCCGTTCCATTGAACGCTTCCGCACGTGATCTACAAGTGGTATGTAGATGCAATCACTCTCCCATGACTCGTTGCTAGATGAACTCATAGATGGATCTTGGTGAAACCGTAGGAAAAAATTTAATTTTCTGCAACGTTCCCAACAGTGGTATCAGAGCTAGGTCTATGCGTAGTTCTCTATTGCACGAATAGAACACAATTTGTTGTGGGCGTCGATGTTGTCAACTTTCTTGCCGCTACTAGTCTTATCTTGCTTCAGCGGCATTGTGGGATGAAGCGGCCCGGACCGACCTTACACGCACGCTTACGTGAGACTGGTTCCACCGAATCGACATGCACTAGTTGCATAAGGTGGCTAGCGGGTGTCTGTCTCTCCCACTTTAGTTGGAGCGGATTCGATGAAAAGGGTCCTTATGAAGGGTAAATAGAAGTTGACAAAATCACGTTGTGGTTATTCGTAGGTAAGAAAACGTTCTTGCTAGAACCCAATTGCAGCCACGTAAAAGATGCAACAACAATTAGAGGACGCCTAACTTGTTTTTGCAGCAATTGTCATGTGATGTGATATGGCCAGAAGTTGTGATGAATGATGAATGACATATTGTGATGTATGGGATCATGTTCTTGTAATAGGAATCACGACTTGCATGTCGATGAGTATGACAACCGGCAGGAGCCATAGGAGTTGTCTTTATTTTTGTATGACCTGCGTGTCATTGAAGAACGCCATGTAAATTACTTTACTTTATTGCTAAACGCGTTAGCCATAGAAGTAGAAGTAGTCGTTGGCGTGACAACTTCATGAAGACACGATGATGGAGATCATGATGATGGAGATCATGGTGTCATGCCGGTGACAAGATGACCATGGAGCCCCGAAGATGGAGATCAATGGAGCTATATGATATTGGCCATATCATGTCACTACTATATAATTGCATGTGATGTTTATTATGTTTATGCATCTTGTTTACTTAGAACGACGGTAGTAAATAAGATGATCCCTTACAGCAATATCAAGAAGTGTTCTCCCCTAACTGTGCACCGTTGCTAAAGTTCGTCGTTTCGAAGCACCACGTGATGATCGGGTGTGATAGATCCTTACGTTCACATACAACGGGTGTAAGACAGTTTTACACATGCAAAACACTTAGGGTTAACTTGACGAGCCTAGCATGTACAGACATGGCCTCGAACACGGAGACCGAAAGGTCGAACACGAGTCGTATGGAAGATACGATCAACATGGAGATGTTCACCGACGATGACTAGTCCGTCTCACGTGATGATCGGACACGGCCTAGTCGAATCGGATCGTGTAACACTTAGATGACTAGAGGGATGTCAAATCTGAGTGGGAGTTCATTAAATAATTTGATTAGATGAACTTAATTATCATGAACTTAGCCTAAAACTTTTGCAAAATATGTCTTGTAGATCAAATGGCCAACGCTCATGTCAACATGAACTTCAACGCGTTCCTAGAGAAAACCAAACTGAAAGATGATGGCAGCAACTATACGGACTGGGTCCGGAACCTGAGGATCATCCTCATAGCTGCCAGGAAACAATATGTCCTAGAAGGACCACTAGGTGATGCACCCGGCCCAGAGAACCAAGACATTATGAATGCTTGGCAGTCTCGTGTTGATGATTACTCCCTCGTTCAGTGCGGCATGCTTTACAGCTTAGAACCGGGGCTCCAAAAGCGTTTTGAGCAACACGGAGCATATGAGATGTTCGAGGAGCTGAAACTAGTTTTCCAAGCTCATGCCCGGTCGAGAGATATGAAGTCTCCGACAAGTTCTATAGTTGTAAGATGGAGGAAAACAGTTACTGTCAATGAGCACATACTCAAAATATGCAGGTTGCACAACCGCCTGTCTACTGGACATTAACCTCCCGGACGAGGCGGTCATTGACAGAATCCTTGATCGCTCCCACCAAGCTACAAGAGCTTTGTGATGAACTACAATATGCAGGGATGGTGAAGACCATTCCTGAAGTATTCTCAATGCTGAAGTCAGCAGAGGTTGAAATCAAGAAAGAACATCAAGTGTTGATGGTCAATAAAACCACTAAGTTCAAGAAGGGCAAGGGTAAGAAGAACTTCAAGAAGGACGGCAAGGATGTTGCCGCCTGCAAGCCGATTCTTGCCGGGAAGAAGTCAAAGAATGGACCCAAGCACGAGACCGAGTGCTTTTATTGCAAATGGAAGGGTCATCGAAGCGGAACTGCCCCAAATACTTAGCGCATAAGAAGGCCGCAACACTAAAGGTATATTTGATATACATGTAATTGATGTGTACCTTACCGATTACTCGTAGTAACTCCCGGGTATTTGATACGGTGCCGTTGCTCATATATGTAACTCACGGCAGGAGCTGCGGAATAAACGGAGACTGGCGAAGGGCGAGGTGACGATCTTGGCGTCGGGGAATGGTTCCAAGGTCGATGTGATCGCCGTCGAACGCTACCCCTACATTTACCTACGGATTAGTTTTAAACCTCAATAATTGTTATTTAGTACCAAGTTTGAGCATGAACATTGTATCAGGATCTCGTTTAATCTGAGATGGCTACTCATTTAAATCCGAGAATACTGGTTGTTCTATTTATATGAGAGAAATGTTTTATGGTCATGCTCCGATGGTCAATGGTTTATTCTTAATGAATCTCGAACGTAATGTTACACATGTTCATAGTGTGAATACCAAAATGTAAAGTTGATAACGATAGTCCCACATACTTGTGTAATCGCCGCCTTTGGTCACATTGGTGTCAAGCGCATGAAGAAGCTCCATGTGATGGACTTTTAGAGTCTCTCGATTATGAATCATTTGACACATGCGAACCATGCCTCATGGGCAAGATGACCAAGACTCCGTTCTCCGAACAATGGAGCGAGCAACCAACTTATTGGAAATCATACATACCGATGTGTGCAGTCCAATGAGTGTTGAGGCTCATGGAGGATATCGTTATGTTCTCACTCTCACCGATTACTTGAGTAGATATGGGTATGTCTACTTGATGAAACACAAGTCCGAGACCTTTGAAAAGTTCAAGGAATTTCAGAATGAAGTAGAGAATCAACGTGACCGAAAGATAAAATTCTTGCGATCAGATCGTGGAGGAGAATATTTAAGTCACGAATTTGGTACACACTTAAGGAAATGTGGAATCGTTTCACAACTCACGCCGCCTGGAACACCTCAGCATAACGGTGTGTCCGAACGTCGTAATCACACTCTATTGGATATGGTGCGATCTATGATGTCTCTTCTTGATTTACCGCTATCATTTTGGGGATACGCTCTAGAGACAGCTACATTCACTTTAAATAGGGCACCGTCTAAATCCGTTGAGACGACACCGTATGAATTATGGTTTGGGAAGAAACCTAAGCTGTCGTTTCTAAAAGTTTGGGGATGCGATGCTTATGTCAAGAAACTTCAACCTGAAAAGCTCGAACCCAAGTCGAGAAAAATGCGTCTTCATAGGATACCCTAAGGAAACCATTGGGTATACCTTCTACCTTAGATCCGAAGGCAAGATCTTTGCTGCCAAGAACGGATCCTTTCTGGAAAAAGAGTTTCTCTCGAAAGGAGTAAGTGGGAGGAAAGTAGAACTCGATGAAGTACTACCTCTTGAACCGGAAAGTAGTGCAGCTCGTGAAAATGTTCTGTGGTGCCTACACCGATCGGAGAGGAAATTAATGATGATGATCAAGGTACTTCGGATCAAGTTGCTACTGAACCCGTAGGGTCCACTAGGACACGTTCCGCACTGCAGTGGTACGGCAACCCTATCTTTGGAAATCATGTTGTTAGACAACGGTGAACCTTGAACTATGAAGAAGCGATGGCTGGCCCAGATTCCAACAAATGGCTTGAAGCCATGCAATCCGAGATAGGATCCATGTATGAAAAAAAGTATGGACTTTGACAGACTTGCCCGATGATCGTGAAGCGATAGAAAACAAATGGATTTTTAAGAAGAAGACGGACGTGGATGGTAATGTTACCATCTATAAAGCTCGACTTGTCGCTAAGGGTTATCGACAAGTTCAAGGGATTGACTACGATGAGACTTTCTCTCCCGTAGCGAAGCTTAAGTCCGTCCGAATCATGTTAGCAATTGCTGCATACTATGATTATGAGATATGGCCGATGGACGTCAAAACGGCATTCCTTAACGGTTATATTAAGGAAGAGCTGTATATGATGCAGCCGGAAGGTTTTGTCGATCCTAAGAATGCTAACAAGGTATGCAAGCTCCGGCGATCCATTTATGGGCTAGTGCAAGCATCTCGGAGTTGGAACATTCGCTTTGATGAGATGATCAAAGCGTTTGGGTTTATGCAGACTTATGGAGAAGCCTGCATTTACAACAAAGTGAGTGGGAGCTCTGTAGCATTTCTCATATTATATGTAGATGACATACTTTTGATGGGAAATGATATAGAACTCTTGGACAGCATTAAGGCCTACTTGAATAAGAGTTTTCAATGAAGGACCTTGGAGAAGCTGCTTACATATTAGGCATCAAAATCTATAGGGATAGATCGAGACGCCTCATAGGTCTTTCACAAAGCACATACCTTGATAAGATTTTGAAGAAGTTCAAAATGGATCAGTCCAAGAAAGGGTTCTTGCCTGTTTTGCAAGGTGTGAAATTGAGCTCGGCTCAATGCCCGACCACGGCAAAAGATAAAGAAGAGATGAGTGTCATCCCCTATGCCTCAGCCATAGGATCTATTATGTGTGCCATCTGTGTACCAGACCTGATGTAAACCTTGCCGTAAGTTTGGTAGGAAGGTACCAAAGTAATCCCGGCAAGGAACACCGGACAACGGTCAAGAATATCCTGAAGTACCTGAAAAGGACAAAGGACATGTTTCTCGTTTATGGAGGTGACGAAGAGCTCGTCAGAAGGGTTACGTCGACGCTTAGCTTCGCAGACAGATCTGGATGACTCTAAGTCACAAACCGGATACGTGTATATGTTGAATGGTGGAGCAAGCTGGTGCAGCTGCGCAAGCGAAGCGTCGTGGCGGGATCTACATGTGAAGCGGAGTACATGGCAGCCTCGGAGGCAGCACATGAAGCAATATGGGTGAAGGAGTTCATCACTGATCTAGGAGTCATACCCAATGCGTCGGAGCTGATCAAACTCTTCTGTGACAACACTAGAGCTATTGCACTTGCAAAGGAGCCCAGGTTTCACAAGAAGACCAGGCACATCAAGCGTCGCTTCAACTCCATTCGTGAAAATGTTCAAGATGGGACATAGAAATTTGCAAAGTGCATATGGATCTGAATGTCGCAGATCCGTTGACTAAACCTCTTCCGCGAGCAAAACATGATCAACACCGTAACTCTATGGGTGTTCGATTCATCACAATGTAACTAGATTATTGACTCTAGTGCAAGTGGGAGACTGTTGGAAATATGCCCTAGAGGCAATAATAAAAGTATTATTATTATATTTCCTTGTTCATGATAATTGTCTTTTATTCATGCTATAATTGTATTATCCGGAAATCGTAATACACGCGTGTGAATACATAGACCACAAAATGTCCTAGTGAGCCTCTAGTTGACTAGCTCGTTGATCAGCAGAGATAGTCATGGTTTCCTGACTATGGACATTGGATGTCATTGATAACGGGATCACATCATTAGGAGAATGATGTGATGGACAAGACCCAATCCTAAGCATAGCACAAGATCGTAGTTCGCTTTGCTAGAGCATTTCCAATGTCAAGTATCTTTTCCTTAGACCATGAGATCGTGTAGCTCCCGGATACCGTAGGGAGTGCTTTGGGTGTACCTAACGCCACAACGTAATCGGGTGACTATAAAGGTGCACTCTGGTATCTCCGAAAGTATCTGTTAGGTTGACACGGATCGAGACTGGATTTGTCACTCCGTATGACGGAGAGGTATCACTGGGCCCACTCGGTAGTGCATCATCATAATGAGCTCAAAGTGACCAAGTGTTTGGTCACGGGATCATGCATTACTGATGCAGTAAAGTGACTTGCCGGCAACGAGATTGAACGAGGTATTGGGATACCGACGATCGAATCTCGGGCAAGTAAAATACCGATTGACAAAGGGAATTGTATACGGGTTGTTTGAATCCTCGACATCGTGGTTCAACCGATGAAATCATCGAGGAGCATGTGGGAGCCTACATGGGTATCTAGATCCCGCTGTTGGTTATTGCCCGAGAGCCGTCTCGGTCATGTACGCATGGCTCCCGAACCCGTAGGGTCTACACACTTAAGGTTCGGTGGACGCTAGGGTTGTATGAATATGAGTATGCAGCAAACCGAATGTTGTTCGAGTCCGGATGCGATCCCGGACATCACGAGGAGTTCCGGAATGGTCCGGAGGTAAAGATTTATATATAGGAAGTCTTATTTTGGTCGCGGAAAAAGTTTGGGCATTATCGATATTGTACCGGAGTGCCGAAGGGGTCCGGGGTCCACCGGGGGTCCACCTGCCGGGAGGCCACATGGGCTGTAGGGGTGCGCCTTGGCCTATATGGGCCAAGGGCACCAGCCCCAAAAGGGCCCATGCGCCAAGGAGACTTGGGAGGAAGAGTCCTAAAGGGGAAGGCACCTGAGGTGCCTTGGGGAGGATGGACTCCTCCCCTCTTGGCCGCACCACTTCCTTGGAGGAAGGGGCAAGGCTGCCCTCCCCCTCTTTTGCACCTATATAAAGGGAGGGAGGGAGGTGGCCGCACCACAAGCCCTTGGCACCGCCCCTCTCTGCTACACCTCCTCCTCCTCCCGTAGTTGCTTAGCGAAGCCCTGCCGGAGTTCTGCTGCATCCACCACCACGCCGTCGTGCTGCTGGATCATCATCAACCTCTCCGTCCCCCTTGCTGGATCAAGAAGGAGGAGACGTCATCCGCTCCGTACGTGTGTTGAACGCGGAGGTGCTGTCCGTTCGGCACTAGGTCATCGGTGATCTGAATCACGGCGAGTACGACTCCATCATCCCCGTTCCATTGAACGCTTACGCACGCGATCTACAAGTGGTATGTAGATGCAATCACTCTCCCATGACTCGTTGCTAGATGAACTCATAGATGGATCTTGGTGAAACCGTAGGAAAAATTTTAATTTTCTGCAACGTTCCCAACACTAACTCGAGACGCCGAATACTCCCGAAGGTATTCGGTCTTCATGAAAATGGGCAAAATAATGCCCTAAGCCCCTTGTGTCTAGGTATGCCAAAAATTCTGGTGCGGCCAATGCCAAAGCACCAGCCTCCTCCTCAGTTATATTAGGGAACTGGGGGAATGTATATCAACAAGAGTCAGTGAAAAAAGGTTTACGCAGGGTCTTAATCTGAAAAGAATCCTTGCAACGGGTCCCTGCTGCACGTCTGCGCGTGTGTCTCCGGTGTGCCGTATCACGGACGGTGTAGCACGCTGTTCATCTGTAAAAGAGAGGAACTTAGTTTGAAAGAAAAGGATCGTGCGAAAGGTGTACTTAATATTAAATAAACAGAGTACGGTTTGAAGAATGAAATAAAATTGAGCTTTATTGTCTCTTGTTATACATGCATGCGGCCCCTCGTATGGGGGTATGCCGCTAGTAGGCGCCGGACTCGTCTAGCCGTGTCCGGGGTTTGAATGACCAATTCAGGTTCTTTCCTAGCGAGCCGGATAGCTGTGGGGCTGTCAAGGCAGTCTCCCTTCTTCCGTGCTCGAGTAACACTTAATACTTCCTTTTAACGAGATGATGCCGTGGACCGGCATTTTAAGTATTAGAGATGCATAATGCGGTATTGCGTTAAAGCGGGCGAAAGCTTGGCGTCCCAATAGTGCTTGATGGCTACTTTTGAACAGGCGACATGGAAGAGTAACCTTCGCGACGGAAGTTGTCGATGAACCAAACACAACTTTGAGCAGTATGGAGCGGTCACGAGGAGGCGTATGGGCAGGCGATTACTCCTTTAAAGGAGGTGTTGCTACGACGAATTTTGGTTGGGTTTATCCCCATCCTGCGGATAGTGTCACGATATATCAGGTTTATATCATCGCCGCCATCCATGAGGACATGTGTAAATTGGAATCCGTCGATTATAGGATCCAATATCAAGGCAGTCCATCCTGCGTTCCGGATATTATCGGAATAGTCACGATGGTCGAAGGTGATTGGTTTTGACAACGGTGTGCGGCGGCGCCTTTTAGGGGCGCCGCTTTGTTTTTCCTTTTGATCACGTGAAGTGAGTTTACTGTTTTAACCTCCTGTGGGAAAGTTTTTGTTTTCCAGGGTTACGCTTGTGGTGCTCGTCGTCATCTTTTCTTGGTGTGTCGAGCCCCTTGTGTTCGGCGTTGATCACGGACTGTTTGAAGACCCAACAATCTCTGTGGGTATGGTTTGCGTGCTTCCTGAGGTACCATGTATTTGACACAGTCTATCCGTAATCTTGTTTAGGTTGGATAGCTCGTCCACCGTTATCCTTTAGGGGCAGTGTTTTGTTGTTCGCCGAGAGCTTTTGAATCCGGCGTTGACCGCCGTACTATTTGGGCCATTTTCCTTATTCCGCGCTGATCTTTTCTGCGTCGTGATTTCCCATTTCCATCCCTGATCTTGGATGTACTCGGTCATTTGGTCTTGCATCTAGCCAGCCATTTGTCCTCTCCCGCAAAAGCGGGTCATGAGGCTTGTCAATGCGGCCATTGTTCTTGGCTTTTCTTGGCGAGGTGTCTGGCGAGCCATTCGTCTCGGACGTTGTGTTTGAAAGCTGCTAAGGCTTGGCGTCCGGACGATCGACTATTTGGTTCTTTTAGTAAGGAACCTGTTGGAATTTCCGGGCTGACTCTCAGTGCTGTAGAGTTATGTGACTTAGATCGTCTGCATCCGGAGGGCGGACATAATTCCCCTGAAAATTTTCCCGAAATGCATCCTCGAGCTCTCCCCAGCTTCCAATGGTATTTTCGGGGAGGCTTTTAAGCCAATGCCGAGCTGGCCCTTTGAGTTTAAGTGGTAAGTATTTTATGGCGTGGAGATCGTCTCCTCTAGCCATGTGTATGTGTTGGATGTAATCCTCGATCCAGACTCCAGGGTCTGTTGTTCCGTCGTATGCCTCTATGTTTATGGGTTTGAATCCCGCTGGAAATTCATGATCCAGCACCTCGTCGGTGAAACATAGGGGGTGTGCCGCGCCCCTGTATTTGGGTGTGCCGTGATCTTTGGAATTTTGGCGTATTGCATTGCTTTGACGAGCCTGCTTTCTTGGCCCATAGATGGACCTAACTGGGCCATCCTCTTGATGTGAATCCTTATGCGGATCGCATATTGGCTTGTGTCTTGGCGCCATTCGCCGCTCTCTTTTGCCGTGAGGTCGTCCATCCGACCGGGTGGCCTTCTTGCTTTTAGTTGTGGGGGCTCTAAGGCCTCCTCGTCAAATTCGGGCAGTAGCTTTCTCTTCGGGTAGCTCTTTGTTCGGCAATCGTCATTGCATACTTATCTGCGGTGCTGAATACTTTGCTCCATCTAATCTGAGTGCATCTTCCGCTGTTTTGAGCTTCCATACGCTTTTTCAGGCTACGCTCAGTGGCGGCGAGCCTTTTCTAGAGGTCATTTTGCTCCAATGGTTTGTCCGGGCGTGAGATCGTACGGACTGTTGTCTTCAGGGATAGATTGTTTATCCAAGTTGTCTTGTTCGGACGATTGCTCGATAGCTTGTTCGTTGTCCACCGGTTCGCCCTGCTCTATGGCTGGGTCTTTGTTGAGGCGGGGCTTTGTTCGGCGTTCATGTTGCCTTTTTGACTGCTTTTCGAGGGATTTATCCTTCGTAGCGTCCCGTTGCTCCTCGTCTTCATTTGCTTTAGGTGTATCCACCATGTATACATCATGGGGTGAGGTTGTCCAGCATCCTATAGGTGCTGGTTCATTATTGTCTCCTACATCGTCGTCCATACCGTCGATGTCTTCGGAGTCGAAATTGAGCACATCGTGTAGGCTATCGACAGTGGCTATGAAGTGGGTGGTGGGTGGGCATTGAATTTCTTCGTCGTCCGTATCCCCACCTTCCTGGCCGCAGTCCGGCCAGGGCTCTCGGATAAAGAGAGAGACTTTAGTGAATTCAGGATCTCGCCAAAGGGCTAGTGCTGAAAGATGTCCGCGGCCGTGAACTCCATAACGGGCGCCCAATCGGATTCTATTGGCAAGGGCGCGGAGGGTTCGGAGTCCGGAGAGTCGAGGTCTTCGCAAAGGACAGGGATGGAGTTCGGCTCGATTGCCATAGAGATTGAAGCCCCCGAGGCGGTGTCCAACCACTCGTCCTCGATCGGGAAATCCGGCTCCGGATTAAGGGTCGGAGCGGATTCTGGTGCGGCCTCCAGGGCACTGTTCGGTTGCAGAGCTAGATCATGCCCATCGAGACAGTGGGCTCGAATCCATCGAAGATGAAGTCTCCGCGGATATCGGCCGTATGGTTTAGACTTCCAAATCTGACCTGACGGCCAGGGGCGTAGCTTTCGATCTGCTCCAGATGGCCAAGCGAATTGGCCCGCAGTGCAAAGCCGCCGAACACGAAGATCTGTCCGGGGAGAAAAGTCTCACCCTGGACCGCGTCGTTGTTGATGATCAAAGGAGCCATCGAGCCTATCGGTGACGACCACGGAGGAACTCTCAATGAAAGCACCAATGTCGGTGTCAAAACCGGCGGATCTCGGGTAGGGGGTCCCGCATTGTGCGTCGAGGCGGATGGTAACAGGAGACAAGGGACACGATGTTTTACCCAGGTTCGGGCCCTCTTGATGGAGGTAAAACCCTACGTCCTGCTTGATGAATATTGATGATGTGTGTTACAAGAGTGGATCTACCACGAGATCAAAGAGGCTAAACCCTAGAAGCTAGCCTATGGTATGATTGTTGTTCGTCCCCACGGACTAAAACCCTTCGGTTTATAGAGACACCGGATAGGGCTAGGGTTACACAGAGTCGGTTACAATGGTAGGAGATCTACATATCCGTATCGCCAAGCTTGCCTTCCACGCCAAGGAAAGTCCCATCCGGACACGGGAAGAAGTCTTCAATCTTGTATCTTCATAGTCTTGGAGTCCGGACGATGATGATAGTTCGGCTATCCGGACACCCCCTAGTCCGGAACTCCCTCACCCGTAGTGCACCTTTATAATCACCCAGTTACGTTGTGACGTTTGGCACACCCAAAGCACTCCTACGGTATCCGGGAGTTGCACAATCTCATGGTCTAAGGAAATGATACTTGACATTTGGAAAAGCTCTAGCTAAACGAACTACATGATCTTTGAGCTATGCTTAGGATTGGGTCTTGTCCATCACATCATTCTCCTAATGATGTGATCCTGTTATCAATGACATCCAATGTCCATAGTCAGGAAACCATGACTATCTGTTGATCAACGAGCTAGTCAACTAGAGGCTTACTAGGGACATGTTGTGGTCTATGTATTCACACGTCTATTACGATTTCCGGATAACACAGTTATAGCATGAATAACAGACAATTATCATGAACAAAGAAATATAGTAATAACCATTTTATTATTGCCTCTACGGCATATTTCCAACAATATGTCATTTCGTTTTTAAAGAAAAGTTATATGAAAAGTTGTAGTAGAACACTGCTAGCTGTAATTCCCCATGTGTCTTGGCATTTTAGGTGGAGTGGGAACCTTTAAGAGGAAGTATCAAGCGGCACGAGCACCTATGGTAGAATGATGTGTTGACAGTGTACCTAATCCACCTGTATTGACAAATGCATATAATTTTTAAACTCAAGATTATATTATCAGCTGCAATCTCTGTTCGCTTTTAAACTCAAGACTTTTAAACAAGATCATATACATTGTGAACCAAAGATAGTTGAGTATACAGTTTAATTCTGCAATTTGTTCTATTAGACAAATTACTATTGTGTTGAATCCTAGCTGTGGTGTGCTAAATTGTTTCCTTATGTTGTACCTGCCAGTTCTAAGCACCTATTCTTTTCTTCTTATTTTGTATCTATACATAACAATTCTATTTTTCTTACCTCTGCAATTATACGACCTGTAGCTTATTCACATGGATCTTAAGGTACTGAACTTCCAAATTAGAACCTGGCCTAAATTTGAGATTTCCCGAATGTATACTTTTGTTTTTCTTTCATTCTTTGGAGGTAATCCGTTGGTTGCTTAATGATCTTTACTGCATGAGTAAATTTCTTTTTCTTTATTTCTAAAGTCAGTTTTATTTTCTTCGTGAAGGTTTCCTGACGCAAATATATAGTGAAAGCGGTTTGAGAAAAGAAGCAAATCGTTTGAGCCAACCTATTTATATGGTGTGGAGAATATAAGGTTCTTGGCTTATTGATATCATCTGGTCATTTTTATAGGTGCCTGGCTACATAATGAGCTTTCTAGCTGTGTTGATGACAATAAGAAGAAAAGCTTCTTTGACCAGGTGTGTCTTGGGTCGTGTGCTTGAAATATTTCACTGCCTATGTTGGATGGATGATGGATCTCATACTTGCAAGGGATATTTACTAACAAACTATCAAAAATATCTAACTACTTTATTGTGATAAGTTTTTATATGAAAGTCACATGCGAACTTATGCATTAGTAGCTTTCTGTTTGAAGTCAACGGGATTTCATATGAACAAGTGCGTAAGAAAGTAAAGATTGTTCTTTTCCTCCTAAAGTTTTCATTGTGCAGGTTTGCCGACTTAATTCAAGCTATCCTGGTGGACTGACATCATACATCCAAAATGCCAAAAGGCTTTTGGTAGATTGCAAGGCAGAATAAAATCCATACGATGGCTCCACACCTTCAGTAAGTCTTGCCATGCACCATCGTTTCATGAATTTGTTGGGTTGTTTGAAATGAGCCTTTTTGTGTTGTATGAGATCCAAATTTTCAATTCAGAACACCCATCTGATCATTTTTTCCTACTCTGAACTGTTGTGTACTGATATTAATTTAACTCAATTGCCTTATGTTATTATTCTGGCTGCAGGATATGTAACAACCTTCAGTTTACATGATCTGAAATAGCTCGGTGAACTTTCTTCCCACATCATGTCAGAATTCTATATGGAGTCATCTTGGCACATTATTTAATAGTAATAAAGGCAAAAGAGAAATTTTCATGTCTCGGTACATTTTAATTTCAGGTACCACTACTATGTTGCAAATGATAGATTAGATTATTATAAGCTTAGTTCTCTCAAAGCTTCGTGCTTTAATAATGGATGCTGCCTTTTTCAAAGTACAATAAAGATTTGGAATTATTTGGAATTCTTACACAAGGACATCAGCAAAGCAAGTGTTCCTTATTTAAAGATTTCTTCAACTCAAAATATTGCTGTACTACTATGTCTTTTTGAACTGAAAAGTTTCCAGATCCCAAGTGTTCCTTATTTAAAGATTTCCTGAACTCAAAATATTGCTGTACTACTAATTAGGCTACCATACTTGTTGCTTTTGGCGCTAGGGTCGGAGCCATACCCACAGCGCCAAAAGCAACAAGTATGGTAGCCTAATTAGTAGCGCACCTTACCGCCTTAGTTGCATCCTGATGCTTTACATCCTCTAGATGTTTTTCTGATTTTGTTTTTGCATCCTCTAGATGAACTCTTTTTACTGAACCTTCTACCATTGTTGGTAGCTGATGTTTAGAAGTCCAAGCAGCTGAACAGATTCATATATACCCCCTGTAACGAAGAAGTGGGTGTTTCCATGGATGGATCGCGTTTAGGATTAGTTTGGTTGGTGTCCACAACTTCATGCCTGGAGTAAATGGCTGCCTGGACTGAGCCTGAAAAGATGGTCTTTTATTGCCTGGCCAGGCTAGCGTCTGCTCTGTGCGTTTGGTTCGTGACCTGCCTGGCGGCTACTAGATTGACCTAGTTTTTTATTATTTTAACAAGAAACCGTCCATGTACATGCGCTAGTAGCTGATTAGTGATCTCCAGGCAGATGTTATAGCCACCAGGCGTCCAACTTCCAACGCCTGGGCCAGGCTAAGCACATGCCTGGACTAACAGGCCAGGCTAAACACATGACAAGACGTTTCAGGCCAGGCTAGTACAGGCACCTCCAGGCTGCCAAGCAAACAACCTCCAGGCAGCTTCCAGGCACATGCCAGGCCAGGCCATCCGCAGCAAGGACGGAATCCAAACACGCCCTTAATCTATGCATATATATCACGCTTGAGGTCAGTTGTGTTTTCTCAGGTTTACGTAGGAATGACAACTGTTTTCAGAAGCAAAAAACTTGAATTGGTAATGGAACCCTTGATGGATTGATGTTTGCTGAAGAAAGTCCTTGCAGCAAAGAAGAACATGAAGCAGGTTTTCTATTTTTTACAAGTATTTCCTTTTGTTCCTAATTGTTCTCTCTTTCGTATGGAAGCTTTGAAACAAAGTGAGGTGGCCTAAAATTAAGGATTAATTCTTTTGATAACTGATTTGAGAAAACATATTCATGGCATATAAGTACAAGGTAGGCTGTAGCATTGATCATTGCTATACAGTCCAACCAACTGCTCTGAGAGGAACCAAGGCGACGTGCAAGTTGGCGTCTGTGAAGCTTTGTCGGAGCCATTCCTGCTCTTCCAGAGCCACAAGGAGAGCCTAAAAGTTAGGGTACCACTCGCTTCTCCGAGAATTTGTATAATCATTAGAAGTTTAGAACCAGTCAAGCCAAAAATATGAAATGGAATGCATTTGCAGGCAGAAGCGTGTCCGGCTGTCGTACGAGAAGAAGTGTGCACGCGTGAGGAGCCAGGGCGCCAATGGTTCGGAGTCGTTCGCCATCAAGAGGACCAAAGCTGCCATCAGTGACCACCGGATCAAGCTCAACATCTCCCTCGCCTCCGTCAACGCCCTGTCCCAGAGGGTCGTCGCCGTCCACGATGAGCCCGCAACTCGCGGAGCTCATCCAATGTACGTGTTTCTATTATAGTGTGCTCGATTGATATTCCCAAGAACACTGCTGCCGCATGTGTTTGATTGATGTTTCTTGTTGCTGTCTTGTATGTATAGACGGTCAAGGATGTGGCGACTCATCGACGACGTGCACCGGGTGATGTAGCGCATAGCGGACGAGGCGAGCGTGCTCCTCTCGTTGTCGGCCATATGGTTGGAGGGAGGCATCAAGGGCTCGTTGCTACCGGGGCGGACACGCGCACAATTTATATTGATATATCTTATTTTGCCAAACAGCAAGATATATGCTCCTGATGCTATTAACCTGACATGGAATTTCAGTTTCTTTCACATGATACATCAATAAATATATAGAGATCCAGATGTGTTGCATTTTCGTTGGTTTCTTCTATTATAAATGCCAGTTTTTCATAGCAATATTACATGTATACAAAACACACTACTTTAAATAGGATAGTAGAAGGGGCGTGTCCTACTTGGCACCGCCTTGCTTCTGCTCAAGTGGCGTGCCACGGGCGCGCCCCAACCACTAGTAAAGCCTTAAAGGAAGGACATGCTACCTATATAGCCAACGGTCCACCGGCGACTGTACGAAATTTGAAGGCTCAGCTAACAATTTTACATGCAATAAGCGATGGGCAAGAAGTTGAGCTCAGTTATATATTGAGACGTAACTCACACTCAGCAATTGTTTATTGATTTCTCTCCACATTATATTCCAATGTTTATACATGGTCGGCGCTGCTTTGTCAGATAATTAACTGACAGTTACACATAAACACGCCAACCAACCATAATAGATCGCCCACAAAAGAAACATCGGAGATTTAATTCATGACTGAAAAACGGCACCGCAAAGCGCGCGTCACATTCTAGTCTCATTAATTAAGGAAGCTAAAGATGACTGAGTTCTTTCGTCACTGCTTAACATCTTCACTAACTCAAGACAAGTGTGGTGACTGTTAAACATTGTTGTGTTATGGTTTTCTGAAATAAAATGGGGAGCGAAAAAAAAATCTCCTTAATTTGAAACAATAAATTCTGAAGGCAAAATCTGACAATTCAAAACCGTTCGAAATGCCTAGGATGGTACGAGAAAGTAATCCCTGCTAATTGAAAAGGAAAACACCATCCACGATATTTAGGATCCCATCATCATCAGCCGATCTGTCTTCCTCATCCACCGCACAAACGTTCAAATCCAAGCCTTGACGATGACGAGATCTCACTTCCATCTCCACGGCGCCACCTTCCTCACGGTTCTGTCTGCTAAAGCGTCGCTTCACTCGTGAAGAGGAAGAGGAAGCCAGATATCTCGAGTCCAAGACGTCAGAGGCGCTCAACACTATGATGGCATCCTCCAGGCCGACCACGTCGCCGTTGCATCCCCTTACCATTCCTCCACCCATGACGGCGTTCTTGATTCGCATCTCCGAGTCGCAATCCAGTCGGTCGACGCCGTCGATCAATATAACGCGGTGAGGGTTCTCCCTGACCGCTTGGAACAGCCTCGCCCTGAGGTCGCCGTCGTTGTCTGTGTCCGTTGATCTCGGCCTCTTGAAGGCAAGCTTGCTGCCGTGTACGGGAATGTCGGCGTTACCCTGCACCTGCAGGGCGGTGAACTCGGCGTAGGAGCCAAACACGAGCCTCGCGAGCTCCCGAGCAACCGCCATCTTGCCGCCACCATCCCTTCCTAGGAAGAGCAGCCAGGTCGAGGACGACGTGCCCGACGGCTTAGTCCTCGTCACACCGGATCGGCACCGGAGCACGGTGCTCGATATGCCGGGGACGATGCTCCCGTGCCACGGAACACGCAGCTTGAGCGCGTCACAGAGGATCCTGAGATTTGTTGCGGTGAGCTCCGTGAACTTCCGCCGGCGGCACGCAGCCTGCATGTGTCACGCCCACGACCAGGTAATCAATCCGATCATGATCTTCACTTCATAAGAGAACACAGTAGATATATGTATCGCTCTAGCTATCTGGATTAGTCGTACGTACGTCTGCTTGAAGACTGGAGCCGCTGTAGGTTAATCTGTTGGGAGTTTTATCTTTGAAGCGGCGGAGCCACGGAGGAATGCTCGCCGTCGTTTTGTCCGGCTCGGTGCCGCCAAAGGTAGCCGGTCGCCCTGCTCCTGATTTTGCTTTGCTAGGTTGACACCCACTGCAAAAGAGACACAGGAAAAAATTAGCGTGCATGTCTAGATTTTTACTCATGCTTGTATGCGTCACAGTGATACAACTATCCTTCTTTTTGGTACAAAAATGTCTACAGACGCATCTTGGAAAATTAGTGAGCATTTTCAGATTTTTACTTGTGGTTGTATGCATCACATATTTTTTACTTCCAACAAATTTCCTGGAAATATGAAAATAATGAAGCTGCATGCATGCGTGCACCTGCATTGGACAAATTAGTGGCCCCTGTTATTGTATAGTAACAAAAGTGTTCAAATTTTTCTTAAAAAAGGAGTTCAATTTTCTCAAAAAAAAGAGAGTTGAATATTTTTATTGGAACATAGCAAAGTGATTAAAAAAAAGGAACATAACAAAGTTGGATTTTGTTTATTTTAGATTAACGGGAATCATTTCTTGCCGCCCTTGTTGAGATAAAACAAACCGGGAAAATGAATTATCAACTGGAGAAATATTGTAAGCTACAAAATATTATAATTTTAGAAATTCAGCTTTTGGTAGGATGACTGTCTTTGAATGGTTGACAGACATCTTACCTATTTTCTTTTCATGTAATGAGGGCAGACAAAAAAAGAAAGCACACATTTGTGAAGCAGATGGGAACATCACGTCGCGCGCAGGAGTTAGAGAACGAACATTTGTTTTTTATAACATTTGATTTTGTTGTTAATGTTTATTTTCTCTCTCTGTTAATTTTTATACAAAGCACGAGTTAAAAAATATACACCATACTTGAAACGCAGAGAGCATCTCTTCAAAGATACATGACTTCAAAGTGGTTTTTAGTTTTTTGGTGAAAGTTGTTTTTAGTAGAACTTCATAAGTGGCAAGTCTTGTAGGGCTCAAGTCCCTATGTGGCCAATTCAGCCCAAAGAAAATAAATAATAATTATGACATTTTTTTCTTAAGATGTTTCATCCACAAGATCCAACCCTTCCTAACCCCTGATAACGTCCTCCTTGGCTTAAGCCTAGGTCCAGTAGCGATGTCATATCAAGTGTGTGAAATCAAACTTTTTCAACTATAAAAGAATATATTTTAAACAGAAAAATTACACATGAAGTAGTTGTTTATCTTTACAAGGGAAATAACTGGTATTATTATTATGTAAGTGAAGTACTGCAAATTAATTAGGAGATTCTTTTTCAAAGGTAAGGCTGTATGAGTGTTCTTCATTAACATTTGCAGTCACCTGCTAGGCAACAAGTGCTTCCATCTTCATACTCCTACTAAAGATGAGCTAGGGTTATGGCAAGTCAAAGTTTAGCTTAGTGCATTCACTTGAAGCGTGAGAGGGGGAAGAGGGGGAGGTCTATATATATAGAAGGCTCTATCTAGTGGGGTGCGGTGAAACATAACAAGCCAGTTGCAACAATGATGCCAAGAGGGAAAAGAAATAGATTCGTCAAACGGTTTGAAAAATATTTTTGGAAAAAAATCCAGTGATGTGAGCAATAACCTATTTCTGAAAAGCGATATTGGAGGGAGGGTGCAGTGTTGTGTGTTGTTAAGACATTCAACCTTCTAGTAGATGTTTTGCCTTTATCAATAAGATACTTAAAGTGCGACTCTATTCAACCTTTTCATCTAGTAAAGAACATTCGCCACCATCATCACGTCCAGAAAAATGGAGCATCATGTCCTAGACTCCTAGATAAGAAGAGAAAAGGCTCAAATATCATCTAGAAAAAAAGTGTTAATCACATCTATATCTTTTTAATTAGTTGAGTTGAGATGTCAATGACATCAGTGTTGAGATATTTGGTACAAAAAATTTAGTCATGCGAGTAATAATAATAACTTATATTTCAGCGTATTTTGGTCGGTAATGTTTAAAACCTTGTGCGTGGGGGTGGGGGTTGCTAAGACCTTCAACCTTCAGCCGTTCTGGTTTTATCATTTGGTTTATAAACATTTGGCGCCACCATGACGGCAGCACACCACGCCCTAGCGTAAAAATTCGTCTAAACAAAACAATACGCCAAAAAGATATATAAACGCCCATGCCATTCTGTGCCAAGTACCTTCCGACCGGGACGGTCTGGAGAGATGGTTGCCCTCCTCCGGCGATAATCCCGTCGGCAACCGGATTTGGAAAAGGCGCGACGACCTTGCAGCCTGCTCTCGTTGATTGCTCCAACGAAGCGACGACGTTGGCCCTGACATGGGAGCTCGAGAATCCGGCCGCGCGCATGACGCGGTCGACGCTGGGGTCGTCAAGGACGGAGGCGACGAGCTTCTCAAGCTCGACCTTTCCCCCGGCCCCGCCCGTGCGCCGGCACGGGCGCGCCTGCGCCCGCTTCAGTACAGCGACAAACGCGTTGGACGGCGCCGGGTCGCCACCGTGGTGGGCCACGGTCACGGCGAGGCGGCCGAGCGCGAGGTCCAGGCAGAGGTCGAGCAAGTTGTGCTGCAAGGGGTGGGACTGGGACCTGATGCACGCGGCGCGAAGGATGCTTGCCGGCGCCGGGGACGAGAGCATTGCGCTTGCGATGTGGAGCGGGGCGACCTGCGCGTGCCCCCGCCGCGCTGCCAGGCTCACCGCTTGCCCCACGACGGCGGCCGCCTCCTCCCCCAGCGAGTGCCCGTCGGTGACCCGCATCAGTTGGAGCTAGCGTAGTAGAGGCAGGTGTTTCTTCTTTGGTCGAGGTGGGTGCGTGCAGAGATTTATGCATGCATGGCACGGCGGCCGGCATGCAGGAGTAATTGCACGGCGGCCGGTTCCTGTATCTCTACGTACGGAATATATGCGGTGATCAACATTGGGATCAGTTAACAACCTCGATCGCCTGTCGATGGCATGTCACAGCAATCCTTGATCTGCCCAGACAATCTACCGTACGCTCGAATGAACAGAACTCATGTCCATCTGCATGTACTCATATGGAAATTATGCAGTCCATCAGCAGTCATGGCTGCAGGAAGGGACACCGAAGGACGCAGTGCCTCATGCATGCAGTGTAGTCATGGCAGTAGGGTACATAGGGTGACGACACAAATGGTCCCTAAACATTCACCACCCTTTTTACACAAAACAACTAAAGCCAAACAACAAACAGGAATTATTTTCATCGTCGTTTGCACCACACCCCTGCAAAGATCTTGTAATAGCATCTCCAGGAGCTTCCCTTTCCCCAAAAAATCTCGCCTTACCGCACCACCACGCTAGCTCAATGGCGTTGACGGGGGACCAGCAGGGGCCTGCCCCCCCCCCCTAACATCACTAATTTGGTACTAATATAGCAATGAACAGTACAAAATTTAGAGAATAATACATGCATTAGTGTAGTTTGGCCCTTCACTACCGGAATCGCCCCCTATGCCGACGGCCATAGCCCTGAGTCCCGTCGGGATAGACCTATGCCGACGGCCCCCGTCGGCATAGGGCCGTCGGCAACATATGTGTCGGCATAGAAAAGCCGTCGGCATATATGCTACGCCGACGGGGGCCGTACATCTATGCCGACGGGGGCCGTACATCTATGCCGACGGCCCCGGCCGTCGGCAACAATCACGCCTAACGGCGGCCACCGTTAAGTTAGGCCAGCCGCAGGACGCCACGTGGCACCCCTATGCCGACGGCCTGGCCGTCGGCTTAGTCAAAACGTACGCCGACGGCCAGGCCGTCGGCATAGGTGTGCCACAGAGCTCCTAGTTAGGCCAGCCGCAGGACGCCACGTGGCACCCTATGCGGCGGCGGCCCGTCGGCTTAATCAACGTACACCGACGGCGGGCCGTCGGCATAGGTGCCACGAGGCTCCCGATTCTGTCGACGCGTGGCACCCTATGCCGGCAACACGCCGGCTTAATTAACTAAAGCTATGCCGACGGCTATGCTCATAGGTGCAGCCCAAGAATCGGGAGCTCACGCTGTTCTATGCCGACGGCATAGCCGTCGGCATAGTTTGCTTCTGATTTTTTTCTTTTTTCTGTTTGTTTTCAAACCAGTTCAATTCAAATAACATCACATATATAACAGCACATATCAGCAGCACATATCAAAGAACGTAAGCATAAGCATCATCACACACACAAGTCTCTAAATGATCATCATCACAACCAACATAAGCATAAGCATATAGAAAAGCACCACACACAAGTCTCTAAATGATCATCACCACACACAAGTCATCTCAAGCATCATCACCACAC
The DNA here is from genome assembly GCA_021605145.1 of Aegilops bicornis. NCBI lineage: Eukaryota > Viridiplantae > Streptophyta > Magnoliopsida > Poales > Poaceae > Aegilops > Aegilops bicornis. The sequence goes on along the minus strand of CM038672.1, from coordinate 701,023,556 downwards.
ACTAGGCTTAAGCGCCAGGATGTCGAGCACCGTGGAGGTCGTCACCGCCAAGACCGCCGAAGCCCAGGTCGTCACTGCTAGCGGCAGCGCTACCGCCAAGACCGCCTCCACCTCCGCCTCCGTGGATCGGAGTGGTCGGGCTCCGTGTCTCCGGAGTGCTGCGAAGACCACCGCCAACGGTAGATCCACCTGTTCCCTGCATGTTGAAAAGACATATTAACGGGATATATGACTGTGTTGAAAGGCATGACATGCTTTGGGTGAATAGATTGGGGATGAACTAACCGGCGAGGGCCCAACGTTCTGTGCCACAAACTCCTCAAAGGTCAAGTGACCTTTGGTTGTCTTTGGAGGGCATGTCTTTGGTACTGGCGAGGACACCTGCCGCTGCCATTTCTGAAAAGCCCGCCCACCGTGGCGATCCCTCTGCACTTGGTGTTCATGAAGCCTCCGATGCCACGCCATGGTCTCCTGGCGTGTGTGTACTCAGTAGGCCTACGGTATGACATGATGGAACTCATAAAACTACTAGATGCGGAAACTAAAGTGAGCAATGAAGATAAGAGGGAAAATACTTACATATTGTTGCTCTGAAAGAGGGACTGCAGTCCTTTGGTGGCTCGTCTGTGGCTCAGGTTCGGGTCGATCCGACGAAGCTGTGTGTAGGAGATACTAGGAGTGATCACAGCATCGAGAACCGCCTCCCGACCGTGCTCCTTGGGCCCCATGCTCACCACCGCCCTGTCGTCCAGAGCCGCCGCAATGGGGTCAGGTGTGTCAGGATGTAACTTCAGATACGCTTCAGAGTAGGCCTTCTTCCTCTCCGCGGTCTTCTTGCCGTAGTACTTGGGCTCGTCAGGCTTGGAGTCCTTCTGCATATGGGCGATCTCCCACGCCTGCATGTCTGAGAGAGGCCGCTTCAGTTTCTCCTCCTACACCACCAAACAGAGGTTAGTCATACATAAGAAAGTGATGGTAAATAGAAGAAGAAGAATGTTTAATGGGGTTAGTCATACATTAACTGCCTTGTGGAGATAGTGGTTTGGTTCCCCGAGCATGTACTCCCTCCTTCCCTCGGTTAGCCTTGTTTTTGACTCTCATAGCCGCCTGGGGCTCCAGCCTCATCACACCAAAGATCCACCAATGCCGCTCAGGGCTCGTCTTTTCCATAACACCAATTTGGACACACCTACATAATGAAAGCATAATGGCATGTCAACATGAAACGGTGAAATGTACCACATGGTAATGAAAGCATAATGAAAGCATAATATATGAAAGCACAATGAAAATCTTTTATACTTACCGCCAAGTACTCGGGCCTCTCCAAGGTAATGCCCATCCTCCGTGCTTCTTCCTTGGTCATCTTCACACCAAGAACGTCGTGGTAGTATGTCGAGATGGCCACATAGCGCACCTCGTCTTTGCATCTGGCGGGCCTTCTTCTTGCATTGGCGCAAAGACGATCCAGTCCGCTCTAGCCCAAGGAAGAACTCGATATAATTTCTACAATCATGCATGAAACAAGAATGGAAGAAGCCATGAGTTAAATCATTCATGAAACTAGAATGGACTTGTGCGTCTGAAGAGAACTCACCCAGAAAGTAGTGATCACGGCCTTGGCATGGGTCTCATGGTCCGCGTGGAGGGCCGCTTCCCAGTGGTCCCAGCTCGTGGCCAAAACCCGACGGTCCGGCTGCCTGACTGGATCCGGACAGTACAACCCCGACCAGTATAACTTCAGCAAGACGGTGATGAGGCCGTTGGGAATACGGACCCCTTTAGAATATATCCGATTCTTTGCAAAAGAATGAACTATTAGCATGTGACAAGCAAAATAAATAACAACCGGAATAAGCATGTGACAAGCAAAATAATGAACCACTTACTCTTTTCCCGTGGGCTCAATGAGCTACTTACGCTCCTCGATGGCGAGGAACACTGCTTTGGTAGCTTTGCGTTGCCACGCAGCCATCCCTTGTTGTCAACCCCCTTCCCGTCACCACCATCATCCCCGCCACCACCCCCTCCTCGCCTGCCTCCCCCTCCTCAACCTCCTCCTTCTCCTCCTCCTCCTCCTCCTCCTCCTCGCGTGCCTCCTCCTCCTCCTCCTCCTCGCGTGCCTCCTCCTCCACCTCCTCCTCCTCCTCCTCCTCTCCTCCTCCTCCTCCCTAGAGTGTACCTCACTAGAGGAGGGTACCTCACTAGAAGAGGGCCTCAAAGACAACACCCCTAAGTCGGTGAGGGTGCGCTCTTTCTGGCCGCAACCCCCTATAGTGGCTCTCCCCCCAGCACCTCGTCCTCTAGAGGCTCTCGCCCCGCCCCCTCCTCCTCTAGGGGCACCTCTCCCTCGACCTCCCTGTGAGGAGTCATCGTCAAGTAGCCGAGGGGGAGGATTACGTGCTCGACCACTCCGACTAGGCAGGCCGACGACCTTGCGTAGGAAACTCACGCCGTCGGCCTTCCCCTTGCCCATGTTCCACGAACTTGCATTGGAAAGAGAAAAAGCAATTAGTAAATTAATGAAATGAAGGAAAAGGCATGATAATAAACACATTAATAAAAATGCATAAAAGGCATATTCCTAAACTATAGAAAAAAAGACTTGAAACGTACATCTGCTAGAACCCATATGAATCATCACTGTTGTAACCTCTTTCTCGGTCCGTCTCATCATCACTATCAATCATATCATCTTCGTTGTCCGACGAAGGTGGAGGCTCTTCCTCGTCGTCAGCGTCTTCGTTTAACTTTTCTAGCATAAGTATGTCATTTTCATTGACAATGGTCTCACCGTCATTCCGTGCATCGTCGACGTTTGGGTCCACATCATCATCACCCAATGGTCTAGCGTCATCGTTTCTAACCACATCATCATCATCATCATCAGGTTGCTCTTGATAGAACACTCCCTCGTATGTCATGGGGTTAATGTTGTAGTAATCGTCTTCATTCGGGTCTGGTAGCTTACCATGTGGCGACACCTTCAACACAACTTCCCAACCCTTTAGATACACTTTCTGGCATGGGTAAGACAGATAATATACTTGTGTAGCTTGGGTAGCCGCAATGAAGAGATCGGCTCCGGCATAGACGGTTGATGGTTTAACTTCGACCAAACCAATGGAAGGTGTATGTTTTACCCTCCCATGGATCGAACCATCGGTATTTGAACACGTGCAGACTTAGGGTCTCACACCTCGGCGGAATTTAACCTCGTATATATTTTGTACCCTTCCGTAGTAGTCTACTGAATTTTGACCGGGGGCTTACACTCCGGTATTTATAGTTTTGGGATCGGGCCGGCTGTTTTGGTGCTCCTCTGTATGGAAGCGATACCCATTCACATCATACTTTTTACATGTCATGACGGCAGGGTCAAAACTCATGGAAACCCATCCCAATTCATCATCCATAGATATGTTCGCATCTTTTCCCTACAAGTATAATGGAAATTGTTGCGTGCATTAGTTCGGTTAACTAATAAATGTTGAAGTAGGTATTTAATAGGGGAGTGTGGAAAATTACTTTCTCCATGAACCAAGCAACAAAATTTTTATGTCCAGGGTTTCCATGACGGAGAAGAGTAAGTGCCTCCGCCTCAGTAGGAGGATTCACTCCCGTCCATTCCTCTTGAACGAAATCACTAAAAAAAGAAAAGCGGTGTTAGACCGGGACTAACTGAACATGGAACATGATGATGTGGAAGACATAAAGGAATGGTGTAGTGGTATTACCTCATCCACACTTCCTCAACTTCCTTGATGTTGTGCAAGATATAGAACATGAGGTCCTCCCACTCTTGTCGTGGCATGTTATAAGATTTCGGGGCCCCAACCCTCCCACCTTGCGCATTGAATAGATCGAGCCTGGGTTGATACTTGGGCTCTTCTATATTGTATCGAGGCACCTTGTTATGCAGATGGGGAACGTGGTCTGGATAGTATGGTGTCCTGAGGTCTGACACCTCCTCTAGGATAACTGCCTCAGCTATGGAAGCTTCAAACTTAGCTTTGTTTCCACATTTCCGTCGGAGTCATACCCAATGCGTCGGGGCCAATCAAGCTCTTTTGTGACAACACTGGAGCTATTGCACTTGCAAAGGAGCCCAGGTTTCACAAGAAGACTAGGCACATCAAGCGTCGCTTCAACTCCATTCGTGAAAATGTTCAAGATGGAGACATAGAAATTTGTAAAGTGCACACGGATCTGAATGTCGCAGATCCGTTGACTAAACCTCTCCCTAAGGCAAAACATGATCAGCACGAGAACTCTATGGGTGTTCGATTCATCACAATGTAACTAGATTATTGACTCTAGTGCAAGTGGGAGACTGTTGGAAATATGCCCTAGAGGCAATAATAAAAGCATTATTATTATATTTCCTTATTCATGATAATTGTCTTTATTCGTGCTATAATTGTGTTAACCGGAAATCGTAATACATGTGTGAATAATGACAACAACATGTCCCTAGTGAGCCTCTAGTTGACTAGCTCGTTGATCGACGAGATAGTCATGGTTTCACGACTATGGACATTGGATGTCATCGATAACGGGATCACATCATTAGGAGAATGATGTGATGGACAAGACCCAATCCTAAACATAGCATAAGATCGCATAGTTCGTTTGCTAGAGTTTTCCAATGTCAAGTATCCTTTCCTTAGACCATGAGATCGTGTAACTCCCGGATACCGTAGGGAGTGCTTTGGGTATGCCAAACGTCACAACGAATCGGGTGACTATAAAGGTATGCTACGGTATCTCGAAAGTGTCTGTTGGGTTGACATGGATCGAGATCGGGATTTGTCACTCCGCTTGACGGAGAGGTATCACCGGCCCTCTCGGTAATGCATCATCACAATGAGCTCAATGTGATCGAAGTGTTTGATCACGGGATCATGCATTACGGTAACGAGAAAAGTGACTTGCCGGTAACGAGATTGAACGAGGTATTGGTATACCGACGATCGAATCTCGGGCAAGTAAAATACCGATTGACAAAGGGAATCGTATCACGGGATTAATTGAATCCTTGACATCGTGGTTCATCCGATGAGATCATCGTGGAACATGTGGGAGCCAACATGGGTATCCAGATCCCGCTGTTGGTTATTGCCCGAGAGCCGTCTCGGTCATGTCTGCTTGTCTCCCGAACCCGTAGGGTCTACACACTTAAGGTTGAGAACGCTAGGGTTATAGGAATATGTATGTGCAGTAACCCGAATGTTGTTGAGTCCCGGATGAGATCCCGGACGTCACGAGGAGCTCGGAATGGTCCGGAGGTAAAGAATTATATATAGGAAGTGCTGTTTCGCCATCGGGACAAGTTTCGTGATATCGGTATTGTCTGGGACCACCGGAGGGGTCCCGGGGGTCCACCAAGTGGGGCCATCAGCCCCAGGGGGCCACATGGGCCCTAGGTGGTGCGCCTAGGCCCACATGGGCCAAGGGGAACCAGCCCCAAGGGGCCCATGCACCTAGGGTTTAAGGAGGGAAGAGTCCATGAGGGGGAAGGCACCTCCTAGGTGCCTTGGGAGGGTGGACACCTCCCCTCTTGGCCGCACCCCTCCCTTGGAGGAGGGGCAAGGCTGCGCCCTCCCTCCTTGGCACCTATATAAAGGGGAGGGAGGGGGCAGCAGCACCTTGCCCTGGACGCCTCCCTCTCCCTCTCCAACACATCCTCCTCCTCCGTGAGTGCACGGCGAAGCCCTCGCCGAGTATCTTGCAAGTTCCACCATCACCACGCCGTCGTGCTGCTGCTGGAGCCATCTTCCTCAACCTCTCCTTCACCTTGCTGGATCAAGAAGAAGGGGACGTTACGCTGACCGCAGACGTGTGTTGAACGCGGAGGTGCCGCCTGTTCGGTACTAGATCATCGGTGAATTGGATTACGGCAAGTTCGACTACCTCATCCACGTTCACTCCGAAGCTTCCGCTATGCGATCTACAAAGTGGTATGTAGATGCTATCCAATCTGAATACTCGTTGCTAGATGAACTCATAGATGGATCTTGGTGAAACCGTAGGAAAATTTTTAATTTTCTACAACGTTCCCCGACAGTGGCATCATGAGCTAGGTCTATGCGTAGTTCTTCTTGCGCGAGTAGAACACAATTTGTTGTGGGCGTAGATGTTGTCAATTATTCTTGCCGTTACTAGTCAATCTTGATTCAGCGGTATTGTGGGATGAAGCGGCCCGGACCAACCTTACACGTACGCTTACGTGAGACCGGTTCCACCGACTAACATGCACTAGTTGCATAAGGTGGCTGGCGGGTGTCTGTCTCTCCTACTTTAGTTGGATCGGATTCGATGAACAGGGTCCTTATGAAGGGTAAATAGAGATTGACAAATCACGTTGTGGTTTGAACGTAGGTAAGAAAACGTTCTTGCTAGAACCCTAATTCAGCCACGTAAAACATGCAACAACAATTAGAGGACGTCTAACTTGTTTTTGCAGCAAGTGCTTTGTGATATGATATGGCCAGAAGTTGTGATGAATGATGAATGATCTATATGTGATGTATGAGATGTTCATGCTATTGTAATAGGAATCACGACTTGCATGTCGATGAGTATGACAACGGCAGGAGCCATAGGAGTTGTCTTTATTTTTTGTATGACCTGCGTGTCATTGAAGAACGCCATGTAAACTACTTTACTTTATTGCTAAACACGTTAGTCATAGAAGTAGAAGTAGTCGTTGGCGTGACAACTTCATGAAGACACGATGATGGAGATCATGATGATGGAGATCATGGTGTCATGCCGGTGACAAGATGATCATGGAGCCTCAAGATGAAGATCAAAGGAGCTATATGATATTGGCCATATCATGTCACTACTTTATATAATTGCATGTGATGTTTATTATGTTTTATGCATCTTGTTTACTTAGAACGACGGTAGTAAATAAGATGATCCTCATAATAATTTCAAGAAAGTGTTCACCCTAACTGTGCACCGTTGCTAAGGTTCGTCGTTCAAGCACCACGTGATGATCGGGTGTGATAGGTCCTTACGTTCGCATACAACGGGTGTAAGACAGATTTACACACGCAAAAACACTTAGGTTGACTTGACGAGCCTAGCATGTACAGACATGGCCTCGGAACACGAAGACCGAAAGGTCGAGCATGAGTCGTATAGAAGATACGATCAACATGAAGATGTTCACCGATGTTGACTAGTCCGTCTCACGTGATGATCGGACACGGCCTAGTTGACTCGGATCATGTAATACTTAGATGACTAGTAGAGGATGTCTATCTAAGTGGGAGTTCATTAAATTTGATTAAATGAACTTTATTATCATGAACTTAGTCTAAATATTTACAATATGTCTTGTAGATCAAATGGCCAACGTAGTCCTCAACTTCAACGCGTTCCTAGAGAAAACCAAGCTGAAAGACGATGGTAGCAACTATACGGACTGGGTCCGGAACCCGAGGATTATCCTCATAGCTGCCAAGAAAGATTATGTCCTAAGAGCACCGCTGGGTGACGCACCTATTCTCCCCGCAGAACAAGACGTTATGAACGCTTGGCAGTCCACGCTGCGATGATTACTCCCTCGTTCGATGCGGCATGCTTTACAGCTTAGAGCCGGGCTCCAAAAGCGTTTTGAGAGACATGGAGCATATGAGATGTTCAAGAGCTGAAAATGGTTTTCCAAGCTCATGCCCGGTCGAGAGATATGAAGTCTCCGACAAATTCTTTAGCTGTAAGATGGAGGAAAATGGCTCACAAGGTGAACACATACTCAAAATGTCCGGGTTGCACAACCGCTTGACTCAACTGGAAGTTAATCTCCGGATGAAGCGGTCATTGACAGAATCCTCCGATCGCTTCCACCTAGCTACAAGAGCTTTGTGATGAACTACAATATGCGTGGGGATGGTAAAGACCATTCTGAAGTATATGCTATGCTGAAATCAGCAGAGGTAGAAATCAAGAAGGAGCATCAAGTGTTGATGGTGAATAAAACCACTAAGTTCAAGAAGGGCAAGGGTAAAAGAACTTCAAGAAGGACGGCAAGGAAGTTGCCGCCCGATAAGCAAGTTGCCGGAAGAAGCCAAAGAATGGACCCAAGCCCGAGATCGAGTGTTTTATTGCAAGGGAAGTGGTCACCGGAAGCGGAACTGCCCCAAATACTTAGCGGACAAGAAGGCCGGCAAAACCAAAGGTATATGTGATATACATGTAATTGATGTGTACCTTACCAAGACTGTAGTAGCTCTTGGGTATTTGATACCGTGCAGTTGCTCATATTTGTAACTCAAAGGTGGAGCTGCGGAATAAACGGAGATGGCGAAGGACGAGGTGACGATGCGTGTCGGGAATGGTTCCAAGGTCGATGTGATCGCCGTCGGCACATCGCTTCTCTGCATTTACCTACGGGATTAGTTTTAAACCTCAATAATTGTTATTTAGTGCCAAGTTTGAGCATGAACATTGTATACGGATCTCGTTTAATTTGAGATGGCTACTCATTTAAATCCGAGAATAATGGTTGTTCTATTTATATGAGAGATATGTTTTATGGTCATGCTCCGATGGTTAATGGTTTATTCTTAATGAATCTCGTACGTGATGATACACATATTCATAGTGTGAATACCAAAAGAGTTAAAGTTGATAACAATAGTCCCACATATTTGTGGTAATCGCCGCCTTTGGTCACATAGGTGTCAAACGCATGAAGAAGCTCCATGCAGATGGACTTTTAGAGTCTCTTGATTATGAATCATTTGACACGTCGCGAACCATGCCTCATGGGTAAAATGACCAAGACTCCATTCTCAGGAACAATGGAGCGAGCAACCAACTTATTGGAAATCATACATACCGATGTGTGCGGTCCAATGAGTGTTGAGGCTCATGGTGGCTATCGTTATGTTCTCACCCTCACCGATGACTTGAGTAGATATGGGTATGTCTACTTAATGAAACACAAGTCTGAGACCTTTGAAAAATTCAAGGAATTTCAGAGTGAGGTTGAAAATCAACGTGATAGAAAGATCAAGTTTCTACGATCAGATCGTGGAGGAGAATACTTGAGTCATTTAATTTGGCACACACTTAAGAAAATGTGGAATAGTTTCACAACTCACGCCGCTGGAACACCTCAGCGTAATGGTGTGTCCGAACGTCGTAATCGCACTCTATTAGATATGGTGCGATCTATGATGTCTCTTACCGATTTACCGCTATCTTTTGGGGCTATGCTTTAGAGACTGCCGCATTCACTTTAAATAGGGCTCCGTCGAAATCCGTTGAGACGACACCGTATGAATTATGGTTTGGGAAGAAACCTAAGCTGTCGTTTCTAAAAGTTTGGGGATGCGATGCTTATGTCAAGAAACTTCAACCTGAGAAGCTCGAACCCAAGTCGGAAAATGCGTCTTCATAGGATACCCGAAAGAAACTATTGGGTATACCTTCTACCTCAGATCCGAAGGCAAGATCTTTGTTGCCAAGAATGGATCCTTACGGAGAAAGAGTTTCTCTCAAAGAAGTAAGTGGGAGGAAAGTAGAACTTGATGAAGTGTTACCTCTTGAACCGGAAAATGGCGAAACTCAAGAAATCGTTCTCGAGGTGCCCGCACCAACTAGAGAGGAAATTAATGATTATGATCAAGATACTTCGATCAAGCTCCTACTGAAATTGAAGGTCCACAAGGACACGTTCCGCACTGCAGTGGTACGGGAACCCTGTCTTGGAAATCATGTTGTTAGACAACGGTGAACCTTGAACTATGAGGAAGCAATGGCGGCCCGGATTCCGACAAATGGCTGGAAGCCATGAAATCCGAGATAGGATCCATGTATGAAAATGAAGTATGGACTTTGGTGACTTGCCCGTTGAACGGCGAGCCATAGAAAATAAATGGATCTTTAAGAAGAAGATGACGCGGATGGTAATGTGACCATCTATAAAGCTCAGCTTGTCGCTAAGGGTTATCGACAAATTCAAGGGGTTGACTACGATGAGACTTTCTCACGGTAGCGAAGCTGAAGTCCGTCAGAATCATGTTAGCAATTGCCGCATACTATGATTATGAGATATGGCAAATGGACGTCAAAACGGCATTCCTTAATGGTTTCCTTAAGGAAGAATTGTATATGATGCAGCCGGAAGGTTTTGTCGATCCTAAGAATGTCGACAAGGTGTGCAAGCTCCAACGCCGATTTATGGGCTGGTGCAAGCATCTCGGAGTTGGAACATTCGCTTTGATGAGATGATCAAAGCGTTAGTTTACATGCAGACTTATGGAGAAGCCTGTGTTTACAAGAAAGTGAGTGGGAGCTCTATAGCATTTCTCATATTATATGTAGACGACATACTTTTGATGGGAAATGATATAGAACTTTTGGACAGCATTAAGGCCTATTTGAATAAAAGTTTTTCAATGAAGGACCTTGGAGAAGCTGCTTATATATTAGGCATCAAGATCTATAGAGATAGATCGAGACGCCTCATAGGTCTTTCACAAAGCACATACCTTGATAAGATATTGAAGAAGTTCAATATGGATCAATCTAAGAAGGGTTCTTACCTGTGTTACAAGGTGTGAAATTGAGCTCAGCTCAATGTCCCACCACGGCAGAAGATATAGAAGAGATGAGTGTCATCCCCTATGCCTCAGCCATAGGTTCTATTATGTATGCCATGCTGTGTACCAGACCTGATGTAAACCTTGCCGTAAGTTTGGTAGGAAGGTACCAAAGTAATCCCGCAAGGAACACCTGACAGCGGTCAAGAATATCCTGAAGTACCTGAAAAGGACTAAGGAAATGTTTCTCGTTTATGGAGGTGACGAAGAGCTCGTCAGAAAAGGTTACGTCGACGCTTAGCTTCGACACGCATCTGGATGACTCTAAGTCACAAACCGGATACGTGTATATTTTGAATGGTGGGGCAAGAAGTCGATGCAGTTGCAAGCAAAGCGTCGTGGCGGGATCTACATGTGAAGCGGAGTACATGGCAGCCTCGGAGGCAGCACATGAAGCAATTTGGGTGAAGGAGTTCATCACCGACCTCGAGTCATACCCAATGCGTCGGGGCCAATCAAGCTCTTTTGTGACAACACTGGAGCTATTGCACTTGCAAAGGAGCCCAGGTTTCACAAGAAGACTAGGCACATCAAGTTGCCGCTTCAACTCCATTCGTGAAAATGTTCAAGATGGAGACATAGAAATTTGTAAAGTGCACACGGATCTGAATGTCGCAGATCCGTTGACTAAACCTCTCCCTAAGGCAAAACATGATCAGCACCGTAACTCTATGGGTGTTCGATTCATCACAATGTAACTAGATTATTGACTCTAGTGCAAGTGGGAGACTGTTGGAAATATGCCCTAGAGGCAATAATAAAAGCATTATTATTATATTTCCTTATTCATGATAATTGTCTTTATTCGTGCTATAATTGTGTTAACCGGAAATCGTAATACATGTGTGAATAACAGACAACAACATGTCCCTAGTGAGCCTCTAGTTGACTAGCTCGTTGATCGACAGATAGTCATGGTTTCCTGACTATGGACATTGGATGTCATCGATAACGGGATCACATCATTAGGAGAATGATGTGATGGACAAGACCCAATCCTAAACATAGCATAAGATCGCATAGTTCGGTTGCTAGAGTTTTCCAATGTCAAGTATCCTTTCCTTAGACCATGAGATCGTGTAACTCCCGGATACCGTGGGAGTGCTTTGGGTATGCCAAACGTCACAACGTAACTGGGTGACTATAAAGGTATGCTACAGGTATCTCCGAAAGTGTCATTGGGTTGACATGGATCGAGGCGGGATTTGTCACTCCGCTTGACGGAGAGGTATCACCGGGCCCTCTCGGTAATGCATCATCACAATGAGCTCAATGTGATCGAAGTGTTTGATCACGGGATCATGCATTACGGTAACGAGAAAAGTGACTTGCCGGTAACGAGATTGAACGAGGTATTGGTATACCGACGATCGAATCTCGGGCAAGTAAAATACCGATTGACAAAGGGAATCATATACGGGATTAATTGAATCCTTGACATCGTGGTTCATCCGATGAGATCATCGTGGAACAGGTGGGAGCCAACATGGGTATCCAGATCCCGCTGTTGGTTATTGCCCGAGAGCCGTCTCGGTCATGTTCCGCTTGTCTCCCGAACCCGTAGGGTCTACACTTAAGGTTCGGTAACGCTAGGGTTATAGGAATATGTATGTGCAGTAACCCGAATGTTGTTCGAGTCCGGATGAGATCCCGGACGTCACGAGGAGCTCCGGAATGGTCCGGAGGTAAAGAATTATATATAGGAAGTGCTGTTTCGGCCATCGGGACAAGTTTCGGTGATATCGGTATTGTACCGGGACCACCGGAGGGGTCCCGGGGGTCCACCAAGTGGGGCCATCAGCCCCAGGGGGCCACTGTAGGGGAACGTAGCAGAAATTCAAAATTTTCCTACGTATCACCAAGATCTATCTATGGAGAGACTAGCAACGAGGGGAAGGAGAGTGCATCTACATACCCTTGTAGATCGCTAAGCGGAAGCGTTCAAGTGAACGGGGTTGATGGAGTCGTACTCGCCGTGATTCAGATCACCGATGATCCTAGTGCGAACGGACGGCACCTCCGCGTTCAACACACGTACAGCCCGGTGGCGTCTCCCACGCCTTGATCCAGCAAGGAGAGAGGGAGAGGTTGAGGAAGACTCCATCCAACAGCAGGCTGTGGCGTGGTGGTGGTGGAGGCGTGGCAATCCTGCAGGCTTCGCCAAGCACTACGGAGGAGAAGGAGGTGTTGGAGAGGGAGAGAGAGGCGCCAGGCTCAGGTGCTGCTGCCCCCTCCCTCCCCTTTATATAGGTGCCAAGGAGGGGAGGGCGCAGCCTTGCCCCCTCCTCCAAGGGAGGGGTGCGGCCAAGAGGGGAAGGAGTCCATCCTCCCCAAGGCACCTCGGAGGTGCCTTCCCCTCTATGGACTCTTCCTCTCCAAGTGTTTCATGCGCATGGGCCTCTTGGGGCTGGTTCCCTTGGCCCATGCAGGCCTAGGCGCACCACCTAGGGCCCATGTGGCCCCGGGGCAGGTGGCCCCACCCGGTGGGCCCGGGACCCCTCGGTGGTCCCGGTACAATACCGATATCACCGAAACTTGTCCCGATGGTCAAACAGCACTTCCTATATATAATTCTTTACCTCCGGACCATTCCGAACTCCTCGTGACGTCCAGGATCTCATCCGGACTCAACAACATTCGGTAACCACATACAAGCTTCCTATATAACCCTAAGCGCCATCGAACCTTAAGTGTGTAGACCCTACGGGATCGGGAGACAAGCACACATGACCGAGACGTTCTCCGGACAATAACCAACAGCGGGATCTCGATACCCATGTTGTCTACCACATGTTCCACGATGATCTCATCGGATGAACCACGATGTCAAGGACTCAATCGATCCCGTGATACAATTCCCTTTGTCTATCGGTATGATACTTGCCCGAGATTCGATCGTCGGTATCCCGATACCTTGTTCAATCTAGCTACGGCAAGTCTCTTTACTCGCTCCGTAACACATCATCCCGTGATCAACTCCTTGATCACATTGTGCACATTATTATGATGTCCTACCGAGTGGGCCCAGAGATACCTCTCCGTCACACGGAGTGACAAATCCCAGCCTCGATTCGTGCCAACCCAACAGATACTTTCGGAGATGCCTGTAGTGCACCTTTATAGTCACCCGATTACGCCAGGACGCTTGATACACCCAAAGCATTCCTACGGTATCCGGAGTTGCACAATCTCATGGTATAAGGAAAAGATACTTGACATTAGAAAAGCTTTAGCATACGAACTACGCATCTTTGTGCTAGGCTTAGGATTGGGTCTTGTCCATCACATCATTCTCCTAATGATGTGATCCCGCTATCAATGACATCCAATGTCCATGGTCAGAAATCGTAACCATCTATTGATCAACGAGCTAGTCAACTAGAGGCTTACTAGGGACATGGTGTTGTCTATGTATCCACACATGTATCTGAGTTTCCTATCAATACAATTATAGCATGGATAATAAACGATTATCATGAACAAGGAAATATAATAATAACTAATTTATTATTGCCTCTAGGGCATATTTCCAACAGTCTCCCACTTGCACTAGAGTCAATAATCTAGTTCACATCGCCATGTGATCAACAGTGATAGGTCACATCGCCATGTGACCAACATCCAAAGAGTCTACTAGTGTCTTAAACTAGTTCACATCACCATGTGATTAATACTCAAATAGTTATGAGGTTTGATCATGTTTTGCTTGTGAGAGAGGTTTTAGTCAACGGGTTTTTAGTCAACGGGTCTGAACCTTTCAGATCCGTGTGCTATGCAATTCTCTTATGTCATATTGTAAATGCTGCTTCCACGCTCCACTTGGATCTATTCCAAACGGTTGCTCCACTATACGTATCCGGTTTGCTACTCAGAGTCACTCGGATAGGTGTTAAAGCTTGCATCGATGTAACCCTTATGCCGAACTCTTTATCACCTCCATAATCGAGAAACATGTCCTTATTTACTCCAAGGACAATTTTGACCGCTGTCCAATGATCCATTCTGGATCATTCTTGTACCCTTGACTGACTCATGGCATGGCACACTTAGGTGCGGTACACAGCATAGCATCTTGTAGAGCCTATGTCTAAGGCATAGGGGACAATCTTCGTCCTTTCTCTCTGTTACGCCGTGGTCGAGCTTTAAGTCTTAACTTCATACCTTACAATTCAGCTAAGAACTCCTTCTTTGATCGATCCATCTTGAACACCTTCAAGATCATGTCAAGGTACATGCTCATTTGAAAGTATTATTAAACATTTTGATCTATCTTATAGATCTTGATGCTTATTGTTCAAGTAGCCTAATCCAGGTTTTCTATTTGAAAAACACCTTTCAAATAACCCTATATGCTTTACGAGAAAATTCTACGTCATTTACGATCATCAATATGTCAACAACATATACTCATCGAGAAATTCTATAGTGCTCCCACTTACTTCTTTGGAAATACAAGTTTCTCATAAACTTTGTATAAACCCAAAATCTTTGATCATCTCATCAGCGCACATTCCAACTCCGAGATGCTTACTCCGGTCCTTAGAAAGGATCGCTTGGAGCCAAAGATAACTTTTAGCATCCTTAGGATCGACAAAACTTTCTCGATTGTATCACATACAACCTTTCCTTACGAAAACTGGTAAGGAAACTCATTTTGACATCCATCCGCCAGATTTCATAAATGCAGCTTATGCTAACATGATTCCGACAGACTCAAGCATCGCTACGGATGAGAAAATCTCATCGTAGTCAACTCCTTGAACTTGTGAAAAACTCTTCGCCACAAGTCGAGCTTCATAGACGGTGACATTACCGTCCATGTCCGTCTTCTTCTTAAAGATCCATTTATCTCAATGGCTTGCCGATCATCGGGCAAGTCCATCAAAGTCCATGCTTTGTTATGATACATGGATCCTATCTCGGATTTCATGGCTTCTAACCATTTGTCGGAATTTGGGCCCACCATCGCTTCTCCATAGCTCGTAGGTTCATTGTTGTCTAGCAACATGACCTTCAAGACAGGATCACCGTACCACTCGATGCGATGCAGCGTTCTTGTCGCCCTCTGAGGTTCGGTAGTGACTTGATCCAAGCTTCATGATCAATATCATAAGCTTCTACTTCAATTGGTGTAGGTGCCACGGGAACAACTTCACGTGCCCTACTACACACTAGTTGAAGTGACGGTTCAATAACCTCATCAAGTCTCCACCATCCTCCCACTCAACTTTTCGAGACAAACTTTTCCTCGAGAAAGGACCCGATTCAAGAAACAATCCCTATTGCTTTCGGATCTGAATTAGGAGGTTTACCCAACTGTTTTGGGTGTCCTATGAAGATGTATTTTATCCGCTTTGGGTTCGAGCTTATCAACCTGAAACTTTTCCACATAAGCCGCCGCAGCCCCAAATTTTTAAGAAATGACAGCTTAGGTTTCTCTAAACCATAGTTCTTACGGTGTCATCTCAACGGAATTACGTGGTACCCTATTAAAGTGAGTGCGGTTGTCTCTAATGCCTAACCCATGAACGATAGTGGTAATTCGATAAGAGACATCATGGTACGCACCATATCCAATAGGGTGCAACTATGATGTTCGGACACACCATCACACTATGGTGTTCGCGTATTAATTGTGAAACAATTTGCACAATGTCTTAATTGTGTACCAAACTCGCATAACTCAGATATTCATCTCTATGATCACATCACAGACATTTTATCCTCTTGTCACGAAGATCTTCAACTTCACTCTGAAATTACTTGAACCTTTCAATAATTCAGACTTGTGTTTCATCAAGTAAATATACACAACATCTACTCAAATCATCTGTGAAGTAAGAACATAACGATATTCACTGCATGCCTCAACACTCATTGGACTGCACACATCAAAATGTGTTACTTCCAACAAGTTGCTATCTTGTTCCATCTTCTGAAAACCGAGGCTTTTGGTCATCTTGCCCATGTGGTATGATTTGCATATCTCAAGTGATTCAAAATCATGCAAGTGCAAACGATCCATCTGCATGGAGTTTCTTCATGCGTATACACCAATAGACATGGTTCGCATGTCTCAACCTTTTCAAAACGAGTGAGTCCAAAGATCCATCACCATGGAGCTTCTTCATGCGTATACACCAATAGACATGGTTCGCATGTCTCAAACTTTTCAAAAAACGAGTGAGTCCAAAGATCCATCAACATGGAGCTTCTTCATGCGTTTATGACTTACATGGCAGTGCCACAAGTAAGTGGTACTATCATTACTATCTTATATCTTTTGGCATGAAAATGCGTATCACTACGATCGAGATTCAAGAGACCATTCATTTAGGTGCAAGACCATTGAAGGTATTATTCAAATAAATAGAGTAACCATTATTCTCCTTAAATGAATAATCAGATATGCGATAGACATGATCCAATCATGTCTATGCTCAACGTAAACACCAAATAACAATTATTTAGGTTTAACATCAATCTCGATGGTAGAGGGAGCGCGGCGATGCTTGATTACATCAACCTTGGAAACACTTCCAACACATATCGTCGACTCACCTTTAGCTAGTCTCCGTTTATTCCGTAGCTTTTATTTCGAGTTACTAACACTTAGCAACCGAACGGTATCTAATACCCTGGTGCTACTAGGAGTACTAGTAAAGTACACATTAACATAATGTATATCCAATATACTTCTATCGACCTTGCCAGCCTTCTTATCTACCAAGTATCTAGGGTAATTCTGTTCGATGGTTGTTCCCTTATTACGAAGCACTTAGTCTTGGGTTTGGGTTCGACCTTGGGTTTCTTCACCGGAGCAGCAACTTATTTGCCGTTTCATGAAGTGTCCCTTCTTGCCCTTGCCCTTCTTGAAACTAGTGGTTTCACCAACCATCAACAATTGATGCTCCTTCTTGATTTCTACTTTCGCGGTGTCAAACATCGCGAACACTTCAAGGATCATCGTATCTATCCCTGATATGTTATAGTTCATCACGAAGCTCTAGTAGCTTGGTGGCAATGACTTTGGAGAAACATCACTATCTCATCTGGAAGATCAACTCCCACTCGATTCAAGTGATTGTTGTACTCGAGACAATCTGAGCACAAGCTCAACGATTGAGCTTTTCTCCCTTAGTTTGCAGGCTAAGAAAATCGCCGGAGGTCTCATACCTCTTGGCGTAAGCACGAGCTTGAAATCCCAATTTCAGCCCTCAAACATCTCATATGTTCATGACGTTTCAAAACGTATTTGGTGCCTCTACTTAAACCATTTAACCGAACTATCATGTAGTTATGAAAACGTGTATGTCCGATGTTCGCAACATCCACAGGCGACGTTTGGGGTTGAGCACAATCGAGCGGTGCATTAAGGACATAAGCTTTCTTACGTCCGCATAATCGCTCTTGTCAACTTTCAACTATATTTTCTCTAGGAACATATCTAAACAGTGGAACTAAAGCGCGAGCCACGACATAATTTGCAAAGATCTTTTGACTATGTTCAGGATAATTAAGTTCATCTTATGAACTCCCACTCGAATAGACATCCCTCTGGTCATCTAAGTGATTACATGATCCGAGTCAACTAAGCCGTGTCCGATCATCACGTGAGACGGACTAGTCATCATCGGTGAACATCTTCATGTTGATCGTATCTACTATCGACTCATGCTCGACCTTTCGGTCTCTGTGTTCCGAGGCCATGTCCGTACATGCTAGGCTCGTCAAGTTAACCCCAAGTGTTTTTGCTGTGTAAATCTGTCTTACACCCGTTGTATGTGAACGTAAGAATCCATCACACCCGATCATCACGTGGTGCTTAGAAACGACGAACTGTAGCAACGGTGCCGATCGAGGAGAACACTTCTTGAAATTTGTGTAAGGGATCATCTTATTTACTACCGTCGTTCTAAGTAAACAAGATGCATAAACATAATAAACATCACATGCAATTATATAGTAGTGACATGATATGGCCAATATCATATAGCTCCTCTTGATCTCCATCTTGGGGCTCCATGATCATCATTGTCACCGGCATGACACCATGATCTCCATCATCATGATCTCCATCATCGTGTCTCCATGAAGTTGTCTCGCCAACTTATTACTTCTACTACTATGGCTACCGGTTAGCAATAAAGTAAAGTAATTACATGGCGTTGTTCAATGACACGCAGGTCATACAATAAATAAAGACAACTCCTATGGCTCCTGCCGGTTGTCATACTCATCGACATGCAAGTCGTGAATCCTATTACAAGAACATGATCAATCTCATACATCACATATCATTCATCACATTCTTCTTGGCCATATCACATCACATAGCATACCCTCGCAAAAACAAGTTAGACGTCCTCTAATTGTTGTTTGCATGTTTTACGTGGCTGCTTTGGGTTTCTAGCAAGAACGTTTCTTACCTACATAAAACCACAACGTGATATGCCAATTGCTATTTACCCTTCATAAGGACCCTTTTCATCGAATCCGTTCCGACTAAAGTGGGAGACAGACACCCTTGACCACCTTATGCAACTAGTGCATGTCACCGGTGGAACCGGTCTCACGTAAGCGTCACGTGTAAGGTTGGTCCGGGCCGCTTCATCCCACAATACTGTCGAATCAAGATAAGACTAGTAACGGCAAGCATATTGAACAAAATCAACGCCCACAACTACTTTGTGTTCTACTCGTGCAAAGAATCTACGCAATAGACCTAGCTCATGATGCCACTGTAGGGGAACGTAGCAGAAATTCAAAATTTTCCTACGTATCACCAAGATCTATCTATGGAGAGACTAGCAACGAGGGGAAGGAGAGTGCATCTACATACCCTTGTAGATCGCTAAGCGGAAGCGTTCAAGTGAGCAGGGTTGATGGAGTCGTATCGCCGTGATTCAGATCACCGATGATCCTAGTGCCGAACGGACGGCACCTCCGCGTTCAACACACGTGACAGCCCGGTGGCGTCTCACGCCTTGATCCAGCAAGGAGAGAGGGAGAGGTTGAGGAAGACTCCATCCAACAGCAGCACAACGGGCGTGGTGGTGGTGGAGGAGCGTGGCATCCCGCAGGCTTCGCCAAGCACTACGGAGGAGAAGGAGGTGTTGGAGAGGGAGAGAGAGGCGCCAGGGCTCAGTGTGCTGCCCCCTCCCTCCCCTTTATATAGGTGCCAAGGAAGGGGAGGGCGCAGCCTTGCCCCTCCTCCAAGGGAGGGGTGCGGCCAAGGGGAAGGAGTCCATCCTCCCCAAGGCACCCCTGAGGTGCCTTCCCTCTATGGACTCTTCCTCTCCAAGTGTTTCATGCGCATGGGCCTCTTGGGGCTGGTTCCCCTTGGCCCATGCAGGCCTAGGCGCACCACCTAGGGCCCATGTGGCCCCCGGGGCAGGTGGCCCCACCTGGTGGGCCCCCGGGACCCCTCCGGTGGTCCCGGTACAATACCGAAATCAACGAAACTTGTCCCGATGGACGAAACAGCACTTCCTATATATAAATCTTTACCTCCGGACCATTCATGAACTCCTCGTGACGTCCAGGATCTCATCCGGGACTCAACAACATTCGGTAACCACATACAAGCTTCCTATATAACCCTAAGCGCCATCGAACCTTATGTGTAGACCCTACGGGTTCGGAGACAAGCAGACATGACCGAGACGTTCTCCGGTCAATAACCAACAGCGGGATCTGGATACCCATGTTGGCTCCCACATGTTCCACGATGATCTCATCGGATGAACCACGATGTCAAGGACTCAATCGATCCCGTATACAATTCCCTTTGTCTATCGGTATGATACTTGCCCGAGATTCGATCGTCGGTATCCCGATACCTTGTTCAATCTCGTTACGGCAAGTCTCTTTACTCGTTCCGTAACACATCATCCGTGATCAACTCCTTAATCACACTGTGCACATTATGATGATGTCCTACCGAGTGGGCCCAGAGATACCTCTCCGCCACACGGAGTGACAAATCGATCTCGATTCGTGCCAACCCAATGCAGACACTTTCGGAGATACATAGTGCACCTTTATAGTCACCCGATTACGTTGTGACGTTTGATACACCCAAAGCATTCCTACGGTATCCGGAGTTGCACAATCTCATGGTATAAGGAAAAGATACTTGACATTAGAAAAGCTTTAGCATACGAACTACGATCTTTGTGCTAGGCTTAGGATTGTCTTGTCCATCACATCATTCTCCTAATGATGTGATCCCGTTATCAATGACATCCAATGTCCATGGTCAGGAAATCGTAACCATCTATTGATCAACGAGCTAGTCAACTAGAGGCTTACTAGGGACATGGTGTTGTCTATGTATCCACACATGTATCTGAGTTTCCTATCAATACAATTATAGCATGGATAATAAACGATTATCATGAACAAGGAAATATAATAATAACTAATTTATTATTGCCTCTAGGGCATATTTCCAACAGCCACATGGGCCCTAGGTGGTGCGCCTAGGCCCACATGGGCCAAGGGGAACCAGCCCCAAGGGGCCCATGCGCCTAGGGTTTAAGGAGGGAAGAGTCCATGAGGGGGAAGGCACCTCCTAGGTGCCTTGGGGAGGTGGACACCTCCCCCTCTTGGCCGCACCCCTCCCTTGGAGGAGGGGCAAGGCTGCGCCTCCCCTCCTTGGCACCTATATAAAGGGGGGGAGGGAGGGCAGCAGCACCTTTGCCCTGGACGCCTCCTCTCCCTCTCCAACACATCCTCCTCCTCCGTGAGTGCACGTGAAGCCCTGCCGAGTATCTGCAAGTTCCACCATCACCACGCCGTCGTCTGCTGCTCTTGGAGCCATCTTCCTCAACCTCTCCTTCACCTTGCTGGATCAAGAAGAAGGAGACGTTACGCTGACCGTCACGTGTGTTGAACGCGGAGGTGCCGTCTGTTCGGTACTAGATCATCGGTGAATTGGATTACGGCAAGTTCGACTACCTCATCCACGTTCACTCCGAAGCTTCCGTTGCGATCTACAAAGTGGTATGTAGATGCTATCCAATCTGAATACTCGTTGCTAGATGAACTCATAGATGGATCTTGGTGAAACCGTAGGAAAAATTTTAATTTTCTGCAACGTTCCCCAACAGCGAGAAGGGGGTAATGTGAGTCCAGTTGTGCGTCTCACCATATCCCTCGAAGCCTTTGGCTTTGGCTTTGGCTTTGCCTTTGACTTTAGGCTTGAGAGCTTTTAGCTGAGTAAGAACATCTACCCCCGAAAATGTTGGAATCTCGGTTACTTCATGAACAACCCAGCCTTTCGTGAAGTTCTTCTTGTCTTCCCTGTCTGGATGGTCTGGAGGGAGGAACTGTCGATGCAGGTCAAAGGCTACATACTTGCCACCCTTATGTTGGGGAACGTAGCAGAAATTCAAAATTTTCCTACGTGTCACCAAGATCTAGCTATGGAGAAACTAGCAACAAGGGGAAGGAGAGTGCATCTACATACCCTTGTAGATCGCTAAGCGGAAGCGTTCAAGAGAACGGGGTTGAAGGAGTCGTACTCGTCGTGATCCAAATCACCGGAGATCCTAGTGCCGAACGGACAGCACCTCCGCGTTCAACACACATACAGCCCTGTGACGTCTCCCATGCCTTGATCCAGCAAGGAGAGAGGGAGAGGTTGGGGAAGACTCCATCCAGCAGCAGCACTACGGTGTGGTGGTGATGGAGGAGCGTGGCAATCCTGTTGGGCTTCGCCAAGCACCGCGGAGAGGAGGAGGACTTGGGAGAGGGAAGGGCTGCGCCAGGGCAAGGGTGCAGCTCCCATGCGCCTCCCCACTATATATAGGGGTGGAGGGGGATTATTTCTTGCCCTCCAAGTCCATTGGGGCATTGGCAAAGGTGGGAGGAAAGAAATCCCATCCTTTCCTTTCCCCACCGATTCTTATCCGCCCTTTTTAGGGATCTTGATCTTATCCCTTCGGGATATGATCTTATTCCTTCTAAGGGGGAATCTTGGTGCGCCTTGACCAGGGGTGTGGGGCCTTGCCCCCACTACCCACGTTCATGTGGGTCCCCCATGCAGGTGGGCCCCACTCCGGAACCTTCTAGAACCTTCCCGGTACAATACCGAAAAATCCCGAACATTTTCCGGTGGCCAAAATAGGACTTCCCATATATAAATCTTTACCTCCGGGCCATTCCGGAACTCCTCGTGACGTCCGGGATCTCATTCGGGACTCCGAATAACATTCGGTAACCACGTATATCTATTCCCTATAACCCTAGCGCCATCGAACCTTAATTGTGTAGACCCTACGGGTTCGGGAACCATGCAGACATGACCGAGACGTTCTCCGGTCAATAACCAACAGCGGGATCTGGATACCCATGTTGGCTCCCACATGTTCCACGATGATCTCATCGGATGAGCCACGATGTCAAGGACTCAATCGATCCCGTATACAATTCCCTTTGTCTAACGGTATTGTACTTGCCCGAGATTCGATCGTCGGTATACCGATACCTTGTTTAATCTCGTTACTGGCAAGTCTCTTTACTCGTTCCGTAACACATCATCCCGTGATCAACCCCTTGGTCACATTGTGCACATTATGATGATGTCCTACCGAGTGGGCCCAGAGATACCTCTCCGTTTACACAGAGTGACAAATCCAGTCTCGATTCGTGCCAACCCAATGACACTTTCGGAGATACCTGTAGTGCACCTTTATAGCCACCCGATTACGTTGTGATGTTTGGTACACCCAAAGAATTCCTACGGTATCCGGAGTTGCACAATCTCATGGTCTAAGGAAAAGATACTTG
This sequence comes from Aegilops bicornis, assembly GCA_021605145.1. Lineage (NCBI taxonomy): Eukaryota > Viridiplantae > Streptophyta > Magnoliopsida > Poales > Poaceae > Aegilops > Aegilops bicornis. The sequence continues at coordinate 701,000,139 of CM038672.1, read as the reverse complement.
ACATTAGAAAAGCTTTAGCATACTGAACTACACGATCTTTGTGCTAGGCTTAGGATTGGGTCTTGTCCATCACATCATTCTCCAAATGATGTGATCCCGTTATCAATGACATCCAATGTCCATGGTCAGAAACCGTAACCATCTCTGATCAACGAGCTAGTCAACTAGAGGCTTACTAGGGACATGGTGTTGTCTATGTATCCACACATGTATCTGAGTTTCCTATCAATACAATTATAGCATGGATAATAAACGATTATCATGAACAAGGAAATATAATAATAACCAATTTATTATTGCCTCTAGGGCATATTTCCAACAGTCTCCCACTTGCACTAGAGTCAATAATCTAGTTCACATCCCTATGTGATCAACACTCATAGTTCACATCTCCATGTGACCAACATCCAAGAGTTTACTAGTGTCACTAAACTAGTTCGCATCATCATGTGATTAAGACTCAATGAGTTCTGGGGTTTGATCATGTTTTGCTTGTGAGAGAGGTTTTAGTCAACGGGTCTGCAACATTCAGATCCGTATGTACTTCGCAAATCTCTATGTCATATTGTAAATGCTGCTTCCACGCTCCACTTGGAGCTATTCCAAATGGTTGCTCCACTATACGTATCCGGTATGCTACTCAGAGTCACTTGGATAGGTGTTAAAGCTTGCATCGACGTAACCCTTTACGCCGAACTCTTTATCACCTCCATAATCAAGAAACATGTCCTTATTTACTCCAAGGACAATATTGACCGCTGTCCAATGATCCATTCCTGGATCACTCTTGTACCCCCTTGCCAGACTCATGGCAAGGCACTCTTCCAGTGCGGTACACAACATAGCATACTCTGAGCCTATGTCGAAGCATAGGGGCGACCTTCGTCCTTTCTCTCTTCTGCCGTGGTCGAGCTTTAACTCTTAACTTCATACCTTACAACTCAGGCAAGAACTCCTTCTTTGATCGATCCATCTTGAACACCTTCAAGATCATGTCAAGGTATGTGCTCATTTGAAAGTACCATTTAGCGTTTTTATCTATCCTCATAGATCTTGATGCTCAATGTTCAAGCAGCTTAATTCAGGTTTTCTATTGAAAAACACTTTTCAAATAACCCTATATGCTTTCCAGAAATTCTACATCATTTCCGATCAACAATATGTCATTCACATATACTTATCAGAAATTCTATAGTGCTCCCACTCACTTATTTGGAAATACAAGTTTCTCATAAACTTTTTATAAACCCAAAATCTTTGATCATCTCATCAAAGCGCATATTCCAACTCCGAGATGCTTACTCCAGTCCTTAGAAGGATTGCTGGAGCTTTGCATACTTGTTAGCATCTTTCAGGATTGACAAAACCTTCTGGTTGTATCACATACAACCTTTCCTCAAGTATAACGTCGAGGAAACAATGTTTTGACATCCTATCGCAAGATTTCATCAATCATGCAGTAATTGCTAATCCAATTCCAACAGACTCTTAGCATCGCTTCTGGTGAGAAAGCCTCACCGTAGTCAACTCCTTGAACTTGTCGGAAAACATCTTTAATGACAAGTCGAGCTTTCTTAATGGTGATATTTACCATCATTGTCTGTCCTCCTTTTAAAATCCATCTTTACCCAACGTCCTTACTGAAGGAAATATGCCCTAGAGGCAATAATAAAGTTATTATTTATTTCCTCATATCATGATAAATGTTTATTATTCATGCTAGAATTGTATTAACCGGAAACATGATACATGTGTGAATACATAGACAAACATATAGTCACTAGTATGCCTCTACTTGACTAGCTCATTAATCAAAGATGGTTATGTTTCCTAACCATAGACATGTGTTGTTATTTGATTAATGGGATCACATCATTAGGAGAATGATGTGATTGACATGACCCATTCCGTTAGCCTAGCACTTGATCGCTTAGTATATCGCTATTGCTTTCTTCATGACCTATACATGTTCCTGTAACTATGAGATTATGCAACTCCGTTTACCGGAGGAACACTTTGGGTGCTACCAAACGTCACAACGAATCGGGTGATTATAAAGGAGTACTACAGGTGTCTCCAAAGGTACATGTTGGGTTGGCGTATTTCGAGATTAGGTTTTGTCACTCGATTGTCGGAGAGGTATCTCTAGGCCCTCTCGGTAATACACATCACATAAGCCTTGCAAGCATTGCAACTAATAAGTTAGTTAAGTAGATGATGTATTACTGACGAGTAAAGAGACTTGCCAAGAACGAGATTGAACTAGGTATTGGACACCCGACGATCGAATCTCGTGCAAGTAACATACCGATGACAAAGGGAACAACGTATGTCGTTATGCGGTTTGACCGATAAAGATCTTCGTAGAATATGTAGGAACCAATATGGGCATCCAGGTTCCGCTATTGGTTATTGACCGAGAATAGTTCTAGGTCATGTCTACATAGTTCTCGAACCCGTAGGGTCCGCACGCTTAACGTTACGATGACAGCTTTTATTATGAGTTTATAAGTTTTGAAGTATCAAGATTGTTCGGAGTCCCGGATGTGATCACGGACATGACGAGGAGTCTCGAAATGGTCGAGACATAAAGATTGATATATTGGAAGCCTACATTTGGATATCGGAATGGTTTCGGGTGAAATCGGGATTTTACCGGAACACCGGGGGGTTACCGGAACCCTCCCGGGGGATAATGGGCCTTAGTGGCCATGAGGGAGAAGAGGAGGGCCGGCCAGGGCAGGTCAGCGCCCCCTCCCCTAGTCGAATAGGACAAGGAGAGGGGGGGCGCCTCTTCCTCTTTCCCTCCCCTTTCCTTCTCCAATAAGGCAAGAGGGGAGTCCTACTCGGTGGGAGTAGGACTCTCCAGCGCACCCCTTTGGGGGCCGGGCCGCACCTCCCCTCCCTCCCTTATGTACGGGGCAGGGGGCACCCCATGACACACAAGTTGATCTACGGATCGTTCCTTAGCCGTGTGCGGTGCCCCCTCCACCATATTCCACCTCGGTCATATCGTCATGAGTTTAGGCGAAGCCCCGCGCCGGTAGAGCATCATCATCGCTACCACGCCGTCAGGTCGACGAACTCATCCCGACACTTTGCTTTGGATCGAGTCCGGGGATCATCATCGAGCTGAACGTGTGCTGAACTCGGAGGTGCCGTGACGCTCGGTACTTGGATCGGTCGGATCGTGAAGACGCACGACTACATCAACCGCGTTGTCATAACGCTTCCGCTTACGGATCACGAGGGTACGTGGATAATACTCTCCTCTCGTTGCTATGTCATCACCATGATCTTGCGTGTGCGTAGGGAATTTTTGAAATTACTACGTTCCCCAACAATGGTATCGAGCCTGGTTTTATGCGTTGATGTTATATGCACGAGTAGAACACAAGTGAGTTGTGGGCGATACAAGTCATACTGCTTACCAAAGATGTCATACTTTGGTTCGACGGTATTGTGAGATGAAGCGCCCGGACCGACATTACGCCAGACGCTTACGCGAGACTGGTTTCACCGCCATGAGCACTCGTTGCTTAAAGGTGTTGGCGGGTGTCTGTCTCTCTCACTTTAGTTGAACCGGTGTGGCATACGCCCGGTCCTTGCGAAGGTTAAAACATCACCAACTTGACAAACTATCGTTGTGGTTTTGATGCATAGGTAAGAACGGTTCTTGCTCAGCCCGTAGCAGCCACGTAAAACTTGCAACAACACAGTAGAGGACGTCTAACTTGTTTTTGCAGGGCATGTTGTGATGTGATATGGTCAAGACGTGATGCTATATTTTATTGTATGAGATGATCATGTTTTGTAACCGAGTTATCGGCAACTGGCGTGAGCCATATGGTTGTTGCCTTATTGTATGAAATGCAACGCCATGTAATTGCTTTACTTTATCACTAAGCGGTAGCGATAGTCGTAGAAGCAATAGTTGGCGAGACGACAACGATGCTACGATGGAGATCAAGGTGTCGCTACCGGTGACGATGGTGATCACGACGGTGCTTCGGAGATGGAGATCACAAGCACAAGATGATGATGGCCATATCATATCACTTATATTGATTGCATGTGATGTTTATCCTTTATGCATCTTATCTTTCTTTGATTGACGGTAGCATTATAAGATGATCTCTCATTAAATATCAAGAAGTGTTCTCCCTGAGTATGCACCGCTATGAAAGTTCTTCGTCTTTGAGACACCACGTGATGATGGGGTGTGATAGGCTCTATGTTCAAATACAACGGGTGCAAAACAGTTGCACACGCGGAATACTCAGGTCAAACTTGACGAGCCTAGCATATAACAGATATGGCCTCGGAACACGGAGACCGAAAGGTCGAACGTGAATCATATAGTAGATATGATCAACATAGTGATGTTCACCATTGAAACTACTCCATCTCACGTGATGATCGGACATGGTTTAGTTGATTTGGATCACGTAATCACTTAGATGACTAGAGAGATGTCTATCTAAGTGGGAGTTCTTAAGTAATATGATTAATTGAACTTAAATTTATCATGAACTTAGTACCGATAGTATTTTGCTTGTCTATGTTTACTGTAGATAGATGGCTCGTGTTGTTGTTCCGTTGAATTTTAATGCGTTCCTTGAGAAAGCAAAGTTGAAAGATGATGGTAGCAATTACACAGATCGGGTCCGTAATCGAGGATTATCCTCATTGCTGCACGTAAGAATTATGTCCTGGAAGCACCGCTGGGTGCCAGTGCCGCCGATGTAACCGACGGCGTTAAGAACGTCTGGCGAAAGCAAAGCTGATGACTACTCGATAGTTCAGTGTGCCATGCTTTACGGCTTAGAACCGGGCCTTCAACGACGTTTTGAACATCATGGAGCATATGAGATGTTCCAGGAGTTGAAGTTAATATTTCAAGCAAATGCCCGGATTGAGAGATATGAAGTCTCCAATAAGTTCTATAGCTGCAAGATGGAGGAGAATAGTTCTGTCAGTGAACACATACTCAAAATGTCTGGGTATAATAATCACTTGATTCAACTATGAGTTAATCTTCCTGATGATAGTGTCATTGACAGAATTCTTCAATCACTGCCACCAAGCTACAAGAGCTTCGTGATGAACTATAATATGCAAGGGATGGAGAAGTCTATTCCCGAGCTCTTCGCAATGCTAAAAGCCGCGGAGGTAGAAATCAAAAAGGAGCATCAAGTGTTGATGGTTAACAAGACCACCAGTTTCAAGAAAAAGGGCAAAGGGAAGAAGAAGGGGAAGTTCAAGAAGAACAGCAAACAAGTTGTTGCTCAAGAGAAGAAACCCAAGTCTGGACCTAAGCCTGAGACTGAGTGCTTTTACTTCAAGCAGACTGGACACTGGAAGCGGAACTGCCCCAAGTATTTGGCGGATAAGAAGGATGGCAAAGTGAACAAAGGTATATGTGATATACATGTTATTGATGTGTACCTTACTAATACTCGCAGTAGTACTGGGTATTTGATCTTTGGTTCTGTTGCTAATATTTGCAACTCAAAGCAGGAACTACGGATTGCCGAAGATTGGCTAAGGACGAGGTGACGATGCGCGTGGGAAATGGTTCCAAAGTCGATGTGATCGCGGTCGGCACGCTACCTCTACATCTACCATCGGGATTAGTTTTAGACCTAAATAATTGTTATTTGGTGCCAGCGTTAAGCATGAACATTATATCTGGATCTTGTTTGATGCGAGACGGTTATTCATTTAAGTCGAGAGAATAATGGTTGTTCTATTTATATGAATAATATCTTTTATGGTCATGCACCCTTGAAGAGTGGTCTATTTTTATTGAATCTCGATAGTAGTAATACACATATTCATAGTGTTGAAACCAAAAGATACAGAGTTGATAATGATAGTGCAACTTATTTGTGGCACTGCCGTTTGGGTCATATCGGTGTAAAACGCATGAAGAAACTCCATACTGATGGGCTTTTGGAATCACTTGATTATGAATCACTTGGTACTTGCGAACCGTGCCTCATGGGCAAGATGACTAAAACGCCGTTCTCCGGAACTATGAAGCGAGCAACTGATTTGTTGGAAATCATACATACTGATGTATGTGGTCCAATGAATGTTGAGGCTCGCCATGGTATCGTTATTTTCTCACCTTCACAGATGATTTGAGCAGATATGGGTATATCTACTTGATGAAACATAAGTCTGAAATATTTGAAAAGTTCAAAGAATTTCAGAGTGAAGTGGAAAATCATCGTAACAAGAAAATAAAATTTCTACGATCTGATCGTGGAGGAGAATATTTGAGTTACGAGTTTGGTTTACATTTGAAACAATGCTGAATAGTTTCAAGAACTTCACGCCACCGGAACACCACAACGAAATGGTGTGTCCGAACGTCGTAATCGTATTTTACTAGATATGGTGCGATCTATGATGTCTCTTATCGACGATTTACCGCTATCGCTTTTGGGTTATGCTTTAGAGACGGCCGCATTCACGTTAAATAGGGCACCATCAAAATCCGCTGAAACGACACCTTATGAACTATGGTTTGGCAAGAAACCAAAGTTGTCGTATCTTAAAGTTTGGGGCTGCGATGCTTATGTGAAGAAACTTCAACCAGATAAGCTCGAACCTAAATCGGAGAAATGTGTCTTCATAGGATACCCAAAAGAGACTATTGGGTACACCTTCTATCACAGATCTGAAGGCAAGATTTTCTTGCTAAATTCGGATCCTTTCTAGAAAAGAGTTTCTCTCGAAAGAAGTGAGTGGGAGAAAAGTAGAACTTGATGAGATAATCAGATTCGCTCCCTTATTGGAAAGTAGTTCATCACAAGAACCGGTTCCTGTGACAACTGCACCAATTAGTGAGGAAGCTAATGATATTGATCATGAAACTTCAGATTAAGTTTCTACTGAACTACGTAGGTCAACTAGATTAAGATCCGCACCAGAGTGGTATGGTAATCCTATTCTAGAAGTCATGTTACTTGACCATGGCGAACCTACAAACTATGAAGAAGCGATGGTGAGCCCAGATTCCACAAAATGGCTGGAAGCCATGAAATCTGAGATGGGATCCATGTATGAGAACAAAGTATGGACTTTGGTTGACTTGCCCGATGATCGACAAGCCATTGAGAATAAATGGATCTTTAAGAAGAAGACTGACGCTGATGGTAATGTAATGTCTATAAAGCTCGACTTGTTGCGAAAGGTTTTCGACAAGTTCAAGGGGTTGACTACGATGAGACTTTCTAACCCGTAGCGATGCTTAAGTCCGTCCGAATCATGTTAGCAATTGCTGCATTTTATGATTATGAAATTTGGCAAATGGATGTCAAAACTGCATTCTTGAATGGATTTCTAGAAGAAGAGTTGTATATGATGCAACCAGAAGGTTTTGTTGATCCAAAAGGTGCTAACAAAGTGTGCAAGCTCCAGCGATCAATTTATGGTCTGGTGCAAGCCTCTCGGAGTTGGAATAAACACTTTGATAGTGTGATCAAAGCATATGGTTTTATACAGACTTTTGGAGAAGCTTTGTATTTACAAGAAAGTGAGTGGGAGCTCTGTAGCATTTACGATATTATATGTGGACGACATATTATTAATTGGAAATGATATAGAATTTCTGGATAGCATAAAAGGATACTTGAATAAAAGTTTTTCAATGAAAGACCTCGGTGAAGCTGCTTACATATTGGGCATCAAGATCTATAGAGATAGATCAAGACGCTTGATTGAACTTTCACAAAGCACATACCTTGATAAAGTTTTGAAAAGTTCAAAATGGATCAGCAAAGAAAGGATTTTTACCTGTGTTACAAGGTGTGAAATTGAGTCGACTCAATGCCCGACCACAGCAGAAGATAGAGAGAAAATGAGAGATGTTCCTATGCTTCAGCCATAGGCTCTATCATGTATGCAATGCTGTGTACCGCACTGACGTATGCTTAGCAATAAGCTTGGCAGGAAGGTACCAAAGTAATCCAGAGTGGATCATCGGACAGCGGTCAAGAACATCTGAAATACCGAAAAGGACTAAGGATATGTTTCTCGTATATGGAGGTGACAAAGAGCTAGTCGTAAATGGTTACGTCGATGCAAGCTTTGACACTGATCCGGACGATTCTAAATCGCAAACTGGATACGTGTTTTTATTAAACGGTGGAGCTGTCAGTTGGTGCAGTTCTAAACAAAGCGTCATGGCGGGATCTACATGTGAAGCGGAGTACATAGCTGCTTAGGAAGCAGCAAATGAAGGTGTCTGGATGAAAGAGTTCATTTCCGATCTAGGTGTCATACCTAGTGCATCAGGACCAATGAAGATCTTATGTGACAATACTGGTGCAATTGCCTTGGCAAAGGAATCCAGATTCCACAAGAGGACCAAGCATATCAAGAGATGCTTCAATTCCATCCGGGACCAAGTCCAGGTGGGAGACATAGAGATTTGCAAGATACATACGGATCTGAATGCTGCAGACCCGTTGACTAAGCCTCTCCCACGAGCAAAACATGATCAGCACCAAGACTCCATGGGTGTTAGAATCATTACTGTGTAATCTAGATTATTGACTCTAGTGCAAGTGGGAGACTGAAGGAAATATGCCCTAGAGGCAATAATAAAGTTATTATTTATTTCCTCATATCATGATAAATGTTTATTCTTCATGCTAGAATTGTATTAACCGGAAACATGATACATGTGTGAATACATAGACAAACATATAGTCACTAGTATGCCTCTACTTGACTAGCTCATTAATCAAAGATGGTTATGTTTCCTAACCATAGACATGTGTTGTTATTTGATTAATGGGATCACATCATTAGGAGAATGATGTGATTGACATGACCCATTCCGTTAGCCCAGCACTTGATCGTTTAGTATATTGCTATTGCTTTCTTCAGGACCTATACATGTTCCTGTAACTATGAGATTATGCAACTCCTGCCACGGAGGAACACTTTGGTGCTACCAAACGTCACAACGTAATCGGGTGATTATAAAGGAGTACTACAGGTGTCTCCAAAGGTACATGTTGGGTTGGCGATTTCGAGATTAGGTTTTGTCACTCCGATTGTCGAGAGGTATCTTCGGCCCTCTCGGTAATACACATCACATAAGCCTTGCAAGCATTGCAACTAATAAGTTAGTTGCGAGATGATGCATTACGAACGAGTAAAGAGACTTGCCAGTAACGAGATTGAACTAGGTATTGGATACCGACGATCGAATCTCGGGCAAGTAACATACCGATGACAAAGGGAACAACGTATGTCGTTATGCGGTTTGACCGATAAAGATCTTCTTAGAATATGTAGGAACCAATATGGGCATCCAGGTTCCGCTATTGGTTATTGACCAAGAATAGTTCTAGGTCATGTCTACATAGTTCTCGAACCCGTAGGGTCCGCACGCTTAACGTTACGATGACAGTTTTATTATGAGTTTATAAGTTTTGATGTACCGAAGATTGTTCGGAGTCCCGGATGTGATCACGGACATGACAAGGAGTCTCGAAATGGTCGAGACATAAATATTGATATATTGGAAGCCTACATTTGGATATCAGAATGGTTCCGGGTGAAATCGGGATTTTACCGGAACACCCGGGGTTACCGGAACCCTCCCGGGGGATAATGGGCCTTAGTGGGACATGAGGGAGAAGAGGAGGGCCGGCCAGGGCAGGCCGCGCGCCCCCACCCCCCCTATTCCGAATAGGACAAGGAGAGGGGGGGCGGCGCCCCCCTTTCCTCTTTCCCCTCCCCCTTTTCCTTCTCCAACAAGGAAAGAGGGGGGAGTCCTACTCCCGGTGGGAGTAGGCCTCCTCCAGGCGCACCCCTGGGGGGCCGGCCGCTCCTCCCCCTCCCTCCTTTATATCACGGGGCAGGGGCACCCCATGACACACAAGTTGATCTACGGATCGTTCCTTAGCCGTGTGCGGTGCCCCCTCCACCATATTCCACCTCGGTCATATCGTCATGGAGTTTAGGCGAAGCCTCGCGCTGGTAGAGCATCATCATCGCCACCACGCCGTCAGGCCGACGGAACTCATTCGAAACTTTGCTGGATCGGAGTCCGGGGATCGTCATCGAGCTGAGCGTGTGCTGAACTCGGAGGTGCCGACGTTCGGTACTTGGATCGGTCGGATCGTGAAGACGCACGACTACATCAACCGCGTTGTCATAACGCTTCCGCTTACGGTCTACGAGGGTACGTGGACAATACTCTCCCCTCTCGTTGCTATGCCATCACCATGATCTTGCGTCTGCGTAGGAAATTTTTTGAAATTACTACGTTCCCCAACACTTACGACCATCAAGTATTTCTTCCAAAGTCATGGATCCTCTCTCGGATGTTATGGCCTTGAGCCATTCGTTGGAATCCGGGCCCACCATCGCTTCTTCATAGCTCGTAGGTTCATTGTTGTCTAGCAACATGACCTTCAAGATAGGATTACTGTACCACTCAGAAGTAGTACGCATCCTTGTCACCCTACGAGGTATGGTAGTGACTTGATCCAAAACTTCATGATCACTATCATAAGCTTCTACTTCAATTGGTGTAGGCGCCACAGGAACAACTTCCTGTGTCCTGCTACACACTTGTTGAAGTGACGGTTCAATAACCTCATCAAGTCTCCACCATCCTCCCACTCAATTCTTTCGAGAGAAACTTTTCTCGGAAAGGACCTAATTCTAGAAACAATCCTTTTGCTTCCGAACTGAGATCGGAGGTATACCCAACTGTTTTGGGTGTCCTATGAAGAAGAATTTTATCCGCTTGGGGTTCGAGCTTATCAACCTGAAACTTTTTTCACATAAGCGCCGCAGCCCCAAACTTTTAAGAAACGACAATTTAGGTTTCTCCAAACCATAGTTCAAACAAAGTGTCGCCTCAACGGAATTACGTGGTGCCCTATTAAAGTGAGTGTGGTTGTCTCTAATGCCTAACCCATGAACGATAGTGGTAATTCGATAAGAGACATCATGGTACGCATCATATCCAATAGGGTGCAACTATGATGTTTGGACACACCATCACACTATGGTGTTCCAGGCGGTATTTATTGTGAAACAATTTCCACAATGTTTTAATTGCGTGCCATAGCTCGTAACTCAGATACTCATCTCTATGATCATACCATAGACATTTTATCCTCTTGTCACGATGATCTTCAACTTCACTCTGAAATTACTTGAACCATTCAATAATTCAGACTTGTGTTTCATCAAGTAAATACACTCAAGATTCTACTCAAATCATCCGTGAAGTAAGAACATAACGATATTCATCAGCATGCCTCGGCACTCATTGGACTGCACACATCAAAATGTGTTACTTCCAACAAGTTGCTATCTTGTTCCATCTTCTTTGAAACCGAGGCTTTTCAGTCATTTTGCCCATGTGGTATGATTTGCATATCTCAAGTGATTCAAAATCAAGTGAGTCCAAACGATCCATCTGCATGGAGTTTCTTCATGCGTATACACCAATAGACATGGTTCGCATGTCTCAAACTTTTCAAAAACGAGTGAGTCCAAAGATCCATCAACATGGAGCTTCTTCATGCGTTTTATACCAATATGACTTACATGGCAGTGCCACAAGTAAGTGGTACCATCATTACTATCTTATATCTTCTAGCATGAAAATCTGTATTACTATGATCGAGATTCAATAAACCATTCCTTTAGGTGCAAGACCGTTGAAGGTATTATTCAAATAAATAGAGTAACCATTATTCTCCTTAAATGAATAACCGTATTGCGATAGACATAATCCAATCATGTCTATGCTCAACGCAAACACCAAATGACAATTATTCTGGTTTAACACTAATCTTGATGGTAGAGGGAGTGTGCGATGTTTGATCACATCAAAATTGGAAAGACTTCCAACACATATCGTCAGCTCACCTTTAGCTAGTCTCCGTTTATTCCGTAGCCTTTTATTTCGAGTTACTAACACTTAGCAACCGAACCGGTATCTAATACCCTGGTGCTACTAGGAGTACTAGTAAAGTACACAATAACTTAATGTATATCCAATATACTTCTATCGACCTTGCCAACCTTCTCATCTACCAAGTATCTAGGGTAATTCTGCTCCAGTGGCCGTTCCCCTTCTTACAGAAGCACTTAGTCTCGGGTTTGGGTTCAACCTTGGGTTTCTTCATTAGAGCAGCAGCTGATTTGCTGTTTCATGAAGTATCCTTCTTGCCCTTGCCCTTCTTGAAACTAGTGGTTTCACCAACCATCAACAATTGATGCTCCTTCTTGATTCCTACTTTCGTGGTGTCAAACATCGCGAATATCTCAAGGATCATCATATTTATCCCTGATTTGTTATAGTTCATCACGAAGCTCTAGCAGCTTGGTGGCAATGACTTTGGATAAACATCACTATCTCTAGAAGATCAACTCCCACTCGATTCAAGTGATTGTTGCACTCAGACAATCTGAGCACAAGCTCAACGATTGAGCTTTTCTCCCTTAGTTTGCAGGCTAAGAAAATCGTTGGAGGTCTTATACCTCTTGACGTGAGCACGAGCCTGAAATCCCAATTTCAGCCCTCGAAACATCTCATATGTTCCGCGGGCGTTCAAAAACGTCTTTGGTGCCTCAACTCTAAACCATTTAACTGAACTATCACGTAGTTATCAAACGTGTATGTCCGATGTTCGCAACATCCACAGACGGCGTTTGGGGTTCAGACAATCGAGCGGTGCATTAAGGACATAAGCTTTTTCTGTCCGCATAATCGCCATTGTCAACTTTCAACTATATTTTCTCTAGGAACATATCTAAACAGTGGAACTAAAGCGCGAGCCATTTACGACATAATTTGCAAAGATCTTTTGACTATGTTCAGATAATTAAGTTCATCTCATGAACTCCCACTCAGATAGACATCCTCTAGTCATCTAAGTGATTACATGATCCGAGTCAACTAGGCCGTGTCCGATCATCACGTGAGACGGACTAGTCATCATCGGTGAACATCTTCATGTTGATCGTATCCTCCATACGACTCATGCTCGACCTTTCGGTCTCTTGTGTTACGAGGCCATGTCTCGTACATGCTAGGCTCGTCAAGTTAACCTACATGTTTCGCGTGTGTTCATCTGGCTTACCCCCGTTGTATGTGAACGTAAGAATCTAGCACACCCGATCATCACGTGGTGCTTCGAAACGACGAACTTTCACAACGGTGCACGCTTAGGGGAACACTTTCTTGAAATTTTAATGAGGGATCATCTTATTTACTACCATCGTACTAAGCAAATAAGATGTATAAACATGACAAACATCACATGCAATCAAATAGTGACATGATATGGCCAATATCATATTGCTCCTTTGATCTCCATCTTCGGGGCTCCACGATCATCATCGTCACCGGCATGACACCATGATCTCCATCATCATGATCTCCATCATCGTGTCTCCATGAAGTTGTCTCGCCAACTTATTACTTCTACTACTATGGCTACCGGTTAGCAATAAAGTAAAGTAATTACATGGCGTTGTTCAATGACACGCATGTCATACAATAAATAAAGACAACTCCTATGGCTCCTACCGGTTGTCATACTCATCGACATGCAAGTCGTGATTCCTATTACAAGAACATGATTAATCTCATACATCACATATCATTCATCACATTCTTCTTGGACATATCACATCACATAGCATACCCTGCAAAAACAAGTTAGACGTCCTCTAATTGTTGTTTGCATGTTTTACGTGGCTGCTATGGGTTTCTAGCAAGAACATTTCTTACCTACGCAAAACCACAACGTGATATGTCAATTGCTATTTACCCTTCATAAGGACCCTTTTCATCGAATCCGATCCGACTAAAGTGGGAGAGATCGGCACCCGCTAGCCACCTTATGCAACAAGTGCATGTCAGTCGGTGGAACCTGTCTCACGTAAGTGTACGTGTAAGGTCGGTCCGGGCCGCTTCATACAATGCCGCCGAATCAAGATTGGACTAGTAACAGTAAGCATATTGAACAAAATCAATGCCCACAACTACTTTGTGTTCTACTCATGCAAAGAATCTACGCAATAGACCTGGCTCATGATGCCACTGTTGGGGAACGTAGCAGAAATTCAAAATTTTCCTACGTGTCACCAAGATCTATATGTGGAGAAACTAGCAACGAGGGGAAGGACAGTGCATCTACATACCCTTGTAGATCGCTAAGCGCAAGCGTTCAAGAGAACGGGGTTGAAGGAGTCGTACTCGTCGTGATCCAAATCACCGGAGATCCTAGGCCGAACGGACGGCACCTCCGCGTTCAACACACGTACAGCCCGGTGACGTCTCCCATGCCTTGATCCAGCAAGGAGAGAGGGAGAGGTTGGGGAAGACTCCATCCAGCAGCAGCACGGCGGTGTGGTGGTGATGGATGAGCTTGGCAATCCTACAGGGCTTCGCCAAGCACCGCGGGAGAGGAGGAGGACTTGGGAGAGGGGAAGGGCTGCGCCAGGGGCAAGGGTGCAGCTCCCATGTGCCTCCCCACTATATATAGGGGTGGAGGGGGATTATTTCTTGCGCTCCAAGTCCATTGGGGCATTGGCAAAGGTGGGAGGAAAGAAATCCCATCCTTTCCTTTCCCCATCGATTGTTATCCCCCTTTTTAGGGATCTTGATCTTATCCCTTGGGATATGATCTTATTCCTTCTAAGGGGGAATCTTGGTGCGCCTTGACCAGGGGTGTGGGGCCTTGCCCCCACTACCCACGTTCATGTGGGTCCCCCATGCAGGTGGGCCCCACTCCGGAACCTTCTAGAACCTTTCCGGTACAATACCGAAAAATCCCGAACATTTTCCGGTGGCCAAAATAGCACTTCCCATATATAAATCTTTACCTCCGGACCATTCCGGAACTCCTCGTGACGTCCGGGATCTCATCCGGGACTCCGAACAACATTCGGTAACCACGTATATCTATTCCCTATAACCCTAGCGTCATCGAACCTTAAGTGTGTAGACCCTACGGGTTCGGGAACCATGCAGACATGACCGGGACGTTCTCCGGTCAATAACCAACAGCGGGATCTGGATACCCATGTTGGCTGCCACATGTTCCACGATGATTTCCTCGGATGAACCACGATGTCAAGGACTCAATCGATCCCGTATACAATTCCCTTTGTCTAACGGTATTGTACTTGCCCGAGATTCGATCGTCGGTATACCGATACCTTGTTTAATCTCACATCGGGCAAGTCTCTTTACTCGTTCCGTAACACATCATCTCGTGATCAACCCCTTGGTCACATTGTGCACATTATGATGATGTCCTACCGAGTGGGCCCAGAGATACCTCTCCGTTTACAGAGTGACAAATCGAGTCTCGATTCGTACCAACCCAATGCAGACACTTCGGAGATACCTGTAGTGCACCTTTATAGCCACCCGATTCACGTTGTGGACGTTTGGTACACCCAAAGAATTCCTACGGTATCCGGGAGTTGCACAATCTCATGGTCTAAGGAAAATATACTTGACATTAGAAAAGCTTTAGCATACGAACTACATGATCTTTGTGCTAGGCTTAGGATTGGGTCTTGTCCATCACATCATTCTCCAAATGATGTGATCCCGTTATCAACGACATCCAATGTCCATGGTCGAAACCGTAACCATCTGTTGATCAACGAGCTAGTCAACTAGAGGCTTACTAGGGACATGGTGTTGTCTATGTATCCACACATGTATCTGAGTTTCCTATCAATACAATTATAGCATGGATAATAAACGATTATCATGAACAAGGAAATATAATAATAACCAATTTATTATTGCCTCTAGGGCATATTTCCAACACCTTACTCAGCCAAATCATTCGCAGAGCCTGCATGCACACCGGGCATGGCATCTTACCACTTGTACACCATCCGCAGAATATAGCATAGCCGGGAAAGTCATGCATGCAATACTGCAACCAAACTTTCATCAAGAAATTTCTCTGCAGATCCCGGTCGTATGTCAACCTCGGAAAGTACCAAGAATGGTGCAAAGCATCCACAAGCGGCTGCATAAACACACCCAATTGCTTCCCCGGGTATTCAGGCCCTGGAATGATGAGCGACAAGAACATGGTCTTCCGTTGCATTAGGGCACCAGGAGGAAGATTGAGAGGAATTACAAACACAGGCCAGCAGCTGTATGGATTGGACGACATACCATATGGATTCAACCCATCACCTGATATGGCTATTCTGACATTCCCAGCCTCGGCTGCTTCCTCGGGGTATTCTTCATCGAATGACTTCCATGCTTCCCCTCCCGATGGATGTACGATTTTTTTGGGATTGTACCTTATACCATCCTTGTGCCACTTCATCATTTTGGCAGACTCCTTCGTGATGAAAAGGCGCTGCAGTCTTTTTATAAAATCAAGATACCGAAGAACCTTAACGGGGATGGTTAGCTGCTTTTTCTCACCATACTCACCGACCACCTCAATGTACCGAGGCGAACCGCACTTCCTACAGTACTTGTCATCCGCATACTCGTGCCTAAACAAAAGGCAATTCTTCGGGCAAACATCTATTTTCTCATAATCCATAGAGAGTGCCTTCATGATTTTCTTTGTATCGTACATGCTTTTCGGCAGTTCATGACCCTCAGGGAGGCTGTTAGCCCATACTCCCAGGAATGCTTCGAATCATTTCTAGCTACAGCCGTACTAAGCCTTGACTGCAATCAGTTGCGAGATGGCATCCAGCTGAGATATTTTCGCACCCGCATAAAGAGGTTTCTTCGACGAGGCCAAAACCTCCAAGAAGGCCTTTGCGGTTGCCTCCGGCTCCTCCGGTTCATTTTCTGAAGGTGTCGCATTTGCCGTTTCTGCAACAATGACATCATCTAGCATGTCCCTGACCCCGTCGTCCTCATATCCATCGATGCGTTGTCGCATCACCTCCTCTCTACCACGGTCCTGCTCGGCTATGTTTATCGGCGGCATGTCAAAGTTTGGCATATATCCGTGCGTGCGAAGGTGCTCACTCATGTCCGTCTGATTTCTACGGTGACGTCTGACACATCTTGCACACGGGCATGGTGGGATAATTCTCATTGGACGATGGAATATCTCCTTCAAATACACATCGGTTTTCACGATCCACTCTAATGTTACTCGATTCCGACGGATAAAACCACTGTACATCCATTGATTATCCGCCATCCTCTCGCTTTTGCAACCCACACAACATAATTAAGGATTCACTTAAATTAATCACATCAAATTTTCAGTTTCTACCGCGTTTAATCCACCTACATCTCTAATAGGTAAAGATGGGTCGTAATCCACCGAGGATGTGTAGATTGAGTACGTTCTCCATTCTACCCGTTCGAGACAAAATTTCGGCAGCACCTCCCGCTGTTCTCTAGATACACGTCTCGGCAAATAGCCGAGAATGTGCTCCGGAGAACAATGGGGAGGCGCCACAAATCCTGTCTCGAACGGGGTAGAACATGGAGCACATACCCAATCTACACATCCTCGGGCTGTCCATGGAAAACGCTGGACAATCCGAAAGAGCTGCGGTGATAAATATGCAATTGAATGCATATTTATCGATGCAACCCTTTCGGAAGGGAGACGCCTAGGTTACGTCAGTTGACTTGAGAATGAAATCTAGTGATATGAAAAATTGGAGGAGATGGACTTGTAGCTCACCCTCGACTGTAGAGGAAGTAGTCGAACAGCAGAAGGATGCTCAGGGGGACCAACGCGTCGGACAACGGTCACTCCAATGAAATGCGAAACCACAAAGGCTGCAAATTCCATCGCGACAAAAAACTAGAACATCACAACTCATAGAGCATACTTAAAACATTTAAACATGCATTCATTTATTTTTGCATCATGTAGGCAAAAAAACTAACAACATTAACAATATATTCATCATCATCATCATCACATATTCATCATCATCATTATCACCTATTCGTCTAACCAAATTTTTTTACTACCTATATTCATCATCGTCATCACATATTCATCATCGTCATCACATATTCATCATCGCCATCACATATTCATCATCGTCATCACATATTCATCATCGTGACCAATTTTTTTAAGGTATGCAACATATAGCATCTCATCTAACCAAATTTTTTTACTACCTATCTCACTATCTATCTAACTATCTACCTATCTAACTATCTATCTAACTATGTATCTAACTATCTAAATACCTATCTAAATACCTACGTAAATACCTATCTAACTATATATATCTAACTAGCTACAAAATTACTAAAAACACTAAAACTTCAAAAATCACCTTGAGAGGGCCGGCGGAGTTGGGGCTGGGAGGCGCGGGTAGGGCGGGCGGCCGACGCAGGTCGGGGCGGGCGGCCGGGCGCGAGGTCGGGCGGGAGCCGCTGGTCGGGGCGGGCGGCCGGGCGAGGTCGGGGCGGGAGCTGGGTCGGGCGGGCGGCCGGGCGCGAGGTCGGGCGGGAGCTGGGTCGGGCGGGCGGCTGGAGGGGCGCGGGAGGCGCGGGTCGGGCGGGTCGGAGTGGGGGGCGGGAGGCGGGGTCGGGCGGCCGGAGTCGGGCGGGCGGCGGGGTCGGTGCGGGCGACTGCCTGGTCGGGAGGCGGCGCGGAGTCGGGCAGTATGGCGCGGGCGGCGGTCGGGCGGGCGGCGCGGGCGGGAGGCGCGGGCGGCGGCGGTCTCGGGGACGGCGGTGGCGTGCTCAGGGCGGGCGGCGGAGGTGGTGGGCGGCGGCGCGGATGTGGGTCGGGGAGGAAGGGGGAGATGGCGAATGGGTGGTGGGGGCGAACCGCAAGGAGATAAGGTCATCCTTGAGGGGGGCACACCCCGGACATGCGTGCCGCCTCTTCGGACATGCCACCACACCACCCCGCATGTATGAGGGCCCGGTGCGACGCTCCGGTGGCATTGCTACCCCCCTAGTGCCCCCTGGCCCCGCCTAACCTCAGAAGCGTTGGACCACGCGATCGAGCCCTTTGACTTTGCACGGACGGGCTTTGACAAGTGGACCTCCCCACCCCGGAGCCCCAAGACGGGCGTCTACGCATGCATGAACACTTTCACATATGCATCAGGACCCGTGCGATGTTTCGGTGATATAGCTACACCCCGAATCCCCCCACCAACTAGAATTCCTTCCGTGTCGACCGTTTCCCCCCTCCTTGACACGGCGATAGCGACGTTCGTAACGGGGGGCAATCAATATACCATTGGGTATGTTTCTTTAGATAAGGCATAATTATCTTATGCAAAAACAAAAACTAAAATAAAGTAAAAATAACAAAACCAAGTAAAAATAAAAAAATAAAGTAAAATACACGTATGCCGACGGCTAGGCCGTCGGCATATCTGTGCACACACGAAGGTTGTCCCACGGATCGATGACGTGGCGAAGGGGCCTATGCCGACGGCTGTGCCGTAGGCATACCTCTGCCACAGATAACCAAAGTAAAATTAAAAAAATTAAGTAAAATAAACGTATGCCCTGTGCACACACGGAGGTTGTCCCACGGATCGATGACGTGGCATGGCACACGGATCGATGATGTAGCAGAGGGGCCTATGCCTACGGCTATGCCGTAGGCATACCTCTGCCACAGATATGACGACGACCGCCGTTACTGCCCGTCGGCGTAGGATCAACGCCGTCAAATGGTCGGGCCACGACCGATTGGGCTCGCTATGCCGACGGGCCCTCAGAGGCGTACCTCGGCGGTCCCGACGGCCGAGTCTATGCCGACGGCCCCGTCGGCATAGATGGATGTATGCTGACGGCTGTTCTACGCCTACGGCCTACCCTTGGCCGTCGGCATAGGTCCATAGATGCTGACGGGGGCCGTCGGCATAGATTTGGCCGTCGGCAACCCCAGTTTTTCTGGTAGTGCTTGTAATCCAAAGTATGTGTCATTTGCCCCCCTAATCTTTAATTCCTGGCTCCGTCACTGCACTAGCTGCTTGTCGTCACACCGCACCAACGATGCCTCGCCGCCGCATGCCACCAGCTGCCCGCGCGGGCGCCTGTCCCACCATGCCGCTGATCGCAGGAGCTTCGCTGACGTCTTCCGTGGAGAGAGAGAGAGAGAGAGAGAGAGAGAGAGAGAGAGAGAGAGAGAGAGAGAGAACTGACAGGTAGGCCACATATGTCATGGTAAGTACTCTCTCTGTAAACAAGTGTAAGACATTTGATGTATGTTTACAAAGGGACTATAGGAGAAGTTGTATTGAGAAACTGCTATAGCAGCACACATGTGAAACCCAATAAATTTATAGGAAGAGCACAAAGCATCTACAGAGGATGGTTTTCTAGGAAGCTTTTGGAGATGCTCTAACTACTGCCACATATTTTCAGTCTCATCCCTAAAACATCTCCTAAAATAGATATAGCCGAAATACTCATAAAATACAGTTGAAAACATTACATTTTCACTATAGGCTAAATTATACAGCGCGTTTGGCAATTGTTCTTTTTTCCTTTTTACAAAAAGGCATGCATCCTAACCACAAGTCTTTCCAGAATCTTTCGTGTAACGATTCACTACTAATTTTCATAGAAACCATCGAGCCCTTACTTTCAAAATATGACAAAAGAATTGTGATTGATTAGTCTTTCACATCACACGACAAGACTCCTGATCCACGGGTACATACCACATAACTCGAGTTGCATGCATGCTGTAAATGTAGTGTGTATGCGGGGTCCATTCTGCATATATATGGACATTACAGTCCATCAGCAGCCATGGCACAAAAGTAGGGCATGCCCGCGCATTGCTGCAGGACTTGATAGGGATATAGTAGTTCAGTGAGATATAACATGATTACTAAAATAATAATACGAGATCTACGACTAAAAAACCAGTCCAAAATGTAGAAGACTATAGGATGCAACTCAATTGTATTCCATTGGAGTCGGTTACAATATATACAGGTGGTGTCTTGCGTGACAAGCCAACTAACCCTACAATATCTCTAGAGATCAATCTATACAAGGCTAGAGATAAGAGGAGAATCAGTCGGAAATAAATACAAAGATATCACGTTTCAACACCCCCCCCCCCCCCAGTCGAAGTGTCGGCATCGGCGATGCAAAGACTGGAACGGAACTCCTGGAATGCAGCGGTAGGCAATCCCTTGGTCATGATATCGGCAAACTGTTGGGTGGTCGGTACATGAAGTACACGAAGCTGACCCAACTGAACCTTCTCGCGCACAAAGTGAACATCGAGCTCAATGTGTTTGGTGCGCTTGTGCTGCACCGGATTAGCCGCGAGATAGGTGGCCGATACGTTGTCACAAAAGACTACAGTAGCCTTCGGAAGAGAAATCCGAAGCTCACCAAAAAGATGACGAAGCCAACAAGTCTCCGCAACGATATTGGCGACAGCTCGGTACTCGGCCTCAGCACTCGAACGGGAGACAGTAGGCTGCCGTTTAGAGGACCAGGAGGCCAGAGAGTCACCGAAGAAGACGCAATAGCCAGACGTGGAGCAGCGAGTGTCTGGAAAGCCAGCCCAATCCGCATCAGTATAAGCAAGGAGCTCAGTCGAGGCGGATGCACGGAGACGAAGACCGTAGGTCGGGGTGCCACGAATGTACCGAAGAATGCGCTTGACCAAAGACCAGTGGACATCACGGGGCGAGTGCATATGCAAGCAGACTTGCTGCACGGCGAACTGAATGTCTGGTCTGGTGAGCGTGAGGTACTGAAGGGCCCCCACAATGCTGCGGTAAAGAGCAGCCTCGGTGGCGGGCTGACCGACGGTGGCGGAGAGCTTCGGCTTGGCCTCAGCAGGTGTGGCGGCTGGCTTGCAGTCAGTCATGCCGGCATGGTCCAGAAGATCAAGGGCGTACTTTCCCTGGTGAAGAAAGAACCCAGTGGCATCACGTCGCACATTAATGCCGAGGAAGAAGTGCAACGCGCCAAGATCCTTCAGCCGAAACTCGGAACCGAGACGACCAATGATGTCGCGAAGAAGATCCGTGCGGGAGGCAGTGATGACAATATCATCAACGTCGAGCAGAAGCATAGCCACATGATCAGCCCGATGCAGCACGAACAACGACGTGTCAGATGTGGTGCTGCGAAACCCGAGAAGACCAAGGAATCCGGCGATGCGCTGGTACCAAACGCGCGGGGCCTGTTTGAGGCCATATAATGACCGGGACAACCGGCAAACATCATCTGGTCGCTGAGGGTCAACGAACCCAATCGACTGCTGACAGAGGACTCGCTCCTGAAGATGGCCGTACAAAAAAGCGTTGTTGATGTCGAGCTGATGTACGGGCCAGTGGCGAGATGCAGCCAGCTGAAGAACCACACGGATCGTGGCGGGTTTGACGACCGGAGAGAAAGTCTCTGAGAAGTCAACACCAGCGCGTTGTGCAAATCCTCGGACAACCCAGCGAGCCTTGTACCGATCCAGAGAGCCATCCGGGTTTAGTTCGTGACGAAAAACCCACTTGCCCGAGATGATGTTCGCTCCAGGGGGACGAGGAACAAGGGTCCAAGTTTGGTTGGCGACAAGAGCATCATACTCAGCACGCATAGCGGCGGTCTAATGCGGATCACTCAACGCAGAACGCACCGATCGCGGAACCGGAGAGAGGGTCGTGACGCTGAGGTTGTGGTAGCGCGGGTTCGGCTCGTGCACACCGGCCTTGGCACGCGTCACCATATGATGGTGAGGCGGCGGAGGAGGCGGGCGTGGACCGCGGCGCCGAGGCGCCACAACAGCCGGCTCGGATGACGAAGAAGATACCGGTGATGCGACGGGTGTTGGTGTCGAGGGTAGCGGCGAGGCATGAGAGGGCCCGGCCGACGGGGCCGAGAGGGTCGGCTCCTCCAGAGCCGACAGGGGAGCTGTGGAGGCTCGCTCGGTCAGAGACGGCGATGAGGGCGAGACGAGCCCGAAGAGCCCGCCTCCCGAGCCAACGAGGCGCTCGATAGTTGGCTGGGTCGCGCCGACTCCACCAGAGCCGGAAGGCGACGACCCGACGAGGCCTGGGAAGCCGGCTCCTCCAGAGCCAAGAGGCGGGGGCCCGGCGTGGCCGGGGAGGCCGACTCCTCCTGAGTCGGCGGAGGAAACGCCAAGGGCGTCGAGACAGCGGGCGACGAAGTCGCAGCCGCGCCCGAGCGGCGAGGCGGTGGGAGCGCAAGGGCTCCACGAGGCCGGCGAGGAGAGGCGTCCAGAGGTGGCGAGGGACGTGATGCAGCCTACTGAAATGGAAAAACAACCTCATCAAAATACGCGTGCCTAGACACGATCACACGATGGGACTCCGGGTCGTAGCAACGGAAGCCTTTTGTGTTTGGTTGGTAGCCATGAAAGACACAAGCGATAGAGCGAGGCGCGAGCTTATGTGGTGTCGTGGCGGTGATATTAGGATAACAAAGGCAACCGAAAACATGAAGATCATCGTATGACGGAGGTGACCCGAATAAGAGGTGATGAGGGGTGTAGTTCCATCGGGGTTTGCAGGGCCGGATGTTAAGGAGAAGAGTAGCTGTGGCGAGGGCATCGGGCCAAAACCGAGCAGGCATGTGTGCATGGAAGAGCAATGCGCGAACACTCTCGTTAAGAGTGCGGAGAACACGTTCGGCACGACCGTTTTGCTGAGAGGTGTATGGGCATGTGAGGCGAAAAATGGTGCCATGAGTGGATAAAAGAGTGTGAATAGCGAGGTTATCAAATTCCTTTCCGTTGTAGGTTTGAAGATGGGCAATGGTGCGGTGAAAGTGGGTGGCAACATCGGCGTAAAAGGCATGAAGGGACGAAGCGACGTCGGATTTGGCGCAATCTAAAAAGTCCAAGTGAAGTGAGAAAAATCATCCAAAATCACAAGGTAATATGATAAACCCGAATTGCTAGGCACGGGAGATGTCCATACATCACAATGAATAACATCAAAGGGAAAAGTAGCAATGGATGATGAAGTTGAAAATGGCAAACGAACGTGTTTTCCTATGCGACAGGCATGACAAGTGTGTGCTGCCGATTTATTACATGAAAAGGGAAAAGTCTGCAAAACTTTATGAAGAGCGTTGGCGCTGGGATGGCCAAGGCGAGCATGCCAGAGAGATACATCGGCGTGGAGTGCGACGAGACCACTGCTTGTCGTTTGGCCACACGGGTAAAGATCGCCGGGGGAATCACATCGGTGCAGAACCTTCCGGGAGTGGGCATCCTTGACAGAAAAACCATGTTTGTCAAACTCAACGGTAACAGGATGTTCACGAGTAAGAGTACGGACAGAACATAAATTTTTGATTAAGGATGGAGACACAAGTACGTTATTGAGAGGTAAGGAAGATGATGAGAGAGGGAGGGAGGATGCGCCGTGGTGGGTGATGGGAAGCGTAGATCCATCACCGACGACGATGCGAGAAGAAAGAGGGTACAGAGAGATATGAGAGAGGATACCGGGGTTCGACGCCATATGATCCGCGGCGCCTGTGTCCATATACCAGTCCCCACGCCGGAGTAGTTGCTTGGGGAAGGGGCGGCGTGGAGGGCGGCGAGGAGCGCCGGGTCGTAGGTGTAGCCGGTCGGTGCAGCGCCGTAGGGTGGTGACGCGGCAGCGCCGTGAGCCATGGGCCCGGTGTACGCCAAGAGCCGCCAGGCCGGGTTACTGGCGCGGCCAAGAGAGCCTGATGAAGGCCCGGGCGAGGGCCAAGTAAGCCCGGAGCAGGTGCCCGCGGAAGGGGCATCGAGTAGGCGTGCACCACCCCGTCCAGGGGTTGTACCCTGTGAGCCAGGACGGGGGTGCCGCGGCCTGAGAAGGAGCGGGTGGAGCCACCTGGCGGGGCTGAGAGCCGCCGTTGCGGCCACGGCCGTCGCGACCTCCCCGCCTCTTCCGGGCGGCCTGGTCAGGCGGCGGGCGGCTGTGGAGCCGGGCGCAGGGGAGGCTGCGGGAGGGCGGCGGGCCCTTTGGTGGTGCCGGGCGTGAGCGCAGCAAGAGGAGCTTGCCGCCGCTGCGACGTAAGACGCTTTTCCTCCATGCGAAGATACGTGACCGCCTTGGCGACGCCGGGCGTGATGAGTGAGAGGTTGGCGGCGGATTGGCCGAGGTCGGGTGGAGGCCGCGAAGGAGGTTGGTGAGGAGGACGGAGTCGTCGATGGTCATGCCGACGCCGCGGAGTTCGTCCCGCAAGAACCTTCATCCGCTGGCAGTACTTTCGCCGATCGAGATCGTTTTGCTGCATGGTGAAAAAGTCACCTTGGAGGAAGACGCGGGCGTTGGAGTTGATTGTCGAGGAAGAGATCGCACAGCCGTGTCCACATAGTGTACGCCGACGGATCGCGGGAGTTCACCATGTTGAAGAGACCTGGAGAGATGGTGAGAAAAAGCCACTTGACGATGCAGGCATCCACGGCGAGCCACTCGGCGTCGTCCTTCATGTCGCGGTAGTCAACGCTCCCGTCAACATGCTCGATGAGACGGTAAGAGCGGAACAGCAGCGCGAAGTACGTGTGGCATGCGTTGTAGGACGGCGAGTCGAGGTCGAGGATGACCGGGATGTGGTCCTTGATGTGGATCTCGTTGAGGCGATCGGAGGTGAACTTGGCACCGGAGAAGGAGCCGGCATCGGATGCGGCGGCCTTGGCCATGGGGACGGCGGGGGGGGAGGGTGTTAGGGTGAGAAGAGGGGGGCGGCGGCGGCAACAGGAGGAAGGGAGGAGCGGCGGCGGCCCTTAGGGTTTTGGGAGGGAGGTAGTGGCGACAGGGGGGAGAGGAGAAGTGGCGTTGGTGGCGGCTAAGGGAGATGGGAAGGAAGCGGCGGCGGTGGCTACGGAGGGGTAGTGGCGATGGCGGCAGGAGGAGGAGCTGGCGGGCGTCTAGGGCTAAGGCGCGGGCGGAGAGGTGCGGAAGCGAGAGAGGATTACGGTAAAACTGATACCATGTAGAAGACTATAGGATGCAACTCAATTGTATTCCATCGGAGTCGGTTACAATATATACAGGTGGTGTCTTGCGTGACAAGCCAACTAACCCTACAATATCTCTAAAGACCAATCTATACAAGGCTAGAGATAAGAGGAGAATCAGTCGGAAATAAATACAAAGATATCACGTTTCAACACAAAATAAGTGTCGCAGTTTTGCACTAAGGTTGAAGTAACCTTAGTGCAAAACCGCGACACTTATTTTGGACCGGAGGGAGTATTGTACAACTGCTCATCCCAAATTACTTGTCCTAGTTTTGTCTAGATACATATGTATGTAGACACTAAAACATGTTAGATACATCCGTATCTAGACAAATCTAAGTAATTTGGGACAGAGGGAGTATGTGATTATCTCTATAGCTATAAATTACTCCTCTGGCAGTGATGTAATAGAACCTGTACTATAACTCACAGGCTTGCCTCCCCCTAGATAGTGTCGATAAAAGTATTAGTATGTAATAGAAGTTTCAGGTTTATTAATTGTAATGGTGTCAGCTCATCCAAATGAACACTCGTTAGTATCGACTTAATGAAGGTTTTGCTAAGTGTCAGCTGACACCATTGCCCATATGCAAGCTCCGTCCCTGCGCGCGCGCAGCATTACCATTACTACTTGACACTGTTGGCAGCGGCCACTGGCCACACAGCAGAGTTGGTTGAAGACGATACCGTAGTACTTGTTAGTTGTAAAACCAAACACTGTCGTCTGTCGCAGGTGCAGGCCAGGCATGTGCCGGTAATTGCCAAGGAGCTGGAGCACTTGTCGGTCTCGATTCCAACCGGCCGGGATTAAGTAAGTTTGGATCGACATTGCATGCATCGATGTATTAATGCCGCGCGCTGCCATGCCATGCCAGAGCTCTGCGCCCGTTACGAGCTGCTCACCATGTCATGAGGCTCGCTCAGGCGCTCAGCAGCAGCCTATTTGCTTACAGTACCACATATTTATTCTTGCCAAGAATCATTCCGCTTGGATTTTAACACCACCATAGATCAGGGCTCTACATGCGGTTGACATTGCTTGTTTAGAATCCACGTAACACGTGATAATACTCTTATTTATTTATCGCAGGGAAATACTCATATAAATAATTGGACCCCGATAATTCTCGACTGTTCGGATTTTGCCCATGGCAAATCAAAAGTTTTTATGACAATTTTAGTTGACATGAGGATGACAAGTTTAGTTGGTAAGCATGATAATTCTGGCATCTGTTCGTCTTTTGCCAGAAATGCCATGTTTGTCAATTAAATTTGTCATCTTCGTGTCAACTAAAATTGCCATAACAAATGTTCGATTAGACATGGGCAAAATCCAAACATTTGGGATGTATCATTTCTGTAATCATTATATGTAGGCTAAACCAACCACAATAAGAACTTACCCCACTAAGAGCAATTATAACAACAGAGAGCCAAGTAATGACTATATGTTGTTGCCATGTCATCTATAGTCAATTTATAACCAACAAGGTGCTTAAAGTTGTCACAAAAAAATGTAGCCAACAAGTATAATAGTTAGGTATAAATATGTACTACTAAGGGCATCTCCAACACGGACCCTCAAACCACCCGCATACGTCCGGTCCGCGCGGTACAGATGTGTGTTGTGCCATCTAATGCGGTCCTGTATCGGTCCGTCGGGCAGTCCAGACCATGTTTTTCCCGCAAACCGGAACCAAATGTGTGTCTGTGTGTTTGTTTGTGTGTGTGTGTGGGGGGGGGGGGGGGGGGGTTGGTGGAGTCTGGCCACGAGACACGCCGAACTCTTACACCCATGGGCCACCCAAAAGGAAGGCTGAGCCGTGTTTTTGTAGCTGCCCGTCATGTTTCCGCTGCAAAATCCCCACTCTCTTCCTCCACCCCATTGCTCTCCACCTAATTCCTGCCCTTATCTCCCACTCTCTTTCTCCCTCCCGCCGCCGATGCATGTAACCAGACTAGAGCATGCCAAAGTTGGAGGTGGTGGAGATGCAGGAGGATCCCAAAATCACCCTCACCTGAAAGATCAACTCAGCGATACAGCTTATATGCCTCACCTTTAGCGAGATGGGCCTAGCACTCGCCTCTAAGCTAGCTCAGCATGGGCAAACCCATTACGCAGATGGTTTCTTTTCATTTGTTTGCACCCCACGTACCTACATTACATAAAGTTTTTCAGGCTTTCTTTTTGTTTTTGATTACATATATATATTTCATTTTACTAATCTATTAAACATGGTCATCATGCATATAATGAAATGTTCATCATGTATTTAAAAAATGTTCATTGTGTATTAAAAATGTACAACCGTGTATCATAAAAGTGTTAAAATTACTTCATAAAAGTCATCATATATTTTTTAAAAATCTTTGTCATGTGTTTAAACAACGATCATCATGCATTTAGAAAATCTTGATGTGTATTTGCCAAATATTTAATGGATATCTTTAAAATATTCAACCTATTTAAGAAATTTTTCATCATGTATTTAGAAAAATATTTGACGTGTTTGAGAAAAATGTTCAATTTATCTTCAAAAAATATTCTCAGCATATTAAAAAATATTCATAGTTTATACATAAATGTTCAATGTTCATTTAACAAATATTCACCATGTATTAAAAATGTTGAACGTGTATCTGTAAAATGTTCAATCCGTAAAAAGGCACTTAACCTGTATAAGAAAAAATATGTGTTCAAAGAAGTTGAGATGTACTTGAAAATGTAATGAAAAGAGGGAAAATAGAAAAGGAAACAAAAATGAAAATCCTTATATAAACCGATAAGACCATGTAGAGAAAATATGTCCAAATAGAAAATAACCGACGGAACCTTCCAAAAACTACACAGAGTTCCTAAACCGCTATCAGGCGAGACCCCTTTGGTAGCCTTGACCACATGCCTCTGTTTCGGGCATTTGGTGGGTTTGCCTACGTCTCAGTTATGGCGAGCCAGTTGATGAAGTCATGTATCTAGGGTAGGGTCATGGACCTGTCCAAGATACCCTCCTCAAGGACATCCTTAGAATAAACTGCCTTCCAGTCGAACTGGTAGGTTTCCACTCGACAGATTCAAAGACACTCGACCATGAAGACCCACTCGACCACCAGGAGTTCAAGGGCCACTCGGTGTCCAAACGGTCTGTAATTAAGTAGTCTTTATGGTCATGATGACACTTTATGTAAGGCGTTACCAGTAACGCCTGGCCTTAACGTACCTTTAACCCTCCGCTACGTGGGCTGGCTGTTGTCCTGTCTCACTCTATATAAGTCACCCCCCTCCACAGGTAGAAGGGTTCGCACCCCTGTAATTCATACGCATATAATTCAGTCGACCGCCTCCGGGCTCCGAGACGTAGGGCTGTTACTTCCTCCGAGAAGGACCTGAACTCGTAAAATCGTGCGTACCAACTACTCCATAGAGAGTACCTTGCCTCTCCATACCTACCCCCATTCTACTTTCAGACTTAGAACCACGACAGTTGGCGCCCACCGTGGTGCAGGTGTTCTAGCGATTTGTTGGAGAAGTTGGGATTCTTTCGATCTCCTACATCATGATTTCAGGTGGAGTTTTGGTCGAGGGCCGCGAGATCTGTCTCAGTGCACTCACGTTCATCGCCGACGACTCCGCTTGGCTTCAGGAGGCTCCTCTCGACATCGACGCACTCCCCGTCCGCGGGGCAATGCACTTTCGCGCATGCGTCCGCGGCGTCCTCCTGCGGAAACCGTCGACCCAGTATGGGTCGGTTCTTGTGTCGTCCTCACTCCTGGGCCTCCGCCGGGCGAAAGCGCCCGTCGGTCGAGGCTTCAGCGGTGGGTGAGGCATGCGGTGGCCCGCCAGTCGGCCACTTCCCAAGTTGCGGCAATCGAGCCCGACGAATCTCTCTACGGCCTATTCGATCTGTCGACTGGCTCCGCAGAGATTGCGTCCAGGTGCGATAGCAGTGATCCGGCAGCAGAGGTTCTGATGGTCGACGGACCACGCAGTCCTCCTGGATTCCCCCGCACCGACGGAGGCGACGGTGGAGGTGATCCGGCGCAAGATCACGAAGAGTACCAACCCGAGCCCCTCACTTCGCTGTAGAGGGGGGAACTTCGCCGCTGAAACATGGATGCGCTTCACACTCCTATCATTGGAGAAACCCACGTGGCTCGTGCCTTGGAGGATGCGCGCTTGGTCAACCTGGCCGAGCGCACTCGACTGGAGAACCTCCAGCGAGTTCTCGATGAGCGCACGCGACCACGGGTTCCAGAATCCAGTCGACGTCAGCTCTTTCCACAACCGATTCAGGTATATCGAACTCCGATTCAGAATTTAGCAGTTGCGGCCTGTACAGCAGAATCGATTCAGCCTTCCCAGTCGGAGGCGGGTAGAGGTTTGCAACAAATCGTAGATTTACTCCGGCAGCAGGAGATCAAAATTCAGTAAATATCACGATCACGGAACAGGATTCACAGCAGATCCGGCTGCTAGAATTCAGTCCAATCGGCCAATAGTCCTAGATCGCCCCCGAGGCGTGAGGAAGTGGAGGCCGGCGTGATGATCAGGACAAGAACTGCGAACCGTATGAGCACCGATTCGTTCGCAATGATCGACGTCGAGTACCCACCCCTCCCCCAAGGGGTGGATCATACGCCTCGGCAACAAGATGACAGACGCCAAAGATAGTGTTGGGCGAAGGGTTCCAGTCGACCCCAGAGCCGTGCTTTGATGCGAGATCCATTATCGTTCAAGGCTTGGTCGACAAGAACAGAGCTCACCGAGAAGGTCATGACAGAGATGTTCCCTCCAGCAGCAGAGTTCATGTCTCAGGGCCAGAGTGTTTTAGCAGGGCCATCAGAGCCGCAGTGATTCCTCCCAACTTCAGGTTGGCGACTGGAGTCAGTAAATTCACCGGCGAGTCCAAGACTGACACTTGGCTTGAGGACTACAGAGTGGCTGTCCAGATTGGCGGCGGCAACGATGAGGTAGCTATCAAGCATTTACCCCTTATGTTGGAGGGTTCGGCCAGAGCATGGTTGAATTAGTTAGCACCCAGCAGTATTTACACTTGGGAAGATGTTGCCCGAGTGTTTGTCAGGACATTCGAAGGGACTTGCAAGCGACCAGCAGGGTTGATGTGAGCTGCGATCGTGTGCATGTAAGTCGAATGAAACTTTGAGAGATTACATCCAGAGATGGATTACCTTGCACCACACAGTTGAGAATGTGTCTGATCACCAGGCAGTCTGTGCTTTCAAGGAAGGTGTCAAGAACAGGGAGTTGTGTTTGAAATTCGGTCGGACAGGAGATATGACCCTGATTCGAATGATGGAGATTGCCACCAAGTATGCTAATGGTGAAGAACAGGATCGGCTCTGGAGTGGTAAGTACAAGTCAGCCGCTAATGAAGCCGGCGGAGGGAACTCCAGTCGGAAGCAGAAGCGCAAAAGTCGAGCCACCGCTCCCGGAGAAGCCTTGGCTGTGACCCTGTGAAAGTTCAAGGGGAAACCCAAGGGTCCTTGGAACCCCAAGAAGGTTAAAGACCAAGATGGGAATGATGTGTTGGACTTTCCATGTCACATTCACACGAAGAAAGATGAAGAGGGTAAACTCATTTACCCGAAGCATACCACTCGACAGTGTCGGCTCTTGATTCAGCAGTTCCAAGGGAAGCAACCCAAGGATAAGGAAAAGGGGTCGGACAAAGTTGAGGACAAAGAAGATAGTGATGGTGGATACCCCCAGGTCAATTCCACCCTGATGATTTTTGCTGACGTTGAAAGAAAAAGTCGATTGAGTTATCAACCGAGAAGTGAACATGGTCGCTCCGGCGACGCCAAATTATCTGAAATGGTCCCAAACCGCCATCACATTCGACCAGTCTTAACACCCGACACACATTGCCACCCCTGGGAGGCAAGCGTTGGTGGTCGATCCAGTCGTCGAAGGCACTCGACTGACCAAAGTTTTGATGGATGGTGGCAGTGATTTGAACATTTTGTATGCAGAGACGTTGAAAGGGATGGGCATTCCGATGTTCAGACTCAGCACCAGCAACATGAGCTTCCATGGAGTCATTCCTGGAAAGAAAGCTGAGTCACTTGGTCAAATTGCTCTCGATGTGGTTTTTGGAGACTACAAGAATTTTTGTAAGGAAAAGTTGACCTTTGAGGTCATGGATTTCCAGAGCGCTTATCACGCTATTCTGGGAAGGCCGGGCGATGCCCGCTTTCATGGCTTGACCATGTTATGTGTATATTGTCAAGATGCCCGCCCCAAGGGTGTAATCACCGCCACCGCAATCGGAAGAAGGCGGAAGAGTGTTTCCGTAAAGGCTCTAAGATTCTCGATGCTCGATGGCAGATGGTAGAATTGCAAGAATATCAAGACCGCAAATCTGGGTGATTTGTTGCGAGCCAAGAAGCCCGCCATGTAGTCGGCATTTCAAGAGTCCGGTGAGACGAAGCAGGTTCACATTCATCCGACTGATCCCAATGCTGCTCCGACTCACATCTCAACAATGCTCGACTCCAAATAGGAAGAAGCGCTCATCCAGTTCCTCCGTGAGAACTGGGACATCTTTGCATGGAAGCCTGCTGACCTGCCAGGTGTTCTCAGGGAGCTGGCTGAGCATCGTCTGCGAGTCGACTCAAAAGTCAAACATATCAAAGAACATCTTCGACGGTCCGCCGTCCAGAAGAGAAAGGCCATAGGCGAGGAGGTGGCTCGGCTCTTAGCAGCGGAGTTTATCCGAGAAATTTACCACTCCGAGTGGCTCGCCAATGTTGTCATGGTCCCTAAGAAGGACAATTCACTGCGCATGTGCATCAACTTCAAACATATCAATCAGGCCTGCCCGAAAGATCATTTTCCTCTCCCCCGCATCGACCAAATAGTCGACTCGACTGCGGGATGTGAGCAGTTGTCTTTTTAGACGCATATTCCAGGTACCATCAGATCCGTCTATATGGACCCGACGAGATCAAAACAGCTTTCATCACTCCATTCGGGTGCTTCTGTTATGTCACCATGCTATTCGGCCTCAAGAATGCCGGAGCCACGTTCATGAGGATGATTCAGAAGTGTTTACTCACTCAAATCAGTCGGAATGTGGAAGCATACATGGATGACATTGTGGTCAAGTCACGGAAAGGTTCCGACCTATTGACTGACCTTGCTGAAACATTTGCCAATCTCAGGAGGTATGATATCAAGCTTAATCCATCAAAGTGCACATTCGGAGTTCCTGGCGGAAAGTTACTCGGTTTTCTCGTTTCTGAACAAGGAATCGATGCTAACCCGAAAAAGTTGGCACTATACTCGAATGAAACGCCTGCATGCGTGCACGATGTCCAAGCTTCCGGATGCTTGGCCGCTTTAAGTCGATTCATCTCTCGCCTCGGTGAAAAGGCATTGCCTCTTTACCGATCGATGAAGAAGTCGACAAGTTCGAGTGGACTCGAAGCTGATGCAGCGTTTGCAGAGCTCAAAGCTCGCTCTCCACTCAGCCGGTGCTTGCTGCCCCAATCAGCAAGGAGCCGTTGCTGCTTTACATTGCAGCCACATGACAAGTCGTCAAGATCTGATTTACTACGGTCGGCGGGAAGAGGAAGGAAAGACCTTCAAAGTTCAGCGCCCAAAGTATATTATCTTTGAAGTATTAACCCGTCAAAGCAAAGATACCCTCATTATCGAGAAGCTTGTGTATGGGATTTATATGACCCTTGAAGAAGGTTGCTCATTACTTCTCCGGTCATTCCATTACGATCGTCGTGACGCCCCATTATCGTAGATTCTGCACAACAGAGACGAAACCGGGTCGAGTGGCGAAATGGGCGATTGAACTTCTTCCCTTGATATCAAGTTTGAGGCAAAGAAAGCCATCAAGTCCCAAGCAATAGCAGATTTCATCGCCGAGTGTATTGAACAACGATTACCGAAGTTCACTCGAGCACCGGACTATGTTCTTTGATGGTTCCAAGATGTTGAATGGTTCCGGTCTTTGGGGTAGTGTTGGTTTCCCCGAGGAGATAAGCTCAGATATGTGCTCCAGATTCACTTTGATTCTTCCAACAATGAAGCATAATACGAAGCACTGTTGTATGGGTTGCGTATGGCCATTTCACTCGGTGTCCGTCGCCTCATGGTCTATGGCGACTCAGATATGGTGGTTAATCAGGTGATGAAGGAGTGGACGTCGAAATTCCAGCCATGACTGCCATCGTAATGCAGTGAGGAAGCTAGAAAAGAAGTTTGAGGGGTTAGAGCTCCATCATATACCCCGATCAAAAATCAAGCTGGCGATGGTTTGGCGAAAATAGGGTCCAAGAGGAAGCCATTCCCGGTGATGTGTTTTTGGAGCACATCCGCACACCGTCGATTCAAGAGGATCCTTTCACCAAGAAGCCCCAAAACCAAAAAGTGCCACCGATCCGATCAAGTGGAGGTCCCAAATGGTGGTCGACACGATCATGGAAGTTGTGGTCATCACTCCCGATCGACGACTGCGTACATCGCGTATATCCTGAGGAAAGAGCTCCCGAGAATGAAGAAGAGGCTAGACAGATCGTCCGCCGATCCAAGGCCTTTACTGTGATCAAGGGACAGTTATTCAGAGAAAGCGTGACTGGAGTCAGCCAGAAGTGCAAAAAACGCCAGAAGAAGGTCAGATAATTCTTGATGATATCCACTCGGGGACCTGTGGTCACCATGCGTCCTCTCGGACCATCGTGGTTAAAGCATACCGAGCGGGATTTTACTGGCCAAAGGCAAATGAGATGGCAAAGGAAATAGTCGACAAGTGTGAAGGATGTCAGTTCTACTCCAA
Source organism: Aegilops bicornis (assembly GCA_021605145.1). Taxonomy (NCBI): domain Eukaryota; kingdom Viridiplantae; phylum Streptophyta; class Magnoliopsida; order Poales; family Poaceae; genus Aegilops; species Aegilops bicornis. The sequence continues at coordinate 700,965,374 of CM038672.1, read as the reverse complement.
TATGTCACACAAACCTGCCTCATCATTCAAGACCATTCCCCTCGTCTGGCCTTTCGCTGTTTGGGGGTTGGACATGATTGGACCACTGAGAACTGGCAGGAGTGGTTTCACTCATTTGCTTGTCGCAGTCGACAAGTTTACGAAGTGGATCGAAGCTAAACCTATCAAGAACCTTGATGCGTGCACTGCTGTCAGCTTCATCAGAGAGTTGATATTCATATATGGAGTTCCGCAATGCATCGTCACTGACAATGGGTCAAATTTCGATTCCGACAAGTTCAAACCCTTTTGCGCCTCTCAGGGCACACGAGTCGACTATGCTTCAGTCGCTCACCCCCAGTCGAATGGACAAGCAGAACGAGCGAATGGTCTAATTCTCAAAGGACTGAAACCTCGACTGATGCGTGATCTCAAGCATGCAGCAGGAGCGTGGGTTGATGAACTTCCGTCGGTTCTTTGGGGATTGAGGACCACTCCTAATCGGTCGACTGGGAGAACTCCATTCTTTATGGTCTATGGAGCTGAAGCAGTTCTGCCGAGCGACCTGCTTCACAATGCGCCCCGAGTCGAACTCTACTCTGAAGCTGAAGCGGAGCAAGCCCGGCAAGATGCAGTCGACCTCCTTGAAGAAGAGAGAGAGATGGCCCTGATCCGCTCGACCATCTATCAGCAGGACTTGCGCCGATTCCACGCTAGAAATGTGAAGAGCCGAGCCTTTCAAGAAGGGGATCTGGTCCTCCGAGTGGATCAACAGAAACCAGACAAGCTCGCTCCCACTTGGGAAGATCCCTTCATCGTCACCAGAGTTCTCCACAATGGAGCTTACCATCTTTACAACGTCGAACGCCAGATCGATGAGCCTCGAGCCTGGAATGCGGAGTTGCTCCGCCCCTTTTACACTTAAGAGCTCACTCGGGTGAGATGTAATAAAAGTACCTCTGTAGTTTGTTTATCTAAATCAAGAAGATTATAATTTTCCTAGTGATTGTTATTACTTTTTGTTAAAATGCCCCCCCCCCCAGTGGGTGGCTTAGCTGCGAATCCGTTTCGCCTAAGTTTGTAAAAAAAATCCTTACCGAGGGGTGAGCCAACCTCTCACTCGGGGGTTTAGCTGCGAATCCGTTTCGCCTAAGTGTTTAAAATCCTACCGAGTGGTGAGCCAGCCTCCCACTTGGGGGCTTAGCTGCAGTCCAAGTACTCGCCTAAGTGTTTAAAATCCTACCGAGTGGTGAGCCAGCCTCCCACTCGGGGGCTTAGCTGTAGTCCAAGTACTCGCCTAAGTGTTTAAAATCCTACCGAGTGGTGAGCCAGCCTCCCACTCGGGGGCTTAGCCTGATCCAAGTACTCGCCTAAGTGTTTAAAATCCTACCGAGTGGCGAGCCAGCCTCCCACTCGGGGGCTTAGCTGCAGTCCAAGTACTCGCCTAAGTATTTAATACAATGTGCACTTTGCAAGGACGATGAGGTACAGGTTGACTGTTGCCTTCCCCTTCAAAGCTATGACACAAAAATCCTCCTTGGAGGCTTAGCTGCAGTCCAGTACTCGCCTAGCTTTGAAAAATCCTACCGAGTGGAGAGCAAACCTCCCACTCGGAGGCTTAGCTGCAGTCCAGTACTCGCCTAAGTTTGAAAAATCCTACCGAGTGGAGAGCAAACCTCCCACTCGGGGGCTTAGCTGCAGTCCAGTACTCGCCTAAGTTTGAAAAATCCTACCGAGTGGAGAGCAAACCTCCCACTCGGGGCTTAGCTGCAGTCCAGTACTCGCCTAAGTTTGAAAAATCCTACCGAGTGGAGAGCAAACCTCCCACTCGGGGGCTTAGCTGCAGTCCAGTACTCGCCTAAGTTTGAAAAATCCTACCGAGTGGAGAGCAAACCTCCCACTCGGGGGCTTAGCTGCAGTCCAGTACTCGCCTAATTACGAAATCCATCCCGATCCGCAAGGACGACGAGGTGCAGGTCGACTGTTGCCTTCTCCTTCGGAGCTGCGCCACAAGTACAACGTGCGCTCCATCCCGATCCGCAAGGACGACGAGGTGCAGGTCGACTGTTTCCTTCTCCTTCGGAGCTGCGCCACAAGTACAACGTGCGCTCCATCCCGATCTGCAAGGACGACGAGGTATAGGTCGACTGCTTCCTTATCCTGCACCTGCAAGAGAAACAAAGTGTAGGTCGACTGGATCCACCTCAAAGCTGCATCTCAAGCATTGAAGCATAATCCGAGGGAAGAGCAAAGTTCACTCGAAGGCAAACAAAAGCATATTTCGACGATAAGTAAAGTTTGGATAACATCCTAAGGATGCAGAAGTACCCAGGCCTCAAGCCTGTTAAAGTTTATTGGTTACAAATACCACTCGGCATTCCGAGGCAAATTTAAGGTAGAGCATAAAAGTTTTTTACTCCTCAGGTGGAGGACTGGAAGGAGCCACAAACTGGTCAAGGTCGATCCCATCATCAATCCGGGTGGCAGCAGCGATGAAAGTCTCCATAAAAGATTGGAAATCATACTTCTTGGTGTTGGCAACTTTGATGGACGCCAGATTTTCCTCCCGTGCCTCCTTGCAGTGGACACGAACCAGAGATAGAGCAACATCAGCACCGCACCTGGCAGAAGACTTTTTCCATTCTTGCACTCGACTTGGAACCTCATTCAGTCGAGTCATTAAGGACTCGAGGTCATTCTGAAGCGTCTGGTCATGCCAGAGTGTTGAGTCGATCCGCGAGACCGCAGCTTTCAGTCGGGCGAGATAGTCCACCACACAAGCAATGCGAGACTCCAGTCGGAGCACGTTCATAGCGGCTTCATCCTTCACGGGAGAGTTGATGTGGTCCAGGCTTTTCTCCACTCGACTAGTCTCCTCTTCGAAGTTCTGACAGAATTCTGCAAATACGACTCAAGTTCAAGCTAATGGCTTTATGATGAGTCGATGATGACAACTCAGTCGGATAAGAGGAATTACCTTCAAGCATGAGGAATAGCTTTTTGGCGAGCCCTCCCAGATAAACCTCCAGATCATTCCTCTTCCCCGCTTGATTCGCCAGCCTTGTCGATCAAGGCAACTTTGTCATTCTTGATCGGCTAACCTCCTTGTTGGCCGCGTCGAGAGCAGCCTTCGCTTTGGTATTCTCCTCTTTGAGTTTGCCGACCGAGACCAGTTTCTCTTCCATGAGCTTTGTTTTCTCCAAAGCCGCCTTCAGGCTCTCTCGCAAGGTCGTGGTCTTTCTTCTTGAGCCTCCTCCAGTTTGTCTGCAAAATAACAATAAGCCCAGAGTTGAGAATGGGTAGAAAGACAAAGACAGTCGTCAAAGTTCTCACCAGCCATACCTTTTGCTTCATCTCTCGCCTTTTGCACGTTCTCCTGATCAAGCTTCATGTCAAGGTTGAGCTGGATCTGTTTGTTCTCCAATTCGGTATAGCGGGCTACGAGCTCGCAAGATTTCTGCGAAGAGTCAATCGACAAAACATCAAAGACAGGTCACTTCCGAGTGACCAAAGAAAAATCATAGCATTTCTAAGACTACAGTCAAATCAAAACATTCGACAGTAGTGTCAGGGACTACACCCAGTGGGTGCACTCAGCGTGCCCCCACTGGTTATACCAATTCGGTTCGACCAGTCGACCGAAAGAGGCAAAAAGGTTATGATCCTAAAACCATAGCTAACTGTCAGCAGTCAGCCCTAAAAAAACACAGTTCTTAGACTATAGTCGACTGCCAGCAGTCCACCATAGTCTCGGGGACTACTCCCAGTAGGTGCACTCAGCGTGTGCACCCACCGGTTCCAAAGATCCATTTGACATGGCCCGACCAGACCGAGTGAAGAAGTTCAAAGTATAAAGACTATAGTCGACTGCTCGTAGTCCACCATAGTCTCGGGGACTACACCCAGTGGGTGCACTCAGCGTGCCCCCACCAGTACAAAAATTCAATCGACACACCCACCCAAGTGGGTGTACAGATGCGGATATGGAAATCTTTAGAAAGAAGAAATTTCAGGTAGCATATCCTAACAGAACAAGAAGCGGCCAACTTACTTGGACATTGCTCTGAAGAGCTGAGCTTGCATCATAAGCCGCCTAGCTGGCCTCCCGGACCACCTTCACTTGCTCCATCATGATCCCTGCCTGGCGTATGGCCTCCTTAGCAGCACTCACTTGGTCTTCCGGGACGTGGTGTGTGGCAAAAAGGAAAGGTGGGTCAGCAGTCGACGACGAAGGCCGGACACTCGTCAGCGGCACAGCGAAGGACACAGAAGCCCGAGTGGTGTCGCCTCCCTCCTGAACCAGAGCCTCGGGCGGTGATGCAACTTGAGTAGCCTTGCCAGCAGGCACCTTTTTGTCCTTCCTCTTCCTCAGCGGTGTTTCATCGTCGTCGTCAGGGAGATCAATGACATGAGGTGGAACTACAAGAAAGATTTAAAGGTAAAAACAGAAATCCAATCGACCATAAAGCGAAACTGCGGAGATCGTACCAAGGTTGGACGTGGCGGCATCTTAAATGTCCTGATCTTCATGCTTAGCTGAGGTCTCGGAGGTGGCAGCGCTGCAGTTTTCAGAAATCAGTTGATCAGTCAAACGAGTCGACCAAAAGTACACCCATGATAAACAGGAAAACACAAGTTCTGCTGATTACCCGGAAATGGTGGGAATGACCATCCTCATCTTGGGCAGGGCCTTCATCGGCTTTGATGACGTTGCTCGGGGTTGCTTTGGCGGTTTCTCAGTCGGCGCTGGGGAAGTCGTCCGAGGGCGCTTTGTCGACCGCCCAACGGGCGCGATAGCCTTACCGAGCCCGACCGCCGGATCATGCGTCAGCTTGGACCGCCTTTCCGAGTGGGGAGGATCCACGTCTTCCTCCTCTTCCTCCTCCTCCTCCTCTTCATCAGAGTTGCCGTTCCCCTCGCCCTCCTCACCGTTACACTCCCATTCCTCCTGGCTTTCGCCTCCGCTTCCTTCTTCTTCTTCGACTTGTTCTTGCGCCCCGTTGGGCATCGAGTACATCTCAGTGGTGACCTAGAAGACAGCAAAACAAGATGAAAGTCAATTGGCCGAGTCGTAGCGGAACAGAGCGAATGCAACAGGATCACAGCCGGAGATAAGTGGTCATACTTGGTCTGGTTCGTAAGATTGGTCGAGTGGTGGGATCCTCCTAGCTCATGAGGGTTATCCTTGTTCCTCGTGATGGCCATCATCCACCTCTCCAATGTGGCGTCGCCGACCTCCTCTGGGTGGACCCGGGCGGTGTCTTCGTGCAGAATACATCCACATCGGGTGGCCTCGGTATTGGAGCGGCTGAATGCGCCGTCGAAGGAAAACCTCCAGAAGATCCATGCCGGTCACTCCGTCGCGAATGAGCTGGACTACACGCTCCATCAACAATTTAACCTGGACCTTTTCCTCCGGAAGCACCTTCAGAGAGGACGGCTTGTTCACTCGGTCCATGGAGAAAGGAGGGAGTCCAGTCGACTGCCCTGGCATCGACTGGTCTTGGCAGTAGAACCAGGTCGACTGCCACCCTCTAACTGAATCGGGAAGAATCATGGCTGGAAAGGCACTTTTACCCCTCATCTGGACCCCAAGACCCCACACAGCTGGATTACTTGGGTCCTTTCATCATTCGGACTAGCCTTTTTCACCGCCCCGAGAGCGACAAGTGAATATGTGTTTGAAGAGGCCCCGGTGTGGTCGACAACCCAAGAAGTTTTCGCACAAAGACACGAAAGCGGCGAGATAGGCAATGGAGTTGGGTGTAAAGTGATGGAGTTGTGCTCCAAAGAAGTTCAGAAAACCCCAAAAGAAAAGATTCGGCGGTAGAGAAAATCCGCGATCAACATGGGTGGCTTAGAGGACGCACTCACCCTCCTGAGGCTGCGGCTGCCACTCTGTCCCCGGAAGCCTTGCTGACCCATGGGGGATCGATCCCTCGTTGGCCAGGTCGTTGAGGTCTTTCTGGGTGATGGTCGAGCGGATCCAATCTCCCTGGACCCAACCTTGCGGCAGGCTGGACCGCGACGAGGATCTGCCCCGACTGGGCGCTCTCCCCTTCGCCTTCGTCGTCGCCTTCTTCGCCCGCTCCAAGGCCGCCGTCTTCTCATTCACCATTGTCGCCGGCGGGGTAGGAACGGAGCATCAGCGCTGAGCAGGTTACGGGCGCGGCGGATGAATCTAAGGACGGAGGAGGGGAAAATGAGGGCGCACTGTTCAAAAGACCCCCGCCCGGTGCCTTATATAAAGTCGCTTCCAAGTGGCTGACTGGTAGGCCCGGTCAATCTGTCAAATCCAATAGTCAGCGACGATACGTGGCGAAAAAGGTGGCACGGAGATCGAGGCGTCCTTGCCTTATCCCATCCGAGTACCGCGGCCTTCTCCGCTTCACGCGCTTCCCAAAATTCAGATCCCACTAAATCCGCTAACAGCAGAGCAACTTGTCAGACGGCAGATTTCCTTCGATCCGTCGCTCGGAAATCTCCAAGTTCATCAAGTTCACTCGACAGATGTAGAGAATGGATCAAGGCGACTGAAAGAAAAGTTGACACCATCACTAAAAGGTCACTAATCCAGAGTAAGACACACTCGCAGCACGAATAACAGGTCGGAAAGATTATCAACTCTTTCCTCACTCAAACCTCGATCCATTCGGGGGCTAATGATGAAGTCATGTACCTAGGGTAGGGTCATGGACCTGTCCAAGATACCCTTCCCAAGGACATCCTTAGAATAAACTGCCTTCCAATCGACCTGTTAGGTTTCCACTCGACAGATTCAAAGACACTCGACCATGAAGACCCACTCGACCACCAGGAGTTCAAGGGCCACTCGGTGTCCAAATGTTCTGTAATTAAGTAGTCTTTATGGTCATGATGACACTTTATGTAAGGCGTTACCAGTAACGCCTGGCCTTAACGTACCTTTAACCCTCCGCTACGTGGGCTGGCTGGGGTCCTGGCTCACTCTATATAAGCCACCCCCCTCCACAGGTAGAAGGGTTCGCACCCCTGTAATTCATACGCATATAATCCAGTCGACCGCCTCCGGGCTCCGAGACGTAGGGCTGTTACTTCCTCCGAGAAGGGCCTGAACTCGTAAACTCGTGCGTACCAACTACTCCATAGCTAGTACCTTGCCTCTCCATACCTACCCCCCATTCTAATGTCAGACTTAGAACCACGACAGCAGTTGCTCGCCTCACTTCAAGCTATCTCTACTCCTAATGTCTCAGTTGGTAGGTCGCGTTCCGGGTTTTATTTTCGTCCCACCTCAACCGGTCTTTTTTGGTACTTCTTTGGTACTTCCTCCCACCTCCCTCTCAGCCGCGAAAAATCAAGGAAAACCCCGCGATCGAGTCCCGCACACGCCCAACCTCCCGTCTCACGCTAAGCCGCATAGAACCAAAAAAAACCTCAAGCCGAGTCCCCCGCCCGCCCCCACGCACTCCAGGCCCTAACATCCCGTCGCACCAAGACAGGCGAACTAAAAAAATCTACGAATAGTCCGCCGGTTATTTTTCGCTGGTTTTTATTTCGCCTCACCACTTTCGTTGGTTTTATTTCACTGGTTTTATTTCGTCTCCCTCCCACCTGTCTTTTCGCTTCACCACCCACATAAACCCATCAGATTAGTTACCATAAAAAAACGCAATCAATCAAGTATTGATGATCAGATTAGTTACCATATAAAAAATAAATCGCAATCAATCAAGTATTGATGGGATATTTCCTTATATTGATGTGATTTCCCCTTTTTTATCATCAATCGTCTCTACTGCCTAAAAAATGCGTAGCTTTCCTTTTCGCTTCACCACCCACATAAACCCATCAGATTAGTTACCATATAAAAAATAAATCGCAATCAATCAAGTATTGATGATCAAATTAGTTACCGTATAAAAAATAAATCGCAATCAATCAAGTATTGATGGGATATTTCCTTATATTGATGTGATTTTCCCTTTCTTATCATCAATCATCTCTACTACCTAAAAATGCGTAGCTTTCCTTTTCGTTTCACCACCCACATAAACCCATCAGATTAGTTACCATATAAATCGCAATCAATCAAGTATTGATGATCAGATTAGTTACCATATAAAAAATAAATCCCAATCAATCAAGTATTGATGGGATATTTTCTTATATTGATGTGATTTTGCGTAGCTTTCCTTTTCCTACCAACCGACCGCGTCTCGTCTCCCTACATCCGCCCTCGTTGCTCTGCCTCCCGCACGAAAAAACCCTCTCGTTTGACCTCCCCCAAACCCCGCATGATGGAAAAACCCAGCCGCTGCTTCCTCCTCTCGACCGCTCCATACGTCCAGATCGCGGCCCCATCCCCATCCTCCTCTCACGTCCACGGCGGCCGATGGACTGCCGCCACCACCCTCCTACTCTCTCGCCGCCCGTCCTCCGCTTTCGCTTCGCCGCCGTCGCCACCAATCCCGGCGAAGGCGCCGTTCTGCTATGTCGCCTCCTTTCCCCATCCAAGCCTGACCATGGCAACGGGCGCCTCTCATGTGTCCCTTGGTGAGGTTTGGGGAGGCGCGACCACAATCCAAGAGGGATCTCACCGCGGACCCGTCCGGCTGGGATGGGTGTTGCCTCCGTTGCGAATGGGGTCGAAGGAGGGACTACTCGTCGTCAAGGTCGGCGAGGCAGCGGCCGATTGGGAGCCCGGTTGTGAACATGGGAGTTCGTCCCCATGGAGGCGGCCGTGGAGATTGGATGTGAAGCAACCCCACTTGCCGGTGGTGGAGGCTTGCCGTCCATGTGATCCTTTCTTCTCCCGGTATCCCCATTCCTTGCCTCCCATTACAAAAGCGAACATAAATGAGAGCAGGGGCTGATTTTCATCACTTCATTTCTCATATTTTTAGTTGCTTTTTTGAGATTATACAAGATGCTCCCGATCTGTTTTGTCAAATTACTTGGATCGTCTTATGGAATTGACAGGCATCGCATTTTTCACCTCATGTTATTTCTTAATCCTTGTCCCACTAGGCATCCACTACATGTTTGGTAATGACGTGATGTTGAGGCGGCTAGGAGAAGCTCAGCAGCCAGATCAAGGGCTATCGAGATGGATCTCGGAGCCAAGCAGTAGTTCTTCTGTTAAATTTTGGTTATTATCTTTTCTATTGTTACGATTGTGGGATGGCTTATTTTGACTCGGTGTAACATTTGCATTTGTTTCCCCCAGCTTGTTGGCGTAGATGCGTGGCACTGCGGCAACTAATCAAGAGCGAGGGCAGTGCACATCGAGCTACGCTGAATGTAGCGAGCCAACCACTTAATTGGGTATGTTCACACGAGGGATGGGAGAGGAGAGGAACATTAACATTTTTCATGATTTGGATGAAAATTTCAGTTCATAGTTTCTCCGTACGTGGCAACACACTAACGGTACTCATGGGCTTAGGATGACAGTAGCGCCAGCAGAATCAGTAGGTTGGATGAGAAGGCGGTTGTTGCCCTTGTCCCTTGGTGATAGCCTACCGTGGTGGTCTCACTAACTTGCTCATTGCGAATACGAGTTCGTGGGGTCGCGAGTTGCTGCAGATTTGTTTTTATCACTTTTTACAATATTTATTGATGTATCCCTAACTCATCGAGTCATTTTTAGCTTTGATTTCCCATATACGCCAGCCTAAATATCCCATGGTCAGAATATTTGCATGGTTAGTGGACATTGTCCCTTTCTTTCTAATGTTTAATATTTTATATTGCCGATAGAAATAATTTTATCCGCTTGATTTAGGAAGTGCACATAGGTAGGTCAACATATTTTGTAGCTCTTTCGGATGTAAAAGCATATGTTGCATAAGAAATTATTATCTTCCAAGCATACTCACATTTCACTAACAAATAGGGGGAGGTTCAGACTTCAGAGCAATGATAAAAAGGTTTATTCCTCACTCTTTTGTTGGAATTTTAGTTCCAAGTTAACATGATTTCTTATCCGCTTCATAAGTCATGCATCTGCTTAATTAGGTGATAAGTAGGGCTATTGTGGGGTTTATTTAAACTCCAACATAAGGAATTCTGGTTTAAGAAAAAAGACTTTTGGCTTCTTTAATTACAAATTGATTGCAACATCGTGTTAGTATGTGATTTCCCACATCTGGTTGTAATATTTGTGAAGACGTGCATTGCACGTGCACTTGGAAGCGGGCCCGTGGCCCGCGCCGGACGGCGCCGAAGCTGACCCGTGCCACCTCCTCCGCGTATTCTTGAAGCTGTGGCTGGCCGATTTACATGAAATTAATTCCCTCAGTTCTTGTGGCAAATATAATACACATAATCCATATTGTTATGCACTAGCGTGTGGGTGTGAAATAGATGGATTATGGTCCCGTACCCAATAAGATGGATATGTGTGTGTGTTAGAGAGAGGGAGAGGGGGAGAGAGAGTGAGGACGAGGGAGGGAGTGTGTGTGAGAGAGGATTTGATGGTAAAAAAGGTCGCCAATGTCGTAATATTGAACTCTTTAAGTTAACGTGGCCCCCTTGCAACGCACGGGCGTTCTTCTAGTAATATGTAGTGGGCCGGTCCAGTAGTTGTTTCTCTTGTGTTCTTTTTTCCCTTTAGTTATATTTTGAAAATTTCTGGACTAGATTCCAGCACTATTCTGAGACTGTTAGCCATGCCTGGGCCAGGCCGGTGTAGCATGATTGCCCGTTCGTGATAATTAAGAAGAACATGGAGAGAGTGGCAACAGACCTGAAGATCTGGAGCTCATCCCATTCAGATGTGCAAGGATCCAATTTCACATAGCAAACGAGGTCATTCTCAGACTAGACGTGGCGCAAGAACAGAGCCAGCTATCTTCCGCAGAATTTGAGCTCAGAAGGAAGCTGAAGCAGAGGGTTCTGGGACTGGCCCCCATAGAGAGGGTCAGGAAGAGGCAGGCATCCCAAATCACCTGGTTAAAAGAGGGCGATGCCCGCACTGAAATCTTCCATGCAAAGATTAGCTCCCGCCGGAGGAAGAACTTCATCCACACTTTGAAGGTGTCTGATCGGATCCTAACTGAGCATATAGAGAAGAAGGACGATGTTCATCATCACTTCAGTTCACTTTTGGGCGAGAGGGCAAGCCGTTCCTGCACGATCAACTGGGAAGAGCTGCAACTCCCAAGTGTTGTTGGCCAGCAGCTGGAGCGGCCGTTCTCTAAGGCGGAGGTTTGGGCCGCCATCGCCGCCTTCCCAGTAGAAAAGGCACTATGGTCTGATGGTTTCACTGGCCACTTCTTCGGATCTAGCTGGAGTATAATCAAGGATGATGTCATGGAGGTTTTCCAGAAGTTTTACCACCTGGGGGGTGGAGATTTTGTAGCTATCAACAAAGCCTTCATCGCCATGCTCCCAAAGAAGGAGGGTGCCATGGAGTTGGGCCACTACCGCCCAATTAGCTTAATCCACTTGGTTGCAAAACTCACAGCTAAAGTGTGGTCGTTGAGATTAAGTGCAGTCATGTCAGAAATTATCTCACCTGCCCAGTCGGCTTTCCAAAAAGCTAGGTGCATCCAGGACAGTTATTTGTATGTCCAAGGCTGTATCAAACATCTCCACACATCCAGGAAGGCAACTCTACTTTTAAAACTAGAGATGATGCCCCACACGTTGCTGCGGGAATTTGTTGAAATTATTTCAACAAGATATGTTACTGTAGGAAACATTAGTGTTTAAACTCAACTGAAACTAACATATAATTTATTACTATATTTACATATATTCTATAACTGTAGAATATTTATTACATATGAGTAGCTTTGGTGCATTTTAATGTGAGTCTTTTCTCATGCATGGTGGCATGATGAGATGACATGTTTGCATGAGTTAGAGTTAATGGGATTAATTATTTAGGTCTTACACGGTGGCATAGTTGCATACTGAGAAAATTAGTGTTAGTGGGGATCAATTATTTAGGTATATAGGATTAGACATCGTGAAGGCATTTGACTCCGTTTCCTGGGATTATCTGCTAGAACTGCTGCAAAACCTGGGTTTCAGTAGCCACTCGCGTGACTGGATCACGATGTTGCTATCAATGACGTCCTCCTCATGTCTTCTCAATGGCACTACGGGAAACACAATCATCCATCGTAGAGGGCTGCGGCAGGGTGACCCCCCCTCTCCTCTTCTCTTCATCCTAGCCATCGATCCGCTCCATCGTCTGCTGGCTGCAGCCGCTGAGAAGGGCATGTTTAAGCCCCTGACTGGTAGGGGGACCAGGCTTAGAGTAAGTTTGTATGTTGATGATGCAGTGAATTTTGCCAATCCAGCCAAGGAGGAGGTGGAGTGCCTCATGGAAATTCTGAAGATGTTCGGCAATGCATCGGGACTGTCTCTGGACCAAGGGAAATCAACAGTTACATCAATCAGATGCAAAGGAATTGAATTGTCGAATGTGCTACAATGCTTTGGAGGGAAACTTGTTGGATTTCCGCTAACCTATCTGGGTTGCCTCTCTCCGTCATCCGTCTACGCCTGGTGCATATGTAGTTCATGAACGATAGAATTCGATCGCGCCTCGCTGGCTGGAAGGGACACCTCCTAAGTCTGGTGGGCAGAAGGGTCCTGGTCCGTTCGGTTCTGACAGTGTTGCCCACGTTCGCCATGACCGCAGTGAAGGTGCCAAAGAAACTTTTGAAAGATATTGACAAGGCCTGGAGGAATTTCCTGTGGGCGCACGACGAAGAGGTCTCCGGCGGGAAGTGCAAAGTGGGCCGGAGTAGGGTATGCTAACCGGTGGAGTTCGGGGGGCTCGGGCTGCTTGACCTGCAAAAATTCAGCAAGGCTTTGCGCCTTCGGTGGCTCTGGCAGGAGTGGCAACGTCCCAAGAGGCCTTGGTGCGCCTCCCCCCATGCCCCCTGTGATGCTTCGGACGAGGCCCTCTTCGCATCTGCCTTGGCGGTCTCCATTGGCGACGGGCGCTCCGCGAGCTTCTGGAAGTCAATGTGGATTGGCGGGGTCCCACTCTCGACCTCCTTCCCAAGCTTGTTCAGCCTCACAAAGAAGAAGAACAAAACGGTCAAGGCTGCCCTATCAAACAACTGGTGGATCATGGATCTCCAGCATCGTGATACTAGAAGCATCGCAGTAGTTTTCCTGCACCTATGGTGCCTCATCGACGACTCCAACATCAACCTCAGTGATGAGGCCGCGGATCAAATTAGATGGACGACCGACAGCTCGGGAACGTACACCGCTTCGCCTATAACACGCAACTCGCTTCGTCTCCCGAGGCTGGCTACAAGCCCCTCATCTAGAAGGCATGGGCACCAGGGAAGCTCAAGTTCTTTTTCTGGCTGCTCCTGCTCAACAGGCTATGGTACGCAATCTCGAATCCTCTGTAAACCTAATTTGGAGCTGCCCCTTCTCCAGGTCCATCTGGACCACGGCAGCAACCTGAGACAGCTGCACTTCCCTTTCAGCAATGGCCGGCCAGGACACGTGCTCGTTGGCAATCGCAAAGAGGATCATCAGGACGGCAAGCAAGGAGAACCGGAAGGGCGTCCGCTCCATGATCATCATGATCGCATGCGAAATCTCGATGAAACAACTGCATATTTCGTCAGAAAATTCCCTGCCGTTTGGATGTCATCGCGGCCGTCAGAACTCAGAAGAAACTTGGAGCAATGGCACCTAGCAGGGGCAACAATATTGGAGATCCCTTTTGGGAATCATATAGTGAGATAGATCCCATCTTATGGGGGCTGTTTCTTCTTTTCTCTTTCTCTATCCATCCCCGATCACTTGATCAACAACTTGTTTTCCCGTATGCTCCCTTCTAAATCAATATAAGCCAGCGATGAGCTGGATCTTTAAAAAGAAATGGGGAGTGAAAAAAAATCTCCTTAATTCAAAACAATAAATTCTGAAGGCGAAATCTAACAATTGAAAACCTTTCGAAATGCCTAGAATGGTAAGAGAAAAATAATCTCTGCTAATTGAAAAGGAAAACACCATCCACAGCATTCATGAGCCCCTCGTCATCAGCCAAACTGTCTTCCTCCTCCTCTTCCTCATCCACTGCACAAATGTTCAAATTCCAGCAATGATGACGACGAGATCTCACATCCATCTCCGCGGCATCACCTTGCTCACTGTTCGGTCTGCTAAAGCGTCGCTTCACCCATGGGGAGGAAGATGAAGCCACATACCTCGAGTCCAAGACGTCAGAGGCGCTCAGCACTACGATGGCATCCTCCATGCTAACCATGTCGCCATTGCATGCCCTCACCATTCCTCCATTCATGATGGCGTTCTTGATGAGCATCTCCGAATTGCGATCCAGTCGGTCAACACCGTCGATCAATATAACGCGGTGAGGGTTCTCGGCGACCGCTTCGAACAGCCTCGCCCCGAGGCCGCCACCATTGCCGTTATCCGGTGATCTCGGCCTCTTGAGGGTGAGCTTGCCGCTGCGTGCGGGAATGTCGGGGTCACCTTGCAGCTTGCACATGCAAGACGGTGAACTCGGCGTAGGAGCCAAACACGAGCCTCGCGAGCTCCCGAGCAACCGCCATCTTGCCACCACCATCCCTTCCTAGGAAGAGCAGCCAGGTCGTTGCCATCAACGACGACGAGCTTGACGTCCTCCTCCCCTTCATGCCGGATCGGCACCGGAGCACCGTGGTCGATATGCCAGGGACGATGCTCCCATGCCACGGAACGCGCAGCTTGAGCGCGTTGCAGAGGATCTTGAGATTTGTCGCTGTGAGCTCCGTGAACTTCCGGCGGCGGCAAGCAGCCTGCATGGGTAATCAATCGGATTATGATATTCACTTCATTAGAGAAATACAGTAGATACATGTACGTATCTATCTGGATGTATTATGCGTACGTCTGTTTGAAGACTGGTGCCGCTGTAGGTTAATCTGATGTAGCCGCGGAGCCACGGAGGAATGTTCGGCGTCGTTTCGTCTAGCTCGGTGCTGCCAAAGATGCTCGGTCTCCCTGGTATTGATTTTACTAATTTGCTAGCATGACACCCACTGCAAAAAAAACACAGGGAAAAATTAGCGTGCATTTCTAGTTTTTAACCCGTGTGGTTGTGTGCATCATAATGATGCAGCTATGTTTTTTGTAAGGTAAGGCTATATGAGTGTTCGTCATTAACATTTGCAAAGTCACATGCTAGGAAACAAGTGTTTCCATCTTCAAACCCCTATAGATAAGCTAGGGTTAGGGCAAATCAAAGTTTAGTTTCCGGCGGCCACATGGCAGCCTCAGGGGGCCTTTGGCATGCAGATTTAAACCGAGTGTCCGGCACTCGACTTACTCGTGGCGTCGTCAGCATGCCTGCCCGTCAGTTGCTTCTTTTTTGCCGTGGGTTGCCGATGTTGCCTCGGCGTACCAGTACGCCTTACGCCGGTACGCTGACGAACTGTATGCCAAGTGTCACACTCGGCATACCATACACCAAGGTGAATTCAACCTTCGCCGGGCGGTTTGCACACCCAGCGTAATATGTTTTTCCGGTAGTGATGCGAGGGGAGAGAGGAAGAGGTCTACATCACTACCCACATTGCTTTATCTAGTAGGGTGGCGTCAAACATAACAAGTAAGATGCAACAATGATGCCAAGAGGAAGAATAAAGAGATTCATCAAACGGTTTGAAATTTTTTTTGCGAAAAAATCCATTTAGGTGAGCAACAACCTATATATGAAAAGTGATACCCGGCGTATGTGGGTATGTAATGTTTAAAACCGTGTGTGTGTGCACATGTGGTGGGTAGGGGCTAAATATTGTGTGTTGTTAAGACCTTGAACCCTTTAGCCGTTCTGATTTTATCAGTAAGTTAATTAAAATGCGGTTCTATTCAAGCTTTTTGTCTAGTAAAGAACATTCACTGCCATAATCACACCCATAGAAACGGAACATCATATCTTAGGTAAGAAGAAGAAAAAAGGCTGAAAAAAATAATCTACACAAAACAAAATGTCAATCACAACTTTCTGTTTTTAGTCGAGTTGAAATGTCAATCACATCGGTATTGAGATACTTGGTATAAGAAGTTTATTAGTCATGTGAATAATAACTTATATTTCGGCTTTTTTTTTCAAACTAAGCGGCGTACCCCTGATTTCATTTAATTGATGAAAGGAAACCGATAAAAACAGTGTAAACATTTGTTCAGATGATCCAAACCCTAGGCAGCTAGGAGAGAGAAACCAAAAAAAGAAACAGGCTCATTGGACACTAGGATTGAAAGATCATATTCAGCATATTTCGGTATGTAATGTTTAAAACCTTGTGTGTTTGTGTGCTTGGGGGTGGGGGGGGGGGGGGGGTTACTAATACCTCCCGACCACCCTTCAACCTTTTTAGCCGTTCTGGTTTCATCATTAGGTTAAGAAACATTTGGCGCCACCATGCCATAGCTAGGTAAGAAGATGGAAAGCTAAACTTTCGTCTAAACAAAACAATACGCCAAAAAGATGGATAAACGCCCACGCCATTCTGTGCCAAGTACCTTCCGACCGGGACGGTCTCCAGAGATGGTTGCCCTCCTCCGGCGTTAATCCCGTCGGCAACCGGATTTGGAGAAAGCGCGACGACGTCGCAGCCTGCTCTCGTTGATTGCTCCAACGAAGCGACGACGCTGGCCCTGACCTGGGAGCTCGAGAATCCCGCCGCGCGCATGACGCGGTTGAAGCTGGGGTCGTCGAGGATGGAGACGACGAGCTTCTGGAGCTCGATCTTACCCTCGGCCCCGCCCCTGCGCCGGTGCGACTGCGACCGCTTCAGCGCGGCCACGAAAGCGTTGGAGGGCGCCGGGTCGCCACCGTGGTGGGCCTCGGATACGGCGAGGCCGCAGAGTGCGAGGTCCAGGCAGAGGTCGAGCGCGTTGTGCTGCAAGGGGTGGGACTGGGACCTGATGCACGCGGCGCGAAGGATGCTTGCCGGCGCCGGGGACGAGAGCATTGCGCTCGCGATGTGGAGCGGGGTGACCTGCGCGTGACGCCGCCGCGCCGCCAGGCTCACCGCTTGCCGCACTACGGCGGCCGCCTCCTCCCCCAGCGAGTGCCCGTCGGTGACCCGCATTCTACTCATGGATCAGTTCGAGCTAGCGTAGTAGAGGAAGATGTTTCTTCTTTGTTGGGGGTAGGCGCGTGCAGAGATTTATGCATGCATGGCACGGCGGCCTGCATGCAGGAGTAATTGCATGTATCTCTACGTACGGAATATATTGGGATCAGTTAGCAACCTCGATCGCCCGTCACATCACTCCTTGCCCAGAAAATCTACCGTACGCATGCATGTCACAGCACTCCTTGATCTGCCCAGCAAATATATCGTACGCTCGAATGAACAGAACTCATGCCCCTCTGCATGTACATATATGGAAATTATGCGGGCCATCAGCAGTCATGGCGGCAGGAAGGGGCACCCAAGGACGCCGTGCCTCATGCATGCAGTGTAGTCATGGCAGAAGGGTACATAGGGTGACGACAGAAATGGTCCCAAAACATTCACCATCCTTACGAAAATCCTACACCTACGTAAACTGTGCTACGAAGAGATGTGTCTTCTTCTGGCTAACCTCTCCCCTGATTTTCAGGGTGGGCCCCTCTTTCTGCTAATCAAAACTGGCCAACTAGTCTCATACGTAATGTTTTCTAACTTTTTTACGTAGTTGTAGCAAAGCTCCCATCCTTATTAAACAAAACAAGTAAAACCAAACAGAAGACCGGAATCAAAGGTGTGTGTGTGTGAGAGAGAGATAGATTATCCACTCAAAGGTGAGGCACATATGCCATGGTAAGTAAAGGAGGAGTTGTATTCAGAATCTATTATAGCAGCACACACTAGTAGAAAAAGGGCCTATAGTCCCAGTTGGTGAGGGCCTTTAGTCCCGGTTCATGAACCGGGACTAAAGAGTCGGTACTAATGCCCTGACCCTTTAGTCCCGGTTCAATCTGTAACCAGGACAGATGGGCCTCCACGTGGCCTGTCTCACGAGCTCAGTAGAGAGTTTGGTCCCGGTTGGTGCCACCAACCGGACCAATAGGCATCCACGTCGACATTTCTATGGCTGTGGTTTTTGTTTTTTTTTTAAAGGGGGGGGGGGGTGTGGGGGTTTTGGGGGGGTTAATTTAGGTGTTTCATATATTGTGCTATAGCTAGCTAATTAATAGAGAAAAGTGTACTCTCTTTTGTCCGTGCTTGGTCGACGCTACGTACTATACATACGTATAGAGAGGACTAGCTAGACACGCTAGCTAGCTACTAATTAAGCAAACAGAAGATCGTCATGAACATATATGCATACAGAGAGAAGTGATATCGACCACCTCTCCTTCTCCGGGAGATTGGTCAAATAACAAGTTCTCGTATATCTATCCGACACTACCGGCTACGTATATACAATAATTATATTTTACAAATATATAATCTCCTAACATACGGACGCGTGGTCCACATAGTATTCTCCGTCTTCAGCGATCACGTGGTCAAGAAAGAATGCCGCCAATTACTCTTGAATTGCTCGCATGCGATCTGGTGCTAGGAGTTCATCCCGCATCCAAACATCTAATTTTAAGAAGGGGGTCAATACACACACACACACACACACACACACACACACACACACACACACACATATATATATATATATATATATATATATATATATATATATATATTAATGAATCAAACTCAACACAAATGATGTTAATAAAATAAAATTGTGTTTATTTTTATTTACGCACTTGATATTGTTTCTCGGAGTAGCCGCGCTCACAGGTCGTGTGGCGGATGGACTCGCAAATGTAGTATCCACAGAAATCATTCCCTTGTTCCTGCCACAACCACTTTACAAGAAATAGAGGTCAATCAAACTGATAATTAGCAAGCATGCTAAATGGTATTGATGAAACTAGCGCTTGAATCACTAGGAGATGCGTGGAATATGCTACTATATAGTACTTACTTTCGGGTGTCTAAATTGCAGCTTCTTCGGTAGTCCCGGAGCATTTTTGGTGAATTTTCTCCAAGCCCTGCCATACAAAGAAAATAATTACTTGATATCAGAAATGAACAAAGTTGCTGATATGGTGGATAATGATCGATTTAACTTACTTCTCGAGCATTTCAGTCATGTCCGCATACTCCTTGGGATCTTTTCGCTTTGAGTCTAAGACAGTTACTACTCCCTTCTCATGCTTAATCTCTAGGAGAATATAGTGGTAGCTGCGCACACATGCATAACTCATCAATATTACATTACTATAACCTGGACTAATAAGGAAACCGAATATGCCACAAGACAGTAACACTCACTTGAAGTTGTAAGGAAAGAGTATTATATCTTTGTGTTCATTTATTACCAACGATTGTAGCAAGTTGGCCTCGGTATTTTCTTTAAGAAATTCAACCTCAGTTTTATCTATGAGATATGTGTTAATGAACCCAATATCACCCACTTGTCTTTTCTTCAATTCGGCGATCTTCAATCTGCATAATATAGTGAGGATAATTATAAATACATGCAATGAAAGGGCTGAGTTATATAGAGAGACTTAATGACAGAAGTAGTACTACTTACAGACATGAGCAGGTGACCGTTGCTTTATCGATGGCCAATTGATTGAAAAACTGATAGAACTCCTCAAATGGAATAGGCAACAGTTCAATTCCAAGGAGGTCATGCTCCTTTTTAACTCTCACATACAAAGTACTCCTCCCCTCAGACTCTTTGCATGTTTTCATGTACCAATCATGCAATCTTCGCATCATCGTTGATAGAGAACTTTCATCTTTGACGAGAGGCTTCCCGTACTCGTATCTTTGTATCCGCACCTCCAAGAAATCATAATGTACATCGTCGGGCAGGTAATCTGCAGGATTGCCATAACCGGGCACCATCCTCGGATCGACGATGTCGCTAGCAGGCACCTTGAGCGGAGCAATTTGTTACCCAGCTCGTCGTTCTTTCATCCTTTGATCACTTTTAGTACTTCCCGACCTCTCCGCTTCGGCAAATGCCTTTCCAATAATGCGCTCATAGTTCCCTTTCGGCGGAGACTTGGGTGGTTTTGTCAGGGCAGCCAGAGTGCGCTTCGCTTTCACCGGATCTACCTTCTCCTCCGGAGGTGGATATATCTTTGCTTTCAAC
Source organism: Aegilops bicornis (assembly GCA_021605145.1). NCBI lineage: Eukaryota > Viridiplantae > Streptophyta > Magnoliopsida > Poales > Poaceae > Aegilops > Aegilops bicornis. The sequence goes on along the minus strand of CM038672.1, from coordinate 700,945,259 downwards.
CCTTGAAACCAGTCATCCACTTCGGTCTGCGCGATCTTCGCGTTTTCCTCCTCGCTCCTCTCATACGGTAACTTCTCTGCAGTCTTCAGAGAAGGACCGAATCTGTATCTCCTCCCGCCTTTGGCTGTACTGCTAGACGCCGGTAGAGCAGACGAAGCGGATGTCTTCTTTCCTTGCTTACGAGGCGGAGGAGAAGGACTACGATGCGCCGGAGCAGCCGGAGCGGCGGCGGGTCTCTTCCGCCCTTGCTGACGAGGCGGAGAAGGAGGAGGCTGGCTGCTCGGGCGCCGGGCGCAGGCGGAGTGCCGCCACGCTGAGAAGGAGGCCCAGTGCCCTGATCGTCACTCGCCGGAGGAGGAGGCGGAGTGCCCTGACTCGCCGGAGGAGGAGGAGGCGGAGGCGTCCAGTTCGGAAGGTTGATGAGCTCCTTCCGCCATAGGCATGGAGTCTTCAGAGCAGAACCCAGCCGATACTCCCCTTCACCGGTAGGGTGGTCAAGCCGGAGGTCCTCAAATCCCTCCGTTATTTCATCGACCATCACCTTAGCATATCCTTCGAATCGGCCGGCAGTGAAAAGTTGAGTCGGGTTTAGTAGGATAAACAGAGCCAACAGCCGCCTTGACCTTCAAATTCATCCATTGCGCCATAAGGTGGCAATTTTCAGCATCCGTGATAGCATCCACGGGATAGCTGGCAGGAGCCGTCAAGGCATGCTCGCTGAAGCAGCTCGGTGGAAGCCACGCCGCTTCTCCGGCTGAGATGGCGGGTAGCCGGGGAAGCTTCGCAGGTCGTTTGCTGCGACCGCTTCTCGTTCCTCTAGCCCCATTATCCTTTCGTGCAGCGCTGCAGTTGGCTCTGCTTCCGCTTTCTTCCTCCTCTCCGGGTTTGGTAACCCTCTGCGTCCGAAATCCAGCCTTCCACGAACGGAGCTCGGCGTGCCTCGTGTCCGTCTGTGGTGCTCAGGATTGCCGAGGGCCATTGTGAGCTCGCCCTTCTCCCCGTCTCGAACGAACGCCCTTGCTGCGCCGCTTCGATATATTCTGAAGCCTCTTGACCGGTATGTCCAATTGTTCGTCCGCCCAAATGCACTTCCTGTTATAGGGTCCAAGGATCCGCCGCCCCAAGAATCAAGTTCGCAACGGTCTCGCCAGTTCATTGTCTCTGGTTCGATCCCTTTATCAAGCAGATCATTCTCAGCCTTGGCCCACTTAGGCCGGGCTACGAGGTAGCCACCGACCCGCATGCGATGGTGAAGCTTCTTCTTCGCAGCATTTCTCTTGTTTGTCGCCGACATCTTTTACTCTTTTCCGATGTCTTGTGGGCCACAAATGCGGGCGATCATCTATGATCTTCTCATATTTGCCCTTGAATTCTGGTGTCTCATTTTTTCGACATACCTATTGAGGTCTTTCTTCCAATTCCTGAATAGGTCTGCCATCTTCTTGAGCAAAAGACTTGATTAATGGCTCTATAACTGGCTTCTCCGGATCATCCTCTGGCGGTAGGGTGAAATTTGACTTCAGCTCAGTCCAAACACCATTTTTACGCATATCATTGACATAAGACACCTCGTGGTCTTCGTTCTTAGGCTTATACCATTGGTGGATGCTGATCGGGATCTTGTCCCTAACCAGAACCCTTGACCGAGCAACAAATGCCTTCTTTGTCCGGTAGGGTTCAATCGGTTGGCCGTCAGCGCGATTTGTATGATCTCAAACTTTTCATCCGAGCTCAACTTTTTCTTCGGGCCTCGCCTCTTTACCGAAGTTGTGCTCGATCCGGAGGGCTAGAAAAAGAACAAAGACGAGAGTTAATTAATATGTGTACATACCAAAACAATGAATGCATCAATTAGCTAGTCAAGACAGGCTTAACTAATATATATACCGGCGGACTCGGTTTGGTGATCATCGGAGCCGTCCTCACGGTCTACTTCTTCACCCTCTCCTTCTTGCACCGGCATTGGGTCATCGGAGCCATGTAAATCATAGCCAGCTGCTTCTTCACCCTCTCCTTCCAGACCATCGTTGTCGTTGAGAAACATCAACGAGCAGACGGCATCACTTCCTTGTGCGATTATGTCCCTCAACAACGCTTCTTGTGCTTCGTCCTGGGGTGTCCATAGTTTCTACAAATATTTACAACATGGCAATTATTATTCAAACATGACAGATATGGATATATTAGTGGCAAACGTAGAACTAGCTAGCTAATCACAATAAGGAATCATATTAGTGGCCTCGACAACGCTTCAAGGGTTAGGGGGTGGCCTCGAGAACGCTTCAAGGAGGGGGTAATATCGACCCCCCCCCCCCCCACGTGTTGAAGCTATCGGGAGGGGGTCGGCGTTGAACACTACATCTATGTCCCACAAGTGACGTGGGCATCGACGCCCGCGGTAGGGTAGAGGGTCGTGGATCGCTGGTGATCGAGGTCGAGGTCGAGGATCGCCGAGAGGTCGGGAGGTTGCCTAGTGTCAAAGGATTCAACAAAACCATGTCTTCATCATTAGGCGAAAGTAACATGTGCATGATGGTACGAAGCTCTCCAAAGTTATTTTGGAACGGAGTCCTAGATAGGATAATTCGCTTTTTGGTACAAAGTTTAGCAAGAACCTTCCGAATATCGTTATTTGGAAGGCCTTTGCTGAAATTGCATAAAAGGCAAATTATCCTATCCGGACTCCATTCCGTAATAACTTTGGAGGACTTCCACCATCATGCCATGGTTACTTCCGACTAATGATGAAGCCATGGATTTCTTCAATACTTTGACACTAGGAACCTCTCGACCCTCGGCGATCCTCGACCCCTTGAACCCTCGACGACCTGGAACCCTCGACCCTAGGCGACCTCGAACCCTCGATCCCTCGACCCTAGAACCCTCGACCGGGATAATATCGACAACGCTTCAAGGGGGTAATATCGACAACGCATTTAGATACATACACGGAAATTAATGTTATCGGGGAGGGGTATATCGAATTTCCCCATGTATTGAAGTTATCGGGAGGTATATGGTCCCCCTCGTGAAGTTATCGGGAGGGGTATATCGGCGATGTGAGAGGAGAAGATCGAAGAAAAAAAGAAGAAAAAAGAGGAGAAGAAGAAAGGAATAGAGGAGAAGAAGAAAAATAGAATATTTTCTATTTTTCTTCTTCTCCTCTATTTCTTTCTTCTTCTCTTCTTTTCTTCTTTTTCCTCTTCTTATTTATTTCTCCTCTTCTTCCTCTCCTCTTCTTCTCCTTTCTTCCTCTTCTTATTTTCCTTTTCCTCTCCTTCTTTTCTTCTTCTTCTTCCTTCTTTCAAGCTAGATATATAAAACTTTTCTAAAAATGTAACTTTTGCATATATAAAACTTTTTCTTCTTCTTCCTTCTTCCTTCTCTTCCTTCTTCCTAAATATATAAAACTTTTCTAAAATGAAACTAACCTAAAATTAATGTACTAAATCAGAGAACATTAATGTACTAAAATTAATGTATTTTTAAAACACCATGCATATTACAATTGAAAAAATACATACAGTCATACAAAAAAATATATAAAACAAGCATATATATATATGAAAAAAAAATGCAAAAGGAGGATGCGCGGGACCAAGCTGCGGCGAGGATGGCGGGTCGGGCAGAGGCGCGGATGACGGCGAGGGCGGGATGGGCGGCGCTGACGGGCAGGTCATGGGCGACGACGACGGTGGGCCGGAGCGAGCGCGCAGGGGCGGGCAGGGCGGCGCGTGGCCGGCAGGCGCGGCGCGGCGAAGGCGCTGGGCGACGGCGACGACGGGAACGGGCGAGGCGACGACGACATGGGGGCGACGGGCGGCGCTGGCAGCCTGGCGGCGTCCGATGTGCTCAAGGCGTCGTCTGGGAACTGGCGAGGGAAATCTGAAATTTCCTAAGTGCTGGCTTATATAGCAAAGCCATTGGTCCTGGTTTGTGGCACAAACCGGGACTAATGCCCCCCTTTAGTCCCGGTTGGTGCCACCAACCGGGACCAAATGCCTCTTTTCAGCAGCCCAAAGGGCGGGAAGCGGCGTTTGGTCGGTTGGTGGTACCAATCGGGACTAAAGGGGCATTAGTCCCGCTCAGAGAACCAATCGGGACTAATGCACTTTTAGTCCCGGTTGGTGCCACCAACCGGACCAAAGGCCTCTGCTGCCCCGAACCCAAATATTTAGTCCCACCTCGCTAGTTGAGAGGGAGGCGCACCTGTTTATAAGGTGCGGTGCGCCTTCCCTCTCGAACTCCTCTCTAAAGCAGGCTTTCGGGCCTAAACCTGCAATCTGTGCCTATGGACCTACTGGGCCTCCCGCGGGCCTGAATCCTGGCCCATGGTAGGGTTTCTAGTCGTATTCGTGCCGTGGGGGCCCAAAGAGGGTGGCACTTTTTTGTTTTTTGTTTTCTTTGATGCTTTATTTATTTTATTTTGTTTCTACTTACAACAAAATACTTATTGTTGCTATTTTTATTTTTTCCAGTTTTTTGTTTTGCTTTCTGCATTATTTATTTTTGTTGTTTTTTGCTTTATTTTTTAATTCTTTTTGCTTTTAGTTTTAGAAAAATTATAAACTTTCTGTTAGCGCCATTAGTTTTCAAATTTGAAAACACTTTTTTTGTTTTCTTTGTTGCTTTATATATTTTATTTTGGTTGTAATTACAACAAAATACTTATTGTTGCTATTTTTATTATTTTTCAGTTTTTTTTCTGTTTTCTGCATTATTTATTTTTTGTTGTTTTTTGCTTTATTTTTTAATTCTTTTTTGCTTTTAGTTTTAGAAAAATTATAAACTTTCTGTTAGTGCCATTAGTTTTCAAATTTGAAAACACTTTTTTTGTTTTTTTGTTGCTTTATATATTTTATTTTGTTTCTACTTACAACAAAATAATTATTGTTGCTATTTCTATTTTTTTCAAGTTTTTTCGCTTTTGTTTTCTGCATTATTTATTTTCTTTTGGTTTTTGCTTTATTTTTTAATTCTTTTTGCTTTTAGGTCAGCAAAATTATAAACTTTCTGTTTGTGCCATTAGTTTTCAAATTTGAATTCTTTGGAATTTGTGTGAATCACAAGTTTGTGAGATCAACAAGGCGTGTAGAGGGACGGGCTTATAAACCGGTGTGAGCGCCCTTCGGTTGGCGAGGTTTTCAAATTCATAGTTTTCAAATGAACTCTGAAAAAGTTGGCATAGCATGTCCATGTACAAAACGGACAATGGTATCATACTGCCTGTTACAAAGTTGGCATGGTATCATCATAATAGTTATGGAGAAAGTCTTCACTTTTTCTTCACTTGTGTCCTTTGCTTATTGCGCCGTAACCATGGATAATCTTCATCGTTTATCAGGATGCTTGGGTCAGCCTTGACTTTGAAGGGGGGAATTTCATGAAACTTTTCATACTCTTCAGACATGTCTGTCTTGCCCTCCACTCCCAGGATGTCCCTTTTTCCTAAAAGAACTATGTGGCGCTTTGGCTCATTGTATGATGTATTCGCTTCCTTATCTTTTCTTTTCCTCGGTCTGGTAGACATGTCCTTCACATAGATAACCTGTGCCACATCATTGGCTAGGACGAACGGTTCGTCCGGTGTACCCAAGATTTTTCAGATCCACTGTTGTCATTCCGCATTGTGGGTCTACCTGCCCGCCTCGACAGATTGACCCACTTGCACTTAAACAAAGGGACCTTAAAATCTACTCCGTAGTCAAGTTCCCATATGTCTACTATGTAACCATAATATGTGTCATTTCCCTTGTCGGTTGCTGCATCAAAGCGGACACCGCTGTTTTGGTTGGTGCTCTTTTCATCTTGGTCAATCGTGTAAAATGTATTCCCATTTATCTCGTATCCTTTCCAAATTATTATAGTCGAAGATGGTCCCCTGGACAACAAGTACAGCTCATCACAAACAGTGCTGTCACCTCTGAGACGTGTTTCCAACCAACTGCTGAAAGTCCTAATGTGTTCACATGTAATCCAGTCGTGACCGCTCCCGGGTGTTTGGAGCGCAGACTGTTCTTGTGTTCATCGACATACGGGTCACCAAGGTAGAGTTCTCAGAGAACTGTGTAGTGTGCTTGAGACCAAGAATATCCGTCCCTGCATATTAGTGAGTCCCTTCCAAGCGTGCCTTTTCGGTCAGTCTCCCCTCATACCGCGATTTAGGGAGACCTATCTTCTTAAGGCCAGGAATGAAGTCAACACAAAACCCGATGACATCCTCTGTTTGATGGCCCATGGAGATGCTTCCGTCTCTGCCTAGCGATTATTTAACATATTTCTTTAGGACTCCCATGAACCTCTCAAAGGGGTACATATTATGTAGAAATACGGGCCCCAGAATGACAATCTCGCCGACTAGATGAACTAGGACGCGCGTCATGATATTGAAGAAGGATGGTGGGAACACCAGCTCAAACCCGACAAGACATTGCGCCACATCACTCCTTAGCGTTGGTACAATTTCTGGATCGATCACCTTCTCGAGATATTGCATTGAGGAATGCACATAGCTTCACAATGGCTAATCGGACGTTTTTCGGTAGAAGCCCCTCAATGCAACCGGAAGCAGCTAAGCGCCATAATCACGTGGCAGTCATGAGACTTTAGGTTCGGAACTTTTTCTCCGGCATATTTATTATTCCCTTTATATTCGACGAGAAGCGGTGGGACCTTCATACTGAGCAGGCATTGAAAGAATATTTCTTTCTCTTCTTTCGTAAGAGCGTAGCTGGCAGGACCTTCATACTGCTTCGGAGGCATGCCCTCCTTTTCGTGCAAGCGTTGCAGGTCCTCTCGTGCCTCAGGTGTATCTTTTGTCTTCCCATACACGCCCAAGAAGCCTAGCAGGTTCACGCAAAGGTTCTTCGTCACGTGCATCACATCGATCGAAGAGCGGACCTCTAGGTCTTTCCAGTAGGGTATGTCCCAAAATATAGATTTATTCTTCCACATGGGTGCGTGATTCTCAGCGTCATTCGGAACAGCTAGTCCGCCGGGACCCTTTCCAAAGATTACGTGTAAATCATTGACCATAGCAAGTACGTGATCACCGGTACGCATGGCGGGCTTCTTCCGCTGATCTGCCTCGCCTTTGAAATGCTTGCCTTTCTTTCGACATTGATGGTTGGTCGGAAGAAATCGACGATGGCCCAGGTACACATTCTTCCTGCAGCTGCCCAGGTATATACTATCGGTGTCAAGTAAACAGTGCGTGCATGCGTGGTATCCCTTGTTTGTCTGTCCTGAAAGGTTACTTAGAGCGGGCCAATCGTTGATGGTCACGAACAACAACGCCTTTAGGTAAAATTCCTCCTTTTTGTGCTCATCCCACGTACGTACACTGTTTCCATTCCACAGCTGTAAAAGTTCTTCAACTAATGGCCTTAGGTAAACATCAATGCCGTTGCCAGGTTGCTTAGGGCCTTGGATGAGAACTGGCATCATAATGAACTTCCGCTTCATGCACATCCGAGGAGGAAGGTTATACATACATAGAGTCACGGGCCAGGTGCTGTGATTGCTGCTCTGCTCCCCGAAAGGATTAATGCCATCCGCGCTTAAAGCAAACCATACGTTCCTTGGGTCCTTTGGAAACTCATCCCAGTACTTCCTCGATTTTTCTCCACTGTGACCCGTCAGCGGGTGCTCTCAACTTCCCGTCTTTCTTACGGTCCTCACTGTGCCATCGCATCAACTTGGCATGCTCTCCGCTTACGAACAGACGTTTCAACCGTGGTATTATGGGAGCATACCACATCACCTTCGCAGGAACCCTCTTCTGGGAGGCTCGCCGTCAACATCACTGGGGTCATCTCGTCGATCTTATACCGCAATGCACCGCATACCGGGCATGCGTTCAGATCCTTGTAGGCACCACGGTAGAGGATGCAGTCATTAGGGCATGCATGTATCTTCTCCACCTCCAATCCTAGAGGGCATACGACCTTCTTTGCTGCGTATGTACTGTCGGGCAATTCGTTATCCTTTGGAAGCTTCTTCTTCATTATTTTCAGTAGCTTCTCAAATCCTTTATTAGGCACAGCATTCTCTGCCTTCCACTACAGCAATTCGAGTACGGTACCGAGCTTTGTGTTGCCATCTTCGCAATTGGGGTACAACCCTTTTTTGTGATCCTCTAACATGCGATCGAACTTCAGCTTCTCCTTTTGACTTTCGCATTGTGTCCTTGCATCGACAATGACCCGGCGGAGATCATCATCATCGGGCACATCGTCTGGTTCCTCTTGATCTTCAGCAGCTTCGTCCGTTGCAGCACCATCGTGCACATCGTCTGGTGCATCTTGATGTTCAGTAGCATCACCGTATTCAGGGGGCACATAGTTGTCATCGTACTCTTCTTCCTCGCCGTCTTCCATCATAACCCCCATTTCTCCGTGCCTCGTCCAAACATTATAGTGTGGCATGAAACCCTTGTAAAGCAGGTGGGTGTGAAGGATTTTCCGGTCCTAGTAAGACTTCGTATTCCCACATATAGGGCATGGACAACACATAAAACCATTCTGCTTGTTTGCCTCAGCCACTTCGAGAAAATCATGCACGCCCTTAATGTACTCGGAGGTGTGTCTGTCACCGTACATCCATTGCCGGTTCATCTGCGTGCATTATATATAATTAAGTGTGTCAAAAATCATTACAGAACATCATGAATAGATAATTAAGTGACCAAATTAATAGAAGTTCATCATCACATAAAAACCAAAGTACATACATAGTTCTCATCTAACAACATAAAGCTCTGCAGAGCATCTAAATTAATTAAACCATACATTGAAACTATGTAAAACATTTCAATGCGAAAACAAATGCGATCATAATCGCAACCAAGGTAACAACTGATCCAACGGCATAATGATACCAAGCCTCGGTATGAATGGCATATTTTCTAATCTTTCTCATCTTCAAGCGCATTGCATCCATCTTGATCTTGTGATCATCGCATTTACATCCGCAACATGCAACTCCAATATCATCTTCTCCTCCTCAAGTTTTTTATTTTTTCCTTCAAGAAATTATTTTCTTCTTCAACTAAATTTAACCTCTCGACAATAGGGTCGGTTGGAATTTCGGTTCAACAACCTCCTAGATAAATAAAATCTATGTCACGTTGGTCGGCATAATTTTCATAAACAATAAATGAACCAATAGTTATGAAAAGATAATATATACCACATCCGAATCATAGACAGGTGACGAGGGCCGACGGGGGCGGATACCAAAACCATCGCACTATATAAGATGCAATAATAAAAGTAAGAAAATAATACAAGTATCTATCTAAACATACAAGTAAGAATATTTTTCCTTTCAGAAAGAAGATAAGAACAAGAGGCTCACCACGTTGGTGCCGGCGATGAGATCGGCGCGGGTGATCGACGGCGGTGAAGACGGGGACGGGGTGTGACGGACAGCTAAACCTAGACAAATATTGAGGAAAATGGAGGTTGGAGGTCGAGCTTGGAGAGGAGAAAGCTTAAGTAGTGTGGCTCGGACATTTCATCGAACACCTCATGTGCATAGGAGGTGAGCTAGAGCACCACAAAGCCCCCCCCCCCTCGTCGGCAAGAGAAAAACAGAGCACTGGAGTGCTCTGCTCGCGAGCGAGTGGGTATATATAGGCAGCACCATTGGTCCCGGTTGGTGGCATGAACCGGGACTAAAGGGAACCCTTTGGTCCCGGTTCATACCACCAACCGGGACCAATAGTGGTGGGCCAGGAGCCAGGCCCATTGGTCCCGCTTCGTCCCACCAACCGGGACCAAAAGGTCCGGACGAACCGGGACCAATGGCCCACGTGGCCCGGCCGGCCCCCTGGTCTCACGAACCGGGGCAAATAGCTCTATTGGTCCCGGTTCTGGATTGAACCGGGACTAATGGGCTGAACTGGCCTGGGCCATTGCCCCCTTTTCTACTAGTGACAATTGTGAAACCCAAGAAATTTATAGGAAGAGCCCCAATAAGCATTTGTAGATGATGATTTTTTTGGGAAGCTGTTGAAGATGCTCTAACTACCACCACATATTTTTAATCTCGTCCCCAAAATATCACCTAAAATGAATATAGCCGAACACACCTAAAATGCAGTTGAAACCATTACATTTTCTCTCAAGGTTAAATTATACAACGCGCTTGGCAATTGTTCCTTTTTTCTTTAAAAATACATGCATATAGCCACAAGTCTTTTCAAAACCTTGTCATGAACCATTCACTAATACTTCCTGTCTACATAACCAATAGAAACTCATGGGACGCGTATTTTGGCTCCTGGGTGCTCCACCACCTTATTTGAACATTAACTTCAAAAAAAGTTACCAGGAAAAAAATCTGGGATTTTGGGATATCGAACCTGGGTGCCCAATTTACTTCTGTGCGAAGTTCCACGGAAAAAGGCATTCGTGGTACTCTTAGTAAAAAAGACAAAAAAATACTTGAGATTCCCCCTTTACCGGAAACGCCACCCGCAGGTCCTTCCTTAGCTCCAGAAGAAATCCTATGTACAAAAAAATTTGTTTGAGTGGATCGTACGTCGGACTATATTTTCTTCGTCACAGATACATTTCTTGGTATTTTTGACGAAACTTCACACGGGAGTAGATTAGGCACCCAACTTTGATATCCCAAGATTCCAGTTTTTTTTCTAGTATTTTTTTTTAGTTTCATATTAATATAGGGGGTGGAGCACTCATGAGTTCATGTGCATTTTCCATACTCATGCCCTTACTTTCGAATTATGACAAAAGAACTGTGATTGATTAGTTATAGCTTTCACAACATACGACAAGACTCCTGATCCACGGGTACGGTGAACCACATAACTCGAGTAGCAGGCATGCATGCTGTAAATGGAGTGTGTATCAGTGGTCCATCCTGCACATATATGGAAATTACGTGGGTCATCAGCAGCCAGCGCTGAAGGAAAGGGCACCTGCACAAGGGTAGGGTCATACCCGCGCATTGATGCATGAATTGATAGCGATATAGAAGTTCAATGAGATATAGTTGTATGGGTCATGAATATTAGAATAATAATATGAAAAAATAAACTACAAGTAAAAGTACAAATGAAATATTGTATTTGATTATTTTGTAGCCATAAAACATTCATTAATTATAAGTAGCATAATAAAATGAGTTGCTTGTCATGCATGGTTGCATGTTGGTGTGTGCATTTTCCCCCTGCATGGTTACATATCGGATGGACCTTTTCCCATGAATGGTTGCATGTTGACATGGCATGTTCCAATGTTAAAAGAAATATGTTAGTGGGGATCACCTATTTAGTAACTCTTGTGGGTACGAAACTGATAGCATAAATGGTTTTAAAACATCCGTCACCCTTATTACATGAAATGGAATCGGTGTTCACTAGCACTAGCACAAAGCAACTGAAGCAAAACAAAAGACCAAAATCGTTTTCATCACTTAGCACCATACCCCAACAAAGATCTCGTAAGTAAACAGAAAGTCAAGGGGGGTTAGCGGGGAAGAGCACACGTAGCCCGCAAATCTAGTCTGTGATCCTTCCTCCCATAAGTTTAGCATTTTAAATATTGAGTCCCATCTCTAAAAAGTCTCCTAAAATGGATATATATAAACCTCTCCTTAAATATTAATAATGTTGAAATCATTATATCTTCACTCAACTTTAAATAAAACATCATGGTATTTGTTTTTATAGAGAGGCTGAATCTTAACCACAAGTCTCCCAAAAATCTTTTCCGGTTAGCATTCCCTACTTTCTTCCGACAAAAATTATAGAATATACCCCTTACCTTTAAAATGATATGAAAGGATAGGGATTTATTATGTCAAGATTACATGTAACATAACAATTCTCTGGTGCAATATTTGTCCAGAATAAGCTTCTGCCACAGGCCATCCTCATTTTCATGCTCCCAATGCCACTAAACAAAATGACATATATTCATAAGGTATACCACCACTAGTAGAAAAAGGGACATTAGTCCCGGTTCGTAAAGGTCTTTAGTCCAGATTAGGTAACCAGGACTAAGGAATCGGGACTAAAGCCCCCCCCCCCCCCCCTTTTAGCCCCGGTTGTCTTACGAATCGGGACTAAAGGGACTCCACGTGGCCGCTGTGGAGCACTCAGGCAAGAGGACCTTTAGTCCCGGTTGCTAACACAAACCGGGACTAAAAGGCCACCATGCGTTAGGTTTTTTTTAAAGGATGGGTTTAGGGGTTTCATTTTGTGTTTCCCTTTTCTTTTTGTGTTTACCATTCAATTCTTTTTCATTTAGGGTTTTTTATTTTTATTTTATGTTTTCCATTCAACTCGACGCTAGCTATTATACATATAGCAATGAAGGAACCATTACACAACATCGTCATGAATACAGAGAAGTGACCTCTTTCTCTGTGCTTGGTCGAACAACGAGTTTTCGTATATATATTCGACGCTACTACATATAGTACACGTTCATGCATATATACAATATAATATCTCTTACGATCCCTAATATCTAATTACCAAAATTCCCTACCAATTCCGATGGTATTCTCCATTTTTAGCCATGACCTCTTCAAGTAAGAATCCTGCCAATTCCTCTTGAATTGCTCGTATGCGATCCTTTCGGTAGGAGATTGTCCCGCATCCATTCGATCTAATTTAAAGAAGGAGGTCAATATATATATATATATATATATATATATATATATATATATATATATATATATATATATATATATAAATGAAACTCAACACACTTGATGGTAATAAAATAAAATTATGAATATTGTTTACGTACTCGAAGTTTTTCTAAAATTCTGCCCTTCTCACAGGTCGTCTGGCGAATGAACACGTAAACGTAGTATCCATATAAATTATTCCAGTCTCCCTGCCTCAAACACTTTACGAGAATAGAGTTCAATAAAAATAATAATCAAGCATGATAATGGTATTGAAACTAGAATCAAAGAGAGATGCGCAGAACTAGCTAATACTACTTACATTGAGTTGTCGAAATTGCAGCTCCTCTTTCCATTCACCCCTAGCTTGCTTGGTGAACATTTTTCAAACCCTGCCCGGAAAAGAAAATGAATAAAGGAGTTATTAATTACTTGATATCAGGAAATGAATGAAAGTTGCCGACATTGTGCGATAATGATTGAACTTACCTCTGGAGCATTTCACTCAGGTCCGCCCACATCTGAGGGTCTTTACGTTTCGAGTCCATCAATATTACTAATCCATCGTCAACCTAAATGACTAGCAGAATAAAGTGAAACCTGCACATGCATAACTCCTCAATTACACTTAACATCAAGTAAACGAAACAGAATGTGTAGAAGACACTAACACTCACTTGAAGTTGTAAGGAAATAGTATTTCCTTTCTGGTTTGTTGTGCAATGAATGCCCCTGGCAAGTTAGCCTCTGTTTCCTCGGCGTTGTTTGCTACCGTATATTCATGTATCTTATTTGGGTTAATGAACCCAATCTCATAGATTTGTCCTCTTTGCATTCGAGAATCTTCATTCTGCATAATATAGTGAGGATAATTATACATGCAATGAACGAGCTGAGCTAGAGACGTAATTACAGAAATAATACTTACAAACAATAGCAACTGACAATAGATTTATCGAGGGCGTATTGATTGCATAACTGAAATAATTCATCAAATTCAATGTACATCTCCTCGTCTCCACTGAAGTAATGCTCATCTCTAATTCCCACCATGATCGTGTTGCTCCCTTCCTTTGAGCTTCCATCACTGGTGGAAAAAAGGCCTTTGGTCGCGGTTCGCAACTGCCATTAGTCGCGGTTGCGCAACCGCGACCAAATAAGCGCGACTAAAGCCCCACACCTTTAGTCGCGGCTGCGTAAGAACCGCGACTAACGGCCCGTCCACGTGGGCGCCAAAGTGACCGTCAGGCGGAGGACCTTTAGTCGCGGTTCTTCTGGCCAACCATGACTAAAAGGCCGCCACAGGTTTAGGGTTTTAGCCACCCCCTAAACCTGTTTTCTGTTTAATTTGTATTGTTTTATTTCTTTTGTGCTTTATTTTAATTTTGAAGGAGTTTCATATATTCTACGGTACTACATACATGCATATGAATGTACAATCTCAAATAAATTTGAAATTAGAACCAAAAAGAATTCAAGAGGAATATACAATATATATTCAATATCATCGGATGACCATATACAATTTTGAACAAGTTTCCATACATGATTTAATCCATATAAAGTTCTACGTCCTCGTAATAGTGTTCTCCTTTAGGATGGAGGACTTCCTGCTGAACCATCCAGCTAGTTCCTCTTGAAGTGGTCGGAAGCGAGCTTACGGACTAAGCATCATCCGGAGGTTATTCCTCCGAGCATTGGTATCACTCGGAACCCGCCAGAGGTGTATCTCCGGATCCTCTCCTGAACATAGTATCCACATAGATTGGTCTCCAGTGGCTGAATATCCCCAGCATTCTTAGGCTTTAACATTTTGAATTCTAGCTCTTTTTGAATTCACCGACCTTTGTATCTACGAACCGTCTCCAAACCCTACGAGGCAAAGAAAATTAAATGAACAAGAGAGTTATTAGTTACTTGATATTAGGAAATGAAACGAAATAGGCCGATCGATATAGAGCGCAAATGAATGAAAATAATTACTTCGCAGCATTCTTCTCATGTCGGCCCAAAGCTTTGGATCCATATTCAGAGAGTCGTGGACGAGACATTCGAGGTGTTAACTTTAGTTACTAGCAGAATCCATGGAACCTGCAGACACGATACATGCACAAGACGTCATGCATAACTCATCGATTAGCCGGCCACATACCATGCACATGGAGTAAACAAAAGAGAATGTGCTCAAGATGTAAACACTCACCCAAAATGGTAAGGAAATAGAATATCACTTTTGAGTTCCTGCTTTGTAAGAAACCGCCACAGGTCTGCCTCCACGTCGGCGGGGTGACGCTCCAACACATGTCCATTAACGATGTGTGGGTCAATGAACCCAACATCATGGATGTTCCTTACTCTGCATTCCTTAATCTTCATTCTGCATGTATAATAGCGGACACAACAATATAGTTAGGACATATATATAGTGCAGGCAATATGAACGAGATGGGGTAGAAATTAATAAATCACTTACGTAACGTAGCAACCGATGATAGATTTGTCGAGCTCGCAGCAGATTGAAAAGCTGGAACAATTCACTCAAAGGTGCAATTTGTACATAGTAATGTTTGAAGTGATGCTCATGTCTAACTTCCGCATAAATATATTCTTTGGCGTTTTATTTTTATGTAACCCTTGTACCAATTCAGCAGACCTTTCATTTGGTCGGTAGATCATTTTCTGCGCAGGCTCGACGAGAGGCCCATTCTTGACATATGTAATTACTACCTCCTTCATCGGCGCCTCATCAAGGCCTAACAGTTCACGAAGAGTAATACCTAAGTTGGCCGCTTGTTCTCGGCACTCGTTCTGATCAATCCATGTGCCGTCGCAGCTTGTATGATCTCGGGGCATCCGGGGCTTCCACTATAAGCGGGGCAATCGATTGTTTACTTTGTTCCCCGAGCTGGGCAACTTGTTTCCCGCTTATTTTACTTTCGGCCTTCTCCCGCTCTTTGTTCTCGTTCAACATGAGTGCCTGCCTGCGAAGTTCACGTGCATAGTCGTTAGGCAGATTCTTCGCGGCTTGGGACGGTGTGCTCAAAAATGACTTAGCCCACTTCTTTTGCTCATCGAATATCTTGGCTTGGGCTCGGGCTCTCTTTTCTTCTTGCAGTCCGCCTTCCATTTCTCATAATGAGCAGCAGCAGCGTCGACTTCCTCGGCACTACGTTCCCAAGGCCTTGTGGGGAGAGGCTTGATGATGGCTCCGGTACCTTTGTGGTCTTAGGTACATAAGGGTCCGGGTTAATAATCAGGACTATACGCTTCTTTGTCGGAGGTGGATTGGGGGCGGCGTCGATCACCCGCCGGACGAGGATCGGGGCGGCGGCTGATCACCGCCGGACGTTGTGGATCGGGGGCGGCGTCGGCCGACGTGGCGGAGGTGTAGGTGAACCGCCACCACCACCACCACCACCACCGCCGCCACCGCCACCACCACCACCGTGAGGGGTGGACTTGTTGTCCTTGGCGCCTCGCCTAGAAACTTGATAAACTTCTTTTGCCATAGAATGAAATGGCGCTTGACATCTCCAAGTCTTTTCTCCCCTTCGTGTGTAGCAATGTCAATCTCCGTGTCCTCAAACCCTTGGACTATGTCCTCCACCGTGACACGAGCATAGCCATCTTGAATGGGGTTGTTGTGGTGGAGTGCTCTGTAAACATGGTAAAGCACTGCCGATGGCTACCTTCATGGACATGTTCCCGATAGGATAATACAGATGACATTCTTTCATCTCCTTTATATCGTCCACGGGGTAGCGAGGAGGCTCCGGTGCAGTAATTTCGACCACCAGAGGCTCCGGTGCAGTAATTTCGACCACCGGAGGCTCCGGTGCAGTAATTTCGATCGTCGGTGCATCTGCACCAGCCGGTCGGGCCTCCGTGGAAGCCACGCTGCTTCTCCGCTGCTGGCTTCCGAGATCCGCTGGATGATCTTCATGCTGCACCCGAGCTGCATCTCTTTCGGCTACTAGTACACTCATGGTTTTCTTCATCACATCCATTTCTGATGCCAACCGCGCCACAACATCTGATTCCCGATCCATCTTTCTCTTACGGCTTCTGTAACCGTACGGGTCATCGTTCTGGGGGAACCCTATTTTCCACGGAATGTGCCCCATGCCTCGTACACGTCCTCCGTGTTCAGGATTCCCGAGGGCTTTTGTCGGTAGCGTCGTTCTCACTGTTGAACTTGATCTTCCCACTGTTGAGCATCCTTCATTGCGTCAATAAGGGCTTGGGTGGGTTTAATTAATTTGCCCGATAAACACACTCCCTGTCTCCGGGTTCAGCGTTCCCCATGCCCGTACCACCAGCTTTTGGCCCTTGGGTCCCATCCCTCCGCACTGGACGGATTCCTCGCGCCCTCATCTCGTTCTCCATCTTCTCCAACCTAGGCACCAAAATGCGATACCCTCCTGGCCCCATAACATGATTGTACTCCTTCTTAGCCGCATTTTCCTTATTTTTTTCGATATTTCAATGAACTGCTCCGATTTCTTTTGCTTCACAAATTCTGGCCAATCATGTTTCAGTTTCTCATATTGTCCTTTGAAATCCGGAGTCTTGTTCTGCTTGACAAAGTCACGGGCTAGATTTTGCTTGAATTTCCGGAATGCGTCGGCCATCTTATGAAGAGCGAACTGTTTGACTAGCCTCCTCCTCTCCTTGTTTTCCTCAATCTTGTTACCCTCCTCATCGAATTTGTTGTATTCCGGAGGTAGAACGAAATGTTCCATAAGCTTCTTGAAGCAATCTTTTTTGTTCTCTTATCGACAAAAGTGAAACCATCAATTCGTGCCTTCTTTGGCTCATTCCACTCTCGACGGTGATCGAGACGTTGTCTCTAACAATGGCTCCGCATTGGCTGACAAACTTGGTGGCGTTCTTGCGGGGCTCCAGCGGCCTGCCGGTTGCAGTGTCGACAACCTCGATGGTGCATGTTTCTCCTTGTTTCATCGTCTTGGTTGCGCCACGCTTTGACGACGTACTCGATTGTTTCGACGATCCGGCCGAGGGCTAAAATAAGAAAGAGAGTCGCGCGTTAGTACACACATATTTATTCAAATCAGTTAGTTTGTATCACCGGAGGCTCAATGTATATATATACCTCGGCGCCGAAGGTGGTTGCTACTTCCATTTGAAGATCGCTGCGTTTATCGACGTTTCTTCGGCATCTTCTTCTGACGGCGCCCTTCATCTTCACCGTCAAGGTTCAGATAAGAAGAGATATCATCTTCTTCTTCTCCGGTCGGCACATATTGAATATCGCCATTTATGATGCCGAACATATGTGCTTCACCGTCCGGATCATAGTTGTCCATAATCGGTTGACTCTATCGTCCGCCATTATGTCGATCCCGAAAACATGTAGTAAAAACAAATTAATTAAGTGAAGAAGGGGCGGTGGCGGTGGCGAAAGGCGGTGGCAAAAGGAGGGGCGAGGAAGGTGGGAGAGGGTCTCGCGGTAGAGCGCGAGACAGGTGCTCCGTAGTCGAACTTGGGGTCGCCGGCAGTCTCGGGGTCTACCGGAAAGAAGTAACGGAGGGGGAACACAATAAATAACAGAGCAATCAAAGCATCACAAAGCGTAACATGGCAATACGCGGTGCTAGGTGTGCCCTAACGCGGCAGTAGGTCGCATGCCGTGAAAGGGGAAACATCCGGGAAAGTATCCCCGGTGATTCGCGTTTTCGGACAAATGAATCGGAGGGGAAAGTTACGTGTTTCCTATGCTAGGGATGTGTGGCGGACGAACGAGCTGCGTATCCGGATCCGCCTCATCGTTCTGAGCAACTTTCATGTACAAAGTATTTTCATCCGAGTTACGGATTATTTTATATTAATTTTTAAAGTTTTATATCATTTTTAGAATTAACAGAATTAATTAAATTGTGCATTAACTAATTAACCAAGTTAATTAGATTAATTAACAGATTAGTTATATTAGTTATTTAATTAGGTTTACTAAACACAATTAATTAAGTTAATTAATTTAATTAACTGATTAATTAATTAATATATTTATTTATTTATTTTCTAAATTCTCTTCTCTCCTTTTTTAAATCGTTGGGCGTGGCCCCAATTGTCATTGGGCCAGGGGCCTTAACGGGCGCCGGGCGCTTAGCGGGCAGCGGTGTGGTGCCCATGCCCGAGGCCGTAGCCTGCCCGGGCGAGGGGAGCCGGCACGAGCTCCCGGCCAAGGGCGCGATGGCGCCCGGCCGGAACAGGCGGCGGAGGGGAAGTGGCCGGTCCGGCGAAGGCCAAGAACCGAGACGGGGAGCCGCGACGCCGCGCCGCCATGCAGAGGCGGGCGCGGGCGACGGGACCGGCGGGCGCAGCGTTCGGAGGGGGCCGGGAGACGGCGGACGGGCCCGGCGGGGGAGCTCACCAAGGAGAGGGCGGCGTCGCGGGGAGGACCGACGAAGGAGAGGCGGGACGGCAGTCCGGCGCGACGGGGCGAGGGCGACGCGGCGGCGGCCGAGGGCGCGGCAGAGACGAACCGATCGGAGAAGACGAGAATAGATCGGGCGTGGTATTTATAGTCCCCCCCTTTAGTCGCGGTGGGCTACGAGGCCCGCGACTAAAGGTACCCTTTAGTCGCGGGTCGCCTGCCCAACCGCGACTAAAGGTTTTTTGGGCGGGTTTTTTGCGTTCCCGCGCCCCACCATTAGTCGCGGCTGGTCTGGCGACCATGACTAAAGGCCCCACCTTTAGTCATGGTCGCCCGCCCAACCGAGACTAAAGGACTTGTGCTGCCCCGCGCCAAAAAGTTTAGTCCCACCTCGCTAGTAGAGAGAGCTAGAGATTGGTATATAAGCGCCGCGCCCACCCTCTCGAGCTCCTCTCAACTGCAGGCTTTCGGGCCTAATCTGTCACTAGCTATGTGCCTGTGGGCCTACTTGGCCTCCTGCGGGCCTGAATCCTGGCCCATGTAGGGTTTCTAGTCGTATTCAGGCCGTGGGGGTCCAGTAGGCGGCACTATTTTTTCCAGTTTTTTGTTTTGTTTTCTACATTATTATTTATTTTTGTTGTTTTTGCTTTATTTTTTAATTCTTTTTGCTTTTAGTTTTTGAAAAATTATAAACTTTCTGTTAGTGCCATTATTTTTCAAATTTGAAAACACTTTTTTTTTCTTTGTTGCTTTATTTATTTTATTTTGTTTCTACTTACAACAAAATACTTATTGTTGCTATTTTAGTCGCGGATCGCCTGCCCAACCATGACTAAAGGCCGCCATGAGTTTAGGGTTTTCCGCCATTTCTTCCCTGTCTTCCCGCCTCTTTCGTCCCGCCACTTTCTTCCCGCATCCTGTCTTCCCGCTCCCATTTTTACCGCCATTTCTCACTACATATATTTAGCCCGGCTTGGCCAGCATTATCACATCTCTACAATCTCTCATCACTCTCTCATGGCTTCCACCGCACCCACTCTAACCTACCAGCAGGTGGAGGAGCTTTGCCTCGAACTACCCTTGTCCACCGGCTACCGCGTCCCCACATTTGGAGCCTAAGCGCCGGCGGCGTGCAGTCCCTCCCGTCCCCTCGGTACTGCATACGCGGCCATCACGAACCACTACTACCTCGACCTCACGCCGAGCAGCGGATGAATCCCGCTGGCATCCCGATAACAAGCATACTTGGGACGCCTTCTTCATCAATCGGCGTGAGAGGCGCCGCCGGTATGAGGAGGACGGTGCGCCTCTGGGAACTTCCACGAGGCGGCCGTCGGCTATGGTGGTATGGCGGACTCTGCAGAGCGTCATGGACTACATCACGGCGGCGATATCCCCGCTGCGCTACCCTCGATTCGAGCCACGAGCACCGCCCGGACGACAACGGCGGCGGCAGCGGCGGCAGCGGCGGCGATGGCGGCAACTTAGAAGCGGCGACTACCCGATTACAACGACGGCGGCGGCTATGAAGACTACGAGTATGCATATTATACGCCTAGGCAGGAGTATGACTAAATCACTCCAAATTTCATGTATCATCGGTGGTATCTCGAATCATTCAAAATGGACACCAAACACATCACGGGTAATATAATTCACATGATCCATTCAACAAAGTTTGGTACAATAAATTATTACACATCATTTTTCTTCCCTTACATCCCTGCTTGCTTACGATTGTGCCGTATCCATGGAGCATCCTCATCATTTAACTTAATGCTTGGGTCGGTGTTCACTTTGAAGGCTGGAATTTCAGCAAACATATTATAATCTTCCGACATGTCCGTCTTGTCCTCCACTCCCACGATGTTTCTTTTCCCTGAAAGAACAATGTGGCGCTTTGGATCATCGCATGATGTACTGATCGCTTTTCTTATCTTTCCGTTTCCTCGGTTTGCTACTCATGTCCTTCACATAGAAAACCTGAGCGACATCTTTCGCTAGGACGAATGGTTCGTCAAGGTAACCAAGATTGTTGAAATCCACCATTGTCATTCCGTATTGCTGTTCCACCTTTACCCCACCTCCTGTTAGCTTGAACCATTTGCACCGGAACAAAGGGACCTTAAAGGAGGGTCCATAGTCAAGTTCCCATATCTCCTCTATGTAACCATAATATGTGACCTCTTGCCCATTCTCGGTTGCTGCATCAAAGCGGACACCACTGTTTTGGTTGGTGCTCTTTTATCTTGGGCGATCGTGTAAAATGTATTCCCATTTATCTCGTACCCTTGGAAAGTCGTTATAGTCGAAGATGGTGTCTTGGCCAACATGTACAGCTGATCTACAACATCATTGTCATTCATTAAATGTTTTCTCAACCAACTGCCGAAAGTCTCCATGTGGGCCTTCCTAATCCAGGATTCAGGCTTCCTCGGGTTGTCAGAACGTAAAATTTTCTTGTGTTTCTCAAAGTACGGAGCCACCAAGCTGGAATTGGTCAGTACAGTGTGGTGTGCTTCAGTCAGAGAATGGCCGTCCATACATATCGTTGATTTCATTCCGATCGTGCCTTTTCCACTTAGTCTCCCCTCGTGTCGCGATCGAGGAAGACCAATCGGCTTAAGGTCAGGAACAAAGTCAACACAAAACTCAATTACCTCCTCATTTCCATAGCCCTTGGCGATGCTTCCTTCTGGCCTAGCACGGTTCTGAACATATTTCTTTAATACTCCCATGAACCTCTCGAAGGGAACATATTGTGTAGAAATACAGGACCGAGAACGAAAATCTCTTCGACTAGGTGAACCAGGAGGTGCGTCATAATATTGAAGAAGGATGGCGGGAACACCAACTCGAAATCGACAAGACATTGGATCACATCGCTCAGAACCGTGGTAGAACTTCCGGATTGATTACCTTCCGAGAGATTGCATTGAGGAATGCACATAGCTTCACAATGGCTACTCGAACATTTTCGGCAGGAGCCCCTCAAAGCAATCGGAAGCAATTGGGTCATAATCACGTGGCGGTCGTGAGACTTCAGGTTTTGGAACTTTTCTCCGCCATGTTTATTATTCCCTTTATATTGGACGAGAATCCAGACGGAACCTTCATACTGCTCGGGCATTCAAAAAGATGACCTTCTCTTCTTTGGTCGAGGCGTAGCTGGCACGACCTTGAAACCATTCCGGATGCCGGTCATCGTGGTCTTTCAAACGTTGCGGGTCCTGCCGTGCTTCCTTTGTATCATTTGTCTTCCCATACACGCCCAAGAAGCTTAGGAGGTTCACGCAAATATTCTTCGTAACGTGCATCACGTCGATTGCAGAGCGGACATCTAGGACTTTCCAATATTCTAGCTCCCGAATATAGATTTCTTCTTCCACATGGCTGCGTGCCCGTCGGCTCCCTTGAACTGATTGTCCGCGGGACCCTTTCCAAAGATGACTTTCAAATCCTTGACCATATCAAATACCTCACACCAAGTCGTTCCGCGAGCTTCGGCCGGTGATCTGCCTTGCCGTTGTAATGCTTGCCTTTCTTTCTTCTTTGGATGAATTTTCGGAAGAAATCGACGATGCCCAAGGTACACGTTCTTCTTACAATTTGGCAAATGTACACTTTCAGTCTCATGTAAGCGGTGCGTGCATGCATTGTATCCCTTATTTGACAGTCCCGAAAGGTTACTAAGAGCAGGCCAATCGTTGATGGTTACGAAAAGCAACGCTCGTAGGTCAAATTCCTCTTGTTTGTGCTCATCCCACACACGGACACCACCCCACAGCTGTAAAAGGTCATCAACTAATGGCCTTAGGTACACATCGATGTCGTTGCCGGGTTGCTTCGGACCTTGGATGAGCACTGGCATCATAATGAACTTCCGCTTCATGCACAACCAAGGAGGAAGGTTGTAGATGCATAGAGTCACGGGCCAGTGCTATGGCTGGAGCTCTGCTCGCCAAAAGGATTCATGCCATCCGTATTTAGAGCAAATCTTATGTTCCTTGCGTCGGCTGCAAAATCTTTGAACCATCCGTCGATCTTTCTCCATTGCGTTCCATCTGCGGTGTGTCTCAACTCCCCGTCCGACTTACGGTCCTCTTTGTGCCATCGCAACAACTTGGCATGCTCTTTGTTCCTGAGCAGACGTTTCAACCGTGGTATTATAGGAGCATACCACATCACCTTGGCGGGAACCCTCTTCCCGGGTTTACGGCCCTCAACATCGTCACCGGGTCATCGCCTCACGATCTTATAACGCAATGCAGTGCATACCGGGCATTCATTCAAATTCTCGTATTCATCATGTAGAGGATGCAGTCGTTGATGCATGCATGTATCTTCAGAACCTCTAAACCTAGAGGGCAGACAACCTTCTTTGCTTCGTACGTACTGGCGGGCAACTTGTTATCCTTTGGAAACATATTCTTCAACATTTTCAGCAAGTTTTCAAATGCCGAGTCAGCTACACCTGCCTCTGCCTTCCATTTCAGCAAATCCAGTGTGCAGCCCAGCTTTTTCAGACCATCATCGCATCCGGGGTACAGCGCCTTTCTGTGATCCTCTAACATGCGATCCAAATTCTCCTCTCCTTTTCAGTTTATGGCGTCTCCGTGCATCAGCAATGGTCCGACCAAGATCATCAGCAGGATCATCACGTGCCTCTTCTTCACCTTCCCTTCACCTTCAGCATCCTCCATGAAAGTATCACCGAAATGAGCAAGATAGCTTTCATCGATGAAATCATCCCTTCTTCATCTTCTTCCATTATAACCCCTCTTTCTCCATGCTTGGTCCAACAATTATAGCTTGGCATGAAACCCTTCCAAGCAGATGCATGTGAACAACTCTTGAGGAAGAGTAACCCTTCTCATTCTTACAGATAACACATGGACAGATAACAAAACTCCCCCGCTTGTTCGCATTAGCCACTACGAGGAAATCTTTCAAACCCGTAGTGAACTCGCCGGAGAGTCGGTTACCGTACATCCATTGCCGATTCATCTGCATTATTATAATATAAAATATATAATTAACCATCATGCATTTGTTAAACTAACTAGCTACAAACAATATAAATTAAACAATGAACTACACACATGCATATTGACACATCAAAGGTTCATCAAGTTGCTAACCGCGATCGAAGAGTGTGGCTCCAACACTTCATGTCATGTTTGTTTCATGCTCTTGGGGCATTTCATCAAACACCTTATGTGCATAAGAGGAACCAAAAGCAAACCTACACCCACTTGTGAAGAGAATGGCTCCAAATGGCTAAGTGTTGGCTGCTGGTTGGGTATATACCGGGCGGGGCTTTTGTTGCGGTTGGCCTGGAAACCCGTGACTAAAGGTGCCCGAAGGCCTTTAGTCGCGGTTGTCCTGGCCAACCGCGACTAAAGCCCCTCACGTGCACCAGCTGGCCACCGAGCGCCCTGGGCCCAGGCCTTTGGTCGCGGTTCACCTCCCGAACCGCGACTAAAGGTCCCATTAGTCGCGGTTCCTACAGCTTCGCGACTTATGGGGCTGGACGGAAGCCTGTTTTTCCACTAGTGCATGTACCACTCATGCAATCTTTGCACTTGTGTTGATAGAAGCCTGAGCTCCTCAGGTCTGACGAGAGGCTACCTAGCCCACCATGATCATCAGGTTTGCAAACAACCTTCCAGTTAACTAAATGTTACTAGTGTGCATCATCACTATGTTGTCATGATAACATTTTCCCAAAAGATCTATATTAGGCAATTCCTACATTGACATGATATAAAAAGGTATATTACTCATGCAAGATATCAGTAACACAAAATACTGCTCCTTGCATTTCAAAATGTAAGGTGCATCATTTTTCATGGAAGTCAAACATTTGTATGCTCGATCAAGATTATAGAAAAAATATCAACATCTGCAATACCTAATAGATAAAATATAAAAATAATTTTCATGATGTATTAAACGGTGAAATTTGGTATTGTATATATTGATATATTTTCCTAAAAACATGGTCAAACAAGCACAGGTTTGATTTTGGAATTTTCTTTGTTGAATATCAACCATCACCGCTACTCTCCCACTACTAACTATTTGGTACGATAAGATATAAATTTCCTTGCGGTCGAGTTTCCTAGTTGCTATGATACAAATATATCAACCATCACTGCTACAATCCCACTGCGAACTATTTGTTTTATCTAGTGAGCATATCTATCAATAAAACTCTTCATGCTTAGAACATCAAAAGGGAGATTCCAATTAATCTTGTCATATGCTTTTTCAAAATCTTCTATGTTATTTCATGAAGTGCAATCCGTCTAAAACAAACTGTTACTAGACAAAATAAGTTTGAATAAGTGTATCAACTTTGTATTCTTGTGCAATAGTTCTATTTAACGACTTGTGTAATAAGTTTAAACATGATATTAACACTACTTGGAAAATGCTTATAGGTAGACATTTAGCAGTAGCGTTGGTTAGAGACCCCTCGCTACTGCTAATTAGCAGTAGCGCTGGCCAACACCAGCGCTACAAGCGCACATTAATAGCGCCGCGGGATTTCCCGGCCAGCGCTGTTGTTGATGGGCCACGCTCTCGCCCCTCCCCCCTGTTGCAGCTTTAGCTGTAGCGCTGGGCCTCCTCCCCCGCGCTGCCGCTAAGCCCACCTCTGCTTCCTCCCGCGCCGGCCCGCGCACCCCTCTCCCCTCACTCACATTCACACGCTCACACTCACAGATCGAATCCCTCAATCGTCCCCCGATCCAGCCGCCGCCCCCCGCGTCCTACTCCGTCCGCCCTACCCCGCGCGGGCCCCTCTTCCTCCGTCGGCCGCCCTTCCTCAGCGCGGCTCTCCTCCCTGCCCCCACCGGCCATCCTCCCCCGCCGGTCGCCCTCCCGCGCCGGCCCTCCTCCACCGAGAGGTACTCCTCCCTCCTTCCTCCTCCTCCCTCCCTAGTTATAGTTATTAGAGAGTAGTTATTTTGAATTCTATATAGTTGAAAAAATGTAGGTTCTTAGAATAATGTAGGTTATGATCGAACCCCAGCTAGGATAGATTAGGTATGAACCCTAGTTAATTCGTATGAACCCTAGGTTTTAAAGTTAGGACAGAAATTTAGCTAGGTTTTTAATTAGGTGTAGTTAATAGAATTTAGGTGTTTTAAGTGTATTTAAAAGAGTTTTAGGTGTTTTAGTTGTTTTAGGTGTAGTTAACAGAATTTTAGGTGTTTTAGTTATTTTAGATTGTAGTTAACAGAATTCTAGGTATTTTTTAGTTAAAGCAATTGTTGTTATTTTTTTTAGTTAAAGCAATTTTTCCTGTTATATGCAAATTTGCAGTGGACATGTCATATTTTGAACATGTCACATTTTGGACATGTCATATTTTTCCGAGTGGCCCATGTTTTGCCAGAAATGACGATTTCTTTACGTTCTGGCAAATTTCAGGCGCTCGATGTCCTGTTTTTAGCAAAGGTCATGCCAAATTTTGCTAAGTGTTTATTAATTTTGTTTTCATAATTAAGCATTTTGTTCTCGACGTCGATGATGCCTATCCCGCATCCTCATTGTCGACTCGGAGGAGGACTCCTGGTTGAGCTGAGGGGCCATGTCCGGGACTGGGCTCCGCCGGGCTGGTACTGGGTTGTGCTACCTTCTGGTGAGCGCAGCTTAGTGAGGAGCCAGCCCGTCGTCGACCCGGAGCTTCTTTGGTGGCGGTCACGTGGGCCTGCATCGGTGGAGAGGCTTGAGTCCCCCGCGCAGGTGGTACAGCACCGTGTCACGGAGGAGAACGCGCACGTCCAGCGCTACTTGGTTGCGTTGGCAAACGGCCGGTTCTCCAATACCTGGAAGATTCTTTGCGGATCTCACCGGAGCTATGATCCAGTGATGATTCCTTCTCTTTGGGTGTCCACCGCGGCCCACTGAACCTAGAGGAGCTATTATTCGAGATGTATTAGTGATATTATTGTTGGAAATATGCCCTAGAGGCAATAATAAATTAGTTATTATTATTATATTTCCTTGTTCATGATAATCGTTTATTATCCATGCTATAATTGTATTGATAGGAAACTCAAATACATGTGTGGATACATAGACAACACCATGTCCCTAGCAAGCCTCTATTGGCTAGCTCGTTGATCAATAGATGGTTACGGTTTCCTAACCATGGACATTGGATGTCATTGATAACGGGATCACATCATTAGTAGAATGATGTGATGGACAAGACCCAATCCTAAGGCTAGCACAAAGATCGTAGTTCGTATGCTAAAGCTTTTCTAATGTCAAGTATCATTTCCTTAGACCATGAGATTGTGCAACTCCCGGATACCGTAGGAATGCTTTGGGTGTACCAAACGTCACAACGTAATCGGGTGGCTATAAAGGTGCATTACGGTATCTCCGAAAGTGTGCATTGGGTTGGCACGAATCGAGACTGGATTTGTCACTCCAGTTAACGGAGAGGTATCTCTGGGCCCACTCGGTAGGACATCATCATAATGTGCACAATGTGACCAAGGGGTTGATCACGGGATGATGTGTTACGGAACGAGTAAAGAGACTTGCGAACGAGATTGAACAAGGTATCGGGATACCGACGATCGAATCTCGGGCAAGTACAATACCGCTAGACAAAGGGAATTGTATACGGGATCGATTGAGTCCTTGACATCGTGGTTCATCCGATAAGATCATCGTGGAACATGTGGGAGCCAACATGGGTATCCAGATCCCGCTGTTGGTTATTGACCGGAGAACGTCTCGGTCATGTCCGCTTGTCTCCCGAACCCGTAGGGTCTACACACTTAAGGTTCGATGGCGACGCTTAGGGTTATATAGGAAGCTTGTATGTGGTTACCGAATGTTGTTCGAGTCCCGGATGAGATCCTGGACGTCACGAGGAGTTCGGAATGGTCCGGAGGTAAAGAATTATATATAGGAAGTGCTGTTTCGCCATCGGGACAAGTTTCGGTGATATCGGTATTGTACCGGGACCACCGGAGGGGTCCTGGGCCCACCGGGTGGGGCCACCTGCCCGGGGCCACATGGGCCCTAGGTGGTGCGTTTAGGCCTGCATGGGCCAAGGGGAACCAGCCCCAAGAGGCCCATGCGCATGAAACACTTGGAGAGGAAGAGTCCATAGAGGGAAGGCACCTCCGAGGTGCCTTGGGAGGATGGACTCCTCCCCTTGGCCGCACCTCCCTTGGAGGAGGGGGCAAGGCTGCGCCCTCCCTCCTTGGCACCTATATAAAGGGGAGGGAGGGGCAGCAGCACCTGAGCCCCGGCGCCTCTCTCCTCTCCAACACCTCCTTCTCCTCCGTAGTGCTTGGGCGAAGCCTGCAGGATTGCCACGCTCCTCCACCACCACCACGCCGTTGTGCTGCTGTTGGATGGAGTCTTCCTCAACCTCTCCCTCTCTCCTTGCTGGATCAAGGCATGGGAGACGCCACCGGCTGTACGCGTGTGTTGAACGCGGAGGTGCCGTCCGCTCGCACTAGGATCATCGGTGATCTGAATCACGGCGAGTACGACTCCATCAACCCCGTTCACTTGAACGCTTCCGCTTAGCGATCTACAAGGGTATGTAGATGCACTCTCCTTCCCTCGTTGCTAGTCTCTCCATAGATAGATCTTGGTGATACGTAGGAAAATTTTGAATTTCTGCTCGTTACCCTACATGGCATCATGAGCTAGGTCTATTGCGTAGATTCTTTGCACGAGTAGAACACAAAGTAGTTGTGGGCGTTGATTTTGTTCAATATGCTTGCCGTTACTAGTCTTATCTTGATTCGACGGTATTGTGGGATGAAGCGGCCCGGACCAACCTTACACGTACGCTTACGTGAGACCGGTTCCACCGACTGACATGCACTAGTTGCATAAGGTGGCTGGCGGGTGTCTGTCTCTCCCACTTTAGTCGGAACGGATTCGATGAAAAGGGTCCTTATGAAGGGTAAATAGCAATTGGCATATCACGTTGTGGTTTTGCGTAGGTAAGAAACGTTCTTGCTAGAAACCCAAAGCAGCCACGTAAAACATGCAAACAACAATTAGAGGACGCCTAACTTGTTTTTGCAGGGTATGCTATGTGATGTGATATGGCCAAGAAGAATGTGATGAATGATATGTGATGTATGAGATTGATCATGTTCTTGTAATAGGATTCACGACTTGCATGTCGATGAGTATGACAACCGGCAGGAGCCATAGGAGTTGTCTTTATTTATTGTATGACCTGCGTGTCATTGAACAACGCCATGTAATTACTTTACTTTATTGCTAACCGGTAGCCATAGTAGTAGAAGTAATAAGTTGGCGAGACAACTTCATGGAGACACGATGATGGAGATCATGATGATGGAGATCATGGTGTCATGCGGTGACAATGATGATCATGGAGCCCGAAGATGGAGATCAAGAGGAGCTATATGATATTGGCCATATCATGTCACTACTATATAATTGCATGTGATGTTTATTATGTTTATGCATCTTGTTTACTTAGAACGACGGTAGTAAATAAGATGATCCCTTACACAAATTTCAAGAAGTGTTCTCCTCGACTGCACCTTTGCTACTGTTCGTCGTTTCTAAGCACCACGTGATGATCGGGTGTGATGGATTCTTACGTTCACATACAACGGGTGTAAGACAGATTTACACAGCAAAAACACTTGGGGTTAACTTGACGAGCCTAGCATGTACAGACATGGCCTCGGAACACAGAGACCGAAAGGTCGAGCATGAGTCGTATAGTAGATATGATCAACATGAAGATGTTCACCGATGATGACTAGTCCGTCTCACGTGATGATCGGACACGGCCTAGTTGACTCGAATCATGTAATCACTTAGATGACCAGAGGGATGTCTATCTGAGTGGGAGTTCATGAGATGAATTTAATTATCCTGAACATAGTCAAAAGATCTTTGCAAATTATGTCGTAAGCTCGCGCTTTAGTTCCACTGTTTAGATATGTTCCTAGAAAAAATATAGTTGAAAGTTGACAATAGCGATTATGCGGACAGTAGAAGGCTTATGTCCTTAATGCACCGCTCGGTGTGCTGAACCCCAAACGTCAAATCTGTGGATGTTGCGAACATCGGACATACACGCTTTTGATAACTACATGATAGTTCAGTTAAATGGTTTAAGTAGAGGCACCAAATACGTTTCGAAACGTCGCGGAACATATGAGATGTTTCGAGGGCTGAAATTGGGATTTCAGGCTCGTGCTCACGCCAAGAGGTATAAGACCTCCGACGATTTTCTTAGCCTGCAAACTAAGGGAGAAAGCTCAATCGTTGAGCTTGTGCTCAGATTGTCAGAGTACAACAATCACTTGAATCGAGTGGGAGTTGATCTTCCAGATGAGATAGTGATGTTTCTCCAAAGTCATTGCCACCGAGCTACTAGAGCTTCATGATGAACTATAACATATCAGGGATAGATATGATGATCCTTGAAGTGTTCGCGATGTTTGACACCGCGAAAGTAGAAATCAAGAAGGAGCATCAATTGTTGATGGTTGGTGAAACCACTAGTTTCAAGAAGGGCAAGGGCAAGAAGGGACACTTCATGAAACGGCAAATAAGTTGCTGCTCGATTGAAGAAACCCAAGGTCGAACCCAAACCCGAGACTAAGTGCTTACGTAATAAGGGGAACAACCAACTGGAACAGAATTACCCTAGATACTTGGTAGATAAGAAGGCTGGCAAGGTCGATAGAAGTATATTTGATATACATTATGTTAATGTGTACTTTACTAGTACTCCTAGTAGCACCAGGGTATTAGATACCGGTTCGGTTGCTAAGTGTTAGTAACACGAAATAAAAGCTACGGAATAAACGGAGACTAGCTAAAGGTGAGCTGACGATATGTGTTGGAAGTGTTTCCAAGGTTGATGTAATCAAGCATCGCAAGCTCCCTCTACCATCGAGATTGATGTTAAACCTAAATAATTGTTATTTGGTGTTTACGTTGAGCATAGACATGATTGGATCATGTCTATCGCATATCTGATTATTCATTTAAGGAGAATAATGGTTACTCTATTTATTTGAATAATACCTTCAATGGTCTTGCACCTAAATGAATGGTCTATTGAATCTCGATCGTAGTGATACGCATTTTCATGCCAAAAGATATAAGATAGTAATGATAGTACCACTTACTTGTGGCAATCTTGCCATGTAAGTCATAAACGCATGAAGAAGCTCCATGTTGATGGATCTTTGGACTCACTCGCTTTTGAAAAGTTGGAGACATGCTAACCATGTCTATTGGTGTATACGCATGAAGAAACTCCATGCAGATGGATCGTTTGCACTTGCATGATTTTGAATCACTTGAGATATGCAAATCATACCACATGGGCAAGATGAGTGAAAAGCCTCGGTTTCGGTAAGATGGAACAAGATAGCAACTTGTTGGAGGTAACACATTTTGATGTGTGCAGTCCAATGAGTCCGAGGCATGATGAATATCGTTATGTTCTTACTTCACAGATGATTTGAGTAGATGTTGAGTATATTTACTTGATGAAACACAAGTCTGAATTATTGAAAGGTTCAAGTAATTTCAGAGTGAAGTTTAAGATCTTCGTGACAAGAGGATAGAATATCTATGATATGATCATAGAGATGAATATCTGAGTTACGAGTTTTGGCACACAATTAAGACATTGTGCTAATTGTTTCACAATTAATACCGCCTGGAACACCATAGTGTGATGGTGTGTCCGAACATCATAGTTGCACCCTATTAGATATGGTGCGTACCAAGATGTCTCTTATCGAATTACCACTATCGTTCATGGGTTAGGCATTAGAGACAACCACATTCACTTTAAATAGGGCACCATGTAATTCCGTTGAGATGACACCGTAAGAACTATGGTTTAGAGAAACCTAAGCTGTCATTTCTTAAAAATTTGGGGCTGCGACGCTTATGTGGAAAAGTTTCAGGTTGATAAGCTCGAACCCAAAGCGGATAAAATACATCTTCATAGGACACCCAAAACAGTTGGGTAAACCTCCTAATTCAGATCCGAAAGCAATAGGGATTGTTTCTTGAATCGGGTCCTTTCTCGAGGAAAAGTTTGTCTCGAAAAGTTGAGTGGGAGGATGGTGGAGACTTGATGAGGTTATTGAACCGTCACTTCAACTAGTGTGTAGTAGGGCACAGGAAGTTGTTCCCGTGGCACCTACACCAATTGAAGTAGAAGCTTATGATATTGATCATGAAGCTCGGATCAAGTCACTACCGAACCTCGTGGGACGACAAGAACGCTGCATCGCATCGAGAGTGGTACGGTGATCCTGTCTTGAAGGTCATGTTGCTAGACAACAATGAACCTACGAGCTATGGAGAAGCGATGGTGGGCCCAAATTCCGACAAATGGTTAGAAGCCATGAAATCGAGATAGGATCCATGTATCATAACAAAGCATGGACTTTGATGGACTTGCCGATGATCGGCAAGCCATTGAGATAAATGGATCTTTAAGAAGAACGGACATGGACGGTAATGTCACCGTCTATGAAGCTCGACTTGTGGCGAAGAGTTTTTTCACAAGTTCAAGGAGTTGACTACGATGAGATTTTCTCATCCGTAGCGATGCTTGAGTCTGTCGGAATCATGTTAGCATAAGCTGCATTTATGAAATCTGGCAGGATGGATGTCAAAATGAGTTTCCTTACCAGTTTTCGTAGGAAAGGTTGTATGTGATACAATCAGAAAGTTTTGTCGATCCTAAGGATGCTAAAAGTTATGCTGGCTCCAAATGATCCTTCTAAGGACTGGAGTAAGCATCTCGGAGTTGGAATGTGCGCTTTGATGAGATGATCAAAGATTTTGGGTTTATACAAAGTTTATGAGAAACTTGTATTTCCAAAGAAGTAAGTGGGAGCACTATAGAATTTCTGATGAGTATATGTTGTTGACATATTGATGATCAAGAAATGACGAGAATTTTCTGTAAAGCATATAGGGTTATTTGAAAGGTGTTTTTCAAATAGAAAACCTGGATTAGGCTACTTGAACAATAAGCATCAAGATCTATAAGATAGATCAAAATGTTTAATAATACTTTCAAATGAGCATGTACCTTGACATGATCTTGAAGGTGTTCAAGATGGATCGATCCAAAGAAGGAGTTCTTAGCTGAATTGTAAGGTATGAAGTTAAGACTTAAAGCTCGACCACGCAGTAACGAGAGAAAGGATTTAAGATTGTCCCCTATGCCTTAGACATAGGCTCTACAAAGATGCTATCTTTGTAATCAAGACCGAAGTGTGCCATGCCATGAGTCAGTCAAGGTACAAGAATGATCCAGGAATGGATCATTGGACAATGATCAAAATTGTCCTTGGAGTAAATAAGGACATGTTTCTCGATTATGGAGGTGATAAAGAGTTCGCATAAGGGTTACATCGATGCAAGCTTTAACACCTATCCGAAAGTGACTCGAGTAGCAAACCGGATACGTATAGTGGAGCAACCGCTTGGAATAGATCCAAGTGGAGCGTGGAAGCAGCATTTACAATATGACATAAGAGAATTGCATAGCACACACGGATCTGAAAGGTTCAGACCCGTTGACTAAAACCCGTTGACTAAAACCTCTCTCACAAGCAAAACATGATCAAACCTCGTAACTCATTGAGTCTTAATCACATGGTGATGTGAACTAGTTTAAGACACTAGTAGACTCTTTGGATGTTGGTCACATGGCGATGTGACCTATCATTGATCACATGGCGATGTGAACTAGATTATTGACTCTAGTGCAAGTGGGAGACTGTTGGAAATATGCCCTAGAGGCAATAATAAATTAGTTATTATTATTATATTTCCTTGTTCATGATAATCGCTTTATTATCCATGCTATAATTGTATTGATAGGAAACTCAAATACATGTGTGGATACATAGACAACACCATGTCCCTAGCAAGCCTCTATTGGCTAGCTCGTTGATCAATAGATGGTTACGGTTTCCTAACCATGGACATTGGATGTCATTGATAACGGGATCACATCATTAGTAGAATGATGTGATGGACAAGACCCAATCCTAAGGCTAGCACAAAGATCGTAGTTCGTATGCTAAAGCTTTTCTAATGTCAAGTATCATTTCCTTAGACCATGAGATTGTGCAACTCCGGATACCGTAGGGAATGCTTTGGGTGTACCAAACGTCACAACGTAATCGGGTGGCTATAAAGGTGCATTACAGGTATCTCCGAAAGTGTCTCATTGGGTTGGCACGAATCGAGATGGGATTTGTCACTCCGGCTAACGGACAGGTATCTCCGGGCCCACTCGGTAGGACATCATCATAATGTGCACAATGTGACCAAGGGGTTGATCACGGGATGATGTGTTACGGAACGAGTAAAGAGACTTGCCGGTAACGAGATTGAACAAGGTATCGGGATACCGACGATCGAATCTCGGGCAAGTACAATACCGCTAGACAAAGGGAATTGTATACGGGATCGATTGAGTCCTTGACATCGTGGTTCATCCGATAAGATCATCGTGGAACATGTGGGAGCCAACATGGGTATCCAGATCCCGCTGTTGGTTATTGACGGAGAACGCCTCGGTCATGTCTGCTTGTCTCCCGAACCCGTAGGGTCTACACACTTAAGGTCTGGCGACGCTTAGGGTTATATAGGAAGCTTGTATGTGGTTACCGAATGTTGTTCGGAGTCCGGATGAGATCCTGGAAGTCACGAGTAGTTCCGGAATGGTCCTGAGTTAAAGAATTATATATAGGAATTGCTGTTTCGGCCAGCGGGAAAATTTTCGGTGATATCGTTATTGTACGGGGACCACCGGAGGGTTCCCGGGGGCCCACCGGGTGGGGCCACCTGCCCGGGGGCCACATGGGCCCTAGGTGGTGCGCTTAGGCCTGCATGGGCCAAGGGGAACCAGCCCCAAGAGGCCCATGCGCATGAAACACTTGGAGAGGAAGAGTCCATAGAGGGAAGGCACCTCCGAGGTGCCTTGGGGAGGATGGACTCCTCCCCTCTTGGCCGCACCCTCCCTTGGAGGAGGGGGCAAGGCTGCGCCCTCCCCTCCTTGGCACCTATATAAAGGGGGGAGGGAGGGGGCAGCAGCACCTGAGCCTGGCGCCTCCCTCTCCCTCTCCAACACCTCCTTCTCCTCCGTGAGTGCTTGGCGAAGCCTCGCAGGATTGCCACGCTCCTCCACCACCACCACGCCGTTGTGCTGCTGTTGGATGGAGTCTTCCTCAACCTCTCCCTCTCTCCTTGCTGGATCAAGGCATGGGAGACGCCACCGGGCTGTACGTGTGTTGAACGCGGAGGTGCCGTCCGCTCGCACTAGGATCATCGGTGATCTGAATCACGGCGAGTACGACTCCATCAACCCCGTTCACTTGAACGCTTCCGCTTAGCGATCTACAAGGGTATGTAGATGCACTCTCCTTCCCCTCGTTGCTAGTCTCTCCATAGATAGATCTTGGTGATACGTAGGAAAATTTTGAATTTCTGCTACGTTACCCTACAATTATATGATGATCTTTGCTACAAACTACTATATATGTATTCGATGATGGATTATTAATTACCTATTAGTTATTTGTTTATTGAATGCAAAAGATGAGCGCGGTTTGTGCTACAAACTACTATATATGTATTCGATGATGGATTATATGATGATCTTTGCTACAAACTAGGTTCGATGATAATCTTTGCTACAAACTACTACAAACTACAGATTTTAGGTGTTTTAGTCGTTATATGATGATCTTTGCTACAAACTACTATATATGTATTCGATGATGGATTATTAATTACCTATTAGGAAATGTCTGACGATGAAAGGGAATTCGCTATGTGCGAGTACTGCGAAGATGAGCGCGGTCTGTGCGACAGGCCTCACCTGGTAGAAGGTCGGCGCTTCAGCATCAAGCTCCAAGAGACCTTCGATGTTGAAACGGTACGCAACGACGACAAGTGTTTTTTGTTATTTTTTGCATGACTTCTCTGCTTCTTCAACGTGTAATTTCCGTCTTTTACAATTCGACTAGCTTATCCCATGCCATGCAAGACGCTATGTCTTGGAGAAGATGGGTTTTGAAGATCATGAAAGTATGGAGACAAAGATAATTCAACTAAGGACCCATCATGGTTATGATTTTGCTGTAAATCTATACAATTCTGTGAACTCATCCAATTTTGGTTGCCTGAATTGGGAAGCCCGTTGCAAGGCGTATGATTTTCATGAGGGTATGCTTCTCACCTTCGATCTTGGTAATCTTGACATCGACAAAAATAATATGACCATTTGGGTCCTTGTTGACACGCTTCCAGTTCTACCGCTGTGTGAGTTTCTTAAACATATTTACTAAGTAATTTATATTGTTTATTTCAAAATATTTGACAGCTTATTTTCATTGACATCTTATTTTCATTCTTTAAAAAATGTACGGAAAATGGTAGACATAACCTGCTACTACAATGATGAAGCACAATTAACTTATAAGGAGCAAGATGGTCTTATCGCATTTTTTACTAATCTTGAGAATTACAATAGCTATTATCAAACTACTTCACATTATGGTCAATACGTGCCACTAGTGCACGTGTTGAACTACGGTAACATCAATGGAGATAGCATGGTAAGATTTTCTACTATTACGACATTCGTGCATCTTTTGCATAAATTCTTCTAAAAATAAACTACATTGCTAACTACAAAGTTATTACTATGTTTTTGAACAGAAAAATCCCGATGGATTGTGTGCCTCATCTGATGTTGCCGAGAGGTCGCGTTGATGTTATGAGCTTACGGCCACCACGGCCAGGTCAGCATTAGTATCCACATCACTCCTGTCCATACCGGATTTCTAAAAGCGAGGAAGCCATGATAATAAATGATATAAAAAAAATTTTGAACCATCGTAGAGAGCTACTTGGAAGCAACATTGTGCGTAGGCCAAGACTTGAAGACAGGATGATCTTTGTTCTTTATTATGGAGAGTCAATTTTCCTTAATGGAGAGTCAATGCCTATCTTGTTTTATGATATTTTACCTAAGAGAGGGTAGAGTAGGTCCTATGAGAGGAGTAGGTCGTAGCTAGAATGTGTTATTATGTGCTACAATGTGTTAGAGTTGATGATGATGAGGAGGAGTTGTGATTATGACTAGCGACCAACTTGTTATATGATGTCTCATTGACGAACATTATTTGGTGGTGATGACAAGTGGTAATGAATATGCTATTTAAACAGACTAGTTCATGATGAGTTGTTATTGTATAAAATATATATCTGTTTAAACATGTACAATGCCAAAATGCTAAAAAAACATAAATGTTAGCAGTGGCGCGGGCCAAAACATTACCAGCAACGCTCATTTACCAGTAGCGCTCTCAAGTGCCGCACTACTAGTACTTGAACTTACCAGTAGCGCTGGCCTAAAAAAGCACTACGACTACAAAATAGCAGTAGCGCTGGTGCCCGCGCTACTGGTAGCTCAAAAACCAGTGCTACTGGTAAGCTTTTCCCTAGTAGTGTAAGTAAGCAGATGTACCTATCAACTTGAATCTTGTCATCTCCTTGAAATTTAGGAAACAACCTCTACCATATTTTGACCTAGACATGTCAATTCTACCATGATAAAACTCGCTGAAAAGTTGCTTTAAATTATTAATAATCATGAACCAAAAGTGTTGAAAAGCCTTAGCAGTCAGGTAACCAAGGCTTGGAGCTTTGATATGTTTCATTCGAAATAGAGCAACATAGACCTCTTCTAAAAAAACACTTGCTCCATATTTTCGCTAGCATCGTTATTTAGCACACGAGGTACCAGTGTATCTATAACAATAGACACATCATATGCAACTGGACCAAACAAGGATTTATAGAAGTAGTAACATACATTAACATATCTCTTTATATCCTTTTGTTAAACCTTCCTATATAAGGGTGATGGGATCTGGGTCCTCCCGGGATCGTGTGGGATTAGCCGACTACCCCCACCGGTGGAGGCCGTCGTGGATGGGAGGCGACAATGGCGGGGTCGGGGTCAGATTCCTCCTAGGACAGTGCCACCCTCGCCGAGTGGCCCCGTTCACGACGAGGCAATCGCAACTTTGACCCGGTGATCGTGACGGTGGGAGCTATGGGGCTTGAAGGCACATGGAGGCCGACGTGTCGGGGTTGGGGGATAGGAAGCCCAGTGGCGGCGGTGTCCCTATAATTAATGGGCATTGCAGAGGTGCATAACACACATATCGGTTGAGGGCATCGCCGAGAGAACGACGGGCTTGGTGGGGGTCACTGGGAGATGTGGGTGCTCTTCAGCGTGACGCAGGTGATAATGGGGATATGATTCAGACGGTTTTGAGATATGTTTCATTAGAATTGGCTTTTGGAACGGGCACTTACCCAAGGCGGTACAGTATAGACGAAACCGCGCGAGTAACTTATGTATATAGTTTCTCCACGAAAACCGCCTGCAATATAAGGTCTATTTTTTAGAGAGCAATATAAGATGTCTTTGACTGTGTTGCTCCGAAGAGACTGAGTACAATATTTGGTTGAGTTGATTTCTATGTAGAAACGTTGTAGTGTGGGCTGGAATTTTGTTCGTTGAAAACCAACTCTAAAGCTAAGATTTGTACTCATGTCTGCAGAAATCGGATGCGACAGCTCGGCTACATCATCTTATTATACTCCAGTATAAGGACGTGTAGGGCCGGCCCTGAGGGGGGGGGGGGGGGCGGAAGGGGCGGCCGGCCCGGGCCCCTAAGTACGTACGAAGGGGCCCCCGATTGCTTAGTTTCCATGTATACATACGTGATGTTAGCCCATGTATAAGATCGATTGATTTCTAAAGAAATGGAAAAAAAGGAAACAGATCGCAATCTTCTCGGCTTGCCGCACGGGCGTAATCTTCTCCGCTTCCCTAACACTGGAGGCGCTAATCACAGAAGCAAAACTGCCGGCTGACTGGTGCGCTCGCTGCCTTTGAAGTCTCTCGTACGGAAAAAGTGCAAGCCCTCGACGCAATATCCTTTCACCGATGCCACACATGACTCTGGACTCTGGGATCTAGGATTGCAATTGCTGAACTGCCAGGAAAACAATTCTGGTTCCCCAATTGGAATCAGCCCCAAGGATGACTGCTCCCCCGCCTATGTCTTGTAATCGTGAATTTCTGCTGCTGCGCATGATTACTGGAAGAAGGTAATACAGTTTTTCAGATTCCAATCAACCTGCTCTCTAATGCAAATCTCTTTCTCACTCGTTTCATGAAGATTATCCCCATACATATCGCTTTCTCACTCGATTTCTTATGTCGGTTAGGGTTAGAAAAGATGAGCTCGGATTTTTCTTCGTGACCTGTAAGCAACACTAATATCTTGCAATTTCTATTTTTCTAGCCATCCAGATCTTTGTCCCAGGCCTTTCTTAGCAGTGTTTTCAATTTCTTGTATCATATGTTTGTGTGCTAATTAGCAAGTTGTTATCTAGAAAGTATGCATCTGGTAATGACTAAAAGAAAATAAACTTGCGTATCAGTTGATTGAGATCAAGAAAAGAGATATTGGCATTTTTCTAAAACAGGTACAAGTACTTCTGTTAGAAATTCCATGGAATACAGTTGATTGAGATCAATAAAAGAGATATTGATATTTTTCTAAAACAGGTACAAGTACTTCTGTTAGAAATTCCGTGGAATGCCTTTAGTTACTGTTGAAAATAAGTGACAATATAGAGGATAATAATAATTATTGTAGGCACCAACCTAATAGAAACATATATCGCTGATTGAAAAGAGTGGCCAATTTTTCTATGAATGTTTATGACCTTGGTTTTTTGGATGGCCGTCATGACAATGCAACATAAAATATGGTGCATTGAGTATTTAGATGCAATTGGGATAGAGAAAAATGTGGCTTTAGGGCCCCTTTGTATTGTCTTGCCCCGGGCCCCTGAAATCTCAGGACCGGCCCCGTGTAGATATATATGTCAACTGTTATTTTCTTCCACTAAAATAAACTGTTATTTTCTTTGGACAATCATAAAAGAGGTTTTCTAGGGACGCAAAAAACAAAAATGCTACACCTACGTAACTCTTTTACGTACGCTACGTAATCTTCCTTCTCCATAACTAAACGTCCCCCCCTGATTTTCAGGGTGGGCCTTGGACCTCAATTAACATCCAATTAAACACTGCCATGTCTTCCATTACGTAAGATACGTAAGAACCAGCCCGTAGATGTAGCATTGCTCCGCAAAAAAAGGTTCGGGTCTAGTACAGCCTTGCGAGTTGGTGGAGGGATGTGTCGAAAGTCTGAACCTGTTTAATACGAAGGTCGTTATCCAAAAAGCAAAAAGGCTCCGCTGGCAATGATGCCTAGAGGTTCTATAACACAAAGCCTTGCCTCCACCTAGATGGTGTCGATAAAAGTATTCGTTGCAGAGAGTGTCATATTGCCTTTCTCACTCAGTACAGGGGCGAAGCTACTAGAATAGAAGTCCTATGGGGTCAGCCTTATTGATTGCGATGGTATCATCTCCTCTAAATTTACACTCATTAGTATAGTATTGATTTAATGATGCTAAGTGTCAGCTGACACCATTGGCCATATGCAGGCTCTGTCCCTACAAACACACGGACAACAACTCTAATAAAGTCGTCATACTTGTAGCCTTCATATTTATATGAAGCACACTTCATATAAATTATGGAGGCCGCCGCCAGGGCAAAGCGTAAAGCCATATTTGTGAAGGAAATATGCCTTAGAGGCAATAATAAAGTTATTATTTATTTCCTTATATCATGATAAATGTTTATTATTCATGCTAGAATTGTATTAACCGGAAACATAATACATGTGTGAATACATAGACAAACAGAGTGTCACTAGTATGCCTCTACTTGACTAGCTCGTTAATCAAAGATGGTTATGTTTCCTAACCATAGACATGAGTTGTCATTTGATTAACGGGATCACATCATTAGGAGAATGATCTGATTGACATGACCCATTCCGTTAGCCTAGCACTTGATCGCTTTAGTATGTTGCTATTGATTTCTTCATGACTTATACATGTTCCTGTAACTATGAGATTATGCAACTCCGTTTACGGAGGAACACTTTGGTGCTACCAAACGTCACAACGTAACTGGGTGATTATAAAGGAGTACTACAGGTATCTCCAAAGGTACATGTTGGGTTGGCGTATTTCGAGATTAGGTTTTGTCACTCCGATTGTCGGAGAGGTATCTCTGGGCCCTCTCGGTAATGCACATCATTATAAGCCTTGCAAGCAATGTGACCAATGAGTTGGTTACGGGATGAAGCATTACTGAGCGAGTAAAGAGACTTGCCGGTGACGAGATTGAACTAGGTATTGGATGCCGACGATCGAATCTCGGGCAAGTAACATACCGATGACAAAGGGAACAACGTATGTTGTTATGCGGTTTGACCGATAAAGATCTTCGTAGAATATGTAGGAGCCAATATGGGCATTCCAGGTTCCGCTATTGGTTATTGACCGAGAATAGTTCTAGGTCATGTCTACATAGTTCTCGAACCCGTAGGGTCCGCACGCTTAAGGTTTCGATGACAGTTATATTATGAGTTTATGAGTTTTGATGTACCGTAGGAGTTCGGAGTCCCAGATGAAATCGGGGACATGACGAGGAGTCTCGAAATGGTCGAGACATAAAGATCGATATATTGGACGACTATATTCGGAGTTCGGAAAGGTTCCGAATGATTCGGGTATTTTTCGGAGTACCGGAGAGTTACGTCGGAGTACCGGAGAGTTACGGGAATTCGCCGGGGAGAAGTATTGGGCCTTATTGGGCCCTGCGGGAAAGAGAGAGGGGCTGCCTAGGGCAGGCCGCGCCCCATGGCCTAGTCCGAATTGGACTAGGGGAGGCCGCACCCCTCCTTCCTTCCCTTCTCTCTTCCCCTTCCTTGTCTCCTACTCCTAATACATGGAAGGACTCCTAGTTGGACTAGGAAAGGGGGAATCCTACTCCCGGTGGGAGTAGGACTCCCCATGGCGCGCCCCTCCTAGGGACGGCCTCCTCCTCCCTCCCTCCTTTATATACGGGGGCAGGGGGCACCCCATGAACACAAAAGTTGATCTACGGATCGTTCCTTAGCCGTGTGCGGGGCCCCCTCCACCATATTCCACTTCGGTCATATCGTCGCGGAGCTTAGGCGAAGCCCTGCGCCGAAGAAGTCATATCGTCGCGGAGCTTAGGCGAAGCCCTGCGTCGGTGGAGCATATTCATCGTCACCACGCCGTCGTGCTGACGGAACTCATCCCCGACACTTTGCTGGATCGGAGTCCGGGGATCGTCATCGAGCTGAACGTGTGCAGAACTCGGAGGTGCCATACGTTCGGTACTTGGATCGGTCGGATCGTGAAGACGTACGACTACATCAACCGCGTTGTTATAACGCTTCCGCTTTCGGTCTACGAGGGTACGTAGACATCACTCTCCCCTCTCGTTGCTATGCATCACCATGATCTTGCGTGTGCGTAGGAATTTGTTTGAAATTACTACGTTCCCCAACAGTGGCATCCGAGCCTAGGTTTTTATGGTTTGATGTTTTGCACGAGTAGAACACAAGTGAGTTGTGGGCGATACAAGTCATACTGCCTACCAGCATGTCATACTTTGGTTCAGCGGTATTGTGAGATGAAGCGGCCGGACCGACATTACGCCAGACGCTTACGCGAGACTGGTTTCACCGCTACGAGCACTCGTGCTTAAAGGTGGCTGGCGGGTGTCTGTCTCTCACTTTAGTTGAACCGAGTGTGGCTACGCCCGGTCCTTGAGAAGGTTAAACGGAGTCTAATTGACGAAGTATCGTTGTGGTCTTGATGCGTAGGTGAGATTGGTTCTTACTTAAGCCCATAGCAGCCACGTAAAATTTGCAACAACAAAGTAGAGGACGTCTAACTTGTTTTTGCAGGGCATGTTGTGATGTGATATGGTCAAGACGTGATGCTATATTTTATTGTATGAGATGATCATGTTTTGTAACCGAAGTTATCGGCAACTGGCTGGAGCCATATGGTTGTCGCTTTATTGTATGAAATGCAACGCCTGTACGTGCTTTACTTTTTCTCTAAGCGGTAGCGATAGTCGTAGAAGCAATAGATGGCGTAACGACAACGATGCTACGATGGAGATCAAGGTGTCGCGCCGGTGACGATGGTGATCACGACGGTGCTTCGGAGATGGAGATCACAAGCACAAGATGATGATGGCCATATCATATCACTTATATTGATTGCATGTGATGTTTATCCTTTATGCATCTTATTTTGCTTTGATTGACGGTAGCATTTTAAGATGATCTCTCACTAAAATTATCAAGTAGTGTTCTCCACGAGTATGCACCGTTGCCAAAGTTCGTCGTGCCGAGACACCACGTGATGATCGGGTGTGATAAGCTCTACGTCCATCTACAACGGGTGCAAGCCAGTTTTGCACACGCAGAATACTCAGGTTATACTTGACGAGCCTAGCATATGCAGATATGGCCTCGGAACACGGAGACCGAAAGGTCGGCGTGAATCATATAGTAGATATGATCAACATAAGATGTTCACCATTGAAAACTACTCCATCTCACGTGATGATCGGTTATGGTTTAGTTGATTTGGATCACGTGATCACTTAGATGACTAGAGAGATGTCTATCTAAGTGGGAGTTCTTAAGTAATATGATTAATTGAACTTTAATTTATCATGAACTTAGTCCTGGTAGTATTTTGCAAATTATGTTGTAGATCAATAGCTCGCGTTGTTGCTTCCCTATGTTTTTATATGTGTTCCTAGAGAAAATTGTATTGAAAAATGTTAGTAGCAATGATGCGGATTGGATCCGTGATCTGAGGTTTATCCTCATTGCTGCATAGAAGAATTATGTCCTTAATGCACCGCTAGGTGACAGGACCTATTGCAGGAGCAAATGTAGACGTTATGAACGTTTGGCTAGCTCAATATGATGACTACTTGATAGTTTAGTGCACCATACTTAACAGCTTAGAATCGGGACTTCAAAGACGTTTTGAACGTCATGGACCATATGAGATGTTCCAAGAATTGAAGTTAATATTTCAAGGAAATACCCGAGTTGAGAGATATGAAATCTCCAACAAGTTCTATAGCTAAAAGATGGAAGAGAATCGCTCAACTAGTGAGCATGTCCTCAGATTGTCTGGGTACTTCAATCGCTTGAATCAAGTGGGAGTTAATCTTCCAGATAAGATTGTGATTGACAGAATTCTCTAGTCACCAACACTAAGTTACTAGAACTTCGTGATGAACTATAGTATGCAAGGGATGACGAAAACGATTCCCGAGCTCTTCGTGATGTTGAAATCGACGAAGGTAGAAATCAGGAAAGAGCATCAAGTGTTGATGATTGACAAGACCACTAGTCTCAAGGAAAAGGGCAAAGGGAAGAAGGGGAACTTCAAGAAGAACGGCAAGCAAGTTGCTGCTCGAGTGAAGAAACCCAAGTCTGGACCTAAGCACGAGACTAAGTGCTTTTGCTGCAATGGAACTGGTCACTAGAAGCGGAACTACCCCAAGTATTTGGCGGATAAGAAGGATGGCAAAGTGAACAAAGGTATATTTGAGATACAGATTATTGATGTGTATTTTACTAGTGTTCGTAGCAACCCCTCGGTATTTGATACTGGTTCAGTTGCTAAGAGTAGTAACTTGAAGCAGGAGTTGCGAGAATGAACAGAAACTAGTTGAAGGGGAAGTGAAGATGAGTGTTGGAAGTAGTTCCAAGATTGATATGATCATCATCGCACACTCCCTATACTTTCGGATTAGTATGGAACC
The DNA here is from genome assembly GCA_021605145.1 of Aegilops bicornis. Classification (NCBI taxonomy): domain Eukaryota; kingdom Viridiplantae; phylum Streptophyta; class Magnoliopsida; order Poales; family Poaceae; genus Aegilops; species Aegilops bicornis. The sequence goes on along the minus strand of CM038672.1, from coordinate 700,900,317 downwards.
TAAATAAGTATTATTTGGTGTTGAGCATAAGTATGATTTGATCATGTTTATTGCAATACGGTTATTCATTTAAGTAAGAGAATAAATTGTTGTTACATTTACATGAATAAAACCTTATATGGTTACACACCCAATGAAAATGATTCATTGAATCTCGATCATAGTGATACACATATTCATAATATTGAAACCAAAAGATGCAAAGTTAATAATGATAGTGCAACTTATTTGTGGCACTGCCGTTTAGGTCATATTGGTGTAAAGCGCATGAAGAAAACTCCATGCTGATGGACTTTTGGAATCACTTGATTATGAATCATTTGATGCTTGCGAACCGTGCCGTTTGGGCAAGATGACTAAAACTCCGTTCTCCGAAACAATGGAACAAGCTACTGACTTATTGGAAATAATACATACCGATGTATGCGATCCAATGAGTGTTGATGCTCGTGGCAAGTATCGTTATTTTCTGACTTTCACAAGATGATTTGAGCAGATATGGGTATATCTACTTGATGAAGCGAAGTCTGAAATAGTTGAAAGGTTCAAAGAATTTCAGATTGAAGTGGAAAAATCATCGTAACAAGAAAATAAAGTTTCTGCGATCTAATCGCAAAGACGAATAATTGAGTTACGAGTTTGGTCTTCAATTAAAATAATGTGGAATAGTTTCACAGCTCACGCCACCGGAACACCACAATGTTATGGTGTGTCCGAACGTCGTAACCGCACTTTATTTGATATGGTGCGATCTATGATGTCTCTTATCGGTTTACCACTATCATTTTGGGGTTATGCATTAGAGACAGCTGCATTCACGTTTAATAGGGCACCATCTAAATCCGTTGAGACGACACCATATGAACTATGGTTTAACAGTAAACCTAAGCTGTCGTTTCTTAAAAGTTTGGAGTTGTGATGCTTATGTGAAAAAGTTTTCACCTGATAAGCTCAAACCCAAATCGGAGAAGTGCGTCTTCATAGAATACCCAAAGGTAACTATTGGGTACACCTTCTATCACAGATCCGAAGGCAAGTTTTTCGTTGCTAAGATGGATCCTTTCTAGAGAAGAAGTTTCTCTCGAAAGAAGTGAGTGGGAGGAAAGTAGAACTTGATGAGGTAATTATACCTTCTCCCTTATTGGAAAGTAGTTCATCACAGAAATCAGTTCGGTGATTCCTACACCAATTAGTGAGGAAGTTAATGATGATGATCATGAAACTTCAGATCAAGTTGCTACCAAACCTCGTAGGTCTTCCAGAGTAAGATCCGCACTGTAGTAGTACGGTAATCATGTTACGGAAGTCATGTTACTAGACCATGATGAACCTACGAACTATGAGGAAGCGATGATGAGCCCGGATTCCGCGAAATGGCTTGAGGCCATAAAATCTGAGATATGATCCATGTATGAGAACAAAAGTATGGACTTTGATTGACTTGCTCGATGATCAGCAAGCCATGTTAAATAAATGGGTCTTCAAGAGGAAGACGGACACTGATAGTAGTGTTACTATCTACAAAGCTCGACTTGTCACAAAAGGTTTTCGACAAGTTCAAGGTGTTGACTACAATGAGATTTTCTCAACTGTAGCGATGCTTAAGTCTGTCCGAATCATGTTAGCAATTGCCACATTTTATGAAATCTGGCAAATGGATGTCAAAACTACATTCTTTAATGGATTTATTAAAGAAGAGTTGTATATGATGCAACCAGAAGGTTTTGTCAATCCTAAAGGAGCTAACAAAATGTGCAAGCTCCAGCGATCCATCAATGGACTGGTGCAAGCATCTCGGAGTTGGAATATACGCTTTGATGTGTTGATCAAAGCATATGATTTTATCTGAGACTTTTGGAAAGGCCTGTATTTACAAGAAAGTGAGTGGGAGCACTACAGCCTTTACGATAAAGTATATGTGAATGACATATTGTTGATCGGAAATAATGTAGAATTATTCTCGCAAAGCATAAAGGAGTGTTTGAAAGGAGTTTTTTTCAAAGAAAGACCTCGGTGAAGCTGCTTACATATTGAGCATCAAGATCTATAGAGATAGATCAAGACGCTTGATAAGTTTTTTCAATGAATACATACCTTGACAAGATTTTGAAGTAGTTCAAAATGGAACAGTCAAAGAAAGAGTTCTTACCTGTGTTACAAGGTGTGAGATTGAGTAAGACTCAAAACCCGACCACGGCAGAAGATAGAAAGAGAATGAAAGTCATTCCCTATGCATCAGCCATAGGTTCTATAAAGCATGTCATCTTGTGTACCAGATCTATTGCATACCCTACCACTAAGCTTGGCAAGGAGTGCAATGGTGATCTAGGAGTAGATCAATGGACAGCGGTCAAAATTATCCTTAGTAGAATAAGGATGTGTTTCTCGATTATGGAAGTGAAAAAGGTTCGTAGTAAAGTGTTACGTCGATGCAAGTTTTAAACACTTATCTAGATGACTCTGAGTCTCAATCTGGATACATATTGAAAGTGGGAGCAATTAGCTAGAGTAGCTCCGTGCAGAGCATTGTAGACATAGAAATTTGCAAAATACATACGGATCTGAATGTGGCAGACCCGTTGACTAAACTTTTCTCACAAACAAAACATGATCACACCTTAGTACTCTTTGGGCGTTAATCACATAGCGATATGAGCTAGATTACTGACTCTAGTAAACCCTTTGGGTGTTGGTCACATGTCGATGTGAACTATGGGTGTTAACCACATATAGATGTGAACTATTGATGTTAAATCACATGGCGATGTGAACTAGATTATTGACTCTAGTGCAAGTGGGAGACTGAAGGAAATATGCCCTAGAGGCAATAATAAAGTTATTATTTATTTCCTTATATCATGATAAATGTTTATTATTCATGCTAGAATTGTATTAACGGAAACATAATACATGTGTGAATACATAGACAAGCAGTGTCGCTAGTATGCCTCTACTTGACTAGCTCGTTAATCAAAGATGGTTATGTTTCCTAACCATAGACATGAGTTGTCATTTGATTAACGGGATCACATCATTAGGAGAATGATCTGATTGACATGACCCATTCCGTTAGCCTAGCACTTGATCGTTTAGTATGTTGCTATTGCTTTCTTCATGACTTATACATGTTCCTGTAACTATGAGATTATGCAACTCCGTTTACCGGAGGAACACTTTGGGTGCTACCAAAGCGTCCTAGCGTAACTGGGTGATTATAAAGGAGTACTACAGGTGTCTCCAAAGGTACATGTTGGGTTGGCGTATTTCGAGATTAGGTTTTGTCACTCCGATTGTCGGAGAGGTATCTCTGGGCCCTCTCGGTAATGCACATCATTATAAGCCTTGCAAGCAATGTGACCAATGAGTTGGTTACGGGATGAAGCATTACAGAACGAGTAAAGAGACTTGCCGGTGACGAGATTGAACTAGGTATTGGATGCCGACGATCGAATCTCGGGCAAGTAACATACCGATGACAAAGGGAACAACGTATGTTGTTATGCGGTTTGACCGATAAAGATCTTCGTAGAATATGTAGGAGCCAATATGGGCATCCAGGTTCCGCTATTGGTTATTGACCGAGAATAGTTCTAGGTCATGTCTACATAGTTCTCGAACCCGTAGGGTCCGCACGCTTAAGGTTTCGATGACAGTTATATTATGAGTTTATGAGTTTTGATGTACCGTAGGAGTTCAGAGTCCCAGATGAGATCGGGGACATGACGAGGAGTCTCGAAATGGTCGAGACATAAAGATCGATATATTGTACGACTATATTCGGAGTTCGGAAAGGTTCCGAATGATTCGGTATTTTTCGAGTACCGGAGAGTTACGGAATTCGCCGGGGAGAAGTATTGGGCCTTTTGGGCCCTGGGAAAGAGAGAGGGGCTGCCTAGGGCAGGCCGCGCTTCCCCATGGCCTAGTCCGGGTGGACTAGGGGAGGGCCGCACCCTCCTTCCTTCCCTTCTCTCTTCCCCTTCCTTGTCTCCTACTCCTAATACATGGAAGGACTCCTAGTTGGACTAGGAAGGGAATCCTACTCCCGGTGGGAGTAGGACTCCCCATGGCGCGCCCTCCTAGGGACGGCCTCCTCCTCCCTCCCTCCTTTATATACGGGGAAGGGGCACCCCATGAACACACAAGTTGATCTACGGATCGTTCCTTAGCCGTGTGCGGTGCCCCCTCCACCATATTTCACTGGTCATATCGTCGCGGAGCTTAGGCGAAGCCCTCGCCGAAGAAGTCATATCGTCAGCGGAGCTTAAGCGAAGCCCTGCGTCGGTGGAGCATCATCATCGTCACCACGCCCGTCGTCTTGTGGAACTCATCCCCGACACTTTGCTGGATCGGAGTCCGGGATCGTCATCGAGCTGAGCGTGTGCAGAACTCGGAGGTGCCGTGACGTTCGGTACTTGGATCGGTCGGATCGTGAAGGCGTGCGACTACATCAACCGCGTTGTTATAACGCTTCCGCTTTCGGTCTACGAGGGTACGTAGACATCACTCTCCCCTCTCGTTGCTATGCATCACCATGATCTTGCGTGTGCGTAGGAAATTTTTTGAAATTACTACGTTCCCCAACAATTTGCTGGCTACATAATCATGGGATCCACTCATCAATGGAACATTTTTTTTCATCCACCCTGCTATCCTACGTGAGGCAGGGGGCGACCTGAAGTTTTCATCCCGCAACACAAAACTCAACATAACTTCCATATGAAGCGCACTCTAAAAGAAAACCCCAAGAAGCCATATATAATGACTAGAAGGCTAGATATGAAAGGTTTGGAAATTACAGGCCACCCCTAAATGCAAGCTCTTTGCCTGACTTGTCCTGCATGAAAGAATCCTCACGATGAAAAACCTGGCAATTTGTGGATGGCTTCACAATCCGACGTGTCGCCTTTGCATGGCATCCGATGAGACTGATGCTCATCTTTGTAGAGATTACCCCTTCTCGCAGGCGGTGTAGAGGACCGTCAATGCCGTCGGGGGAATGCCTAACCTGAGCCCACCGGACGATGCAAGCCCCCATCACCACGTGGTGGGAGGGCTTCCTTGCCAGTGTTCCAGCTCGGAATGTGCGGGAGAGTAGTGATGCCATGATCTACACGCTCTAGAACATCTGGAAGGAGAGAAACCGTCGGGTTTTCATCGGCAAGAGGATGACCTACCCAGAAGTAGCCCACCTAACTTTGACAGATATTCGCTTGCACAGATCTAGTTTCTTTCTCATTCGCGAGTAGTCCACACGCCGCTGATGTTTGGGAGGCTTCCCCGCCTCCCTACTCTTATATAGGAAAAAGGCTTGTGTAAATCGTTTGTAACACTCTCTCTCTCCTTCCATTTGAAAGGCAACGCTCCTGCCAGATTCTTGAAAAAAAATTATGGCAATCCCTCACAAGATGACGACTCTGTAAGAATTCCTCTTTTTGAACTAAAACCGTAGTAGTAACATTTATTATGACGGTTGAGCATATATGATAAGAGTAGCGATTTGGTGCCCAGGCTCATCTGAACCTGCAATGGAGAAAAAATACAAAACAAATACAAGAAAAACTAAAAAAATCAAATTATTTTTGCATGGTAGATAATTTCGTGCGTGAGGTGCGCTTCAAATTTCAGATCATTTGGACATCTGAGTAGCTCTTGGCAAAAAATAGAAATTTGGGGTCTGCAAAAAAGTTTACTGTTCATGTATTGTTCTGATCCAATTTGTCTTTTTTGCAGGGAGCTACTTATATGTCAAAATGATCTAAAGTTTGGAGCATACCTCACACACCAAATTATCTATCATGAGTTTTTTTGAATTTGCTTTGTATTTTTTCTGAATTTGTTCTTGACCGGGTGCAGATGAGTTTGGGCTCAAAAATGGATATTCGATATACGGCGATTCTACTGTATACTAGAGTTCGTCTTACACGTCCTTCACGAAAGATCGTTATTAGTACTTGACACTATTGCCACCGGCTACTGCTCACACAGCAGAGCTGGTTGAAGGAGATATCGTACGTGTTTGGACGGATACGCAAGCCATGTATTTCAAAACAGATTACTATTTGGTTATAAAATCAAACACTATGTCGTCCGTTGCAGGTGCAGGCCAGGGACGTGCCGGTTGCCAAGCAGCTGGAGCACTTGTCGGGCTCGATTCCAACCGCACGTAATCAATTAACTTTGGCAATTGCATCGATCGATCAATGCTGCTGCCATGCCATGCCAGACCTCTGCGCCCGTTAAGAACTGTTCAGCATGTCATGAGGCTCGCTCAGGCGCTCAGCCAAAGCCTATTTGCTTACAGTACCGCATTTTATTGATGCCAAGAATCATTCCGCTTGGATTTTAGCACCGTCATAGATCAGGGCTCAAGTACACGCAGTTGCCCTCTTTCTTGGCATTGCTTGTTTTTAGAATCCACGTGACACGTGCTAATGCTCATATCTATGTACGTATTTATTTATTGCAGGGAGATACTACTCATATTTACGAAAACCAACGAGAACAATAACTTACCCCACTAGGAGCAAGGCTAGTAAAAGAGCCAAGTAATGGCTATATACGTTGTTGTCATGTTAGTTAGTCTTTATAGCCAACAACCAACAAATATAATGGTTAAGCATAAATATGAACTACTACTAAATGGACATATCTGCTATTGGATGGGGGTTGAGATTTAGGCGCAAGTTAGATGTCGACTTGCAACAGCAATATACCAGCTTGAGAAATATGCATGTGTGTGTGGCTCTGAATGATACCAGGGATACCCCTAAATGGAAATTTACCAAGTCTAAGCCGTCTACTGTCAATCCTATGTATAAGAATTCCTCTAAGCATCCTTGGAAGGGCAGGATATCTCTTATGATCAAAGTGTGGTTCTGGCTGATCTGGCACAACGCCATAGATGCGAAAGACAATATGAAAAAACAAAAATGGATTGGTGATTATACTTGTCAATTTCGTGTAGAAAATGAGACCATCCATCATTAATTATTTACTTGTTCTGCTGATGATTTCATGCCGAGCATCATTTGTCGTGCTCTGGTTGTTTGTTATTGACTATGTGTTTTACACGATACTTCTGGTGGGCGGTGGAAAATATTTAGTTGGGCCCTAGTTTTCATGCGGTGGGCATTGCAGCCTTTTGTTGGGCGTTGTGGAAAACTCGCAATAGAGCTTGCTTTCATAAATGGTTGATATCAGCCCCTGTTGAGCTGATATGTTACATGTGTGCATTTCTTCGTGTTTGGGCAGGAATGCAGACTGCTCGGGACAAAAACAATCTTCTGGCTGGTGCGGAGAGTGTGCAACAGATCGCTGTGAGGGCTCATGAGGCTATGCACACTACTGGGAAAATGGGGTTTACGGAGTCCTAACGTGTAAGCCGAGTTTCATAACATGGGATCTTGGCAAACACGATAGATGCTGAGTTCGGCTCTTGGTAAACATCAGGACCAAAGTTTTGGATTTCGTCCGAGAAAACCGAAATTCCAGCGATTTTCGGCCATCTCGTTAGGGCCCGGTAATAGGGTGTACCGGCCCAAAAAATTCGGCCACTTTTAAACTCACAGCCCAGCCCATGGTCTACTACAGCCCACACAAACCCCCCTGTGGTATAAAAGCACGAATTCATCTCCTCCTAACCCTAAAATTCACTTTTCCCGTCTCCATTCGACTGAGCGGCGGCTGTGGGCAACGAAACCCTAGCGAGTGAGGCAGGGGCACGGTGCAGCGCCGCCTCCTCCCATCCAGCTCGTCTCCCTCCCTCCCAATCTCCTTCCTCCCAGTCTCTTTCCCGTCCATGAACGGTGGTGGCAGCGCCATGGAGCACGGCCGCACAACTTCGATGTCGGGGCAGGTGGGCTCGGGCGTTGAACGGCTCCACGGGAGCAGCAGCATGCGGCGCATCCAGTCGGGCTTGGGCAGTGCCCCGGCGCCGGACGCACGCGCTGGTTTCCGGCAAGCTGGACATGGTACTGACGTACTGTAACAATGTTCCTCTAATCTTGTACATGCATGTATGCTGGCTCATGTTGCAAGATCTGTAGCTAGCTTTTCATTTGTGAAGATCTGTAGCTAGTTCATTTGTTGTTCTGTTGTATTTCAAAACTTTAGGCAAATTTCGCCCATTTTTCGTTCATTTTTCGTTCAGTTTTCGTCTCAAAATTCAAATTTTGTTTCATGATTTTCGTCCGAGATTTTCCGGAAAAATCCGAAAAATCCGAATTTCGCCCATTTCGTCCAGGACCGGTAAAAATCAAAAAACGAAATCCAAAATTCTGATCAGGACACGACAGAGATGTTCCGGTGCCGAGAAACGCAGAAAAGAAACTCAGTAAACAACTAAAACTCGGGTTGATGGATGTATGCCGAGATATGAAGCCACGACACCCGGCAAAAAGGTGCTATGAGGCACGACATTTTTCGGTTGACGGCTCCATCAAGATAGGCATCGTTTGCGAGAGCCCGTGGTTTAGAACTCAGCTAACCATCTTGTTTTTAAACACGGCCCACCGCTTTTCGTCTAAACCAGGCTGGCCGCTCGCATTTGATTCTGCTTTCGGTTGTCGTCGATCATCCCCACCGTCCTGTCGCCACACTGCTGGGTCTCCCCAATGGCCTGCCTGCCACCGCCGTCGAGCGCCTGATCCAGCCCCAGCCCCAGCCCCCCGGAGCCCCCGCCACCCGAGGCCACACGGCACCTTCCTCCCCAAATCGATTCGTCGGGCCTCACATCCCGTCTCCCCGAGCTCATCGCAGGCCACCACTACCACCTCAATAGTAGAGTTCTCTTTCTCGCCATTGAATAGCTTGTCGAAGTACTCCCACCATATATGCTTAATCTTTTCGTCCGCCATCGAGACCTAATCTGCCCCATTCTTGATGCATTTGACTTGGTCGACATCCTTCGTCTTCCTCTCTCGGATCTTGGCCATCTTATAGATGTCTCTTTCGTTTCCTTCATGTCTAAGCACTGATAGAGGAACTCATATGCTTAACCCCTTGCTTTACTCACAGCTCGCTCAACAGCCTTTTTTGTCATCTTGTACTTCTCCATGTTGTATGCAATCTATCCAGGTGTTATTTTCCACATGTTCATTTTTTAAGGCATGAAAGATTTGTTGAACTCCCGCAATTTTTTTTACATTGTGTATACTTTTTAAAAATGTCTCAAAATATATATTTGAAACCTATGCAAATTTTTTAATGATATGAAACATTCTTTAATGTTATGCCAATTTTTAATGTATAATATTTTTTAAAAAATACACGTATATTTTTTTATGAAGTGTGTGATTTTTTTTGAATGTGACGAACATTTTTCTGCATGGTATGAACACTTTTTTCAATGCTTTACACATTTAATTTTTTTAAATAAAAGTAAATTTATAATTTGTTATTTTCAAATATAAAATAATGGTAAAAAGGAGAGGGAAAACAAAAGAAACGAAACATACAAACTAACTAACGCTCATAGCAACAAACAGGCTGGCCCAACCCAGCGTCTCTAGACGCGAGCGCTTGCTACAACTCGCTGCGGCGAGACAAATGCCCTCACGATTGTTGGGAGAATATAAGCGCGAGACATACCAATTCCAATTAGGAATCGCCAGCAGGGGGGACAACTCTTCGTGTTGCTGTAGATTTGCTTTGCTCTAGTTTTCGTCATTTGTTTTATGTTTCCTTTTTTCTCTTTGGTGTTTTTGTTTTTCACCTGCTTTATTCTTTTTTCAACTTTTTCTTTGTTTTAACACATGTCAACTTTTTCTCAGTACACAATGTACATAATTAGCGCGCACATGATTTTTAATACACGTTGGACATTTTTTGAATACATGATATACATTTTTTTAAAACACACGATTTCAACACTTTGTGAATGCAGATTAACATTTTCCAAATGCATGTTGTGCATTTTTTAATGGTAATAAACATTAATGAACATGCTTTTACATTGTTTAAACTAAAAAAATCATGGGTATTATTTGGAAACACATGAATATTTATTTAAGAAACATTACATGGTATACACATTTTGTAAAATATTTGCATACATTTTTTCGAAATGCCGGAACTATTTCTTTAAAGAGTAAAATACACCACAAGTGCTAAAACTATTTGCGTGTGCCAAGTTAGTCATAATGCTAAAAGTTTGCCAAGTGTGTCATCCGCAATCCTATTCATGCTGCATCAGCTTTGACTTGCACGTGTGGCAGGTTGACTACTGCCATGTGACAACTTTTTGCACAAAACCTTCTAAATGGACATCTCTTATAATTTTGTGGCCATCCTCCATCCACCCATCCTCTTCCTTGCCTTCCTCTCCACCTTTGATGACCGCAGTCCACCTCGGCGCCCAAAAGTTGAGGGTGATGAGCTCCTTCGGCACACAGCTGGAACCACTCTAACAAATCTACCATCGCCGCTCAAGAAGGATCGTCTATGCTAGGAAGGAGGGATGGAGTCATCCAAACTTTTGCTCCAGGGTGGAAGGAGGAGGACTGAGGCCAAAGCCTACCTGCCCGCTTGCTGCCGCCGCCCTCCCGCATGTGTTATCGTCGCTGCACCCTTCGGAGAAGGCATTCGCCATCGTCTGAGGAGGTGGTCCGGGCCCATCGTGTGGGAGAGTGTGGGTCCGGCGGTGAGACAGATGGGATGGCGATGACTGAATCATGTGAGATTATCGGGGAATGGGATGGCTGGCTAGACAATATCCGGGTATGATTTGAGCAAAGGGGACTGCCACAAATTTAGAAGAGAGGGCCTTCTAGGGGATTTTATGCAAAAAGTCAACACATGGAAGTGGTCAACCTGTCATCTGTGCAGTCAAAGCCGATGCACCACCAATAGGACTACAAGTGCCACACTTAGCAAACTTTTAGGTCCAGATGTGCATTTTCATAGTATTAGGACTAACTTGACACCCCTCGAATACTTTAGGAATAGTGGTGTATTTTACTCTTCTTTAAAATGTCATGTATACTTTATTAATGGTAAGAAACATTTGTTTTATATTACACCAATGTTTTTATACACTATAAAATCTTCTAAAAGTTTTGCTTACATTTGTTTACCACACTGGAACATGTTTTTCATTGTCACGAACATACTTTTTTTTTTGAAAGCTCTCAACATTTCCTAAAATTGTGCTAACCATTTTTTTATACATGTTAAGATTTTTCAAACAAATATTTTTTAAGAAAATTTAAGTTTTCGAAATATATGCATTTCAAATATAAATAAAAGTAAAAATAGAAAGATGGAAAATTAAAACTCAAGTGACGTCAGCATGATGACCAACATCCTTACTAGGTCGGGTCACCACCGGTTCCTTGTAGCTCGTGGCGGCGGCACATTGGAGGACCGGCGGCCGTGGCTGTAGGTAAGGGTTAGCGGTGGCGTCTGGCTGGGGTGAGCATGGCAGGCTGTTGCTGCTAGTAGATCATTAGGGATGACGGCGACTGGCCGAGGAACTGGTGGGGGAGGCATCATGGCGGCAGCAGCTGGACGAGGAACTGAATGGAAGTGGAGGCGGCTGGCGAGGCGATATTGGCATGGGATTTGAGCAATGCATTTTTTTCTTATGGAATCCTGAATGATGTGAATGGTGGATGTGGAAAGTGGAAACACCCAGGAGCAAATGCTCCTGGTGTGAACAGTAAAATAAAAAATCAAAACAAAATTTTAAAAATCTGAAATTTTTTGTGGCATACTTTCACAAATGTTTGTTTTGCATGCAAAATTTCATCACAAAATCACATTGCTGGAAGGAGTGGTAAAAAATACAAAATCGGTGCTTTGAAAATGTTACTTACAAAAGTATGTTGGAGTTTCGATTTTGTTTTTTTGGCACGACTTCCACCAATGTGATTTCATGATGAAATTTTGCATGCACGACAAACATTTGTGAAAGTATGTCACACAAAAAAATCAGAATTTTTTAAATATTTTTATTTATTTGATTTTATTGTTCACACCAGGAGCATTTGCTCCTGGGTGTAGAAAGGCACTTTCTGTGGTACACATGCTACTTTTTCGTCTCCCTACGACTCTGCATGGGCTTCAAACAACATACAGTCTGCCTTTTGTAGCGTGTGGACATCCAGACCTAACAAATCTACCAAGACTATGCGAGGCTGCGAGCCACCGAGCGGTGCGGACTGAGCAGCATGAAAGATTAAAAAAATGTATCTAAACTGCTGCCGCGGCAAGTGTGATGACGTGATTAGGTTGCATGTGAAAAGAATTAGTTTAGTGGGATGATCTATTTAGGTATTATAGATTCATGGATATGAAACTGATGACACAAATGCTCTCAAAACATTCGGCATACAACAAATGAAATCGATGTTCGCTGGCACCATACCCCTACAAAGATCTTGTAAGTAAAGTGAAAGTCAAGGGGATTAGTGTTAAACAATAGGCTTGTGTCATGTAACGTGACTTGTGTCACGATGGGTTGTGTGTGTGCGTGTGTGTTGTATATCTAGGCATGTTGTTAGGCTAGATATGATCTTATCTTTTGTATAGCTTGGAGTAAAGGTTAAGACTAGTAACAACCTGCCGCACTTGTAATCTGTCTCCTACATTAAACACACAAGCATCTTTGTAAAGTGCATACGCTTAAACCCTTTTCTTCTTTCATGGTACCAGAGCCTATCTCAAATTGATCCGTGGAGAGCTCTTCGGTAAACTCCGTCCCCTCATCTCCGTTTGCGCACACCGCAACCGAGAAGCTTGCGAGAGGGAACAAATCACTATGTTGCGCCACCGTGCTCTCGGCCATCAGGGGGGCGCAGATGGCAGCTTTTCTCGATGTGGAGAAGGTGGTGCCGCCAGTGACCATTGAGGTTACCGGCGACGATGGCAAGACCAAGTCCACCGTCCCCAACCCTGATTTCGGCGTGTGGTACACACGGAATCAGCAGGTCTTCTCCTACCTATTGACCACACTACCACACAAGATGGCTATCCAAGTGGCGAATTGCCACACAACAATAGAGTTGTGGATCACCGTGCATGGGATGCTTGCCTCGCATACCCGCGCGCAGACTGTCAATGTCAGGATTGCGTTGGCAAATCTCCAAAAGGGGAACGCCACTATCATTGAATATGTTGGTAAGGTTTGAACCCTCTGTGATGAACTAGCTGCTTCAGGGAAGAAGGTGGACGAGGAGGATGTTAGACCCCGTGGTACCTGCCATGTGCTCTAGGGTCGAGCCTGTCGGGGTCGCGGAGTTGTACTTGCAGATCCTGTGCTTCGAGACTCGCATGAATCTTTGTGGCGGGTCCTCTTGGCGGCACATGAGCGCTTAAAAAACAAAAACGGCAGTGGCAATGGCGATGGTGACCGCGGCCGCAAGTTTAACAACAAACAAGGCAACAGTGATGGCGGTCGCGACAACTTTTCCAAGCCACCAAACCGCAGCAACCCTGGAGGCAACCGCGACAGCGCCGGGAACTACAACAACAATCCCACCGCCAAACCGACGTGTCAGATCTGCGGCAAGGTTTGTCATCCAGTGTGAAATTGCTGGAAACGCTATGACTCCTCCTATCAAGGGGGAGAGGAGCGCTCAGCAAACATGGAAGCTCCCCAGTATGGGGTCGACACCAACTGGCACCTGGATCGTGGTGCGACAAACCATATCACATGAGACCTAGAGAAGCTCACCGTCCACGTTCGATACACTGGAGATGATCAAATCCACACGGCAAGTGGATCAGGTATGGCTATAACACATATTGGCCAGTCTCATATTTGTATCCTTGAACGCGATATTCTTCTCAGAATTGTTCTACATGTACTCGAGGCTGACAAGAGTTTAATCTCTACAAGCCGACTTGCTATTGACAACAATTCATTCATTGAAATTCACCCCTATTATTTTTGGGTAAAGGATTGGGGAACGAGGAGGGTTCTTCTGCAAGGAAGGGGTAGGAGAGTTATATACCCTGTCAAATACATGGGACAAGGCGCCAAGAAGCATGTGCTCAGTGTCACTCCCTCCTCGGATAGGTGGCACCGACCCCTAGGGCATCCTTCATCGTTAGCAAAATAATTAGTCAGAATAAGCTCCCATGTGTTAAGTTGTTCAACAATGAATTTGTTTGTAATTCTTGTCAACAAGGCAAAAGTCACCAATTGCCTTATTCGAAATCAATAAGTGAATAAAAGTTCCCTTTGGACCTTGTCTTTTCTGATGTGTGGGGTCCAACAGTTGTATCGGTAGGTAGGAAAAAAATACTATGTGAGCTTAATAGATGATTTCAGTAAGTTCACATGGATCTACGTAATCAAACACAAGAAGTTCTTCAAAAAAATTGTGACATCCAAAACCTTGTTGAACGTCAATTTGACAGCAAAGTTCTTGCCCTCCAAACTGATTGGGGGGGGGGGGGGGGGGGTATATGAAACTGAAGTCCTTTTTCACTAAGATTGGCATATCCCATCATGGCCTCTCCCTTCTAGCTCAAGCATGCATGCCACTTAAATTCTGGGATGAGGTTTTCATTGGAGCTACCTATCTCATCAATATACTACCAAGAAAAGTTGTCGACATTGAAATCCCCCTTGAGAAATTATCTCATGAAAAAGCCAACTACTCGTCACTTCGTATTTTTGGATACGTCTGTTGGCCAAACCTATGTCCCTACAATACTCACAAGCTTCAATTTCGCTCCAAGCAATGTGCTTTCTTAGGTACAGTAACTTGCACAAAGGTTTCAAGTGCCTAGACATTTCTACCGGGCGAGTTTATATTCCAGGGATGTTGTGTTTGACGAAACAGTTTTTTCCCTTCTCTACTTTGCATCCAAATGCTGGTGCACGCCTCCGAACTGAAATTCTTCTTGTCTCCGAAGCTCTTAAATCCAACTTATCATGGGGGAAATAAATATGTTGATAATTATTTGGCTAATAGTCATAATCCTCATGCTACTGACGAAAACAACGAGAAAGATGTTGTTCAAATCTGTGATTTTATGCAGAATCAGTGGAGCTGTACATGTGCCAGACATGAGGAGGATCCGGCTGACGCAGTTCAGGGCGTGAATCCTGAGAGATTTTGCACAGGCGGGTCCCCTAGTTCAGACATGGATCCCAAGGTGGATTCTTCTACATGCGCCGAAACCAACACATTCACGCACGACATTCAATTTGATGCTGCGGTGCGGCCAGGTGGGTTGGCCCACGCTTGCCGCCATTCGACAGCTGGCACGAGCCGACTGGGTGCAGGATGGCCACCGCACGGTGTCATGATGGCACCGACAGCTCGTTGCGGGCCTATGGCCATGCATCGACTCTTTGTGGGTCTCCTCTAGCCGGCCCACAGGCAGCGGATCCGAGACTCGCCGATCATGCGGTCACCGAGTGTGATTCCCTATGTCAGTACGAGGAGGCGGATCTCCTGTCGGATCCTCTGCGGCTGTTGGATCCTCGGTGCCAACGGGAACTAGATCTTCTGCGATTGTTGTTTTGTCCAGCACAAGTACATTGACTCGTTCACAACGAGGTATTTTTAAACCATTGGCACCCAAGGATGGGACAGTCAAGTACAAGTAGAATTCTAAGTTTGCAAATGTTGCTACTACTGGTGAGCCAGCAAGTGTGATAGAAGCATTAAGTGATAAAAATTGGAGAAGTGCTATGAATGTTGACTATGATGCACTAATGGAAAATCAAACATAGCACCTAGTTCCACTGGGGAGGAATATTATTGATTATAAGTGGTTGTATAAAATTAAGAAGAAAGCGGATGGCACAATAGATAGATACAAAGCTAGGTTAGTAGCTAAAGGATTTAAACAACGCTATGTCATTGATTATGAGGACACCTTTAGTCCAGCAGTGAAAGCTGCTACTATCATGGTTGTTCTGTCCATTGTTGTTTCCAAGGGATGGAGTCTTTGCCAACTGGATGTACATAATGCATTTTTGCATGGCGTTCTCGAGGAAGAGGTCTACATGCGACATCCACAAGGGTTTGAGAATAGTTCTAAACGACATCATGTATGCAGGTTTGACAAACCTTTATATGGTCTGAAACTGAGCACAAAACTGCAGCAACTTGGTTTTTGCCCATCAAAGGGAGACACCTCTTTATTCTTCTTCAGGAAAGAGAAGGTGACAATGTTTATGTTAATTTATGTTGATGACATAATTGTTGCTAGTTCTTCACAAGAAGCTGCCTCAGCGTTTTTAAGGAACTTAAAAAGTGAATTTGCACTTAGGACTTGGTAGAGTTGCACTACTTCTTAGGCATTGAGCTAAAGAAGGTGCAAGATGGTATTTTGCTCACCCAAGAGAAGTATGCCTCAGATATATTAAGGGGTGTAGGAATGTGTAGCGACCAGACCTCAAACAGACTGATCTCTGTGCTCAGTGTCATCCCTGGATCAGTAATGCTGACACCACACAATACTCGAAGGATTTATAACAGAGTAGCAATCACACACTTATTACAATCGAATGTCTCAAGAGAGAACTTAATAAAATAAATATGGCTTAAGGCCATCTAATACGATAACAGCGGAAGGCTTGGAAGAATAAGCGAGTCCATCAACTCCAACAGCATCACTGAGTATAGAACCACGACCTAAGCACCTTACTCGTCGTCTGAAAAGTCTGCAACATGAAACGTTGCAGCCCGAAAACGGGTCAGCACATGGAATATGCTGGCAATGTAACACATAGAGAATAATGGAATGATAAGCCTATACTACATGCATATATGGCTGGTAGAAAAGTTCTATGGTTACAGTTTTGCATAAAGCCAATTTTTCCCTACTGCAGAGGAATAAATTTATTTATTTATCATGGTGGTTGCTAAACATTGAGAATGGTTGACAGCATGCTCAATCCCAATTAGAAGTACTCATTAAAAACCCAACAATATTAATTAGAAGTAACATGATGAGATTCACATGATATCCAAGTACTAGATACTCAAGATGTCCATAACCGGGGACACGGCTAACCATGATTAGTTTATACACTCTGCAGAGGTTTGTGCACTTTTCCCCACAAGACTCGATCGCCTCCGTTTGTTTTCTCGCACTACATGATGTTTGAGAAACGGATGACCGAGACATAGTCTTTCAGAAGCGCTAGCACCTTACATGTGGGTAGACCGTACCAACCTACATCCCCTACATCTGCTAGCCTACCCGTAAGAGTTCGCAGAACTTAATAAACTACGCCAGAGCCCATAATGGCTTGTGGCTGCACACGGAAGTTTCTAGTTTGAATAATCTCATGATGCCTTTGAGCCTGGGTGGCGGTCCGATGAAATACAGGCAAGTCCTGATAGAAACCAGGTGCCTCAATCCACCCAGATGTGTGTTTAAGTTGCCACCTTAAATAAACCATTAAATAATAATCTCACATCTATCATGGATTCACTCACCCAATCACTGTCTACTAGCATAGCATGGCATAATAAGCAAACGTAGAAGTAACTCCCAAGGGTTTGATAATAAAACAGGTAATAGGTACTACCTCAATCTACTTCCCGATACCCACAATTTAATTAGATCCTAATCATGCAATGTTTGAGGATAGATCTAATGCATAAAAATTGGGTAGTAGAAAAGGTATGATCAAAGTGTTAATTGCCTTGCTGATGATCCGCGAAACCTAGAGACTCGAAGTAACAAGCGGCGCACTCCGGGTATTCTATGCAGACAAACAAACAAGCATACAATAAGTACTCATGTAATGCACAGGTAAAAATCAAATAGATCTAACCAGATAGTTCAACTTAAGAACTCGGGTTTGCAAAAAGAATCAAATCAAACGAAGCAACGAAAGTCAAACGGCGGAAGAAAACAGCTTCGTTTTACTAATCTGGATCTAGGTCAAATTTTACAGAAGCAATAACTTCTTTAATTAGATTATTCGGAAAGAGGGTTTCGAGACGAAACTCTAGGCGATTGAATCGCCTGATTCCGATAAATGAGCGAAAAGTTATACTAAAACGAAAATCGGATCAGGAATCGCGATCAGAAAAATCGCGGATTAAATCCGAGAAAAAGAAAAACGACGAACGGGTTAACGAACGAACGTTCGTTAACTAAACTAATCTGACGAACGCGTTCGTTAAAAACGAACGAACGAGCGAACGTTCGCTATTTAACCTAAACCGGAAAAAACCGAAACTAATAAAAAAACCGAAATAAAAACCGAAGAAAAACCTCCCAGTTTTCTAAAAAAAACCGGCGGCACGCGGATCGAGGCGGCGGCGAACCTCGTCGGCGGCGGCGGAGTCCAGCGGTCAGGCGGCGGGTCCGCGGCGAGGCGCGGTGACGGCAAGTGAGCGGGCGCGCCTAGGGTTTGAAGGCGCTGGGCGGCGGGTGGGCCTCGGCTGCCCCCTATAAAGCCTCAAGGGCCGGGAGTCCTAAGCGGACCACGGCCCGTGGAGTCGGTGGCGTTTTTAAAATAATTGCGCATGAAAAAATAAAAAGAAATACTAAATGGACTCCAAATATCCGAAATAAAATTTCCAACTTCTAAAATCAAGCGGATTTAATGAACATTTATTTGGGGTCTAAATGCAATTTTGAAAAACGCGCATTATTCCTAAATTCAAATAAAAAGGCGAAAAACTCCAAAATAAAATCTTATTTGATTTTATTATTAAATCTTCATTATTTCTTTATTTTGGGGAAGTCATTTTATTCCCTCTCTCATATTTTGGTAGTAGAAATAATTGAAGATAAAATAATTAAAATCAAATGATCCTATTTTCAAAATTTGAGAAAACTCAAATATGAAAATAACGAAAATCCCCAACTCTCTCCGTGGGTCCTTGAGTTGTGTAGAATTTCTAGGATCGAGCAAAAATACAATGAAAAATATGATATGCAATGATGCTCTATGTATAACATTCCAAATTGAAAATTTGGGATGTTACAAACCTACCCCCTTAAGATGAATCTCGCCCTCGAGATTCGGGTTAACTAGAAAATAGGTGAGGGTGGTCCTTAAGCAAATCTTCCTCTCGCTCCCAGGTGGCTTCATCCTCTGTGTGGTGGCTCCACTGAACTTTGCAAAACTTAATGACCTTGCTGCGAGTAACTCGACTGGCAAACTCGAGAATCTTAACTGGGTTCTCCTCATAGGTCAAATCATCATTCAGCTGAATCGCTTCTAGTGGCACGGTATCCCATAGTGGTACATGAGCCATCTCTGCGTGACACTTCTTCAACTGAGAAACATGAAACACATCATGAACACTTGACAATCCTTCGGGTAGTTCCAACTTGTACGCAACTTCTCCCATACGTTCCAAAACACGATAAGGTCCTACAAATCGGGGTGCTAACTTTCCTTTAACACCAAAACGCTTAACTCCCTGAAATGGTGATACTCGAAGATAAACTCTGTCTCCAAACTTCGTATTCTGTCTCCTTGCGTTTTGAGTCCGCATAACTCTTCTGTCTTGACTGGGCTACCTTGAGCCTACCGCGAATCAACTTTACTTTCCGTTCAGACTCCTTAATCAAATCTGGTCCAAACAACTGGCGGTCTCCAACTTCATCCCACAACAACGGGGTCCTGCACCTCCTTCCGTACAAGGCTTCGAAAGCTGCCATCTTCAGACTGGTCTGGTAACTGTTGTTATAATAAAACTCCGCATACGGCAAGTTGTCATCCCAACTTGATCCATAATCCAAAGCACAAGCTCTAAGCATATCCTCCAAAATCTGTTTGACTCTCTCGGTTTGTCCATGCATGCATGGATGAAAAGGCATGCTAAACTCCAGCCTGGTTCCCAAAGTTTCGTGCAACTGCTTCCAGAACTTTGAGGTGAATTGGGTTCCTCTATCTGATACGATACTCCTCGGAACTCCATGCAAGCATACAATCCTGGTCATGTATATCTTAGCCAATTTGGCACTGCTGTAGGTAGTCTTTACTGGAATGAAATGAGCTACCTTTGTCAAACGGTCGACTACAACCCAAATCGAGTCATAGCCCGAACGTGTCCTGGGCAATCCCGTGATGAAATCCATACCTAGTTTATCCCACTTCCATTCGGGTAGAGGCAATGGCTGTAACAATCCTGCCAGCTTACGATGTTACGCCTTCACCCTCGACATACATCACAAACTGCTACGTACTCTGCAATGTCCTTCTTCATTCCGGTCCACCAGAAAGTATTCTTCAAATCCAAATACATCTTGGTATTTCCTGGGTGAATCGAATATGGTGAATCATGTGCCTCTTGTAGAATCAACTTCCTAATCTCCGGGTCATTGGGCACATAAACACGGTCTTCAAACCATAGGGTATCGAGCTCGTCCTCACGAAATCCCTTAGCTTTTCCTTCGCTCATTATCTCCTTTATAGAGGCAATCTCTTTGTCAGTCTTCTGAGCTTCTCTGATCTTGTCCATCAAAGTTGACTGAATTTCCAATGCTGCTACATAGCCTCTCGGAACTATTTCCAAACATAGCTCTCGAAGATCCTCGGCTAATTCCTTTGGTATTTCTCCCGTCATTAGTGTGTTGACGTGACTCTTACGGCTCAACGCGTCTGCTACAACGTTAGCCTTTCCGGGATGATAATGTAATCTCATATCATAGTCCTTAATGAGCTCCAACCATCTCCTCTGCCTGAGATTTAGCTCCTTCTGAGTGAAGATGTACTTTATACTCTTGTGATCCGTATACACCTCACAATGATTTCCAATGAGAAAATGTCTCCAGGTCTTCAACGCATGCACTACGGCTGCTAACTCCAAATCATGCGTGGCATAATTTAGCTCATGAGGCTTAAGCTGTCATGAAGAATACGAAACAACTCTTCCCTCCTGCATAAGCACTGCTCCAAGTTCTCGACGTGAAGCGTCGCAATACACCTCATAATCCTTGGTCTGATCTGGCAGAATTAACACTGGTGAGGTAACCAAACGTTTCTTCAACTCTTGGAAACTAGCTTCACACTCCTCAGTCCAAATGAACTTGGTGTCCTTCTTCAACAATAGAAGTACTGGTGATCGCCAAGGCAAAGAACTTGGGCGAATAAAACCTTTATCCAGTAACTCCTTAATCTGCTTCTTAATTTCCTCCAAATCTTGGGCTGGCATCCTATACGGTCTCTTAGATATCGGCCCAGTGCCTGGCAGTAGTTCAATCAGAAACTCAATGTCTCTATCCGGTAGCATGCATGGCAACTCTTCCGGAAACACGTGCGGGTAATCCCTTACCACTGGTACTTCATCCTGCACAACTCCTGTTAAGGAATTTACATGTGCTCTCCTCGGCTCGTGCCGTGATACATACTTGATTCTCCTCCCTTCTGGGGTGGTAAGCAAAATCGACTTACTGGCGCAATCTATGTTCCCTCCATACTTCGATAACCAATCCATGCCTAATATCACATCCAAACCTTGCGATTCCAGAACTATTAGGTCCGAGGGAAATACATAGTGTCCAATACTTAATGGCAGTCGGTCGCACCATATACTAGCCATGTATTTCGCTCCGGGTGAGGTTACTAGCATGGGTGACCTAAGGGCTTGGGTTGGTAGTTTATACTTATCCACAAATCCCCTTGATATGTAAGAATGCGATGCACTAGTATCAAAAAGAACAACTGCAGTAAATGACTTAACCAAAAACTTACCTATTACTGCGTCTGGCTGAGCTTCAACCTCCTCCACGGTAACGTGATTCACTTGTCCTTTGTTGAAAGGGTTCGGCTTCTTTCCTGAGCTTCCATTACCATTTCCATTTTGGCCTTCCGGACAATCATTTGCATAATGCCCGGTCTTGCGGCACTTAAAGCAAGTGATGTGGCTCAGGTCTACCTTGGATGGTGTTGACGGGTTGGTGCGGTTTTGTCCATTGCTTCCTCCATTCCCGTTTCCATTTTTGGTGCCATTATGGTTGTGCGAGCTACCTCCTCCATGGGTATGCTGAAATTGTCCTCCTGTCTTCAGGGTAAAGCGAAGTTTCTGTTGAGCTCCAGAGTTATTCTTCCCCTGTCCATACTTCCTCTTACGATGGTCAATCTTCTGCTGCTTCCCTTCAATCATAAGAGCATGATCTACCAACTCCGGGTAGTTATTGAAGGTGGCTACCATCAAATGCATGCTCAGCTCATCATTCAGTCCTTCTAGAAACTTCTCCTGCTTAGCTACATCCGTAGCAACGTCATCTGGGGCATAACGTGCTAACTTACTAAAATCATCCACATACTGGCCAACTGTCCGTCCTCCTTGGCGCAAGTTGCGAAACTCACGCTTCTTCATGGCCATAGCTCCCGCTGAAACATGGGCAGTACGGAAAGCTTGCTGAAACTGATCCCATGTGACAGTGTCTGTGGTATGTGGTTGTAAAATTCTCCCACCATGCTTCTTTGCGGGTCCTTCGAGCTGGTGTGCGGCAAATTTAACCCTTTCTCCATCTGTACATCCCGAAGTGGTCAACTCCTCCCTATCTTACGGAGCCAATCATACGCAACAATCGGCTCGGTGCTCTTTGGAAAACACCGGCGGATTCAGCCTTAAGAAAGCGGGTCAAATGGTCAACTGGTGGTGGTGGCGGTGGTTGTTGTTGTTGTTGTTGTTGTTGTTGTTGTTGTTGTTGCCTTGGTTCGTACCAATGTTTGAATCAAGGCATTACTGCTGAATCAACTAAGTGATCTCTGGCGGGAAAACAAATCCGGGGTCGCGTCTCGGAGGCATTTGAGGGTTTTAAGAAAAGACGAGAGTTAAGAATAGAATGGGGTCTAGAGAGAAAACACTACCCATATGCACATGAGACAAAATCACACAATATCACTCCAATCAATTCAAACAAGGGCATACAACGGTCTATCTATCGTTACAAAGTGCTGAAACTAAAACTAATCTGTAATGGGGGAATCTACTACTGTTATGGTGGTCAACTAGAAAAACTGCTCCGATGAAGACTCCATAATATCTGCTCCAGCTTCATCTTCGAAATCATCATCACTAGGATCGGAATCGGTGTCGTCGATGATGATGTAGTTCTCTAGACAGGTGTTATCTTCATCTTCTCCTCCGGGTGCTGAATTCCCCATGAGTTCTTCAATCTTTTCCTTGAGATCGCCGTTTTGTCCCACTAGAGCTACAATCTTCTCCATGTAGTCCTTGCGAGTGGCCTTCAGTTCTCCTTCTAGTTCGATAATCTTGGCTTTTGCTGTCTTCAACTCTATCATGTCTCACAAGACATCTGGTTCTCCTGGCGTCCGAATGTGCTGGTTTAACTCCTGGATGAAAGCTGCAATGGATCGATCCTTCTTAGTGCCAACTATCTCCCATTGTTCATCTCGGCGCCCGCATAAATCTAGTAGATAGTATCCTTGAGGTCTTCTTTGTAAACTTCTCCAATGCGTCCCATGGTTATGTGAGCTGCCATACTCTTTCCCAGACTCCAGGTTGGTGCATTGAAAACACACTCTATGGGCTCCATGATTGGCGCAAACGTCCTTCCGGGAAATTGAGCTTGAATCTTCCAGCGCTCTTCTTCGGGTAAAGTGGAATTGTAGGTCCCGGTGAAGCTTGGTAATCCGATGTTTAGGTACTTAGTGACTTCCTTTAGGTGTCGTCCAAAGGGTGTATCTTCATCCGGCTGGGTGAACTTGATCCTCGCTTCCGTCATCCTAAAAGAGTAGAAAAGATGAGGAGTTAGAAATGAGAAGAGAGTAGTGATCTAGGGCTTTAGCTTAATGGTCGTAATCTCTGATCGGCGTGTGCTCGATACCATCTTTGTAGCGACCAGACCTCAAACAGTCGATCTACGTGCTCGATGTCATCCTGGATCGATAATCTTGACACCACACAATACTCGAAGGATTTATAACAGAGTAGCAATCACACACTTATTACAATCGAATGTCTCAAGAGAGGACTTAATAAAATAAATATGGCTTAAGGCCATCTAATACGATAACAACGGAAGGCTTGGAAGAATAAGCGAGTCCATCAACTCCAACGGCATCACTGAGTATAGAACCACGACCTAAGCACCTTACTGTCAAATGCGAAAAGCGCAACATGAAGCGTTGCAGCCCGAAAACGGGTCAGCACATGGAATATGCTGGCAATGTAACACATAGAGAATAAGGGAATGATAAGCCTATACTACATGCATATATGGCTGGTGGAAAAGCTCTATGGTTACAATTTTGCATAAAGCCATTTTTCCCTACTGCGAAGGAATAAATTTATTTAACTATCATGGTGGTTGTTAAACATTGAGAATGGTTGACAGCATTCTCAATCCCAATTAGAAGTACTCATTAAAACCCAACAATATTAATTATAAGTAACATGATGAGATTCACATGATATCCAAGTACTAGATACTCAAGATGTCCATAACCGGGGACACGGCTAACCATGATTTGTTTATCCACTCTGCAGAGGTTTGCGCACTTTTCCCCACAAGACTTGATCGCCTCCGTTTGTTTTCTCGCACTACATGATGTTTGAGAAACGGATGACCGAGACATAGTCTTTTAGAAGCGCTAGCACCTTACATGTGGGTAGACCGTACCAACCTACATCCCCTACATCTGCTAGCCTACCCGTAAGAGTTCGCACAACTTAATCAACTACGCCAGAGCCCATAATGGCTTGTGGCTGCACACGGAAGTTTCTAGTTTGAATAATCTCATGATCCCTTTGAGCCTGGGTGGCGGTCCGATGAAATACAGGCAAGTCCTGATGGAAACCAGGTGCTTCAATCCACCCAGATGTGTGTTTAAGTTGCAACCTTAAATAAACCATTAAATAATAATCTGACATATGTCATGGATTCACTCAACCAATCCACGTCTACTAGCATAACATGGCATAATAAGCAAACGTAGAAGTAACTCCCAAGGGTTTGATAATAAAACAGGTAATAGGTACTACCTCAATCTACTTCCCAATACCCACAATTTAATTAGATCCTAATCATGCAATGTTTGAGGATAGATCTAATGCATAAAAACTGGGTAGTAGAAAAGGTATGATCAAAGTGTTACTTGCCCTGCTGATGATCCGCGAAACCTAGAGACTCGAAGTAACAAGCGGCGCACTCTGGGTATTCTATCGCAGACAAACAAACAAGCATACAATAAGTACTCATCTAATGCACAGGTAAAAATCAAATAGATCTAACTAGATAGTTCAACTTAAGAACTACGGTTTGCAAAAAGAATCAAATCAAACGAAGCAACGAAAGTCAAATGGCGGAAGAAAACAGCTTCGTTTTACTAATCTGGATCTAGGTCAAATTTTACAGAAGCAAAAACTTGTTTAAGTAGATTATTCGTAAAGAGAGTTTCGAGACGAAACTCTAGGCGCTTGAATCGCCTGATTTCGATAAACGAGCGAAAAGTTATATTAAAACGAAAATCGGATCAGGAATCACGATCAGAAAAATCGCGGATTAAATCCGAGAAAAAGAAAAACGACGAACGGGTTAACGAACGAACGTTCGTTAACGAAACTAATCTGACGAACGCGTTCGTTAAAAACGAACGAACGAACGAACGTTCTCTATTTAACCTAAACCGGGAAAAAAACCGAAACTAATAAAAAAACGAAAATAAAAAAACAAAAAAACCGAAATAAAAACCAAAGAAAAACCGCCCGGTTTTCTAAAAAAACCGGCGGCATGCGGATCAAGGCGGCGGCAAACCACGTTAGAAAACCGGGCGGCATGCGGATCAAGGCGGCGGCGAACCACGTCGGCGGCGGCGGAGTCCGGTGGGTCGGGGCGGGGTCCGGCGGCGATGCGCGGCGGCGGCGGCGCTGGGCCTGAGGGCGCGGCCTAGGGTTTGGGGCGGCGGCTGGGCCTCGGGCTGGCTCCCCCCGGCTTATAAAGCCCCGCGGGCCGGGAGTCCTAGGCGGACACGGCCCGTAGGTCGGTGGCGCGTTTTTTTTAAATAATTGCGCGCAGAAAAAAGTAAAAAGAAATACTAAACGGACTCCAAAAATCCCGAAGTAAATTGGCTTCTAAAATCAAGTCGAATTTAATGAACATTTATTTGGGGTTTAAATGCAATTTTGAAAAACACGCATTTTTCCTAAATTCAAATAAAAAGGCGAAAAACTCCAAAATAAAATCTTATTTGATTTTATTATTAAATCTTCGTTATTTCTTTATTTTGGGAAAGTCATTTTATTCCCTCTCTCATATTTTGGTAGTAGAAATAATTGAAGATAAAATAATTAAAATCAAATGATCCTATTTTCAAAATTTGAGAAAACTCAAATATGAAAATAACGAAAATCCCCAACTCTCTCCGTGGGTCCTTGAGTTGTGTAGAATTTCTAGGATCGAGCAAAAATAAAATGAAAAATATGATATGCAACGATGCTCTATGTATAACATTCCAAATTGAAAATCTGGGATGTTACAGAATGAAGGATTGCAAACATTTCAGTACACCTATGTCAACCACTTAAAAGCTATTATTGCATGAGGGGAAATAATTAAGTCCACAAGAAGGAACTAGGTACCAAAGCATGGTTGGGGAACTTTAGTATCTAACACTGACAAGACTTGATATATCATTTTCTGCTAATAAGGTCTATCAGTTTTTGCATACACCCACCTGTTTGCACTAGATAGCTGTAAAAATGATATTGAGATACATCCAAGGGAATACTGGAACTGGTCTAAAATTATGTAAGTCTCCATCAACTGTTGTAAGTGCTTTCTGTGATGCAGGCTGGGCTGGATGTCCAGATGACAAAAAATCCACAGGAGGTTGATACGTCCATTTTGCATCAAGCTTCTATATCAATATTTATTGCATTATGGGCTGGTATTACATGTTATATCACAGTACTTATGCATTTTCTCTCTTATTTTATAAGGTTTACATGAAGAGGGAGAATGCCGGCAGCTGGGATTCTGGACTAGAAAAGGAGCAAATATTACCTATTCTGCACAACTCCAAAAGTCCTGAAACTTCACGGAGATCAGTTTTGAAATATATTTAAAATATTGGGCGGAGAAAGTGAGGGAGTCCTGGATTAGGGGGTGTCCGGACAGCCGGACTATATCCTTTGGCCAGACTGTTGGACTATGAAGATACAAGATTGAAGACTTCGTCCCGTGTCCGGATGGGACTATCCTTTGCGTGGAAGGCAAGCTTGGCGATTCGGATGTATAGATCTCCTTCTATGTAACCGACTCTGTGTAACCCTAGCCCCCTCCGTGTCTATATAAACCGGAGGGTTTAGTCTGTAGGACAAGGACAATCATAATCATAGGCTAGCTTCTAGGGTTTAGCCTCTACGATCTCGTGGTAGATCAACTCTTGTAATACTCATATCATCAAGATCAATCAAGCAGGATGTAGGTTATTACCTCCATCGAGAAGGCCGAACCTGGGTAAACATCGTGTCCCCAGCCTCCTGTTATCATTATCCTTAGACGCACAGTTCAGGACCCCCTACCCGAGATTCGCTGGTTTTGACACTGACCTTGGTGCTTTCATTGAGAGTTCCACTGTGTTGTTGCTATAAGGCTCGATGGCTTCTCCAATCACCAGCAACGATGCGATCCAGGGTGAGATTTTTCTCCCCGGACAGATCTTCATATTCGGTGGCTTTGCACTGCGGGCCAACTCGCTTGGCCATCTGGAGCAAATCGACAGCTACGCCCCTGGCCATCAGGTCAGATTTGGAAACTTGAACTACATGGCTGATATTCGTGGAGACTTGATCTTCGACGGATTCGAACCTATGTCAGGGACGCCAGACATTCATGACGTGCATGACTTAGATCTGCCCTCGGACGGTATTCGAACTATCGCACCTGCAGCTGCCCCGGCCTTTAATCTGGAGCAGATCGCGCCATCCAAGGACGGGCGGGTGGACCCCGCCACGGAGACCGCATACTCATCGGCGTTGGAGCTGAACACAGGCTCCGCCTCTAAGGAAACTTGTGTCACCAGACCCCTGGACCTATCTCCGGTCTCAGGTTCCGGACCGCGTGCGTCCGTGCCTGTCAAATCTGATTGGGAACCGATCATGGAGTTTACCTCCGCGGATATCTTTCAACACTCACCCTTGGGTGATGTGCTAAGTTCATTGAGGTCTCTCTCTTTATCACGAGACTCTTGGCCGAACTATGTCCGGCTTGAGTGGGAAGCGGACGACGAAGAAATTCGGAACCACCGCCCATCGGGCGCTGGACGGCCACCTCATCATATGATATATATATATATATATATATATATATATATATATATATATATATATATGGTGGATACCCCCAAAGAAAATAATGGTGAAGAGGCATCAGAGGATAATCCCCCAGGGAAGCAGTCAAAGCATTGGCGTCATCGGCGCCGCTCTAAGCCACGCCACAGCAATGCCGGCACAGGAAGCGATAGCAATCCGGATGGTGCCGACGACGAATACAACCCCGACCAGCCTAACTTCGAGCAGGCCGAAGAGGAGGATGGGCAGGCAAGCCCAGATGAACAGGCAACAGACAGACTTGGAGGACGACTATCATATGCCTCTCTCCGAAGACGAGGTGAGCCTCGGCGATGATGAATTTGTCGTGCCTGAGGATCCCGTCGAGCAGGAGCGCTTCAAACACCGGCTTATAGCCACTGCAAAAAACTTGAAGAAGAAACATCAGCAGATCCAAGCTGATCAAGATTTGCTAACAGACAGATGGACCAAGGTCCTGGCAGCCGAGGAATACGGACTCGAGCGCCAAACCAAAAGTTACCCGAAGCGCAGGTTGCTACCCCAACTCGAGGAGGAGGCGCTAGAGCCTACAATACCAGTGCAGGACAAGGCGGACCGGCCACCTCGTGGCCGAGACAAAGCGGCGTATCAGGCCGAACACCAGCCCGCACCCCGTCGCCAATACACTACGGCCCGGGGCAATACGCAGGACCTGCGAGACGTATTGGAAAACAAAGCAGGACAGTCAAGATCGATCTACGGATCGCGGGGGCGCGCCACAACGTGTGAGGAGGACCGTCATGCCAGATATACTAACAACAAGTCCGGCCGGGACGAACACAATAGACCAGACTCACTCGAACTGCGTCGTGACATAGCCCGGCATAGAGGCGCCGCACACCCCCCTCTGCTTCACTGATGAAGTAATGGATCATGAATTCCCAGAAGGGTTTAAACCCGTAAACATTGAATCATATGATGGCACAACAGATCCCGCGGTATGGATTGAAGATTTCCTTCTCCATATTCACATGGCCCGTGGTGATGATCTACACGCCATCAAGTATCTTCCCCTTAAGTTCAAAGGACCGGCTCGACATTGGCTGAATAGCCTGCCGGAGAACTCCATTGGCAGTTGGGAGAACCTGGAAGATGTGTTCCTCGACAACTTCCAAGGCACTTACGTGCGACCACCGGACGCTGATGACTTAAGTCACATAACCCAACAACCCGGAGAGTCAGCTAGGAAATTCTGGACTCGATTCCTAATAAAAAAGAACCAAATTGTCGACTGTCCGAATGCAGAGGCCCTAGCGGCCTTTAATCATAACATCCGTGACGAGTGGCTCGCCCGGCACCTCAGCTAAGAGAAGTCGAAGTCCATGGAAGCCCTCACGACACTCATGACCCGCTTTTGTGCGGGCAAGGACAGCTGGCTAGCTCGTAGTAGCATCAAGCCAAGAAACTCTGGCACTTCAGATGTCCGCGACAGCAAAGGCAAGCCGCGGCGCAACAGAAATAAGCGTCGGAACAATGGCGACAGCACCGAAGACACGACATTCAATGCCGGATTCAGCGGCTCAAAGTCCGGTCTGCGGAAAAAGCCATTGAAAAGAAACAATCCGGGATCGTCCAGTCTGGACTGCATACTTGACTGCTCATGTCAAATTCACGGCACCCCTGATAAACCAGCCAACCACACTGAGGGAGTCCTGGATTAGGGGGTGTCCGGATGGCCGGACTATGACCTTTGGCCGGACTCCCGGACTATGAAGATACAAGATTGAGACTTCGTCCTTTGTCCGGATAGGACTTTCCTTGGCGTGGAAGGCAAGCTTGGCGATACGATATGTAGATCTCCTCCCATTATAACCGACTCTGTGTAACCCTAGCCCTCTCCGGTGTCTATATAAACCGGAGAGGTTTAGTCCATAGGACGAACAACAATCATACCATAGGCTAGCTACTAGGGTTTAGCCTCTCGAATCTCGTGGTAGATCTACTCTTGTACTACCCATATCATCAATACTAATCAAGCAGGAGTAGGGTTTTACCTCCATCGAGAGGGCCCGAACACAGGTAAAAACATCGTGTCCCTTGTGTCCTGTTACCATCCGCCTAGACGCTTGATTCGGGACCCCCTACCGAGATCCGCCGGTTTTGACACCGACATTGGTGCTTTCATTGAGAGTTCCTCTGTGTCGTCACCTTTAGGCCCGATGGCTTCTTCGATCATCAACCACGACGCAGTCTAGGGTGAGACTTTTCTCCCTGGACAGATCTTTGTATTCGGCGGCTTTGCATTGCGGGCCAATTAACTTGGCCATCTGGAGCAGATCGAAAGCTACGCCCCTGGCCATCAGGTCAGATTTGGAAGTTTAAACTACACGGCTGACATCCGCGGAGACTTGATCTTCAACGGATTCGAGCCATAGCCGAGTGCGTCGCACTGTCATGATGGGCATGATCTAGCTCTGCCGCCGGATAGTGCCCAGGGGGCCGCTCAGGTGTCCGCTCCGACCCTTAGCTCGGAGCCGACTGCGCCGGTCGAGGACGGGTGGCTAGACGCCGCCTCGGGGGCTGCAATCTCTATGGCGATCGAGCCGAACGCCAATCTTGTCCTTCGCGGAGCTCGCGACTCCAAGGTGCCGGTCTCCTTTCCGGACTGCGAATATTCCGCACCCCTCCCGATCGAACACAATTGGGCTCCGATCATGGAGTTCACCGCCGCAGACATCTTTCAGCACTCGCCCTTTTGCGACATCCTGAATTCACTAAAGTCTCTCTCTTTATCAGGAGAGCCCTGGCCGGACTACTGTCAGCAAGGTTGGGATGCGGACAACGAAGAAATTTGAAACCCACCCACCACCCACTTTGTAGCCACTGTCGATGATTTAACTGACATGCTCGACTTCGACTCTGA
This sequence comes from Aegilops bicornis, assembly GCA_021605145.1. Classification (NCBI taxonomy): domain Eukaryota; kingdom Viridiplantae; phylum Streptophyta; class Magnoliopsida; order Poales; family Poaceae; genus Aegilops; species Aegilops bicornis. The sequence continues at coordinate 700,869,216 of CM038672.1, read as the reverse complement.
AAACATCGACGGTATGGACGCCGATGAAGGAGACGACCAAGAACCAGCGCTGTAGGGCACTGGAAAGCCACCTTGTCATACGACATATACATGGTGGACACCCCAAAAGAAGGGGATGGCGATGGAACAACGGAGGATGACCCCTCCAAGAAACAGCCTAAGCGCCGGCGTCAGCGGCGCCGCTCTAAATCCCGCCAAAGCAAAAACAGCGAGTCCGGCACCAGACACAATAACATCCCGGACAGTGCCGAAGACAACCCCCTCCAGCAGGATTCAGCGCAGGAGGATGGAGAAGCCAGCCCTCATGAGAGAGCGGCAGACAGAGAGGTCGAGGACGACAATTATATGCCTCCCTCCGAAGACGAGGCAAGCCTCGACGACGACGAATTTGTCGTGCCTGAGGATCCCGTCGAACAAGAGCATTTCAAACACAGGCTTATGGCCACGGCAAGCAGCCTCAAGAAAAAACAGCAGCAGCTTAGAGCTGACCAAGATTTGCTAGCCGACAGATGGACTGAAGTCCTGGTGGCCGAAGAGTACAAACTCGAACGCCCCTCCAAGAGCTACCCAAAGCGCAGGCTGCTACCCCAATTAATGGAGGAAGCAACTAAACCTATTTCACCAGCGTATGATGCGGCCGATCGGCCACCCCGTGGCCGCAACAGAGAGGCCTTTCGGCCCTCAACTCAAGCCGCACCCCGGCGCTGCTCAAAAAGTACCAAGGCACGGGGAAACGCGCCAGACCTGCGAGACATATTGAAGGACAAGGCAAGGCAAAACGTGGGTGCCCCACGACACGTGACGATAACCGTCACGCCGCATATGGCAAATACGGCCAGGCCGAACAGGGCAGGCAAAGCTCATATGAGCTACGTCGTGATATAGCCCAGTACAGAGGCGCCACACACCCACTATGCTTCACAGATGAAGTAATGGATCATCAAATCCCCGAAGGGTTTAAACCCGTAAACATCGAATTATACGATGGCACAACAGATCCTGCAGTATGGATCGAGGATTATCTCCTTCATATCCACATGGCCCGCGGTGATGATCTACACGCCATAAAATACCTCCCACTCAAGCTTAAAGGACCAGCTCGGCATTGGCTTAACAGCTTGCCAGCAGAGTCAATTGGTTGCTGGGAGGACCTGGAATCCGCATTCCGTGACAACTTCCAGGGCACTGATGTGTGACCACCAGACGCCGATGACCTAAGCCACATAATTCAGCAGCCATAGGAATCGGCCAGACAATTCTGGAAACGGTTCCTAACCAAGAAAAATCAAATAGTTGACTGTCCGGACGCAGAGGCCCTCGCAGCCTTCAAACATAACATCCGTGACGAATGGCTTGCCCGACAGCTTGGACAGGAAAATCCGAAATCCATGGCAGCCCTCACAACACTCATGACCCACTTTTGCGCGGGAGAAGACAGCTGGCTAGCTCGTAGTAATAACAGGACCAAGAGCCCTGGTAATTCAGATACCAAGGACAACAATGGCAGGTCGTGTCGCAACAAGCACAAGCGCCGCATTAACAACGACAATACTGAGGATACGGCAGTTAATGCCGGATTCAGAGGCTCTAAACCCGTTCAGCAGAAAAAGCCATTCAAAAGAAATACTCCGGGCCCGTCCAGTTTAGACCGGATACTCGATCGCTCGTGCCAGATACACGGCACCCCCGAACAACCAGCCAATCACACCAACAGGGATTGTTGGGTGTTCAAGCAGGCAGACAAGTTAAGTGCCGAAAACAGAGACAAGGGGCTGCATAGCGATGACGAGGAGGAGCCCCGGCCGCCGAACAACAGAGGACAGAAGGTCTTCCACCCACAAGTGCAGACGGTGAACATGATATACGCAACCCACATCCCCAAAAGGGAACGGAAGCGTGCGCTCAGGGACGTATATGCGTTGGAGCCAGTCGCCCCAAAGTTCAACCCATGGTCCTCCTGCCCGATCACTTTTGATCGAAGGACCACCCACTAGCATTCATCACGGCGGATTTGCCGCATTGGTTCTAGACCCAATCATTGTGGATTTCACCTCACTAGAGTCCTCATGGGCCAGCGGCAACTGAACCTGCTTTATCAGGATACAGTGCGAAAATTGGGCATAGATCCCTCAAGGATTAAACCCACAAAGACGACCTTTAAAGGCGTCATACCAGGTGTCGAAGCCAGCTGTACAGGCTTAGTTACACTCGAAGTGGTCTTTGGATCCCCAAATAATTTCCGAAGCGAGGAGTTAATCTTCGATATAGTCCCGTTCCGCAGTGGCTATCACGCCCTGCTCGGGCGAACCACATTTGCAAAGTTCAATGCGGTGCCACACTACACATACCTCAAGCTCAAGATGCCAGGCCCTCGAGGAGTCAATACGGTCAATGGAAACACCGAACACTCTCTCCGAACAGAGGAGCACACGGCAGCCCTCGCGGCGGAAGTACAAAGTAGCCTCTCAAGGCAATTCTCCAGTCCGGCTGTTAAACGTCCGGACACTGTCAAGCACGCCCGTAATAACCTACAACAAGACCGTCTGGCATGTTCTGAGCAAGCATAGCAGTGCGGCCCCAACCCCAGCCCTCGCGAGATTGCGAAACCAGTACCACGCGTACATAATTACGCTCTGGAAATACCATGGGCATAAGGGGAGGGGCACAACCACGGCATGCCCAGAATGCGGCTCAACCGCACTAGGGGCTCCCGATTTTGTCATTTCTCTTTTCTTACTTTCAGGACTCCACTCTTCGGAAGGCCTGTCCGGCAGTACACTCGCCGAACACACGATGCAACAGCCAGGGAGATAGCAAGCCACGTCGAAAGTCCAGGTGGTCTCTATAACGAGCTAAATACCTGTCTTACTTAAAGTCTCGCAGCTTGCCCCTGGAGGGGGACATGTTAAAAAATCCCATCTCTTGCTTATCGCACTATTTGTATCGTTCTGCTTTCATAGCAGCCCTTTAATAAACAATACATAGCTCTTGTCTATTATTGCATTCATTTTTCATGTAAATATGTTCAGTCATGACATTATGAAACCGTACACTTTGGTACGGCCAATACACTAGGGGCTTAAGCACCCCAGAATACGGTGTGAGAAGACCGAACACTCTCATGAGTGCGGTACCCCGAACTTATAGCATTATATGCATCGGCTCCGAATCATGTCTTGGGTCAATAGTTGGGTTTGCCCGGCTCCCATGTTTTGGTACCTTACGTTCCGCTATATCGGCTAAGGTAGCGCTGGGAGAACTACAGCGATTGTGCCTCAGTTGAGCTGGGTTAACACCTCGATGAAAGCTAAAACTGACCGTCATGATAGGGCGAGAGACCGTCGCTGTTCGAGAGGTTTTTCGAGTCCCTAAAGACTTATGCCGCTTAGAGCGAGGAGCTGGATTTATCCGGCCTAGGCGTGGATAGCGCCCTGAACTCGGTCTTCCGAATACTAGGGGTTCGCCAAAATTTAAAATTATAGAATTCTATGGCTAAGTGAGAGTGATAAAGCATTATAAGTCCGATATCCTTGTTCGTTGTGCTGAGCGCCTCCCTCGAAGGACCCACGAATGGGAACAAGAGCGCTCAGGTTTATCCCGAACACCCCAGCACTCGTGACATGGGGGCAGAAGCCGACGACTTGCATCTCTTAGATTTAATAAACGGCCGCACAGAAGGTAATATTTTAAATTCAAAAAGCGTTTCTTAGCGCATATGAACAAGTTTTCATCACACAGGACAAACATAAGCGAGTTTACTCAAAAATTAAATCCTTGGAACATTTGTTTGCCACAAGGCGGGCACCCTTCAGGACGCCCTCATAGTACATCTCGGGTCTGCGATGCTCCTTCCCCTCCGGTGGCCCATCCTTCACCAGCTTCTCAGCATCCAGCTTGCCCCAGTGCACTTTGGCACGGGCAAGGGCCCTACGGGCGCCTTCGATGCATACGGAGCGCTTGATGACTTCAAGCCATGGACAGGCATCCACCAGTCGCCGCAGCAGCCCAAAGTAGCTCCCAGGCATGGCCTCCCCAGGCCACAGCCGACCTATAAGGCCCTTCACAGCCTGTTCGGCTGCCTTATGGAGCTCGACCAGCTGCTTCAGCTGGTCGCTCAGGGGAACCGGGTGTCCGGCCTCAGCATACTGGGACCAGAACACCTTCTCCGTCGAGCTCCCCTCCTTGGCCCGGTAGAACGTGGCGGCGTCGGGTACACTGCGGGGCAGATCTGTGAATGCTCCTGGAGAGCTCCGGACTCGGGTAAGTAACAGGTAATTTACTTTCACGTGCTTGCTTTGCATAAAGAATGCCTTACCCGCCGCTATCTTTTTCATCGCCTCAATTTCCCAAAGGGCCTTTTGGGCTTCGACCTTGGCAGATGTGGCGCTTTCCAGTGCCGAGGCAAGCTCAGACTCTCGAGTCTTTGAGTCAAGCTCTAAACTCTCGTGTTTTTTCACAAGAGCATTAAACTCTTGCCGCACCTCCGCCACCTGCGCCTCCTGCTTTTCTCGCTCAGTGCACTCCACGGCCGCATTGTCTTTCGCCTTGGACATCACTTCCTTCAGGGCCGCCACCTCGGTTGTGGCCCCTGTAATATTCACGTTGGTCCTGTCATTATTTGCAACCAGGTATTTTTATATAATTAAATAAGGTACTACCTACCTTCCTTGTCCTCGAGCTGCTTCTTGGCACGGCCGAGCTCGTTCTCGGACCGCTCGAGGCTCTGCTTCAATACATCGACCTCCGCAGTCAGTGCCGAGGTCAGCAGCGCAACCTCCATTCCTATATTGACAAATTTATGTTAGACTCCTGCGTATATCTTTTTAGATCCTCAGTCCGGTTTTCTTTCCGAACACCAAACTGAGCATCAGGGGCTACTGTCTATGCAGTAACATTTTTATATGTTTTAAATACATACCTCAAAGCCTGTTAGAAGGCTGGCACAGGCTTCTGCCAGCCCGCTCTTGGCGGACTGAACCTTTTGGATCACTGCACTCATAACAGTGCGGTGCTCCTTGTCGATGGAGGCGCCGTTAAGCACCTCCAGCAAATTGTCCGGCGCCTCCGGTTGGACGGAGGCCGCCGGCGTCGTAGGCTTGCCCTTCTTGCGAGGGGGCCGCCTGCCGGACTCCGGAATCACTGAAGGTTCCGGAGCGGTGTCCGGCCCAGGGCCGGACTTAGATCCCTCTGGGGCTTCATCCCCTTTGGGCCTGGAGTCTGGGAGGTCGCCTTGCGGCGCCTCCAGGACCACCTCCTCCTGGTTTAGCCCCTTTTGGGACTCCACCTCGGCATCATCCATAGTTCGAGGGGAGGTAGCAGTCGGGAGTTAAGCACTGTTCACATCCGATGAATCCAGGGAACCGCTCGACGAATCATCGAGTTGAGCCTTGGGCGAACTACATGATTAAATTCGGCGTCACAAGGTACTGTACGATAAAGGAATGCGATGAGTTATTCTGGTATCCAGATACTTACAATTTTGCCAGGGGCTTGGCCCTGGATGGCCACTCCTCTTCGCCGTCTTCGGCGTCAGTGGCGTAGTCCGGGAGAAGGGTCTTCCCCTTCTTGGACCCTCCAGCCTCCCCAGTTGAGGCGGCCTTCCTTTTCTTTCCTCCCCCTGTTGGAGGGGGAGAGGCTTCCTCTTCCTCCTCCTCGTCCTCGGAGGCGGAGTGCGCTTCGGGGTCATCGAGCGATGAATCCGACACCACCAGGCGCCGGGAACTCTTTCGAGTCCCCGTGGCCTTTTTCTTGGCCTTCTTCTCCGACACCACGTGAGGTGCCGGAACCAGCAGCTTTGCCAAGAGGGCGTCTGCTGGGCCTTCGGGCAAAGGAGCCGGACAGTCGATCTATCCGGCCTTCTTCTGCCAGTCCTATTAAAGGAATGGGAGTTTAGATCCCGCATAGAGTCAAACTATGAAAAACAAGTACCCTGTAATGGGTAAACTAAGCTTACCGCGCTGGCTTGGCACTTCGCGTAGAATCCGATCCTCGGTAATGGGAGGGTGAACATCGGAGCTCTTGAAAAGCACCTTCCAGGCATCTTCGTGCGTTGTGTCGAAGAGCCTGGACAAAGTTCGGTGCTGGGCCGGGTCGAATTCCCACAAATTAAAAGCCCGTCGTTGACATGGGAGGATCCGGCGGAAGAGCATGACCTGGACTACGGTGACAAGTTTAACCTTCCTGTCGATCAGGTCTTTGACGCAGGTTTGGAGTCCGGTCACCTCTACCGAATTACCCCACGATAGGACCATCTCTTTCCATGAGGTGAGCCGTTTGGGGATGCCAGATCAGAATTCGGGGGCCGCTGCCCATTCAGGGTCATGTGGCTCGGTGATGTAGAACCATCCCGATTGCCACCCTTTGATGGTTTCCACGAAGGCACCCTCGAGCCATGTGACGTTGGCCATCTTGCCCACCATGGCGCCTCCGCACTCTGCTTGCCGGCTGCCCACGACCTTCGGCTTGACGTTGAAGGTCTTTAGCCATAAGCCGAAGTGGGGTTTGATGCGGAGGAAGACCTCGCACACGACGATAAACGTCGAAATGTTGAGGATGAAGTTCGGGGCCAGATCGTGGAAATCCAGGCCATAGTAGAACATGAGCCCCCGGACAAATGGGTGAATAGGAAAGCCCAGTCCACGGAGGAAATGGGGGAGAAACACGACCCTCTCATGGGGCCTAGGGGTGGGGATGAGCTGCCCCTCATCTGGGAGCCGGTGCGCGATGTCGTTGGACAAGTATCCGGATTTCCTCAGCTTCTTGATTTGCCCCTCTATAACGGAGGAGGCCATCCACCTGCCTCCTGCTCCGGACATGATTGGAGAAGGTTGAGGTGGGAAGTGCGGACTTGGGTGCTGGAGCTCGAGTGCGCAGGAATAGGTAAGCGAAGGAGGAGGAAGGCGTAGATGGAAAGGGTGGATTCTTATCCCCTTATATGGGTGGCCGAAACTATGTGCCCCCGCCAGCCAAGTAAAACTCGCTTATCTCCCAAGCGCCGCGATTAATGGCGCGGTTGGGTTACCAACGCCCGTATTGATGAGAATCCCGGAATAAGGGGACACGATCTCTGCTTTGACAAGACGTGCCAAGGAAACCGCCTCGCTAAACACGCTGAGGTGGGAGAAGTAAAACGATTCGAATAAAGGCTTGGCTGTGGCATGATGTCACGCTACGGAATACGTCAACAGATTAGATCTGTGCAAACATTATTCTCTCTACGGTGGTATGTGGAAACTATTTTGCAGAGCCGGACACTATCTTTGTGTTCAACATCTTCTATGAAGTATTCGGAGGAGGAACCCGCCTTGTAATGCCGAAGACAATTTGTGCGCCGAACTCGTCATCATTGAAGCCTGGTTCAGGGGCTACTGAGGGAGTCCTGGATTAGGGGGTGTCCGGATGGCCCGACTATGACCTTTGGCCGGACTCCCGGACTATGAAGATACAAGATTGAAGACTTCGTCCCGTGTCCGGATAGGACTTTCCTTGGCGTGGAAGGCAAGCTTGGCGATACGATATGTAGATCTCCACCCATTTTAACCGACTCTGTGTAACCCTAGCCCTCTCCGGTGTCTATATAAACCGGCGAGGTTTAGTCCGTAGGACGAACAACAATCATACCATAGGCTAGCTTCTAGGGTTTAGCCCCTCTGATCTCGTGGTAGATCTACTCTTGTACTACCCATATCATCAATATTAATCAAGCAGGAGTAGGGTTTTACCTCCATCGAGAGGGCTCGAACCTGGGTAAAAACATCGTGTCCCTTGTCTCCTGTTACCATCCGCCTAGACGCACAGTTCGGGACCCCCTACCCGAGATCCGCCGGTTTTGACACCGACACACACTAACAGAAAATGCTGGGTGTTTAAACAGGCCGGCAAGTTGAATGCCGAAAACAAGGACAAGGGGCTGCATAGCAAGGACGACGAGGAGCGACGGCGACCGAACACAGGGGGACAGAAGAAATTTCCTCCCCAAGTGAAAATGGTAAACATGATCTATGCCACCCACATTCCCAAGCGGGAACGGAAGCGTGCACTAAGGGACGTCTATGCGATGGAGCCAGTCGCCCCAAAGTTCAACCCATGGTCATCCTGCCCGATCACCTTTGATCGCGGGGACCATCCTACCAGTATCCATCATGGCGGTTCAGCGGCATTGGTCCTCGACCCAATCATTGACGGATTCCACCTCACCCGAGTCCTTATGGACGGTGGCAGCAGCTTGAACCTGCTTTATCAGGACACAGTGCACAAAATGGGCATCGATCCTTCAAGGATCAAACCCGCCAAAACCACCTTTAAAGGGATAATCTCAGGTGTAGAGGCCTGTTGTACGGGCTCAATAACACTGGAAGTGGTCTTCAGATCTCCGGACAACTTCCGAAGCGAGGAGTTAATCTTCGATATCGCCCCCTTCCGTAGTGGCTATCATGCACTACTAGGAGGAACTGTGTTTGCTCGATTCAATGTGGTACCACACTACGCATACCTCAAGCTCAAGATGCCAGGACCTCGCGGGGTTATAACAGTCAATGGAAAGACAGACCACACTCTCCGTACGGAGGAGCACACTGCGGCCCTCGCAGCAGAAGTACAAAGCAGCCTTCTTCGGCAGACCGCCAACTCGGTGATTAAAACCCCGGACACTGTTAAGCGAGTCTGGAGTACTCTGCAACAGGATCGTCAGGCATGCCAAGAGCTCGACTAGCAATTCGGCCTCCGTCCTAGTCCCAGTCAAGAGGCAAAATTTGTGCCACGCGTACACAATTACGCACTAAAAATACCATGGGCATAGGCGGAGGCACGACGGCGATGCGGACCACAGTGCGGCTCGACCGCCACGAGACCCGCATACCTTTATCATCTTCTTTCTTTTCAGGACCCTACTTTAACGGGAAGGAAAAACCAAGGAGGCAAGAGGCTCCGCGTACAAGAGAATACCCAGGTGGTCTCTCTTAACAATCGTTATACCTGTTTTACATACACACACGCAGCCTGCCCTTGGATAGGACATGTCAAATAGTCCTATTTTTGCTTATTGCATTACTTGTAAACATACGCTTTGACGTATTACTTAAATAACAATGGGAAAATATACAACATCCGCTTATTATTGTTCTCTTTAAATTTTCCCTTAACAGCATTTATTGCACCCGTACACTTTGATACATTCAGTTCACCAGGGGCTTCGTTGTACCCCATAACATGGCAAGAAAAGTCCGAACACTTTCGACAGTGTGGCACCCCGAACTTATAGCACTATTTGCATCATCTCTGAATCATGTCTTGGGTCAACAGTTGGATTTTCCCGGCTCCCTTGTTTTGGTGCCTTACGTTCCGCTATATCGGCTAAGGTAGCACAGGGAGAACTACTACGATTGTGTCCCGGTTCTTCCGGACGAGCACCTCAGTAGAGAAAGCTGAAAACTGACTGTCATCATGCGGCGAGAGCTGGTCGCTGTTTGAGAGGTCTCAAATCCATAAGATTTTTTCCGCTTCAGGCAAGGAATCGGCCTTGTCCGATTTAGGCGTGTATAGCGCCCCAAGTTCGGCCTTATGAATACTAGGGGCTTCACCGCAATTTAAAATTGTAGACTTCTATGGCTAAGTGAGAGTGATAAAGCCGAATAGTCCGATTGCCTGGTTCGTTGCGCTAAACAACTCTTTCAAGGACAAAAAATTTGGATAAAGAGTGTTTGGTTTTACCACGAACACCCCAGTACTAGTTACATGGTGGCGGAAGCCGACGACTGGCCAACTTTCAGAATTTTATAAACGGCCGCACAGAGGGTAATATTTTAAATCAAAAAGCGTTATATAACGCACATGAACTCCTTTTCGTATTACAGGGCGGCATGAGTACATTCACTCAAAAATTACATCCTTGGCACTTTCATCAGCCACAAGGCGGGCGCCTTTCATAACGCCATCATAATACTTTTCAGGGTGGCGATGCGCCTTGCCCTCCGGTGGTCCCTCCTTCACCAGCTTCTTTGCATCCATTTTGGCCCAGTGCACTTTCGCGCGGGCAAAGGCTTGGCAGGCACCCTAAGTACAAATGGAGTGCTTAACAATTTCTAGCCGCGGACATACATTCACCGTCCGCTTTATCAGGCCGAAGTAGCTGTTGGGCAGGGGCTCTCCAGGCCACTGCCGGACTATGAAGTCCTTCATGGCTAGTTCAGCCGCCTTATGGAGTTCGACCAATTGCTTCAGTTGGTCGCTCAAGGGCATCGGATGTTCGGCCCCGGCATACTCGAACCAGAACAACTTCTTCGTGGAGCTCCCCTCTTTGGCACGGCAGAACTCCGTGGCATTCGATATGCTGCGTGGCAGATTTGCGAATGCCCCTAGAGAGCTCCGAATTCGGGTAAGTAAAAGAAATGCCTCCTCCACATGCTTGTTTTGCATAATGAATGCCTTACCCGCCGCTATCTTCTTGGCCGCCTGAATTTCCTGGAGGGCCTTTTGGGCCTCGGCCTTGGCATCTTGCGCACTCTGGAGGGCCTTCGCAAGCTCGGACTCTTGCATCTTGAAGTCACGCTCCAGGGACTCGAATTTTTTGCCGAATTCCTAGAGCTCTTGTTATACCTCATTAACCCGAGCCTCCTGTTTCTCACGCTCGGTGAACTCCTTGGCCGGCTTGTCTTCGGCCTCGGACAACGCTTTCTTCGGGGCCGCCACTTCGGTCGTGGCCCCTATTAAAATTCATGATGCTTCTGTTAGCATCCATGACTTTTTCCTTTATATTACATATGGACGGGGTATCACTTACCTTTGTTCTCCTGGAGCTGCCTCTTCACGAGGCCGAGCTCTTCTTCGGCCCGCCCTAGGTCCCGCTTTAGTCCGGCGACCTCTGCAGTGCGGGCGGCAGCGGCCAGCAGCAACGCCTGCTTATTCACATAGAAATTTTCTGTTAGACTCCTACGGATAATCATTAACCCTCCGATTGGCTTTTCTTTCCGAACACCAAACAGAGTATCAGGGGCTACTGTCTATCAGGTGGTATTTTCTACACCTTTTTTACTTACCTCAAAGCCTGTTAGGAGGCTGGTGCTGGCTTCGGTCAATCCTCTTTTGACGGACCGAACCTTCTCAATCACCGTACTCATAAGAGTACGGTGTTCTTCGTCGATGGAAGCGCCGCGAAGCACTTCCAGCAAGTTATCTGATGCCTCCGGTTGGACAGAGGTCATCGGCACTGACGGCTCGCCCTTCTTAGTGAGGGGCTGCCTACTTGAATCCAGAACCATTGGAGGTTCCGGCACAGTATCCGGCTGGGAGCCGGACTTGTTGCGGCTCCCGTCAACATAAGCCATGGGAACCTTACCCCCCATGTGCCCGACGTCTGGGATTTTGCCTTGGGGTGTCTCCAGAACCGTCGCCCCATGTTCTGGTATCCTCTGGGACAACACCTCGGTGTCGTCCGCGGGCCATGGGGAGGTGGCCGTCGAGAGTGAATAGCTATTCATCTCCGATTCACTCAAGGATCCATCCGAAGAGGATTCCTCGAGGTGGGACTTGGCCGGGCTGCACATGGGAGCTCAACGTTATAACAAACAATGAAGCTAAGACGCATTAAACGTATTATGGAGTACGGATACTTAGGATCTCGCCAGGGGCTTGGCCCTGGGAAACCACTCCTCGTCGCTGTAGGCGGCCATGGTGGAGTAGTCCAGAAGGGATGTCTTTCCCTTCTTTGGCGTCCTAGCCCCCCCTGTGGGGCGGCTTTTCTCTTCTTCTCCTCCCCGGTGTGGGGAGGGGGGATTTCTTCTTCCTACCCGCCTTTGTGGGAGGAATCTGCCTCGGCGTCCCCGGACGACGAGTCTATTATGGCCAGGCGCCGAAGACCTTTCCTGGTCCCCGTGGCCGCCTTCTTTGCCTTCTCCGGCACCTCATAAGGCACTGAACCCAACATCTCAGTCAGGAGTGCGGTTGCAGGATCTTCAGGCAGCGGAGCCGGACAGTCGATCTGCTCCACCATCACCACATAGTCCTGTTTGATCAGTGCGGTGGCTTAAAATCCTCCCATAAATATACTGGGAAAGGCATATCTTGTGATATTTAGAGATCTTACCGGATTGGCGGGGCGCTTTGCGCTGAGTCCGCAGTCCTCGGAAGTGGGAAGTCGTACTTCGGCGGCTTTGAACAGCACCTTCCAGACGTCTTTATGCGTCGTGTTGAAGAGCTCTCGCAGCGTCTGGTGTTCGGCCGGGTCGAACTCCCACAGGTTGAACGCCCGTCTTTGGCACGGGAGGATCCGGCGGAATAGCATGACCTGGACCATGTTGACGAGCTTGATCTTCTTGTCTATCATATTTCTGATGCAGTTTTGGAGTCCGGTCAGCTCCGCAGGTACACCCCAGGCCAAGCCCTTCTTTTCCCAGGAGGTGAGCCTCATGGGGATGCCGGATCGAAATACGGGGGCCGCCGCCCAGTTGGCGTCGCGCGGCTCGGTGATGTAGAACCACCCCGATTGCCACCCTTTCACGTTCTCCACGAAGGAGCCTTCACGCCAGGTAATGTTGGGCATCTTGCCCACCATGGCGCCTCCGCATTCCGCTTGTTGGCCGCTCACTATCTTCGGCTTCACATTGAAGATTTTCAGCCATGGGCCGGAGTGGGGCTTGATGCGGAGGAAGGCCTCGCACACGACGATAAACGCCGAGATGTCGAGGATGAAATTTGGGGCCAGATCATGAAAATCTAGCCCATAGTAAAACATGAGCCCGCGGGACAAATGGGTGAAGTGGAAATCCTAGTCCGCGGACAAAACGAGAGAGGAATACTACTCTTTCCCGAGATTTTGGAGTGGGAGTGATCTGCCCATCCGTCGGAAGCCTGTGCGCGATGTTTGCGGCCAGGTATCCGGCCTCCTGAAGCTTCATAATGTCCTCCTCTGTAACGGAGGAGGCCATCCACTTGCCTCCCGCTCCGGACATGCTGAGAATGGCTTTACAGAGAAGGTGATAACTTGGGCGCTGGAGCTCAAGGGTGCGAGAATGGATGAGCAAAGGATGAAGAAGGCGTGGGTGAAAATGGGAGATCCCTATCTCTTTATAAAGGCGTTAGAAACTGTGCGCCTCCCCACTTGCCTGTCTAAATCGCTTATTTTCCAAGCGCCATGATTGATGGCGCGGTTGGGTTACCCATACCCGTATTGATGAGAATCCCGCAATAAGGGGACTATGATCTCTGCTTTCACAAGACGTGCCGAGGAAACCGCCTCACAATATGTGCGGTAGCTGGTTGTGAAAAATGGTTCAAATAATGACCGGGCCATGGCGTGATATCACGCCACGAAAAGTTGTCAGCAGATTAGATTTGTGGAATATTGTTCTCTCTACGGTGGTATGTGAAATTTGTTTTGCAGAGTCGGACACGATTCATGTGTTCGAAGTTTATCTTGGAGTATTCGGAGATGGAACCCGCCTTGCAATGCCGAAGACAATCTGCGCGCTGGACTCATCGTCATTGAAGCCTGATTCAGGGGCTACTCAGGGAGTCCTGGATTAGGGGGTGTCCGAACAGCCGGACTATATCCTTTGGCCAGACTGTTGGACTATGAATATACAAGATTGAAGACTTCATCCCGTGTCTGGATGGGACTCTCCTTTGCATGGAAGGCAAGCTTGGTGATTCGGATGTATAGATCTCCTTCTCTGTAACCGACTCTGTGTAAGCCTAGCCCCCCTCCGGTGTCTATATAAACCGGAGGGTTTAGTTCGTAGGACAAGGACAATCATAATCATAGGCTAGCTTCTAGGGTTTAGCCTCTACGATCTCCTGGTAGATCAACTTTTGTAATACTCATATTATCAAGATCAATCAAGGAGGAAGTAGGGTATTACCTCCATCGAGAGGGGCCGAACCTGGGTAAACATCGTGTCCCCAGCCTCCTGTTACCATTAGCCCTAGACGCACAATTCGGGACCCCCTACCCAAGATCTGCCGGTTTTGACACCGACAGAAAGCACCAGAGGGGGGCTACAAGTGAGCCACGAGGGTGGAGGGCGCGCCCACCTCCCTGCCTCGTGGACCCCCTGGCAGGCCCCCGACTCCCATCTTATGCTATACGGTGTCTTTTACCCTAGAAAATTTTTAGAGAGGAGCTTCCGGGACGAAGCGCCGCCGTCTCGAGGCGGAACCTGGGCAGGACAAATATAGGGCTCCGGCGGAGCTGTTCTGCCGGGGAAACATCCCTCCGGGAGGCGGAAATCATCGCCATCGTCATCACCATCGATCCTCTCATCGAGAGGGGGTCAATATCCATCAACATCTTCACAAGCACCATATCCTCTCAAACCCTAGCTCATCTCTTGTATCCGATCTTTGTCTCAAAACCTCAGATTGGTACCTGTTGGTTTCTAGAAGTGTTGATTACTCCTTGTAGTTGATGCTAGTTGGTTTATTCGGTGGAAGATCATATGTTCAGATCCTTAATTCTTATTTATACTCCTCTGATTTTGAACATGGACATGCTTTGTGAGTAGTTAGGTTTGTTCTTGAGGACATGGGAGAAGTCTTGTTATAAGTAATCATGTGAATTTGGTATTTGTTCGATATTTTGATGACATGTATGTTGTCTCTCCTCTAGTGGTGTTATATGAACATCGACTACATGACACTTCACCATGATTTGGACCTAAGGGAAGCCATTCGGAAGTAATAAGTAGATGATGGGTTGCTAGAGTGACAGAAGCTTAAACCCTAGTTTGTGCGTTGCTTCGTAAGGGGCTGATTTGGATCCATATGTTTCATGCTATGGTTAGGTTTACCTTAATTCTTGTTTTGTAGTTGTGGATGCTTGCGAGGGGGGTTAATCATTAATGGGAAGATTGTCCAAGTAAGGACAGCACCCAAGCACCAGTCCACCCACATATCAAATTATCAAAGTAACGAACGCGAATCATATGAGCATGATGAAAACTAGCTTGACAGTAATTCCCATTATCAAATTATAGAGAAACTGCTAGCTAATCCTTATACAGGAGATGGAACATTACATCCCGATGTGCACCTAATCTACGTGGATGAAGTTTGTGGATTATTTAAGCTTGCAGGTATACCCGAGGATGTTCTCAAGAAGAAGGTCTTCCCTTTATCTTTGAAGGGAAAGGCATTGACATGGTATAGGCTATGTGATGATATTGGATCATGGAACTACAACCGATTGAAATTGGAATTTCATCACAAGTTTTATCCTATGCATTTGGTTCATCGTGATCGGAATCATATATATACTTTTTGGCCTCGTGAAGGAGAAAGTATGTCTCAAGCTTGGGGGAGGCTTAAGTCAATGTTATATTCATGCCCCAATCATGAGCTCTCAAGAGAAATTATTATTCAAAACTTTTATACTCGGCTTTCTCATAATGATCGTTCCATGCTCGATACTTCTTGTACTGGTTCTTTTATGATGAAGACTATTGAATTCAAATGGGATTTATTGGAAAGAAATTAACGCAACTCTGAAGATTGGAAACTCGATGAAGGTAAGGAGTCAGGTATAAATCCTGAAGGAAATATGTCCTAGAGGCAATAATAAAGTTTTTATTTTGTATTTCCTTATATCATGATAACTGTCTATTGTTCATGCTAGAATTGTATTAACCGGAAACTTGATACATATGTGGATACATAGACAAAACACCGTATCCCTAGTATGCCTCTACTTGACTAGTTCGTTAATCAAAGATGGTTAAGTTTCTTAGTGATAGACATGTGTTGTCATTTGATGAACGGGATCACATCATTAGGAGAATGATGTGATGCACAAGACCCATCCGTTAGCTTATCATAATGATCGTTCAGTTTTATTGCTACTGCTTTCTTCATGTCAAATACATATTCCTTCGACTATGAGATTATGCAACTCCCGGACACCGGAGGAATGCCTTTTGTACTATCAAACGTCACAACGTAACTGCGTTATTATAAAGATGCTCTACAGGTATCTCCAAAGGTGTTTGTTGGGTTGGCATAGATCAAGATTAGGATTTGTCACCCCGAGTGTTGGAGAGGTATGTCTGGGCCCTCTCGGTAATGCACATCATATGAAGCCTTGCAAGAAATGTGACTAATGAGTTAGTTACGGGATGATGCACTACGAAACGAGTAAAGAGACTTGCCGGTAACGATATTGAACTAGGTATAAAGATACCGACGATCGAATCTCGGGCAAAGTAACATACCGATGACAAAGGAATAACTATATTGACATTACGGTTCGACCGATAAAGATCTTCATAGAATATGTGGGAACCAATATTAGCATTCAGGTTCCTCTGTTGGTTATTGACCGGAGAGGTGTCTCGGTCATGTCTACATAGTTCTCGAACCCGTAGGGTCCGCACGCTTAACGTTCAATGACGATTGGTATTATATGAGTTATGTGTTTTGGTGACCGAAGGTTGTTCGGAGTCCCGGATGAGATCATGTACATGACGAGGACTCTGGAAATGGTTGATAGGTAAAGATTGATATATTGGAAGGTTACATTCGGACACCGAAATGGTTTCGGGAAGTTTCAGATGATTTTCGGAGTACTGGGAGGTTACCGGAACCCCCCGGGGAAATAATGGGCCAACATGGGCCATTGGAGAGAGATGGGACAGCCCACAAGGGGTAGCCGCGCCCCCCATGGGAGTCCAAATTGGACTAGGGGAGGGGGTGGCGCCCCCCTTTCCCTCTCCTACTCCCTCTCCCTTTCCCCCTTTACCACTCCGGAATATGAAAAGGGAATCCTACTAGGACTGGGAGTCCTAGTAGGACTCCCCCCATGGCGCTCCCCTCTAGGCCGGCCGCCTCCTCCCCTCCTTCTTTATATATGGGGGCGAGGGGAACCCCAAAGGCATAACAATTGTCTTAGCTGTGTGCGGCGCCCCCTCCACCGTTTACTCCTCCGATAGTATCATCATAGTGCTTAGGAGAAGCCCTGTGCGGATCACATCACCAACACCGTCATCACGCCATCGTGCTGACAGAACTCATCGACTCCATCGACACTCCACTGGATCAAGAGTTCGAGGGACGTCATCGAGCTGAATTTGTGCAGAACTCGGAGGTGTTGTACGTTCGGTACTTGATCGGTTTCAATACCATGCATAATTACCCGATACTCTTAAATATGCTTATCTCGACGAAAAGAAGATATACCCTATTATTATTAGTGCTAACCTTTCAGATCATGAAGAAGAGAAATTATTGAAAACTCTGAAGAAGCACAGAGCTGCTACTGGATATACTCTTGATGATCTTAAGGGCATTAGTCCCACTCTATGCCAGCACAAAATAAAATTGGAGAAAGTTGTTAAACCAGTTGTTGACCATCTACGTCGGCCGAATCCTAAGATGAAAGAAGTGGTAAAAATGATATACTAAAGCTTCTAGAGGCAAGTATAATTTATTCTATTGCTGAAAGTCTGGGTAAGTCCCGTTCATTGTGTCCCTAAGAAGGGAGGTATTACTGTTGTTCCTAATGATAAGAATGAATTGACCCCACAAAGAATTGTTACACGATATAGAATTGTAATTGATTTCCGCAAATTAAATAAAGCCACTAGAAAATCATTACCCTCTACCTTTTATCAACCAAATGCTAGAAAGATTATCAAAACATACACATTTTTGCTTTCAAGATGGTTACTCTGGTTTCTGTCAATTACCCGTGTAAAAAGAGAATCAGGAAAATACCAATTTTACTTGCCCTTTCGGTACCTTTTCTTATAGACGCATGACTTTTGGTTTATGCAATGCACCTGCTACCTTTCAAAGATGCGACTGCTATATTCTTTGATTTTTGTGAAAAGATTGTTGAGGTTTTCATGGATGATTTGTTTGTTTACGGAACTTCTTTTGATGATTGCTTAAGCAACCTTCACCGAGTTTTGCAGAGATGTGAAGAAACTAATCTTGTCTTGAATTGGGAGAAGTGCCACTTTATGGTTAATGAAGGTGTTGTCTTGGGGCATAAAATTTCTGAAAGAGGTATTGAAGTTGATAAAGCCAAAGTAGATGTTATTGAAAAGATGTCGTGTCTTAAAGATATCAAAGGTATAAGAAGTTTCCTTAGTCATGTTGTTTTCTATAGGAGGTTTATTAAAGACTTCTCTAAAATTTCTAGGCCTCTCACTAATCTCTTGCAAAAAGATGTTCCTTTTGTTTTTGATGATGATTGTGTAGAAGCATTTGGAATACTTAATAAAGCCTTGATTTCTGCACCTATTGTTCAACCACCTGATTGGAATTTACCCTTTGAAGTTATGTGTGATGCTAGTGATTATGTTGTTGGTGTCGTTCTAGGACAAAGAGTTGATAAGAAATTAAATGTTATCCAATATGCTAGTAAAACCCTAGACAGTGCCCAGAGAAATTATGCTACTACTGAAAAAGAATTTTTAGCACTTGTATTTGCTTGTGATAAGATCAGACCTTATATTGGTGATTCCAAAGTAACTGTTCACACTGATCATGCTGCTATTAAATATCTTATGGAAAAGAAAGATGCTCAACCTAGACTTATTAGATGGGTTCTCTTGCTACAAGAATTTGATTTGCATATCATTGATATAAAGGGAGCCGAGAACCCCGTTACAGACAACTTGTCTAGGTTAGAAAATGTTCTTAATGACCCACTACTTATTGATGATAGCTTTCCTGATGAACAATTAGCTGTCATAAATGCTTCTCATACTACTCCATGTTATGCTGATTATGCTAATTACATTGTTGCTAAATTTATACCACCTAGTTTCACATACCAGCAAACGAAAAAGTTTTTCTATGATTTAAGACATTACTTTTGGGATGATCCACACCTTTATAAAGAAGGAGCAGATGATGTTATTAGACGTTGTGTTCCTGAGCATGAACAGTAACAGATCCTATGCAAGTGTCACTCTGAGGCTTACGAAGGACACCACACTGGAGATAGAACTGCGCATAAGGTATTGCAATCCGGTTTTTATTGGCCTACTCTCTTCAAAGTTGCTCGTAAGTTTGTATTGTCTTGTGATGAATGCCAAAGAATTGGTACTATTAATAGATGTCAGGAAATGCCTATGAATTATTCACTTTATTGAACCATTTGATGTTTGGGGCTTTGATTATATGGGACCTTTTCCTTCCTCCAATGGGTATACACATATTTTAGTTGATGTTGATTATGTTACTAAGTGGGTAGAAGCTATTCCAACTAGTAGTGCTGATCATAACACTCCTATTAAGATGCTTAAAGAAGTTATTTTTCTGAGGTTTGGAGTCCCTAGATATTTAATGACTCATGGTGATTCACATTTTATTCATGGCGCTTTTCGTAAAATGCTTGCCAAGTATGATGTTAATCATAGAATTGCATCTCCATATCATCCTCAGTCTAGTGGTCAAGTTGAATTGAGTAATAGAGAGATTAAATTTATTTTGCAAAAGACTGTTAATAGATCTAGAAAGAATTGGTCTAAGAAACTTGATGATGCATTATGGGCTTATAGAACTGCTTATAAAAAATCCTATGGGTATGTCTCCGTATAAAATGGTTTATGGTAAAGCATGTCACTTACCTCTCAAACTAAAACACAAGGCATATTGGGCTATTAAAGAGATCAATTATGATTTCAAACTTGCGGTGAGAAGAGGTTATTTGACATTAGCTCACTTGATGAATGGAGAACCCAAGCCTATGAGAATGCCAAGTTGTTTAAAGAAAAGGTTAAAAGATGGCATGACAAAAGGATACAAAAGCGTGAATTTAATGTACGTGATTATGTTTTTCTATACAACTCTCGTTTAAAAAATATTGCAAGAAAAATTCTCTCCAAATGGGAAGGTCCTTACATTATTGAGGAGGTCTACCGTTCCGGTGCCATCAAAATCAACAATTCGGTAAACGGTCCAAGAATCAAACTTTATATCTCAGGTAATCCCATAAATGTTGAAACCAATATAATTGACATCGTAACACCGGAGGAGTACATAAGGGACACTTTCCAGAACATTTCAGACTCCGAAAAGGAATAGGTATGTGGTATGGTAAGTAAACCGACTCCAAAACTGTTCTAATAGCAATTTCTCTCTGTTTTGGAATGTTTAAAAAATTAGGAAAATTAAAAGTAGTCTGAAAGATACATGAGGCATCCACGAGGGTGGAGGGCGTCCTACCCCCCGGGCGCGCCCCCTGCCTCATGGACACCTCGTGTGCCCTCCGAACTCCGTTTTCTTGCACGATACTTCTTTTGGTCGGTAGATGTTCATTATATAATCTCTCGAAGGTTTTGACCACCGTACCATGACAAAATCCTCTGTTTTTGTTTCGAGTTGTTTTTCTGACAGATCTAGATCACCATGACGTCTCCAAGTGCCCCCAAGGACAAGTTTTTTGAGAAGTTCATCAACCCTTACCTCATGGAGGTGTTGCAACACCCTCAAACCATTGAGATGCGTGAGGGGTGCCGCACATCCGTGATGTTGAGGGACCGAAGAGGACCGGAAGCATGGAGACAAAACTCGAAGCAATGGAGCAACAAGTTTTCAAGTGCCAAGGGATGGTGGAACGGGGACTCAACGCCAATCACATGATGATTGCGGAGTTCACCAACAATCACAAGCTGGATGCCAAGAACATTGGGGAGGCCATCTTCAAGCTTCACGAGAAAATCGAGCACCTCCAAGCCCAGATCTATGACCTCGAAAACCAATATTGTGAGTATGAATCTAGATTCAAGAGGATGAGTTTGGCTGCAGATTTGAGGATCCCGGAGACTCGTTCATCTTTCTATGATTGTGAGCCTATGCCTTGGAAGATGGACGACAAGCCTATATCATCAAGAACTCCATCATCACCACCTTCGAAGAAAGAGACATAAATACATGGGTATGGGCACTCCCCTTGGCAATTGACAAGCTTGGGGGAGGTGCCCTGGCATCGTATAACCATCACACCTCTATTCTTATCGTGTTTTCTTAGTTCGATCGTTTTGGTTATATCTTGATTTAGTGGAATAAAGTTTTAGCATGATCTAGCCTTGATTTTTGTTTTGATCTCTATCTATGTAATCGAGTCTGTGAGTT
Organism: Aegilops bicornis; assembly: GCA_021605145.1. Taxonomy (NCBI): domain Eukaryota; kingdom Viridiplantae; phylum Streptophyta; class Magnoliopsida; order Poales; family Poaceae; genus Aegilops; species Aegilops bicornis. Next base: position 700,848,147 of record CM038672.1, on the reverse strand, counting down.
ATATATAATAAAGAGTAGTTTTGAGTTGATGGCTTTGCTATGTTGCTATGATCTTGAGGGAATTAAAGAAAGAGTAAAAAGATCATATTGATCTTATGGAGAGTAATGACTTCACATATAAAGAGTATGATGAATAAACGTTGTTGAGAGTTGACAAACGTAGGTTTGGTCATCTTTGCAATTAATAGGAAGTAATAAAAAAATAGGTTTTCACATATAAATATACTATCTTGGACATCTTTTGTGATTGTGAGCACTCATTAAAATATGACATGCTAAAAAGTTGATGTTGGACAAGGAATACAATGTAATGTGTTATGTTTTCTTATATCCGAACTAGTTATATTGTCATGGATCATCCAACATGTTGAGCTTGCCTTTCCCCCTCATGCTAGACAAATTGTTTGCACCAAGTAGAGATACTACTTGTGCTTCCAAACAACCCTAAACCCAGTTTTGCCATGAGAGTCCACTATATCTACCTATGGATTGAGTAAGATCCTTCAAGTAAGTTGTCATCGGTGCAAGCAATAAAAATTGCTCTCTAAATATGTATGATCTATTGGTGTGAAGAAAATAAGCTTTATACGAGCTTGTGATATGGAAGAAATAAAGCGACAGACTGCATAATAAAGGTCCCTATCACAAGTGGCAATATAAAGTGACATTCTTTTGCATTAAGATTTTGTGCATCCAACCATAAAAGCGCATGAAAACCTCTGCTTCCCTCTGCGAAGGGCCTATCTTTTACTTTTACCTTCTACCCTCATACAAGAGTCACGGTGATCATCACCTTTCCTTTTTAGACTTATCCTTCGGCAAGCACTATGTGTTGGAGAGATCCAGATATATATATATCCAATTGGATGTAGGTTTTCATAAAGTATTATTGTTGACATTACCCTTGAGGTAAAAGGTTGGCAGGCGAAACTATAAGCCCCTATATTTCTCAGTGTCTGATTGAAACTTTGTACCCATAAGTATCACGTGAGTGTTAGCAATTGTGAAATACTAAATGATAGTTGACTATGTTGACTTGCTGAAAAGCTCTTATATTGACTCTTTCCGATGTTATGATAAATTGCAATTGTTTCAATGACCGGGATCATAGTTTGTTAGTCTTCAATGAAGTTTCTGATTCATACTTTACCACGTGAATGGATTGTTACTTTAGCATAAGAAATCATATGATAATATATGTTGCTGCTCTAAATATGATCATGATGCCCTCATGTCCGTATTTTATTTTGTCGACACCTCTATCTGTAAACATGTGGACATATTTTTTGATATTGGCTTTCGCTTGAGGACAAGCGAGGTCTAAGCTTGGGGGAGTGGATACATCCATTTTGCAACATGCTTTTATATCAATATTTATTGCATTATGGGATGGTATTACACGTTATATCACAATACTTATGCCTTTTCTCTCTTATTTTATAAGGTTTACACGAAGAGGGAGAATCTCGACAGCTGGGATTCTAGACTGGAAAAGGAGCAAATATTTTAGACCTATTCTGCACAACTCCAAAAGTCCCGAAACTTTACGGAGATCAGTTTTGGAATATATTAAAATATTGGGCGAAGAAAGTACCATAGGGGGGCTACCAGTCAGCCACGAGGGTGGAGGGTGCACCCCCTGCCTCGTGGGCCCCCTAGCAGGCCCCCGACTCCCATCACTACTAGGGAAAACCTTATACGCAGAACTTTAGCAGTAGCGTGGGTCAAAAAACACTACTAGGGAAAACCTTATACACAGAAATTTAGCAACAACGCGGGTCAAAAAAGGGCTCCAGTGCTAGATAGCAGTAGCGACGGAAGGAAAACCGCGCTACAGATTCAATCTTAGCAGTAGCGCGTGTAGTGGTAAAAGCGCTACTACTAATATTCCCATTGCTAGAATGATAGGCTACGCATAGCAGTAGCGGGCTTGGAAGAAACGCGCTACCGCTAGGGCATAAGTAGCAGCGCGTTTCCTAAGAAGAGCGCTACTACTAACGGAAATAAAATAAGATGAAAAACAAATAGAAAAGTAAATGAAAATGAAAGAAATAGAAAAAGGAGAAAGGAAAAAATAAAATGTAAAGCAAAATAAATGAAAAAGCGAAAAAACGGAGGAAGACATAGCAGCAGTGTGTGTTTGTAAGAGGCGCTGTAGCTAAGGTAGCTGCAGCGCGTGTCCTAGACCCCTGCTATACAAACAGAAAAGGAAATTAAAAAATGGAAGAAAATTGCATAGCTATAGCAGCTGCGCGTTTTGTGAAAACCGCTATAGCTATCTTAGCTATAGCGCGTTTCAATAAACGCGGTACCGCTAAGTTTGACTTAACCAAAAACCGCTTTCCCCGCCACCACTTCTCCCCAAATCCTCAACCCACACCGCCATTGCCTCTCCCCATTCGCCGTCGCCCCACTTCGCCGTCGTCTCCTGCCGACGTCGACGCCACCAGAGCCGTGCGCCATCGACGGCACCGGAGCCGCCCCCAACACCACGGAGCTGCGCGGCCTCGTCAACGCCACCAGAGCCGCCGTCGACGCCACCGGATCCTTCCTCGCCACAACTGCCTCCCTCGCCACCGGAGATGCCTCGCCTCCTCGCCGTCACCGGAGACGCCTCGCCTCCTCGCCACCATCGCCTCCGTCACCACCACCGAGCCATCCTCTGTAAGCCCCCAGCCCTCCTCTCTCTCATGCATAGGTTAGCTAGTTTAATTAGGTTAATTATCTAGGTTAGGGCAAAAATTTAGTTAGGGCTTTGACAGAGAAGTAGTTAGGTTAACTAGTTTAATTAGGTTAATTATCTAGGTTAATTAGTGCAAAATTTTATTTTGGGCTTTGACAGAGAACTAGCTGCGTTAACTAGTTTAATTAGGGTTAATTATCTAGGTTAATTAGTGAAAAAATTTATTTTGGGCTTTGACAGAGAACTAGCTGCGTTAACTAGTTTAATTAGGGTTAATTATCTAGGTAAACTAGATTAATTAACTAGGTTAAATAGGTAGGTTAATTAGGTTCGTTGGATTAACAAGCTAGGTTAAGTAGGCCGGCTAGGTTAGAGGAAAAATTTATTTTAGAGCATTAGGTCAGAAGGGTTAGAGAAATGGAGTTCCTTTGCAATTTAATTGGGTTCTGTCCTAGGCAGAGAAGGGGGTTAGAGATAATAATGTGTGTTTGTGTAAGAGAGAGGAATATCTAGATCAAAATAATTTGGGTTCTGTCCTAGGAAGAGAAGTGTTTAGTGAGGTCATTTTGCAAAGGTTTTTGATTTTCGAAAAGACCACTATTTTTCAAGGAAAAGAATTTAGGCAAATTTTATTTTTCATTGAAGTGGTCATGTTATATCTTTTCATTGAAGTTGTTCAATTGTGCCCAAGTGGCTTTGTTGTTTCCAGGGAATGATGCTGAGTGGCCTATGTATTGCCGGAATGTTGATTCATTTCTGTTCCAGCAAATTTCAGGTTCTCGATTTGTCCACTTTTTAGCAATGGTCATGCCGAAATTTTCCGTGAATTTCGGCATGACTTGTGCGACAAACTAGGACATATCGTAGTGCCCGGATTTGCCGCACCAGGAAGGAGTCAACATTCCTGCAAAACAATAGGCCTTTTTATGTCATTATTCATTTTATTAGGTCTAGAATTAATTGACTAGATTTAATCATAGGAAACGTGGCTAGCAACGATGAAGGATAGGGTTACGGTGATTGCGCCGATGCTCACCGGGCGGCGTGCATTTAATTTTTTAGCCTTACCGACGATCAATCGATGTTGTTGCTGGGCCCACCGGTGGCATCGGGACCGAGACCGACACAGGATCGATCTTTGAGGCCCGAGACCGGTCTTTGAGACTCAGACCGCATCGGGACCGGTGCTGAGACTGACACCGGTGCTGCCTCGGGGAGCGGAGCCGGTGTAGAACCGAAAGCAAAGAGGCAACATGTTCCTAACAAACTCAGGACTACTAGACTAGTGGTCACGGAGGTGTATGACAGCAATTTTGAGCCAAAGGCGCCCGAGGAAGCGCAGGCGTGCTACGACAATCAAATAGGCTGCATCGTACGGACAACCGCCACCATCAACGATGAGAAACTACAAAAGATAGAAAATATGAGGAGCTCCCTCCTAAAGAAGTTTCACCAGATATTCTTGTTCCCGGGCCGGAATGAGAAGGATTATGAAGATCTAGACGAGGACCCGACAATGAAGAAGATAAACAAACACGCCATGACCAAGTTTAGCGACGCGTTGGCCGCCTGGAAAAATCGAGTGAAAGCAAAGATCAACGACGGGGAACCCTACTCCGAGATTGTAAAGGATAATCCGACAATCACAGAAGAGCGGTTTCAAATATTCAAGGAGGCTTGCGAGTCCGAAGCTGCCAAAAAAAGTCTAAGTACATGAAGGGGCTTCAAAAGAGGAACATTTGGAGCCACCACCTCGGAAGTCGTGGTTATGGCGGAAAGAGGTCCAAATGGGCCAAGGAGGACGCGGAAGCCGCGAGTCTGGGCATCCCAAACCCCTTGGCGGATTTCACCGTCCCGCAGGAGCGTGATGTCCTGAGGGCCCGGCACCGTTGGGACCCAGTGAAGAAGGTCTACGAGATAACACCGGTCATTACGGAGTTCATGAGACTGCTGGTAATTTTAGTTTCTGATCAATTCGACTGCACACGTTAGTCATATTTGTAAACGATCCTTGTGCCTTTTGCAGAGAGAGCAGCACCGGATTGCGGCCGAAAGCGACTCGCCGTCTGAGGCATTGGCGAGGCCCAAGTGGGACACTCCATTCAACCGGGCGTTGAACATATTGAAACGACAACCGGTGGATACTCGACCGTCGTATGGACGCGTGCGCGGTGTCGGAGACGGCGCCATGTGGAAGAAGTACTACCGTGAGACCACGGAGGAGAGAAAGGAAAGACGGAGGTTAGCTGAAGAAAACATCGACAAGAAGGTTGAGATTGCGGTTGAGAAGAAATCATCTCCGACAGTCGCAACAGCGGTAGCTGCCGCAAAACAGGTGACTTTCACTTGGACAAGGCAAAATCCAGAAAAAAATGCAGAGGACTTTCCCCTTGCTGACTTCTTGGGAGCACCTGCTCCCGCACCGCTCCGTGACTCGCTCCTCAAGACTGCTCCCGCACCGGCTCCCGCACCGGACATGCTCGGTGGTGCCTCCTCTTTGGCTGAGCTCGACGCCCTCACGGTATCTGTCACACCGGCCCCCTTCAATATAAATGTATAATCACCCGTTTTGGTTGCCTTTCGGATGTCTCACATCGCAGACTTTCCTTTGCAGGCCGACGAAACCCCTTGCACCATATTGTACACCATCGGCGAACAGAAGGTGGACGTGGGGAAGGCGACGATAATGCAGCCGAAGGAACCATTGTTCCACAGCCGGCCGATCCCCCCGAATGTCTTCAAGGTTTCCGTGGCGATGTCAAACCGGGCCACGAGAATTTGCCTCCTCTAATACTAGTGGGGATGACGACGAGACCTCGGCGGCTTGGTGATTGTTGCAAAGGTGGGTCCTGTTGTGGCTAAAGAGTCTGCTTCGTCTCGAGGCGGTCGGGAGCACACCCACGAGCACGCAGCCTCAAAGAAGGTATGAACATCAACACCCCACCTACCCAATTAGCGTCGGGTGTCGGGTTGGGTGATAGCGGACGGGTAAGGAGGAGGCTCCATTAGTCGCTGATGACGTCGCCATGGATGAGGATGAGGATGACGATGTCGCTGAACAGTATGTCTATACTGGCGCCTCCTCAGGGTTTGAGCGTCATGAGTCGGTGCCTGAATTACCGTCACAACGTATTATTGATGACCTTCCGGTAGTAAAGAAGTCTAGGAAGAGAGCGAGGAAAGGCAAAAAAGCTGATTCTATGATCCAGCCGCCTCAGCAGACTCGGCTTCACGACCGTATAGATATCCCCGATGCGGATAAATGGCATATCCCCGGTCAACCAATCCTACCTGCAACAGCGCTACGGGCCAGATTCGGCGATCTAAGGAGACTTCATGACGATGTGCTGCGGGTAGAGAAAGGCCTCATCGCCTTGAAAGATCCAGGATACCCACTCTACGTGGTTAACGTTCCGCGGCAAATGTCGTACGTCGACAACTTCCCTGCGGATAAGTTCTTCCTCCGATTCGATTACATATTCGACATGTTTCACGTGAAGAAACTGGATTTTACGTTTGTCCGCCTTTATGCCTTGCACATGAACTACATCATTGGGGTTGAGCAGATACGTCATATCTGTGTCGCTGACCCGTACTACATGCACGAGGGCTTCTTGGGAGTCTCATGCAAAGGCAGCGTGAATACGCCGAGGGATTACATCGTCAGTTTCATGCTCGCCAATAAGGACAAGGAGGCGATTCTCGTGCCTTATCATCCCGTGTAAGTCATCCGCGCTGCTATCCTTCCTTCGATTTCAATAATTCATTTGCATGATGGAGGCTAATTAATTTGAGGTGTACTTATTTTGCGCAGCGGCGGGCGCGCCGTCCTCATCATCCTGTACCCCTGATTCTCCCATGCTCTTTACTTGTACTCGTCGAAGAACATTCACAAAAAGGATTACACCCACATCAAAGATGTTCTCGATAGTGCTATGTTTTACTACCAAGCAAGGGGTGGAGAGGTTAGGGACAAGAAGAGAAGGGCGGCAGGGCCGCCTTCAGCCATAAGATCGACTTCGCTGCACCCAAAGAACCGAAGCGATTCTCTTAATGATGGATTCTATGTCCTACACCACATGCCGGAGTATGACGGGATCACCAGAACCTTCACATGTCACCTAGATCTGGCGATGCCCATATCCTGCAATGGGCAAAGGACATAGGAGATATCGAGGATCATCGACTTCGAGCTGAGTTCTATAACATCCAACGCGAACTTGCCCAAATCATCATGAAAGAGGTCGTCGGAAAAACAGGGATGTTCTACGGAGAAGGACAAATGTCGCGGGAAGACGTCCGAACATGGATAGCCTCTCAACGTCTCGACATGAAGCCTTTCACTAAGCTCGGGGACTATCTCCCTGACCTCGATGGATGGCACGACATGTTGGAGTGATTGTCGATATATGACAATGTGTATGTTTAGTCCATACTTTCTGTATGACAAAACTTTGAGTTATGCGCAGTTAAACTTTATTTGTGATGTAATTAAACCGTCCTCCTCCTCGACTAGCGAAGATCACTCTAGTTAGGGAATTTTGGGTACGATGAACTTTGTTATTTATGCTTATGATATGTTGTTTCTATTTTTGTCAAGTCTGTCTCTTTCTGTTGCTCAACTATATATGTTGCATATCATCGACTCATGTGACGATGCAGGTGCATAGATCATCGATGGCGAAGAAGTGCTACACCGGGAGTATATATACGATGAGTGGCCGGAGTGTCAGGCCCAGGTGTTACCGGTTTCCGGTTTCCGAGCGACAGGCAGTAGTTAGTTTAGGTTCACGCTAATGCGAGAGAGGGATACGAACTCATGTACTCAAAGTGATAGCTCTTCTCGCATATACCATTGTTTAGATGGATGACGATGTATTTGCAAGTAATCAAGGACTTGTATCGCTATTTTCGAGATGATGACAAGAGACCACTTTGTGTTGGATGATGATTATGATGAGACTATTTGTATGTATATGCTATGATTACATTCGTGGTCTCGCAGGCATTTGTATGTGTATCATGATGACATTTCTATGTGCAAAAGATTCTTCTATTAAGCCTGTTCAAATACAAAACAAATATGCCAAAAAAAACAAAAAACCTGTTAAATTAGCAGTAGCGAGTGTATAAAAGTTAGCAGCAGCGCCGTGATAGCAGTAGCGCGTCGTTGCAAAGCCCGCTAGAGCTACTAGCAGTAGCAAGCTTCCAATAATCGCGCTGCTGCTACACTTGTGTAGCAGTAGTGCCGGTGACCACGCGCTACTGCTATGTGTTAGCTGTAGCGCCTTATTAGTAGCGCCCCTCCCCGCGCTACTGATACACCTAAAACACGCGCTGCTGCTAGCCTTTTCCCTAGTAGTGAAAGCACGCTGGTGCTAAGTATCAGTAGCGCGCCCATGCAAACCGCGCTACAGATAAAGTTCTAGAAGCAGCGCGCCTCATAATAAACACGTTACTACTAAAATTCCCACGGCTTAACCGATAGGCTACACATAGTAGTAGCGATCTATATCGAACCGCGCAACCGCTACTTTCTTTGTAGCAGCGCTTTTTATTCTAAACTCGCTACTCCTAAAGTATATAAAATTAAATGGAAAGCAAATAGAAAGTTAATTGAAAATGAAAGAAATAGAAGAAGGTGAAAGGAAAAAAATAAAATGTGAAGAAAAATAAGTGAAGGAGGGGAAAAAGAGAAAGGAGTAGCAGTAGCGCGTATCCCAGAACACGCCAGAAGCTAACCTAGCAAAGAGCGCTTCAAACGCAGCCATCGATACTTCTAACTTAACCACGGGGTTCGTCCTTCCCCACGGCCACTGATACGTCTCCAACGTATCTATAATTTTTTATTGTTCCATGCTATTATATTACCTGTTTTGGATGTTTATGGGCTTTACTTTACACTTCTATGTCATTTTTGGGACTAACCTACTAACCGGAGGCCCCGACCGTATTGCTGTTTTTTTGCCTATTTCAGTATATCGAAGAAAAGATATATCAAACGGAGCCCAAATGGAATGAAACCTTCGGGAACGTGATTTTTGGAACGAACGAGATCCAGAGGACTTGGAGTGCAAGTCAAGAAGCAATCGAGGAAGCCACGAGGGTGGAGGGCACCCCCCCCTATAGGGCACGCCCCCTGTCTCGTGGGCCCCTCGGGCGTCCACCGACGTACTTCTTCCTCCTATATATACCCATATACCACGAAACCATCAAGGGAGCCACCGAAGAAATATTTCCGCCACAGTAACCTTCTGTATCCGCGAGATCCCATCTTGGAGCCGTCGCCGGCGTTCTGCCGGAGGGGGAATCCACCATGGAGAGCTTCTACATCAACACCATAGCCCTTCCGATGAGTTGTGAGTAGTTTACCGCAGACCTTCGGGTCTATAGTTATTAGCTAGATGGCTTCTTCTCTCTTTTTGGATCTCAATAACATGTTCTCCTCCTCTCTTGTGGAGATCTATTCGATGTAAACTCTTTTTGCGGTGTGTTTGTCGAGATCCGATGAATTGTCTGTTTATGATCAAGTTTATCTATGAGAAATATTTGAATCTCCTCTGAATTCTTTTATGTGTTATTGAGTTATCTTTTCAAGTCTCTTCGAATTATCAGTTTGGTTTGGCCTACTAGATTGATCTTTCTTGCCATGGAAGAAGTGCTTAGCTTTGGGTTCAATCTTGCAGTGTCCTTTCCTAGTGACAGCATGGGCAGCAAGGCACGTATTGTATTGTTTCCATCGAGGATAAAAAGATGGGGTTTATATCATATTGCATGAGTTTATCCCTCTACATCATGTCATGTTTCTTAAAGCGTTACTCTGTTCTTATGAACTTAATACTCTAGATGCATGCTGGTTAGCGGTCAATGTGTGGAGTAATAGTAGTAGATGCAGGCAGGAGTCGGTCTACTTTTTGTGGACCTGATGCCTATATACATGATCATGCCTAGATAATCTCATAATTTTTCGCTTTTCTACCAATTGCTCGACAGTAATTTGTTCACCCACCGTAATATTTATGCTATCTTGAGAGAAGCCTCTAGTGAAACCTATGGCCCACGGGTGTATCCTTTATCATATACGCTTTCAATCTACTTTTATTTACATCTTTATTTTTCCAATCTATATCACAAAATACCAAAAATATATTTATCTTATCATATTATCTCTATCAGATCTCACTTCCGCAAGTGGCCGTGAAGGGATTGACAACCCCTTTATCGCGTTGGTTACGAGTTGTTTGTTTGTTGGTGTAGGTTCGTGGGACTTGTGAGGAACCTCCTACTGGATTGATACCTTGGTTCACAAAAACCGAGGGAAATACTTACGCTACTGTGCTGCATCACCCTTTCCTCTTCAAGGAAAACCAACGCAAGCTCAAGACGTAGCAAGAAGGATTTCCGCTATTTGTTGCCGGGGAGGTCTTCGCTCAAGTCAAGACATACCAAGTACCCATCACAAACTCATCTCCCTCGCATTTACATTATTTGCCATTTTCCTCTCGTTTTCCTCTCCCCCACTTCACCCTTGCCGTTTTATTCGCCCTCTCTTTCCCAATCTCCTCTCTTTTCCGCTTGCCTTCTTTCTTCTCTCTCTCTTTCGCTTGCCTTTTTCTGTTTGCTCATGTGTTAGATTGTTTACCTTGTATTAATTGCTAGTTCCCTATCCACTCCTTTGTCTCCCGAGTTTGAAGTTCTTCACTTCAAGCAAAGGTAAGGAGAAAATCTTAAAGATGCTTGGTTTACGATGACGTAATCTTACCGAAACTGCACTTTAGAGGTGAATTTTAGAATTATTCTTCGCAATATTTACGTTTGACTAAATATGTCCCATAGACAACTCTTGGATTGTATTGCCAAAGGAAATTTTATCCAGATTGATCCCAGTATTGCACATGAAGTCATGGAGGGAATAGTGGGATTTTTGGAGTTCCAGAAGTAACCGAAAGTTACAGATTGCTACAGACTGTTCTGTTTTTGACAGATTCTGCCTTTCGTGTGTTGTTTGCTTATTTTGATGCATCTATGGCTAGTATGTAAGGGTATGAACCATAGACAACTTGGAATACAGTAGGTTTAACACCAATATAAATAAAGAATGAGTTCATTATAGTACATTATGTGGTGGTTTTTCTTTCTTTCACTAACGGAGCTTATGAGATTTCCTGTTGAGTTTTGTGTTGTGAAGTTTTCAAGTTTGGGGTAAAGATTTGATGGACTATGGAATAAGGAGTGGCAAAAGCCTAAGCTTGGTGATGCCCATGGCACCCCAAGATATTCAAGAATAGCCAAAAGCCTAATCTTGGGGATGCCCCGGGAAGGCATCCCCTCTTTCGTCTTCGTTCATTGGTAACTTTACTTGGAGCTATATTTTTATTCGCCACATGATATGTGTTTTGCTTGGAGCGTTGTGTATGATATTATTCTTTGCTTTTTAGTTTACCACAATCATCCTTGCTGTACACACCTTTTGGGAGAAGCCTACTTGATTGAAATTTGTTAGAATACTCTATGTGCTTCACCTATATCTTTTGAGCTAGATAATTTTTGCTCTAGTGCTTCACTTATATCTTTTGGAGCACGGCGGTGGATTAATTTTGAAGAAATTGTTGATCTCTCGTTCTTCACTTATATCATTTTGAGATTCTTTTAGAACAGCATGGTATTTTCTATGGTTATAAATTTGGTTCTAGAATGATGAGCATCCAAGTTGGGTATAATAAAAACTATCATAGGAAGTGAATTGGATGCTATGATCAATTTGATAATTGATAATTGTTTTGAGATATGGAGGTAGTGATATTAAAGTCATGCTAGTTGGGTGATTATGAATTTAAATAATGCTTGTGTTGAAGTTAGCAAGTCATGTAGCATGCGCGTATGGTTAAAGTTGTGTAACAAATTTGAAACATGAAGTGTCCTTGGATTGTGCATCCTTATGAGTGGCGGTCAGGGACGAGCGATGGTCTTTTCCTACAAATCTATCCCTCTAGGAGAATGCGCATAGTGCTTGGTTTTTGATGACTTCTAAATTTTTGCAATAAGTATATGAGTTTATTTGACTAATGTTGAGTCCATGGATTATACACACTTTTACCTTTCCATCATTGCTAGCCTCTTCGGTACCGTGCATTGCCCTTTCTCACCTTGAGAGTTGGTGCAAACTTCGCCAAAGGCATCCAAACCCGTGATATGATATGCTCTATCACACATAAACCTCCTTATATCTTCCTCAAAACAGCCACCATACCTACCTATTTATGGCATTTCCATAGCCATTCCGAGATATATTGCCATGCAACTTTCCACCGTTCTGTTTATCATTATGACACGCATTACTTTTGTCATATTGCCATTGCATGATCATGTAGTTGACATCGTATTTGTGGCAAAGTCACCATGCATAATTTTTTATACATGTCTCTCTTGATTCATTGCACCATCCCGGTACACCGCCGGAGGCATTCATATAGAGTCATATCTTGTTCTAGTTTCGAGTTGTAATTCATGTGTTGTAATCAATAAAAGTGTGATGATCATCATTATTAGAGCATTGTCCCCAAAGAAAAAAAAAGGCCAAAGAAAGAAAAGAAAAAGGCCAAAGAAAAAAAAGGAAAGGCTAAAGAAAAAAAAGGCCAAAGAAAAAAAGAAAAAAAAGAAAAAAAGAAAAGGAAAAAAAGGGAATAAAAGAAAAAGGGGGAAATGTTACTATCTCTTTTTCACACTTGTGCTTCAAAGTAGCACCATGTTCTTCATATAGAGAGTCTCATATGTTGTCACTTTCATATACTAGTGGGAATTTTTCATTATAGAACTTGGCTTGTATATTCCTACGATGGGCTTCCTCAAATGCCCTAGGTCTTCGTGAGCAAGTAAGTTGGATGCACACCCACTAGTTTTCTTTTGTTGAGCTTTCATTCATAGCTCTAGTGCATCCGATGCATGGCAATCCCTACTCCTCATGTTGACATCAATTGATGGGCATCTCCATAGCTCATTGATTATCCTCGTCAATGTGAGACTTTATCCTTTTTGGTCTTCTCCACACAATCCCCATCATTATTCTATTCCACCCATAGTGCTATATCCATGGCTCACGCTCATGTATTGCGTGAAGGTTGAAAAAGTTTGATATTATTTAAGTACGAAACAATTGCTTGGCTTGTCATCGGGGGTGTAGAATTTGGGAACATTTTTGTGTGACGAAAATGAAGCATAGCCTAACTATATGATTTTGTAGGGATGAACTTTCTTTAGCCATGTTATTTTGAGAAGACATGATTACTTTTATTAGTATGCTTGAAGTATTACTATTTCTTATGTCAATATGAACTTTTATTTTGAATCATTTGGATCTGAACATTCATGCCACAATAAAGAGAAATACATTGAGAATTATGCTAGGTAGCATTCCACATCAAAAATTATGTTTTTATCATTTACCTACTCGAGGACGAGCAGGAATTAAGCTTGGGGATGCTTGATACGTCTCCAACGTATCTATAATTTTTTATTGTTCCATGCTATTATATTACCTGTTTTGGATGTTTATGGGCTTTACTTTACACTTTTATATCATTTTTGGGACTAACCTACTAACCGGAGGCCCAGCCCGTATAGTTGTCTTTTTTTTCTATTTCAGTATATCGAAGAAAAGGAATATCAAAGGGAGTCCAAACGGAATGAAACCTTCGGGGACGTGATTTTTGGAACGAAGGTGATCCAGAGGACTTGGAGTGCAAGTCAAGAAGCAATCGAGGAAGCCACGAGGGTGGAGGGCGCCCCCCCCCTATAGGGCACGCCCCCTGTCTCATGGGCCTCTCGGGCGTCCACCGACGTACTTCTTCCTCCTATATATACCCATATACCCTGAAACCATCAAGGGATCCACCGAAGAAATATTTCCGCCACCGTATCCTTCTGTATCCGTGAGATCCCATCTTGGAGCCATCGCCGACGTTCTGCCGGAGGGGGAATCCACCACGGAGGGCTTCTACATCAACACCATAGCCCTTCCGATGAGTTGTGAGTAGTTTACCATAGACCTTCGGGTCCATAGTTATTAGCTAGATGGCTTCTTCTCTCTTTTTGGATCTCAATAGCATGTTCTCCCCCTCACTTGTGGAGATCTATTCGATGTAAACTCTTTTTGCGGTGTGTTTGCCAAGATCCGATGAATTGTGGGTTTATGATCAAGTTTATCTATGATAAATATTTGAATCTCCTCTAAATTCTTTTATGTGTGATTGAGTTATCTTTGCAAGTCTCTTCGAATTATCAGTTTGGTTTGGCCTACTAGATTGATCTTTCTTGCCATGGGAGAAGTGCTTAGCTTTGGGGTTCAATCTTGCGGTGTCCTTTCCCCGTGACAGCAGGGGTAGGAAGGCACGTATTGTATTGTTGCCATCGAGGATAAAAAGATGGGATTTATATCATATTGCCTGAGTTTATCCCTCTACATCATGTCATATTTCTTAAAGCGTTACTCTGTTCTTATGAACTTAATACTCTAGATGCATGCTGGATAGCGGTCGATGTGTGGAGTAATAGTAGTAGATGCAGGCAGGAGTCGGTCTACTTGTTGCGGACGTGATGCCTATATACATGATCATGCATAGATAATCTCATAATTATTCTCTTTTCTATCAATTGCTCGAAAGTAATTTGTTCACCCACCGTAATATTTATGCTATCTTGAGAGAAGCCTCTAGTGAAACCTATGGCCCCTGGGTCTATCCTTTATCATATACGCTTTCAATCTACTTTTAGTTGCATCTTTACTTTTCCAATCTATATCACAAAATACCAAAAATATATTTATCTTATCATATTATCTCTATCAGATCTCACATTCACAAGTGGCCGTGAAGGGATTGACAACCCCTTTATCGCGTTGGTTGTGAGTTCTTTGTTTGTTTGTGTAGGTTAGTGGGACTTGTGAGTAGCCTCCTACTGGATTCATACCTTCGTTCTCAAGAACTGAGGGAAATACTTACGCTACAGTGCTGCATCACCCTTTCCTCTTCAAGGAAAACCAACGCAAGCTCAAGATGTAGCGGCCACTTCCCCCAAATCCAACTCCTCCGCTCTCGCCACCGCCATCGCCCGTTGGCCGCCGCCCGCTCTCCGCACACCCTCTACGCCGCCTTGACCCCGGATTCAACGCCGCCCCCGCCCCCGACCTCAACGCCGCCCCGGACGCCGCCCCAGACCCAGACCACGACGCCGCCCTCCGCTGCGCGCCCGAGCCCCGACCCCGACCTCGACGCCGCTTGCCCCTCCCTCGTCGTAGGCACCCAAGGTGAGCACGCCTGCTCCCCCCTCTCCCCTACCTCCGCCTAGGGTTTCTTCATATTTTAGTGGCATCAAATTAGTTAGGGTTCATGTAAGGGTGGAAATGAATCGGATGCGGATGCGGCTCAAATTAGTTAGGGTTCATGTAAGGGTGAAACGAATCAAATTTCTAAGATGAATCATAAACGAAGTTAAATTTGACCACTTATTTCACTTTTAAGTTGGATAATTGTAATATCCGCTACCGCTTTCCACCCCTAGGTTCATCAAATTAGATGGTAATTAGGGCAGTAGTTCCTAGGTACTAATTAGTTAGTAAGAACTAGGTACTAATTCGGTACTAGTTTATTTTTATTTATAGTAAGTTTATTTTTAGCAAGAACTAGTTGAATTAATAGAACTAGTTAGTAAGAACTTGTTATTTTTTTAGTTAAAGCAATTTTTCCAGCACCGACGTCGATGATGCCTATCCCGCATCCTTGTCGTCGAGTCGGCGGAGGACACCTACGTCACGAGATGGGCCATGTCCGGGACTGGGCTCCACTGGGGTTGTACTGGGAGGCGCTACCTACCGGGGGGCGCAGGTTAGTGAGGAGCCAGCCTGTCGTTGACCCGAACCTTCTTTGGTGGCAGTCGCGTGGGCCAGTGACGGTCCAGAGGCTCGAGGACCACGCGGAGGTGGTGCATCACCGTGTCAGTGAGGAGGACGCGCATGTCGGTCGCTACTTGTTTGCATTGGAGCACATGTTCTCCAATACCTGGCAGGTTCTACAGGGATCTAACAGGAGCTATGATCCTATGATGGTTCCTTCTCTGTGGGTGTCCACCGCCCGCGCCGATACCCGTCGTGCGCTAGGGTTTTAGTTGTACTAGTGATGTTATATGTATGATACTATTCAGGATGTATTAGTGATAATATTCAACGATGTACGGACGCATGAGATGATTTACTTTTGCTTATTGAATGCATGCTAATTTGAGTCCTATAAGATATTTTGAAATGTATATCTTGTGTTGCTCAAATAGGATATGTGCTTGCCCAATTGGCCGGTCATGTTTGTAGGTTACACCTCCGAGTGGCCTATGTTTTGCCGGAGTGTTGATTCATTTCCGTTCCGGCAAATTTCAGGCGCTCGATATGTCCTATTTTAGCAAAGGTCGTGCTGGATTTTTCCGTGAATTTTGGCATGACTTGTGCCAGAATATGTAGGAAACATCGAGTGCCCTGGATTTGTTTGTTGAGTATCCTGGTAGTTGTCTTTGATCGATTTTCAATTAATGTTTCAACTATGAACATAGGAAAAATGTCTGACGACGAAAAGGATTTCGGTATTTGCAAAGACTGCGAAGACGAGCGCGGCCTGTGCGACAGAATCTTCCTAGATGATTATAGGCTCTTCAGCATCAAGCTGGACGAGAACTTCGAAGTGGATACAGTAAGTCATGATGACAAGTCTTTTTTCGTAATTAAGCATGACATCTGCTTCATTTGCTTCAACTTATAATTTAATTTTTTTACTATTCTACTAGCGTATCCCCTGCCATGCAAGAGTTTTTGTCTTGGATAAGATATGTTTCAGTCCTATGAAAACTACTATGGAGGTAAAGAGAGTTTACTTGAAGACCGAGCATGGTTGTATTTTCCACGCAAAATTACACAACGCAGATACCTATACCTATTTTGGATGCAAAACTCGGCAAGCACTATGCAAGACTTATGCATTTGACCCTGATATGGTTATCACCTTTGATATTCGTCCGGAAGATGATATTGAAGGTAATACCGACATCTGGGTCGATGTGCAGACGCCTCCAGTTCTACCATTATGTGAGTTTCTCAACCATATTTATGTCTTTGATATTGTTTATTCAAAAATAGTTGACAACTAATTTCTATTGACAGCTTATTTCCAATCAAGCAAACATGTCCAGCGCTTGGTAGACAGGACCTACTACTGTCCCGGGGCTGAACTAAACTGCGAGGAGATAAGTCATTATGTTTCATGGCTTGAGGATCTTCATATTGTCAACACAAATTATTTTTTTGGACTTGCAAATCTTAGTATTCAAAACGTGCGACCAATAGTGTTCGTATTGCACATCTATTTAGGAAAGATGGTAAGCTTTTTACTATGTGTACTCAGTGCATCTTTTGCATACATTATTGTTTAAGCTAAACTTCATTGCTAAGAATGTTACTATACGATGTTCTTCAACATGGAGTCCCGCTGAATGTTGTGCCTCATTGGATCGAGACTAAAGGTCAGATGAGAATTGTTAGCTTACGGCCAAGATATCCTATAATGCACTTTAGTGCATTCAGGATTTCTAATAGCGAGGAATTCTTCATAGTGAAAGATTGGAGCAAAATTGTGAACAATCGCAGAGAAGTACTAGGGGACAACAATCAGAAGCGCAGCCCACGATTAGGAGACAGATTCATCTGCATGCTCCAACTTGATGAAGAAGGAGTGCTACACATGTTTTATGTTATTTTACCTGAGAGAGAGCAGCAGGAGTGATTAGCTAGGTAGAAATGAGTTTGAAAATGATGATGTGCTACACTATGACCATGATGATTAAATAGCTAGTGTTGGTGGTAATGACTGATGATTTTTATTAGCTGGTGTTGGTGGTGATTAGATAGCTACCGCAGCTAGTGTTGGTGGTGATTAGCTAGCTATAATGAGTTTGAAGATGATGATGTGCTACACTATGACTATGATGATTAAATAACTACTGTTGATGTTATGACTATGATGATGATTAAATAGCTTGTCTTTGGCGGATTAGATTCAAGTGGAGGCAACATGTGGTGCACATCGAAAGTACTACTAGTCCAAACTAGATCACGTTTGGATTACTAGTATACTTTTGACATGCACCACATATTGCCTCCACTAGAACCTAATCGACCTTCATTTGACACACTGTTATGGACATAATGATATAAACCTCATAACTGTTATTGTACCAATATTTGTATGACGGCGTATAAATACACTCAAAATAA
The DNA here is from genome assembly GCA_021605145.1 of Aegilops bicornis. Lineage (NCBI taxonomy): Eukaryota > Viridiplantae > Streptophyta > Magnoliopsida > Poales > Poaceae > Aegilops > Aegilops bicornis. The sequence continues at coordinate 700,830,157 of CM038672.1, read as the reverse complement.
AAAAATAAAAAAAGAATACTAGTAGTGATGGTCAGTAAACACGCTACCACTAGGTAGATTAGCAGTAGCGTGGGAGTGAACACACGTTGCAGCTATTTGTCCTAACAGTAGCGCGTGTAAGCACACGTTACTGCTAAGTAATAGCTGTAGCGCCGTATTAGTAGCGCGGCCTCCCGCGCTACTAATGGGCACAAAACCCGCGCTACTACTAGGGTTTTCCCTAGTAGTGCATATTTTGCTATATGGTGTCTTTTACCCTGCAAAAAAAATTAGAGAGAAGCTTTTGGGACGAAGCGTCACCATCTCGAGGCGGAACCTGGGTAGGACCAATCTAGGGCCCCGGCGGAGTTGTTTTGCTGGGGAAACATCCCTCCGGGAGGTGAAATCATCGCCATCGTCATCACCATCGATCCTGTCATCGAGAGGGGGTCAATCTCCATCAATATCTTCACCAGCACCATCTCTTCTCAAACCCTAGTTCATCTCATGTATCCGATCTTTGTCTCAAAACCTCAGGTTGGTACCTGTGGGTTGCTAGTAGTGTTGATTACTCCTTGTAGTTGATGCTAGTTAGTTTATTCGGTGGAAGATCATATGTTCAGGTCCTTAATGCTTATTAATACTCCTCTGATTTTGAACATGAATATGCTTTGTGAGTAGTTACGTTGGTTCCTAAGGACATGGAAGAATTATTGTTATAAGTAATCATGTGTATTTGGTATTCGTTTGATATTTTGATGAGATGTATGTTGTCTCCCCTCTAGTGGTGCTATGCGAACATCGACTACATGACACTTGACCATGATTTGGGCCTAGGAGATGGCATTGGGAAGTTATAAGTAGATGATGGGTTGCTAGAGTGACAGAAGCTTAAACCCTAGTTTATGTGTTGCTTCGTAAGGGGCAAATTTGGATCCATATGTTTCATGCTATGGTTAGGTTTACCTTAATTCTTCTTTCGTAGTTGCGGATGCTTGCGAGAGGGGTTAATCATAAGTGGGAGGCTTGTCCAAGTAAGGACAGCACCCAAGCACCGGTCAACCCACATATCAAATTATCAAAGTAACGAACGTGAATCATATGAGCATGATGAAAACTAGCTTGATAGTAATTCCCGATTGTCCTCGGGAGCACTTTGCTTTATATAAGAGTTCGTCCAGGCTTGTCCTTTGATACAAAAGGGATTGGTCCACCTTGCTGCACTTTGTTTACTTTTGTTACTTGTTACCCGTTACGAATTACCTCATCATAAAACTATCTGTTACCGATAATTTCAGTGCTTGCAGAGAATACCTTACTGCAAACAGCTTGTCATTTCCTTCTTCTCCTCGTTGGGTTCGACACTCTTACTTGTCAAAAGGACTATAATAGATACCCTATACTTGTGGGTCATCAGAGGTTTTGCTGTTTTCCTTGGTTCTAATCTCATATCATGGAATGCAAATAAACAAGCAACTATCTCATGCTCCAGCACTGAGGCAGAATACTAAGTCCTTGGCAATGCAACTGCTGAGGTAATGTGGGTTGAAACACTACTTGATGAGTTGGGTATTCAGAGACCACATGTATCATATTTGTGGTGTGATAACCTTGGTGCAACATATCTGTCTGTGAATCTTGTGTTTCATGCAAGGACAGAACACATAGAGATTGACTTTCATGTTGTTCGCGAAAGAGTTGCACAAATTTGTTGAAGATAAAATTTATCCCAGCCGAAGATCAACTCCAAGCCTTCAAGAACAATCTAAACCTTGATATGTTGAGATTGAGGGAGGATGTTAAACAAGAGGATTGTGTCATGTAACGTTATTTGTGTCACGATGGGTTGTGTGCGCGCGTGTGTGTTGTATTCCTGGGCAGGTTGTTAGGCTAGATATGATCTTATCTCTTCTATAGCTTGGAGTAGAGGTCAATACTAATAACAACCTTCTGCACTTGTAATTTGTCTCCTATAGTAAACACGCACGCGCCCCTGCAAAGTGCATATGCTTAAACCCTTTTCTTCTTTAAATTACCATGGAAGACGACACATAGTCAAAATATCTAGACTATGACCCTTCCTCCCGTAAGTTCTGACATTTAACATCTTGAGTCCCATCTCTATATTATCTCCAAAAATAGATATAGAGAAAACTCTCCTTAAGTAAAGTTGAAACCAGTATATTTCCATTCAAATTATATCTTTTTTTTACAAAAAGGCGTGAATCCTAGCCACAAGTCTTCTAAAAATCTTGTCGTGTAAGAATTCTCTACTTTCTTCCTTCATAACTTATAGAATACACCCCTTACCTTTAAAAAAACTATGAAAAGTTGGGATGATTAGCTCTAGATTTCCAATAACGCAACAATTCTTTAGTGCAATAATTGTCGAGAATAAGTTTCTGCCACAACCCATCCTCATTTTCATGCTTCGAAAGCTAGTAACCAAAAGAACATATATTCATATCCTCCAGGTATACCACACCTAGCCCACCATGATCATGAGGTTGGCAAACATCTTTAGAGTTAACTAAATGGTACTTGTGTGCATCATCACTATTCTGCCATAATAGCATTTCCCCAAAATATCTATATTCTTAAGAGGACCTTAAGGCAATTCAAACATAGAAAAAATATATAAAAAGGTATATTATTTATGGAAGATATCATTAATGCTAATATACTACTATAAGATAGAAATTTTCCTTGCGGGATTCCTAGTTCACTTTTTGGGAAACGTAGCATGAAATTTAAAAAAAAATCCTACGCTCACGCAAGATCTATCTAGGAGATGCAGAGCAACGAGAGAGGGAGAGTGTGTCTACGTACCCTCATAGACCGAAAGCACCAAACATGTAGACGAACATGTGGTACCTCCGAGTTATGATGTAGACGAACTTCTTCTTGTTCTGACCGATCAAGATGTGGTACCTGAGTTATGCACACGTTCAGCTCGATGACGTCCCTCGAACTCTTGATCCAGCAAAGTGTCGAGGAAGTAGATGAGTTCCGTCAGCATGATGACGTGGTGACGGTGATGATGAAGTGATCCACGCAGGGCTTCGCCTCAGCACTACGAAAATATGACCGAGGGTGTAATCTGTGAAAGAAGGCGCGGCACACAGCTAACTGATACGTCTCCGTCGTATCTACTTTTCCAAACACTTTTCCCCTTGTTTTGGACTCTAACTTGCATGATTTGAATGGAACTAACCCGGACTGATGCTATTTTCGGCAGAACTGCCATGGTGTTAATTTTTGTGCAGAAATAGAAGTTCTCAGAATGTCATGGAAATCCTCGGAGCAACTTTTCAGAACTAATAAAAAATATTGGCGAGAGAAATAGCGTCAGGGGGGCCACACCCTGTCCACGAGGGTGGGGGGCGCGCCTCCTCCCCCTGGGTGCGCCCCCCCTGCCTCGTGGGCCCCTGGACATCCATCGACCTCAACTCCAACTCCATATATTCTCTTTCGCGGAGAAAAAAATTAGAGAGAAAGATTCATCGCATTTTATGATACGAAGCCGCCGCCAAGCCCTAATCTCTCTCGGGAGGGCTGATCTGGAGTCCGTTCGGGGCTCCAGAGAGGGGGATTCGTCGCCGTCGTCATCATCAACCATCCTCCATCACCAATTTCATGATGCTCACCGCCGTGCGTGAGTAATTCCATCGTAGGCTTCTTGGACGGTGATGGGTTGGATGAGATTTACCATGTAATCAAGTTAGTTTTGTTAGGGTTTGATCCCTGGTATCCACTATGTTCTGAGATTGATGTTGTTATGACTTTCCTATGCTTGATGCTTGTCACTTGGGCCCGAGTGCCATGATTTCAGATCTGAACCTATTATGTTTTCATGAATATATGTGAGTTCTTGATCATATCTTGCAAGTCTATAGTCACCTATTATGTGTTATGATCCGACAACCCCGAAGTGACAATAATCGGGATACTTCTCGGTGAGGACCGTAGTTTGAGGAGTTCATGTATTCACTATGTGTTAATGCTTTGGTCCGGTACTCTATTAAAAGGAGGCCTTAATATCCCTTACTTTCCACTAGGACCCCGTTGCCACGGGAGGCTAGGACAAAAGATGTCATGCAAGTTCTTTTCCATAAGCACGTATGACACTAGTAGAAAAGGGGCCATTTTTTCGGTTCGTAAGGGCCTTCTGTCCCGTTTAAGAACTGGGACTAAAAGCTCGGTACTAATGCCCTTGCCCTTTAGTCCCGGTTCTTACATGAACCGGGACAGATGGGCCTCCACGTGGCCGCTGCGGCCAGCACAGGCAGGGGAGCCTTTGGTCCCGGTTGGTGAAATTAACCGGGACCAAAAGGCATCCACGCGTCAGCAGCTGGCTAGAGCTGAAGTTTTTTTTGAAAGGGGCTGGTTGAGGGGTTTGGGGGGTTAATTTAGGTTGTTATTAGCTAGCTAATAGAGAGAAGTGTCCTCTCTTATATCTTCGTGTTTGGTTTACCAACACTACTGCTATGTTCATTTCAATTCACCGATATATAATAACTCTTCATGCTCGCATCATGCATCATCATATATAATAACAAGTCCTATTAATCATGCATCATCATACAACTTCTACTCGTTATTAATAGCAAGTCATACGATCATCATCCTCATAGTCATCGAACCAACCCTACTTAATTGTTCTTAGCACATGATCATCAGTATCAGGTAGGACCTAAATACCCTTAAGGTAAAATAGCATAAAACAATATAGACCCTGACTCTCTATTATGGAGAATGGAGATCATCATGTCTCCAATTCTTGCGCTTCGCTTCCTTTTTCTTCCAAGAACCTCCTTATGACTGCCATAATTTTTTTTCATTCTTTGATTTTCATGTCTCCACTTCTTTTAGAAATCCGATATGGACAGTTGAGATTCGTAGGATGACCTGGTTGTATGTTCAAAACATGAAGGTGACCATGCTGATACATCATATGAGGCACACAATAATTCGGGGTTATCTGTTGAAAAACATAGTAATAACTTCGTAGTTAGCAATGATGTACTAGTTTTAGAAGTATGCAAAAGATGCATGGATGTCGTAATAGTAAAAAATCTTACCATGGTATCTCCATGGTAGGTACCGTAGTTCAAGACGTGCACTAGTGGCATGTATTGACCATAATGTTGAGGAGTTCGATTGTAGATATTGTAATTCTCAAGATCATTACAAAATGCGATCAGATGATTTTTCTCCTGATAAGTTAATTCGGAGCCATCGGTGTAGTGGGTTTTGTCTACCATCTTCCGCACATTCTTTGAAGAATGAAAATAAGCTGCCAATGGAAATAAGCTGTCAACTATTTTGAAATAAAAAATATAAATTACTTAATAACTATTTTTGAGAAGCTCACATAGGGGAAGAATTGGAAGCGTATCAAGAAGGACCCAAATGTCCATATTGTCTTGCTCAATTTTAGGATCACCAAGATCCATGGTGACAAGCATACCCTCATCAAAACCATACATCTTGCAAAGTGCTTCCCAATTTTTGCAACCAAAATAGGTTACACTCTCAGAATTGTACAACTTTACTTCAAAATCCACACCATGATGGGTCCTTAGGTGAATTTTTTTGTTTCCATACTTTCATGGTCTTCAAAACCCATCCTCTCCAAGACATAGCATCTTGCATAGCATGGGATAAGCTAGTCGAATTGCAAAAGATGAAAAGTACACGTTGAAATAGTTGAAGTCGTGCTTAATTACAAAAAAAACTCTTGTCGTCGTTGTGTACCATTTCAACATCGAAGGTCTCCTCGAGATTAATGCTGAAGCGCCCATCTTCGTCCAGCTCAAGCAACCTGTCGCACATACCTCAGTCATTGTGGCACCAGTCGCACTCCCCCGGGAGGTTTTCGTCGTCCGAGTATGACATTTCGTATGTTCATAATTAAAATATTAAACTTGTACAATTAAATATATGTACTAAAAAACCTAAATTAGATCATTATTATTCATCACGGGTTGACTATCGGTCTGTCGAGCCTTTTCTTGAAAACTCTCAGCTCACGTGGTGTACATATTCGACCGTCGGTGATGGTAGCTCCTCCTTTCATTCTCAAGTGCATTACATCAAATTGTCTAGCACACGGGAATGAAGGAGAAGCTACCCACACGACAACTGTCGGGATTCTTCGTCCTCTCATACATATATGGTTGGAGACCCTCCCTCACTGATTCCTCTCTGACATTTGCGACCGTCGGTGATGGTAGCTCCTCCTTTCGTTCCCGAGTGCATTACACCAAATTGTGTCTAGCACACGGGAACGAAAGAGAAGCTACCCCCACGACAACAGTCTGGATTCTTCGTCCTCTCATATATGGTGGAGACTCGACAGACTTAAAGTCAACCCGAGGACTCATATTATAGGACTCATATTGACATGGAGATTTGGATGGTCTCACCTCGAGGTCGGAAGGGGGTCGGTGATGGGGACGATGGTGCGGATGATGGAGGGGGCTCCTAGATTTCTATAAAAACAAAAACCATATAAGCTATCAAGTAATCAAATGCATACGCCTTGCATATATAGTGCTCTCGAATTTTAGCATTCAAAAGTAGGAGTACTTTTCCAATTAATTTGAGCATTCTCAGTAAGCAAAACCAAATCGTAAAATAAAGTAGTATTCAAATTAGCATGCATTCAATTATAAGCAAAACTACATCATCTCTTGTGTCCGTACATCATCGAATATTATCACTAATACTCCTCGAATAATATCATACATATAGCATCACTAATACAGCTAGAACCGTAGCGCCCGACGGGTATCGTCGCGGGCGGTGGACACCCAAAGAGAAGGAACCATCACAGGATCATAGCTCCAGTGAGATCCTCAAGAACCTGCCGGTATTGTCGAACCTGCCCTCCAATGCAACCATGTAGCGACGGACATGCTCGTCCTCCTCGGCTGACACGGTGATGTACCAACTCCAGCGGTGTCCGGAAGCCTCGGCACCACATCGCCCATCGACCGCCGCCACCAAACAAGGATCTGGTCAACGACGGGCTGGCTCCTCACCAACCTACGCCCTCCGGAAGGTAGCACCTCCCAATACCAGCCTGGTGGAGCCGAGTCCCAGACATGGCCCCTCTGATCAAGCCGGACTCCTCCGCCGAGTCGACGACGAGGACGCGGGATAGGCATCGTCGATGTCGATGTGGGAATAATTGCTTGAACTAAAAAAATAAACTAGTTCTATTAATTTTCTTGCTAAAAATAAACTACTTCTATATATAGTAAAATAAAGTAGTTTTATTAAATCAACTAGTTCAACTACTAATTAAGCACTTACTATAAATAAAATAAAGTAGTACTTACTAAAAATAAACTACTTCCATATATAGTAAAATAAAGTAGTTTTATTAAATCAACTAGTTCAACTACTAATTAAGCACTTACTAGAAATAAAATAAAGTAGTACTTACTAAAATAAAATTCTTCTATAGTAAAATAAAGTAGTTTTATTAAAACAACTAGTTCAACTACTAAGCACTTACTAAAAATAAACTTGTTTAAATAGTTCTATTATATTTAACTAGTTCAACACAATTTTTTTCTAAATATGCACATATATATAAATGAACATATATATACATAAATTGACAAAAAAACATCTAATTCAACTAATCTAAAATACATGGAAAATATCTAATTCAACTAATCTAACTAATTTTATTTAACACTTACTAGTATATATACATGGAAAAAATACATATACGAAAAAAATGAAAAAAATAGGATCCTGGGCGGCGGCGGCTCACAGCGGGCCCGGCCGGCGAGGGTGACGGCGGGGGCGCCGACGGCATCGACGACAGTGACGATGGGAGCGGCGGACGGTGTAGGCGTGCAAAGGATCCGGGCGGGCGCGCGGAGCAGGGCACGGGCGACGGCGATGGCATTGGCGGTGGACGGCGACGGCATGGGTGGCGGACGGCATCGGCGTGGGCTCCGGGGCAGACGGCGACGGCGTGGGTGGCGGACGGCGATGGCGTCGGCGTGGGCTCGGGCGAAGCGACGGCGAAGGCGTCGAGCAGCCTGGCGGCGTCCTCTTGGTGCGCGTCGTCGGGGGCGAACTGCAAGATGCAAACCAAAATTTTCACAAGTGTGCCCTATATACATGAAGCTTTAGTCCCGGTTCTTGTCACGCACCGGGACAAATGCCCGTCTTTGGTCCCGGTTGGTGCCACCAACCGGAACTAAAGGCCTCTTTTCAGCAGCCCCAAGGGCGGGAAACAGAGACCTTTGGTCCAGGTTGGTGGCACCAACCGGGACAAAAGAGGGGCATTGGTCCCGGTTGATGCTAAGAACCGGTAACAATTCCGCCCATTTGTCCCGGTTGGTGGCACCAACCGGGACCAAAGGTCGTGTGCTGGAACTGGCGCGGTGCGGTGCTATGTTTAGTCCCACCTCGCTAGCCGAGATGGGCTCGGAGTTGTTTATAAGCCCTGTCGAACCAACCATTTCGAACTCCTCTCTACTGCGGGCTTACGGGCCTAAATACACTCTCTGTGCTTGTGGGCCTATTGGGCCTACTGCGGGCCTGCATCCTGGCCCTAGTAATGGGTTTCTAGTCGTATGCAGGCCGTGGTGGCCCTGTAGGTGGCACTTTTTGAAAAAATTCCAGTTTTTTTGCTTTCTTTTTTGTTTTGAATTACTTATTTATTTTATTTTATGATAATTCTTTTTGCTATTAAACTTTGTAACAAAATTATAATTACATATTTATTTTCTTTTATGATAATTCTTTTTGCTATTAAAGTTTGTAACAAAAAAGTTCTTTATGAAAATTCTTTTTGCTTTTAATGATTTTGAACAGAAAATGAACTCTGAAAAGGTTGAAAGTTGGCATGGTACGTATAATCATTTCGCCCACATAGCATGTGCAAGAAAGTTGAGAGGGTTACGGCAAAAACTGGATGCACTTCGTGTACAAAACGGACAATCTCTTTTGAAGTATCAGGATTTCATACGGAAACTCGTCTATTACAAAGGGATTTCATTTTTTAAACTTATTTGAACTCCTGACTTTTTGTGTGTTCAAAATGCACCATTCAAACCCACATCATCAATTTTCAACCCTTTCTGACTTCATTTGTTATTTTTCATGCATTTACTGATTATTTTGAGCTATAAGACCCTGGAATTGAAAAGCATTTCAAATGAACTCTGAAAAGGTTGGAAGTTGGCATGGTATCATCATTTCATCCACATAGCATGTGCAAGAAAGTTGATAGGGTTACGGAAAAAGCTGGATGCACTTCATGTACAAAACGGACAATCTCTTTTGAAGTATCAGGATTTCAAACGGAAACTTATGTGTTACAATAGGCATTTCAAATGAACTACGAAATGGTTGAAAGTTGGCATGGTATCATCATAATAGTTGTGGAGAAAGTCTTCACTTTTTCTTCGCTTGTGTCCTTTCCTTATTGCGCCGTAACCATGGATTATCTACATCATTTATCAGGATGCTTGGGTCAGCCTTCACTTTGAAGGGAGGAATTTCATGAAACTCTTCATAATCTTCGGACATGTCTGTCTTGCCCTCCACTCCCAAGATATCCCTTTTTCCAGAAAGAACTATGTGGCGCTTTGGCTCATCGTATGATGTATTCGCTTCCTTATCTTTTCTTTTTCTTGGTTTGGTAGACATGTCCTTCACATAGATAACCTGTGCCACATCATTGGCTAGGGCGAATGGTTCGTCAGTGTACCCAAGATTGTTCAGATCCACTGTTGTCATTCCGTACTGTGGGCCTACCTGCATTCTCGCCTCGACAGATTGACCCATTTTCACTTAAACAAAGGGACCTTAAAATCATGTCCGTAGTCAAGTTCCCATATGTCCACTATGTAACCATAATATGTGTCCTTTCCCCTCTCGGTTGTTGCATCAAAGCGGACACCGTTGTTTTGGTTGGTGCTCTTTTGATCTTGGGCGATCGTGTAAAATGTATTCCCATTTATCTCGTATCCTTTGTAAGTCAATACAGTCGAAGATGGTCCCCTGGACAACGAGTACAGCTCATCACAAACAGTGTTATCACATCTGAGATGTGTTTCCAACCAACTGCTGAAGTCCTGATGTGTTCACATGTAATCCAGTCATCGCACTGCTCCGGGTGTTTGGAGCACAGACTGTTCTTGTGTTCATCGACATACCGGGTCACCAAGGTAGAGTTCTGTAGAACTGTGTAGTGTGCTTGAGACCAAGAATATCCGTCCCTGCATATTATTGAGTCCCTTCCAAGCGTGCCTTTTCCAGTTAGTCTCCCCTCATACCGCGATTCAGGGAGACCTATCTTCTTAAGGTCAGGAATGAAGTCAATACAAAGCCCAATGACATCCTCTATTTGATGGCCCATGGAGATGCTTCCTTCTGGCCTAGCGCGGTTACAGACATATTTCTTTAGGACTCCCATGAACCTCTCAAAGAGGTACATATTGTGTAGAAATACGGGGCCCAGATTGAAAATCTCGTCAACTAGATGAACTAGGACGTGCGTCATGATATTGAAGAAGGATGGTGGGAACACCAGCTCGAAACTGACAAGACATTGCACCACATCACTCCTTAGCCTTGGTATGATTTCTGGATTGATCACCTTCTGAGAGATTGCATTGAGGAATGCACATAGCTTCACAATGGCTAATCGGACGATATCTGGTAGAAGCCCCCTCAATGCAACCGGAAGCAGTTGCGTCATAATCACGTGGCAGTCATGAGACTTTAGCTTCTAGAACTTTTTCTCTGGCATATTTATTATTCCCTTTATATTAGACGAGAAGCCAGTCGGGACCTTCATATTAAGCAGGCATTCAAAGAAGATTTCCTTCTCTTCTTTGGTAAGAGCATAGCTGGCAGGACCTTCATACTGCTTTGGAGGCATGCCGTCTTTTTCGTGCAAACGTTGCAGGTCCTCCCGTGCCTCAGCTATATCTTTTGTTTTCCCATACACGCCCAAGAAGCCTAGCAGGTTCACGCAAAGGTTCTTCGCCACGTGCATCACATCGATCGAAGAGCGGACCTCTAGGTCTTTCCAAAGAGGGTAGGTCCCAAAATATAGATTTCTTCTTCCACATGGGTGCGTGTCCCCCAGCGTCACTCGGAACAGCTAGTCCGCCAGGACCCTTTCCAAAGATTACGTGTAAATCATTGGCCATAGCAAGTATGTAATCACCGGTATGCATGGCGGGCTTCTTCCGGTGATCTACCTCGCCTTTGAAATGATTGCCTTTCTTTCGACATTGATGGTTGGTCGGAAGAAATCGACGATGGCCCAGGTACGCATTCTTCCTGCATTTGTCCAGGTATATACTTTGGGTGTCAGCTAAACAGTGTGTGCATGCGTGGTATCCCTTGTTTGTCTGTCGTGGAAGGTTATTGACAGCGGGCCAATCCTTGATGGTTACAAACAGCAACGCGTGTAGGTTAAATTCCTCCTGTCTGTGCTCATCCAACGCATGTACACCGTTTCCATTCCACAGCTGTAAAAGTTCTTCAACTAATGGCCTTACGTACACATCAATGTCGTTTCCAGGTGCTTAGGGCCTTGGATGAGAACTGACATCATAATGAACTTCTGCTTCATGCACATCCAAGGAGGAAGGTTATACATACATAGAGTCACGGGCCAGGTGTTGTGATTGCTCCTCTGCTCCCCAAAAGGATTAATGCCATCTGCGCATAAACCAAACCATACGTTCCTTGGGTCACGTGCAAACTCTGCCCAGTACTCTCTCTTGATTTTTCTCCACTGTGACCCGTCAGCGGGTGCTCTCAACTTTCCGTCTTTCTTGCGGTCCTCACTATGCCATCGCATCAACTTGGCATGCTCTTTGTTTCTAAACATTCGTTTCAACCATGGTATTATAGGAGCATACCACATCACCTTTGCAGGAACCCTCTTCCTGCGGGGCTCGCCGTCAACATCACTAGGGTCATCTCATCTGATCTTATACCGCAATGCACTGCATACCAAGCATGCGTTCAAATCCTCGTACGCACCATGGTAGAGGATGCAGTCATTAGGGCAAGCATGTATCTTATGCACCTCCAATCCTAGAGGGCATATGACCTTCTTTGCTGCATACGTACTGTCGGGCAATTCGTTATCCTTTGGAAGCTTCTTCTTCAATATTTTCAGTTGCTTCTCAAATCCTTTGTTAGGCACAACATTTTGTGCCTTCCACTGCAGCAATTCTAGTACGGCACCCAGCTTTGTGTTGCCATCTTTGTAATTGGGGTACAACCTTTTTTGTGATCCTCTAACATGCGATCAAACTTCATCTTCTCCTTTTTGACTTGCGCATTGCGTCCTTGCATCGACAATGACCCGGCGAAGATCATCATCATCAGGCACATCGTATGGTTCCTCTTAATCTTCAGCAGCTTCTCCCGTTGCAGCATCATCAGGCACATCATCTGGTTCCTCTTGATCTTAAGCAGCTCCCCCCGTTGCAACATCACCATATTCAAGGGGCACATAGTTGTCATCGTCCTCTTCTTCTTCGCCGTCTTCCATCATAACCCCTATTTCTCCATGCCTCGTCCAAACATTATAGTGTGGCATGAAACCCTTGTAAAGCAGGTGGGTGTGAAGGATTTTCCGGTCAGAGTAAGACTTCGTATTCCCACATATAGGGCATGGACAACAAATAAAACCATTCTGCTTGTTTGCCTCAGGCACTTCGAGAAAATTATGCAGGCCCTTAATGTACTCGGAGGTGTGTCTGTCACCATACATCCATTGCCGGTTCATCTGCGTGCATTATATATAATTATGTGTGTCAAAAGTAATAAACTCAGACAAGTATCTATCTAAAGTAAGAAAATCAGAAAGAATATAAGAACAAGAGGCTCGCCACGGTGGTGCCGGTGACGAGATCGGTGCGGGCAATCAACGGCGGTGAAAACGGGGACGGGGCATGACAGATCGCTAAATCCAGACAAATCTCAGGAAAAATGGAGCTCCGAGGTCGAGTTTCGAGAGGAGAAAGCTTAACTAGTGTGTCTCAGGCATTTCATCGAACACTTCATGTGCATAGGAGGTGAGCTAGAGCACCAAAATGCCCTCCCCTTGCCGGCCAGAAAAAACAGAGCACTATGGAGTGCTCTGCCGCGGCGATGGGTATATATAGGCAAATTATTTGTCCCGGTTCGTGACATGAACTGGGACTAAATTAACCCTTCATTACCGGTTCAAGGTACGAACCGGTACCAATGGCTGTGGGCCAGAAGCGCGGCCCATTGGTCCCAGTTCGTGCCACGAACCGGGACAAATGGATCCAGACGAACCGGGACCAATGCGCACAAGGCCCCGGCCGGCCCCCTGGGCTCATGAACCGGGTCTAATGCCCCCCATGGGTCCCGGTTCGTGAAGAACCGGGACTAATGGGGTGGCCAGGCCCGAACCAAAGCCCTGTTTTCAACTAGTGTGACTATATTCGGAATATATGCCTACATTACATTGATGAATTGGAGCTAGTTCTGTGTCACCCTATGTTATAACTATTACAGGAGAAATCGCATCCGACGTAATTATCCATCGCTGGTCCAATGCCTACGAGCTTTTCACAAATTGCTCTCTGCATAGTTACTTTACCGTTGCTACTATTACAATTACTACAAAACTGCTACCGTTACTTTTGCCACTGTTACTATTACTATCATACTACTTTACTACTAAATACTTTCCTGCAGATACTAAGTTATCCAGGTGTGGTTGAATTGACAACTCAACTGCTAATACTTGAGAATATTCTTTTGCTCCCCTTGTGTCGAATCAATAAATTTGGGTTGAATACTCTACCCTCGAAAACTATTGCGATCCCCTATACTTGGGGGTTATCAAGACTATTTTCTCAAGGTATTTGTTGGGGAGCATAGCTCTATTCTTTGAGTCACTTGGGATTTATATCTGCTGGTCACTATGAGGAATTTGAAAGACGGAAGAACTAAGATTTATCCCTCAACTACGAGGGGAGGTAAGGAACTACCATCTAGCTCTACACTAGATTCTCCTACTGTTATGAGTAAGCTTGCGACACCTAATCCTGCTTCTGCTATTAATTCTGATATGTCGCATGTTATTGATGATGCCACTTCTACTATGCATGACACTTATGATGAAACTACTTCTGTGCTTGATACTAATGTGCCATTAGGTGAATTTCTTGATGAACAACTTGCTAGGGATAGAGAGAATGAAATCATTGAAGATAGTGATGATGAAGGTTCTCCCCCTAAGTATGAATTGCCTGTTGTTCCTCAGGGTTATGTTATGGATGAAGAAACTGCTGGAGATTTTCTTGCTTGCAATGATAGATCTGATCTTAAGAAGCTATTAGCTAAACTAAAACAGAAAACTCTAAATGCTATAATGAAATATGACCCTGCTTTTGCTACTTCACCTATATTTGTTACTGATAAGGATTATGAATTCTCTGTCGATCCTGAGATAATTACTTTGGTTGAATCTGATCCTTTTTTATCGCTATGAATCTGAAACTGTTGTGGCACATCTTACTAAGTTAAATGATATAGCCACCCTGTTCACTAATGATGAGAAGTCTCGCTACTATTATATCCTTAAGTTATTTCCATTCTCATTAAAGGCTGATGCTAAAACTTGGTTTAATTCTCTTGATCCTGGTTGTGTACGTAGTCCCCATGATATGATTTATTACTTCTCTACTAAATATTTCCCTGCTCATAAGAAACAAGCTACCTTGAGGGAAATATATAATTTTGTGCAAATTGAAGAAGAGAGTCTCCCACAAGCTTGGGGGAGGCTTCTCCGATTACTTAATTCTTTGCATGATCATCCTCTTAAGAAATATGAAATACTTGATATCTTTTATAATGGACTAACCGATGCTTCCAAGGACCACTTGGATAGTTGTGCTGGTTGTGTTTTTAGGGAAAGAACAGTCGACCAAGCTGAATTGCTATCGAATAATATGTTGACTAATGAAAACAATTGGACTCTTCATGAGCCAATTCCGGAGCCAATTGAGCCAACTCCTGAGCCAACTCCTAAACCAACTCCAAAGAAGAGATGTGTTCTATTTCTCAGTCCCGAGGATATGCAAGAGGCAAAGAAATCAATGAAAGAAAAAGGTATTAAAGCTGAAGATGTTAAGAATTTACCTCCTGTTGAAGAAATACATGGTCTTAATATACCACCTATTGAAGAAACACATGGTCTTGATAACCCGTCATAGGTGGTAAAGTTAAATTCTCTCTATAGATATGATAAAGTTGAAATCCCGTCTACTAAATTTTCTAGCCAATGCTTGGATGAATTTGATGACTTTATGGCTAGACAAGAAATTTCAATGCTTATGTTGGTAGAGAATTAAAGAGTAATGCTTACATGATTGGACGCTTGAGTGATTATATGGCTAGAGTTAAAGGTGAACTTAAACTCATTAGTAAATATGCTTCTATGGTTAACACTCAAGCAGAACAATTACTTAAAGCTCAAAGTGATTTGTTCGATGAATTAAATAATAAACATGATTTTGATGTTAGAGTGGCTACTAGGACAGGTAGAATGACTCAGGAACCTTTGTATCCTGAAGGCCACCCTAAGAGAATTGAGCAAGATTCTCAAAGAAATAATGTAGATGCACCTAGTCCTTCTAAAAAGAAGAAAAATAAAAATGATAGGACTTTGCATAATTCTAGTGAACCTGTTATTGACACACCTGAGAATCCCAATGATATTTCTATTTCTGATGCTGAAACATAATCTGGTGATGAACATGAACCTAGTGATGATGTTGATGATAATGTTCATGTTGATGCTCAACCTAGCAATAATAATGATGTAGAGATTGAATCTGCTGTTGATCTTGATAACCCACAATCAAAGAATCAACGTTATGATAAGAGAGACTTGGCTGCTAGGAAGCACGATAAAGAAAGAGAACCATGGGTTCAGAAACCCATGCCTTTTCCTCCTAAGCCATCCAAGAAAAAGGATGATGAGGATTTTGAGCGCTTTGCTGAAATGATTAGACCCATCTTCTTACGTATGCGCTTAACTGATATGCTTAAAGTAAATCCTTATGCTAAATACAGGAAAGATATCATTACAAATAAAAGAAAGATACCGGAAGCTGAAATTTCCACCATGCTTGCTAATTACATAAAGGTGGAATACCAAAGAAACTTGGAGATCCAGGAGTACCAACTATACCATGCTCCATTAAAAGGAACTATGTTAAAACTGCTTTATGTGATCTTGGAGCCGGTGTTAGTGTTATGCCTCTCTCTTTATATCGTAGACTTGAATTGAATAAGTTGACACCTACTGAAATATGTTTGCAAATGGCTGATAAATCAGCTGCTATACCTGTCGGTATTTGTGAGGATGTGCCTGTTGTGGTTGCAAATGTTACTATTTTAACGGACTTCGTTATTCTTGATATTCCCGAGGATGGGAGTATGTCGATTATCGTTGGTAGACCCTTTTTGAATACTGTAGGGGCTGTTATTGATTGCAACAAAGGCAATGTCACTTTTCATGTTAATGGCAATGAGCATACAGTACACTTTCCGCGGAAACAACCTCAAGTTCATAGCATTAATTCTATTAGAAAAAATCCAACTATCATTATTGGAGGTTTTGAATTTCCTCTTCCTACTGTCAAGAAGAAATATGATATTCTTATTATTGGGGATGTTCATATCCTCGTTGAGGTAACCTAATGTTATTCAAAATTTCTCCGGTTCCATGTTATTCGGAATGAGTTTGTTAACAAGACTTGATCAACCTTGTTAGTGGATTCCTTTTGATGAGCATGAGATGGATGAAATTAGAAGGCACAACCTTCTGTACCCTCCTTTTACTTTCTGTTATTTAGATTAAATAAAGTAAAAATAGTATTTTCATTCTGCTTTTTACGAATTATCCATGCAATAAAAAAATACCCGAAAATAAAAGTTCTCCAAATGCCCTGCAAATTTAATATGATTTTTCTGGAATATTTGAGAATATCTGGCACTAAGAACACAACAGGGGGAGCTGGCACCTAGCCACGAGGGACCAGGGCGCGCCCACCCCTACAGGGCGCGCCCTCCTGCCTCGTGGGCCCATGGCGGCCCCCCTCCACTTATTCCTACGCCCACACACTTCAACTTCCTCCCAAAAAAATCCCCATCCAGCTCTAGCACGAGTTCTAGCTCATTTTGCTGTGATTTTCAATCTCCTTGCTCAAAGCTCCATTCACAAAACTGCTTTGGGAGATTGTTCCTTGGTATGTGACTCCTCCAATGGTCCAATTAGTTTTTGTTCTATTGCTTTGTTCATTGAAAAATTTTCCTGCCTAGGTGACCCTGTTCTTGAGCATGCATGTCAAATTTATGAGGTCCCAAGTAATTCTAATGCATCATATAGGCTCTAGGCACTTGTGGGAGTAGTTGCTATCAGTTTTGTTGAGTTTGATTCACTTTTATTTTGAGTTACTACAAATTTCAGAAAAATTCAGAAAATGATGAAGAGATTTTTGAGGGGCTCTTCTAGCCAAAGCTCCAAGGATAAACAAGCTAAGGAGAAAGAAAAGGCCAAGTTTAATCTTCCCTGCGTAGCGGAAGTAAGGCCGTGTGAGTGGCCTTGTGATGATTTCTTGAGAGAAGCCGGGATTTATGAAGACTTTTATTCTTTAGTTGATAATGCAGGCCTCACCGACTTCCTCCATGACCGGATCGAACAGTATCTCTTACTCACTAATACTTTCGTGCAAAACTTCTACTATTATCCTAAGAATTCACCTCCTTCAGTAGCTCTTCATTTATATGATGAGGCTAGGGAGATGTCATTACGTAATTTTTGCGCGGTTTGCAGAATACCCTTCGAGGGCATCTTAGATGAACCACACCATAAAGATGTGGATGGTTTTATTGATACTATTACTGTAGGGGAATCGAGGAAGGTTTCCGATGCAAGAATAACTAGCATACATTTTCCTGTTTTATGCTACTTTGCCATATTTGCTAGTCGATGCTTAATTGCTTGCGGAAACTGTGGAAACCTCAGTGTTCCTGATATTATTATTCTGTTCCATGCCTTATTTTGTGATAACTCTTTTAGTATGGGTGCTGTTATTGCCAAACGATTAAGCCTGAACCGTACGAAGGGTCCCATCTTTGGAGGTATCTATGCCTCACGCCTTGCTAAACACTTCGAGATACCTATTAAGCATTATGAGAAAGAGGAAAAACTGTTGCCCCCTACCTTTTTAGATTACAAGAGCATGGTGGCACACGAGTTTATTGTTAACAATTATGATAAGATGGTTCTGTATAACCTGAGATTTAATAAGAAAAACGATGAGATTATTATCTTGCCTGCGCCCTCTTTGTTTGATTTAATTGCAGGACACTACCTCGTCTTGCCGGCGGCCGTTTACACGCACCGAGGCTATACATCAGCTCCAGAGCCTGAGTCGGAACCACCACTAGACCCTTATCGTCCATCATCTTATCAGTGGGATCCGGAGGAGATCGCCAGCCAGTGGCAGTACGATGACACTCCTCAGTACACCGGGGAGAGTAGTCGCGGTCCTTGGGCATAAACTAACTTAGGCCAAAAGCCTAAGCTTGGAGGAGTACGTATTTCTCACCGACATTACATTCATGTTCAAACACTCATTATAAGTTGTCGGTGCTCATACTTTTTCATTATACTATCCATGCTAGTTTATTTTCTTTTTCTAGCCTTCTTCTTGTTTGTTTGATAATCCTTAAGAAAAACCAAAAAAATAGTTAGCTTAATTTCCATGCTTGTAGTAATAATTAAAAAGAAAACCCAAAAAGATTTCTCGTTCTTCTTTTGCTTGTTGGGAGATTTCCCGTGTAAATAGTTTTATTTCTTTCCTTTCCTTTGGGTGTCGAGAGGAGAAGATCATAATGAAAATGTTTAGTGGCTCTCATATGCATGATTGTTGATTTAACCAAGAGCCCATATTACTTTGTCTTCTCCCTTGAATTGAATGCTTGCAGATTCCAGCTTAGTCCAATGCACGTGCATTACTATTATTATTCACACCATTCGGTCGTGCAAGTGAAAGGCAATAATGATGGTATATGATGGACTGATTGAGATAAGAGAAGTTGGTATGAACTCGGCCTCTCTTGTTTTTGTAAATATGATGATTTCATCGTTCCTGATTCAGCCTATTATGAATAAACATGTTTGCAATGAAAATTAGAATTATAGTTGCTTATGCCATGCTTAATTAGGTAGGAGCTTATAATGGTTCACCTTGCGTGCCAACATGCTATTAAAATAGTTGTGATGTGGTATGATAGGGTGGTATCCTCCTTTGAATGATTCGAGTGACTTGACTTGGCACATGTTCACGCATGTAGTTGAAACAAAATCAACATAGCCTTCACGATATTTATGTTCATGGTGGATTATACCCTACTCATGCTTGCACTTGGTGTTGATTAATTTTAATGCATCTTCATGACTGTTGTTGCTCTCTCAGTTGGTCGCTTTCAAGTCTCTTTCTAGCCTTCACCTGTACTAAGCGGGAATACTGCTTGTGCATCCAAACTCCATAAACCACAAAGTTATTCCATATGAGTCCACCGTACCTTCCTATATGCGGTATTTACCGGCCGTTCCAAGTAAATTTGTGTGTGCCAAACTCAAAACCTTCAAACGAAATTCTGTTTTGTATGCTCGAGCAGCTCATGTATCAACTAGGGTTGTCTGTATCTTCCATGCTAGGCGGCTTATTCTCAAGAGGAGTGGACTCCGCTCCTCATTCAAGAGAAAATAGCTGGTAATCGGGATGCCCAGTCCCATGATCAAAAGATCAAATCAAATCAAAATAAATGCAAACAAAACTCCCCCAGGATTGTTGTTAGTTGGAGGAACCCGTTGTTTCGGGCAAGCCATGGATTGATGATTGTTGGTGGAAGGGGAGTATAAACTTTACCATTCTGTTTGGGAATCGCCTATAATGTGTGTAGCATGGAAGATATCGAGATCTCATAGTTGTTGCGTTGACAGTGAAAGTATACCGCTCAAAATGTTATTTATCTCTCTATTTCAAAATCGAGCTCTGGCACCTCTACAAATCCCTGCTTCCCTCTGCGAAGGGCCTATCTATTTATTCTTATGTTGAGTCATCACCCTCTTATTAAAAAGCACCCGCTGGAGAGCACACTGTCATTTGCATGCATTACCATTAGTTTATATTTGGTATGACTTGACTGGATCTCTTTTACCATGAATTACAATGTTTAGTCAGTCCTTGATCTTTAAAGGTGCTCTACATTTATGTTTTGTGGTCTCAGAAAGGGCTAGCGAGATACCATCTTGTCATATCATATTATGATTGTTTTGAGAAAGTGTTGTCATCCGGGATTTATTATTATTTCTCGCTAGTTGATTATGCCATTGATATGAGTAAACATGAGACCTAACTGTTATTGTGAATATGGTTAGTTCATAATCTTTGCTGAAAACTTGAATGCTGTCTTTACATATTTACAACAACAGGAGCAAGCAGAGTTTGTAAAAGTTTTTTCTTTATCACTTTCAGTTTATCAACTGAATTGCTTGAGGACAAGCAAAGCTTTAAGCTTGGGGGAGTTGATACGTCTCCGTCGTATCTACTTTTCCAAACACTTTTGCCCTTGTTTTGGACTCTAACTTGCATGATTTAAATGGAACTAACCCGGACTGACGTTGTTTTCAGCAGAACTGCCATGGTGTTATTTTTGTGCAGAAATAAAAGTTCTCGGAATGTCCTGGAAATCCACGGAGCAAATTTTCAAAATTAATAAAACATATTGGCGAAAGAAATAGTGTCAGGGGGCCCATACCCTGTCCACAAGGGTGGGGGGCGCGTCGCCCCCCTGGGCGCGCCCCCTGCCTCGTGGGCCCCCTGGACGTCCACCGACCTCAACTCCAACTCCATATATTATCTTTCACGGAGAAAAAATCAGAGAGAAAGATTCATCGTGTTTTACGATAAAGAGCCGCCGCCAAGCCCTAATCTCTCTCGGGAGGGCTGACCTGGAGTCCGTTCGGGGCTGTGGAGAGGGGGATTCGTCGCCGTCGTCATCATCAACCATCCTCCATCACCAATTTCATGATGCTCACCGCCGTGCGTGAGTAATTCCATCGTAGGCTTGCTGGATGGTGATGGGTTGGATGAGATTTACCATGTAATCAAGTTAGTTTTGTTAGGGTTTGATCCTAGTATCCACTATGTTCGAGATTGATGTTGCTATGACTTTGGTATGCTTAATGCTTGTCACTAGGGCCCGAGTGCCATGATTTCAGATCTGAACCTATTATGTTTTCATGAATACATGTGAGTTCTTGATCCTATCTTGCAAGTCTATAGTCACCTATTATGTGTTATGATCCGACAACCCCGAAGTGACAATAATCGGGATACTTCTTGGTGATGGCCGTAGTTTGAGGATTTCATGTATTCACTATGTGTTAATGCTTTGGTCCGGTAATCTATTAAAAGGAGGCTTTAATATCCCTTAGTTTCCACTAGGACCCTGCTGCCTTGGGAGGGTAGGACAAAAGATTTCGTGCAAGTTCTTTTCCATAAGCACATATGACTATATTTGGAATGCATGTCTACATTACATTGATGAATTGGAGCTAGTTCTGTGTCACCCTATGTTATAACTATTACGAGGAATCGCATCCGACATAATTATCCATGACTGATCCAATGCCTACAAGCTTTTCACATATTGCTCTTTGCATAGTTACTTTACCGTTGCTACTGTTACAATTACTACAAAACTGCTACCGTTACTTTTGCCACTATTACCATTACTATCATACTACTTTGTTACTAAATACTTTGCTGCAGATACTAAGTTATCCAGGTGTGGTTGAATTGACAACTCAACTGCTAATACTTGAGAATATTCTTTGGCTCCCCTTGTGTCGAATCAATAAATTTGGGTTGAATACTCTACCCTCGAAAACTGTTTCGATCCCCTTTACTTGTGGGTTATCACTAACAGATGTTGTTGTGTGTTCTAGGCGCCCCCCACTACTAGAAAAAGGGCTATAGATGGGATTGACACTAATGGCGCACCAGACAGTTGGTGCGCCATTAGTATATACTAATGGCGCACCACCTGCTGATACGCCATTAGTGTTGAAACTACTAATGGCGCACCAGGCAAAGGGTGCGCCATTAGTATCAAAAAAAAATTTGAACTAGTGCGCCTGTCCAAACATACTAATGGCGCATCCAGATAAAGTGCGCCATTAGTAGTTGTAACTACTAATGGCGCACCCTTCCGCATGTGCGCCACTAATGTTGTTTTTTTTATTATATTTTTTATTCCTTTTTTTGCAATACTACTAATGGCGCACTGATCAACCGTGCGCCATTACTAGTTTAAACTAGTAATGGCGCACTGATCGATGCGCCATTATTTTTTTTTGTAAAACTACTACTAATGGCGCACCGCCGGAAAGGTGCGCCATTAGTACCCGGGATTACTAATGGAGCATTTATTGCTGTTGCGCCATTATTAAGAGGGCAGCAACTAGATATTTTGGACAGCCTCTCATAACCACACACACTTTATCCTCACTTCATTCTCTCCACCTCCTCCTTGTCTCGGTGCCTCCTCTTTTTCACCTCATTTCCACCATAGATTCATTCAAATTAAGTGGTTAAATTACCTTGTTTTAATAGGTAAGTAAGGGGAAGCTATATTTATGTTGTTCTCCTACAACAATGTGCACATGCATTTTTTATGGCGTTTCTAGATCTATGTATGTTCGTGTTGTTGCATATGTTTGTGGTGTTGCATATTTGTTTTTGTTTGGAGGTGTACCGGTATTTGAAATGCGATAGTTGTCAATATTTTGCGGAATGTTGATTCATTTCCGTTTAAGCGAGAATTTTGGCATTAAGCATTCTTTTTGGTCCTATTTTTAGGGAAAGTCATGCCAAATTTTTGTTTGGTTCTAAAATATCGTTTTGCTCTACCCCGCAGGCGACCATCGTCCGCATGATGACCGAAGGCATCGTGAATAGGTTTTTGAGGTCCGCTAAGGCCGAGATGCTTCAAAAGAACGAGACGGAGATAAGATGTCCATGTCGAAGATGCAAGCTGAAGAGCCTTATTGCATAGCCGGATTCCGGGCAGGTGCGGGACCACCTGCTCTTGCGTGGTTTCATGGATGGCTATCGGTGGCAAGGTGATGAAGAAGACTACGAAGTCGTCCATGGGGGCCGGGCAAGAAATGAGGAAGGGCAGCAAGACAACCATCGCGGCTCGGGCGGGCGAGAAGACGAAGAATCCCCAGGAGATGATCACGACGGTGATCTTGCATACGATCATCATGTAGAAGATGCAGGACATGATGATGAGGAAGATGCCGGAGCAGACGACGGGCATGATCATGAAGATGATGATGCCGGCGGAGCAGACGACGCTGGACCATCGATGGGCTGGGTGCAGGACCCTCATATTGGAGAGCTGCTTCTCAAGCAGACGGATAACGCCAGAGCTGCCGCCCGAGAGAAAGCCAAGATGGATCAACTTGAGTTAGACACGGTTACTCCATTGTATGAAGGATGCAGGCCCGAGGATACCCGCTGAAAGTAACGCTCATGGCTCACGGAGATGAAGGTAAAACACAAAATGACCGACGCATGCTTCGACGAGAACATGTCATTACAGCACGAACGCGTCTTCCCAAGGGGAACAAGTGCCCGACCAGTTTGGAGGAGGCGAAGAAAATCGTGTGTCCTCTCGATTTACCGCGACGTGAAATACCATGTGTGCATGAACAATTGCATCATTTATCGGGACGAGCATGCGGAGTCTACCATATGTCCGGTAAAGGCGTCACTCGATACAAGAAGAGGAAGAAAGCTCCTCGAAAAGTGGTGTGGTACTTCCCGATCAATCCTCGTCTGCAGCGGTATTTCGCGGACCCTAAGGTAGCAAAGCTCCGGCGTTGGCATGCGGATAGGGAGGAGAAGAAGCGAGAAGATGACGCAAATGATCCGGAGATAGATAAAAAAGACAAGATGTTGAGTCACCCTAAGGATGCGAGCGGTGGCAAGCGTTGAACTTCAAGACTCAGAATTTGGGAACGATCCAAGGAACATCGTGTTGGGCGCGACCACCGATGGAGTCAATCCGTTTGGCAGCCAGAGAAGCACACATAGCACCTGGCCCGTGTTTGTGTGGATGTACAACCTTCCCCTGGTTGTGCATGAAGAGGAAGTACATTCACATGAGTGTGCTAATTGAAGGGCCGAAACAACCAGGGAGCGACATCCATCTCAGTATCTGGGGCTGCTGAAAGAGGAGCTTGACACGCTGTGGAAAACGCCAGCCCAATACGTGGGACGCCGCAGAAAGAATATTTCCCTATGAGAGCCGCACTGCTCACGACCGTGCACGACTATCTCGATTCACGGATATCTCAAGGGGCAGGTAGTCCACGGATTTTACGGATGCGTAAGGTGCATGGATGACACAACGTATCGCCAGCTAGATAGAGATCCCGGGTCTTCGAAAACCGTGTTCATGGGACATCGAAGGTGGCTTTGCGACGATGACCCCTGGAGGAAATGCAAGGATCTGTTCGATGGTGAAACCGAACCCCGAAAACACCCGTGTACGAGGAGCAGCGAGGAAATAGACAAGCTGTTGAAAAATTGGAAAGACTGCCCACTGCCGGGAAAGAAGCAAAAGGCGCCAGAGCCGGAAAGAAGCGAAAAGCGCGAGCCGCTACTGAAGGTATGGAAAACGAGGTCTGTTTTACGGGACTTGCCGTCTTTGGAAGATCCACCGTGTGCCTCACAGCCTTGATGTCATGCATATCACGAAGAACGTGTGCGAGAGTCTGCTTGGTACCCTGCTCAACATGCCAGAGAGGACCAAAGATGAGCCGAAAGCAAGGGCAGACTTGAAATCAGTGGGCATCAGGCAGGAGCTTCATGCTAATGATGATGATGATGATGATGATGAGGCGAAGCAGGACACAGAAAAGTCGCCAAAGGCTAAAAGGCCAAGAAGACCGGAAATGACTACCCTCCCGCGTGCTTCACTCTAAGTCGAGGAGATGGAGCAGTTTTTCACCTGCCTCCTAGGAGTAAAACTTCCTTCTGATTACGCTGGGAAGATAAGCAGATACCTAGACCCAAATAAGCGAAGTTCAGCGGGATGAAGTCTCACGACATCACGTGCTGATGACGCAGATACTTCCAGTTGCAATCCGTGGGATCATGGACACGCATGTCCGTGAAACGCTATTTGGCCTATGCAACTTCTTCGACGTCATCTCTCGGAAGTCGATTGGCGTGAGGCAACTCAGAAGGCTACAGGAAGAGATCGTGGTGATACTATGCGAGCTTGAGATGTACTTCCCGGCCGCATTCTTCGACGTTATGGTGCATCTGCTGGTCCATATAGTGGAGGATATCATCCAACTCGGGCCGACGTTCCTGCACAGCATGATGCCGTTCGAAAGGATGAATGGTGTCATCAAAGGATACGTTCGCAACATGTCACGTCCAGAAGGAAGCATAGCCAGGGGCTTTCTGACCGAAGAGTGCATCTCCTACTGCACGAATTATCTAGGCATCGAGAACCTCGTTGGTCTGCCCGTCAACAGGCACCTCGGCAGGCTCGCTGGATGGGGTCACCGTGAGGGTCGCCGCGAAATGCATGTCGACTTCGAGGGTCGACTCACGACTTTGAAAGAGCAAACCTAGTCGCGCTACAACACATAGACGTGGTCGATCCTTGGGTGGTAGAGCACAAAACCTTTATTAAGAAGACGACAATGACCGAGGCCAACAGAGGACGGACCGAGATATACTCAAAGAGCACAACTCATGTTTCACGCGTTGGTTCAAGCGGAAGCTTCATGCCGTACCCTTTACATGAGGATTCTTCCGGAAGAACAACTCATATTCGCCTTTGTCACAGGCGCCAAGCACAACCTGATGACCTATGAGGCATCACGATATCAACGGCTACACATTCTACACCGAGGCCAAGGACATGAAGAGCGATGGTTATCGAACTCCGGGTAACGATGGAATCCTACACCGGTAACGACAAGGGCAGATACTACGGAAGGATCGAGGAGATCTGGGAGCTGAGCTATCTTTGGAGAGAAGGTCCCGATGTTCCGTGTCAGATGGGCCAAGAACGTCATAAAAGAAGACCGGTATTTCACCACCATGGTTATACCCGAAGCCAAATCCAAGACCGCGGGCGCAAACGTCACCGCGAAAAATGAGCCATGGGTACTAGCTTCCCAAGTGGACCAATGCTTCTTCATTACCGACCCGTCAAAGCCCAATCGTGTTGTCGTGAGGAGAGGCAAAAGGAAGATCATCGGAATGGATGGAGTAGCCAATGAGCAAGACTTCGACAAGTACGGCGACCCGAGGATCGAACATGACGACGATGATGAAGTAGCAGCATACACCACAAGAAGAAGCAGGACCACCCTACCTAAAGGACGTCCAGTCCATAGAAGAACTCCATTTGCGAAAAAGAAGGGCAAGAAGATTGTGAAGAGATAGCTAGCTAAGATTGATTGTATTTAAATCGTAGACTTCATTTCTCAATTGTATTTCATGGGCACTTTTTGAACTATCATGAATATTTTTTAATTTCATGGACACTCGATCTCGATCCCCCTCCAATCGCTATCCCACCTCGCCAGATCCGGTCCACCGGCCGCCGCCACCGAACCCCCGCACCCTCGATTCCCCTACTCAACCGCCGCCGCCGACCCCCCGCACCCCTCCCCTACTCAACCGCCGCCGCCGACCCCTCGCACCCCTCCCCTACTCAACCGCCGCCGCCGACCCCCCGCACCACTCTTATAAAAAAATATTACTGTTATGATTTAAACAACTTTGAACATATTTAAACACAAGTAAGTATCAAACAGCATTTTTAATGCATAAAATTTTTTTGTGGAGCCTGGGAATCGAACCCAGGACCTCCTGGTGTGAGAACTGGCTGCTGACCAGTCGAGCTAGTAGATGGAACTTGATGTGGATCAGGTTAGGTGGGAGATAACCTGTTGGCTCGAGCAGAAATCAGAAAAAAATACTAATGGCGCGCCAGGGTGAGGTGCGCCATTAGTATGGATGTACTTATGGTGCACCGAGGTGTGGTGCGCCATTAGTATTGTGCCGCCCCCCATCCATACTTCCTCCCGGGCCCACACCTATCCCCTCTCCCTCGCCCCTCGCCTCGATCCCTTCCCTCTCCTCTCCCGGCGCCGCTGCCCGCCGCCTCGGCGCCGCCCACCGCCTCGACGCCGCCCCGCCGCCTTGCCCCTGCGCCCATCGCCGGTGCCCCGTCATCCCTGTCGCCCGTCTCCAACCACCGCCGCCTGAGGCCCCGACGTCGGCGCCGCTCTTCCCGTCGCCCCACCTCGGTGGACGCCATCGCCCGTCGCCCTCGTCGCCGCCAGACGCCGCCCGCCCACACCACTGCCGCCGGAGCACCACCACCACCCGGCCCTCGCCGCCTCCGCCCCTGCGTCGTCGTCCCCGACATCCTCCCCGCGCCCCACTGCCCCCGTGAGCTCCCCCTCCTCCTCTCCCCATCTCCCCCTCCTCCTGCCCCCGTGAGCATTGTTTTGTCAGTGCCTTTGAACTGTTGTGCCATGGTGATTTGTGAATAACGAAAAAAGTTCAGAATAACTCAAGTTAGCATTTTGGTGTTATTTATGTTCTTCAGTGACGGTTGGTGCTCCGATTTTTTGCTATATGCAGTCAATTTGTCCACATATTAAGATCAGAGATAATGTGCCATGGTGTTTAGTGTATAACTAAAATTCAGAGTGAACTCAATCTACCATGTGAGTGCCTGCGATGCACTCAGTTTGCAGTTTCTCAAATACTGAATGTTTAGTCCCTTGAGACTCCAGATTTTGGCTCAACTTGCAGTTTTCTGAACTCTACTTCAGAATGTTATAGTTATACATGCGATGCTTTTTCTTTACGAATGGCATGTGCAATTTCGCAAGGGAAGATCCTAGAACACACGAAACTTGGTTCTATCGACACAAAGAAACTATACACTAGATAAAATGGTTAGTATCTGAAGGGTTAAGCTTATTTTTGGTTAATCTATCGCTTCAAGTTTGCTTCATCAAATGATGCCTTTTTGGCCATTTTAATATTTATTGAAATGGTTAGTATCTCGGTACTTTTAATCTTCCACAGTTCACCAAGAATCACTAGGAGTACTGTGCAATACACCACAAATAAAATAAATAAATAACTATGCAACAATAGAAGGCTGCGTGCATCAATCGATATTAAGTTCGGGGGTGCTATCAGTTTAGTTTATACAGGGGCTGTGCTGCTGTATTATGCCTATAAAAACACTTGTTTGGTCAATTAAACAGGGCATTGAAAATTGACAGGGCATTTTTGTTTTCTCGTTGAACCTAAGCAATTTTATACGCTTGACAAAGTTGATGCTTTATTCTTTTGCTCTGCTCTGCTCTTGCTCTGCATGTGCTTCTCAGTTTGCTAGCTATATCTCTAGGTTCTTGATTGGCTTCACTAGTTGATTGGTTGTTTGCATTGTCTGTTTGTGCTACTTTCCCCCGAGCACCCATGATCTATAGTTCTTGTTACGCATAAGAGAGTTGGTCCACTAGTTATGTAGTTTTTAGGAAAATGCTAGTAACTTGTGCTTTCATATCCTAGTTATGTAGTTTTTAGGCAAATGCTAGTAACTTGTGCTTTCATATCTACGTATTGGTTCAAGAGGTGTTTCCTTTATTTTGTCGGTGTTAGATCATCTAACTGAATTTGTGTGTACAAGCCCTGCAGTGCAGATGTATTTTAGTGTAAGCTCAGCAATTTTCAGTGTAGCCATGATGATTCTTATATGTAATTACAGTATAAAACTTCCCCTAATAACAGTGAAAATTTTCATATAATTATAGTGTAACCATCATGCTTTCCATAATTATTGTTACACTGAAAATAATGCAATTAAATAGCTACTTACTTTTTTGCCCATTGGCAATTGACTTTGTATGGAACACAAGCTGTATACCAACTTATTAGATTTATTGTGCTTCTTTGCCACATTTACAGCTACCATGTTGTTTTGATACGTAAACAGTTTGGTAGCTGTCCGTGAACAATGTGGTAGCTGGTACAGTTACTGTGTCTTTTTTAATTGAACCAAACTGGTATAATTACTGTGTCGATGATGCTTAGACTAGGAAGATTGCTGCTAGATGTTAATTTGCCGGTACTAGCTACAATTTGGCACTTTGAAAAGAAAAAGCAAAAGCCCTTGAGTTTGCTGATATATATTTTTCCATGTTGTGATGGAGGCCTTTTTGCCTTGTCCACCCGAGAGGCCCTTGAGTTTGCCGGAATGTCGATTAACTTCCGTTCCGGCAAATTCGTGTACTCCATATGTCCTATTTTCAGCAAAGGTCATGCTGAAATTTTCCGTGAATTTTAGCATGACTTTGCTAAAAATAGGACATATGGGGTACTTGTGACTAATGCATGGGCCGGGGTCTCTTAGTAGTTAATTAAGTAGGATCAAGTGCCCCGGCGTACTTGTGACTAATGCATGGCTTTTAGGGTGCCTCGGTGTCGATAAAAACCGAAATGATGAAAGCTTAGGCTTTTAGGGTGCCTCGGCGTCGAAAAACCCTCAATGATAAAAGCTTAGATTTTAGGATGCCTCGGTGTCGACAAACCCTAAATGATGAGACCATGATCTTGTTCCTTGACAATAACCAACTTTTTGACCAAACTTTGTTTCTATTTAGAGAGAAACATGGCCCACAATGATGAGGCCGGGGGTTCGGGCGGCAAGGCATTCTGGGAGCTGTCCCAGGAGATGGAGGAACAACCTCACTTGTATGAGGACGCCGCCTTCCCCACCGATCCTGAGACCACTGATGGTACCGCCGAGGATGACCCCACTGATGGTGCCGCCGAGGATGCCACCACTGATGATGGCGGCGCACGCACAGATGGCAGCCAACAGAAGAGGCAACGGAAGGACCGGCGCCCGACCGTGCTCCGCACCCTCAAGGAGGAAGTTACTGAAGTGCACTCCGACGGGAATCCAACGGCGCTGAGCGAATAGTCAAGGGGTACTCGCTTCAGCTCGGGTGCATTCTCCGAGCACCGTCTCAATCAACACCGAGAACCCGAGGCATCCTGACCGAGGGAATTTGGCAACCTCCTCTTCATGAAGCTGCACGAACGATACAAGTTCCCGCTGCTTTTGAAAACACAAGCCTCAAAGGGAATAAAGTGAACAATGCTGCCCTCACGAAGATGAGCAAGGCCACATCTAATTGGAAAAGCAATGTGAAGAGAATGATCGAGAAAGGTGAGTGTTATGAGAAGATCTAGGAGAAATATCCTTCGATCACCGAAGATGACTACAACGACTTCAAGATCAATTGCTCGAGCACCGCAAACTCCCAATCAAGTCGGTGGGGAAAGAAATGTGGGAGCTGAACTTAGGGAACACACACTCGGTCCCGGCGGTTACTGAGTGGCGGAGCCTATATGGGACAAGGAGGACGCGAGCGTGCCGAGCAAGGCCTACCGCCCTCTTCGATAAATACTGTGACAAGCAGACCATGAACTTTGTCAGGGACCGTTACAAGAAGGACCCTAAATCAAAGGAGCTTACCAAGGATCCTAAGAACTGGGCGCGTGAGGTTGTTATGGTAAGGAATACCACCCCCTGGGTAATTAGCTCCATATGGTTGCATTCTAATTAATGAAGCCAAATTTCTAAATGGTTCACATTCCATCCGCAGCGATCGAAAGCGAGCGCTGGGTCGACTAAGAGCAACCCTTGGGACACCACTCTAAATAGGGCGTTGGATGTAATGAAGAACAAGGATAAGCTCGAAGCCGACGTCACTGGTCATGTGGCGGCAAAGGCTTGTCCACAAAATGGGGTCATACTATACGCTGGTGTCTTTGAAGGAGAAAAAGACCAGCTCGAGAAAGCGGTGCGCGAGGTTCAAGAACTCAAGGCACAGGTGGCGCGGATTCCGGAGATTGTCCAAGAGCAAGTGCAACAACAACTCGGAGCAACGATCACCGCCATTGTGCCTACCTTGATCCAGGGGTTGAGTGCGTGGATTGCGGGCGACCGAGGGCCGCCCGATTCCTAGCTTCACGGCCAGCAACTCGCAGAATGCGATGGCGGGGCCATTGGTGTCTCCGGCGGAGGCGGCATTGGTGTCTCCGACGCCGCACGGAGCTTAATGCACCGGGTGTACGCCGCCGGCACCTCTGCGACAAGCGGCCCCTCCGTCAACTGCACGCCCGCCGTTGGCGGTGCCTCGACATTAGCCGAGCTCGGCGCCATCATCACGGTAACTAATTAAGCCTCTCTCGGTCGAGGACTTCATCTCCTTGCCTTTGATCGGGCATCCTCGACGCCCTACATGTTTTCGCGAGGCGCCGCCGACGTTCCGTGCACTCTCACGCGCTTCGTGAACAATGAGTTGGTCGATGTCGCCAAGGGCAAAATCGTTCAACCGGGAAACCCCTTGTTCCACGGTACCCAGATGCCACTCAACTTGTTTAGGGTTGAACTGGTTCGGGTGCTGCCAGGCTGCGACGAGGTGTTACCTCCGATTCGACCCGTCGGGGCCGACGATGATGACGTGATGACCCTCGGCGCTTTGCTGAAGCTGGCCCCTGCTTTGGCGAAGAGCCAGATTTGTTTGGGGCGGGGACACCACCCCAAAGACAACACCGCCGGTCGTGCCATCGCCAAGTCGGCCCCATGGCAAGACCGCCAGAACGGTGCCGGACATCCCTATGCCATGGATCCAAACATGCATATGGCACAGGATCGTAACGACGACGACGACGACGATACATTTGCCAACGTCGATCTGTACTTTGCCGATCATGGGTACGATGGCGACTTCATGGGGCCTCCTTCTCAAGAACCCAACCCAACAAAAGACGTGCGCGATCTAGCTGGTACCGCGGAGAAGCCAAGTTGCAACAGGCGTCATCTGCCGTTCAGCTCTCAGGAGACGCCTCCAGCTGCCGACTTCACCGAGCCTCAGATAGGCGAGGTGCAAAATATTATCAGCCCCAACACACTCAAGAAGGAGGTCAGTGAGCAGAACTCGGTCCCATTACAGGAGAAGAAGAAGGCACGCAAAAGAAAGACTGACAAGGGTGCGGGCCAGCCGGCACCGAGTACGATCCGTGCTCAGGACGGGCCACCTTCACCTGAGGATATCTCGAGGAGGGTGCATGTGGCGGGTAGGGCGATGCTACCGACAAATATGCTCAATGCTGCAACCGGTGATATGCGGAGTCTGCATGACAGTGTTCTTTCTTTGGAGAAGCGGCGTCGTAGAGAAGGATGTGGCATACCGGTTTTCGTGGCCAAGGTGCGGAGAGGGCAAGGGCTTTGTGGATAACTCCATCGGGCGTCACGATCGTCCTGCGGTTTGATGACATCCACGCTATGTTGAACCTTCATCCGCTGCACTACACCTTCGTTCGGCTATTTTCGCTGAGTATGGAGATGCGGATCATTCGTGACAAGACCCCGGACATCGTGATAGTCGACCCCTTCTACATGCGTGCCAAGATCTTGGGCAGCGCTGGGGACCGGCAAGTCGCGAGTTCTTACCTCGAAGGCGTCATTCCGGCAAACCAAGATAAGGATAACTTCCTCGTGCCTTACTTTCCCGAGTAAGTCCTCCCCTCAACCGGCCCGTAACATATGAATTCTTAGATTTTGATCGTTTTTCTTTTAACATTCCGTGTTTTCTGCAGTGACACACATTGCACGCTCATCCTCCTAAGCCCCAAATATTCCATGGCCACGTATTTCGACCCCGACCGTCAGTCGAAGGTAGACTACACAAATGTCAAGAAGGTTCTTGATGAAGTTCTCCCCGGCTACGCCCAATCTGGAGGCACCTTCACCAGGCCTATTAAATGAAGCACGGCAAGCACGTGTTCTCCCACAATCTGACGTTCTGCTGCGTCAAGCAGCCGCTTTGGTCGAGAAGGGTGCCTACTACGCCATGCATCACATGCGGCGATCGACGGGACCATCATCAACTTCGCTACCGAGTAAACTCAAAGATTGGGCAGCGGCGTGTCGGCAATCCAGGACGCGGACATCGGACAAGAATTCTTTTGCATCCGATCGGAGTTTGCGGAAATCATCCATCAAGATGTCCTTCGTACCTCGGGGCAGTTCTACCTCGAAATCAACCGTCCAACGGTGACATCGACACAATGCTACAAATGCAGGCTGACAACGCCCGTTCTTTCATGACTCCCACGATAGACGGCGGCTTCATCCACGCTCCGGTCCCTTGAGTCGAGTCGAAAGCGGTGATGTTGTGTCTAGTTCGAAACATCGATTGGCTCATGTTGTAATTAAACTTTAATGAACATGTAGTATGTCTCTTTGGTTTTGAGAGTCGTTCAACTTAGATGTAATCGATGCTATTAATGTCTTGCTTTTCTCTTCCGATCATTCTGTTGCATACTTATATACTGCTTATGTATTGTCTGTGAAATTGTACTAACGTTTCGTTTGGCTAGTGCATAGCGATGCCGTCGTATGTCGTGTACAAGGGTAAGGTTCCCGGAGTCTACGACGACTGGGAGGAGTGTCAGAGACAGGTTCACCGATTCAGCGGTAACAGTTACAAAGGGTACACCACTAGGGCCGAGGCCGAATCTAGATACGCCCGCTATCTAGCGGGAGAGGGGAGGGAGCGTTGGAGGAACCGGATGAAGACGAGTTTCATCGTGATGATGCTCATCGTGTTGACCGCAGCTCTCTTCTATGTGATGGTAGTTTAGATGATCGATATCGACTTGTAATGTGAAGACAAACTCGCTACTCGCGGTCTCGAGACTTGTAATATAATGTTCTATCTTTGTTCGGTCTTTTCAATTCGGAGACTAATATGATGAATTGTATTCAGAGACTAATATGATGAATTGTATTCAGAGACTAATCTTCTATTGTATTCGATGAATCTGTTGTTGTTGTGTGATGTCTATATTTTGTCCAATTATACATTTTGTAACCTGTGCAAAAAACAGAAAATTAAAAAAAAACCTAATATTCATACTAATGGCGCATCACATCACAGTGCGCCATTAGTATGCCAAAGGATACTAATTGCGCATCATTAAACAGTGCGCCGTTAGTATGTCGAAGTTACTAATGGTGCATCTTGCCGTTGTGGGGCCTTAGTATTCCAAAGCACCTGGGTATACATGGCCCCACAGGAGTATACTAATGGCGCCTGTTGTATATACTAATGGCGCATCCTTTGCAGTGCGCCATTAGTACATCAGATACTAATGGCGCACCAATGGTGCGCCATTAGTAAAATATACTAATGGCGTGGCACTAATGTGGCGCCACTAATGCGCCATTAATGGCCAAATTAGGTGCGCCATTAGTAGGCCTTTTCCTAGTAGTGCCCTCCCCATGTATATATAGGAGGGAGAGGGAGGGGAGCAGCAGGGGGCGCCCCAAGTAGGAGGAAACCTACTTGGGCGCCTCCCCCAATTCGGCCTCCCCCTTCCGTATTCACCGGAGGGGAAAGGAAGGAGGAGGGAGGAGGGAAGGAAGGGGGAGGCCGAATCCCTCCCCTTCCTTTCTCTCTTCCCCTCTATCACTACTAGGAAAAGGGCTATAGATAGGATTGATACTAATGGCGCACCAGGTAAGTAGTGCGCCACTACTATATACTAATGGCGCACCGGTTGGTGATGCGCCATTAGTGTGGAAGACACTAATGGCGCACCATACAATTGGTGCGCCACTAGTATTAATTTTTTTTCCATTTTTCCTTACATACTAATGGCGCATCAGGTCGAAGTGCGCCATTACTAGTTCTAACTAGTAATGGCGCACCGGGCAGACAGTGCGCCATTAGTATATTTATTTTTACTTTTTTGCAAAACTACTAATGGCGCACCGTGTCACAGTGCGCCATTACTAGTTTAAACTACTAATGGCGCACTTCTCCACAGTGCGCCATTAGTATATTTTTTTTACTTTTCTGCAAAACTACTAATGGCGCACCACCTGCAGGTGCGCCATTAGTAACCCTGGTTACTAATGGCGCATTTGCTGGTGGTGCGCCATTAGTAACCTGGGACCCCAACAAGATATTTTGGACACCCACATACCTACCCACTCACTTTCCCCACTTCATTCCCTCCACCTCCTTCTCCAAGCTTTCAGCTGCCTCCTCCTCCTCACCTCATTTCCAACATAGATTCATCAAAATTAAGTGGTGAAATTACCTTTTTTTGATAGGTAAGTAAGGGGAAAGCTATCTTCATGATGTAGATCTACTTTTGTTTCTCCCTAGCTCGCTCCAACAACGTGCACATGCACTTTTTATGGCCTAGCTAGATCCATGTATGTTTGTGGTGTTGCATGTGTTTGTGGTGTTGCATATATGTTTGTGTTTGCAGGTACCGGTATTTGAAATGCGATAGTTGCCAATATTTTGCCGGAATGTTGATTCATTTCCGTTTCGGCGAGAATTTTGGCACTATGCATTCTTTTTGGTCCTATTTTTAGGGAAGGTCATGCCAAATTTTCTCTTGGTTCTAAAATATCGTTTTGCTCTACCCCGCAGGCCACCATGGTCCGCACGATGACCGAAGGCATCGTGAATAGGTTTTTGAGCTCCGTGAAGACCGAGATGCTTCAAAATAACGAGACGGAGATAAGATGTCTCTGTCGAAGATGCAAGGTGAAGAGCCTTATTGCGGACCCGGATTCCGGGCAGGTGCGGGACCACCTGCTCTTGTGTGGTTTCATGGATGGCTATCGGTGGCAAGGTGATGAAGATGACTATGAAGTCGTCCATGGGGGCCGGGCAAGAAATGAGGAAGGGCAACAAGACAAGTACCACATGGCGAGGCGGGCTAGAAGACGAAGAATCTCCAGGACATGATCACGGCGGTGATGATGTACACAGTCATCATGTAGAAGATGTCGTACATGATGATGAGGAAGATCAAGACGAAGGGCATGATCATGAAGATGAGGATGCCGGAGCAGACGACGATGGAGGCTGGGTGCAGGACCCTCATATTCAAGAGCTGCTTCTCAAGCAGACGGATAACGCAAGAGCTGCCGCCCGAGAGAAAGCCAAGCTGGATCAACTTGAGTTAGACGCGGTTACTCCATTGTATGAAGGATGCAGGCCCAAGGATACCCGCCTGAAAGTAACGCTCATGGCTCACGGAGATGAAGGTAAAACACAAAATGACCGGCGATGCTTCGATGAGAACATGTCATTACAGCACGAACTTCTTCCCAAGGGGAACAAGTGCCCGACCAGTTTCGAGGAGGCGAAGAAAATCGTGTGTCCTCTGGATTTACCGCACGTGAAATACCATGCGTGCATGAAAAATTGCATCATTTATCGGAACAAGCACGCGGAGTCTACCATATGTCCGGTGTGTGGCGTCACTCGATACAAGAAGAGGAAGAAAGCTCCTCGAAAATCGGTGTGGTACTTTCCGATCACTCCTCGTCTGCAGCGGTATTTCGCGGACCCTAAGGTAGCAAAGCTCCTGCGTTGGCACGCGGATAGGGAGGAGAAGAAGCGGGAAGATGACGGAAATGATCCGGAGATAAATAAAAAAGACAAGATGCTGAGTCACCCTAAGGATGCGAGCCGGTGGCAAGCGTTGAACTTGGGAATTTGGGAAGGATTTGGGAAGGATCCAAGGAACATCGTCTTTGAGCACGCATACACGATGGAGTCAATCCGTTTGGCAGCCAGAGAAGTACACATAGCACCTAGCCTGTGTTTGTGTGGATGTACAACCTTCCCCCCTGGTTGTGCATGAAGAGGAAGTACATTCACATGAGTATGCTAATTGAAGGGCCGAAACAACCAGGGAACGACATCAATATGTATCTGGGGCTGCTGAAGGAGGAGCTAGACACGTTGTGGAAAACGCCAGCCAATACATGGGACGCCGCAGAGAAAGAATATTTCCCTATGAGAGCCGCACTGCTCACGACGGTGCACGACTATATCGGTTACGGATATCTCGCGGGGCAGGTAGTCCACGGATTTTCTGGATGCGTAAGGTGCATGGATGACACAACGTATCGCCAGCTAGATAGAGATCCCGGGTCTTTGAAAACCATGTTCATGGGACATCGAAGGTGGCCATGACGATGACGATGGAGGAAACGCAAGGATCTGTTCGATGGTGAAACCGAACCCCGAAAACGCCCGTGTACGAGGAGCGGCGAGGAAATAGACGAGTTGTTGAAAGATTGGAAAGACTGCCCACTGCCGGGAAAGAAGCAAAAGGCGCCAGAGCCGGGAAAGAAGCGGAAGGCGCCAGAGCCGCTGCTGAAGGTATGGGAAACAAGGTCTGTTTTCTGGGACTTGCCATACTGGAAGATCCACCGTGTGCCTCACAGCCTTGATGTCATGCATATCACGAAGAACGTGTGCGAGAGTCTGCTTGGTACCCTGCTCAACATGCCAGAGAGGACCAAAGATGGTCCGAAAGCAAGGCGAACTTGAAATCAATGGGCATCGTGCAGGAGCTTCACGCTAATGATGATGATGATGATGATGATGATGATGATGAGGCGAAGCAGGACACGAAGAAGTCGTCGCCAAAGGCAAAAAGGCCAAGAAGACCGGAAATGACTACCCTCCCACGTGCTTCACTCTAAGTCAGGAGGAAATCGAGCAGTTTTTCACGTGCCTCCTAGGAGTAAAACTTCCTTACGGTTACGCGGGGACGATAAGCAGATACCTAGACCAAGCGAAGCAGAAGTTTAGCGGGATGAAGTCTCACGACTGTCACGTGCTAAATAATTTTTATCAATAAAAAATAAAAAATAAAAAATAAAAAATAATTTTTTATCAATAAAAAATAAAAAATAAAAAATAATTTTTATCAATAAATAATTAGATTTGATTTTCACCCTCCCTCCCTCCTCTACTCATCTCCTGTATATAGTGTAATAATTTTTATCAATAAAAAATAAAAAAATAAAAGTTACTAATGGCGCACCCCTGGGTGGTGCGCCATTGCTATATATGTACTTATGGCGCACCCCTGGGTGGTGCGCCATTGCTATCCCTTTCCCCCCTCTATCCCTTTCCCCCTCGCCCCCCGCGCTAGATCAAATCCCTAGCCCCCTCGCCCCCCGCGCCGGATCCCTTTCCCCCTCGCCGCCGACGACCCCTTTCCAGTGCACCCCGTCCCCACATCCAGCGCTCCTCCACCCATCACCACCGCAGCTCTTCCACCCCTCACCACCGCAAGCCGCCGCCACCGCAGTTCGATTTGAACTCATCAGATCGCGCGGTGACAGCGGCCCCCTCGTCGTTGCCGCGACCACCGTCGTCGTTGTCGTGTGGGAAGACGTCGAGGAGGATCACCGTGTTTGGCTTCTTCCGTTCAGGGAACCAGCTCGAGCCGGGGTCTCGCGTAGCCACCGCCGTCGCCGCCTTCTTCGTTCGTCCGCCCACATCTCGTCACCCCGGCCTCGTCGAGCTCTCCTCCGGCCCTCCCCGTGGTGAGCGTCCTCCACCCCCACCTGTCCCCCCCTCTGTCGCATGCACCCGTCGCCCCCATCGGCCGCCCCTTCCCCCTGTTGCTCCCATCGCTGATGGTTCTGTTGTCGCTGCTCTGTTGTTTTGCCGCCACTGCTGATGTTGCTTAATCTGCTGCGCTGCCGCCCGCGTCCCGCGCGTCATGCTGCCACCCATTCCCTCTGATCTAATCTAATCATGAGTTGGTCTTTCTTGTTGTTGGTGGTGGTGGTTTCAGGACAAGCTTGCCTACTTCAGGATCAAGGAGCTCAAGGACGTGCTCATCCACCTCTCCCTACCCAAGCACGGAAAGAAGCAGGTACCTCCCTCCTCTCATACTACCTATCATATATCATCCACTCATGTTGATTACTACTACTACTAGCAGAGTACCCATTCAATGGATGGATCCACCACTCATGTTTCCCAAATAACTACTCTACCCACCACGACAACATGATCCCATAAATTCATTCATGTAAATTGCATCGCCACACAAGTTAATTCAGCTTCTCATATGCATGCTGCACGAGGTTCTCTTGTGGTCCTTCTCTGCTCGCTCGCTCGCTCAGAGGGTATTTGTTTGTTGTTGCAGGAGCTCGTCGACAGGATCCTCGCCCTGCTCTCCGACGACCAAGGTCAGTCGCCCCCCTTCTTTCCACAACCCTCTCTGTGCCTGTGCAATGCACCTCTATCAATTTAAAACCATGCTACATTTGTTATCCTTACAAAGCACCCATAGTGTGTTTTTC
Source organism: Aegilops bicornis (assembly GCA_021605145.1). Lineage (NCBI taxonomy): Eukaryota > Viridiplantae > Streptophyta > Magnoliopsida > Poales > Poaceae > Aegilops > Aegilops bicornis. The sequence continues at coordinate 700,790,776 of CM038672.1, read as the reverse complement.
AGCTAATCACCTGCTACTACTTACTAACTTGCCTTGCTATGTATGTGGCTGCCTCAACCCTCTTTGTTCAAAAATGATTTATAGGAATTATAGGGTCTCCCAAAAATTTTGTGGCAATTTTATAAAAATTATTTGAATTAGTTTTAGTGCAACACAGGCAACTCAGAGTTTGAAAATGGCATTAAAGGAATTTGTTTTTGGGGTAAATTCTATTATGAAATAATTCCTACTGTTATTTAAAATATAAATGAAATGATTTGGAACACCAAGCAAGAGTTACGTTTCAAGTTGCTGAACCTTTTCATATAAGCTTGCAGAAGATTTAATTGATCATACAGAAAATGAAAAACGAAGGTCATACCGATCCTAGTTTGTATTATTTTCCTCAATTTTAAGTGTTGAATGAACACATAAAGAGAGTGCTAACTGATTTCAATATATCAAGTTTCAGAATAATATATAGGATTGTTGGTTTTTAACCTTGGTTGCCATTGTTTCTATTTGTAACGGTCTGAAGAATGACTCATGCTGTTTGTGATAACAATTTCTAAGTGAAAGCAACTAGTTGGAGTAGATTTGTGCACACAATACTCCTTCCAAGACAATTTGCTTCCAAGCAGTAGTTTCAGTTTGCTTGCAAGGAGTAGTTTCAGTAAAGTTTCAGCATGGTTTCAGTATAGTTTCAGCATGGTTTCAGTTTGCTTCCAAGGAGTTGTTCTCTATGCGGTCCAATTACGAAGAAATAAAAAGTGAATAGTTTGTTTGTTCCCTGTGTGGTCACTCTTTTTTTTTAGTACTGACATTAATTATGTTTGTTAGCAGCAATATATTTAAATGAAGCTTGTTCTTTTTCAACTGTTCAACTGATGCCATGAAACTGAATATAGGAGTTGAAAACCCTGTTTTTCTTCCTGATCGTGATAATTTGAAGTCATGTTTGTGTTTTCGTTTTGTTGGTTGACAATTATGTTTAGTTTTTCATTTCATGGGTGCTGTAAAATGTGCAGGTGGTGAGTTGAGGCTCAGCATACAGCTTGTTTGGACTAACCAAGAGGACGAGGTATGTTGCTTGCCCAAGCTAAGTGACACGTACGCGCCAAGTTTTCTGTTATATAATTACCTGTTAGTGCTTAGTTAAACTGCATGATACGGCCATAGCAGATGGATGGTACTAGGTGTTGTTTTGTTTCTTGCCAATGTATTCAGAGAGCAGATGTGCCACTACAGATTTCTTTTCTTGAAGGCAGCTCGCATAAGTTGAGGTACAAGTGAACAACTTGCTGCTATTAGATCTGGAATGGAAGCTCACATAAGTTGAGCTGATTTTTGTCCATATGAAAGCAGAGGACCATATGGTCTGTGGCCTTTTCATCCATATGAAAGTAGAGGCACATTGTGGTGCTAGTTTGCTGGGTTTTGTCTCGACCATCGTGTCGTGATGATTTTGCAGTACCCGAGAGGCCCTTGAGTTAGCGAATGTTGATTAACTTCCGTTCGGAAAATTCGGTACTCCATATATCCTATTTTCAGCAAAGGTCATGCTGAAATTTTCCGTGAATTTTAGCATGACTTTGCTAAAAATAGGACATATGGGGTACTTTCTACTAATGCATGGGCCGGGGTATCTTAGTACTTAATTAAGTAGGATCAACTGCCCCTTTATTCTTGCTGCATTAAACCATAGGTGGCAACAGAGCCAAGTGATTAGGCCCAACTTAGAATTCTCCTTAGCATCGATAAACCCTAGATGATAAACCCAACATAGGTGGCAATAGAGCCAAGTGATTAGTGCCAAGTGATTAGGCCCAACCTAGGGTGCCTCGGCATCGATAAACCCTAAATGACGAAAACTTAACTTGGCTGCCCCGGATGCCTCGGTGTCGATGAGAACCTAAATGATGTACGCTTAGGCTTTTAGGGTGCCTCGGCGTCGACAAACCCTAAATGATGAAAGCTTAGGCTTTTAGGGTGCCTCAGCGTCGACAAACCCTAAATGATGAGACCATGATCTTGTTCCTTGACAATAACCAACTTTTTGACCAAACTTTTTTTCCTATTTAGAGCGAAACATGGCTCACAACGATGAGGCCGGTGGTTCGGGCGGCAAGCAATTCTGGGAGCTGTCCCAAGAGATGGAGGAACAACCTCACCTCTATGAGGACGCCACGGAAGACACCGATCCTGACTACACAACCCCTAGTGGCGTCGGGGATGACACCACTGATGGTGCCGCCGAGGATGCCACCACTGATGATGGCGGCGCACACACGGATGGCAGCCAACCGAAGAAGCAAAGGAAGGACCGGCGCTCAATGCGCTCCGCACCCTCAAGGAGGAATTTACTCAAGTGGACTCCGACGGGCATCCAACAGAGCCCAAACATATAGTCAAGGGATACTCGCTTCAGCTCGGGTGCATTCTCCGGAGCACCGTCTCGATCAACACCGAGAACCTTAGGCATAAGGACCACGGGAATTTGCGCAACCTCCTCTTCACGAAGCTGCATGAACGATACAAGTTCCCCGCCAAAGTTGAAAACACACGCCTCTCAGGGAATAAAGTGAACAGTGCCGCCCTCACGAGGATGAGCACGGCCCTGTCTACTTGGAGAAGCGCGGTGAAGAGAATGATTGATAAAGGTGATAGTTATGAGAAGATCAAGGCGAAAAATCCTTCGATCAGCGAAGATGACTACAAGGAGTTCAAGATCAAGTGTGAGAGCAGCGCAACCTCCGAATCAAGTCAGTGGGGGAAAGAAATGCGGGAGTTGAACTTAGGGGAATACAAACTCGGTCCCGGCGGTTACAGAGTGGCGGAGCCTATATGGGACAAGGAGGACGCGGAGCGTGCCGAGCAAGGCCTACCGCCCGCCGAGAAATACAGCGGTGACCAGCAGACCAAGAACTTTGTCGGGGCCGGTACAAGGAGGACCCGATAACAAAGGAGCTTACCACGGATCCGAAGACCAGGGCGCTTGAGCTTGTTCTGGTAAGGAATACACCCCCGCGTAATTAGCTCCATATGGTTGCACTCTAATTAATCCCCAATATTTCTAAATGGTTCACGTTCCTTCCGCAAGAAACTGAAAGTAGTAGCGTGGGGTCGTCTCAGAGCTCCCCTTTCGACACCCCTTTAAATAGGACGTTGAACGTAATGAAAAAGAAGGATAAGCTCACTAAGCCTATGTCAGCTGGTCGTGTGGCCGGCAAAGGCTTATCCACAAAATGGGGGTCATACTATACCGCTGGTGTGCGGAAGGAGAAAAAGACCAGCTCGGAAAGCCAGACGCGCGAGGTTGAAGCACTCAAGGCACAAGTGGCGCGGATTCCGGAGCTTGTCCAAGAGCAAGTGGAACAACAACAACTAGGAACGAAGCTTAACGCCATGGTGCCTACGTTGATTCATGGGCTGACGACGTGGATTGCGGGCGGCCAACAGGGGCCTCCCCCGGTTCCCAGCTTCACGGCCAAACTTTCGACAAAGACGCAGGTGGCGCCATTGGTGTCTCCGGCGGCGCCATTGGTGTCTCCGGCGGAGGCAGTATTCGTGTCTCCGGTGCCGGCACGGGCATTGGAGCTTAATGCACCCGGGTGTACGCCGGCCGGCACCTCGCCAGCAAGCGCCCCCTGCGTCAGTTGCACGCCCGCCGTTGGCGGTGCCTCGACATTAGCCGAGCTCGATGGTATCACGGTAACTAAGCCTCTCGGCCGATGACTTCATCTCCTTGCCTTTGACTGGGCATCCCTGACGCCATGTAAACGTTTTCGCAGGGCGCCGCCGACGTACCTTGCACTCTTCTACACTTCGTGGGCGCCGAGTTGGTCGATGTCGCCAAGGGCAGAATTGTTCAACCGGGCAACCCCATGTTCCACGGTAATCCGATGCCACCCACAGTGTATAGGGTTGAAGTGGTTCGGGTGCTGCCAGGCTGCGACGAGTTGTTACCTCCGATTCGACCCGCTGGGGCCGACGAAGAAGATGAGATGACCCTCAGCGCGTGCGTAAACTAGCCCCTGCTTTGGCCGAAGAGCCAAATTCGTTTCGGGGTGGGGGACACCTCCCCACAGACAAGACCGCCAGTCATGCCGGCGCCAAGCCATGGCAAGAACGCCGCAACGCTACCGGACCTGCCGGACATCCCTATGGCACAGGATACGGACATCCCTATGGCACAGGATCCGGACGACGACAACGACGACGGTACATTTATCAAAGTCGATAAGTACTTTGCCGAACATGGGTACGCTGACGAGTTCTGCGGGCCTCTTTCTCAAGAACCCAACCAAGACGCATCGCAATCTAGCTGGTACGGCGGAGAAATCCAATTGCAACAGCGTAAATGCGGCGCTCGGTTCTCAGGAGACGCCTCCAGCTCCCGCCTTCACCAAGCCTCAGATAGCTGAGGTGTGAAATATTATCAGCCCCAACACGCTAAAAAGGCGGTCTGTGAGCAGAACTCGGTCCCATTACAGGAGATCAAGAAGAAGGGACGGAAACGAAATACTAACAAGAGCGTCGGTGCGAGCCAGCCGGCATCGAGTTCGATCCGTGCTCAGGACGGGCCACCTTCACCTAAGGATATCTCGAGGAGGGTGCATGTGGCGGGTAGGGCGATGCTACCGCCAAATATGCTCAATGCTGCAACCGGTGCTATGCGGAGTCTGCACGACAGTGTTCTTTCTTTGGAGAAGCTGCGTCTTAGAGAGAATGATGTGGCATACCCGGTTTTCGTGGCCAAGGTGCCAGAGGGCAAGGGCTTTGTGGATGGCGACATCGGGGGTACGATCGTCCTGCGGTTTGATGACATCTTTGCTATGTTTAACCTTCATCCGCTGCACTACACCTTTGTTCGGCTGTTTTCGCTGAGTATGGAGATGTGGATCATTAGAGACAAGACCCCGGACATCGTGATAGTCGACCCCTTCTACATGTGTGCCAACCACTTGAGCAGCACTGGGGACCGCCAAGTTGCGAGTTCACACCTTGAAGGCGTCATTCTGGCAAACCCAGATAAGGATAACTTCCTTGTGGCTTACTTTCCCGAGTAAGTCATCCCTTAACCGCCCCGTAACATATGATTTCTTAGATTTCAATCATTCTTTTTTTCTAACATTCCGTGTTCTGTGCAGTAACACACATTGCACACTCATCCTCTTAAGCCTGAAATATTCCATGGCCACGTACTTCGACCAGAACCGTAACTCCAAGATAGACTACACAAATGTCAAGAACGTTCTTGATGATGTTCTCCCCGTCTACGCCAAATCTGGAGGCACCTTCACCAGGGCAGTTCGTAAGTACGGCAAGCACACCTTCTCACACTGTCCAATTTCTGCTGCGTCAAGCAACCGCTTTGTGATCGAAGGATGCCTACTACGCCCTCCATCACATGCGGGCGATCGTAAGGGACCATCATCACCTTCTGCTACCAGATAGTCTCAAAGATTGGGCCGCGAGGTTGTCGGCAACCCAGGACGCAGACCTTATACAAGAATTCTTTCGCATCCAGTCGGAGTTTGCGGACATCATCCATCAAGATGTCCTTCATACCTCGGGGCAGTTCTACCTCAGATATCAACCGTCCAACAATGAGGTAGATGGGACGCTACAAATGCAGGGTGACAACGACCGCGATTTCATGACCATCACGACAGACGACGGCTTCATCCACGCTCCTGTCCGATGAGTCGAGTCGAAAGTAGTGATGTGTAGTTCTGAAACATTGATTGGCTCATGTTGTAATTAAACTTTAATGAATTTGTATGTCTCTTTGGTTTGAACAGTCGTTCAACTTAGATGTAATCGATGCTATTTATTAGTAGGATCATGAATCGTGCTATTAATGTCTTGCTTTTCTCTTCCGATCCTTTTGTTGCATACTTACATATTGCCTATGTATTGTCTGTTGTCTGTTGTTTGGCTTGTGCATAGAGATGTCGTCATATGTCGTGTACAAGGGTAAGGTTCCCGGAGTCTACGACGACTGGGAGGAGTGTCGGAGACATGTTCACCGTTTCAGCGGTAACAGTTACAAAGGGTACACCACTAGGGCGGAGGCCGAATCTAAATACGCCCGCTATCTAGCGGGAGAGAGGAGGGAGCATTGGAGGAACCGGATGAAGACCAGTTTGATCGCGATGATGCTCACGTGATGACCGCAGCTCTCTTTTATGTGATGGTAGTTTAGATGATCGATATCGACTTGTAATGTGAAGACAAACTCGATACTCGCGGTCTTGAGACTTGTAATGTTTTATCTTTGTTCGGTCTTTTGAATTCGGAGACTAATATGATGAATTGTATTCGGAGACTAATCTTCTATTGTATTAGATGAACCTTATTGCTGTGTGCTGCTGTCTATATTCTGTCCAATAATATATTTTGTAACCTGTGCAAAAATCAGAAAAGCAAAAAAAACCAAATATTCATACTAATGGCGCATCACCACAAGGTGTGCCATTAGAAGGCAGAGTGCGCCATTAGTATGACAAAGCACATGGTTACATATGGCCCCCCGGGAGGCATACTGATGGCGCATGGTGTTACATACTAATGGCACACTGCTTGGTGCGCCATTAGTATACCAGATACTAATGACGCACCAGTGGTGCGCCATTAGTAAAAAATACTAGTGGCGTGCTACTAATGGCGCACCGGTAGTGCGCCATTAGTAGGCAAAACCGGTGCGCCGTTAGTAGGCCTTTTCCTAGTAGTGTTCCTTCCCTTCAAAACGTAGAGCCTATCACACCCGATCATCACGTGGTGTCCCAGCACGAAGAATTGTCGCAATGGTGCATACTCAGGGAAAACACTTATACCTTGAAATTTTAGTTAAGGAATCATCTTATAATGCTACCGCCGTACTAAGCAAAATAAGATGCATAAAAGATAAACATCGCATGCAATCAAAATTTGTGACATGACATGGACATCATCATCTTGTGCTTTTGATCTCCATCTCCAAAGCATCGTCATGATCTCCATCGTCACTGGCTCGACACCTTGATCTCCATTGTAGCGTCATGGTCGTGTCGCCAACTATTGCTTATGCAACGCTACTGCTTAGTGATAAAGTAAAGCAATTACATGGCGTTTGCATTTCATATAATAAAGCGACAACCATCTCCTGCCAGTTGCCGATAACTTTTATAAAACATGATCATATCATACAATAACGTATATCACATCATGTCTTGACCATACAACATGCCCTGCAAAAACAAGTTAGACGTCCTCTACTTTGTTGTTGCAAGTTTTACGCGGCTGCTACGGGCTTCTAGAAAGAACCGTTCATACCTACGCATCAAAACCACAACGGTGATTTAAAAAGTTTGTTGTTTTAACTTTCAACAATGACCAGCCATAGTCAAATTTGATTCAACTAAAGTTGGAGAAACAGACACCCGCCAGCCACCTTTATGCCAAACTAGTTGCATGTTTGTCGGTGGAACCGGTCTCATGAACGTGGTCATGTAAGGTTGGTCTAGGCCACTTCATCCAGCAATACCACCGAATCAAAATAAGACATTGGTGGTAAGCATTATGATGATCACCGCCATGACTCTTTGTGTTCTACTCGTGCATATCATCTACGCATAGACCTGGCTCGGTTGCCACCGTTGGGAAACGTAGCATGCAATTTCAAAAAAATCCAACGCTCACACAAGATCTATCTAGGAGATGGATAGCAATGGAGAGGGAGAGTGTGTCTACGTACCCTCGTAGGCCGAAAACGAAAGCGTTTGACAACGCGGTTGATATAGTCAAACTTCTTCTCATTCTGACCAATCAAGCACCGAACGCACGGTACCTCCAAGTTCTGCACACGTTCAGCTTGATGACGTCCCTCGAACTCATGATCCAGCAAAGTGTCGAGGAAGTAGATGAGTTCCTTCAGCACGACGGCGTGGTGACAGTGATGGTGAAGTGATCTGCAGGGCTTCGCCTAAGCACTACGAAAATATCACCGAGGGTGTAATCTGTGGAGGGAGGAGCCACACACGGTGAACAGATGTTGCTATGTGTTCCAGGCGCCCCCTCCCCATGTATATATAGGTGGTAGAGGGAGAGGACCATTAGGGGACGCCCCAAGTAGGAGGAATCCTACATGGGCACCTCCCCCAATTTGGCCTCCCCCCTTCCTTATTCACCGGAGGGGAAAAGAAGGAGGAGGGAGGAGGGAAGGAAGGGGGAGGCCGAATCCCTCCCCTTCCTTTCTTTCTTCCCCTCTTTCCTTTCCCTCGGGTGTGGCCCATATGGGGGGTGCAGCAGCCCCTGCTGGCTGTTGTGTTTCCCCTCTTGGTCCATTAGGCCCATATCTTTGCCGGGGGTACCCGGAACCCCTTCCGGTGACCCGATCTATACCCGATACCCTTCGGAACAATTCTGGTGTCCGAATACTATCGTCCTATATAGCAATTCTTTACCTCTTGACCATTTCAATAATCCTCGTCATGTCTGTGATCTCATCCGGGACTCTGAACAACATTCGGTCACCAAATCACATAACTCATATAATACAAAATCATCATCGAATGTTAAGCATGCGGACCCTACGACTTCGAGAACTATGTAAACATTACCGAGACACTTCTCCGGTCAATAACAAATAGCGGAACCTAGGTCCTCATATTGGCTCCCACATATTATACGAAGATCTTTATCGGTCAAACCGTTATGACAACATATGTTATTCCTTTTGTCAACAGTATGTTACTTGCCCGAGATTCGATCGTCGGTATCTTCATACCTAGTTCAATCTCGTTAGCGGCAAGTCTCTTTACTCGTTCCGTAATACATCGTCCTGAAACTAACTCATTAGTCACTTTGCTTGCAAGGCTTATTATGATGTGTATTACCGAGAGGGCCCGGAGATACCTCTCTGATACTCGGAGTGACAAATCCTAATCTCGATCTATGCCAACACAACAAACACCTTCGGAGATACCTGTAGGGCATCTTTATAATCACCCAGTTATGTTGTGACGTTTGATAGCACATAAGACATTCCTCCGGTATCCGGGAGTTGCATAATCTCATAGTCGGAGGAATATGTTTTTGACATGACAAAAGCAATAGCAATAAAACTAAACGATCATAATGCTAAGCTAACAAATGGGTCTTGTCCATCAAATCATTCTCCTAATGATGTGATCCCGTTCATCAAATGACAACACATGTCTATGGTTAGGAAACTTAACCATCTTTGATCAATGAGGTAGTCTAGTAGAGGCTTACTAGGGACACGGTATTTTGTCTATGTATCCATACATGTAATCAAGTTTCCGGTTAATACAATTCTAGCATCAATAATAAAAATTTATCATGAAATAAGGAATTATAAAATAGCAACTTTGTTATTGCCTCTAGGGCATATTTCGTTCACACTTTCCACCTTTTCCTCAGTTTTTCCATTCATTGCTTCTAATCTAGCATTATTAATAGGAATAACTAGATGCTTCATAGCTAAGACACACTATGCATAAGTAAACTGCTTATATAATCTCCTATATTTTTACTAGCCTCGCCAAAATATCATATTTTAGTTTGTGAAAGTTAATGTTTAAACTATAAAAGTGTTCATAAGAGCACAAAATAACTTTAAGGTTTCTCACACTATCCAAATCAACTTAAAAACAAGTGGATAGACCCCCTTTATTAGATTAGGCACCACACCATGCTTTACCCTTGTTGTGCTCTCCCCAAAAAAGTTTGCAAAACATCAAAATAATCATTTTAAAAAAGGTGAGAGGTGGTCACTTTTTTCCTTGAGTAAATAAGGCCCTAATTGAATATTATACATCATTGCCACATTCCCACTACTAACTATTTTATTTATCCAATGATCATATCTATCAAGAAAACTATTCATGCTTGGAAAATCAAAAAGGAGATGCCTATTAATCTTGTCAGATGTTTCTTCAAATCTACATTTTTTCTTCATGAAGTACAATCTGCCACTAGACAAATGCAGTTTCACTAGCTGTATTAAGTTTGTATGCTTGTGCAATAGTTTTATTCTTAACCACTTGTGTAATAAGTTTAAACATGGCATTAAGTAAGCATATATGTATGTCAACTTGAATCTTTTGATCTCCTTGACACTAAGGCAACAAGGTGTACCAAAATTTGACTTAGAGATGTCAATTCTACCACGAAAAACTGCTTTATTCTTTCATAAGCATGAACCAGAAGTGTTGGAGCATTGATATGTTTAATTCGAAATAGAGAAACATTGATCTATTCCAAACAAAATACTTACTCCCTATTTTCTCTACCATCATTATTTAGCCCCCGAGGTACTCGTATATATGGACTAGTAGAAACATCATATGCAACTAGACCAAAGAAGGATATATAAAACTATTAACATGCATTAATATATATCTATATATGTTTGTTAAACCTTCATGTCTAGGGTGGCAGGGAAAGGGCCCTCCCAGAATTGTGTGGAATTAACCAACTACCCCTGCAGGTGGAGGCTGCGGTGGATGGGGGCAGCGACGGTAGGGTCGGGGTTAGGGTCCTCCTAGGGCCCTTCCAGGATTGTGTGGGATTAACCGACTACCCCTACAGATGGAGGCATCAGTGGATGGGGAGGCGACTGCATGGTCTGGGACAGTGCCATATTATGCTACTGTCACTATGGTAGCCTAAGAGCATGGTTAATAGTACAGCCAGCTGCTGGCTATATGATGCTACCATGTCGTCTATAGTCAAGTTTATAGCCGACAAGTACAAAAGTTAGATGTAAATAAGTAGTAGTTTATTAATACATGGCTCACTACCTTCTCTCACGAACGCTCTAGGAGCACGTGTTGTAGTCGGCTATTAGTTTGTAGTCTGCTTCTCTTCTCTCTCTACCAATTAAGCAAAAGTATATTATTTAAAGTCTTACAGCCCATCTACGTCACCATATTGTACTTGCTCTAATGTAAGAGCCAGCCTCTACACGTGCCCTAGGTAAAATGAGTAAATGAGAGGAAAGAGAAAGAGAGAAAGTGAAAAAATCACTAGCCTACGAGCCAATCTTTAATCGACCCTACTATATACAATGAATGGTATTGCTAGCTTTTGATGACATGGTAGTATTATATACTCAGTTGCTGCTGGCTATATTATTAAGCATGCTTGTCTATCAAATAATGTTACCAATTTATATAGCCATTTGTTAGCTGGACGCGGATTTGGTGAACATGGTTCCACACGCACCCCTTATGAATAGTAAATTTGAAAGAAAAAAATACTAAAATACCTCCCCATGCAAAAAAATGGTGTGTCTCCTTCTGGTGGAGGGATGTTTTCTCTTCGACGGATATTTACAGAGGCATCACTACGTGCATTCCTACTGCCGGAGATACAATTCTTCTCTAGAAGGATCTTTTGGCACCAAAATGAACTGATTATGAATTCCCATCAGCATCTATTCACCTTTGCCCATAATGAGGATCTCTCCTTAGCTGATTTCCACCGTGACCATCGTCCAGAGGTGCACTTTGCACTACCCCTATCTATGGAAGAAAGAACTGAGCTAGACTCATTGATGGCAATAATTTACAACCTTCAATTCAATCCTATGGAAACTCATGAATGGATTCTCTATTGGGGGGGGGGGGGACACTGTTTATAGACCCTCAGGAGTTTTATAAATTCTCTTTAAGAAACTGCCAGGCTCCTGAGTACATCACTGCCATATGGAAAACAAAATGCATTCAACAGCATAAAGTGTTTGCATGGCTAATGTTCATGGACAAAGTCAACACCATAAATATGTTATTCAGGAGATATTTCCAAATTGGTAGTGATAATGCATGTATGCTTTGCAACTCCCAAACTGTGGAGACATACAAACACCTTTTTTTATTTCACTACAAGCTGCTGGTCTGTTCTTGGGATGTCCTGGAATCATAATCTCCAGATGCAGGAGATGGTGGACCGCTCCTTTTCGACCTAGCTCCACCCCATGTTCAAAGGGATAATGATTTTATCTACCTAGAACATTTGGAAACAAAGGAATATATGCTATTTTGAGGGTGTTCCAGCTTCAAGACAAGATTGGCTCCGTGCACTCAAGGCAGACCTTGATATCCTGTGCTTTAGGGTGAAACCAGACCTTGCTAGGCTTTTACAAACCTTTGCCTCCTCTCATTCTGTGTAACTCCTTTTTATAGTTTATTTTACACTCTTTTTACTTCTCCTGGCCCCAACGCCATGTAAATGCACCTTGTATATACCTAATTCAATGGAGCAATGGTAGGAGCCTCTCCTGCTGTTTTACTGGTGAAAAATCTGATTTTTTTTCTAATATAGATAGAGTTGGGGTAGCATCAATTGAAGAGAAGCTTGTCCAACATCATAGCGCAGGCCTCCAGAAGCTCCAGTGCATAGCGGATGGCTAAAGCGTGCGGAGAATGTCAAGAGAGGTCGGGGTAGACCGACTTTGACATGGGAGGTGTCCGTTAAGAGAAACCTGAAGAATTGGAGTGTAACCAAAGAACTAGCTACGAACAGGGGCGCATGGAAGCTTGCTATCCATGTGCCAGAGCTATGAGTTGGTCGCGAGATCTTATGGGTTTCACCTCTTGTTGTTGTTGTTGTTGTTGTTGTTGTTGTTGTTGTTGTTGTTGTTGTTGTTGTTGTTGTTGTTGTTGTCGTTGTCGTTGTTGTTGTTGTTGTTGTTGTTGTTGTTGTTGTTGTTGTTGTTGTTGCCGTTGTTGATGTTGTTGTTGTTGTTGTTGTTGTTGTTGTTGTTGTTGTTGTTGTTGTTGTTGTTGTTGTTGTTGTTGTTGTTGTTGTTGTTGTTGTTGTTGTTGGTGGTGGTGGTGGTGGTGGTGGTGCTGCTGTTGTTGTTGGTGCTGTTGTTGTTGTTGTTGTTGTTGTTGTTGTTGTTGTTGTTGTTGTTGTTGTTGCTGCTGCTGCTATTGTTGTGTTGTAGTCGCGTATGAAGTTTCAAGGAGAAATCACATCCGTGGTAATCCAGGCAAAAATGTCAAAATCGAAGCTATATTAAAAAACACTGTTTGATAAATATTATGGTCCCAATAATTTTTTTTTCACTAAGAATACCATGGGTGTCAATACATCTCGAAACCTCACTTGTGAGTAGAATGGTCAACTAAGTTTCATATTATGAAATTTCAGATTTTAAAAAAAGTTAGTATTTTCTTCGAATTTACTATTCATGTGGGTGCACGTGAAATCATGTTCACCTTCATATTTTCGGTTGTTAGCTACACTATTAACCCATGTTCAGAGAGTTGTGCCAATATTTTTGGACCTGTTTAATACAGAGATCGTTACCTAAAAAGCCAAAAAACTCCGCGTTGCAGTGATGCCTAGAGGCTATATAACCTACAGCATTTGCCTCCACCGAGATAGTGCCGATAAAAGTATTGTTTCACGGTGTGTCTTTTTTATTTCTCTCACTTAGTAAGGGCATCTTCAACAGTTTGTATGTTAGCTTGTCGTTACAATATGTCATGTCATTAGCCAACATATTAACATATAATAACTTCAATAGATTGTATCTAGTTTGCCAATAAGATGTGAGATAATAAATAAGATGTTCTCTCATTCTAAATTGAAGCTTGCGCGAGGGATGTTGGTTCATGTACTGATGTTGGCGGTCAGCTCTATTAATTTATTGGGGTCAGCCATTGGAGATGCCCTAACAGGAACGAAGCTAGAATAGAAATTCTATGGGGTCAACTCTATTAAGGATAGTATAACCGCACCTAAAGCGAGCCCTCAGAACGATTTGGATTTTTGGCCGTCCGTTTTCGCGATTGGGAAGTTCCTGGCCGTCAGATCTCATGTGACAAACGTTCTATCCCGCAATGTATGTAATCTAGCCCAGCTGTCCTGTGGGCTGCTGCTCTATAGGCCGAAACAAAGGCCTCTGGTGCATTGGGCCGTTGTCGAGCCGCAAGCCCATTTGAGCGCTAAAAGGATACAACCCATTTAACTGTCGCTGCTGTCTTCCTTGTCCTAAAAAACTGCTCGGTTCAGACTCGAGAGGGATGGGGACGCAGGGAGAGGAGGAGCGCGACGGGATCCAGCTTCACCGAGCCAGCCGACGCGCGCGATGGGGACCGATGCGCGCGAGGGCCGATGGGAGCCGACACGAGCGACGGGATCCAGCGGCGCGCGAGATGCGGATGAATCATGCGATTGCCGATTTAGCTGAGAGGAGGCGCGCGAGGGGATCCAGCGCCGCGGGTGATAATGGCCGGCGCCCCATCTGCCGGAAACTGCTCGCAATCATATCTCAGTTTCTCAGCGCGCATTCATGGCGATTGATGTGCCAATCCCTTCTGCTGCCGAGCGGTACGTGTATATATGCTTCCTCCTCTGGTACTCTTGGCTCGCCCTCTCTACTCATGCCGGGTAGGGTTCCCTGTATTGCTTTTTAGTTCATGTATAATTTATTGTTGCACGAAGCAATTACATTTTCCTGATGTCCTCTCATACCAAAAAGTGTGCGTACAGGTGATGTTCATGCTAGCGGTGCTCGATTGATTTCATTTTGGAGCTTAATACTGGAATTTTTTGGTGTTGGTAATCTCAAATATCTTCTGGACAGGTAACATCAATATTTTTACGCCGCACGATTGTTTACATTACATCTTCCCTGTTGACGCTGCACTACTTTCAGTTTCACTGGAGATTTCCATGCTCTTTGTACTTACGCCTCTTGAAGATGGGACATATCCTTCCTTTTGTTTAGACAAACACTACTAGGGAAAAGCCTAGCAGCAGCGCGGGTTTTAGGCCTATCAATAGCGCGGCCAGGAGCGCTACTGATAATGCGCTACAGCTAAAGCTTAGCAGTAGCGCGCCTGGACCCGCGCTACTGCTAAAATGATCTAGTAGTAGCGCTTCTCCTGAGCGGCGCTGCTGGTAATTAGTAGTAGCGCTCCTCCTTGCCCGCGCTACTACTATTATTTTGTATTTTATTTCTTTTTTATTTCATGTTATATTTCATACACCTTTACACAAGTTTTCATACAACATGAATTTAGAGACTGTTTTTACATCATAATGAGTAGGTGAAACAACCGTGGACTAGTTTCAAGTGGATGGACATCCACTTGAAACTAATCTGCGGTTCTTTCACCCAAACACATTGTATTATCATTATCATATCATTAACAACTTATCATCATAATACATCATTGTCATATAACACCTCCTCAAGATCATCGTTTTCATCAATGAAACATCACATAGCAAATTGGTCACTAGTCGTAATCACAAATACTCCTCATCATCAACTCTAACACATTGTATCACATAATAAACATATTGTACCTCATAGGACCTACTACATTCTCTTAGGACCTACTATATTCTCCAAGGTAAAATAGCAAAAACAAGATAGCCCTGACTCTCCATTATGGAGAATGGAGATTATCCTGTCTCCAATTCTTGCCTTTAAGCAATGTTACTTCCAAGAACCTCCTTGTGAATGTCCAAACATTTTTTTCATTCTTTGATTAGCATGTGTTCACCGGTTTTAGAAATCCGATATGCATGGTGAGATCCAGAGGATGACCTGGCTGTATGTTCAGAACTTCAAGGCGACCATTGTAATACATCAGATGAGGCACACAATCCATCGGGATTTTCTGTTGAAAAACATAGTAATAACTTCGTAGTTAGCAATGATATACTAGTTTTGGAAGTATGCAAAAGATGCACGGATGTCGTAATAGTAAAAAATCTTACCACGGTATCTCCATAGAAGTTATCGTGGTTCAACACGATGCACTAGTGGCGCGTATTCACCATAATTTGGAGGAGTTCGATAATAGGTATCGTAATTCTCAAAGAAAGTACAAAATGCGATCAGATGATTTTTCTCCTTATAAGTTAATTCGGAGCCACCACTGTAGTGGGTTTTTTCTACCATCTTCTGCACATTCTTTGAAGATTCAAAATAAGCCGTCAATGGAAATAAGCTGTCAACTATTTTGAAATAAACAATATAAATTAGTTAATAACTATGTTTGAGAAACTCACATTGCGGTAGAATCGAAGCGTATCAACAAGGACCCAAATGTCCATATTGTCTTGCTCGATGGATCACCAAGATCCATGGTGACAATCATACCCTCATAAAAACCATACATTTTGCAAAGTGCTTCCCAATTTTGGCAACCAAAATGGGTTACGCTCTGAGCATTGTACAGATTCACTTCAAAATCCATATCATGATGGGTCCTTAGGTGTATTTTCTTTGTTTCAAAATTTTTATGGTCTTCAAAACCCATCCTCTCCAAGACATAGCGTATTGCATGGCATGGGATAAGCTAGTCGAATTGTAAAAGATGAAAATTAGACGTTGAAATAGTTGAATTCATGCTTAATTACGAAAAAGAACTCTTGTCGTTGTTGCGTACCGTTTCAACATCAAAGTCTCCTCGAGCTTAATGCTGAAGCGCCGATCTTCGTCCAGCTCAACGAACCTGTCGCACATACCTCGATCGTCGTGGCACCAGCTGCACTCCCCCGGGAGACTGTCGTCGTCCGAGTACGACATTTCCTACATTCGTAATTCAAAGATTAAACTTGTACAATTAAATATATGTACGAAAAAACATAGGCCTGAAAAACCCGGCATGACCTTTGCTAAAAAAGGACATATCAAGCGCCTGAAATTTGCCGGAACGGAAATTAATCAACACTCCGGCAAAACATAGGCCACTCGGAGGTGTAAACTGAACATGAACGGCCACTTGGCAACCACTATCCTATTTGAGCAACAAAAGATATACATGGATATTTGGCTGGTCTCACCTCGATGTCGGAGGGGTCGGTGACGGGACGACGGCGGGATGATGGAGAGGCTCCTTGATTTCTGCAACAGCAAAACCGTATAAGTTATCACTAATACATCCCGAATAATTGCTTAAACTAAAAAATAACAACAAATATGACATGTTCAACTAGTTTATTAATTCAACTAGTTCTTACTAAATATAAACTTACTATCACTACCAGAAACAGGAATATTTCTGTGGGTCAAAAACCGACAGGAAAATAGGCAAAACCGTCAGGAATAGTATTTCCTGTCGGTCAACCGACAGGAATACCCGTCAGCCATAGCTTGACAGGGATAGGAAATAATGCCTGTCGGGTGGCCGACAGGAAAACTATTCCTGTCGGGGGGCCGACAGGAAATTGAATATGCCTGTAGGGACAGAACCGACAGGAAAATAGAATTGGGTGGACAAAAAATAAAAATGATAGAAATACTTTTCACAAAATTGATCCATTTCACAACAAATCTACAACATGCACAACTGAATAGGCTACAATAATCAAATGTATCTACTTCATATACAAATCTGTCTATAATCAACATACAACGGTTGAAAGTCACTGAAACAGAGGAGCACATCTAACACACAAGTTCTTTAACTACATACACAGAAACAGGACCTCACTTGTCACTCAATCGC
The DNA here is from genome assembly GCA_021605145.1 of Aegilops bicornis. Lineage (NCBI taxonomy): Eukaryota > Viridiplantae > Streptophyta > Magnoliopsida > Poales > Poaceae > Aegilops > Aegilops bicornis. The sequence goes on along the minus strand of CM038672.1, from coordinate 700,773,314 downwards.
AGCTTGGATTATGGGCTTCTCTTTCAGATTAGCCTGCACCAAATAGACACAATGATGTGCTAAAAAAGAATAGACTCATTTTTGTCAAGTGTCAATTGCTAAAAGATTGCAACTAGGACCACATATCTATGTGATACAGTATAAGAACATATTCAGCATCTCAATTTCTCAAATTAACATTGCCAAACCTTGACACCATCCCTTTAAAATTATCACATAATAACTGAGCAGAACTATAAGATACAGTATTGTATAAAATGATGACAACAAATGCATGAGTAATGTTGTTTTGAGAAAATAGTAATACCTAACCTCGAAAGGATGCACCTGTTCAATATAACAGTTCTGCAATGAAGAACACAGATAAAAATACATTATATTTCTACATGTGTTGGATAAACAATAAACAAAGAAAATGGAGAATCAGCATACAGCTCAACCTAATTTGCAAACCGCTCAAGAATAACAGGGAGTTTAAGTCTCTGTCATTTATATGGATCTGTGCTGCACTTTAGACTAGTGTCGACTGCTTACAATTTTGAGTAGCATCTAGATAACTAGTAAAGCTACTTGTTATTAACAGAGCATACATTTCACCCTAAAATATAATGTCTAGGTACATATCAGATGTTGTTGAGCATACTAGTGTAGCATGATCTCGCAATATCAAAACTTGTATCAAAATTAATCATTGCATGAATATGTACAGAAATTGGAACTAATGATATATCAATCTGCAAATTAATAGATGGAGCTGGGAATCATACATATGGAACATAATTTGTAGCAACCTTGCTCATATGTTTCAATCAGTACAAAGTGTGTACCTGAAACAGTGAAACAGATTGCCTATAACGATTGTCTTATTTCTCCATCGATGTGCTTCTCAATAGATGAAAGCCTCTGTATAAAACAGGACCAAGATTTAATAGGCATGGAGGCTACTTTCTGCAAAACACGTGAAAGGAGAAATCTTATTATTGTTGCTTCTATTTGGAGTATTGTGATGAGTTAAAACAATCAGTAAAAAAGCTTTCGCAGCTTAGTACAATAAAGAAAAAGCAGGGGGCAAGGCCACAAGTTAGGTCTAAATCATGAACCAACACCACAACTACTGAACCAAGTCGAGTGATAACCTCAACTTCTTGTTGCCAATCACTCTGTTTCACTGATGATGTTCCTAGTACTAGCAATGCAAGTGCTCAATGCTGCTTCCTAAATGCTAACATGACAAAATAGAATAAAATCCAGAGGTATGGACAGACAAATTATAGATCGACATTTTATGGTGCTGGATAGTAAGGCAGTAAAAAGAAACCTAGGAAATACAAAGAAAATTAACACTTATACTGAAACAGCATTTCAACATCTGAATTGTTAAGGCAAGCAGAAAACCATACCTTCACCCAGCAGCTCAGAGTCAACACAACAAGCACTCGAAGGCAATCTTAGTTCTGTTGTGCATAGGCTATCTGCGTGCGTGTGTGTGTGGAGATAAGTATAAACACAGTGCTCATTACATAGCAAAATTAGAGACTGGTAGAGATTAGGTGGAAATATTACATGTATTTCAACGGAAAACAGAGCCAATGCTAATCATCCCATGTATTCCACTCAATCTTAGTAGTAAAAAGTTCAGAATTTATGGAAATGTATGGCTGTCTTCAAACTAATTTAACTAATTAAAGGGGAAATAAATGATTAAATTCCTCAAATCAATAGCTCGAATCTGAGGCTAGATCTGGCGTACATATATAATTATATGGCTGAAATCTGACGCTTGATTTGAGGATTCGTTGAGCTGCACCAGATTTGAGAGGTTCGGAGAAGCTAGTAGGTAGAAGAAACGTGTTTGGATTCAGGGTACGTACCTCCGTGAGGCCGTCGAACTGCACGAGTTGGAGTGGGTTCTGAACGGCGGTTTATCGATGTATCCAGGAGCTGGGGAAGAAGCACAATCTGGCGATGTTAGAGCTGTTTGAGCAGGGCCGTGGCCGTGTGCAGGAGTAGGCCAAGCGCGGGTGTGGCTGGGGGTACCCACGCCGGAGCTACGGCGGCGGCGCAACCCAATAGCAGAGGAGCCATGGGTGGTGGTAAGGGGCGCAAGCAGAGTGGCCAAGAGGAGCAACACGTACAGATCAGAGAGAGCCGGCTCAGGTGCTGGGGTGACCTCGGAGCGCAGTGCGCCGGGGAGGGACGGCGGTCGGCGGCGGCACGAGATTTAGGGGCGCAGGAGGTAGTGTGGATTTGACGCGGATAAGGAAGCTTCGCGGCCGGACTAGGTCTTTTGCAATGCGCGGGCCAAAAACTGAACGAGGGGTAATGATTTTGGCGTGTGGGCTGGGCGGGCCAACGTTTTTATTTCCCTGTGGGCTGAGGACGACAGGGATAACAACTTTTACTGTGGGCTAGTGCGGGACCGACAGAAAAATTATTCAACTCACAGAAAAATTCCAGTTTCTGGTAGTGTATAAATAGAATATGTGGTTCAACTAGTTATATTAATTATCTTACTAAAAAACTAGTTCTTTCTAAAAATAAATTAGTTCAACTAGTTATATTAATTATCTTACTGAAAATACATTAGTTCTATTAATTCAACTAGTTCAACTAGTTTATTAATTTACTTACTAAACTAGTTCAACTACAACTAAAATAGTTCAACTACAACTACTATTAATCATACTGCCCTAAATTTTCTTACTTCTATTTTATTCAAAACACCTACGATTTGCAAGAACAGAGACAAGGGAGGGAGGGAGGAGAGAGGAGGGGAGCGGGCGGCCGGAGGAGGAGGGAGGCGGCTGCAGCGGAGGGGAGGAGGGCACGGTGGGAGGAGGAGGGAGGAGGCGCGGTGGGAGGAGGAGGCACGGAAGGAGGGATTACCTCGGTGGCGTCGGACGATGGTGAGGTCGAGAGCGGCGCGGTGAGGTCGAGAGCGGAGGGGTGGGGAGGCGGTGGCGACGGTGAGGTCGAGAGCGGCGGGCGGCAGCGGTGAGGTTGAGGGCGGCCTCGGGCGGCGGCGGTGAGGGCAGGCTCGGGCTCAGGCGGCGGCGATAGAGGAGTAGGGGAACAGGGGGAGGAGGATTTAGTGAAATTTTGAGCGGGGTTAAGTCGAACTAGCAGTAGCGCACTTTAGGAACTGCGCTATAGCTAATGTAGCTATAGCGCATTTTACGGAAAAACGCTACTGCTAAGTCTAAGCACGGATAAAAAAATACATTGGCCATCAATGATCTTTTTGTGTATAAACTGAATTGTCAATATGAGTCCTCTCCGGTAGAACTGGAGAGGACTCATATTGTGCCATAAATTCTACACATAGAGTTCAGTGAAGACCAACTGGTTGTGATAGTTTCAGAAGTAACATATTTAAGGTGGTAAACACCCTGTTCGCGGAGCGAGGTGGGACTAAACTTGTGGGCTGATCGTAGCAGTAGCGATGTTCATAGAAGTGCGCTGCTGCTAACTTCTATAGCAGTAGCGCGGTTCACTATAGGGCGCTACTGCTATAACTAGCTGGGTTGCGAGGTCATGGCAATTAGAGCAGTAGCGCGGTTTCGCGTGGGAGCGCTACTGCTACTTTCCTTTCAACAGCGCGTTTTTATATCAAGCGCTGCTGCTAATTAGCAGCAGCGCCTTATTTTAGAGCGCGCTGCTGGTAAGATTCTGTGTATAGGCTTTTCCCTAATAGTGAAAATGTCAGTATGTTTAGTGTTTTCCTTTTGATGTTCAGAAGCAGCGATTGTGCTTTTGAACTAGCAGTGTCTGAGGCCAATATGTCACTGTTACATACAGACCTACCAGGTCCATTGGAGTACTGCTTGATAGAACTTTCTGTTTGCTGCCACTTTTTCACTATTATCTTTTGTGCATGGATTTTCTGAAGCTCTCTGAGAAGTAACACCACTGGCGTTCGGTGCAACAATTGTTCTTGTAACCTTGCCATATTTTGGAGGCAGAGGTTTGCCCTTACTATGCGTTACACATGTTGGGCAATACCAATCTGCATTAGACATGCCTTCGTTCCCATCCTGCTGAAGGCAATTTAAGTCTATTCCTCTCTCCCAAGCATCACAAACGAGTAAGCTCTCCACAACAGTGGTGAATGTTTTATATGTTTGACAGTCCAGCTGAGCATGGATATACTCACTTGATCACAGCATCCAGCTAGGATGATTGGCTGGTTAGTGCCTAACCAGTTTTAACATTTTTTGTTATCTACTTGTGATTGGAAAAGTAGGATTTCTGATGAACAAATGTTGCTGCTCCCGGTGGAACGTGATCTCCTATAATAATATTGTTTCTGTTCACAGGTTGAGTCATAGGTGCCTTCTTTTCCTAAGATTTCAGTGTTGCTTGTTCTTGAAAAGATGTTCCTTGCATCCTTGCCGTCAATAAGAGTGCACCTGCTCTCGCTCCACGGCCAGTCATGCAGAACTGGCTTCTCCAGGTAAGATCTATGTCACAAGTTACAAGTGAGTTTATATGTTCTCTCCGTTATTGCTTTATCCTGGTTTACCTTATCAGCATCCTCACTTCTGTCCTCCTTGTCTTTGTCTGTCTCCAAATCCAGACAGCATCCAGCTTGCTGTTGTGGCACTCCATTCCAGATAGAATAGAGCCAGGTATAGCCAAGTAAGCTTCTGCTCTGCCCACTCACTTATAGTGGTAACCCAAGTTTTTTGTGCAAAAAAGAGAGTGTATTTATGTATAAATAGTTGTTACAGCCACAATACTTCCTATAATTTAACAAGAAAATCTAATGTCGTCTCTCAATGTTACCTCATTCCTTCATTTAAGCATAAGTCAGCTTTAATTGCTCAAGGCGGATGCAATACACTTACAGTTTTTCCACTTACTGCCTGTAGGTCCTCTAGAGGGAACCATGTGAATCATTTGGAATAATCCTCTCTAGAAATGAAAAGAAAATAGTTTACTGATCTGAATAGTGAAGAGTATTAATCAAAGTACACAATCTCCATGTTTTGCTTATCGACCGTGATTTTTTTTGGTTTCGTGGGTGGCATTGGAGTAAACTTTGCTACTGCTTGTGGTGTAGGTGTTTCTTGATATTTCAGAATCTTGCTTCAAGCTCCATTGGCTATTCATCCTAAGAGATTCCGACAACCCAAATATACTAGAAGGCGGAATCATTTATGCAAAAGGAGTTAATTATGTAGTCGATTAGGATTTGGAGTGGAACATCTCCTGCAAAAACAATAAAAACTTTATCTTGTTTGACCTCCAGGTGGAGGTGAGCACATGACTTTTTCCTATGGCTTGTGTTGGCTTTCACTTTGTGTTTTTTTTTTCGTCCGCTGCTGACCATATCCATTTGTTGAGAGCTTGAAAACATCAGATCATGTACTTTTCCATTTCCACTATTCACCCAGTAAATGCTTTCTTCCACCGAGGTTTCTGTAATCAAACACAACTAATCATATTGCACTTGATGAAATGAGCCCTGCCATTTGGTTGAATGCAAACACAGATCTTAAATGCCTATGGTGCAGGCTTATGATGGATTATTATACCGGCCATGCCATTTTGGTGCATGGCAAAAGTGGAGTTGGAAGAAAGATGCTTATGCAAAAAAATAAAATTAGAAATGCTTATGCCCTATCTTGCTTTTATGTGGCTGGGCAAAGCTGAATGTGTCGATGACTGCTCGAGGCAAGCAAGTTTAATTACTACTTTTGTGTCACCAGTTACTTTTTCATTTATCTTCCACCTGCGCTGAAATAGTTGAGATGTGGACTATGGACTATCTTCTGGGAATATACTCCTTGTATGAAAATATAATACATGTTTTGACACTATCATAGAGTCAAAAGTCCTATATTTTGAAGCTTAAATTAGTTTGTATGGTATGCTTTACATTTGGTACTGTTTTAGAATTTAGTACGTGTCTATAACTTTATTACTCACATATTAGATTGGTATCCTAGCATCATACGAGACAAAGGGAAGTGATGCTTTTTTATATGTAGAGAAAGTTAAACAATGGATTTATTCGTATGCCTTCTGAGACGGAGATCTATCTATAGCATCTTTTCCATTAATTACCAATTTCTTAAATTGCATTAAACTTGGTTAAAATGTTTCATCAATAACAATCATTTTATTGAAAAAATGGATGGGCGCAGCAACACGCGTCATTAATGATCTAGTTAATTTATTACAATGGAGTCAGTTCAATCACATGAACACTCATTAGTAGGAGTATTGATTTAATGACTGTTTTGCTAAGTTTCAGCCAGGAAAAATCATAATTACTACTCTGTAGGGTACTTGCACCTTTGGCACCGCCACGGCCCACAAAGCAGAGCTAGTTGGAGAGGATAACGTGCGTGTGTGGATGCATACGCGAGCTAAACACAGTTGCTTTTATTACTCGGTTCCAACCGGCACATAATAATTAAGTTTGGTAATTGCATCGATTGATCAATGCTGCTGCCATGCCAGAGCTTTTCGCCCGTTACTAACGGGCTATTCACCATGTCATGAGGCTGGCTGGCTCAGGCGCTCAGGCAAAGCCTATTTGCGTATACTTTCTTCGTCTTAAAATAAGTGTCTCAACTTTATATTTTTTTTACGGAAAAACTTTCAATCTATTCATCTTTAATCATGGCAGTACAACGAATATCAAAAATAAAAATTATATCCAGATTCATAGACCACCTAGCGACGACTACAAGCACCGAGGTGCGTCAAAGGCACGCCGCCGTCATCGCCCTTCCATTTCCAGAGACGGGCACAACTTGTTGTATTAGACAGTCGGGAAGTCATCGTGCTAAGACCCCATAGGACCAGCACCCCAGAACAGCAACCGCCGCCGATGAAAAATAACGTAGATCGGAAGGATCCAAACTGAAGACACACGAACGTAGACGAACAATGACGAGATCCGATCAAATCCACCAAAGATAGATCTGACGGAGACACACCTCCACATGCCCACCAACGATGCTAGACGCACCGCCGGAACGGGGTCTAGGCGGGGAGACCTTTATTCCATCTTCAGGGAGCCGCCGCGTCTCACCTTCCTGAGTAAGACACAAACCCTAACAAGATTGAAAAAAGCGACTAAAAATGGAGCCCTCTCGCCGGCCCTTGCCAGGATCCACCGCGCTTACATGGCCCTAGGGCCACCGAAGACGAGGCGGACCTGCGCCGGCGCCGGCGAGAGGCACGAACCGTTTTTCTTTCTTGGAGGAGGAGGTCTTAACTTTATACTGACTTTAGTATAAAGTTGTATTAAAATTAAGACACTTATTTTAAAACAAATGAAGTATTATTTATAGCGGCTACCACGTGTACCGGCTGAACAACCGTATGATTCAGTTGTGCGTGGCCGTCAGATCACACAATCACAGCAGCGTGTTTTCTTCTTCTAGCATGGCATCCTCCTCTCACGTCACATCCATCAGGGCGATGCTCCATCGCATCACCGGAGGCCCAACAATGCTTTGTCGCAGCTGTCGATGCTACGTCACAGCACCGCAGTCGCCGCTGAGCGCCGAATCGAATCACCAACAGCGAGCGTTGCATTGCAGCTTCGGCAGCCCCGACAACCACCCTGCAAGCACAGCACCCTTGCATTGCAGCTCCGGCGTGGTCGCGCCCATTGCATCACAGCTCCGGGCGGCGTCGGCGATGTCGCGGCCTTGGCATCGCAGCTTCGACGGCGCCGGCGTCGTCACGCCCACTGCATTGCAGCTCCGGCGGCGCTGATGAGCGCTACATCGCAAGACGAATACATGTGGCAAGCTTTGCATTTGAAACATATGAGTTTCATGTTGAGTTCAGATCTGAAAATAATAACAGGTGCATACAATTTGCAGATATGATCCAATTAATATATGAAAACAATAACAGATGCATACAACTTGCATATATGATCCAAAACACAAATATATTCATGAGAATATAATGACTTCAACTCTGAAATCATTGCACTCGGGTCCTAGTGTCAAGCATTAAACATAACAAAGTCATCAAAATATCAATCTCAGAACATAGTGAATAACAGGCATAAAGCCCCAAAAAATTCGAAAATTCGAATATGAGCCCGAGCTCATCTGCACATGCGCTCACGAAAAAAATCAAAATAAATACTAGAAAAATTCAAAAAATTCCAAAAAAAAATTTGGGTGGTGGACAATTTGATGCGTGAGGTACGCTCCAATTTTCAAAACATTTGGACTTCTGTGCAGCTCTCAGCAAAAAAGACAAATCGGAGGTCTGTAAAAATGTGTACTGTTCATATACTGTTCTGGTCTGATTTGTCTTTTTTGCTGAGAGCTGCACAGAAGTCCAAATGTTTTGAAAATTGGAGAGTACCTCATGCATCAAATTGTCTACCACCCAATTTTTTTGGAATTTTTTGAATTTTTTTGAATTTTTTACGAATTTTTTTTTTGACCGGGTGCAGATGCACCCGGGCACCGAAACACCGTTCTCCAAATTTTTTGACTTCTATTATATAAGACTTCTCACCCAATTCTCATGTACCTCCATGTGCCTATAGAAAAATTACTCACACATGAATGATAGCGTAACGAAATTGTTCTTGCAAAAGGGTTGGTGATGACAATGGTGACGAACCCCCACCCCCTCCCCTCCGTTGCCCAAAACAGACTCTAGATCAGATCTCCGGAGGAAGAACAAAAGGCGGCGGCACAGGTTTTCTAAAATGGAAACGGGAGCGAAGGAAATCCTCCTTAATTCAAAAATTATATTTCTGAAGAGAAAAATCCAACAATTCAAAACCATTCAAAATACAGTTTTGCTAGAACTCATCTAGCTGAGTTTTAGTTATGTCTCATTCACTTTTATAGCCATTGGATATGATGTTATAAGATGCGTGTGTGCTGATATGGGTTGGTACTTTTTTTCTATCTGTTTTGTCTTTCAGGTGAATGAGACCAAATTATATCTCATCTAAATGAGTTCTAGGTACTCCCTTCAAAATACATTCAGAAAACATAAATAGTCTATGCTAATTGAAAAGGAAAACACCATCAACGACATTCAGGATCCCCTCGTCATCAGCTAAATTGTCCTCCTCTTCTTCATCCACCGCATAAAAGTTCAAGTCCCAGCCATGGTGACAACGAGATCTTCCTGCGGCGTCACCTTCCTCACGGTGCTGTCCATTAAACCGCTGCTTCACCCGTGGCCACGGGGAGGAAGATGAAGCCATGTACCTCGAGTCCACGAAATCAGAGGCACTCAGCACTACGATGGCATCCTCCAGGCTGACCACGCCGCCGTTGCGTCCCCTCGCTATTCCTCCACCGACGATGGTGTTCTTGATGCGCATCTCCGATTCACGATCCAGTCGGTCGACGCCGTCAACCAATATAACGCGGTGAGGGTTCTCCACGATCGCTTCGAATAGCCTCCCCTCGATATCGCTGTCGTTTTCCGGTGATCTCGGCCTCTTGAGGGCATGCTTGCCGGTGCGCGCGGGAATGTCGGGGCTACCGCTACCCTGCAGCTGCAGGGTCGTGAACTCGGCGTACGAGCCAAACACGAGCCTCGCGAGGTCCCGAGCCACCGTCATCTTGCCGCCACCGTCCCTTCCTAGGAAGAGCAGCCAAGTCGACGATGAGGAGCCAAACGGATTAGTGCCCGCCCTCCTCCTGGTCACACCAGATCGGCACCGGATCAGCGTGCTCGATATGCCAGGGACGATATTCCTGTGCCGCGGAACGCGAAGCTCGAGCGCATCGCAGAGGATCTTCAGATTTGTCGCGGTGAGCTCCGTGAACTTCGGCCGGCGGCAAGCAGGCTGCATGTGTCGCCGTTTAATGACTCATGAGTGAAATACAGTAGGCACATGTATATATCTGCATGGGTGTGTTATACGTACGTCTGCTTGAAGACTGGTGCCACTGCAGGTTAATCTGATGCGAGTTTTATCTTTGTAGGGGCGAAGCCATGAAGGAATGTTCGCCGTCGTTTCGTTTAGCTCGGTGCCGCCAAAGATGGCCGGTCGTCCTTCTCCTGATTTTGCTTTGCTAGCTTGACACCCACTGGAAGAATAACACAGGAAAAATTAGCGTTCTTGTTACTCCCTCCTTCCATATACATAGGACCTAATACGTCTTTCGAGGAAGCCTTTGACCAATATTAAAATTATTAGTATATAAGATGTATGATACAAAAATTATATCATTAGAAACTTCTTTAACATACGAATTCAGTGATATGATTTGTGTAACATGCATGTTATATATCATTGTGCTAACCCATGGTCAAAGGTAACCTCAAAAAACGTATTAGGCCCTGTATAAGTGAAAGGAGGGTGTAAGATTTTTACTTGTGGTCCATATTTCTTTTTCAAAAATGTCTAGATGTTTACTTCCCATAAATTTCTTTGAAATATGAAAAATAGTGAAGCTGCATGCACGCGTGCACCTACATTGGACAAACTAGTGGCCCATTCTTGTCCTAGCTTGTTATTGCATAGTAACACTTCTTTAGTGAAATAAACATTTTAAGCTAACCCTTGTCGAGATACAACCGAATGTGAAAACGAATTATCAACAGGGGAAACATTTTAAGCTACAAAAACATTTCAATTTAAAAAAATAGCTTTTGGTAGGATGATATGACTCTCTTTGAATGGTTGCCAAACAATTACTCATTTTCTTTGCATGCAATGTGGGCGAACGAATAACGGAACACATGACGAAGCATATGGCAAAACCGCATCGCGCGAAGTAGCCAGAGCATGGACATTTGTTTCTTATAAAATTTGGTTTTGTTGTAGATGTTATTTTTTTTCTATCTATCAAATTTACAAGCGCGGGTTACACATTTTGGAACGCGGGGAAAGGGAGTATCTTTCTTCAAAGATACATGACTTCATAAGTGGTTTTTTAGCTGGACTTCATAAGTGGTGGGTCTTAGAGGGCTGAGGACCCTATGTGGCCCAATTATCATTGCCTTCAACCTTAATTGTAACCGTACTGTCTCTTTATCACTAAGTTAAAGTTGCCGGGGCTCTATTCAAGCTTTTTGTCTAGTAAAGAACATTCGCCGTCATGATCACGGTCATAGAAACAGAACATCATGTCCTAGGTAATAAGAAAGAAAGCTTAAAATTCATCTACATAAAACAAAATGCCAACCGCATTGCGATATTCCCCGGCAAATAATCACATACGATATTGACATTTTGGGTGCAAATTCTTTTTGACATGTGTTAGTGATAACTTATATTTCAGCGTATTTCAGTCATGAGTTTTTTTTTCCGAGGTTCAGTCATGGGGGTTGCTAAGACCTTTAACCATTTAGCCGTTCTGCCCTGGCTGGGTAAGGAGAGGAAAAGCTAAAACTCTTCGTGTAAACAAAGCAAAACGCCAATCTGATCGATAAACGCCCACGCCTAGCCAAGTACGTACCTTCCGTGAGGGAGAGATGGTTGTCCTCGTCCAGCCCTAACCATGTCGGGAAACGGATTTGGTGAACTCGCGGCGACGTCCCAACCTACCCTACATGATTGCTCCGACGAAGCATCGACGCTGGCCCTGACCTGGGAGCTCGAGAAGCCGGCCGCGCGCATGAAGACGCGGTGGACACTGGGGTCGTCGAGGACGGAGACGACGAGCTTCTCGAGCTCGGCCTTTCCCCCGGTCCAGCCCGTGCGCCGGTATGGGTGCGCCTGCACCCGCTTCAGCGTGGCCACGAACGCGTTGGACGGCGCTGGGTCGCCAGCGTGGCGGGTCATGCCGAGACGGCCGAGCGCGAGGTCCACGGCCACGCTGAGGTCGAGCGCGTTGGTCTGCGGCGGGTGAGACCTGACGCAGGCGGCGCGGAGGATGCCATCCCATGCCGGGGCGGAGAGCATTGCCCCGGCGATGTGGAGCGGGGTGACCTGCGCGTGCCCCCGCCGCGCCGCCAGGCTCACCGCCTGCCACACCACGGCGACCGCCTCGTCCCCTAGCGCGTGCCCGCCAGCGACCCGCATACTAGTCTTGGATCACTTGGAGCTAGCCGTTAGTAGAGGCAGGTGTTTCTTCTTCGTTCCAGGTAGGTGTGAGTTGAGACTTGAGAGGTTTATCCATGCATGGCACGGCGGCCGGCATGCATGCAGGTGTAATTGCGTGGACTCCCCAGCTACTGCATCTCTACGCACGTAGTACCGTACGTAATACGTAGTTATGTATGCAAGTTACGTCGTTGTTGTGGTGATCTGATCAGTCGTAACCTCGATCGCCCGTCGATGGCATATGTCACGTACGCTCGCGTGAACAGAACTCCTGATCAGGCGTGCATGCATATGCCTTAAATGTCGTGGCTATGCATGCATGGTCCATCCTGCACATATCTGGAAATTGTCGTGGTCCATCAGTGGTCATGGCTGCAGGAAGGGACACCGTATGTATAGTAAACTAGACGAGTGAATAGCAAAAAACTACCACATTCGGGTCATCGTTCTAAAAAACTACCGTTTTTTTTAATCTTTTCAAAAAACTACCACAAAATTGTTCTGCTGTTCCAAAAAACCCAAATGACCATCTGACTTAGAAATAATCACGTTTATGACAGGTCGGGCCCGCTCCTAAACAGACAGTTTGTTGACTGTTTGTTTGACCGTTAACTTACAGCTGGGTCCCACATGTAAGTAATCTCTCTCTCCCTTATCTCTCTTCTCTCCTCCCTCTCTCCCTTATCTCTCAATCCCGAGCGCCAAGACTGGCGGAGCCACGGCCGCCGCCTGGTCCGGCCACCACCACTGCCTGGTCCGCCTGGTCCGGCCACCACCACCGCCTGGTCCGCCTGGTCCGGCCACCACCACACCACGGCCGGCGGAGCCACGGCCGCCTGGTCCGGCCACCACCACCACGGCCGCCTGGTCCGGCCACCACCACCACACCGCCTGGTCCGGCCACCACCACCACACCACGGCCGCCGCCGCCACTGGTTCGCTCGGTCCCGCCGCTGGTCCGGCCGCCGCCGCTTAGGTCCGCTTCACCGCTGGCCACGAAGCTCGAGCAAGGCGGGAGCTTCGGGCAGGAGCAGCCAGGCGAACGTGTTCCACCGCCACGGCCGCTGCTTCCCGGCCGCCACGGCCAGAGCTGGACGGCCCGACGAGCTCACCGGCGTGGTGCTGGCCGGCGACGAGCTCCGGGGAGGACGGGATTGCTTTTTATTTTTATTTTGCAGGGACCCGATTGCTTTTATATTTAGTTTCAGGACCTGTTTGCTAAAAATGCGAGGCCCCACCTGTCATAACCTGTCAATGGTCAAACTAACGGTCAAGTCTAACGGTCAACTTTGACGAGTGGACCCAAGCTGTCATAATAACATTTTAAGTTAACCAAAGTGGTCATCAGTGTGACATGGTAGTTTTTGGAACAATGTAACAATTTTGTGGTAGTTTTTGAAAAGATTAAAAAGCGGTAGTTTTTGGAACGATGACCCGTAATGTGGTAGTTTTTGCTATTCACTCTAAACTAGACAGGATACCCGTGTATATATTGTCGTGGAAGTTGATTGTAATTATTTCAATGAGATTTGGTGGATGAACATTAGCATTTTGATTAAAATGTAAGAACTGGAACTAAACAATATATACTTCTGTACCCCCATATAGTGTACCAAGGTGACGTCATATAGAGCATTGGACTTGAACTTGTTATAAACGGACGTGGTGCCTGCTTTATTTATAAATAAAACGGGGTGAAAGCTTGTTTTGAGATATAGACCATTAGATCTTTCAATCAGACGGTTCATGTTTAATTATTCCAACTAGATGGCTACTTCACCACATGCTGTTGGAAGGCAAATCTGACGGCCCATGATGCAGACAGATACTCTCCCTAAAGAAATGATTTGTTACTTTCAAAATATCAGGAAAATATGTGATTGATTAGGTTCAGCTTTCACATAACACGACAAGACTCCCAATCCATGGGTATACCACATAACTCGTGTGGCACGCGTGTTGTAAATGTAGTGGCTATGTGTGGTCCGTCCTCCTATATATTGAAATTATGGAGGACAACATTCATGGCTGCAGGAAGGGACATCTGAGGATAACATGCATCATGCATAACACAAGGGTAGGGGCCACATGTAGTAAACTAAATAACACTCGCGCATTGCTGGAAGAATTGATTGTGACATAGTTCGGTGATTTAGTTGTATGGAACTTGAATATTTGAATAAATAATATGAGAACTAAAACTCAAATACAAATGATTTATTGTATTTTATTATAAACATGTTTCTAAAATATTTATTGAATATAAGTAGCACAATAGGATGATCGTTTTCTCACGCATGATTCCATGTTGGGGTGGGCATTTCTTTTCATGCATGGTCACATGTTGAGATGGCAAGTTTGCATGTTGGGAGAAATATATTAGTGGGGATCATCGGATATAATGGTATAATAGAATGAGCTTTTTCTCATGCATGGTTCCATATTGAGGCGGGCATTTTGCTTTCATGCATGGTTACATGTTGAGATGGCAAATTTGTATTTTTTTATAGAATATGAGTACCAATGTACATTCCACTTTCATGGTTTGAAATTAAAGACATAAATGGTATCAAAGCATCATCCAGCCTTATTATTACGAAATGAAATTGACGTTCACTAGCATTAGCAAAAAAATGGAAGCAAAACAGAAAACCAGAATCGTTTTCATGGCTTAGCACCATACCCCTGCAAAGATCGGGTAAGTGAAGTGAAAGTCAAGGGGGTTAGTAAGGAAGAGGACACATAAGGGGATTAATGTGGAAGAGAGCATATAAAAAGGAATATTACTCAGATTAGGTACCACACCACTGCTTAACCCTTGTTGTGCTAAAAATAATGCTATGCAACTCGGTTCGCACGCTCCTCCTCGTTAGACCACCTCCAACAGCTGACCCAAGATACTACTCTTGGATCACTTGGAGCTAGCCGTTAGTAGAGACAGGTGTTTCTTCTTCGTTCAGGTAGGCGTGAGTTCTGCTCTTTCTTTGGTGGAAGCTCCTGGATGGCTGATGCTGTTTTTGGTCTGCGTGTAGCTGGACTGGAGATTGGTCTAACTTTTACCTGGCTGGACTTTTGTGTAATAGGCTTTAGTTTAGCTTGAACTGCGATATGGTGCTATTAGGTTTTCGCCCCGCTGCATGGCGAGTGTGGTGGGTTTTTGGTAGTGCCCAACTCGCTTCCCTCTTTCCCTCCTCGTGATGTCTCTGGAACTATTGTATTTCCGTTCGTTTCCAATGAAAAGGGTGTAGCCGGTTTGAAAAACAAAAAGTAGGTGTGAGTTGAGAGGTTTATGCATGCATGGCACGGCGGCGGCATGCATGCAGGTGTAATTGCATGGGCTCCCGGCTACTGCATCTCTACGCACCGAGTACCGCACGTAATACGTAAGTTATGTATGCAAGTTACGTCGTTGTTGTGGTGATCTGATCAGTAGTAACCTCGATCGCCCGTCGATGGCATATGTCACGACGCTCGCGTGAACAGAACTCCTGATCAGGCGTGCATGCATATGCCTTAAATGTCGTGGCTATGCATGCATGGTCCATCCTGCACATATCTGGAAATTGTCGTGGTCCATCAGTGGTCATGGCTGCAGGAAGGGACACCGTATGTATAGTAAACTAGACGAGTGAATAGCAAAAAACTACCACATTCGGGTCATCGTTCTAAAAACTACCGTTTTTAATCTTTTCAAAAACTACCACAAAATTGTTCTGCTGTTCCAAAAACCCAAATGACCATCTGACTTAGAAATAATCACGTTTATGACAGGTCGGGCCCGCTCCTAAACAGACCGTTTGTTGACTGTTTGTTTGACCGTTAACTTACAGCTGGGTCCCACATGTAAGTAATCTCTCTCTCTCCTTTATCTCTCTTCTCTCCCCTCCCTCTCTCCCTTATCTCTCAATCCCGAGCGCCAAGACCGGCGGAGCCACGGCCGCCGCCTGGTCCGGCCACCACCACTGCCTGGTCCGCCTGGTCCGGCCACCACCACCGCCTGGTCCGCCTGGTCCGGCCACCACCACACCACGGCCGGCGGAGCCACGGCCGCCTGGTCCGCCACCACCACCACGGCCGCCGGTCCGCCACCACCACCACGGCCGCCTGGTCCGACCACCACCACCACACCGGGTCCGGCCACCACCACCACCACACGGCCGCCGCCGCCTGGTTCACCTGGTCCCGCCAGCCTGGTCCGCCGCCGCCGCTTAGGTCCGCCCGCCAGCCACGAGCTCGAGCACGGGCGGGAGCTCGGCGAGGAGCAGCCAGGCGCTCGGCGGTTCCGGCCTGCCACGGCTGCTTCCCGCCGGCCACGGCCAGAGCTGGACGGCCCTGACGAGCTCACCGGCGTGGTGCTGGCCGGCTCCGGCGACGAGCTCCCGGGGAGGACGGGATTGCTTTTTATTTTTTATTTTTGCAGGGACCCGATTGCTTTTATATTTAGTTTCAGGGACCTGTTTGCTAAAAAATGCGTAGGCCCCACCTGTCTTTACCTGTCAATGGTCAAACTAACGGTCAAGTCTAACGGTCAACCTGACGAGTGGACCCAAGCTGTCATAATAACATTTTAAGTTAACCAAAGTGGTCATCAGTGTGACATGATAGTTTTTGGAACAATGAGAACAATTTTGTGGTAGTTTTTGAAAAGATTAAAAAGTGGTAGTTTTTGAAACGATGACCCGTAATGTGGTAGTTTTTGCTATTCACTCTAAACTAGACAGGATACCCGTGTATTGTCGTGGAAGTTGATTGTAATTATTTCAATGAGATTTGGTGGATGAACATTAGCATTTTGATTAAAATGTAAGAACTGGAACTAAACAATATATACTTCTGTACCCCATATAGTGTACCAAGGTGACGTCATATAGAGCATTGGACTTGAACTTGTTATAAACGGACGTGGTGCCTGCTTTATTTATAAATAAAACGGGGTGAAAGCCTGTTTTGAGATATAGACCATTAGATCTTTCGAATCAGACGGTTCATGTTTAATTATTCCAACTAGATGGCTACTTCACCACATGCTGTTGGAAGGCAAATCTGACGGCCCATGATGCAGACAGATACTCTCCCTAAAGAAATGATTTGTTACTTTCAAAATATCAGGAAAATTTGTGATTGATTAGGTTCAGCTTTCGCATAACACGACAAGACTCCCAATCCATGGGTATACCACATAACTCGTGTGGCACGCGTGTTGTAAATGTAGTGGCTATGTGTGGTCCGTCCTCCCTATATATTGAAATTATGGAGCGACAACATTCATGGCTGCAGGAAGGGACATCTGAGGATAACATGCATCATGCATAACACAAGGGTAGGGGCCACATGTAGTAAACTAAATAACACTCGCGCATTGCTGGAAGAATTGATTGTGACATAGTTCGGTGATTTAGTTGTATGGAACTTGAATATTTGAATAAATAATATGAGAACTAAAACTCAAATACAAATGATTTATTGTATTTTATTATAAAAATGTTTCTAAAATATTTATTGAATATAAGTAGCACAATAGGATGATCGTTTTCTCACGCATGATTCCATGTTGGGGTGGGCATTTCTTTTCATGCATGGTTACATGTTGAGATGGCAAGTTTGCATGTTGGGAGAAATATATTAGTGGGGATCATCGGATATAATGGTATAATAGAATGAGCTTTTTCTCATGCATGGTTCCATATTGAGGCGGGCATTTTGCTTTCATGCATGGTTACATGTTGAGATGGCAAATTTGTATTTTTTTATAGAATATGAGTACCAATGTACATTCCACTTTCATGGTTTGAAATTAAAGACATAAATGGTATCAAAGCATCATCCAGCCTTATTACACGAAATGAAATCGACGCTCACTAGCATTAGCAAAAAATGGAAGCAAAACAGAAAACCAGAATCGCTTTTCATGGCTTAGCACCATACCCCTACAAAGATCGGGTAAGTGAAGTGAAAGTCAAGGGGGTTAGTGAGGAAGAGGACACATAAGGGGATTAATGTGGAAGAGAGCATATAAAAAGGAATATTACTCAGATTAGGTACCACACCACTGCTTAACCCTTGTTGTGCTAAAATAATGCTATGCAACTCGGTTCGACGCTCCTCCTCGTTAGACCACCTCCAACAGCTGACCCGCATACTACTCTTGGATCACTTGGAGCTAGCCGTTAGTAGAGACAGGTGTTTCTTCTTCGCTCCAGGTAGGCGTGAGTTCTGCTCTTTCTTTGGTGGAAGCTCCTGGATGGCTGATGCTGTTTTTGGTCTGCGTGTAGCTGGACTGGAGATTGGTCTAACTTTTCGCCTGGCTGGACTTTTGTGTAATAGGCTTTAGTTTAGCTTGAACTGCGATATGGTGCTATTAGGTTTTCGCCCCGCGGCATGGCGAGTGTGGTGGGTTTTTTGGTAGTGCCCGAACTCGCTTCCCTCTTTCCCTCCTCGTGATGTCTCTGAAACTATTGTATTTCCGTTCGTTTCCAATGAAAAGGGTGTAGCCCGCTTGAAAAACAAAAAGTAGGTGTGAGTTGAGAGGTTTATGCATGCATGGCACGGCGGCGGCATGCATGCAGGTGTAATTGCATGGGCTCCCGGCTACTGCATCTCTACGCACCGAGTACCGCACGTAATACGAAGTTATGTATGCAAGTTACGTCGTTGTTGTGGTGATCTGATCAGTAGTAACCTCGATCGCCCGTCGATGGCATATGTCACGACGCTCGCGTGAACAGAACTCCTGATCAGGCGTGCATGCATATGCCTTAAATGTCGTGGCTATGCATGCATGGTCCATCCTGCACATATCTGGAAATTGTCGTGGTCCATCGGTGGTCATGGCTGCAGGAAGGGACACCGTATGTATAGTAAACTAGACAGTGAATAGCAAAAACTACCACATTCGGTCATCGTTCTAAAAAACTACCGTTTTTTTTAATCTTTTCAAAAAACTACCACAAAATTGTTCTGCTGTTCCAAAAAACCCAAATGACCATCTGACTTAGAAATAATCACGTTTATGACAGGTCGGGCCCGCTCCTAAACAGACCGTTTGTTGACTGTTTGTTTGACCGTTAACTTACAGCTGGGTCCCACATGTAAGTAATCTATCTCTCTCCCTTATCTCTCTTCTCTCCCCTCCCTCTCTCCCTTATCTCTCAATCCCGAGCGCCAAGACCGGCGGAGCCACGGCCGCCGCCTGGTCCGGCCACCACCACTGCCTGGTCCGCCTGGTCCGGCCACCACCACCGCCTGGTCCGCCTGGTCCGGCCACCACCACACCACGGCCGGCGGAGACACGTCCGCCTGGTCCGGCCACCACCACCACACCACGGCCGCCGCCGCCTGTCCGGCCACCGCCGCCGTCGCTGGTTCACTGGTCCCGCCGCCGCCTGGCGCCGCCGCCGCTTAGGTCCGCCTGGCCGCCACGAGCTCGAGCACGGGCGGGAGCTCGGGCAGGAGCAGCCAGGCGCGGGCGGTTCCACCTGCCACTTTGCCGCTTCCCTGCCACGGCCAGAGCTGGACGGCTCGACGAGCTCACCGGCGTGGTGCTGGCGGCTCGTGACGAGCTCCCGGGAGGACGGGATTGCTTTTTATTTTTATTTTTGCAGGGACCCGATTGCTTTTATATTTAGTTTCGTGGACCTGTTTGCTAAAAATGCGTAGGCCCCACCTGTCATAACCTGTCAATGGTCAAACTAACGGTCAAGTCTAACGGTCAACTCGACGAGTGGACCCAAGCTGTCATAATAACATTTTAAGTTAACCAAAGTGGTCATCGGTGTGACATGATAGTTTTTGGAACAATGAACAATTTTGTGGTAGTTTTTGAAAAGATTAAAAAAGTGGTAGTTTTTGAAACGATGACCCGTAATGTGGTAGTTTTTGCTATTCACTCTAAACTAGACAGGATACCCGTGTATTGTCGTGGAAGTTGATTGTAATTATTTCAATGAGATTTGGTGGATGAACATTAGCATTTTGATTAAAATGTAAGAACTGGAACTAAACAATATATACTTCTGTACCCCCATATAGTGTACCAAGGTGACGTCATATAGAGCATTGGACTTGAACTTGTTATAAACGGACGTGGTGCCTGCTTTATTTATAAATAAAACGGGGTGAAAGCCTGTTTTGAGATATAGACCATTAGATCTTTCGAATCAGACGGTTCATGTTTAATTATTCCAACTAGATGGCTACTTCACCACATGCTGTTGGAAGGCAAATCTGACGGCCCATGATGCAGACAGATACTCTCCCTAAAGAAATGATTTGTTACTTTCAAAATATCAGGAAAATTTGTGATTGATTAGGTTCAGCTTTAGCATAACACGACAAGACTCCCAATCCATGGGTATACCACATAACTCGTGTGGCACGCGTGTTGTAAATGTAGTGGCTATGTGTGGTCCGTCCTCCCTATATATTGAAATTATGGAGCGACAACATTCATGGCTGCAGGAAGGGACATCTGAGGATAACATGCATCATGCATAACACAAGGGTAGGGGCCACATGTAGTAAACTAAATAACACTCGCGCATTGCTGGAAGAATTGATTGTGACATAGTTCGGTGATTTAGTTGTATGGAACTTGAATATTTGAATAAATAATATGAGAACTAAAACTCAAATACAAATGATTTATTGTATTTTATTATAAAATGTTTCTAAAATATTTATTGAATATAAGTAGCACAATAGGATGATCGTTTTCTCACGCATGATTCCATGTTGGGGTGGGCATTTCTTTTCATGCATGGTTACATGTTGAGATGGCAAGTTTGCATGTTGGGAGAAATATATTAGTGGGGATCGTCGGATATAATGGTATAATAGAATGAGCTTTTTCTCATGCATGGTTCCATATTGAGGCGGGCATTTTGCTTTCATGCATGGTTACATGTTGAGATGGCAAATTTGTATTTTTTTATAGAATATGAGTACCAATGTACATTCCACTTTCATGGTTTGAAATTAATGACATAAATGGTATCAAAGCATCATCCAGCCTTATTACACGAAATGAAATCGACGTTCACTAGCATTAGCAAAAAAATGGAAGCAAAACAGAAAACCAGAATCGTTTTCATGGCTTAGCACCATACCCCTACAAAGATCGGGTAAGTGAAGTGAAAGTCAAGGGGGTTAGTGAGGAAGAGGACACATAAGGGGATTAATGTGGAAGAGAGCATATAAAAAGGAATATTACTCAGATTAGGTACCACACCACTGCTTAACCCTTGTTGTGCTAAAAATAATGCTATGCAACTCGGTTCGCACGCTCCTCCTCGTTAGACCACCTCCAACAGCTGACCCGCATACTACTCTTGGATCACTTGGAGCTAGCCGTTAGTAGAGACAGGTGTTTCTTCTTCGTTCCAGGTAGGCGTGAGTTCTGCTCTTTCTTTGGTGGAAGCTCCCTGGATGGCTGATGCTGTTTTTGGTCTGCGTGTAGCTGGACTGGAGAGTGGTCTAACTTTTCGCCTGGCTGGACTTTTGTGTAATAGGCTGTAGTTTAGCTTGAACTGCGATATGGTGCTATTAGGTTTTCGCCCATGCATGGCGAGTGTGGTGGGTTTTTGGTAGTGCCGAACTCGCTTCCCTCTTTCCCTCCTCGTGATGTCTCCGAAACTATTGTATTTCCGTTCGTTTCCAATGAAAAGGGGTGTAGCCAGTTTGAAAAACAAAAAGTAGGTGTGAGTTGAGAGGTTTATGCATGCATGGCACGGCGCCGGCATGCATGCAGGTGTAATTGCATGGGCTCCCCATTGCATCTCTACGCACCGGTACCGCACGTAATACGTAAGTTATGTATGCAAGTTACGTCGTTGTTGTGGTGATCTGATCAGTAGTAACCTCGATCGCCCGTCGATGGCATATGTCACGACGCTCGCGTGAACAGAACTCCTGATCAGGCGTGCATGCATATGCCTTAAATGTCGTGGCTATGCATGCATGGTCCATCCTGCACATATCTGGAAATTGTCGTGGTCCATCGGTGGTCATGGCTGCAGGAAGGGACACCGTATGTATAGTAAACTAGGCAGTGAATAGCAAAAACTACCACATTCGGTCATCGTTCTAAAAACTACCGCTTTTTTAATCTTTTCAAAAACTACCACAAAATTGTTCTGCTGTTCCAAAAAACCCAAATGACCATCTGACTTAGAAATAATCACGTTTATGGCAGGTCGGGCCCGCTCCTAAACAGACCGTTTGTTGACTGTTTGTTTGACCGTTAACATACAGCTGGGTCCCACATGTAAGTAATCTATCTCTCTCCCTTATCTCTCTTCTCTCCCCTCCCTCTCTCCCTTATCTCTCAATCCCGAGCGCCAAGACCGGCGGAGCCACGGCCGCTGGTCCGCCACCACCATCGCTCGGTCCGCCTGGTCCGTCCACCACCACCGCCTGGTCCGCCTGGTCCGGCCACCCCCACACCACGGACGGCGGAGCCCCGGCCGCTGGTCCGCCACCACCACCACACCACGGCCGCCGCCGCGCCGGTCCGGCCACCGCCGCCGCCGCTGGTTCACTGGTCCCGCCGCCCGCTGGTCTGCCGCCGCGCCGCTTAGGTCCGCCCGCCCGCTGGCCTGAAGCTCGAGCAGGCGGGGAGCTCGGCGGGAGAGCAGCCAGGCGCTCGGGCGGTTCCCTGCCACGGCTGCTGCTTCCGCCGGCCACGGGCAGAGCTGGGCAGCCTCGACGAGCTCACCGGCGTGGTGCTGGCGGCTCGGCTGACGAGCTCCCGGGGAGGACGGGATTGCTTTTTATTTTTATTTTTGCAGGGACCCGATTGCTTTTATATTTAGTTTCGTGGACCTGTTTGCTAAAAATGCGTAGGCCCCACCTGTCATAACCTGTCAATGGTCAAACTAACGGTCAAGTCTAACGGTCAACCTGACGAGTGGACCCAAGCTGTCATAATAACATTTTAAGTTAACCAAAGTGGTCATCAGTGTGACATGGTAGTTTTTTGGAACAACAGAACAATTTTGTGGTAGTTTTTTGAAAAGATTAAAAAAGCGGTAGTTTTTTGGAACGATGACCCGTAATGTGGTAGTTTTTTGCTATTCACTCTAAACTAGACAGGATACCCCGTGTATATATTGTCGTGGAAGTTGATTGTAATTATTTCAATGAGATTTGGTGGATGAACATTAGCATTTTGATTAAAATGTAAGAACTGGAACTAAACAATATATACTTCTGTACCCCATATAGTGTACCAAGGTGACGTCATATAGAGCATTGGACTTGAACTTGTTATAAACGGACGTGGTGCCTGCTTTATTTATAAATAAAACGGGTGAAAGCTTGTTTTGAGATATAGACCATTAGATCTTTCGAATCAGACGGTTCATGTTTAATTATTCCAACTAGATGGCTACTTCACCACATGCTGTTGGAAGGCAAATCTGACGGCCCATGATGCAGACAGATACTCTCCCTAAAGAAATGATTTGTTACTTTCAAAATATCAGGAAAATTTGTGATTGATTAGGTTCAGCTTTCGCATAACACGACAAGACTCCCAATCCATGGGTATACCACATAACTCGTGTGGCACGCGTGTTGTAAATGTAGTGGCTATGTGTGGTCCGTCCTCCTATATATTGAAATTATGGAGCGACAACATTCATGGCTGCAGGAAGGGACATCTGAGGATAACATGCATCATGCATAACACAAGGGTAGGGGCCACATGTAGTAAACTAAATAACACTCGCGCATTGCTGGAAGAATTGATTGTGACATAGTTCGGTGATTTAGTTGTATGGAACTTGAATATTTGAATAAATAATATGAGAACTAAAACTCAAATACAAATGATTTATTGTATTTTATTATAAAAATGTTTCTAAAATATTTATTGAATATAAGTAGCACAATAGGATGATCGTTTTCTCACGCATGATTCCATGTTGGGGTGGGCATTTCTTTTCATGCATGGTTACATGTTGAGATGGCAAGTTTGCATGTTGGGAGAAATATATTAGTGGGGATCGTCGGATATAATGGTATAATAGAATGAGCTTTTTCTCATGCATGGTTCCATATTGAGGCGGGCATTTTGCTTTCATGCATGGTTACATGTTGAGATGGCAAATTTGTATTTTTTTATAGAATATGAGTACCAATGTACATTCCACTTTCATGGTTTGAAATTAATGACATAAATGGTATCAAAGCATCATCCAGCCTTATTACACGAAATGAAATCGACGTTCACTAGCATTAGCAAAAAAATGGAAGCAAAACAGAAAACCAGAATCGCTTTCATGGCTTAGCACCATACCCCTACAAAGATCGGGTAAGTGAAGTGAAAGTCAAGGGGGTTAGTGAGGAAGAGGACACATAAGGGGATTAATGTGGAAGAGAGCATATAAAAAGGAATATTACTCAGATTAGGTACCACACCACTGCTTAACCCTTGTTGTGCTAAAAATAATGCTATGCAACTCGGTTCATACGCTCCTCCTCGTTAGACCACCTCCAACAGCTGACCCGCATACTACTCTTGGATCACTTGGAGCTAGCCGTTAGTAGAGACAGGTGTTTCTTCTTCGTTCCAGGTAGGCGTGAGTTCTGCTCTTTCTTTGGTGGAAGCTCCTGGATGGCTGATGCTGTTTTTGGTCTGCGTGTAGCTGGACTGGAGAGTGGTCTAACTTTTCGCCTGGCTGGACTTTTGTGTAATAGGCTGTAGTTTAGCTTGAACTGCGATATGGTGCTATTAGGTTTTCGCCCCGCGGCATGGCGAGTGTGGTGGGTTTTTGGTAGTGCCGAACTCGCTTCCCTCTTTCCCTCCTCGTGATGTCTCTGAAACTATTGTATTTCCGTTCGTTTCCAATGAAAAGGGTGTAGCCCGTTTGAAAAACAAAAAGTAGGTGTGAGTTGAGAGGTTTATGCATGCATGGCACGGCGGCCGGCATGCATGCAGGTGTAATTGCATGGGCTCCCCGGCTACTGCATCTCTACGCACCGAGTACCGTACGTAATACGTAGTTATGTATGCAAGTTACGTCGTTGTTGTGGTGATCTGATCAGTAGTAACCTCGATCGCCCGTCGATGGCATATGTCACGTACGCTCGCGTGAACAGAACTCCTGATCAGGCGTGCATGCATATGCCTTAAATGTCGTGGCTATGCATGCATGGTCCATCCTGCACATATCTGGAAATTGTCGTGGTCCATCGGTGGTCATGGCTGCAGGAAGGGACACCGTATGTATAGTAAACTAGGCAGTGAATAGCAAAAAACTACCACATTCGGGTCATCGTTCTAAAAAACTACCGTTTTTTTAATCTTTTCAAAAAACTACCACAAAATTGTTCTGCTGTTCCAAAAAACCCAAATGACCATCTGACTTAGAAATAATCACGTTTATGACAGGTCGGGCCCGCTCCTAAACAGACCGTTTGTTGACTGTTTGTTTGACCGTTAACTTACAGCTGGGTCCCACATGTAAGTAATCTATCTCTCTCCCTTATCTCTCTTCTCTCCCCTCCCTCTCTCCCTTATCTCTCAATCCCGAGCGCCAAGACCGGCGGAGCCACGGCCGCCGCCTGGTCCGGCCACCACCATCGCTCGGTCCGGCCGGGTCCGCCACCACCACCGCTGGTCCGCCTGGTCCGGCCACCACCACACCACGGCCGGCGGAGCCACGGCCGCTGGTCCGCCACCACCACCACCACGCCGCCGCCGCCGCCTCGGTCCGGCCACCGCCGCCGCTGGTTCACTCGGTCCCGCCGCCGCTGATGCCGCCGCCGCCGCTTAGGTCCGCCCGCTGCCACGAGCTCGAGCACGGGCGGGAGTTTCGGCGAGGAGCAGCGAGGCGCTGGGCGGTTCGACTGCCACGACTGCTGCTTCCCGCCGGCCACGGCCAGAGCTGGACGGCCCTGACGAGCTCACCGGCGTGGTGCTGGCCGGCTCCGGCGACGAGCTCCCGGGGAGGACGGGATTGCTTTTTATTTTTTATTTTTGCAGGGACCCGATTGCTTTTATATTTAGTTTCAGGGACCTGTTTGCTAAAAAATGCGTAGGCCCCACCTGTCATAACCTGTCAATGGTCAAACTAACGGTCAAGTCTAACGGTCAACCTGACGAGTGGACCCAAGCTGTCATAATAACATTTTAAGTTAACCAAAGTGGTCATCAGTGTGACATGGTAGTTTTTTGGAACAACAGAACAATTTTGTGGTAGTTTTTTGAAAAGATTAAAAAAGCGGTAGTTTTTTGGAACGATGACCCGTAATGTGGTAGTTTTTGCTATTCACTCTAAACTAGACAGGATACCCCGTGTATATATTGTCGTGGAAGTTGATTGTAATTATTTCAATGAGATTTGGTGGATGAACATTAGCATTTTGATTAAAATGTAAGAACTGGAACTAAACAATATATACTTCTGTACCCCCATATAGTGTACCAAGGTGACGTCATATAGAGCATTGGACTTGAACTTGTTATAAACGGACGTGGTGCCTGCTTTATTTATAAATAAAACGGGGTGAAAGCTTGTTTTGAGATATAGACCATTAGATCTTTCGAATCAGACGGTTCATGTTTAATTATTCCAACTAGATGGCTACTTCACCACATGCTGTTGGAAGGCAAATCTGACGGCCCATGATGCAGACAGATACTCTCCCTAAAGAAATGATTTGTTACTTTCAAAATATCAGGAAAATTTGTGATTGATTAGGTTCAGCTTTCACATAACACGACAAGACTCCCAATCCATGGGTATACCACATAACTCGTGTGGCACGCGTGTTGTAAATGTAGTGGCTATGTGTGGTCCGTCCTCCCTATATATTGAAATTATGGAGGACAACATTCATGGCTGCAGGAAGGGACATTTGAGGATAACATGCATCATGCATAACACAAGGGTAGGGGCCACATGTAGTAAACTAAATAACACTCGCGCATTGCTGGAAGAATTGATTGTGACATAGTTCGGTGATTTAGTTGTATGGAACTTGAATATTTGAATAAATAATATGAGAACTAAAACTCAAATACAAATGATTTATTGTATTTTATTATAAACATGTTTCTAAAATATTTATTGAATATAAGTAGCACAATAGGATGATCGTTTTCTCACGCATGATTCCATGTTGGGGTGGGCATTTCTTTT
Source organism: Aegilops bicornis (assembly GCA_021605145.1). NCBI lineage: Eukaryota > Viridiplantae > Streptophyta > Magnoliopsida > Poales > Poaceae > Aegilops > Aegilops bicornis. Next base: position 700,746,167 of record CM038672.1, on the reverse strand, counting down.
CATGCATGGTCACATGTTGAGATGGCAAGTTTGCATGTTGGGAGAAATATATTAGTGGGGATCATCGGATATAATGGTATAATAGAATGAGCTTTTTCTCATGCATGGTTCCATATTGAGGCGGGCATTTTGCTTTCATGCATGGTTACATGTTGAGATGGCAAATTTGTATTTTTTTATAGAATATGAGTACCAATGTACATTCCACTTTCATGGTTTGAAATTAAAGACATAAATGGTATCAAAGCATCATCCAGCCTTATTACACGAAATGAAATCGACGTTCACTAGCATTAGCAAAAAAATGGAAGCAAAACAGAAAACCAGAATCGTTTTCATGGCTTAGCACCATACCCCTGCAAAGATCGGGTAAGTGAAGTGAAAGTCAAGGGGGTTAGTAAGGAAGAGGACACATAAGGGGATTAATGTGGAAGAGAGCATATAAAAAGGAATATTACTCAGATTAGGTACCACACCACTGCTTAACCCTTGTTGTGCTAAAAATAATGCTATGCAACTCGGTTCGCACGCTCCTCCTCGTTAGACCACCTCCAACAGCTGACCCGCATACTACTCTTGGATCACTTGGAGCTAGCCGTTAGTAGAGACAGGTGTTTCTTCTTCGTTCCAGGTAGGCGTGAGTTCTGCTCTTTCTTTGGTGGAAGCTCCCTGGATGGCTGATGCTGTTTTTGGTCTGCGTGTAGCTGGACTGGAGATTGGTCTAACTTTTCGCCTGGCTGGACTTTTGTGTAATAGGCTTTAGTTTAGCTTGAACTGCGATATGGTGCTATTAGGTTTTCGCCTTGCATGGCGAGTGTGGTGGGTTTTTTGGTAGTGCCCGAACTCGCTTCCCTCTTTCCCTCCTCGTGATGTCTCTGGAACTATTGTATTTCCGTTCGTTTCCAATGAAAAGGGGTGTAGCCCGGTTTGAAAAACAAAAAGTAGGTGTGAGTTGAGAGGTTTATGCATGCATGGCACGGCGGCCGGCATGCATGCAGGTGTAATTGCATGGGCTCCCCGGCTACTGCATCTCTACGCACCGAGTACCGTACGTAATACGTAGTTATGTATGCAAGTTACGTCGTTGTTGTGGTGATCTGATCAGTAGTAACCTCGATCGCCCGTCGATGGCATATGTCACGTACGCTCGCGTGAACAGAACTCCTGATCAGGCGTGCATGCATATGCCTTAAATGTCGTGGCTATGCATGCATGGTCCATCCTGCACATATCTGGAAATTGTCGTGGTCCATCAGTGGTCATGGCTGCAGGAAGGGACACCGTATGTATAGTAAACTAGATGAGTGAATAGCAAAAAACTACCACATTCGGTCATCGTTCTAAAAACTACCGTTTTTAATCTTTTCAAAAACTACCACAAAATTGTTCTGCTGTTCCAAAAACCCAAATGACCATCGACTTAGAAATAATCACGTTTATGACAGGTCGGGCCCGCTCCTAAATGCAGACCGTTTGTTGTTGTTTGTTTGACCGTTAACTTACAGCTGGGTCCCACATGTAAGTAATCTCTCTCTCCTTATCTCTCTTCTCTCCCTCCTCTCTCCCTTATCTCTCAATCCCGGCGCCAAGATCGGCGGAGCCACGGCCGCCGCTGGTCCGCCACCACCATCGCTCGGGTCCGCTCGGGTCCGCCACCACCACCGCCGGTCCGCCTGGTCCGGCCACCACCACACCACGGCCGGCGGAGCCACGCCGCTGGTCCGCCACCACCACCACCACGGCCGCTGGTCCGGCCACCACCACCACACCGCTGGTCCGCCACCACCACCACACCACGGCCGCCGCCGCCTGGTTCACTGGTCCCGCCGCTGGTCCGGCCGCCGCCGCCGCTTAGGTCCGCCCGCTGGCCACGAGCTCGAGCACGGCGGGAGCTCGGGCAGGAGCAGCCAGGCGCCGGCGGTTCCCACGGCCGGCTGCTTCCGCCGCCACGGCCAGAGCTGGACGGCCTCGACGAGCTCACCGGCGTGGTGCTGGCCTGCTCGGCGAGCTCCGGGGAGGACGGGATTGCTTTTTATTTTTTATTTTTGCAGGGACCCGATTGCTTTTATATTTAGTTTCAGGGACCTGTTTGCTAAAAAATGCGTAGGCCCCACCTGTCATAACCTGTCAATGGTCAAACTAACGGTCAAGTCTAACGGTCAACCTGACGAGTGGACCCAAGCTGTCATAATAACATTTTAAGTTAACCAAAGTGGTCATCAGTGTGACATGATAGTTTTTTGGAACAATGAGAACAATTTTGTGGTAGTTTTTGAAAAGATTAAAAAGTGGTAGTTTTTGAAACGATGACCCGTAATGTGGTAGTTTTTGCTATTCACTCTAAACTAGACAGGATACCCCGTGTATTGTCGTGGAAGTTGATTGTAATTATTTCAATGAGATTTGGTGGATGAACATTAGCATTTTGATTAAAATGTAAGAACTGGAACTAAACAATATATACTTCTGTACCCCCATATAGTGTACCAAGGTGACGTCATATAGAGCATTGGACTTGAACTTGTTATAAACGGACGTGGTGCCTGCTTTATTTATAAATAAAACGGGTGAAAGCCTGTTTTGAGATATAGACCATTAGATCTTTCGAATCAGACGGTTCATGTTTAATTATTCCAACTAGATGGCTACTTCACCACATGCTGTTGGAAGGCAAATCTGACGGCCCATGATGCAGACAGATACTCTCCCTAAAGAAATGATTTGTTACTTTCAAAATATCAGGAAAATTTGTGATTGATTAGGTTCAGCTTTCACATAACACGACAAGACTCCCAATCCATGGGTATACCACATAACTCGTGTGGCACGCGTGTTGTAAATGTAGTGGCTATGTGTGGTCCGTCCTCCCTATATATTGAAATTATGGAGCGACAACATTCATGGCTGCAGGAAGGGACATCTGAGGATAACATGCATCATGCATAACACAAGGGTAGGGGCCACATGTAGTAAACTAAATAACACTCGCGCATTGCTGGAAGAATTGATTGTGACATAGTTCGGTGATTTAGTTGTATGGAACTTGAATATTTGAATAAATAATATGAGAACTAAAACTCAAATACAAATGATTTATTGTATTTTATTATAAAAATGTTTCTAAAATATTTATTGAATATAAGTAGCACAATAGGATGATCGTTTTCTCACGCATGATTCCATGTTGGGGTGGGCATTTCTTTTCATGCATGGTTACATGTTGAGATGGCAAGTTTGCATGTTGGGAGAAATATATTAGTGGGGATCATCGGATATAATGGTATAATAGAATGAGCTTTTTCTCATGCATGGTTCCATATTGAGGCGGGCATTTTGCTTTCATGCATGGTTACATGTTGAGATGGCAAATTTGTATTTTTTTATAGAATATGAGTACCAATGTACATTCCACTTTCATGGTTTGAAATGAATGACATAAATGGTATCAAAGCATCATCCAGCCTTATTACACGAAATGAAATCGACGTTCACTAGCATTAGCAAAAAAATGGAAGCAAAACAGAAAACCAGAATCGTTTTCATGGCTTAGCACCATACCCCTAGAAAGATCGGGTAAGTGAAGTGAAAGTCAAGGGGGTTAGTAAGGAAGAGGACACATAAGGGGATTAATGTGGAAGAGAGCATATAAAAGGAATATTACTCAGATTAGGTACCACACCACTGCTTAACCCTTGTTGTGCTAAAAATAATGCTATGCAACTCGGTTATACGCTCCTCCTCGTTAGACCACCTCCAACAGCTGACCCGCATACTACTCTTGGATCACTTGGAGCTAGCCGTTAGTAGAGACAGGTGTTTCTTCTTCGTTCCAGGTAGGCGTGAGTTCTGCTCTTTCTTTGGTGGAAGCTCCCTGGATGGCTGATGCTGTTTTGGTCTGCGTGTAGCTGGACTGGAGAGTGGTCTAACTTTTCGCCTGGCTGGACTTTTGTGTAATAGGCTGTAGTTTAGCTTGAACTGCGATATGGTGCTATTAGGTTTTAAGCCCATGCATGGCGAGTGTGGTGGGTTTTTTGGTAGTGCCCGAACTCGCTTCCCTCTTTCCCTCCTCGTGATGTCTCTGGAACTATTGTATTTCGGTTCGTTTCCAATGAAAAGGGGTGTAGCCCGGTTTGAAAAACAAAAAGTAGGTGTGAGTTGAGAGGTTTATGCATGCATGGCACGGCGGCCGGCATGCATGCAGGTGTAATTGCATGGGCTCCCCGGCTACTGCATCTCTACGCACCGAGTACCGTACGTAATACGTAGTTATGTATGCAAGTTACGTCGTTGTTGTGGTGATCTGATCAGTTGTAACCTCGATCGCCCGTCGATGGCATATGTCACGTACACTCGCGTGAACAGAACTCCTGATCAGGCGTGCATGCATATGCCTTAAATGTCGTGGCTATGCATGCATGGTCCATCCTGCACATATCTAGAAATTGTCGTGGTCCATCAGTGGTCATGGCTGCAGGAAGGGACACCGTATGTATAGTAAACTAGACGAGTGAATAGCAAAAAACTACCACATTCGGGCCATCGTTCTAAAAACTAACGTTTTTTAATCTTTTCAAAAACTACCACAAAATTGTTCGCTGTTCCAAAAACCCAAATGACCATCGACTTAGAAATAATCACGTTTATGACAGGTCGGGCCCGCTCCTAAACAGACCGTTTGTTGACTGTTTGTTTGACCGTTAACTTACAGCTGGGTCCCACATGTAAGTAATCTCTCTCTCTCCCCTATCTCTCTTCTCTCCCCTCCCTCTCTCCCTTATCTCTCAATCCCGAGCGCCAAGATCGGGCGGAGCCACGGCCGCCGCTGGTCCGCCACCACCACCGCTGGTCCGCTGGTCCGGCCACCACCACCGCTGGTCCGCTGGTCCGCCACCACCACACCACGGCCGGCGGAGCCACGGCCGCCTGGTCCGGCCACCACCACCACGGCCGCCTGGTCCGGCCACCACCACCACACCGCCTGGTCCGGCCACCACCACCACACCACGGCCGCCGCCGCCTTCACTTCACGGTCCGCCGCTGGTCCGGCCGCCGCCGCGCTAGGTCCGCCCGCCGCTGGCCGCCACGAAGCTCGAGCAGGCGGGAGCTCGGCAGGAGCAGCCAGGCGCCGGGCGGTTCGACTGCCACTGTTGCTTCCCGCCGGCCACGGCCAGAGCTGGGCAGCCTGACGAGCTCACCGGCGTGGTGCTGGCGGCTCGGCGACGAGCTCCGGGGAGGACGGGATTGCTTTTTATTTTTATTTTTGCAGGGACCCGATTGCTTTTATATTTAGTTTCAGGGACCTGTTTGCTAAAAATGCGTGAGGCCCCACCTGTCATAACCTGTCAATGGTCAAACTAACGGTCAAGTCTAACGGTCAACCTGACGAGTGGACCCAAGCTGTCATAATAACATTTTAAGTTAACCAAAGTGGTCATCGATTGTGACATGATAGTTTTTGGAACAGCAGAACAATTTTGTGGTAGTTTTTTGAAAAGATTAAAAAAGTGGTAGTTTTTTGAAACGATGACCCGTAATGTGGTAGTTTTTTGCTATTCACTCTAAACTAGACAGGATACCCCGTGTATTGTCGTGGAAGTTGATTGTAATTATTTCAATGAGATTTGGTGGATGAACATTAGCATTTTGATTAAAATGTAAGAACTGGAACTAAACAATATATACTTCTGTACCCCCATATAGTGTACCAAGGTGACGTCATATAGAGCATTGGACTTGAACTTGTTATAAACGGACGTGGTGCCTGCTTTATTTATAAATAAAACGGGGTGAAAGCCTGTTTTGAGATATAGACCATTAGATCTTCGAATCAGACGGTTCATGTTTAATTATTCCAACTAGATGGCTACTTCACCACATGCTGTTGGAAGGCAAATCTGACGGCCCATGATGCAGACAGATACTCTCCCTAAAGAAATGATTTGTTACTTTCAAAATATCAGGAAAATTTGTGATTGATTAGGTTCAGCTTTCACATAACACGACAAGACTCCCAATCCATGGGTATACCACATAACTCGTGTGGCACGCGTGTTGTAAATGTAGTGGCTATGTGTGGTCCGTCCTCCCTATATATTGAAATTATGGAGCGACAACATTCATGGCTGCAGGAAGGGACATCTGAGGATAACATGCATCATGCATAACACAAGGGTAGGGGCCACATGTAGTAAACTAAATAACACTCGCGCATTGCTGGAAGAATTGATTTTGACATAGTTCGGTGATTTAGTTGTATGGAACTTGAATATTTGAATAAATAATATGAGAACTAAAACTCAAATACAAATGATTTATTGTATTTTATTATAAAAATGTTGCTAAAATATTTATTGAATATAAGTAGCACAATAGGATGATCGTTTTCTCACGCATGATTCCATGTTGGGGTGGGCATTTCTTTTCATGCATGGTTACATGTTGAGATGGCAAGTTTGCATGTTGGGAGAAATATATTAGTGGGGATCATCGGATATAATGGTATAATAGAATGAGCTTTTTCTCATGCATGGTTCCATATTGAGGCGGGCATTTTGCTTTCATGCATGGTTACATCTTGAGATGGCAAATTTGTATTTTTTTATAGAATATGAGTACCAATGTACATTCCACTTTCATGGTTTGAAATTAATGACATAAATGGTATCAAAGCATCATCCAGCCTTATTACACGAAATGAAATCGACGTTCACTAGCATTAGCAAAAAAATGGAAGCAAAACAGAAAACCAGAATCGTTTTCATGGCTTAGCACCATACCCCTAGAAAGATCGGGTAAGTGAAGTGAAAGTCAAGGGGGTTAGTAAGGAAGAGGACACATAAGGGGATTAATGTGGAAGAGAGCATATAAAAAGGAATATTACTCAGATTAGGTACCACACCATTGCTTAACCCTTGTTGTGCTAAAAATAATGCTATGCAACTCGGTTCGCACGCTCCTCCTCGTTAGACCACCTCCAACAGCTGACCCGCATACTACTCTTGGATCACTTGGAGCTAGCCGTTAGTAGAGACAGGTGTTTCTTCTTCGTTCAGGTAGGCGTGAGTTCTGCTCTTTCTTTGGTGGAAGCTCCCTGGATGGCTGATGCTGTTTTGGTCTGCGTGTAGCTGGACTGGAGAGTGGTCTAACTTTTCGCCTGGCTGGACTTTTGTGTAATAGGCTGTAGTTTAGCTTGAACTGCGATATGGTGCTATTAGGTTTTAAGCCCAGCGGCATGGCGAAGTGTGGTGGGTTTTTGGTAGTGCCGAACTCGCTTCCCTCTTTCCCTCCTCGTGATGTCTCCGGAACTATTGTATTTCGGTTCGTTTCCAATGAAAAGGGTGTAGCCGGTTTGAAAAACAAAAAGTAGGTGTGAGTTGAGAGGTTTATGCATGCATGGCACGGCGGCCGGCATGCATGCAGGTGTAATTGCATGGGCTCCCGGCTACTGCATCTCTACGCACCGAGTACCGTGACGTATCACGTAGTTATGTATGCAAGTTACGTCGTTGTTGTGGTGATCTGATCAATTGTAACCTCGATCGCCCGTCGATGGCATATGTCACGTACACTCGCGTGAACAGAACTCCTGATCAGGCGTGCATGCATATGCCTTAAATGTCGTGGCTATGCATGCATGGTCCATCCTGCACATATCTAGAAATTGTCGTGGTCCATCAGTGGTCATGGCTGCAGGAAGGGACACCGTATGTATAGTAAACTAGGCAGTGAATAGCAAAAACTACCACATTCGGGCCATCGTTCTAAAAACTAACGTTTTTAATCTTTTCAAAAACTACCACAAAATTGTTCTGCTGTTCCAAAAAACCCAAATGACCATCTGACTTAGAAATAATCACGTTTATGACAGGTCGGGCCCGCTCCTAAACAGACCGTTTGTTGACTGTTTGTTTGACCGTTAACTTACAGCTGGGTCCCACATGTAAGTAATCTCTCTCTCTCCCCTATCTCTCTTCTCTCCCCTCCCTCTCTCCTTATCTCTCAATCCCGGCGCCAAGATCGGCGGAGCCACGGCCGCCGCTGGTCTAGCCACCACCTTTGCACAGTCCGCTGGTCCGGCCACCACCACCGCTGGTCCGCTGGTCCGGCCACCACCACACCACGGCCGGCGGAGCCACGGCCGCTGGTCCGCCACCACCACCACGGCCGCTGGTCCGCCACCACCACCACACCGCTGGTCCGCCACCACCACCACACCACGGCCGCCGCCGCCTGTTCACTGGTCCTCCGCCCGCTGGTCCGGCCGCCGCCGCCTGCTTAGGTCCGCCCGCCCTGGCAGCCACGAGCTCGAGCAGGCGGGGAGCTCGGCGAGGAGCAGCCGAGGCGCTGAGGCGGTTCCGGCTGCCATTCTTGCTTCCCGCCGGCCACGGCAGAGCTGGGCGGCCTGACGAGCTCACCGGCGTGGTGCTGGCGGCTCGGCGACGAGCTCCGGGGAGGACGGGATTGCTTTTATTTTTTATTTTGCAGGGACCCGATTGCTTTTATATTTAGTTTCAGGGACCTGTTTGCTAAAAATGCGTAGGCCCCACCTGTCATAACCTGTCAATGGTCAAACTAACGGTCAAGTCTAACGGTCAACTTTGACGAGTGGACCCAAGCTGTCATAATAACATTTTAAGTTAACCAAAGTGGTCATCGGTGTGACATGATAGTTTTTGGAACAGCAGAACAATTTTGTGGTAGTTTTTGAAAAGATTAAAAAGTGGTAGTTTTTTGAAGCGATGACCCGTAATGTGGTAGTTTTTGCTATTCACTCTAAACTAGACAGGATACCCGTGTATTGTCGTGGAAGTTGATTGTAATTATTTCAATGAGATTTGGTGGATGAACATTAGCATTTTGATTAAAATGTAAGAACTGGAACTAAACAATATATACTTCTGTACCCCCATATAGTGTACCAAGGTGACGTCATATAGAGCATTGGACTTGAACTTGTTATAAACGGACGTGGTGCCTGCTTTATTTATAAATAAAACGGGGTGAAAGCCTGTTTTGAGATATAGACCATTAGATCTTTCGAATCAGACGGTTCATGTTTAATTATTCCAACTAGATGGCTACTTCACCACATGCTGTTGGAAGGCAAATCTGACGGCCCATGATGCAGACAGATACTCTCCCTAAAGAAATGATTTGTTACTTTCAAAATATCAGGAAAATTTGTGATTGATTAGGTTCAGCTTTCACATAACACGACAAGACTCCCAATCCATGGGTATACCACATAACTCGTGTGGCACGCGTGTTGTAAATGTAGTGGCTATGTGTGGTCCGTCCTCCCTATATATTGAAATTATGGAGCGACAACATTCATGGCTGCAGGAAGGGACATCTGAGGATAACATGCATCATGCATAACACAAGGGTAGGGGCCACATGTAGTAAACTAAATAACACTCGCGCATTGCTGGAAGAATTGATTTTGACATAGTTCGGTGATTTAGTTGTATGGAACTTGAATATTTGAATAAATAATATGAGAACTAAAACTCAAATACAAATGATTTATTGTATTTTATTATAAAAATGTTGCTAAAATATTTATTGAATATAAGTAGCACAATAGGATGATCGTTTTCTCACGCATGATTCCATGTTGGGGTGGGCATTTCTTTTCATGCATGGTTACATGTTGAGATGGCAAGTTTGCATGTTGGGAGAAATATATTAGTGGGGATCATCGGATATAATGGTATAATAGAATGAGCTTTTTCTCATGCATGGTTCCATATTGAGGCGGGCATTTTGCTTTCATGCATGGTTACATGTTGAGATGGCAAATTTGTATTTTTTATAGAATATGAGTACCAATGTACATTCCACTTTCATGGTTTGAAATTAATGACATAAATGGTATCAAAGCATCATCCAGCCTTATTACACGAAATGAAATCGACGTTCACTAGCATTAGCAAAAAAATGGAAGCAAAACAGAAAACCAGAATCGTTTTCATGGCTTAGCACCATACCCCTAGAAAGATCGGGTAAGTGAAGTGAAAGTCAAGGGGGTTAGTAAGGAAGAGGACACATAAGGGGATTAATGTGGAAGAGAGCATATAAAAAGGAATATTACTCAGATTAGGTACCACACCACTGCTTAACCCTTGTTGTGCTAAAAATAATGATATGAAACTCGGTTACGCTCCTCCTCGTTAGACCACCTCCAACAGCTGACCCGCATACTACTCTTGGATCACTTGGAGCTAGCCGTTAGTAGAGACAGGTGTTTCTTCTTCGTTCAGGTAGGCGTGAGTTCTGCTCTTTCTTTGGTGGAAGCTCCTGGATGGCTGATGCTGTTTTTGGTCTGCGTGTAGCTGGACTGGAGAGTGGTCTAACTTTTCGCTGGCTGGACTTTTGTGTAATAGGCTGTAGTTTAGCTTGAACTGCGATATGGTGCTATTAGGTTTTCGCCCATGACATGGCGAGTGTGGTGGGTTTTTGGTAGTGCCGAACTCGCTTCCCTCTTTCCCTCCTCGTGATGTCTCCGGAACTATTGTATTTCCGTTCGTTTCCAATGAAAAGGGTGTAGCCAGTTTGAAAAACAAAAAGTAGGTGTGAGTTGAGAGGTTTATGCATGCATGGCACGGCGGCCGGCATGCATGCAGGTGTAATTGCATGGGCTCCCGACTCTGCATCTCTACGCACCGAGTACCGCATTTAATACGTAGTTATGTATGCAAGTTACGTCGTTGTTGTGGTGATCTGATCAGTTGTAACCTCGATCGCCCGTCGATGGCATATGTCACGTACACTCGCGTGAACAGAACTCCTGATCAGGCGTGCATGCATATGCCTTAATTGTCGTGGCTATGCATGCATGGTCCATCCTGCACATATCTAGAAATTGTCGTGGTCCATCAGTGGTCATGGCTGCAGGAAGGGACACCGTATGTATAGTAAACTAGACGAGTGAATAGCAAAAAACTACCACATTCGGGCCATCGTTCTAAAAAACTAACGTTTTTTTTAATCTTTTCAAAAAACTACCACAAAATTGTTCTGCTGTTCCAAAAAACCCAAATGACCATCTGACTTAGAAATAATCACGTTTATGACAGGTCGGGCCCGCTCCTAAACAGACCGTTTGTTGATTTTGTTTGACCGTTAACTTACAATTTGGGTCCCACATGTAAGTAATCTCTCTCTCCCTATCTCTCTTCTCTCCCTCCTCTCTCCCTTATCTCTCAATCCCAGGCGCCAAGGCTGGCGGAGCCACGGCCGCCCTTTGGTCCGCCACCACCACCGCTCGTCCGCCTGGTCCGGCCACCACCATCGCTGGTCCGCTGGTCCGCCACCACCACCACGGCCCGGCGAACCCACGGCCGCTGGTCCGCCACCACCACCACGGCCGCTGGTCCGCCACCACCACCACACCGCTGGTCCGCCACCACCACCACACCACGGCCGCCGCCGCCGCCTAGTTCACCTGGTCCCGCCGCCGCCTGGTCTGGCCGCCGCCGCCTGCTTAGGTCCGCCCCGCCGCTGGCCACGAGCTCGAGCACGGGCGGGGAGCTCGGGCAGGGAGCAGCCAGGGCGCTCGGGCGGTTCCAGCCTGCCACGGCTGCTGCTTCCCGCCGGCCACGGCCAGAGCTGGACGGCCCTGACGAGCTCACCGGCGTGGTGCTGGCCGGCTCCGGCGACGAGCTCCCGGGGAGGACGGGATTGCTTTTTATTTTTTATTTTTGCAGGGACCCGATTGCTTTTATATTTAGTTTCAGGGACCTGTTTGCTAAAAAATGCGTAGGCCCCACCTGTCATAACCTGTCAATGGTCAAACTAACGGTCAAGTCTAACGGTCAACCTGACGAGTGGACCCAAGCTGTCATAATAACATTTTAAGTTAACCAAAGTGGTCATCAGTGTGACATGATAGTTTTTTGGAACAGCAGAACAATTTTGTGGTAGTTTTTTGAAAAGATTAAAAAAGTGGTAGTTTTTTGAAACGATGACCCGTAATGTGGTAGTTTTTTGCTATTCACTCTAAACTAGACAGGATACCCCGTGTATTGTCGTGGAAGTTGATTGTAATTATTTCAATGAGATTTGGTGGATGAACATTAGCATTTTGATTAAAATGTAAGAACTGGAACTAAACAATATATACTTCTGTACCCCCATATAGTGTACCAAGGTGACGTCATATAGAGCATTGGACTTGAACTTGTTATAAACGGACGTGGTGCCTGCTTTATTTATAAATAAAACGGGGTGAAAGCCTGTTTTGAGATATAGACCATTAGATCTTTGAATCAGGCGGTTCATGTTTAATTATTCCAACTAGATGGCTACTTCACCACATGCTGTTGGAAGGCAAATCTGACGGCCCATGATGCAGACAGATACTCTCCCTAAAGAAATGATTTGTTACTTTCAAAATATCAGGAAAATTTGTGATTGATTAGGTTCAGCTTTCACATAACACGACAAGACTCCCAATCCATGGGTATACCACATAACTCGTGTGGCACGCGTGTTGTAAATGTAGTGGCTATGTGTGGTCCGTCCTCCTATATATTGAAATTATGGAGCGACAACATTCATGGCTGCAGGAAGGGACATCTGAGGATAACATGCATCATGCATAACACAAGGGTAGGGGCCACATGTAGTAAACTAAATAACACTCGCGCATTGCTGGAAGAATTGATTGTGACATAGTTCGGTGATTTAGTTGTATGGAACTTGAATATTTGAATAAATAATATGAGAACTAAAACTCAAATACAAATGATTTATTGTATTTTATTATAAAAATGTTTCTAAAATATTTATTGAATATAAGTAGCACAATAGGATGATCGTTTTCTCACGCATGATTCCATGTTGGGGTGGGCATTTCTTTTCATGCATGGTTACATGTTGAGATGGCAAGTTTGCATGTTGGGAGAAATATATTAGTGGGGATCATCGGATATAATGGTATAATAGAATGAGCTTTTTCTCATGCATGGTTCCATATTGAGGCGGGCATTTTGCTTTCATGCATGGTTACATGTTGAGATGGCAAATTTGTATTTTTTTATAGAATATGAGTACCAATGTACATTCCACTTTCATGGTTTGAAATTAATGACATAAATGGTATCAAAGCATCATCCAGCCTTATTACACGAAATGAAATCGACGTTCACTAGCATTAGCAAAAAAATGGAAGCAAAACAGAAAACCAGAATCGTTTTCATGGCTTAGCACCATACCCCTAGAAAGATCGGGTAAGTGAAGTGAAAGTCAAGGGGTTAGTAAGGAAGAGGACACATAAGGGGATTAATGTGGAAGAGAGCATATAAAAAGGAATATTACTCAGATTAGGTACCACACCACTGCTTAACCCTTGTTGTGCTAAAAATAATGCTATGCAACTCGGTTCGCACGCTCCTCCTCGTTAGACCACCTCCAACAGCTGACCCGCATACTACTCTTGGATCACTTGGAGCTAGCCGTTAGTAGAGACAGGTGTTTCTTCTTCGTTCCAGGTAGGCGTGAGTTCTGCTCTTTCTTTGGTGGAAGCTCCTGGATGGCTGATGCTGTTTTTGGTCTGCGTGTAGCTGGACTGGAGAGTGGTCTAACTTTTTCGCCTGGCTGGACTTTTGTGTAATAGGCTGTAGTTTAGCTTGAACTGCGATATGGTGCTATTAGGTTTTAAGCCCGCGGCATGGCGAGTGTGGTGGGTTTTTTGGTAGTGCCCGAACTCGCTTCCCTCTTTCCCTCCTCGTGATGTCTCTGGAACTATTGTATTTCCGTTCGTTTCCAATGAAAAGGGGTGTAGCCCGGTTTGAAAAACAAAAAGTAGGTGTGAGTTGAGAGGTTTATGCATGCATGGCACGGCGGCCGGCATGCATGCAGGTGTAATTGCATGGGCTCCCCGGCTACTGCATCTCTACGCGCAGTACCATACGTGTCGTGAGTTATGTATGCAAGTTACGTCGTTGTTGTGGTGATCTGATCAGTAGTAACCTCGATCGCCCGTCGATGGCATATGTCACGTACGCTCGCGTGAACAGAACTCCTGATCAGGCGTGCATGCATATGCCTTAAATGTCGTGGCTATGCATGCATGGTCCATCCTGCACATATCTGGAAATTGTCGTGGTCCATCAGTGGTCAGGGCTGCAGGAAGGGACACCGTATGTATAGTAAACTAGACAAGTGAATAGCAAAAAACTACCACATTCGGGTCATCGTTCTAAAAAACTACCGTTTTTTTAATCTTTTCAAAAAACTACCACAAAATTGTTCTGCTGTTCCAAAAAACCCAAATGACCATCTGACTTAGAAATAATCACGTTTATGACAGGTCGGGCCCGCTCCTAAACAGACCGTTTGTTGACTGTTTGTTTGACCGTTAACTTACAGCTGGGTCCCACATGTAAGTAATCTCTCTCTCTCCCTTATCTCTCTTCTCTCCCCTCCCTCTCTCCCTTATCTCTCAATCCCGAGCGCCAAGACTGGCGGAGCCACGGCCGCCGCCTGGTCCGGCCACCACCACTGCCTGGTCCGCCTGGTCCGGCCACCACCACCGCCTGGTCCGCCTGGTCCGGCCACCACCACACCACGGCCGGCGGAGCCACGGCCGCCTGGTCCGGCCACCACCACCACACCGCCTGGTCCGGCCACCACCACCACACCACGGCCGCCGCCCGCCCCAGTTCACTGGTCCCGCCGCGCTGGTCCGGCCGCCGCCGCTGCTTAGGGTCCGCCCGCCGCTGGCCACGAGCTCGAGCAGGCGGGGAGCTCGGCGAGGAGCAGCCGAGGCGCTCGGCGGTTCCGGCCTGCCACGGCTGCTGCTTCCCGCCCGGCCACGGCGAGCTGGGCAGCCTGACGAGCTCACCGGCGTGGTGCTGGCCGGCTCCGGCGACGAGCTCCCGGGGAGGACGGGATTGCTTTTTATTTTTTATTTTTGCAGGGACCCGATTGCTTTTATATTTAGTTTCAGGGACCTGTTTGCTAAAAAATGTGTAGGCCCCCCCTGTCATAACCTGTCAATGGTCAAACTAACGGTCAAGTCTAACGGTCAACCTGACGAGTGGACCCAAGCTGTCATAATAACATTTTAAGTTAACCAAAGTGGTCATCGATGTGACATGATAGTTTTTGGAACAGCAGAACAATTTTGTGGTAGTTTTTGAAAAGATTAAACAAGTGGTAGTTTTTTGAAGCGATGACCCGTAATGTGGTAGTTTTTGCTATTCACTCTAAACTAGACAGGATACCCGTGTATTGTCGTGGAAGTTGATTGTAATTATTTCAATGAGATTTGGTGGATGAACATTAGCATTTTGATTAAAATGTAAGAACTGGAACTAAACAATATATACTTCTGTACCCCCATATAGTGTACCAAGGTGACGTCATATAGAGCATTGGACTTGAACTTGTTATAAACGGACGTGGTGCCTGCTTTATTTATAAATAAAGCGGGTGAAAGCCTGTTTTGAGATATAGACCATTAGATCTTTGAATTAGACGGTTCATGTTTAATTATTCCAACTAGATGGCTACTTCACCACATGCTGTTGGAAGGCAAATCTGACCCATGATGCAGACAGATACTCTCCCTAAAGAAATGATTTGTTACTTTCAAAATATCAGGAAAATTTGTGATTGATTAGGTTCAGCTTTCACATAACACGACAAGACTCCCAATCCATGGGTATACCACATAACTCGTGTGGCACGCGTGTTGTAAATGTAGTGGCTATGTGTGGTCCGTCCTCCTATATATTGAAATTATGGGCGACAACATTCATGGCTGCAGGAAGGGACATCTGAGGATAACATGCATCATGCATAACACAAGGGTAGGGGCCACATGTAGTAAACTAAATAACACTCGCGCATTGCTGGAAGAATTGATTGTGACATAGTTCGGTGATTTAGTTGTATGGAACTTGAATATTTGAATAAATAATATGAGAACTAAAACTCAAATACAAATGATTTATTGTATTTTATTATAAAAATGTTTCTAAAATATTTATTGAATATAAGTAGCACAATAGGATGATCGTTTTCTCACGCATGATTCCATGTTGGGGTGGGCATTTCTTTTCATGCATGGTTACATGTTGAGATGGCAAGTTTGCATGTTGGGAGAAATATATTAGTGGGGATCATCGGATATAATGGTATAATAGAATGAGCTTTTTCTCATGCATGGTTCCATATTGAGGCGGGCATTTTGCTTTCATGCATGGTTACATGTTGAGATGGCAAATTTGTATTTTTTATAGAATATGAGTACCAATGTACATTCCACTTTCATGGTTTGAAATTAATGACATAAATGGTATCAAAGCATCATCCAGCCTTATTACGAAATGAAATCGGCGTTCACTAGCATTAGCAAAAAAATGGAAGCAAAACAGAAAACCAGAATCGTTTTCATGGCTTAGCACCATACCCCTAGAAAGATCGGGTAAGTGAAGTGAAAGTCAAGGGGGTTAGTAAGGAAGAGGACACATAAGGGGATTAATGTGGAAGAGAGCATATAAAAGGAATATTACTCAGATTAGGTACCACACCACTGCTTAACCCTTGTTGTGCTAAAAATAATGCTATGCAACTCGGTTCATACGCTCCTCCTCGTTAGACCACCTCCAACAGCTGACCCGCATACTACTCTTGGATCACTTGGAGCTAGCCGTTAGTAGAGACAGGTGTTTCTTCTTCGTTCCAGGTAGGCGTGAGTTCTGCTCTTTCTTTGGTGGAAGCTCCCTGGATGGCTGATGCTGTTTTTGGTCTGCGTGTAGCTGGACTGGAGAGTGGTCTAACTTTTCGCCTGGCTGGACTTTTGTGTAATAGGCTGTAGTTTAGCTTGAACTGCGATATGGTGCTATTAGGTTTTCGCCCCGCGGCATGGCGAGTGTGGTGGGTTTTTTGGTAGTGCCCGAACTCGCTTCCCTCTTTCCCTCCTCGTGATGTCTCTGGAACTATTGTATTTCCGTTCGTTTCCAATGAAAAGGGGTGTAGCCCGGTTTGAAAAACAAAAAATAGGTGTGAGTTGAGAGGTTTATGCATGCATGGCACGGCGGCCGGCATGCATGCAGGTGTAATTGCATGGGCTCCCCGGCTACTGCATCTCTACGCACGAGTACAGTACGTAATACGTGGTTATGTATGCAAGTTACGTCGTTGTTGTGCTGATCAGTAGTAACCTCGATCACCCGTCGATGGCATATGATACTGTACTCCTCTGCCACAAAATCCAGCGTACGCTCGCGTGAACAGAACTCCTGAGCAGAGTGCATGCATATGCCTTAAATGTCGTGGCTATGCATGCTCCATTCTGCGCATATATGGAAATTATCGCGGTCCAGTGGTCATGGCTGCACGAAGGACACCCAAGGACGCCGTGCCTCATGCATGCAGTGTTGTCATGCCAAAAGGCTACCTAGCTTGGGGCCATATATGTACGGTAAACAAGACAGGATGGCCCGCGCGTGACAAGTTGATTGTAATTCTTTCAGTGAGAGTTGGTGCTAATGAAACATTAGTATTTTGATTAAATGGGAGAATTGGAACTAAACTACATATGTAGTGTACAAATGTCAAGTCACATTGTCCCCGCAATAAAAATTTTAAGTCATATAGACCATTGGATCTTTCGAATTATACGGCTCATGTTAAATTACTTCAACTACTAGATGGCTACTTCACCCCATATAAGTTGTTGGATAGGCAAATCTAACGGCCCATGATGCAGGGATTTGAAGTGGTGTCAGATTGGATCTTTCAAAACGAAAGTGGTGTCAGACGGGTACTCCTTGAATAAACCATCCATTACTTTCGAACTACGACAATTTTTTTATGATTAATTAGGTCCAGCTTTCACATAACAGAACAAGACTCCCAGTCAACAGGTATACCACATAACTTGAGTGGAATGCATGTTGTAAATTTAGTGGCTATGCGCCTATGGTAGTCTGTCCTCCGTATATATGGAAATTATGCGGCGACAACACTCATGACTGCAGGATGGGACATCTGAGGATAACATGCATCATGTATAGCACAAGGGTAGGGACTACATGTAGTAAACTACTCCCTCCGTCCCATAATATAAGAACATTTTTAACACTAGTGTTAAAAATGTTCTTATATTATGGGACGGAGGGAGTATTTCTTTTTGCAATTCCACATGTAGTAAACTAAATAACACATGTGCGTTGCTTCAGGAATTGGTTGAGACATAGTTCAGTGATTCAATTGTATGGAACTTAAATATTTTAATTAATAACATGAGAACTAAAACTCAAATACATATGATTTATTGTGTTTGATTTTCTGCATATATGTAAACAGTTATTGAATATAAGTACCATGGTAGAATGATCTTTTTCTGATGCATGATTCCATGTTGAGGTGGCAATTTTTTCACACATGGTTACATGTTAAGGTGGGCCTTTCCTATATATCGTTGCAGGTTGAGGTGACAAGTTTGCGTGTTGAGAGAAATATGTTATTGGGGATCATCGAATATAAGTACCATAACAGTATGAGGTTTTTCTCATGCATGGTTCCATGTTGAGGTGAGAATTTTGTTTTCATGCATGGTTACATGTTGAGATGGCAAATTTGCATGTTGAGAGAAATATGTTAATGTGGATCACCTATTTAGTTACAAAAAAAGCCAGAATTGTTTTTATTACTTAGCACCACACAGCTGCAAAGATCGAGCAAGTGAAGTGGAAGTCAAGGGGTTAGTGAGGAAGAGGACACATAAGGGGGTTAGTGGGGAAGAGGACATATAAGAAGGGTTACTTAGATTATGCACCACTCTTGGTTAACCCTTGTTGTGCTCTCCCTAACAAAGTTTGCAAAACATGAAATCAGTATTAAAAAAGTAAGTGGGAGCTAGTCACTTCTTTCTTTCTTTCTTTAAATAAGACCCTAATTGGCCATTAACCATTACTGCTACACTCCCATTACTAACTATTTGCTTTACTCAGTAAACATATCTATCAAGAAAACTTGTCATGCTTAAGACATCAAAAGGGTGATTCTAATTAATATTGGAATATGCATTTTAACCTACTTTATTATTTCATTAAGTGCGACCCGATCTAAAATAAAATGTTCACTAGATAAAATTACTATGAATGGGTACAACAACTTTGTCTGCATGGGCAATAGTTATATTATTAACCACTTGTGCAATAAGTTCCAATACATGACATCAAGTATGCCAATATGCCTGTCTAACTTAATCTTGTCATCTCACTGACATTTAGGTAATAAGGGGAAATTACCATAATTTGACCTCCAGATGTCAATTCTACCATGATAAAACTTGTTGAAATTTTGCTTTAGATCTTTCATAAAAATGAATCAGAAGTGTTGAAAAATCCAAATAGTTGGGTCACCAAGGTTGTGAGATTTGTTCCGTTCCATTCGAAATAGAGCAGCATTGTTCTTTTCTAAACAAACGTGTTTCTCGATAATCTCTATCATCGTTATTTAGCACACGATATACCAGTGTATCTAGACTAGCAGAAACATGATATGCAACTAGACCAAACAAGGATTTGTAAAACTAGTAGCATACAAAAAATATATATCTATATCTTTGTATTAAACCTACTTGATGACTAAGAGTGGCGGGGTCGGTGTCATCCCCTAACCATGTTGGATGAGCCGACCACTCCCACCGATAGAAGGTGGGCGGCAGCGACAAGGTTAGGGTCATGGTCCTCCTAGGATCGTGCCACCCTCGACGAGTGGCCTCATTAACGACAAGGTAGCTACTACTCTAGCTTAGTGGTGTAGGCGCGGTGGATTGGTGGGCGCTGACGTGTTGCGGTTGGGGGCAAGAAGCCCAGTAGAAAAGGCGGTGCGGTGGCCCTATGGTGGGCAGTGGATCCCCAAGGATCGGCTATGGCCATCGTCGGGGAACGTCCAACTTGGTGGGGGCCACCGGGAGATGCGGAGGCTCAACAATGGCTTGGGTGTTCTGAGTCTCGAGTTTGGATGGTTTGGTTTAATTATAGTGGGTTTCTAGACCGGGCACTAGCCTGAAGTCTTTCTGTGTAGGTGAAACCACATGAGTAACTTATGTAGATGGTTTCTCCTTGAAAAGCACCCTCAAATATAAGATTTCTTCATGAGTGACAAGGTTGTAAATGTCCTGATGGGTGTCAGCTGAGATTTTGTTCGACAAAAATAGACTTCAAAGCTAAGATTTGAACTCGTGTCAACATAAATTTGATGCGACAATTAATGCGATAGCCTGCCTACATTATCTTATCATGCTCCGTTGTATTGACAAAACAAGTCTGAGTTCGGCTTGATGCATGAGGCTAGCCATAGTGGGAGTAAATTAGTGGCAGGTGTTTCTTCTTTGTTCATGGCAGGTGTTTCTTCTTTGTTCCAGTGGGGACCCGCATACTACTCTTGGATCACTTAATAGAGGCATGTTTTCTTCTTTGTTCCAGATAGGTGTGAGTTGAGAGTGTTAGAAGGGAGAGAGGGATTGGTAGAATAGTTGATGTATTGCTTTAGCTTCGTGGACATATATATATGAGTACAATGACCAACTTGGAGTACAAGACAAGGCAGGAACAAATCCTAGTCTATCCTATAGTTCCTATTAAGCATTATACTAAACACCCCCCCGCTTTCAGAACGGTAACGACACAGACGGTGAGACTAGAGAAGAATACAAAGGTAAGCAGACCGACACCCCCACATTCATAACGGTCGATGCATCGCGGAAGTCGTGGCTGGAGTGGAAACTGACAAGGTTGTTCACGCAAGGTGGTAGTCCTTTTTGCCATTCGTCGATGTAACCGAGGAGCGTAGGATGGTGTGGCCGTGGTCGAGGTAGCCATGCGAAGAATGTCGTGGTCGACGTCGAGTCGGGGTGGCCGGTGTCGAGGAAGTCGTCGTGGAGCCGCGGGCGCAAGAAGGCGTCGAGTTAGTCATGGGCGCAGTGGTGTCAAAGTAGTGGTGTGCCGGGAAGAAGACGGTCTTGACGAGGTCCCGCGCTGGATTGCCCAAGCCGAGGGACACGTCGTGGACGAAGTCACGCATCGGTGTTTCCAGCATCGGGCATGCGTAGATGAACGAAGACGAAGTTCACGAAGCACCGACCAGGCTTGCCAGGCCCAGGAACACGTCGTGGATGAAGGCACGCATCGGTGTTGCCAGGACCGGGCATGCGTAGATGAAGGACCTGCACGAGATGTACGCCATGTCGAGGAGTCGAAGGGGGCAACAGAGAAGGAGACTCGACAATGGTTGTGGCATTAATCTGCATGGGGCCGATGTCAATAGTGGTCGGAGTAGACGAAGTGGTCAGCGAAGATGATGGCAATGCTGGCGACGGGCTGGTGCTGGACAAAGACGAAAGAGGTGGACAGGCGGCAGCTACGGGGGTAGCGGCGGCGGCGGCCGAAGATGAGCGGCGGCTAAGTTAGGAGCGCGGTGGCGATGGTCGAAGTAAGCGAGGAACCCGACAGCGTGACAAAGAACGGCGTAGATGGTGGTGTTCCCACGCCAAGGGAGGCGGCGCGATGCATACCACATGAAGTCGACTCGCGGGGACGGTGGCTGACCGCGGGGCGCACCACCACGGCCCGAAGGGGCGACGCGGTGGCAGCAGGCGGGTCGGGGCGACGTCGGGACGACCTCGGGGCGGCAGCGGGGACCATGGGCCGCGGAGCGCGGGTCAGTGCCACCGCGGGGATGGCCTCGGGGCGGTGGCGGGACCGCGTATCGCGACACTATGGCCTGAAGTGACGACACAGCAGCGACGCGCGAGTCGATGCAACCGCGAGGAGAACCACGGGGCGGCGGCGCTACGGGATGATAACCCACAAGTATAGGGGATCGCAACAGTTTTCGAGGGTAGAATATTCAACCCAAATTTATAGATTCGACACAAGGGTAGCCAAAGAATATTTGAAGGTATCAGTAGCTGAGTTGTTAATTCAACCACACCTGGAGATAAATTATCTACGGCAAAGTGACTAATAGCACAGTAGTATGATAGTTCTGATGATAGCAGTTGTAGTAACAGTAACAGTAACAGTGATATCAGTGATATTGTGGCAGTAACGATAGTAGTAGCAACAGTAGTAACTTAGCAAGAACAATATAAGATAAATACGTAGTCATTGGATCGGTGACTCGTTGGATGATATTCATCATGAGACAGATATAACCTAGGGCGATACGGCACTATCTCCAGTTCATGAATATAATGTAGGCATGTATTTCGTAAATAGTCATACGTGCTTATGGAAAGAACTTGCATGACATCTTTTGTCCTACCCTCCCGTGGCAGCGGGGTCCTTTTGGAAACTAAGGGATATTAAGGCCTCCTTTTAATAGAGAACCGGAATAAAGTATTAGCACACGGTGAATACATGAACTCCTCAAACTACGGTCATCACCGGGAGTGGTCCCGACTTCTGTCACTCCGGGGTTGACGGATCATAACACGTAGTAGGTGACTATAACTTGCAAGATCGGATATAGAACATGGATATAATGGTGGTAACATAAATGGTTCATATTTGAAATCATGGCACCCAGGCCCAAAGTAACACGCATTAAGCATGGCAGAGTCATAGCAACATCAATCTCAGAACATAGTCGATACTAGGGATCAAGCCCAACTCGATCACATGATGAATCTCATCCAACTCCTCACCGACCAGTGAGCCTACGAAGGAATTACTAACTCCCGGTGGGGAGCATCATGGAATTGGCGATGGAGATGTGTTGGTGATGACGAAGATCGAAGATCCCCCTCTCTGGAGCCCCAAACGGACTCCAGATCTGCCCTCCCGAGGAAGAACAGGGCTTGGCAGCGGCTCCGTATCGTGAAACACGATATTTCTTTCTCCTTGATTTTTTTCTGGAAATATGGGATTTTATAGGTTTGAGGGTTAGCGGGGCCACCAGGTGGGCAGCACCCACCTGGGCACACCTAGGGGGTGGGTTGTGCCCACCCAGGTGCCCCCCTCAGGTCCTTCTTGGTTCCAGAAATTCTCTTATTTGATATAAAAATTCCTCGTAAAGTTTCGTTCCATTATGAGAACTTCTATTTCTGCACAAAAAATAACAACATGGTAGTTGTCCTGAAAACAACGCCAGTCCGGGGTTAGTTTCATTTAAATCATGCAAATTAGAGTCCAAAACAAGAGGAAAAGCGTTAGGAAAAGTATATACGTTGGATACGTATCAACTCCCCCAAGCTTAAACCTTTTCTTGTCCTCAAGCAATTCAGTTGATAAACTGAAAGTGAAAAAAAAACTTTTACAAACTCTTTTGCTCTTGTTTCATAAATAAGCTTAAACAGCACCCAGGTTTTCAGCAAAGATTATAACTAACCATGTCAACAATAACTCTTAAAAATTATATTAACTCATATCAATGACATGAACAATTAGAGAGCAATAATAAGACATCTCAAATAGCAACACGTTGGCAAAACAACCATGATATAATATGACAATAGTGGTATATCGCTAGCCCTTTCTGAGACCGCAAAACATAAACTCAGAGCACCCCCAAAGTTCAAGCAGCGACTAAACATTGTAATTCATGGTAGAAATAATCCAGTCATAATGCACCCAACATTAGCTATAGACAATGCATCAGCATGACAGCAACGCTCTCAGGTTCTGGCGCTTATTTGAGAAGGTGATAACACAACATAAAAGTAAATAGATAGTCCCTTCGCAGAGGGAAGTATTGATTTGCAGAGGTGCCAGAGCTTAAGTTTTAAAACAGAGGTAAATGATATTTTGAGACATGCACCCTTCTTATTAACTTCACGACCATCAGTTATCAATATCTTCCATGCTAAGCACGCTAGTGGCGGTTCCCAAGCGGAAAGGTAAAGGTTATGACTCCATTGGGAGTTTTTGTTTGATTATTTGTGAGCTCTTTTCTTTTTGCAGTTTGGGACTGGGAATCCCTATTACCGCCCTTTTCTCGTGCGATGGCGAGTGAATAAACACTTGACTTGAGAATAGCCCGCTTAGCATGGAAGATAGCGACTACCTCATGTCGTTCCATGAATGATCCAGGCACACAAAAATGATATTTATTTGAAGTTTTTAGAGGTGGCACATGCAAATTTACTTGGGGTGGCAGGGTAATACCGCATATAGGTAGGTATGGTGGACTCATCTGGAATAACTTGGGTTTCAGGTTTTTGATGTACAAGCAGAGTTCCCACTTAGTACATGTTAAGGCTAGCAATTAGGTTGAGAAGTGGCCAGCTAGAGAGCAACAACGGTCATGAACATGCATTATACATAAGTAACATTGGAAACAAGCATGAGTAGGATATGAACACCATGAACATAAATATCATAGAGGCTATGTTGGTTTTGATTCAACTACATGCATGAATATGTGTCAAGTCAAGCCACTCGAACATTCAGAGGAGGACACCATATCATCATACTACATCACAATCATTTTAACACAATGTTGATATCTGAGATAAGTCATTATTAACTCCTAGCTACTTATGCATGGCATGAGAAACTATAATCTCTAATTGTCATTGCAAACAAGTTTGATCATAATAGGCTGAAGCATGGATACTAGGTTAAACATATTTACAATAACAGAACAAGTCGAGTTCATACCCGTTTCTCTCTGCCACGGCCAGTTCATCTAATATCATCATTATTGCCTTTCACTTGCACGACCCAACGATTTGAAATAATAATAGTGCAAGAGTGCCGCGGACTAAGCTGAAATCCGCAAACATTTTATTCAAGAGGAGAACACAAGGTAAATGGACTCTTTGTTAGATCAACAATGCAAATAGGAGCCACTCAACATTTTCATCATGGTCTTCTCCTCGGTACGACTCGATAAAAGAAAAAGAAATTCAGAGAAACAAACCGAAATATTTTTGGATTTTTTGGTTTTTCGAAAGCAAGCAAACGGAAAAGGGAAAAGCAAAAACGAGAAAAACTATTTACATGGGAAAGCTCCCAACAAGTAAAAGAAGAACAAGGAAATCTTTTTGGGTTTTCTTTTTAGTGCTACAACAATTTGAACTAGGAAGAAAAATCAAAAAGAAGCAAGAAACATGGTTTGGTATTTTCTCAAAGTTTTTCAAACACACAAGAAGAAAGCGAGAAAAATAATTTAAGCATGGATGATACAATGAAAAAGTGTGGACACCGACAACTAGAATGAAATGTGTGAACATGAATGTAATGTCGGTGGGAATACGTACTCCCCCCAAGCTTAGGCTTATGGCTCAACTTGGTAATCAGTCAGTAGCCTGGATGATAGTTGGCATGGTAGCCCCCGGAGGCCCTCAGCGCCGATGTCTCAACCCGCTGCGCTGCCTCCACTGCAGCACTGTGAGCTCGAGCCTCGCTCTCTAGAACATAATATCTTCCCTTGTTGTGATAGTCAAAAAGAGCAGGCGCAGGCAAATATGTGTGCACAACAGAAGTTTGGTTAAACAACAAATTATAAGTGAAGTCATGAATTTTCCCCTTGAGGGTATTATGGCTTTTTAAAGCCTCAAAATCTAAATACTGCATGGGAAGGATAGGGTCAAAGGGCAAAGGTGAAACACCCAGCTCTCGTGCTAAGCGCATGGCATAAATTCCGCCATAAAAATAGCCACTGCTAGAGTAGTGCTGCAGTCTGCGTGCAACAATCACTGCAAGATTATAAACCTTTTCACAGGTGAGAGCGGCACGTATGAGGCTCAAGTCCGGAGCACAAAGTGTACTATAGTCTTGCTTTCCTACTATGCATTTTCCATTGAATAATGCGAAGTACTGAATTGCTGGAAAATGTATACTCTTTATTCTACCTCGTGCCAACCCCCTAGTTTCACCAAAGCAGAAGACTAGTTAAGAAAGACTCAAACTCGGACCTAGGTGGCTCATCGATTAAACCCCAGAATGGGATTTTGCAGAGGTGAGCAAACCTTTCTAGAGAAATGGTAAATGGATTATCATAAAGTTTATAGAACACCCTAGACTCCCGGGGGAAGAATTTAAATTCTTTGACAAATGATTCAATGAGGATGAGGCGTTGGTCGCACTTATCTGAAGTGTAGGGACCGAGTTCGGCATTGTGAACTAGTTGCTAAAATTCTTCCTTAGTACCCACTCTCGCCATGTAATCGTCACATGGCCATAAGCATGTTTTGGTTGTGGCACTTCGAATGGATTTTTTGCTTGGTTCAGCACAGGACCGGCGAACGGAGCTGCTACTAGAGGATGCCTCTGAGGATCTCCTCCTCGAAGAACTTCTTCCAAAGAAGTTCATAATGTTCGCGTACAATTTTCTGAAAAAAAATTGATCATGAAAAATTTATTAACAAAACTTCACAAAATTGATAACAACTACTCATAGAGTTTTATACAGGCCATAGCAAGCATTCAAACTACATAGAACTCTAAGAATTCAACATGCAAGCTCATCTACAGCAGCATCAAGAGTAGCTAATTATTCTAAATATAAACCACTAAGACAAAAACTAATTGGACACATGGAGGGGTCACATACCAAGCAACAAATCCCCTAAACAGTTTCGGAAATGGAGCCTCAAGCAAAGAGATCGAAATCCACAGTTTCAGGAGCAAAACACGAGAGAGAGAGAGAGAGTGTTGGTGATTTTTTCTTGGTGAATGGAGTGGTGTGGGAGGAAGAGGTAAGTGAGGGGGCCCACCAGGTGGGCAGCACCCATCAGGGCACGCCTGGGGGTGCTGGCGCGCCCAGGTGGGCTGTGCCCACCTGGTGCACCTCCTTCATGTATTATTTGCACCAGAAATTCATAAATATTCAGGAAAAAATTGTATCAGGTTTTCAGAGCATTCTGAGAACTTTTATTTTCGTGTCATTTTTTTATTGCACGAAAAAAATAGAAAACAGAAAAAGCATGGCATTTTATTTTATTTAACAAATAAAAATAGAAAACAAAAGGTAGAGACAGAAGGTAGTCTACTAAATTCATCAACTTCATACCTCTCAAAAATGATCCATTAATAAGGTTGATCAAGTCTTATTAACAACCACTTTTGATTAGCATGAAACCAAAGAACTTTCGTAAATCACTAAGTTACCTCAATGGGGATATGAATGTTCCCAACAATAAGTATTTCGTATTTCTTTTTGATAGAAGGTAGAGGTAGTTGAAAACTTCCAATAGTGATTGTCGGAGATTTTTCAATAACATCGGTACCATTCACTTGGAATTGTTCTTCGGAAAGTGCACCGTATGCTTATTATCATTGATATGAAAAGTGACCTTGCTTTTATTGCAATCAATAGCAGCCCCTGCAGTATTCAAGAAGGGTCTACCGAGGAAAATCGACATATTTTTATCCTCGGGCATCTCATGTATAACAAAGTCAGTCAAAATAGTAACATTAGCAACAACAACGGGCACATCCTCACAAATACCGATAGGTATGGCAGTTGATTTGTCAGCCATTTGCAATGATATTTCAGTAGGTGTGAGTTTATTCAAATCAAGTCTTTTATATAAATTGAAAGGCATAACACTAACACCGGCTCCCAAATCACATAAAGCAGTTTTCACATAGTTTCTTTTTATGGAGCAAGGTATAGTTGGTATCCCCGGATCTCCAAGTTTTTTAGGTACTCCATCTTTGAAAGTGTAATTATCAAGCATAGTGGAGATTTCAGCTTCCGATATTTTTCTCTTATTAGTGATGATGTCTTTCATATACTTTACATAAGGAGGCATTTTCAAGATATCAGTCAAGGAGTGCGCAAAAAGACTGGCCTAATCATTTCAGCAAAGCGTTCAAGTTCTTCATCGTCTTTCTTTTTAGTTGACTTAGGTGGAAAGGGCATAGGCTTTTGAACCCATGGTTATCTTTCCCTACCATATTCTCTAGCAACAAAGTCTCTTTTATCATATCTTTTATTCTTAGGTTGTGGGTTATCAAGATCAACAGCAGGTTCTATCTCAACATCATTATTTGGTTCTTTATCATTAGGTTGAGTGTCTTCATGAACTTCATTATTATCCTTTTGATTATCAGAAGGTGAGTGTTCATTACCAGATTGAGTTTCAGCATCAGAGATGGAAACTTCATTATCATTATCATTATCAGGAGGTTTTTCTATTTCAGGTTCACTAGAAGCAGGCAAAGTCTTATCATTTTTCTTCTTCTTTTTCTTTTTAGAAGAACTAGGTGTAGTGGTGTTGTTCCTTTGAGAATCTTGTTCAATTCTCTTTGGATGTCCCTCGGGATAAAGTGGTTCCTGAGTCATTTTACCTCCTCTAGTTGCTATTGTAACAACAAAGTCACTTATATTATTGTTCATTTCGTCAAGTAACTCTCTTTGAGATTTAGAAACATGTTCTAATTGAGTTTGAAACATAGAGGCATGTTTTCCTACACCTCTAACATCATTTGAGATTCTAAATAACAAGTCACTTAAGAGAGCAATCATATCAGAGTTGTATTTCAATTGTTTCAGAACATTTGCATTGAAGTGATCTTGCTTTCTAATGTAATTAAGAAACTCATAAAGGCATTGACTAGGATGTCTATTACGAGGATCATTGCTATCATTGAATTTCATTAAAGATTTTACCTCCACCACCTTGGGTGGTGGTGGTTCTTCAAGACCATGTATTTCTTCGATAGGTGGTAAATTTTAACATCCTCACCCATAATACCTTTTTCCCTTCATAGACTTCTTTGCCTCTTGCATATCTTCAGGACTGAGATATAAGATACCCCTCTTCTTCGGAGTGGGTTTAATAGGTGCTTCAGGAGGAGTCCAATCATCATAATTTTTCAGTATGTTATTCAATAATTCTTCAGCTTCCTCAATACTTCGTTCCCTGAAAACATGACCAGCACAACTATCTAGGAAGTACCTAGAAGCATTGGTTAGTCCATTATAGAAGATATCAAGCATTTCATTTTCTTAAGAGGATGATCAGGCAAAGCATTAAGCAATTGGAGAAGCCTTGCCCAAGCTTGTGGGAGACTCTCTTCTTCAATTTGCACAAAGTTAAATATTTCCTGCAAGGCAGCTTGTTTCTTATGAGCAGGGAAATATTTTTTAGAGAAGTAATAGATCATATCCTGGGGACTACGCACACAACCAGGAGCAAGAGTATTGTACCAAGCTTTAGCATCACCCTTTAATGAGAATGGAAATAACTTGAGAATATAGTAATAGTGAATCTTCTCATCCTGAGCAAAAAGGGTGGCTATATCAGTTAACTTAGTAAGACGTGCCACAACCGTTTCAGTTTCATAACCATGGAAAGGATCAGATTCAACCAAAGTGATTAATTCTGGGTCGACAGAGAATTCATAATCCTTATCAGCAATAACAATAGGTGATGTAGAAAACTCAGGATCACATTTTATTTTAGCATTCAGAGATCTTTCTTTATACTTGCATAATAATTTCTCCAGATCATCTCTATCCTTACAAGCAAGAATATCTCTAGTTGCCTCATCACTCATAGTATAACCTTCCGGTACCATTGGCAATTCATATCTAGGAGGACTAGTTCTAGTAGGTGTTTCAAGATTTTCAGTTTTAAGTTCATCATCAGATTCAACAATATCATGTTGTCCTACTCTAGCAATTTGTTCATCAGGAAATTCACCTAGTGGCACATCATCAAGCAAGGTACTAGCATCATCATCATCATGAGTAACATTCATAGCAGAAGTAGCATCATCAATAACTTGCAACATATCAGAATTAATAGCATGTTGTGGAGTTGCAAATTTACTTATAACAGAAGGTGAATCTAAAGCAGAACTGGATGGCAGTTCCCTACCTCCCCTCGTCTTTGAGTAGTCTTGGCATCCTTCAGATTCTTCATAGTGATAATATGATAATAATCCCAAGTGAGTCACCAAATATAGCTAGGCTCCCCGGCAACGGCGCCAGAAAAAGGTCTTGATAACCCACAAGTATAGGGGACCGCAACAATTTTTGAGGGTAGAGTATTCAACCCAAATTTAAAGATTCGACACAAGGGGAGCCAATGAGTATTTGAAGGTATTAGCAGCTGAGTTGTCAATTCAACCACACCTGGAGATTAATTATCTGCAGCAAAGTGATTAGTAGCACAGTAGTATGATAGTTTTCATGATAGCAGTAGTAGTAGCAGTAACAGTAATAGTGATAGCAGTGATATTGTAGCAGTAACGATAGCAGTAGCAACAGTAGCAACTTAGCAAGAATAAGATTAGATAAATTCGTAGGCATTGGATCAGTGACTCGTTGGATGATATTCATCATGAGACAGTTATAACCTAGGGCGATACGGCACTAGCTCCAGTTCATAAATATAATGTAGGCATGTATTCCGTAAATAGTCATACGTGCTTATTGAAAGAACTTGCATGACATCTTTTGTCCTACTCTCCCGTGGCAGCGGGGTCCTATTGGAAAGTAAGGGATATTAAGGCCTCCTTTTAATAGAGAACCCAAACAAAGCATTAGCACATGGTGAATACATGAACTCCTCAAAGTACGGTCATCACCGGGAGTGGTCTCGACTTCTGTCACTCCGGGGTTGCCGGATCATATCATGTAGTAGGTGACTATAACTTGCAAGATCGGATCTAGAACATGGATATAATGTTGATAACATAACGGTTCAGATCTGAAATCATGGCACCCGGTCCCAAAGTGGCAAGTATTAAGCATGGCAAAGTCATAGCAACATCAATCTCAGAACATAGTGGATACTAGGGATCAAGCCTTAACAAAACTAACTCGATTACATGATGAATCTCATCCAAATCCTCACCGACCAGCGAGCCTATGAAGGAATTACTCACTCCCGGTGGGGAGGATCATGGAATTGGCGATGGAGATGCGTTGGTGATGACGAAGATCGAAGATCCCCCTCTCCGGAGCCCCAAGCGGACTCTAGATCTGCCCTCCCGAGGAAGAACAGGGCTTGGTGGTGGCTCCGTCTCATGAAACGCGATAATTCTCTCTCCTTGATTTTTTCTAGAAATATGGGATTTTATAGCGTCGGTTTGAGGGTTAGCGGGGTCACCAGGTGGGCAGCACCCACACAGGCGCGCCTGGGCTGGCGGCGCATACGGTGGGTTGTGCCCACCCAGGTGCCCCCCCCCCTCAGGTCCTTCCTGGTTCCAGAAATTCTCTTATTTGATTTAAAAAATCATCGCAAAGTTTCGTTCCATTCCGAGAACTTTTATTTCTGCACAAAAATAACACCATGGTAGTTCTGCTGAAAACAGCGTCAGTTCGGGGTTAGTTTGATTCAAATCATGCAAATTAGAGTCCAAAACAAGAGGAAAAGCGTTAGGAAAAGCAGATACGTTGAAGACGTATCACGGGCCGACGGGGCGATGCGGCGACAGCTCGTTGCTCAATCGGTGGAGGGGCGCGCTGAACTTCGGGACGATCTATATGGGACCTAGGGAGGCATTGTGACGCCCCCGATTCAATCGTACACTAATCATGCACGCAAACGTGTACGATCAAGATTAGGGACTCACGGGAAGATATCACTACACAACTCTAAAACATAAAATAAGTCATACAAGCATCATAATACAAGCCAGGGGCCTCGGGGGCTCAAATACAAGTGGTCGATCATAGACGAGTCAGCGGAAGCAACAATATCTGAGTACAGACATAAGTAAACAAGTTTGCCTTAAGAAGGCTAGCACAAACTAGGATATAGATCGAAAGAGGCGCATGCCTCCTGCCTGGGATCCTCCTAAACTACTCACAGTGGTAAATGCCGCCGCCTGCATGTAGTAGTAGTAGGCACCTCCGATGTAGTAAGAGTAAGTAAATCGACGGTGGCGTCGCTCTGAGCTCCGGCATCTGGTTGCAACAACCAGGTAGAAGGGAAAGGGGGAAAAGAGAGAGAAAAGCAACCGTGAGTACTCATCCAAAGTACTCGCAAGCAAGGAGCTACACTACATATGCATGGGTATATGTGTAAGGAGGCCATATTAGTGGACTGAACTACAGAATGCCAGAATAAGAGGGGGATAGCTAGTCCTATCGAAGACTACACTTCTGGCAGCCTCCGTCTTGCAGCATGTAGAAGAGAGTAGATTGAAGTCCTCCTAGTAGCATCGCATAGCATAATCCTACCCGGCGATCCTCCCCTCGTCGCCCTGTGGAAAAGCAATCACCGGGTTGTCTGTGGAACATGTCTGGGTGTGTTTTATTAAGTATCCGGTTCTAGTTGTCATAAGGTCAAGGTACAACTCCGGGTCATCCTTTTACCGAGGGACACGGCTATTCGAATAGATAAACTTACCTGCAGGGGCGCACCACATAATCCAACACGCTCGACCCCATTTGGCCGGACACACTTTCCTGGGTCATGCCCGTCCTCGGAAGATCAACACGTCGCAGCCCCACCTAGGCACAACAGAGAGGTCAGCACGCCGGTCTAAATCCTATACGCGCAGGGGTCTGGGCCCATCGCCCATTGCACACCTGCACGTTGCGTGGGCGGCCGGAAGCAGACCTAGCAGCATCCATTACAAAGGAAGTCACGTTACGCGGTCCAATCTGGCGGCCCGCTTCGATCGGCCGACGTCACGAAGGCTTCGGTGATACCACGGCGTCGAGTGCCCATATCTTTCCCGCGTGGTTGGTTAGTGCGTATAGGCGGTGGCGGAACTCGAGATCAAATACCAAGATCTCGTTAAGCGTGTTATTATGAAATAACCACGGACGCCGACCAGGGCCAGGCCCACCTCTCTCCTAGGTGGTCTCAACCCGCCATGTCGCTCCGCCTCAAAGTAACAGTCGGGGGCCGTCGGGAACCCAGGCCCACCTCTTTCCTAGGTGGTCTCAACCCATACAATAACCGCCTCAAAGTAATGGGGGCGTCGGGAACCCAGGCCCACCTCTACCGGGATGGAGGCACCTGTCCTTCCAGCCCCCATATCCGAATCAATTGCGGGTACTCAACGAGCTGATCCGACTTTAGTCACCATCTGTATAGTGTATGTATATGTATAGTATATACCCATGATCACCTCCCAGGTGATCACGACCCAATAGTATAGCAAGGCAGACTGACAAGAATGTAGGGCCAATGATGATAAACTAGCATCCTATACTAAGTATTTAGGATTGCAGGTAAGGTATCAACAGATGTAGCAACAATGACAGGCTATGCATCAGAATAGGATTAACGAAAAGCAGTAACATTCTACACTACTCTAATGCAAGCAGTATAGAGGAGAATAGGCGATATCTGATGATCAAAGGGGGGGGGGGCTTGCCTGGTTGCTCTTAGCAAGAAGGACGAGTCGTCAACACCGTAGTCGAACTGGGGGTCGTCGGCAGTCTCGGGGTCTACTGGAAAGAAGTAACGGAGAGGGAACACAATAAATAACAGAGCAATCAAAGCATCACAAAGCGTAACAAGGCAATACACGGTGTTCGGTGTGCCCTAACGCGGTAGTAGGTGATACCGGCGAAAGGGGGAAACATCCGGGAAAGTATCCCCGGTGTTTCGCGTTTTCGGACAGATGAACCGGAGGTGAAATGTTGCAGGTTTGCTATGCTAGGGATGTGTGGCAGTCGAACAGGCTGCATATCCGGATTCGTCTCATCGTTCTGAGCAACTTTCATGTAGAAAGTATTTTCATCCGGGTTACAGATTAAAAGATATGTTTTTCAAAAGAATTTATTAATTTCTGAAATTTAATTAATTATTTAAATTAATTCGAAACTCAATTTATGACATCAGCATGATGTCATGCTGATGTCAGCAGTCAACAGGGGTTGACTGGGTCAAACTGACGTGTGGGTCCCGTCTGCCATAGACACATCACCCTAACTAACAGATTAATTAGATTAATTATATATTTTAGGTTAATCACGTTTAATTAGTTTTACTAAACATGATTAATTAACTTAATTGTTTAATTAATTAATTAATTAATTTTATTATTTATTATATTTTTTTAATTCCTTTTTTTATAAACGTTCTGGGGCAGGGCCCCACATGTCATAGGGCCATAGGGGCCTAACGGGCGTGCGGGTGTGCAGCACCGGGCGCTGCCACGAGCGCCACCGGGCGAGCCCAGCGCCGCTGGCGGCGCGGCCGGGCGCATAAGGAGGCGCTGGGGCGGCGAGGTAGCGAGCAGCAGCGAGTGGGAGTGGCCGGCGATGTGGCAGAGGCCAGGGGAGAGGAACGAGACACGGGCGCGAAGAGCCGAGGCGCGGTGGGCGCCGGAGTTGGCCGCTGGGGCGCATGTGCTCGCGTGAGGGGAGCGGAGCTGCGGGTGCGCACGTGACCTAGTGGTGGCGCGATCGGTGGTCGGGGCGCTGGCCGGCGAGGCCGCATCGCCCGGTGAGGCGAGGCCGCGCACGACGGACGGCGACGCAGAAAGCAGGCACCACGGGGGCGAGGACGACACGCCGGAGTTGCTGGCTGGGGCGCAGCACCGGCGCTGGGCGCGGCGCAGCGAGGCGAAGGCAAGGCTGCGGGTGGAGGCAGAGAAAAGGAGGAGGGCCTCAGAGGAGGGTGTAGGGCACGCGGCAGTGAGGATCGAGGAGGGTGACGGGGACGATTCGGCGAGGCGGCGACGACATAAAGGACGACGGGGAGGCAGTCCGGGCGGCGACGGCGTCCTACTCCGAGGTGGCGAGCGGCGGCCTCCTCCCTCGATCCCGATCCAATCGGGGGGGGAGAGGGGGAGGAGATATTTTCGTGGGGGAAGTGGGGTGTCGGTGGAGTGGGTGGGGGTGGTGAGTGGATAACGTCGGGGGGAGTGGGTGGCCAGCTGGGCCTGGTGGGTTGGCCCAGTTGGGCCATGGCCCAGGGGGGGTTTTCTTCCTCTCTTCTCTTTTTATTTTAGTTTTCTGTTTTTGTGTTTTCCCCTTTTCTTTTATTTATTACTCTTTTCAGTTTTAATTCATTTTGTAAAATTTAGGCACTTTCTAAAATATCTTTTCTTTACTATAATTACCCTTGTAATATTCGGCACCCACCGAACATTTTTGTTTCAACTTTTGAAAACTTTTGTTGTTTGACATATTTTGAATTTAAATTTTGAAACGGTTTCGAATCATTGCGAGGTTAGCAACAGTAACCGAGGTGACGTGGCATGATTAGTGCGTGATTACTGTAGCATGATTACCCGGGCGTCAGAGGCATGCACAACCGACGGGCCATGTCGGTCACGTGGCATAGATGGGGCGAATTGCAGTGGCGAGCGGGTGATCAAGACGATCACGCGCGAGGTCGGGACACCGCTCGGTGGAGGCGGGGTGGCGGTGTTGGGGAACGTTGCATGGGAAACAAAAAATTTCCTACGCTCACCAAGATCAATCTAGGAGATGGACATCTACGAGAGGAGAGATTGGATCTACATACTCTTGTAGATTGCTAACTTCAAGCGTTAAGAAACGCGGTGAGGTAGTCGAACGTCTTCGCGATCAAATCACGATCCGTCCCACGAACTCCCGATCCAAGTGCCAATCGGATGGCACCTCCGCGTTCAACACACGTACGGCTTGAGTGACACCTTCACCTCCTCGATCCAGCGAGCGATGGTGAAATAGTATCACGAGTCCTCCGGAAGCACGACGGCGTGGTGGCGGTGGTGGTGGTGGAATCTCAGTAGAGCTTCACTAAGCACTACGGAGAGGAAGAGGGCTACAATGAGAGGGAGGGCAGCGTCGTGGCATAGATGGGTGTGGCTGCCCTCCCTCTACCCCTCTATATATATGGGGAAGGGAGGAGGAGGGGCACCCCTAGGGTTTATCCTAGGGGTGGTAGCCAAGATGGGGGCGCCTAGGGTTTTGCGTGGCCCCCCTAGGTGCCTTGCCCCCCCCCCCCCCAAGCAAGGGGGAGGCAGCCCTAGGGGGCGCACCAACCCTCCTGGTGATCGTGAGCTTAGTTGAGGGGGGCGCACAGCCCCTTAGCGGGTTGGTGTGCCTCCTTCCCTTAGCCTATGAGGCCCCCAACACTTGCCGGGGCCCCCGAAACCCCTTTCGATTCTCTTGGTCATAACCCGGCACCCCTGGAACACTTCCGGACTCCGATTCCCTTCGTCCTATATATCGATATTCACCTTCAGTCCATTTCGGAGTTCCTCGTCATGTCCAGGATCTCATTCGGGACTCTGAACAACCTTCGATTACCACCAAAGCAACTCAATTATACTTATATCATCATCAAACGTTAAGTGTGTAGACCCTGCAGGTTCGAGAACTATGTAGACATGACCGAGACTCCTCTACGGTCAATAACCAATAGCGGGACCTGGATGTCCATATTGGTTCCTACATATTATATGGCGATCTTATCGGTCGTACCTCGATGTCAGGGATTCAGCTAATCCCATATGTAGTTCCCTTTCTCTATCGGTATGTTAATTGCCCGAGATTCGATCGTTGGTATCTCCATACCTAGTTCAATCTTGTTACCAGCAAGTCTCTTTACTCATTCCGTAATACAATATCCCGTGGCTAACTCTTTAGTCACATTTCTTGCAAGCTTATTGTGATGTTGTATTACCGAGTGGGCCCTGAGATACCTTTCTATCATACGGAGTGACAAATCCTAGTCTTGATACATGCCAACTCAACAGACACCCTCGTAGATACCTGTAGAGCACCTTTATAGTCACCCAGTTATGTTGCAACATTTGGTACACACAAGGTATTCCTCTGGTGTCAGTGAGTTGCATGATCTCATGGTCATAGGAACATATACTTGACATGCAGAAAACGATAGCAATAAACTTGATACGATCATATGCTACATTTATATTTTGGGCCTTGTCCATCACATTATTCTCCCAATGATGTGATCCCTTTATCAAATGACAACTCATGTCTATGACTAGGAAACCATACATATTTGATCAACGAGCTAGTTCAGTACAGGCTTACTAGGGACATGTTGTTATCTATGTATCCACACGTGTATTTGAGTTATTGGTTGTCGGCGTTCTGGATATGGGGGTATCCAGACTTGCCTGCCTGCGGCCAGCAGCGTGGCTCAGCAGTGGCCCAGTATGGCCTGTCTTCATCAACCCAAGTTCAAGACCCTCGCGAGGGGCCAAGCCTCGCGGGACGGACGACGCAAGGCCTCCCCAATGGTGGCCTCACCAGACAGGCTCGCAAGGAGGCAGAGAGATCAAGGCAAGGGTACCTCGCGAGGTGCTCATGATGCAAGCCATGACGATCAAGGCCAGACGGGTGCCAGGCGGGCGCCAGACTGTGCAGTGTCCTCGTTTCCTCTTTGGTGCAAAGGGGGCAAGCGCGGGCGCGGAGTACCGAGGCATCAAGCAAAGGTTTCCATATCGGTGCAACAGGACCAAGACCAGCAGGACGGCAGGACGGAGGTCACGGTGGAGCCCAAGACAGCGTCATCGCCATTGCCTTTGGGAGTCGAAGACCACCTTTAGTCAGGATAGCTTGTACTGGTTGTCCCCCTTCAAATCCCGCCATTGTGGAATCCCTTCCCGCTCAATATTTGGGAAGAGGACCAGGGCCTCTATAAATAGATAGCCATCACAGTAGAAAGGGGATCGAACTTAGCTGATCTACACATCACCACCACAAGAACACCTCTACTTGCGAGGCTGTTCTTCCTCTGTACTATTCATCATCAGCCCAAGAGGCAATCCACCACGCCACACACATGAGTAGGGTATTACACCACAACGGTGGCCCGAACCTGTATAAACCATGTGTCCCTTGTGTTGTTCGTCGTGTTAGCTTAGAATCGCGGCGAGGCCGTGGGCGTGGATCGGTAGGGAGAAGATCTTCCTGCGCAGCCAGAGTTCGAACCATAAGGGTTTTTCCGGAACCCGATATCCGACTTTTGGCGTGCCAGGTAGGGGTGCGTCGGAATCTTTTCTCCGCTAATCTGCGTCCCATCGCTTCGTCGCATCCATGGCAGATGATCGCCGAGCTCGCGCTGAGCGCCGGGCTGCTCTCGCTGCCCACGTCGCCCAGATGGCTCCCGTCGGTGGGCCTCGTCGTCGTTCTCCGTCGCCAGCCGCCAACGCCGCCACCGACACCGTGGGGAACGAGCAGCAGGCATCTTCGCTGCACCCCTCGGTGCAGCGGGACGGTCGCACCGCCACTCCGTCGTTGACCCCAGCTGGTTCGTCGTCTCACGCTCGTCGCGCCCCCACGGACGCGCAGGCCGTGTTGCTCCTAGCACGTGAGCTTCTGCACTACCGCCCCGTCGACGACCTCTACGAGGATTGGCTTGCTCGCATCACCGAGCTCGACAGCGCCGCAGGGGGCTCTCCTGCGCCGTCCGTCTCGCTGCCTCGCCCTCCGTCCTGCATGGGCGATGCGGCTCAGGGGGTGCCTTCGCCACCTCCTCCCCAAGAAGGCACCCTGGCTCCAAGGCGCGCGGCTCCCGGACGTGATCCACCGCGTCTAGCGCCCGCGCGGCAAGAAAGAAGCTGTCAAGAAATCCCTCGGCCTCAAGAAGGCGCTCACGTGCTCCCTGCACCGGCACGGCAAGACCGCGTACCTGCACCGGCACGCCAAGACCCCGCGTTGCCCCTAGCGGCGGCACGCGGGAACCATCAAGAGCAGGCCTCGAGTCTGCAAAAAGCTCTGGTGGCCAAGGCAGGCTGCGGCGCCATGGGAGAGGCAGAGAGCTTCGGGCGGCGACGGTTGTCGGAGATGCGGGCACTCCAGCGAGGGGGCAAGGGGGTGGGGCGGCTGAGTAGGACGAGGGGCGGTTGTTGGACATGGAGGAGAGGCGTGGTGAGGCCTGAGGTGGCCGGACCCAAGCCGAGGCCGAGGCGGCCATGGACGGTAACGGTGAACAACGGCGAGATGCCGTGGCTCCGGTGGACTGGGAGGGACGAGGAGGGGATTGGGAGCTTCGGCGAAGGTCTGGGGTCTCTTATATAGGCTCGGGGAAGGCTCTGGAGCTTCACGGGCAAGCTCACGACAAGCTCTAATGGTGGACAGAGGCTGGGCGCGGCACGAGCATGGCCTTTGCGACGCATTTAAGGCAAACTGAGACGAACCATCGTCACTGGAGACAATGGATGGGAGACGACGGGCACACGGCCGAGAAGAAGCCAGAGCACGAAATTTTCCTGACATCAGCGTGATCACCATCGTCACTGGAGACAATGGCTAGTTTTGGCGTGGCCGACCATGTCTACTGGAATGACCTTAGTGACCTAAGTACAGATGAAGGCATAAATCATTCCAGGGGAAAAGAAGATAATGGCACTTTGCTCCAAAGTAAACCATCAGCCAAGTGTTTGTGCTGTGGATTGGGGACACGAACTAGGTAAGTCAGTAACTAGCTTGTCTGGGAGGTTTAATTATCGAAGGACATTCATCCTGGAGGTTTTGAGGGTAAAAGGATCAAGATTTACTGCAGTTGCTTCACAACTGCATTCTTGGTCCAGAAATGAAGATCATGATGATGCTCTCACATGGGTTATGGAATGGGATGAAACTTGGCAAATCCTCATGATATGGACATATAAAGATGCTGTAAAAATATCATGCCAAATGGCCAAGCCAAAATGGCACTTGCTTCACAAACATCTCTGCTGTCCAAAAACTTGAAATAATTATGGTGATCAAATGGATCAATGAAATGATGCAAAAATGGGTGGAGAGATGTTTCATGGGTATAAGAATGATCTGGTAATTTATCTGGATTTTTGAAGCAATATAAAATATACTTGCTTCACAATCTGAAAATATTGCCAGAATCAAAGATTGGCTCCTGTGCTCACATAGATGATTGGATGGGGCTGGAAATCGGTGGAACGGGTTAATATGAGCACATTAAAGAGTGTGCAAAAGTAAAACTCATTTGGATATTCCTAGCTAGTACTTCCTTCACAATGGCTTCTGTTTCAGAGAAACTTTGAAAAATCACTGAGGAAGATTGGCTAGGCAAATAAATTTGAAATTGTGCATCAGGCAATTATTTGTACATATAAACATGCCCAAAAAGATTGGGAGCCACTAGGAAAAATATAAATGACACTTCCTTCACACAGTGCCCTTCAGGGCATAATAGAAAAAGGAATATTGGGGAATTATTTTTGAACATGGCAATTAAATTTTTTTCCACATTTGATCAAGATATGACCCAAAAAATTTATGAGAATTATTTGGGAATTTTTGGAGTGAGGGAAATATAGGTTGCTTCACAACCTAGGGCAATTTGAGTTATTCCTTTAATAGAAAAGGAATATTCTCAATAAAAGAATATTGGGATTTGGGCTAGGATGGGAATGACAGGGTCCAGGGAAAGATTTGGGAATGACAAGCCAATCTGGAAACAAAGAAGAGGTCATCTTCTTCAGTTTCCAGACCACAAAGCCACGGAAAAAGAAAACTAAGGCAAAAACCTCAGAAAAACAAAAGAAAAAGAAAGGGCCAAAAATCAGGCTGTCACACATGGCGAACTGGTTTCCCATGGCGCTCAAGGACGGTGTCCGCACCTGGCTCCTGAACCTGCCTCCCGGCTCAATCTCTTCTTGGGACGAGATGCGCAACCGTTTCATCGCCAACTTCCAGGGCACTCGCGACCGCCCTCCGGCCGTGGGTGACCTGCGCCGCATCTAGCGGCAGCCTAAAGAGACCCTGTAGAAGTACATCCAGTGCTTCAACGGCGCTTGCCTCAAGATTCTCAGGGTGACGGAGGAGGCCATCATCTCAGCGTTCTCTGATGGCGTCCGTGACGTCAAGATGAAGGAGGAGCTCGCCATCCATGAGGATCTGTGCATGTCTCTGGGGTTGTTCAACCTGGCAACCAAGTGCGGAAGAGCTAAGGAGGGCGCCTCTCCCTCCTCGAGCTTCCAGCTGCTGACCCAGAAGAGAAGAAGACCAAGGCCAAGGATGTGAAGCGCAAAGGAGTAGCAGTGCTCGCAGTAGAACCAGACACGAAGCGTGGCAGGGACCAGCCGAAGTCGTCCAAGGGTAGCCGATTCTGCGCCTACCACAACCTCTACACCCACAACACCAACGAATGCCAGGAGCTCAGATCTGTTCGAGAGGGACCCGTCGGTCGACGCCCCGAGTGTAACGACCGAGGCTACGGCCGAGGAGGAGGAAGAGGCAGAGGACGATGGGACGACCGAGGCCCTCGCCAGAAGTGGCGTGACCGACCTCGCGAGGATCGCTGGCAGGACCAGCCTCGCGAGGGAGCCTGGAGGGATCAGCCTCGCGAGGACCGCCCGCAGGGCAATGCAGGTTTTCCTCCGCTGCCACCGCCAAGAAGGAATGATGACCAACACTAGGACGAAGGGGCTGGGGGCTTCCAGGAGCCGCGTGCTATCACTTGCATCTTGGGCGGCGCCCAGGCCCCAGCCTCACAGCGCATCTTCAAGCAGTTTGCTCACGAGGTGAATGCATTCCTCCCCAAGCTCGAAGCCACGCGCCCTCTCAGATGGTCCACGAGCGCCATCACTTTCAGCTCAGCAGACCAACTCAAGTGTGCAGCCACAGCTGGCGTCCTTCCAATGCTTTGCTCCCTAGTCATCAGCAACGTGCAAGTGTTGGAAATATGCCCTAGAGGCAATAATAAAATTATTATTATTATATTTCCTTGTTCATGATAATTGTCTATTATTCATGCTATAATTGTGTTATCCGGAAATCGTAATACATGTGTGAATACATAGACCACAACATGTCCCTAGTGAGCCTCTAGTTGACTAACTCATTGATCAACAGATAGTCATGGTTTCCTGACTATGGACATTGGATGTCACTAATAACGGATCACATCATCAGGAGAATGATGTGATGGACAAGACCCAATCCTAAGTATAGCACAAGATCGTGTAGTTCGTTTGCTAGAGCTTTTCCAATGTCAAGTATCATTTCCTTAGACCATGAGATCGTGTAACTCCCGGATACCGTAGGAGTACTTCGGGTGTACCAAACGTCACAACGTAACTAGGTGACTATAAAGGTATACTACATGTATCCCCGAAAGTGTCTGTTGGGTTGACACGGATTGAGACTGGAATTTTTCACTCCGTATGACGGAGAGGTATCTCTGGGCCCACTCGGTAATGCATCATCATAAT
The DNA here is from genome assembly GCA_021605145.1 of Aegilops bicornis. Classification (NCBI taxonomy): domain Eukaryota; kingdom Viridiplantae; phylum Streptophyta; class Magnoliopsida; order Poales; family Poaceae; genus Aegilops; species Aegilops bicornis. The sequence goes on along the minus strand of CM038672.1, from coordinate 700,704,132 downwards.
GAGCTGAATGTGGCCAAGTGGTTGGTAACGGGATCATGCATTACGGTACGAGTAAAGTGACTTGCCGGTAACGAGATTGAACGAGGTATTGGGATACCGACGATCGAATCTCGGGCAAGTAACGTACCGATTGACAAAGGGAATTGTATACGGGATTACTTGAATCCTCGAAATCGTGGTTCATTCGGTGAGATCATTGTGGAACATGTGGGAGCCATCCAGATCCCGTTGTTGGTTATTGGCCGGAGAGCTGTCTCGGTCATGTCTGCGTGATTCCCGAACCCGTAGGGTCTACACTTTTAAGGTTCGTTGACGCTAGGGTTGTAGAGATATTAGTATGCGGTAACCCGAAAGTTGTTCGGAGTCCCGGATGAGATCCCGGACGTCACGAGGAGTTCTGGAATGGTCCGGAGATAAAGATTTGTATATAGGAAGTCCAGTTTCGCCACCAGGGAAAGTTTCGGGGTCACCGGTATTATCTTGGGACCACCGGAAGGGTCCTGGGTCCACCGGGTGGGGCCACCTATCCCGGAGGGCCCCATGGGCTGAAGTGGGAAGGGAACCAGCCCCTGGTGGGCTGGTGCACCCCCCTTGGGCCTCCCCCTCCGCCTATTGTTGGAAACCCTGGGGGTGGGGAGCGCCCCACCTGACTTGGGGGGCAAGTTCCCCCGCCCCCTTTGGCCGCCCCCCCCCCCCCTTGAGATTGGATCTCTAGGGGGCCGGCGCCCCCCAGGGCCCCTATATAAATAGGGGGGAGGGCCGGCTGCGCTCGCAAGCCCCTGGCGCCTCCCTCTCCCCCCGTAACACCTCTCCCTCTCGCTGAGCTTGGCGAAGCCCTGCCGAGATCCCCGCTACTTCCCCCACCACGCCGTCGTGCTGCTGGATCTCCATCAACCTCTCCTCCCCCCTTGCTGGATCAAGAAGGAGGAGACGTCTCTCCCAACCATATGTGTGTTGAACGCGGAGATGCCGTCCGTTCGGCGCTAGGATCATCGGTGATTTGGATCACGACGAGTACGACTCCATCAACCCCGCTCTCTTGAACGCTTCCGCTCGTGATCTACAACGGTATGTAGATGCACTCCTCTCTCTCGTTGGTAGATGACTCCATGATTGATCTTGGTGAAGCATAGAAATTTTTTATTTTCTACAACGATCTCCAACAGTGGCATCATGAGCCAGGTTTATGCGTAGTTTCTATGCACGAGTAGAACACAATTTTGTTGTGGGCGTAGATGTTGTCAATTTACTTGCCACTACTAGTCTTATCTTGTTTCAGCGGCATCGTGTCATGAAGCGGCCCGGACCGACCTTACACGTACGCTTACGTGAGACAGGTTCCACCGACTGACTTGCACTAGTTGCATAAGGTGGTTAGCGGGTGTCTGTCTCTCCCACTTTAGTCGGATCGGATTCGATGAAAAGGGTCCTTATGAAGGGTAAATAGCAATTGGCATATCACGTTCTGGATTTTGCGTAGGTAAGAAAGGTTCTTGCTAGAACCCTATTGCAGCCACGTAAAAACATGCAACAACAATTAGAGGACGTCTAACCTTTTTTTGCAGCATATGCCTTGTGATGTGATATGGCCAAAAGGATGTGATGAATGATATATATGTGATGTATGAGATTGATCATGTTCTTGTAATAGGAATCACGACTTGCATGTCGATGAGTATGACAACCAGCAGGAGCCATAGGAGTCGTGTTAATTATTGTATGACATGCGTGTCATTAAATAAACGCCATGTAATTAGTTTACTTTATTGCTAAACCGTCAGCCATAGTAGTAGAAGTAATCTTTGGTGTGACAACTTCATGAAGACACGATGATGGAGATCATGACGATGGAGATCATGGTGTCATGCTGGTGACGATGATGATCATGGCGCCCCGAAGATGGAGATCAAAAGGAGCAAAATGATATTGGCCATATCATGTCACTATTTGATTGCATGTGATGTTTATCATGTTTTGCATCTTATTTGCTTAGAATGACGGTAGTAAACAAGATGATCCCTCATAATAATTTCAAGAAAGTGTTCCCCTAACTGCGCCGTTCTTGAAAGTTCGTTGTTTCGAAGCACCACGTGATGATCGGGTGTGATAGATTCTAACGTCCACATACAACGGGTGTAAGACAAATTTACACATGCAAAAACACTTAGGTTGACTTGACGAGCCTAGCATGTACGAACATGGCCTCGGGACACAAGAGACCGAAAGGTCGAACATGAGTCGTATAGAAGATACGATCAACATGAAGATGTTCACCGATGATGACTAGTCCGTCTCACGTGATGATCGGACATGGTCTAGTTCACTCGAATCATGGATCACTTAGATGACTAGAGGGATGTCTATCTGAGTGGGAGTTCATTAAATAATTTGATTAGATGAACTTAATTATCACGAACTTAGTCTAAAACCTTTGCAATATGTCTTGTAGATCAAATGGCCCACGCTAATGTTGCCCTCAACTTCAACGCGTTCCTAGAGAAAACCAAGCTGAAAGACGATGGCAGCAACTACACGGACTGGGTCCAGAACTTAAGGATCATCCTCATAGCTGCCAAAAGAGCATATGTCCTAGATGCACCGCTAGGTGAAGCACCCGTTTTCCCCACAACTCAAGACGTTTTGAACGCCTGGTAGTCGCGTGTTGATGACTACTCCCTCGTTCAGTGCGGCATGCTTTACAGCTTAGAACCGGGGCTCCAAAAGCATTTTGAGCAACACGGAGCATATGAGATGTTCGAAGAGCTGAAATGGTTTTCCAAGCTCATGCCCGGGTCGAGAGATATGAAGTCTCCGACAAGTTCTATAGTTGTAAGATGGAGGAAAATAGTTCTGTCAGTGAGCACATACTCAAAATGTCTGGGTTGCACAACCGCTTGTCCCAGCTGGACATTAACCTCCCGGACGAGGCAGTCATTGACAGAATCCTTCAGTCGCTCCCACCTAGCTACAAGAGCTTTGTGATGAACTACAATATGCAGGGGATGGTGAAAACTATTCCTGAGGTATTTTTAATGCTGAAATCAGCGGAGGTAGAAATCAAAGTGTTGATGGTCAATAAAACCACTAGTTTCAAGAAAGGCAAGGGTAAGAAGAACTTCAAGAAGGACGGCAAGGGAGTTGTCGCGCCCGGTAAGCCAGTTGCCGGGAAGAAGCCAAAGCATGGACCCAAACCTGAGACCAAGTGCTTTTATTGCAAGGGAAGCGCACACTGGAAGCGGAATTGCCCCAAGTACTTAGCGGACAAGAAGGCCGGCAACACCAAAGGTATATGTGATATACATGTAATTGATGTGTACCTTACCAGTACTCGTAGTAGCTCCTGGTATTTGATACGGTGCGGTTGCTCATATTTGTAACTCAAAAACAGGAGCTGCGGAATAAGCGGAGGCTGGCGAAGGGCGAGGTGACGATCTTGGCGTCGGGAATGGTTGCAAGGTCGATGTGATCGCCGTCGGCACGCTACCTCTACATTTACCTACGGGATTAGTTTTAAACCTCAATCATTGTTATTTAGTGCCAGCTTTGAGCATGAACATTGTATCTGGATCTCGTTTAATACGAGATGACTACTCATTTAAATCTGAGAATAATGGTTGTTCTATTTATATGAGAGATATGTTTTATGATCATGCCCCGCTGGTCAATGGTTTATTCTTAATGAATCTCGAACGTGATGTTACACATATACATAGTGTGAATACCAAAAGATGTAAGATTGATAATGATAGTCCCACATATCTGTGGCACTACCCCCTTGGTCACATTGGCGTCAAACGCATGAAGAAGCTCCATACAGATGGACTTTTGGAGTCTCTTGATTTCAAATCATTTGACACGTGCGAACCATGCCTCATGGGTAAAATGACCAAGACTCCGTTCTCCGGAACAATGGAGCGAGCAACCAGCTTATTGGAAATCATACATACTGATGTGTGCGGTCCAATGAGCGTTGAGGCTCGCGGAGGCTATCGTTATGTTCTCACCCTCTGTCACGCCCAATATGCGATACTATCCTAAAGAGACTCGAAGGTCCCACCAAGGATAGAACCGCATATTGAAACGCTTTGCAAGGTGGATATCATTACATCAACATTACATAATAGATGGGGATACATACAAAAGGCATCCAATGCCACACGAATACAACATCATAATACATAAGAGCATCATCCGACTATGAATGAAACACAAACAGAAACTCAAACGACATCCACCCTGCTAGGCGTTTCAATATGCGGTTCTATCCTTGGTGGGACCTTCGAGTCTCTTTAGGATAGTATCGCATATTGGGCGTGACAAGTTGGTATTAGAGCCAGGTTAGCAAAGATAATGGACAGAAGCGGCAACTAAACACGGGTGCAAGTTTTCGAAAACAAATGCAGATGCAAAGCGCATGATGCCAAGATGAAATGCAACAACAACACCAATAAAACACATGACAGTCACGCAAAACATGGAAGGCATCTGGAGCGCCGGTCTTGGGGCGTTACAACACTCCACCACTACGAGAGGATCTCGTCCCGAGATCAAGGATGGCACCGGAGAGAAACGGAAGAGGAAGAGGAGAGGTAAAACAAAGTTGCTTCTTCGACAAATGAGTGAAACCAAAGAACTTTGAGAGGTTGAAAAGTGGAGAGAAAGAACACAACGGAGTTGAACACAATTGAGAGCACTGTGGTAGAAAATAGAAACAAGGGACACCATGTGAACCCGGCTCTGATACCAACTTGTAACACCCATGATGCGGCTATATCTCCCACGTGTCGAAGCACGACTTAGAGGCATAACCGCATGGTGGTTTTGTCGCAAGAAGGGTCATCTTCACACAATCCCATGTAATGAACAAGAATGGGATAAAGAGAGTTGGCTTACAATCCCCACTTCACACAATACATAATTAAGATCATACATCATTCAAAATACACTCATAGACCGGCTACGGTCAAATCCAAATGAAAAGAAGACAACCCCAAATGCTAGATCCCCGATCGTCCCGACTGGGCTCCTCTACTGATCATCTGGAAACGATACATAGTAACGTCCAAGGGCCTCATCAAAGTACCACTTGAGCTCGGTCGCGCCATCTGCGCTGGTATCCTCGGCACCTGCATCTGTTTTGGTAGAATCTGTGAGCCACGGGGACTCAGCAATCTCACACCCGCAAGATCAAGACTATTTAAGCTCAAGGGTAGGAAAAAGGGTAATATGGTGGAGCTGCAGCAAGCACTAAGCATATATGGTGGCTAACATACGCAAGTGAGAGCGAGAAGAGAAGCAACGCATCGGTCGAGAAGCTAGAAGTGATCAAGAAGTGATCCTGAAACTACTTACGTACATACATAACCCAAACCGTGTTCACTTCCCGGACTCCACCGAGAAGAGACCATCACGGCTACACACATGGTTGATGCATTTTAATGAAGTCAAGTGTCAAGTTTTCTAGAACCGGACATTAACAAATTCCCATCTTCCTCATAACCGCGGGCACGGCTTTCGAAAGATAATATACCCTGCAGGGGTGTCCCAACTTAGCCCATCATAAGCTCTCACGGTCAACGAAGGATATACCTTCTCCCAGGAAGACCCGACCAGTCTCGGAATCCCGGTTCGCAAGACATTTTGACAATGGTAAAACAAGACCAGCAAGACCACCCGCTGTGCCGACAAATCCCGATAGGAGCTGCACATATCTCGTTCTCAAGGCACACCGGATAAGCTAAGCGTACAAGTACCAACATAGCCCAAGTTGCCAAGGGACGGTCCCGCACGGTGCTCTAGTTTGGACCAACACTCGGAGGAGCCCGGGCCGGGGGGGGGGGGGGTAATAAAGATGAGCCTCGGGCTCCCGAAAACCCAAGGGAAAAAGGCTTAGGTGGCAAATGGTAAAACCAAGGTTGGGCCTTGCTGGAGGAGTTTTATTCAAAGCGAACTGTCAAGGGGTCCCATAAATCACCCAACCGCGTAAGGAACGCAAAATCAAGGAACATAACACCGGTATGACGGAAACTAGGGCGGCAAGAGTGGAACAAGACACCAGGCATAAGGCCGAGCCTTCCACCCTTTACCAAGTATATAAGGTGCATTAATTAAACAGGAGATGTTGTGATATCCCAAAATATCCATGTTCCATCAAGGAACAAACTTCATCTACACCTGCAACTAGCAATGCTATAAGAGGGGCTGAGCAAAAGCGGTGACATAGCCAAACAACGGTTTGCTAGGACAGGATGGTTAGAGGTTGGACATGGCAATATGGGAGGCATGATAAACAAGTGGTAGGTAAAGCTAACATAGCGATAGAGCGAGCAACTAGCAAAGCAAAGATAGAAGTGATATCGATGGTATGGTCATCTTGCCTGCAAAGTTCTCAGAGTTGTCGAAGGCTTGATCCTCGTTAGCGTACTCAATAGGTTCCTCATGCACGTATTCGTCTTCCGGCTCTACCCAAAGCAAGAGCACAAGCAATGGAACCACAAGAAATCATGGTGCAAAGCACAAGCAACATGATGCAATACATGGCATGATATGCGAGATGTGATATGCAATGCATATGCGTGCTCCAGAAGGAAAATGATGAACAAGGCATCAAATTCGCAAACCAAGTATGCCTCTAGAAAGATGAGATGATTTCGGTTGAAATCGATATAAAGATCACCGGGAACGGATGCACGGTTTGCAAATGGCAAGCAAAACAAGAACAACACAATTCTGCGATTAACAGCACGATGCTACTTAGCATGCAACAAGAAACTATGCTACAGCACACCAACATAACAAGAAAGCATATGGCATTAAAGTAAAAGAGATGCTTGAGAAAAGATGAACACTGAGCTATGGTTCACACAATAACAGGTTCAAACAAGCATGGCAAAAGTGCAAAAGATATCAGCTTCACAGATTTAGTGAAAATACTGGAAATGGCAGAAACAGCATCAGGAAGCAATGTTTAGGGCAAGCAAACATCATGCTACAGGAACATATCATAGAAACTTAAGGCACGGCATGATACTACTAAAATCATAGAACAAATGTCCCTTACTGACAATGAGCCAAAAAGCATCAGAAGATATGATGGCACCCTTGTAAACATAGAAAGTTTCGTTAACAGGTTCAGACTTGGTGAAATTTCAGGACATGGCAAAATAGATTCATGTTGGCATGTTAACAAGCTTGATTAACTCCATACATAGCATATCATGGCATGAAAAAAATCTAGCATGGAGTAGGCATGAAAATGAAGCTAACCCTGTGCCAAACAACCTCATAGCGTCTTTGAAATAAATCACACAAAAATGCCAAAACAGCACCATGATGTCAGATGGCATTTATGCAAACTTGCTTAAATGCAGAAAATAATGCCACCATGATGAAACAAAAGTCTGAGACCTTTGAAAAGTTCAAGGAATTTCAGAATGAGGGTAGAGAATCAACGTGACAAAAAAATAAAGTTCTTACGATCAGATCGTGGGGGAGAATATTTAAGTCACGGGTTTGGTACGCACTTAAGGAAATGTGGAATTGTTTCACAACTCACGCCGCCTGGAACACCTCAGCGAAACGGTGTGTCCGAACATCGTAATCGCACTCTATTGGATATGGTGCGGTCTATGATGTCTCTTACCGATTTACCACTATCATTTTGGGGATACGCTTTAGAGACAGCTACATTCACTTTAAATAGGGCACCGTCTAAATGCGTTGAGACGACACCGTATGAATTATGGTTTGGAAAGAAACCTAAGTTGTCGTTTCTAAAGTTTGAGGACGCGATGCTTATGTCAAGAAACTTCAACCTAAAAAGCTCGAACCCAAGTCGGAAAAATGCGTCATCATAGGATACCCTAAGGAAACCATTGGGTATACCTTCCACCTAAGATCCGAAGGCAAGATTTTCGTTGCCAAGAATGGGTCCTTTCTGGAGAAAGAGTTTCTCTCGAAAGAAATAAGTGGGAGGAAAGTAGAACTCGAGGAAGTACTGCCTATTGAACCGGAAAGTAGCGCAGCTCAGGAAGATGTTCCTGTGGTGCCTGCACCGACTAGAGAGGAAGTTAATGATGATGATCAAGGTACTTCGGATCAAGTTGCTACTGAACTTCGTAGGTCCACAAGGACACGTTCCACACCAGAATGGTATGGCAACCCTGTCCTAGAAATCATGTTGTTAGACAACGGTGAACCTTCGAACTATGAAGAAGCGATGGTGGGCCCAGATTCCAACAAATGGCTTGAAGCCATGCAATCTGAGATAGGATCCATGTACGAAAACAAAGTATGGACTTTGATAGACTTGCCCGATGATTAGCGAGCGATAGAAAATAAATGGATCTTTAAGAAGAAGACGGACGCGGATGGCAATGTTACCATCTATAAAGCTCGACTTGTCGCTAAGGGTTATCAGCAAGTTCAAGGAGTTGACTACGATGAGACTTTCTCTCCCGTAGTGAAGCTGAAGTCCGTCCGAATTATGTTAGCAATTGTCGCATACTATGATTATGAGATATGGAAAATGGACATCAAAACGGCATTCCTTAACGGCTATCTTAAGGAAGAATTGTATATGATGCAGCCGGAAGGTTTTGTCGATCCTAAGAATGCTAACAAGGTATGCAAGCTCCAGCGCTCCATCTATGGGCTGGTGCAAGCATCTTGGAGTTGGAACATTCGCTTTGATGAAATGATCAAAGCGTTTGGGTTTATGCAGACTGATGGAGAAGCCTGCGTTTACAAGAAAGTGAGTAGGAGTTCTGTAGCATTTCTCATATTATATGTAGATGACATACTTTTAATGGGAAATGATATAGAGCTTTTGGACAGTATTAAGGCCTACTTGAATAAGTGTTTTTCAATGAAGGACCTTGGAGAAGCTGCTTACATATTAGGCATCAAGATCTATAGAGATAGATCGAGACGCCTCATAGGTCTTTCACAAAGCACATACATTTATAAGATATTGAAGAAGTTCAATATGGATCAGTCTAAGAAGGGGTTCTTGCCTGTGTTGCAAGGTGTGAAATTGAGCTCAGCTCAATGCCCGACCACGGCAGAAGATAGAGAAAAGATGAGTGTCATCCCCTATGCCTCGGCTATAGGGTCTATTATGTATGTCATGCTGTGTACCAGACCTGATGTAAACCTTGCCGTAAGTTTGGTAGGAAGGTACCAAAGTAATCCCGGCATGGAACACTGGACAGCGGTCAAGAATATCCTGAAGTACCTGAAAAGGACTAAGGATATGTTTCTCGTTTATGGAGGTGACGAAGAGCTCGTCGTAAAGGGTTACGTCGACGCTAGCTTCGACACAGATCTGGATGACTCTAAGTCTCAAACCGGATACGTGTATATTTTGAATGGTGGGGCAGTAAGCTGGTGCAGTTGGAAGCAAAGCGTCATGGCGGGATCTACATGTGAAGAGGAGTACATGGCAGCCTCGGAGGCAGCGCATGAAGCAATCTGGATGAAGGAGTTCATCACCGACCTAGGAGTCATACCCAACGCGTCGGGGCCGATCACTCTCTTCTGTGACAACACTGGAGCTATTAATTGTCCTTGCCAAGGAGCCCAGGTTTCACAAGAAGACCAGACACATCAAGCGTCGCTTCAACTCCATTCGTGAAAATATTCAAGATGGAGACATAGATATTTGCAAAGTGCATACGAATTTGAATGTCGCAGATCCGTTGACTAAACCTCTTCCGCGAGCAAAACATGATCAACACCAGAACTCTATGGGTGTTTGATTCATCACAATGTAACTAGATTATTGACTCTAGTGCAAGTGGGACACTGTTAGAAATATGCCCTAGAGGCAATAATAAAATGATTATTATTATATTTCCTTGTTCATGATAATTGTCTATTATTCATGCTATAATTGTGTAATCAAGAAATCGTAATACATGTGTGAATACATAGACCACAACATGTCCCTAGTGAGCCTCTAGTTGACTAGCTCGTTGATCAACAGATAGTCATGGTTTCCTGACTATGGACATTGGATGTCATTGATAACGGGATCACATCATTAGGAGAATGATGTGATGGACAAGACCCAATCCCAAGCATAGCACAAGATCGTTTAGTTCGTTTGCTAGAGATTTTCCAATGTCAAGTATCATTTCTTAGACCATGAGATCGAGTAACTCCCGGATACCGTAGGAGTACTTTGGGTGTACCAAACGTCACAACGTAACTGGGTGACTACAAAGGTATACTACATGTATCCCCGAAAGTGTCTATTGGGTTGACACGGATCGAGACTGGGATTTATTACTCCGTATGATGGAGAGGTATCTCTGGGCCCACTCGGTAATGCATCATCATAATGATCTCAATGTGACCAAGTGGTTGGTCACGGGATCATGCATTACGATACGAGTAAATTGACTTGCCGGTAACGAGATTGAACGAGGTATTGGGATACCGACGACCGAATCTCGGGCAAGTAACGTACCGATTGAGAAAGGGAATTGTATACGAGATTACTTGAATCCTCGACATCGTGGTTCATTCGATGAGATCATCGTGGAACATGTGGGAGCCAACATGGGTATCCAGATCCCGCTGTTGGTTATTGGCCGGAGAGTTGTCTCGGTCATGTCTGCGTGATTCCCGAACCCGTAGGGTCTACACACTTAAGGTTCGGTGACGCTAGGGTTGTAGAGATATTAGTATGCGGTAACCAAAAAGTTGTTCGGAGTCCTGGATGAGATCCGGGACGACACGAGGAGTTCCGGAATGGTCCGGAGGTAAAAATTTGTATATAGGAAGTCCAGTTTCGGCCACGGGGAAAGTTTCGGGGGTCACCGGTATTGTACTGGGACCACCGGAAGTGTCCCGGGGGTCCGTCGGGTGGGGCCACCTATCCCGGAGGGCCCCATGGGCTGAAGTGGGAAGGGAACCAGCCCCTGGTGGGCTGGTGCGCCCCCTTGGGCCTCCCCCTGCGCCTAGGGTTGGAAACCCTGGGGGTGCGGGGCGCCCACTGACTTGGGGGCAAGTTCCCCCTTGCCCCCCTTGAGATTGGATCTCTAGGGGACCGGCGCCCCCCAGGGCCCCTATATAAAGAGGAGGGGAGGGAGGGCTGCGCACCCAAGCCCCTGGCGCCTCCCTCTCCCCCCGTAACACCTCTCCCTCTCGCTGAGATTGGCGAAGCCCTGCCGAGATCCCCGCTACTTCCACCACCACACCGTCGTGCTGCTGGATCAACATCAACCTCTCCTTCCCCCTTGCTGGATCAAGAAGGAGGAGACGTCTCTCCCAACCATACGTGTGTTGAACGCGGAGGTGCCGTCCGTTCGGCGCTAGGATCCTCGGTGATTTGGATCACGACGAGTACGACTCCATCAACCCCGTTCTCTTGAACGCTTCCGCTCGCGATCTACTAGGGTATGTAGATGCACTCCTCTCTCTCTCTCGTTACTAGATGACTCCATAGATTGATCTTGGTGAAGCGTAGAAATTTTTTATTTTCTGCAACGATCTCCAACAGCAAGTTACCAGGACCCTAATCGACGGCGACGCAAGCCTCAACATCCTGTCCGTCGAGATGTTCGACAACCTTCAAGTGACATATGATCAACTCTAGACTACTAAGCCTTTCTCAGGAGTTACTGACAGCTCCACTACCCCGATAGGGCAGGTCTGCCTCCCTGTCACTTTCGGACAGCGCAACAACTACCATACCGAGCTCATCGACTTTGACGTCGCCCATATTCGCCTGCCATACAATGCCATCCTCGAACCCGGTACTGCAAGTTCATGGCGGTGACCCACCATGGCTACAATGTCCTCAAGATGCCAGGAAGCGGCGGAATCATCACAATCCCCTGTGAAGAAAATGATGCGGTGTGCTCACTCAAGCGCGCCTTTCAAGCTGCATCAATTGAGGACCCAGACTGCAAGAGCGAGAACCCTCCCGAGGTGGTTCCCAAGAAGAAGAAAACATCGCCCGGCTCAAGGCCTCAGGAGGTTGGCATCTCCGGAGATGTCGCTTCAGGATCTGCGCCCGTGCAAGGGGCGCTTCCCTCCATCACATAGGAAGGCGCGCTCGGCGCCCTCCTCGGGCAGGGCTCGGGGGATCTCTTCTGGGGGGCCTCAGACTTTGCCAAGATCACGAGGGAGGCGCTCGGGCACCACTTGGAGGCATGCTTCGCAGCACGTTTCTGTAAGAAAGGCATGGGGCAAGGAGGCCCAACCCTCAGGAGCTCATCACCAAGGCCACCCAGGAGCTTCAGGAATCAAGAGTTATACGCGGCGATCGCCGCCTACCTGGCGTAGCTCCCCATCCAGGCGAGGATGGCGGGCTACGCGTCTGCATGGACCTACCGGGGCTCAATCGTGCCACGTCTCAGGAGCGCCTTTGGCCTTCGCGCGTGGGATTTGCGAGGGTCCGCCGCACAGCTACGTTCGCATGCCTTTTGGCTTGCCGAACGCAGCTGCCATCCACGAGCGACACTTGCGGAGCATCCTGGCGGCTCAGGAGGCCAGGTATCACGCGGTCCCGGCGGAGGTGGAGATGGTCCTCGGGGAACCGCCTGAGCCCCCAGAGCCTCCCGAGGCTCAGGGATCCGGTGGCTCGTGAAGGCCAGTCTCTTCACCGCGCATCTTCGGCTACTCCACCACACGCCTCTACAACGGTGCCAGGTGACATCTTTCGAGTTCATTTCAGCTGGGAGCACCCTCAGGGCTGCATCATTCCCAGATCGCGTGGGTCTGCCCCTGCGGCATGTATCCCTTTTGCTTGTGCCTTTAGTTTACCTTGCTAGGGGCACCCCTCAGGCTGCATCATCCCCCAAGCCGCTCGGGCCTGACCCAGTGGCATGTACCCTTCCTGCTTTTTTCTAAGCTGATTTGCCTTTCATGCTTAACCTGCCTGTGGTTATCGCTGATGACCCACAAGTGTAGGGGATCGCAACAACTTTCGAGGGTATAGTATTCAACCCAAATTTATTGATTAGACACAAGGGGAGCCAAAGAATATTCTTTAGTATTAGCAGTTGAGTTGTCAATTCAACCACGCCTGGATAACTTAGTATCTGCAGCAAAGTATTTAGTAGCGAAGTAGTATGATAGTAATGGTAGCAGTGGTAAAGATAAAGATAGCAAAAGTAATATTTTTGAGGTTTTATAGTGATTGTAACAATAGCAACGGAAGAGTAAATAAGCGAAGCACAATATATGAAAAGCTCGTAGGCAATGGATCAGTGATGGATAATTATATCGGATGCGATTCCTCATGTAATAGCTACAACATAGGGTGACACAGAACTAGCTCCAATTCATCAATATAATGTAGGCATGTATTCCGAATATAGTCATACGTGCTAATGGAAAAGAACTTGCATGACATCTTTTGTCCTACCCTCCCATGGCAGCGGGGTCCTAGTGGAAACTAAGGGATATTAAGGCCTCCTTTTAATAGAGAACCGGACCAAAGCATTAACACATAGTGAATACATGAACTCCTCAAACTACGGTCATCACCGAGAAGTATCCCGATTATTGTCACTTCGGGTTGTCGGATCATAACACATAATAGGTGACTATAGACTTGCAAGATAGGATCAAGAACACACATATATTCATGAAAACATAATAGGTTCAGATCTGAAATCATGGCACTCAGGCCCTAGTGACAAGCATTAAGCATAACAAAGTCATAGGAACATCAATCTCAGAACATAGTGGATATAAGGATCAAACCCTAAATAAACTAACTTGATTACATGGTAAATCTCATCCAACCCATCACCGTCCAGCAAGCCTACGATGGAATTACTCACGCACGGCATGAGCATCATGAAATTGGTGATGGAGGATGGTTGATGATGACGATGGCGATGAATCCCCCTCTCCGGAGCCCCGAACGGACTCCAGATCAGCCCTCCCGAGAGAGATTAGGGCTTGGCGGCGGCTCCGTATCATAAACGCGATGAAACTTCCTCTCTGATTTTTTCTCCATGAGATGGAATATATGGAGTTGGAGTTGAGGTCAGCGGAGCTGTAGGGGGCCCACGAGACAGGGGGGCACGCCCAGAGGGGGTGGGCGCGTCCCCCACCCTCATGGACAGGGTGTGGGCCCCCTGGTCTTCATCTTTTGCGAGCATTTTTTATATCTTCTGAAACTTGTCTCCGAGGATTTTCAGGTCATTCCGAGAACTTTTGTTTTCTACACATGAACCAACATCATAGTAATTCTGCTGAAAACAACATCAGTCCGGGTTAGATTCGTTCAAATCATGCAAGTTAGAGTCCAAAACAAGGGCAAAAGTGTTTGGAAAAGTAGATACGTTGGAGACGTATCAACTCCCCCAAGCTTAAACCTTTGCTTGTCCTCAAGCAATTCAGTTGATAAACTGAAAGTGATAAAGAAAAACTTTTACAAACTCTGTTTTCTCTTGTTGTTGTAAACGTGTAATGCCAGCATTCAGGTTTCAACAATATTATAAACTAACCATACTCATAATAACACCTCGGTCTCACAATTACTCATATCAATAGCATAATCAGCTAGCGAGCCATAATAATAAAACTCGGATAACAACACTATCTCAAAACAATCATAACATGACATAACAAAACGGTATCTCGCTAGCCCTTTCTGAGACCGCAAAACATAAATGCAAAGCACCTTTAAAGATCAAGGACCGACTAAACATTGTAATTCATGGTAAAACAGATCCAGTCACGCCATACCCAATATAAACCAATAATAATGAATGCAAAGGACAGTGTGCTCTCCAGCGGATGCTTTTTAATAAGAAGGTGATGACTCAACATAAAAGTAAATAGATAGGCCCTTGCAGAGGGAAGCAGGGATTTGTAGAGGTGCCAGAGCTCGATTTAAAAAATAGAGATTGAATAACATTTTGGGCGGCATACTTTCACTGTCAATGCAACAACTATGAGATGGTTGTATCTTCCATACTACATGCATTATAGGCAGTTCCCACGCGAAATGGTAAAAGTTTATACTCCCACAACCACCAACAAGCATCAATCCATGGCTTGCTCGAAACAACGAGTGCCTCCAACTAACAACAATCCTGGGGGAGTTTTGTTTAATTATATTGATTTGCTTTGATCTTTTTGGATCATGGGACTGGGCATCCCGGTTACCGGCCCTTTCTCGTGAATGAGGAGCAGAGTCCACTCCTCTTGAGAATAGCCCACCTAGCATGGAAGATATAGGCATCCCTAGTGGAAACATGAGCTGCTCGAGTATACAAAATAGAATTTCATTTGAAGGTTTAGAGTTTGGCACATACAAATTTACTTGGAACGGCAGGTAGATACCGCATATATGAAGGTATGGTGGACTCATATGGAATAATTTTGGGGTTTAAGGAGTTTGGATGCACAGGCAGTATTCCCGCTTAGTACAGGTGAAGGCTAGCAAAAGACTGGGAAGCGATCAACTGAGAGAGCGACAACAGTCATAAACATGCATTAAAACTAATTCACACCAAGTACAAGCATGAGTAGGATATAATCCACCATGAACATAAATATCGTAAAGGCTATGTTGATTTGTTTCAACTACATCCGTGAACATGTGCCAAGTCGAGTCACTCAATTCATTCAAAGGAGGATACCATCCCATCATACCACATCATAATCATTCTAATAGCATGTTGGCACGCAAGGTAAACTATTATAACTCATAGCTAATCAAGCATGGCACAAGCAACTATAATCTCTAAATGTTATTGCAAATATGTTTACTTCACAATAAGCTGAATCAGGAACGATGAACTCATCATATTTACAAAAACAAGAGAGGTCGAGTTCATACCAGCTTCTGTCATCTCAGTTAGTCCATCATATATCGTCATTATTGCCTTTCACTTGCACGACCGAACGATGTGTAAAATAATAATAGTGCACGTGCATTGGACTAAGCTGGAATCTGCAAGCATTCAACTCAAGAGAGAAGACAAAGTAATATGGGATCTAAGTTAAATAAACAATTATGCATATGAGAGCCACTAAACATTTTCAATATGGTCTTCTACTCTCAACCCCCCCAAAGGAAGGAAGAGAAAATAAAACTATTTACACGGGAAAGCTCCCAACAAGTAAAAGAAGAATAAAAATATTTTTGGGTTTTCATTTTAATTTCTACTACAAGCATGGGAATTAAACTAACTAGTTTTTTTGGTTTTTCTTAAGGTTTATCAAACACACAAGAAGAAAACTAGAAAAAGAAAATAAAACTAACATGGATAATACAATGAAAGAGTATGAGCACCGACGACTAGAATAGTGTGTAAACATGAATGTAAAGTCGGTGAGAAATACGTACTCCCCCAAGCTTAGGCTTTTGGCCTAAGTTGGTTTAATGCCATGGATAGCCTGGCTGATATTCGTAGTTGTAACTGGGGTCGTACTGAGATGCAACAACAAATGCCTCCTGAGCTGCGGCATGTTGGCGAGCCGCCACCGCTCTCCTCTCGTATTCAGCTGCCTCCTCCCTGGTAACAACATATCTTCATTTTGCCTGATAATCAAAAAGGGTAGGAGCTGGGAGAGTAACATTGACAGAGCTATGTGTGTCAAAGATTAGTTGATACTCGAGGAATTGTTCATTCCTCTTAGGAAAATGATGTTTGACCATAGCGTCATAATCTAAATAAGCAGGAGGCAACATAACATCACCCTCTCGTGGGGCTATACCAAGATAATTGGCCACACGGGTCGCATAAATTCCTCCAAATAAATCTCCAGCTCTACCATTTTTATGCAACCTACGTGCAACTATTGCCCCCTAGTTCTAATCTTTATAACCTACTACGGCACTGTAGAGGACACAAAGATCAGGGACACACATATGACATGCTTCATCTTTACCGTTAATGCATCTACCAATGAAGAGAGCAAAATAATGTATAGCAGGAAAATGAATGCTCCCTATGGTAGCTTGTGTAATATCCCTAGACTCTCCCATAGTAATACTAGCAAGGAAATCTCTAAATTCAGATTTGTGGGGATCATTAACACTCCCCCACTGCGGGAGTTTGCAAGCAGTAGTAAAATCTTCTAAGTCCATGGTATATGATTTGTCATAAATATCAAACGGGACACTATGAGAATTACGCGAAGATGAAAATTTAAACCTTCTCACGAATGAATCAGTTAGATAGTAGTACTGAGGACACTTATCTTGTATGAAGTCCTCAAGACCGGCATTATGCACATACGTATCAAAATCATCCTTAATGCATGTATTGACCATAAATTCTTCTGACGGCCATTCACAAGACCGCACTTCAGCTTCCCTTGGTGGCTCGTCGTCTTGCTCAAGCATAGCAAGCCTGGGTCCTTTCTTTACTGAGGAACCACCTTGGTACATTTTCCTAAACATATTTCTTTTTTTGCGATATTTTTGAAATTTTTAGTAACTTCAAAATAAAAGTAAATAAAACTAAACAAGATTGACAGAAACTACTCCTACAAGTGCCTAGAGCCTATATCATGCATTAGAATTACTTGGAACCTCATAAATTTAACATGCAAGCTCAAGAACAGGGTCACCAAGACAGCAAGGATTTGCATTGAATAAAGCACTAGAACAAAAACTATTTGGACCAATGGAGGAGTCACATACCAAGCAAAAATCTCCCAAAGCAGTTTTGTGAATGGAGCTTTGAGCAAGCAGATTGAAAATCGCAGCAAAATGAGATAGAACTCGTGCTTGAGCTGGATGGGGATTTTTTTGGGAAGAAGATAGAGTGTGTGGGTGCTGGCATAAGTGGAGGGGGGCCACCAAGGGCCGACGAGACAGGGGGGCGCGCCCAGGGGGTGTGGGCGCGCCCTCCACTCTCGTGGCCAGGTGGCAAACCCCCCTGCAGTGTTTTAAGTGCCTAAAATCCTCAAATTTGCAGGGCATTTGGAGCACTTTTATTTTTGGGATATTTTTTTATTGCACGAGTAATTCAGAAAACAGACAGATAATACTATTTTTGCTTTATTTATTTTAAATACAGAAAGTAAAAAGAGAGTACAGAAGATTGTGCCTTCTAGTTTCATCCATCTCATGATCATCAAAATGAATCCACTAACAAGGTTGATCAAGTCTTGTTAAGAAACTCATTCCGAATAACACGGAACCAGAGAAATTTCGAAGTGACACTAGGTTACCTCAACGGGGATATGAACATCCCCAATAATAAGAATATCATACTTTTTCTTGACAGTAGGGAGAGGAAATTCAAAACCTCCAATAATAATTGATGGAATTTTCTCAATAGTATTTATGCTATGAACTTGAGGTGTTTCCTCGGAAAATGTACCGTATGCTCATTTCCATTAACATGAAAGGTGACATTGCCCTTGTTGCAATCAATAACAGCACCTGCAGTATTTAAAAAGGGTCTACCAAGGATAATCGACATACTGTCGTCCTCAGGAATATCAAGAATGACAAAGTCTGTTAATATAGTAGCGTTCGCAACAACAATAGGCACGTCCTCACAAATGCCGACAGGTATAGCAATTGATTTATCAGTCATTTGCAAGGATATCCCAGTGGGTGTCAACTTACTTAATTCAAGTCCACGGTACAAGGAAAGAGGCATAACACTAACACCGGCTCCTAAATCACATAAAGCAGTTTTAACATAATTTCTTTTTATGGGTATTCCACCCTTAAAGGTATAGTTGGCAAGCATGGTGGAAATCTCAGCTTCAGGTATTTTCCTCTTATTAGTGATGATATCTTTCATATACTTAGCATAAGGATTTAATTTAAGCATATCAGTTAAGCGCATGCGTAAGAAAATAGGTCTAATCATTTTAGCAAAACGCTCAAAGTCCTCGTCATCCTTTGTCTAGGATGATTTAGGAGGAAACGGCATGGGTTTCTAAACCCATGGTTCTCTTTCTCTACCATGCTTCCTAGCAACAAAATCTCTCTTGTCATAATGTTGGTTTCTTGATTGTGGGTTATCAAGACCAACTGCAGGTTCAGTTTCTATATCATTGTTATTACTAGGTTAAGCATCCACATGAACATCATTATTAGCATTATCCTCAGGTTCATGTTCATCTCTGGATTATGTTTCAGCATCAGAGATAGAAGTACTATTAGGATTCTCACGTGTTTCTACATTAGGTTCACTAGAAGCATGTAAAGTCCTATCCATCTTCTTTATCTTCTTCTTAGAAGAACTAGGAGCATCTAGATTATTATTCTGAGAATCTTGTTCAATTCTCTTAGGGTGGCCTTCAGGATACAAAGGTTCCTGAGTCATTTTACCAGTTCTAGTAGCCACTCTAACAGCAAATTCATGTTTATTATTTAGTTCCTCTAGCAATTCATTCTGAGCTTTAAGAAATTGTTCAGCTTGAGTAGCAACCATAGAAGCATGTTTACTAGTGAGTTTAAGTTCACCTTTAACTCTAGCTATATATTCATTCAAGCGTACTATCATATAAGCATTATTCTTCAATTGTCTACCAACATAATCATTGAAATTTGCTTGTCTATTCATGAAATCATCAAATTCATCTAAGCATGGACTTTGAAATTTAGTAGACATGATTTCATCTTTATCCTATCTATAGAGAGAATTTACCTTCACTACCTGTGTCGGGTTATCAAGACGATGTGATTCTTCAACAGGCAATATATTAAGACCATGTATTTCTTCAATAGGAGGTAAATTCTTAACGTCTTCAGCTTTAATACCTTTCTCTTTCATTGATTTCTTTGCCTCTTGCGTATCTTCAGGACTGAGAAATAGAACACCTATCTTCTTCGGAGTAGATTTAGGAATAGGCTCAGGAGTTGGCTTAATTAGTTCAGGAATTGCCCAAGGAATTGGCTCGGGAAGAGTCCAATTATTCTCATTGGTCAACATAATGTTCAATAATAATTCAGCTTCGTCGACTGTTCTCTCCCTGAAAACACAACCACCACCACTATCCAAGTGGTCCTTGGAAGCATCAGTTAGTACATTATAGAAGATATCAAGTATTTCATTTTCCTTAAGTGGATGATCAGGTCAAGCATTTAGTAATCGGAGAAGCCTCCCCCAAGCTTGTGGGAGACTCTCTTCTTTGATTTGCACAGAATTATATATTTCCTGCAAGGCAGCTTGTTTCTTATGAGCAGGGAAATATTTAGCAGAGAAGTAATAAATCATATCCTGGGGACTACGCAC